>CM027666.1:2500-1252500 GCA_015731905.1 Salix dunnii | reverse complement strand
ATTTTTTTTTAAATATAAAGACAAACATACTTTAAAACACTATGCTTTTTACATAATTATGAGCATAGTTATCATTATTTTTATAAAAAAAAATAAAAATATAATATTTTTTTAATTTTAATAAATTATTTTTAATATCATTACACCATAACATTTTTTTTTAAATTAAATAAAAAAAATTATACTGTCATTCAAATCATTTTTTATGGTTATTTGAGAATGTAGTTGAAGTTGTTTTTCAAAGAAATTTTTATTAAAAATATATTAAAATAATATTTTTTAATTAAAAAAAATAACATCATCATATCAAAATAATTTAATAATATTTAATTTTTTTTATTTAAAGTACATAAAAATAAATAAATAAAAAAAAAAAACCTTCTAAAAAAAATGCAACCCTCAGCCAAAATGAACCCATAGCGCGCTTGGCTCACCATTTACGATCTGAATTTTGACTAAAAGAAAAGGGAGGAAAATAAAGAAAAACACACCTAACTCGACTCTTCAAAATATACAAATTTACCATTCTCAAAGTTCTTCTCTCTCTCGATAGCAGTAGAAGAAAGCGAACAGAGAATGGCGCTGCTTTCTCGACTCAGGCATCCGTTGATCTCGCGCTGCGCACCTTCTCTTTTCAAAGCTCGATTTCTCTCCTCCTCTCGATCCTTCGTTCTGTAATTTTCTCCTTTTATCTTCATCTTCACGTGCCAATTGTTTATTTTATTTCATTTTATTTATTTCATTTCTGTGTTGATCAATCAATCAGTCAGTAAATCAATCACTTCCTGTTTCATCATTTTTAATTGCAAATTTATGAGTTTAAATTACCTGAATGAATGATATTTGTTATAAAAAAAAATGTGAACATTGACTATGTCTGTGCTCAAATATCAGTTTAATTTTGATATTTTTATTTTCTTGTCACAGTTCTTGCTCTAATCTGGATGCCAATGGCACTTTCTCAAGGTTTGCATCTTTTTACATTTTACGTATGTTGATTTCTTTAGTGGTTGTACAGTTGATTTGGTGCTTGCAGAGTGTTAAAAAAGAAGGAAACAAAGAAAGAAAGAAATTGGTGTGGGGCATTGGAAGTTTGAATTAGACGACGTGAAAGCTAATTTGAGCAGGGGTTGTTGATTTATTTATTGATTTTATTCATATTTTTTCGACTTAGAATCGGTGCTCAATTTGATTACTTTACTACACACGCCTTAGATTGCTCTCATTAAAATTCTCATTTCTTTTTACATTTCTATTTGGAACAACCTAGCCTGCAACCTCTTTCTGTCCTTCTCTTTTGTATGTGCATTAGGTCCGCATCAGTATTTACAGTCAGTGGAGTACACGATGATAGTTCTTTGAAGCCCAAGGTTAGTGTTTATGTGAGTTGTTCTAATTTAGACTTGTCCATTTTCTGATGTTGTCTATTGCTTTACAGATGCAAATTGGTGTTCGACATTTCTCATCTTCTGGTACATACCTCATTTTAATGCAATTCCTGGTCTTTCCTGATATTTGTTTGTATCCAAGGGAATCTTCTGCTGTTGTGTAAGGGATATGGCTTAGTGTGTCTCTGTTGTCTTTAGAATTAATGAAACTAGCATGCTCTTTTTTAAGACTATGATCAGAACACTGTTGTATGTTTCCTGGCACTGGGTTTATGCATCAGTAATTTTGTGAATGGATTGTGTGGAATAGGCTATACTAGCTCCAAGTTGAATCTGTAGTTGCAGGTTCAAACCATTTACCCAGCTAAATAATAAGGATCATAATGGACTTGGGTTTTGTGGTGTCCATAGCTTATTTTGCTACTCCAGAGTAAGCGAGTCAACAGCTCACATGCATGTTCACCAACTTCTTGAGAATCTCATGCATTCATGCTGAATTTTTACAGATGAATGCTGGCAGAAACATAATTTTGCGTACCATGAAAGATACACATGAAATCTTATATTTTGCTAAGTGTGTTACAAAGAAAATACCAACCAGCTTATCTCTCCCGTGCCAGGACATAATTTGGAAAGAGGGTTTCTTCTCAATAAGCCAATGGAATAACAATAAAATACCAGCCAGTTTATCTCTCCTGTGCTAGGACATAATTTGAAAAGAGGGTTTCTGCTCAATAAGCCAATGAAATAACAATAAAATTAGCCATTATTCTACAAAACTGCCTAACTTGCTCTATGTGCTGTGCCTTTCATATGGGACAATGGTAGTGAACTTCAGCTGAAATTTGAGTAAATAATCTGTGGCAAGAGTGCATGTTGAGTTCTGTTGAAATAAGACTGTAGAGATTGTTATGAATTAAGCTAAATTAAAAAAGAAATTGATAATTTTTCATGCATGCATGCATGCATCACCTCAAATTTCAATGCAAGTTCACAGGCTCTTCAGTTCATGAGTATATGAATTGTTCATCTTGCTATGATTGCCATGCAATTTGGCATTAAGCTATTTTTTAATCTTTGAAATAAAAAGGCAATTAGTAGAAGCCTTGTCTTGCATGTGAGAACATTAGTATTGGTATTTATGATTAAACTTCTATTGTTGCAGAGCCATCACATACAATTGTTGGAATGCCAGCTTTGTCTCCTACAATGGTATGATATGCAGGAATGGTATTACTATAGACAGGTTTCTCATCTCTTTTAGCTGGAACTTATACTCTTCTGCTAGAATTCAAGTTTCTCTGTTTGTGGCTCGTGTGCAGACTCAGGGTAATATCGCAAAATGGTGGAAGAAAGAAGGAGAGAAGGTGAGTTAGTGCAGGATTTGATATAAGATGATGCTTGTAAATCCAATTTACTCGCTTCCCTAATGATGTGATTTGGAGATGGTTGTTGGAAATAAATCCTCCCATATATGGTTTCTGAATTAGTGGACCCATCTAACAGATAGAAGTGGGTGATGTCATCTGCGAGATAGAGACTGATAAAGCTACACTTGAATTTGAATGTCTTGAAGAGGGGTAATCCTGCTCTTTCAGTTTTTTCGTGATATTTAAGTTTTGGATCCACATTTGCCATTGGCGGGTTATGTTTATTTACCCCATCACAGATTGTAAAATCTCTTTTTTCTTCATTGACAAGTATCAATCTGATGCAGGTTTTTGGCTAAGATATTGGTACCTGAAGGTTCAAAGGATGTACCTGTAGGACAGGCCATAGCAATAACGGTAAATTGTCATATAAAGCTTGACCCCTTAAAATTAATTTGAAAATCAATTTTTCTGTAAAGGAGATAGTCTCCCTTTCTGTACATTCTCTGTGCACTTCTTTATTTTGTTTCTGTTCCTTTTGGTACTTGATTATGCATCATAAGCAGTTGTTTCTTTATTGGATTATCCTTGAAGAATATTTAATCACTTAAATAGGTAATATGGTTTCATCCTGTTTGATTGGTGAGATCGCTTTTTATGCTTCCTGAGCAATTTTTGCTCTGAGCATGAACCATTCAATTAGATGGTTGTTAACACTCTTCCTTTTATGGCTTCACAAGGTCGAGGATGCAGATGACATCCAAAATGTTCCTGCTACTGTTGGTAGTGGATCAGATGTTGAGGAAAAATCAACTGACCGGCATGTCAAAAGTGAAAGTGGGGCACAAGAAATAAGCTCTATTAATCCATCAGAACTCCCCCCTCATGCTATTCTTGGAATGCCAGCGTTGTCCCCAACAATGGTAGGAATCAGCCGATGGATATGGATAGATTTTGTTGAATTTTCTCCTTTCCTGTTAAGCTAAACACTCTTTTCTATCTATTCCTTCAGAACCAGGGTAACATCGCCAAATGGAGAAAGAAGGAAGGAGACAAGGTTGGATTCTTTAGGCTAAATTGCTTCCCATCTAATTGGGTGATGCTGATTGACCAAATTATAATGCCTTTTTACTTGCCATGTCTCTGTGTTTAACAGATAGAGGTGGGTGATGTAATATGTGAAATAGAGACAGACAAAGCTACCCTAGAATTCGAAACTCTTGAAGAGGGGTATGGTTCCCTCCCTCTCTCTCCACTTTGGAATTTTATACTTTTCTAGTAAAACATGAGCAGCATTTATAGAAGATCTCAAACTGCTGGCTAAACTTTGTGTGTGACTGTGAGTACATGTGGTTTGGCTTGGTATACAATGGCACTGTTTTAATACCTTAAATATTCTAGCTTTTACTAGCTACTTTTGGACGTTGCTTGTATTTATTTTTTTTTCCTCATAGAAATGAAAGAACTGCAATTGATTTTGAATTTTATGCTCTCTATTAGTTTTTGCTATTCTTTAGTGAAATGATGAATGCAGATATTTGGCCAAGATACTAGCACCAGAAGGCTCAAAGGATGTGGCTGTGGGACAACCTATTGCCATAACAGTAAGTCAGGGTTATTGTCCATATATGCATGCTATGTTTTTATGGGGCAATAATGGATGTTTTGCCAGGTTGAAGACTTGAATGATATTGAAGCTGTGAAGACTTCTGCTAGCAGCAGCAGTGGCAGGAAGGTTAAAGAAGAGAAATCAACTCATCATGGTTCTAATGCTGAAGCTAGTAAAGCAAAAGGAAATTTTAAGAAGATCAGTCCATCTGCCAACTTGCTTATTTCAGAATATGGATTGGATGCATCATCTTTACATGCGTCTGGGCCTTATGGTACCCTGCTAAAGAATGATGTTTTGGCTGCAATCAAGTCAGGGAAAGGAAGAAAATCTTCAACCAAGGAAAAAGGAACTCCACCACCTCAAAAGAGTCCCCAACCTTCCGCCATTCCTTCACCAGAATCAAAGCAGTCAGATTCTTTTGAAGATCTGCCTAACACTCAAATCCGCAAGGTAATGCCATTGGTGTATGAGGGAAAGTTAAGTTTTGAAAGCTATCACAAACAGATTGGGGATTGTTAGGGTGTCATAGTTAATGGTTGTCCAAAACCTGATGATGTCCCTTGTTATTGACAAGTTCCTTGATTATACAGAAATTCTTTGTTAATAGTTATGAAGATATGTGAGTAAGCTGAGATGGAGGTGTAGGATTCAAGATAGATTAGATATCAAAGCATCTGTGAGAAGTTCCCTCCATGGACATGGACAGATGAGAAAAGCTTTATGCATGATGGTCTCCAAAATCTGTACTGGGCCATTAAGGAAAGATATTCTCCCTTCCTTCATCATACATCAGAATTTGTTTTTGCGTCTAATGCAAGGCGTTTCAGACACATACCACATATCAACTTATAGTAGTTTAAGTCCAAATTTGATACCCCCATATGCATACATTTTAATTGGCACTCCAGTGAAAGCAATTCATGTTATGCTATTGGAGTGGCTTTCTGATAGTTGAGTAGAAGTTGGCACTGTCTGATCAAATGTCTGTTTCTTACTAGGTATTTTAATGGATGCATAGGTCACTTACATTTTTTAGTTCCTTTCCTTGGTTGGTACGGATGCTCTATGTGTAACAAGAGCATCTCTCTCGAGTTATTTTTGGATTCTTCTTATGTGTTTGTTCCTCGCTTTTTGTGCTTGACAAATTCTTCTCCATCAAAGAAAAGATTCTAAATCATTGATTTTATTTTCTTAGATGCGATATTGCTTATGTGTAAATAATGATTGATCTGCAGATTATAGCTAGAAGGTTGCTGGAATCAAAACAGACGACACCACATTTATATTTATCCACAGGTTAGATATAACTCTATGGGATCTATTTCTCTCTCTGGTATATAACTTTTGTTCTAATGGTGTCAAATGTGTTCATCAGATGTTATTCTGGATCCTCTTCTTGCTTTTAGAAAGGAGCTTAAAGGTATGGAATTTATGTTATTGTTATTGTGTTTCTCTGAGAAATTATGCCTAGCAGACTATTCATGCATCAGAGTTTCTTGATTTTACAGAGCAACATGATGTCAAAGTGTCAGTAAATGACATTGTCATTAAAGCTGTTGCCATTGCTCTCAGAAATGTACCTCTAGCTAATGGTAAGACATGTTATCATTGTTTTAAATACTGATTGCATCAGAACTCTCAACTGCAAAGATTTATTGCAGACCAAATGTGGTTTTTGTAAGGAGCATAATTGACCAAAGAAATCACCCAACACCTTTTGTCCTTATTTATATCTTTGATTCTGCTTTAGAATATGTTATGTTTCAAATTCAACAATGGCAAGTCTTTTTAATGCCATACTTTTGTTGGATGTATGTGCTTGCAAAAACGCATGCATTTCTTTTGGGCCTGAAGGGTGATCTAGAGTCTATGCCCCCACAGAGTAACCTACCCTGACTTTTCATGAGCATTGGGCTTTGAATTATGAATTTTGTTCTTGGGTTCCATGATATTTTTAAATTTCAGGAGAAAACTTACTATGCTGTGTTTCTATCTCCATTTCTATTACTGAAAATGCTGCATCAATGCACAACAGCTTACTGGAATGTTGAGAACGGGGAAATCATTTTGTGCGACTCTGTGGACATATCGATTGCAGTTGCTACTGAGAAGGTATGATGTTTATAATCTCTTGAAAAGATTGGACAAAAACTAGATTCCAAGAGGGCCACTTACCAGTTGTGGCTCAACCAAAATTAGGTAGTGAGAGGGAAAACAGGAGACTATTTACTTTTCAACATTTATGCATGTTGGCGGCTTTTTAACCTTATACATTTATGGTCTAGAGAATTTATTATACCTTATTTGCTTATGCAGGGCTTAATGACGCCAATTATTAGGAATGCAGATCAGAAATCCATTTCTGCAATCTCCTCAGAGGTAACTATTGTAATTTTATTTCTGTTTCGCCATGGTGGGATTCACTAGTGGATTCAAATAGACCTTATTGCATATAGTAAAACCATGCTTGTTTCATAGAATCCAGGGAAAGGTTACACCTGGAACATGCGTATTTAAATGTGTCTTGTGCATGTTCTATTAAGAAAATTCATTTTTATCAAACCATGACTGTTGAGCTCTCCACCACCCCCTGATCTCTGCTTTTGGGCAAGCCTGTGATGAACTTTTGGTTATTCCTTTTTTTATTTTCAATCACTTTTCATGCATCTTCTCCTCCTTTTCTGTTAATTACTGAGTGTCTACATTTCTGTATGGGAAGACCACAATTTTGCTTTGCTTAATGTATTTTTGTTTGCTTGGAATTTCAGGTCAAGCATCTAGCTGAGAAAGCTCGGGTGGGGAAGCTTACACCAAATGAATTTCAAGGAGGAACTTTCAGGTTCATATATTATTAGGCTGAACTTTCTGAAACAGACACAACAAAAGACAATGTATATACCTAATTTTTCCTTGTTATTGTGCAGCATTTCCAACCTGGGAATGTATCCAGTGGACCAATTTGCTGCAATTATAAATCCACCCCAGGTTCTCTATTTTCATCCTTCTCCCTCTCAAACTCAACACTGCGCATACACATTCATATATGCATCAAATTATACTCTTTCAATTAAGGAAATATGATTGGCTTCGGCCTCGCGAAGAAATTTGTCACTATTCAAGAAAAAAAATTCAAATTACTATGGCCCTGCTGGGTTTAGGCATATCATGTAGCTTGAATTTCTACTGTTCTTCATCTCCTTTACTGGAAGCAATGAGTCATGAGTAGCTAGTGTTTAAATTCTCATTAGTTAAATATCATTCCTTTTTTATGTTGAACAGACACCTTCCATGTTTCTGGAAAATATTGCTGCTGCTAAGTTTTTAAAATTTAACTATCATAGACATGTGGTCTTTATTTTTAAAACAGCTCTATCATAGATATGTGATCTTTTATCAGTCCCTGTGATGATTAAATCAGAAATGGGCATGGAAAAAGAAATTGGGATACACTACTACCATCGTTGTTGGCTTCCTGTACATGTACAGTATAAAAGATCTCTTTTATTGCAGGCTGGCATACTTGCTGTTGGTAGAGGGAACAAAGTTGTTGAACCACTACTTGGAAGTGACGGTAAGTATCTGCTGGTTGTAGGTTATACAACCTGATATTTGTCAGTTTCCAGTACTAGAACTTCTTTGAGGATTGTGAGTGCTATAACTTGAACTTTCTTTCTACCAGGAATTGATAGGCCTGCTGTGGTCAACAAAATGAACTTGACTTTATCTGCTGATCATCGTGTTTTTGATGGCCAAGTTTCAGGTCTGTAATTCTCTAAATTTCTTTACTTTCATGAGAGAAGGTATTTTGAAAATGCTGTGAATGTTATTTGAATTCAAAATAGTGTATTTGAGGGTTTATTTTTTTTCTATTGGATTGCCTCCTGCTTAATGAGGTTGAAACTTTATGGGCATCCTTAAATAAGGGTACCACTTCAAAGTCAGGGATACTGCTAAAAGGCCTTATCTCTAGTTGCACAATTTCTTCCTAGGGTGTTGAGGTAATGCGGTTATGTAACCTGGAGGGCAAATGTGCTTACCAGCTAGTTAGGAGTAATTTTGAATTTGTGATTTTTCTGTCCCTAACGGACAAAAAAAAAATTAATAATGGATGGGAATTTCGGTTTATTTTTGCACTGACCTCTTACCATGCAGCTCATTATCTAACATGCTACTTGGGCAGCTTGACTGCTGCCTGGGGCATATGATTATATGCAGAACTTCACAGCTTTTGAGCTAAAACTATTTTCTTTGCAGGTGCCTTCCTATCGGCTTTGCGTGCTAATTTCAGTGATATCCGCAGGCTACTTCTGTGATATTGAAATAAGCCCTCAAAACCAACAAATGGGTCCAAGAAATGATCCATTTCATTTCTTAAGCGAGTTGGGAATTTTTTGATGGATTGGACAAATTTATTTTCGGGATATTTGTTACCACTGTTGTGCCATACCATTTTTGCACAGTTTTGTTAATCATCTTACTAGGCATGTTCGCAGTTATAACTGGTTCAGGAATCAATTGATGTACTAGATGAGCTTTCAAAAATTAAAAACTTTTCAGTAGCCCTGATGCCGTAGTTGCAGGTGTCTTTCAAGAAAGAATAATGTACATGAAAACCCTGGAAATTTTATACATCTGGATCAATAAAATGCTGCATTCCTTGAGTTGAGTTCTGTGATGAACATTTCCGTTCGTTGGCTCATCTTCTATTGTACCTTGCAACCGCTTTATTATTATCGATCGCTGTTTTCCGGGAGATACAAATTCTGCTGGAGCGGATGATACGTTGAAGGGAGAAAAAAATTGGCCATGTTGGCTATAAATTTAAAAAAGGGGTGGTGTTTTTCATTACTGAATATTTTATAAAAAACTAATTTGGTTCTTAAACTTCTATTCTATACAATTAATATTCTTTTTATCTCAAAGGTCAACAAGATTTAGTGTTATTTGCTATGGGTTTTTTTTTTTACTTTTTTATTAAGTTTCAAGCCGTAACAATATTGCTCTACCTCTATAATCAAAAAAATATTAGATAACTAGTTATAACTTGTACCTTAATAGTTTTGTGTATCCGCTACATATGCACTGATATTTTCTGACTGGGTGGCCAGTCCATGACCTTAGCCAGCGCACAGCAGAAAGAACCTTAGACAGCACTCGTTACACATGTTCTTTTATTTTTTTAGGATAAACTGCCACGCAGATTTCAAGCGAAATGAGATGCGCATTGGCCTCAATCTTCAAGCTCAAGGATCTTCACCACGTATGCCTCGCCAAGCTTTTGGCAAACAACAACTCGGTCATGCGGCTTTATAAGACCAGATGCCTTGCCATGATCCAAAGCAACCTTCAGAACCGATTCATTTGTTGCATTTGTAGACTCAGCCTGCAAAACCAAGCATGTTTACATTTCTTAAAATAAAAGCTCAGCCTGCAAAACCAAGAATGTTTCCATTTCGTAAAAGCAAAGCAAGGGCTCATGATAATACTTCCCCTCTCGATCAGAGTTGGACATCACAATGAAAGAAGAGTAAAAAATCAAGTGGCACAAGATCACCTAACTTCCGTGCCAAAGAACTACAACCCGTATTAAGTTGGATATTCTTTTTGAATATACTCTTCCTATTTCCCAGTTATAGTTATTTGCCCCTCATCCTTTGAAATGCATGCAATGGCACTTTACTAAAAATGGTGTTCTTTTATTCACGTCTTTTCAGCCAAAAGTCGTTGTTTTTTAAAAAACCATTACACTTTCTAGAAAAATAATGGTATAATGTCAGTTATAGGACAGTGAAATTCATTCCAGACCTTTCACTTCGCTCTCAAAAGAGGGTGAAGAAAAGTGGGACGGGCAAAAGGGGAAACTTGCAATAATGTAACATAACAGATGCTTACTTGGTGTCGAGCATCAGCAAGCATGGGAAAAATTCCTCTCACGATGAGTGATTGCCTTGCCTGTCATAAAATCATGAAAGGGAATCAAAAAGGAATATTAAGCTTCAAATTCAATAGGGAAGGAGGCCGCATTGAAAACTAATGGAAGTATTACTTTCAACAGATTATTAAAATTAATTGAGCACAAATGAAAAATTGAGAAATCATTCTACATGGACAAATTTATTGGGCACCTGTTAGCATCTACCCCTACAACAGTATTTTCACAGGTTTCAAAATCACTCAAGTTAGTCAACCTATACCCCGGACCATAAGATATAACCAATCTAAGCAATAATATACCTCAAAAGCACCAGTAAAAGTCCAACGCAATTGATTTGTCTTCAGCCGAGGGATAACAACAGATATTACAGGCGTTGTGGGCTTGTACTTTGCAATAAACCTGCATTGGTACATAAAAGCTTAGAAAGTCCTAATCAGATTCTTCAAGAAATTTGTGGGTCATCTGAACCACATTTCCACAATCTGATTTCATAAATTTCTCAAAATAGACTTTCAAGTTACTAACCATTTGCATTTGCATTTAAACAAATATATGACCCAAAACAAAGTTGTGAAGAAAGAAAAACCTTGCAGCTCTTCCAGTGGAAGTGAAGCATAAAATTACAGAAGCTTTAACCTTGATAGCTGCACGGACCTTCATAACCGAAAAAGGCAAGGGTAAAAGAAAGGGAAATAAACAATTTGCAAAGCAGTAATGCAAAGAATGTTCAAAATAAGCAAAAAAAACCCTGAATCAAACATTAAGAGATTACTGCAGTGGAAGTAATAGATTCCAGATGGCTCATTTCATCTCCAGCATATTTGACAGCTCTTTTGTAATACAAATCATAGTTGAAAACCTTCTCTGCCTGTAGTTGGAAATATAATCAAATCAGCAAAATAAATTGGAAAAGAATCAGTTCCAAGAAAATGCAGCACGGATTATTGAGTAGGCTACCTAGTCCCTGTCTAGGTCTGTGTGCAGTTACGATAAGTTTACCATGCATGAATTCACGGATGACAAGGAAGAAAATTTCTCTATAGCCCAACAAACTCTCTGGCAGGGCTGCCTTTTGTGTGCTTGGAGTGAGAGGGGAGGGGGCAATGGCCTTGGAAATATCAAGGGAAAATGGAGGCATAATTGAGAAAAAATACCTCAGCACAAATTCTCCCAACAGTAGAGATGGTCTCCACTGGGTACAGTCCTCGCAAGGTCTCTGCTCCTAGAAGAATTGCATCGCTCCCTGAAGCAACATAAAAACCAGTGTAACACTTCTATTAGTCTGGGATTTATGAAGCCTGTAATACTATCTAACTTATTGACCATGACTGGAGGACTGGGATATCAAGACAACTATAAGCAGGATAATAATACTCACTCGTGTATGAAGCTAGCGCATCATCAAAAGTATACACACAACAAATGTTACAGCAGGGAACTTTTCAAAATGAAAATTACCATCCAATATTGCATTGGCAACATCAGTTGCTTCTGCACGAGTAGGTCTCAAATTCTCTGTCATACTGTCCACAACACGAGTAACCACAGCAGGTTTTCCAGCCATGTTGCACTTAAAAACAGCAGTTTTTTGAAACAGAAACACCTGCAAGATTCACAGAGCAAGACAGTCTAGTTGGATTATGAGTAGTGGTAGAATACCCGGATTCAACTAGCTCCAAATGCACATGCATGTTCACTGATGGTGTCAAAGCATATAGGAACATCATCCAAATGCCTACAATTGGTTATCATATCTGTACTCATTGCCAGGATTGGCATCACGGGAAATGGAACCTTTTAATGGCCTTGAAGTATGATATATAAATAAAAATTAAACATACAAAAGAAAGATTGATACAGCAGTGTTGTATGGTTATAACAACTTAAAGAATGTAGCAGCATAGCACTTACTCCATTTCCTATCTATCTTCTCTATATTGCTATTATGAAATCCTTATTAACTCTTATATTTGATTATCACATTTTAACAAGAAATTCTACGACCAGTGTATTTTAATTTCACATATTTATGATAACTTACACATGCAAGTTCATCAATCAGATTTCATAACTAACCTTCTCTGGTGGGAGATCTATCCCCAAATTTCCACGGGAAAGGATGACACCATCTGCTTCTTGTAGGATCTCATCAAAATGAGTTAATCCCTGCAAGAAATGCATTAGAATGGCATATGATAAAGAATGGAAATTGATAACGGAATTATAAATCTCACCTCTACATTTTCAATTTTTGCAAAAATTTGAGTCTGATAGAGGTCCCCAAGTTTAGAAAGAAATTTACGAGCCTGTATAAATGGATGAACAACCACAATTGAAACGTTAAAGGGGAAGCGAGAAATATATTGATGCGGTAAAGGATTGTAAGGACCCAGAAAAGGGGAGAAATCAAAATAATTTACTTTACAATGATAAGGGATAATACAAAAGAACTCTTAGATGGAAAATCCTTACATGACGAACATCTTCTGCATCCCTGGTGTATGAAAGTGAGAGGATGTCTATGTTGTTTCGAACACCCCATGAACTGATAACCTGGTATTGATCATGGAAATGTCATCAGAGCACTTAATGATAGCAGAATAGCAGTAAGCACAAAAATTCCATAAGAGCATGTCACCACACTTTACAAATAGTTGGCACCCAAGTTAGTGATTGATAAAAACAAAGAATATGATTCTGAAATCTTAGTTCCATGGGGTAACATAATGGGTAAGGATAAATGAGACATTTTTCCAGTATAAATGATGGAAGCCAGCACTGATCGGTCAAACAGGAAAAGGTTAACACCAAACACAATTCAATATAAGCTTTTATAACACATTATATGATCGAGTAGAAACAAATACCTCTTTATCTTTATCAGTGAGAGTAGGCAGATTAATATGGATTTGGGAGACATGCAAAGTGTATAGCAGTCCACTCAAGGTAGCAGAATTCTTTACTAAGCAAACCACATCTTCACCATTGATTTCAGTGACCTGCATCATCATGAAATTGAATTAAGCAGATTCTTCTTGTTTTTTTGTTTTAAGTTGATGCGGGCTACTATGTGATATGTCTGTACCAAGAACAGTTTTAATTGAAATGAGTAGGCAGCTAGCAATAAAAGTTACAACTTGTGATATGTGAAAGACATGCTTAGCATGAAAAGTAGGTGAAATGACATGCCCCAAAGAAGCTACTTACCTCTAGCCACACAGAAGTAGTTTCACTTCCCGTAAAGAGATATTGACCAATAAAAATGGTGTCTCCCTTCTTCACTGCCTGCAAAGGTCATATCAAGTTAAAGTTACATGTCATTGAATGCAACAATGTTTCAAGGAAGCTGCACAAATTTTAAAAACATAGATGCAAATGCCAGATGAAATCAAAATCAGTCTAGACAACATGTAAAGCAGGCACTTACCTTTGACAACCCAGTAAAATTTATGGGTAGCAGACATGAAGTCGCTTCTTTGTCCAGATCTGGTGTTAGGACAACAAAGCTATCTTCCTGAAGGGAAATCGGGTTCTCCTTTTTATTGATCACTTGCAACTCTGGACCCACAGTATCAAGCATAACCTGAAATCGAAACCAAAAGAATAAAAGGGTAAGAAAAACATAAGATTTGGTTGTTAGTAGAAGTATAAAACGAAAATGGGAATAGGATAAGATTCTTATTATCCTTTTCCCTTGGGTGAAAGACTTGAAGCACGAAGATGAAGCTATCAAATTAGATTTTTCAGCAGTAAGAGAACAGAGCTGTATTTGCATCGAGTGCCAAAAAATCTTACATTTTCTATATTTATCATGCACTACTTCAGCATATCCAGACTTCAAAATTTTAGAAATGCATTTGATAGTTCTTGCATACTTTTGTGACCATAAAAAACACAGATATAGACTTTTTTTTAACACAGACTAAGATATGAAACACCAATTTTGTTACCATTCACCCATAACATGATACCTCTTTATCAAGAATTGTCATCTAGCTTAAGACTGAATCTAATAAAGATAAGCTTACCCCACAGAGTTTCTTGGTACTCTTGACAGCTATCTTTAGATTATCCAATGTCTCTTGATGGTAATCAATGTCACCCCAAGAAAAATCAAACCGTGCCACTACAAAAGATTAAGAGTAAATAAATCATTCAGATCAACCCCCAAGAATAAGCCCGACCATGTATATCAACCTTTAGTTATATAGCCAGGTTGGTCATGAAGAAGATCAGTGATTAAAGATAGGATGAATTCATTTTTTTCTAGAGTTTGAAGAAAAAAAGAAAGGTAGCTTTCAATAATAGGATGTTTAAAAATGAAAATCAGATGGGGCAATACCAGACATTCCTGCCTTCAAGCAGTTAGATATTATCTCGACAGACCGAGATTTTGGACCAAGTGTGCCGATAATCTTTGTCATTGCAGGAAAGAAACTCTGCAAAATTCAAAATGATGGAGAACATATTATACCTACACAATGTCACTCGTGTACATAAAAGAGAGAAATTCTAGCTCAGCCCTGTACTTTTTTATCATTCTTTTGCCTTTTGATCTCCAAAGTAAAGGGAAATACGACAAGTCAGAACAGTGTCTCCGTTCCTAACATTTTCTCAGCAACCAAACAAATCACTGTAGATCAAGAGAGTAGAAACCCCAGAAACTTGCAAGGATTCTTTTATACTTTTCCTGAGCATTTTCTTGGTAACCAGCCAAATAATTAATTGCTGGAAACTAAAGAAACCAAGAAAGAACAGTACGAAAACAAGAAAACAAAGCTTTCTTGAGCCATCAGAAAGAAAAGAGTGGGAGCCTAAAAGTCAAAGCAGAAGTAAATAAGATTGAGTATAGCTTACAGGTTTTGATGGCTGAAGAACTGAAGCCAACTTCATATTCTCTTCAAGATTCAAGTGCGGGTTCATTTTTTGATCGGAAGAGAAGACTGCGAAGAAGATAGAGGGAGAGGCGCAGGGTGTCGAGAAGGAGAGAATGGTGAGCTCAATAGAGATTGCGTGATTGTAGAGTTGCTTTTCACTGTTCTTTGTTTATTTATGGTTGTCTTTCTGGTGTCACAGAAAACGACATGGATGACTGTCATCTCGTCCATCTTGCAAGTAGCATTCTATAATTTCGACAATATTCAGAGCTGTAATCATTATGAAATTTATTCGAAAATATTGGTTTAATATTTTTTTTATATATAATTTATCCATCCTAATACATTATTTATTATTAAATAAAAATATATTCTTTATATCATCAATATTAAACCTGAATAATAATGGCCAATTGTCGGGGCAGAAAATTCGGACATCGATATTAATTGTGGGTGTAGTGATGTGATGTATTATAATTTTTTAAGATATCTTTCAAACAAAAATATATAAAAATATTTTTAATATAAGTATAAATTATATTTTCTTAAAAAATTGAATTAAAAAATAGATAGATAGGTTCGGGCGTTCGGCCGTTTTTTACACAACTAGTCATTCATGAAATCGTAATAATAGTAAAATAAAAAATGCTAAACAAAAGAAATAATAATTATACAGGTAATTATTTTATTTATAAAAACTGGATAGAGATCATTATAGAGAAGATAGAATTTGAATTTTTCAAGTATAAAATTTGAATGCAAGTGCACGAGTAAACTTGAAGTTTTACGCGTTGTCGTCCACTTAACCCAGGCGGCGGGCCACTCAATAATGAATTCCATCACCCGCCACGTGCTCCACTCTGCTTTCTCCGCTTGAATACGAAAACCACTGACGGGAACTGAAACCCAGAACAAACCCATGCCCCAGGTTATCTCAAAACCAATGACGGGAATCTCAGATTTGTCTTCAGCACAAGCAAACGAGTGTTGAAGATAGATGAATATCCAGAACCCACGCAAATTCTGTCAACTCGGAGATTTGAGTTCTCAACGGAAACCACAAAACGACGACTTAACCTATGGATGATTGAAGTTGTATTTTAAAAATATTATTTTTTTATTTAAAAATATATTAAATTAGTATTTTTTTATTTTAAAAAAACTATTTTAATATTACTGCATGAAAATAATATAAAAACAATATAAAAATTTAATTTAAAATAAAAAAAAAAATATTATTTTCATTTCAGAGCCTTAGATATTGTTATTCTAACACGATAACTATCTTGTTACTTGCCTAACAACACACGTTACTTACCTCTCTTGTCTAAACGGATCCGTTACACCATCCGTGATTCAAGTCCCCATCTAAAACCTGATCCCTCACTCCGTCACCCGTCCCTCTAACGTCGTCTTCCTAACATCATCTGCTTCACCCCCAAATCGAAATCCTAACCCTAACCCTAATTCAATGGCCACCGACGATTTCCCCCTCATCGACGAGCCAACTCCTCACCCTCCAACGCGCCACCCAGATGCCACCTCCGTCACAACCACCGGTGATTACCACTACTCCGATCACGACAAATCCACGGCCACACCGTCCTCAAAACGCAACCAGCAAACCCACCACTACCACAACAACAACAACAACAAGAGGTCGAAATCAAACAGCATCACGGAGATAGAATCTAGTGATTACCGTGATTACAGGAAGGATAGAGAGGAATGGAGCGATATGGCGATATCGTGTTTGTTAGAGGCGTATACGGAGAAGTATAATCAGTTGAATAAAGGGAATTTGAGAGGGAGGGACTGGGAGGAAGTAGCGGAAGCGGTGAGCGAGAGAGGAGGGAGTAATAATAAGAAGAGCGTGGAGCAGTGTAAGAACAAGATTGATAATTTGAAGAAGAGGTATAAAGTGGAGTTGCAGAGGATTAGTGGGAGTGGGAGTAGTTGGCATTGGTTTAAGCATATAGAGGCTATTATGGGGAATGCATGTAATGGGAAGAGTGGCGGTGGGGGAGAGAGTGATGGTGGAGGGGGTGGCGGGAATGTTAATGCGGTGAGTAAGCAAGTTAAAAGGTAGGGTTTTTTTAGATGTTTTTGCTTGCTTGGCAATGTTTGATTGCTTAACGGATTTCGGTTAGGTAGAGAAAATTGTCAGGGATCTGGCTACGATTGACTGATCCGTTGCGTGAACGTTTTTATGCAGGTATTCATCTGGCAGTGCTGCATTTGCTAATACTCTTAAAACTAAACCAATGCCAAATTTAAAATGGCGGAGAGTGGTGTTTAAAATCAGTGGCTCTGCATTGGCTGGGAATTGCCAGAATATTGATCCCGAGGTGCAAGATTCAGTATTTGGATGATTATAGGATGTCTGGACAATGATCTGATGATATATGGAAAATACAAGCTAAATTGCTATCTTTCATTTCTAGGTAGCTATGCAGATTGCTCGGGAAGTAGCAACAGCTAGCCGTGGTGGACTGGAGGTATTGCCCGATTCCTTTTCCTTGTTGGTTTTCTGCAACGCAAACTCGAATTACAAGATTGATTATTCTTACGTGGCTTTTTCATAGATTGCTATTGTTCTTGGAGGTCGTAATTTCTTTTGTGCAGACTCATGGATGTCTGCTACAGGCTTAGCGAGGCCTACTGCGTATCAAATCAGGTAATCCACCACTCCCCCAGAGCTTGTATTACGGCATTTATTTGAGTCATCATTTTGAACATTATCAATGTCGCCCTTACAAGAAGCTTGTTTAGTAGCTTCTAGCTAGTTTTTGAAGTTGTGGTAACTTATGATGTAATGTCAGCATGATGGCAACAGTTATGAATTCAATATTGCTTCAATCAGCATTGGAGAAGCATGGTGTTCAGGCTCGTGTGCAAAGTGCACTTGCAATGCCAGAGTTAGCTGAACCTTATAGCAGGCAACGGGCCATCCGACATCTTGATAAAGGAAGAGTTGTCATATTTGGTGGTGTTGGTGCTGGTGCTGGAAATCCACTATTCACTACAGATACAGAGGCAGCTCTGCGAGCTTCAGAGAGTATTCCTCTCCATTGCCTGCTTTTATTATCTTTTGTTCCGCTGTTTGGTAGGTGGGGTGAAATCTTGATGCATGTTTTTTCTTTCTGGGCTGTCAGTTAATGCAGATGCGCTCCTTAAAGGTACAAATGTTGATGGTGTCTATGATTGTCATGCTGGTAACAACAATGTAATTCTGGATCACATATCATTCAGAGAGGTGGTTTCCAGGGGTGTTGCCTCAATGGACATGATGTCAATTACTTACTGTGAAGAGAATGGAATTCCTGGTATGCAATGATTTCCTTGTACTCATATGCTCAAGTGCCTCTAGCATGGTCGCATTCTCCCATACCCACATCTTACCTTACTAATTTTACGTGCTCGCGCCCTTTCATGTATAGTGGTCATCTTTAATTTGCTCAAGCCTGGGAGTATCTCAAGAGCATTATGTGGCGATCAAGTTGGCACTTTGATTGATCAAGCAGGAAGGATTAGTTAATGCATATGGATTCTTGCGTACACGAACGCTTTGAAGAATGATGCTAATTAAATGATGCATCAAAAACATTTAACTATAATCTATTTGTGGGCCCCAGCTCGCGAGCACTGGAGACTGGCAGTGGCAAATCCATTTGTCATTAATTCAGAGCTGCTGCCTGCAATAAATGAGGTGTGCAGGAGGATCTTGCTATACACATCCCTACCAGGGCTTGATTACTCAGGCAGGTGGTGAATAAACGTGGATTGTCAATAATTTTCCTACTAATGTTGTGCCGTGTAAATTTCTGTTTTTCATAATGATATATTAAAGCAGGGGAGATGGCCTCACATGATGTATATACGGTTTTTCATTCATAGCAATTGTTTACGGGGAAGAGATGTTTCAGTTTCAGCGAGGAAGCAATGGAAATGTGATGATCCATTTCAATCTCCTTTTCTTTTCGAGGATTTTAATGTCTCAGAAAAAAAAGACATGGGCAAAATGAGAACATGGTGATTAATTTATTACGAAAAAAATCACATGTTATATGGATATTGCTATATACATGTATGGTAACAGGAAAAAAACAATGTTTGACTAGATTGTTTAAAATCTGTAAAGCAAGCTGTTCTTATTGAGGGAGAAAATTAAGCGACGATGATGACAATAACAGGATGAAAAGCTGACCTCTTTGATATAAATCAGCCCTTCACCGCGGCGCTTCATGCTTGCTCTTTTATGCTCGTGTAGAAACAAGCTTTGCTTGTTCTGTACCAATGAATGACTACGCTAAGATGTTGTGCTACTAACTCTGTATTAACAGTCCCGATACCAAAATATGAGGTTTCTGCACCCATCCTATGCCTGTGTTGCTTGAGAGCTATAATAAATATCAAAACTTCTTCCGCCAAAGCTTTAAACTCTATTTACCTCCTTCCATCTATGAAAAAACTCAAACTAATTATATGGTGAATTGATATACAAGTCAAGGTGTATAGATAGAGTTATACGGTACTCACTGTCTTAAAATAACCTTCATATATAGAAAGACTATCGAGTGCCTCATAGTCTGCCTTCACCCCGATAAACTGACTAGCTAGTTGAGCACAACCAGCATCTGGCCACTTGCAGCCTCCATCTCTTGTGCGTAATGGGCATAAAGTATCACACACTCGACCAAATGGATTATTGGAAACATCATCTGCCGCTACTGAAATGGAAACTGATAGGTCTGACTTATCTTCATGTGGGGCAATACCAACAGATTCTCTTGTTGAAGGAGAAAACATAGATTTCTGTGAAGTTTTCAAGGGGATGGTCTCAATGTCAGCAGTAGTATCACCACCACTAGCAAAATGAACCTTGCATCCCAATGACTGTATGGCTCGCTTTATGGCTGCAGTTTCCTTGCTGGCCCTCTTGGCCAAGGCCATAGCAGAGCTACTGAGCTGCTTCTCATTCCGTAATTCTGCAGACAATGACTCCATGGCAATTGCAGTTTCTTTGGCTTTCTTCTCAGCCTCTTCTTTTGCCTGGTTAGTAATTTGACAAGTAATGATTTAATTACAAAGCAGACTTGTGAACATCATGAAAGGAAATGTAAGCCAACACTGGCCGTGTCTGGTTTATGCATAATGATGCCCTCAAAGAAAACAAGAGAGAGATTGAAAGAACATACTATAACCTATGAGTCTAGGCAAAAGCATATAGGCCTACATGACTGCAATAGGTCATGTTTTAGTGTGAAAACATTGTTCTGGTTCAGTAGCAGGAAAGCAGTTCATTACCTTCTGTAGTTTGGAGAATTTTATAGACATCATCCGACATTGAGCTTCAAGCTCCCCAGCTTGGGCTTCTGTAGGACAAGCCCACCGAAGATGGAATTGGGGCCACAGAGTTGGGGCTAAGGCTGCTGCTGGAGGTAACAATGGACCATTGTGTTTGAGAGGACTGTAAAAAGGGTTACTGTGCACATGAGACCTTCCTTCTGAAGATCGCAGATCAGCCAAATAAGCCCACAAGCATCCACAAGCTTCAGAGATACCAACTTGCTGCCTTTCCTTCTCACTGAAAATTAAGATTAAGCAGCGAGAACGAGTTTTAATGCTTCCACAATAATTGAAGTAAAACAAAACAGGAGCCATTGCATGCTAGAGAGGTTAGAGTAAACAGGAAAAAGGAAGGGTTCACCGGTCACAGTATCTAGTGATCGGTATTTATGCATAAAGTTGTCCCTTTGTCAGCCTTAAACAGGAACCAAGTTCTAACCCAGCCTAAGAGGTTTATGATGCAGTCAGTATATGAAACGATAGACAAGAAAACAAGCATGCCCCCAAGGATCATAAATTTGTGTGTCATCACTTGTTACGCTAAGGGACTGCTGAGAAGAGTTGACCACTTGAACTGAACTTTGAAAAGAATAATGAACTGTTATAAAACCAAATGCCCAGGAATATGAAATTCTAACATAAATGCATCACATGCTACAGACAAAAAGCTACTAGACTCTCTCTTTATTTTTGGGAACATGAAGAGATTGCTAAGAGAAACAAGCGACAGCAGACAGTGCATACCACAAATATCCAATGACAATAACTAACACAGATATCACATGCTTGTGAGAAGATGCAACAATGTCGTTCAGCATCTTTTTGATCATGCGGGGTATAAATGGCAGGATAAATCAGTATGGTGCATCTATGAAGGTTAATAGGTCCAGCGAGATTGAATATTCACAGCTCAATCCTTTTACCACTGAGTTTGTGAAAGTGGTTGGTCACTAGCAGCACAAGAGATTATATTTGTCGTAGCCTATTTTGAGACATTGATGCATTTTCAACTTATTTTTTTGGACATTTTTAACTTCACGAAATTTTCTATGTCCAAAGATGGTAACTATAGATGATCTGTTGCACTTGAATATAAATGGAAATTAAGAAGATCTTCTAACCTAATTTCTGGTTCAAACAAAGATTTTCCAAATCAATACTTGTCTCCAGTTATTTCAATTTTCAGCTACCAATCTAGCAGTGAGATTGAACATTAAGGTTCTTGATGCTCCAAAATAATTATATCAGCTGCTAAACCATGTAGCATGGACATGTCAAGTGAAGGCATGGCAAAAACCACATGCCTTGATCTATTTAAGATATTCACATGTACAAGTTAAGAAGAAAAATGAATCACCTGTTGCAGAAGAAGTTACCAAAACGACATGAAAGGACACAGTCCAACAAGTCCACCAAGAAAGCCTAAGTCATCACACAAGTCAGCAAAAAGTTTGTGATAAACCAGTTTCTTCAAGACATATTTTGTCTCAACAATCAACTTCTAATGAAATCAAGAAAATGAGTATCATTACAAGAAAAGATCACATACCGAGGAGAACTCAAAAGCAAAGGGATACATCCGCAATAATTGTGAAACACAATCAATCCACTGCAGAATACATCAGCAATTTATAGAACTTAGCAAAGACCATCTTATACAACAAATTCTCAAATTTACTAAGGCTGTATATGATAAAGGGCATTCAAACAGCTAGGCGATGATTATGACTATTATTTAAGGTTTTTAAGTCGACTTTCCTAATAATACTCCGACAATACTCATCTTCAATCCAATCCTTCTAGTAGACTCTGTAATTGCCCAAGTATAAGGTCATAATTTTTTTAATGCATTTGGCACATAATGCAACAATAAACCTGAGTAACCATTTTTTGCTGCTGCCTTTCATCACACAGAAACAAAGGGGAGAAGCGTTGGGATTGCCAATAATAATAATAATCATGAAAGCCAGCTGGTACTTAATTCCTAAAACCCAGTTAATAAACGCATGCATAAAACAACATTAACCTGCAAAAATATGGGTGAATGCTGGTTCTGTGCATGAGAAGAACTAGGAGTCGGAGGTGCAGATGAACCCAATGACTGATGCATGGGTGGCAGTGGAAAACTCCCAACAGAAGATTGCCTGCATAAATCAGGAGGCCTGTCGCTGCTTCCAGATACAGTTGGCATTCCCCATCGCTCTGCAAATGGATGACCAAATGCTAGCCAGTCTTTTTCAATGAGTGCCTAAATGGATTAAGATATTCAGTGTAGAGAGACAGCTTAAACATATAAAAAGAACAATACTCAACAAAATAAAAGGGTAAGAGTAGAAGAAAATACCTGAAACCCTGTGAATGTCCTATAGTATGGGTCGAGCAACAAATTAGCAAGCGCAACCAGCTGACTTGTTCTATCCCATCCATCACTAGACAAATTAAATGAAAGACGAACTCAGCACATGCAGAGGTTCTAAGAGCAAAACAGGAGATTGAAGACAGAAAAGAAAGGCAACTTTTTTTTTTATGGCAAAATTTGCTGAACTGAAATGCTCCCTAGATGATTCAGCTATTCATATATTTTCAGCACTGATAAAAAGTAGAATAACTGTGGGCCATCAGTCTGGTAGCAGGCAAATGACCTGCCAAGTTTGCATATAAAACCATGATCTGCTAGGTAATAAGACCAAGAATTTTCGGCTGATCAGTATGAGAAGGTCAATCCATGTGATTAAACAGAGGAAAGGTAGATGTGAGATCTACAAAAAGAAAGCCTGATTGGGAATTGAAGTAGGTGTATGTAATGAATATTTGCTTCCATGTAAGATAATCAGCACAACAAATAGAAACAAAAATAGACTAACAGCATATTGAAATAGAAATTACAAATCATAAGGACGAAAAAGGCCATGTAGTAAGCAGCATATTAAAAATTTTCAGGTTTCATCACTGTGGCAACAGAGTAGAAATGATTCTTTTCGGTTTTTACAAAGACTAATAGAAGATAATGTCAAGCTATCTGACCTGCAATGTACAAGTACAGATGCTGATTCCAAAGCAACACGAGCAGCAATCCAAGCCGAACCAGCCAAGACACTTTGAACATGTATTAACCAACCACTATCACCGAGGGTTGAAACAGAGGCAGACATATTGCTGAGATTGCCTCTGCCCCAGGTCCAACCACCATGTCTCTGTAAACAAAATATGGTATGAACAAATAGAGATATTAACAACCACTAGAAACATATTGTTTCTGCTGAAGCCTAGGAAAAATATCAGCAGTTTTAGAGCTATTACGTAAAAAGTCAAAGATCAATGCTATAAATTAATTGGAAAAAATCCCAACCAAACATGAGGAGTCCATTTGAGGAGATTGATTAATGTATTTAAATTTTGACAAGAGATTAAATCCTTGATGCACTGATGTCAAGAAAAAGGTTATATTAGCTCGTGTGCATCATTGGACAAACACACAGAGCATGAGGATGTCTGCATTATATAAGAGCTATTTAATGAACATGATGCTGTCTCCAAATATATGTAGCTGCCAGATTAGATAACTGAATACTAGTGAAGTTTTCCTTTTCTAATTGAAAAAGCACCCACAACAGCACAGGTAACTGAACATGAAAACTCTAGTCTTTAACCCAGAGACTCACGTAACAGTGCCATTCATAGAGGGTAATCCTAATAGTTTAGTGAATCATGCATTACTTCTGGTATTATGTGTTCACATGTCTGATGTTATTCAAGGACAGATTTCTCATGCTTCAACTATGTTTACAAAAAACTTGACAAATGGACAGATGCATGTTCCAGTTGCACAAAATAATATGCCATCATTTTCTGCTTTTTGAGCATTGATATAAGCAGTACGATGTTAAACCTTATCCAACACCAGAGCTGCTTATAACAACTGCTGTTAATTTACTAGTTTTCAACAGGCAAAGCAGCCGGTTTTTAAATTCTTAATGTTCATAGACTAACCAAGAGTGATAGTGTTCCATCTGATGAAGTGGTGCCATGAGCATCTAAGTAGTCCCTAAGCCGAGAAAGACTCTCTCTCATAGCATGTATGTTGTCTATCCCAAAGAAAACTACCTGATAACAGATAAAAAACAGGAATATGATATTAGTGAAAATAAGGCAGCAAAGTTGATGACTATGAGATACATAACTAGACAGCTCAAACCTCAGATTGAAAATAGTTGGATGATGATTCTGAGCCACCTCCCATTGCGACATTTGCTAAAGCATTTTTTCTAGGTCTTGCATCAGCAATATATAGCTTCCTGAAAAGAAAACACAGATTTGGCATTTTCCATAAGTTTTGCTTCAGCAATTAATAACTTCTTGAAACCAGGAAAAAGGAGAGAGGACAAGGAGACATGATTTTTTTGACAAACATTCATTTACTAAAACCGGAGCATGAAAGAATAAGCAAAGAAATGAGAACATGAAATCTAAAGAAAAAACTGGCATATAGCTTAGCATAAAATGCATGTCATGTCAATCAATGAACATTAAGAATGTAATTCAGGTGGATTGGCAAATTTCATTTTTATCAAATGAGAAATCAAAGTTACATGACAATAAGGAGCCTAACAAGAGAAGTGCTAATTCGGTCCAGACTGATTGTGTGGAAAATTTGCGCTATTGACAAGAAATCATAAATAAAAATAATAAAATTATAGGCCACACTATTTCAACAGAAGATTCACAGCTAAGCTTCTAGGCTGCAGCCCCATTACATTGATTAGGGTTTCCCACCTCAGAAAGGAAATGTCTTCTTCATACCAGACTATAAGCCAAGAGTGATAAAAATTTAAACACTATGCCGCATAATCACTTGCTTAATCATCAAATCTACAGGCCCAAGTCTCTCCACCAAATCTATTTTAGAGTACCCTAAAAAAAAAAAAACATTCTCCAGCCATTTTCAGATAAGATAAAAAACTGGAACCCTATCACTATAAGGGCGGTGCATTTCAAGATACAAGCGAAAGAGAAGTAATTTCATGATTGAGGTTTCAAACCCAGTAGATTGATATACATTTCAAAAAAATTCATCACATAATGTATCAAGAGCAATGCATAGTGAGTCTAGATACTTTTAAACAACTAAGAAAGTCAAGTTAGAGTACAAAAAAGAAAATGGTGCAAACATGAAAAACACAAACAGTGAGAACAGCTCAGCCAAAAGAAATTGATTTGAATAAAACTACCTCCGCCCCTTTTTCTCATCACCAAGTTGAGAGCAAAGTTCTGCGACAAGCTTTTCATCTGTGTTGCTGCATGCATATACAATGATGGGAATCAGTCATATATCCAGCAACAGATGGCAAAAGAAAAATCAAGTACTTACCTTCCAAACCTCAAAATATAAGTTATGAATGGATCCCAGGATCAAAATCAAATAACAGGTATTGCAGAAAAGAATCAAAATGGTCTGGCATTATTTGGTATTATGGGCCATGATTTGAAAATCATACGCATAAAGGATGCTGACAATTATTGCAGCCATCATGGGCTTGCATTTAAAAAAAATGTATCCTTTTAGGTTGGAAACTGTTGTTAAAATCATGTTCAGGAAGCTATATCTAGAGTTTTGACAGTCTAATTAGATCATAACATATATCTTGCATGAAGTTTAAGGTAACTCTATTCATGTTAAATATTAGAAATTCAATCTCTCATTAAAGTATTTGAAATCCAGAGAATAATATCATCAATCATGCCATGACTATTTCGTATATGACCAAAGTTTTTGAAAGGCATGCAGCACCATGACCACAATCACAAATGCACTTCAATTGAAGATCAAAATCCCAGCACTGTATCTACAATAGGCATACTATTTGCAGAGTAACGTGTTTTAAGTCCAATGAATGGACATTAAGTGGGCAGATCAACCAACCTCCTCATATTCATCATCAGACCAACTAAGGGTTGGGATGAACGTGCAAGGACTGCTCCAGTTTCTACAATGCCACACACATCAAGACATCGTAATGGAACATGTGATAAACAAAATTACTAAATTTCAGTTTTTCTTACTGGGATGGCACCAAGAAACTACAGGTAAACGACCCTTGGAACGAAAGTTGGATGCCTGGATCACTTCATCATCACTAGTAACAAATATAAAGTTATTAGTTGTAAATCTTCGGCAAGAGTAAGCCCGGACAAAAACTATTTTCAAGTCAAACTAGAGTTAAGGATCAAAACATGTTTTCATTTTCCCTCTTTTCCCCAATTTTACAGAGGAGAAAGAATCCTAATGTTTTACCTGATTGATTTTGGAACAATCAAGGCAAAAGGGTAACTTGGGCTCATTAAGTAGTTGGAATTTACATTACTGATTCTCCACAGCTCATTAGACATTGTATATGACCCATTGTTGATCATATCCATTGATGCCCTACAGAAGCCTTTTCCTAGAAGACGGAAATACTCATTCAGCAAGCGTACTTTTGGGTTTGCATTAGTAAATTTGAACGATCCACAGCTAAAAGCATAAAGATCCCAGAGTCTTGATGGTTTTGTGCACCGTAATAACCCATCATATATAGCCCGTCTCTGCATGATAAAAAGCAATTAACTTAAAACAAATATCTTTTTGTCAAGTGTGATGGCCCAATCCACCATTTTGAACCCATGCAGATCTTTTCTCAGTTGATTTTTTAATATAAACCCTCAAAATCCCTGATTTCTGAATCTTAGCCCACAAAAAAATAAAAAATAAAAAAACATGCAGATCAGAAGATTATTCTCAATCTCAACAACACCCTTTTAATCCCCAATCAAGCAAACATCAAAATCATGAACTTAGTATTTCTTTATAGCAGCATAATCTTACAAATGAAAAAAAAAATCCATCTGTAAGTGATCATAGTTTGGAGGAAATGAAAGAGCTGAAGCAAGAAGAGATAGCAGCTAAAGTTAACCTGCTTCGTTTTGGGCCGAAAACCAAAAACAATAATTCTCATATCTTTGCCTGCAAAATACAAGAACCAATTATTCCATTAGCACTCTCGCTAAAGAGGACCAGGGCCAATTATATCATGAAAATAACAATCACCAACAATATTCAAGAGAAAGAAAGCAAAAGAAACATCAGCGGAAAAAAACACTCAGATCCATTGTTCTGATAACTGCCCACTTCAAAGAAATCTTGCTTGTTCAGAAATAAAAATTTATACTGAAAATCTGATGATTTAATGCAACAGACATGCTCAAATTTCATCAATCAAGCTAGCCAGCGTCTATAAACTTCCTCTTTGGAAACTACCCTCACTAGGATACAGCCACACTGGCCCTGCAGAATCTGCCACCATCTATATTACAGTCATAAATTTAACTTATTGCTTGAATTCTGCATCAACAAAGTGAAATAAAAGTAACTTCATTACCCATACAAATGTTAAATATGTCCCAAAGTTCTATGTTCCAAAGACAAACTACAGATCTATTGTAAATCCCACAAAAAAAGAAGAAGAAGAAACTGGTAAAAAAAGGTTACGAAATAGTAGAACAAACACATCAAAGGGTGTACCAATGACTTGGAGAAGCCGCTGTGATGGAGTCTTCTCAGAATGGCGAGGGGCTGATTGATTTTTTGCAACCTTCATAGATTCCACAATGTAACAAATATAAGACATGCAAAAACCAATAATCAATTAACATGTGTTATGTTTGGCCGAGCTATCCATTAAGCTGAACAGACGCCAATCAAAACCAAAGAATAGTAATGTAGAAAATTTTCTTTCATGGATCAAGTTTGGCACGTGCTAAAACAGAATGGTAAAAAAGATCCATGTTGTTGACTCCAAGTTATCTGGGGTTGAAGCTTAAATTGAGTTGAGTAATAAAAGATATTATAACAGTGAGATCATTTCAGATATTTAACATAAAAATTTTCAACCTGAGTATTTCATGCACAGATGGAACTGAGGTTGCCTACAACATCCTAACATTATTTTGCCCTGTTTTCTGTCTGCATGGTTTGCATATAAGAGGTGAAGAAAACATTTCAGAAGCATTCTTTCAAGGATCAGGTCATCTTTGCATAAAAAGTGAGGCACATGGCATAACAATATAATACATAAATAACTCAATTAAAAAATTAGTTCCTCTCCCATCTCCTGTTCCTTTTCTATCTTCACATCCCTTGGTTCTTTTTTTCTCATCCCCCCACCCCACAAGGCCACACACACCCAATCATTGTGCTCATTGCCAAGAGTAAAATGAAAAATTTCAGTTGAAAAAGGGTTCTGAGCCTATGCTTGACAAAACATTATTGGCTCAATTAAAACATGAGAATCAAGTATAAGACTATCTATGAAGAAGTGAATGACTAAAGAAAATATGCATAAAATCAGAAATAGGGATTTCTGCATTCCATTTGGGACAGAACAACATGCACATGCAAATGCAAATGTGATGTGCTGAAACAAGCGCGTGAGCTGAAGAAGTTCTCTTAGCTAATTGAGGAGAATAACAACAGAAAAATACACCCAAATTACAAAGTTTCTATTGCACACAAACAGCAACAAAATCTGTATCAAATCCAAACTTTTTTACATAAAAGAAAATTTTAAAAAAAGAGTTAAGATTCAAAGCACACCAAGGAGTGCAAAACGACATGAATTTGCCATGCATAAGTGCACCTAACAAGCTATAGAAATAAACAAGCTTCTCACCAACAGAACCATAAATACAGGGAAGGAGCAGGAAAAGAAATCCATAAGTTCAAGAAAATAATTTACCATTTTGCTGAACTTCTCAATTGTTGCTAGTGGAATCGTTCCAAGCACAATAATATTTTCTGTTCCCTCGCTCTTGAACAGGAGAAGAGAAAACATATAGTCAGTATTCTGTGTCTACATGCACATCATCATTTCCAGAGATGCAAACAATTCCTTAGCTCTACTAACATGCATGCTTAATAAAATTACGACAAATACATTGCAGAATTGACACTTAACGAGGAATAGAAGAAAAAAAAATGAACACACCACTCACCAGAAAAATAAGACGAAAATTAGTCAGTATCAAGGTACCTGCCTCATCAGTATTGATAAGAACAACACCACGTCCCTGAAATCAAGATTCGATCCATTTACCCAAAAGGGAAAAATATGAAGAAATTGAGGAGAAAGTTTCATGTAAATAACCCCAACACGTTTAGGCAAAGGCGCATTGTTCTAATATTATTTCATTTAAGCCACTAACAGTAATTTAACTCTAATATCAAGCAAACTAGGGTTGGTTCTAGGAATCAAATTCCTCGATTCCTTTTCCATACGTGTAATATGTATTCGAATTCTAAAATTCCTAAAGAAACTCTAACCAGGAATTAGAAATCAAGATTTTCAAGAAATCATGAAAAAGTCAAGATTTTAAAGAAACCAAAAGGAAAGAATAAAAAAAATTCTACCTCGACAAGAACACGCTCTGCCTCAAGCAAGCACTTGTAATTAGCGTGGTGCGAGACCGAGCGCGACGCCGGATGCTGCACCTAGAAATGGGAGGATATGATGAATAATTTAAATCGAGAGAATATGATGAGTAATTTAACCTATCTGCATTGAGATTTGAGAGGGATACAAGTTTTGGACCTCGAGTTTGAACCAGTCGTCCCAGCTACCGGTGCCTTCCATCCGCTCAGACTCGGCGGAGGAGTCTCTGAGCGATGTTGATCGCCGCGCGGACATGCGGCGAACCGTTGAGAGAGCGAGGTTGAGGATGTTGTTGACAGAGACGTGGAAGTATGGGCGTACTTACCGTTCAGATAACACGGATAGAAATATATTATTATCTCTGTTTCACTGTTTTTAGGTTTCGGGAGTTATGGGGAAAAAAACAAATAATATTTAATGTGTATGTAGAAAAGAAGAGATGTGTTTTGCTTCAAATACCCTTTTCTTTTTATTTTTATTTATCTAATTGAAATATAAAAATAAAATGAATATTTGTTTTTCTCGTACGAGACTTTTGGTAATCACGTGTTATTATAAATAACTTCGAGAAGAATAGTTAATTTCCATTATAAATAAATTGTTTTAAAATACGAGGGCATTATTGTCTTTTCAATAAAGTCATCTTAATATTTTTAAAACGGGTATTTGTCTTGAAAATTACACTACAAAGTATCATAAATACCCTTAAGGTTGATGAATTGTTTGGTGTCATCCAGGGATAAATTTGGTTTTTTACTAATAGAATGCTCAATAAAGTTACCTGTCAAGCCTAGCATGCAGACAAAAAATGACCGGGCAAAAGGCGTGTTTGCGTCTTATCATTTGTAGTTGCACGAGAAAAATACCTCATTACCCTTGAATTTTATTTTTTTATATCTTCAGCTCAAGAGTAAGAGTATTTTTGTTATTGTACTATTAGTTTTTTTTATAACTAAATAAAGTTAAAGTTAATTTTGTCCTTTAATAAATTAAAAGGATTAATAAAAACATTGGCACGTGCGGCTGCTTCTAGCATGTTTGTTTTCCCTATATCTACCTCAAATACTGCACCCTGCTTTGTAGTTTTTAAAATCAACACTTTATCTTCTCTTATTTTAAATTCTTCCCCTGATCTTTTGGTTAATATTTTTTTTATTTCAAATAACTTGTGAAAATCAAGATTTGTTTAGATTTCATCCTCATTTTTTTTACATCTCTTTGCTTTTTATTCAGTCCTTGCTTATGAAAATTGAAATTTATTTCAATTTCCTAGTTTGATTTTTTAAACTCGTGCTACATGGTCCCTCTTTTTTTAATTGTTATTAATGTTAAATTTGATCATTTTTATAAATTTCACCCTTTATTTTTTTCTATTAGATTTTATCTTTATTTTTTTATTATTTTTCTGTTTTTTTCTTTGCTAAAATTTTTATTTAGTTTTTTTCTTACTCAATTTCATATTTAAAAATTAAATTAATCTGGATTGATTTGAATTTCCCTTAACCAGTTTTTTTATATAGATATCAAATCATTTATTTATTCTTTCTTATCTTGATTTACAGCACTCCACGACACGCGGTTCCAGTCTAGTATTTAACTATTAAATTAAATTAAATTAAATTATTTATATTTATAATTGTTCTTAATATTAAAAAGACCCGTGATTCATATTTTTATTTGTAATTGCTCTTAATATTAAAAAGACCTGTGGTTCATATATATATATATATATATATATATATATATATATATATATATATATATATATCCATGCCTCTATTCTCAATTTCTTTTCACTTCGCATTTAATTTAAATAATAATAAAATAACAAGATCACATTAAAATACAGGAAATTACAAAATTGGAACTTAATTATTTTTATATGGACCTTAATTACGGTTAGTAATATATATTTATGATTTTGGCGAGAAATAATTCAATTTATGCTTCAATGCGATATTATACCGACCATCTAATTTCTTTCATATGACCTCGCAACCATAAAACCAAACCCTGCCTAGTTGAACCAGAAGGCATGTTTTTTCAAGTAAAACAATTGCTCAAGTTGGCGTGTAAAAATTACAGATTCTTTTTTATACCATTGATTTTATATCATCATAAACACTCCAAAAAGCAGCTAGTTGACATATCAAAATAAGTGTTCAAAGTGTTGAATCCATGCCTCTGAGCCAGAAACAAAGAACTGTTAGCAAATTATATAACATTACCTCACAATTTAATTTAATTTTTTAAATGAGAATTTTTTTGACCTAATGGTCACAAGTTTGAATCTCACCATCTTATTCTATTAGATAAAAAAATCAAGCACAAAATAATATAAACATGTGCAAGTTTTAAGTCCGAAAAACTTTCATTTAAAATAATATATAAAAAAATAATATAAATTATATTACTTTACCTCACTATTTAAACTTGTTTAAATTTTTTAAATGAGAAGGTTATTTAATAAAGAAATACATGCATGTAAGAAAAAAGGAATCGCATCGAGACTGACACTATATGGACCACTTAGCGAATAACGAGGAATAATAGGAGGGCCCTAGACATGCAGTCGAGCACACAAATTATACAGGGAAAGATCAGCAACCATGCTGATCTGGAGGAGAAGCAATGTGCTTAATACCTGTCAAAGAATCACATAATAATTTTCCCCGGAGCATGAATTGTATTAATGATTGAAAAACTTGAAAATGCCTAAAAACTAGCATGTTCAGGTGAAAATCTGGATCTGAAATTGCAACTGGAAAGGTGATTTACACATCAACTTTGGATGCCACAAAGCGAAAAAAAGCATGATATTGTTACAGCTCGAGTAGCACTCCACAACAAAAGAAGTATGCTCAACCATCTATCTATCAACCATCCAAAATCTTACGTTGGAAATTTACAATTAACATAGGTAGGTATAGTATACACAAATTACAAATCATTCGATAGCAGCTTGATTAATAAAGCTGAACTAGCTCTATGAGGAAGAGAAAAGGAGATACCTTGTTCAACGGCGATAGGAGGAAGACCTCCTTTCACAAAAGAAAGAACAGAACTAGTATATTGAAGCTCAACTACCTATCACCTTTAACTCACTAGTAATACATTTCAGCATTCAGGAAGTCCAGAGGGTTCGCAGGGTGTCCATATCCTCAGCAGAAAGAAAATGTGCGTCGTTCATCTTGTAACCCTAAAATGCCTCTTGGAACTACCAGTCTTCGTCCGCACCAAACCCAGTCAAATGTGAGGTAACTGGATTGTGATGGTGGTTGCCACGGCATTGATGAAGGTGTTACTTCTCTACCTCCAAATATTCATCAAACAACCTGCTGCTAGCACACTCCTGCAAGGCTTTTGTATTGAGTTCTCGCCCCAACCTCCATACGTAATTCAGACCAACCAGAAGCTCAGTTATTGCTGCTTCTGTCTTTTCTTGATTGGCAAAGTAAAGAGTCTGAACCAGAAGCACATTTGTCCTAGAGACAAAGGTTTGTTGCTCGTAACTTCGCTCCGATTGCCATCTGATCATATTATGAGCAAGCGGAGCCAACCATTCTAATATTGATGTCATTGCCTCATTCCACTCCCCTACAAGCACAGTATCATATACTGATGAGTCCAAGCTCTTGGAGTATGGCTTTAGCCTTTCCCTCAAAGCAGCTCTCACCTTTGCAGGTAACATATTGTACAGGTCATCTCTAGCATCGTGGCCAATCAAGTGAGGAGACGCAGCTAGCTTTTCAATCACAACGATAACATTTGCATAATGCAATGCTAAAGCAGCAGCACCAAGGGTTTCAGGAATAGCTTGCAACAGATTATGCTGTAAACTGAAGATTGATGGACCCGTACGACTTATGCTTCCCAGAGTAATGTGGTCAGCATTACTTTCCTTGGCTCCCTCGAGGTTCCTAGAATGAACATCAGCAGACCTTAAGTAGCAATTGGCAACAGGAGAAGCGTTTGAAGCTACCATGCATCCTTTAAAAGGTCCCACCTGAGTCAACCGATTTGGTTTATGTGGCTTCCTTCCCAGAAAGGCAGGTGATTGTGGAGTCCACCAAAACTTCTTGCCAGTTTTAGTTATTCCAGAAACTGGACCCGACTTTGTTGTTGGTCCCCCAAGTGGACCGGAAAAAAAGTTCAGGTTCCTGTTTTTTCCAGAAATAGGGCCTGACTTTGCGATTGAGCCACCAAGAGGACCTGAATAGAAATTATTTTTGTTGGATTTCAAAATTGGGCCAGAATTTGCAGTGAAGTTACCAAGGGGGCCAGAAGAAAATCTAGGAAGAGTACTGTTCTCAGATGGATGAACTGAAGACTGCAGCAATGCAGAAACTGACTGGCTGCGATAAAAATAATCAGAATCCAGAGTTTTTGATTCCCCGGGGTAAAAAGTTGGATTAATTCCAAACACATGGTTGATTCTTCTATATATAGTGAATAATGATCTTACTAGAAGTCGAACTGTATAATCATAAGTCTTATTCCAGAGTGAGATCTCCCTCAGATTCCTCACTTCTTGCTGCTTCCATGCAAGCTTCTTCTGATAGTCAAGTAAATTGTCTGGCTTGGGATCGCAACCCTTCATTCTCCTCACAGTCTGCTCGAGATCAGAAAGCATTTCCATCTCTTGGTACAGAGTAGAATTAACTGAAATAAACCGCTCCATCTTCTTAACTTTCTTATCCATCTTTTTCCATGAAAATCCCCACCCGTATGGGTCAGCATGAATCTTGATCATTTCATCAAAAAGATGCTCAAAACCCTTCAAACTAGGATCACTACATTTATTACCTATTCTGGCCACAGGTTTAGCAACATGTACCATACTTTCCATCATCTCCAAACAAATCAGACGACCAATGAAATCATCATCCTCAGCAATAAGCTTTTTTATGCCCTCAGAACTCCCGATCTCTTCTCTCAACCTAGCAACCTGTTTATCACTCAATGACTGCCAAAGATGAACTAGCTTAGACATCAAGCTTGTAACTTCAAAGGCCAAAACTCCAACAACTGCCTTCGGAGGACCAGGTTCATGCTTCTGTGGAATCTTCCACAGACTACGAAACCAAGATTCTGCAACCATCTCTTACCCAGAAAGTCTGCCAAAAAAAAAAACCGATAAAAAAAAAAGGCCAAAACGCACACCAAATCAATAGGATTTATAGATAATCTCTACCAGCGTGTCCTGATGGATCGATTCAATTAGTAGCTGATAACAATAACAAATTAACTTTTAGCAAATACTAACTCAAAAAAAATGGAAAAAAAAACTATTTTCTACTAAAAAACAAGGATTGAATCAATCAATCACTCTCTCAATGGCGTCGCCGTTTTCTTATTAATCATTATTTCCCAATCATGAATATGAGAATTCCATTTTCCTAAAATCATTAGATTTTAACCTTCTTGCAGCTGATAGACAGAAAAAATTAAACAACTTGATCTTCTACAGTTCTCCTTCAAATTTTATAGGATCCACCTAACTCCTAATAACAAATCTCTCTCAAATACTAAAATCATAAAAAACGAATTCAAGGCCATACATTTAGTAATAATCAGCAAAAAGGGGGCAAAATTTGCAAGAGCATCAAGTACTTTTACAAGAAACACAGACTAGAAACAGAAACTTGCAGCAGGAAAAAAAATGCAAAGGTCATAAAAAAACTGACAACCTTAACACATAGCTATACCAGACAAAAAAGACAAACTTCACACTATCAACCTCAGCTCAAAACACAAAAAGCAAAAAAACCACAATCTAGACCACTCAAAATCCAGCAAATCAACACACTATAGACCTCAAAGGACTTAGCTTTACATTCAAACACAAACATACCCACACTCATCTCCATCTGGGCCGATCGAAAAATACAAAACAAGAAAATGCAAAGCAGGCAGTACCATCAATTACAAGGAAAAAATATTAAAATAAAAACAAAGAAAGTAAGGAAAAGAGAGCTTACTGATCACATGAAAAGAAGGAAGTGAAGGAGAGAGAATGCGGTGGAATAGAGAAAAATGAGACTAGGAAGCAGCCACATGGAGTGAAGGAAGCAGAAAGGAAATTGAAGAGAGAGGGATGGGAGAAAACGAGTGAAATTAAAGATTAAAAAGATGCCACTACAAATAATTATTATAGTTCAGTGCTTCTTTCTTTCACCGGTCAGTCCCTTGCTGTTTATTATTTGCTTGTATGCCCCTTAACCGTGGGACCTTCGTTGCTACTCCCTCTGTCTTCGTGTCCGAAATAAGAATTGCTCGTAATTTCCTAGTTGGTGTTTAACTCGGAGCAGTATGATTATATTGTTTTTCTAAATATATTTTTATTTAGAATTGTATTAAAATAATATTTTTTTTATTTTATAAAAAAAATTGAATAATAATACATGAAAATAATCTAAAAATAAAAAAAATTAATTAAAAATAAAATTTTTAAAATACACTTTGATCGAGATTTAAAAGCTGGTCTCCTCGCACGATCTCTCTATGAAGTTTTTTTATTTGATTTTTTAGGTTTATTTTTTTGGAATTATTTATACATTCGATACAATAATATTAATTTCTAAGCTAGGAATCAACCCGTTAACTTGTCAGATTAAAATAATTAAATTATATATAAATATATTATAATCTACTTATAAGATAATCACCTCAATCATGAATAAGATTTGATTTGTAATTTTTTATTGATGAAATATAATTCAATCAACTCCCAATCAGAGCATGAACCATAACGGATTTTATATCGATGCTCGCTACACCATGGTTAGTCAGCTTTGACCGTTGCCACGAGCGATGGTGACCTAATTCATCACGCTGGCGCGTCCTTTTATTGGTGGTTTTTAATAGTCGGTTCCAGGGCCTTTGTTTGCAAAAGTCACAAAACAGAGGGGGCTGGATCCCTCGCAAATCGCAATCATTAATGGTATGCACGCGGAGACTGTCTTTTGACAGGTTTAACCCTCCAGGTCTAGTAGCCACGATCGGGCCGACCCGATCAATACGGATAGTCCAAAACCAGACACGAAGCGACTAAAATTGGTTCGACCAAGGACCCGGGAATCACGCATTAGCTCGTGTTCAATTGTCTACTTGTTGTAGATAATTTTTTGTGTTTTGTGTTTTTTCGCCTTTAATAATTAGAGTATACTTTGCATTGACCTTTAAGTAAGATGGAGGATAGATTCTTGAAGTGTAGATTTTAAATTTAAAAGTTAAGATTTGCAGGGACAAGAAAAATCAATTATTTTTAACTACTTGCTTTTCTCTAATACGAAATTGGTTTTTTTTTAAAAAATAAATCATGTGTTTTATATCTTCAGGGCTTTGCATTGATTATTTAATATTATTATTATTTTTAAAAGTATTTTTTATTTAAAAATATATTAAAATAATATATTGTTTTATTTTTTAAAAAATTATTTATAATACCAGCATATCAAAAAAATTTAAAAACACTAGAAATTTTTAATTAAAAATAAAAAATAAAAACTTTTGTGTATTTTATTTGAGGTGCGTGATTTGCATCATTCAATGATTATTTAATATTGGATTTGTTTTTAAAAGTGTTTTTTATTTATAAATATATTAAAATAATATTTTTTTATTTTTAAAAAATTATTTTTTACACTAACACATCAAAATAATTTAAAAATACTAAAAATTTTTAATTAAAAATAATAAAAAATTCAAAACTTTTCAAAAATATTTTTAAAACGTGGTACTAAACATCCTCTTAAGATGATATTTTCATGTTATATTTATGATGCATTTGTGTCCGTGCTTCGTGCTTTCCTTTATAAAAAAAAATATTATTTTAATTTTTATATTATTTGAATTAATTTTATATGCTGTTAAAAATAAATTTTTAAAATAGAAAAATATATTTTAAAAAAATATTATTACAATATAAATACACTATTATTATGTCCAAGTAGACCGTTGACTAAAAGAAGACGATGCTCGCAACTTTTTGTGTTGTTGGTATCTCTTTAGTATTGCATGGCTTTAAATAAATAAAAAATGTTATTATGTTAAAAATAATATATTTTTTTAAATAATTATTTTAACATATTTTTGAAAAAAATATATTGTAAAAGTTAATTCTAACCGTAAATTCAAAGATGTAATTAGTCTAGCGATATGTTTATTATTAGCTGGCGTAAAAGAGAATCCCTGCATGTTCGTTGCTTGCGAAGGAGGCCATAAAATACGATTGGCTTTAAGCACTTTTTTCTTTCCTTTTGTTTTTTCTTTTCTGACAATGCAAGCATATTATACCATTTTATCTCCGAGGAATATGGTGAAATAATAAAGAATTTAAGTTATATATAATAGGTATTAATATTAGCATATAAAAATAATCTAGAAATTTTAATTAAAAATAAAAATAAATTATTTTTTTCAAAAATTATTTTGAAAAGCCGTGGCAATCAGGGTTGATAATAAAATATTTTTTTTTATTAGATAACATTTGGCGGTGTTCCCGGTCTAGTGACTACTGCACAGAGCTTGCGTGCTTTCTTTTATTTTATTAACCAGGGAATATCTCCGGGATTGATTTAGAATACCAAGGAGACATAGCTTTTTAGTCATAGTTAAATATTTAGATATGTTCTTATTTTCGTACTACCATATTTTAGAGTTTATCGCAATAAAAATAAAAATTAGTTCTCCATTTAATATTTTTTAAAAGTTTTTTCAATTTTAAAAATATATTTTTTAATTTTAATATCAATATATCAAATCCATAAAAAAGAATTTTAATAAAATTAATTTAATATATTTTCATGCAAAAAACATTGAAAAGCTTGCTCCGCAATGAATTTTTTTCGTAGAAAATAATATATTATTAGCAGTTTTTATCCTGTAATAGCTATTTCGAAGCAATATTGCCGGTCTATAGAGTTCTCTAATTAATAAAATATATTATGGGTTGATCTCATCACTTTGAGATTACATAAAATTAAATTCAAATATATTTGTAAATAAAAATTACACTCAATATATAAAATGGATGGCTGGCGTGACCAAAAAGCCTAAGTGGATCTTATAATGGCAATAAAGAAGAGAGAGAAACGATTGTGGTTATTAGTCAACTCGATTTGCACTCGATTTGGAATAGTGCTAAGAATTCGACTAATAATTTCTCAATGACCTTCCACTTCCCACTATATAAAGTCTATTGACCCGGGAATCATTTTATTGGAGCTATGATTTCATATCCACATCCTATTATAATTACATTTTAAAAATATTTATAGAAAATAATATAAAATTTAGTGTATTTATATCATTTTAATATGTTGATATCAAAAATAATTTTTAAAAAATAAAAAAATATTTTCAAAAATAACTTCGATCATACTTTTAAATACCCAAATAACCATTTAAATAAAAAAAAAACAATGAAACTGGAATAGTCTGAATAACTCGTCTAGAGTAATAATTAAATAAAAAATCTATGGTTGAGTTTGGTACTCAGAAGCTATAAAGAAGACGGTGGTTGTCTTTGAGATTTATTTATTTCAAATTATGGCCCATGATCATCAATGCGAGACCATTATTCAACACACAAGAGGTCACTTGTCTGCTTTTTTAGCAAGATGTTAATCTACTCGAGAGAAAGTTAAGAAGCCTTTCACACCAAGTATATGTTTTTACTGTTTCTTTACCTCATCACGTGATTCTTAAGATATGTGAATTAACATGATTGCATCGACTCTAAGTGCTGCAATGCATTTTTAAAAAAGATAATTGGAAAAAAATATTTTTTATAATAAATATATTTTTTTATCAGATATTTTAACATATTATTCTTAAAAATAAAAATATATATTATTTTAATATAATTTTAAATAAAAAAATATTTTGAAAAACAATCTCAATTATACCTTAAACATGCATTTAAACATGAAGATATTGTGTCGGTTCAGTGTTTTAAAAATATTTAAAAAATAATAATTTTTATTTTTATTTTTTATTTTAAATTAAATTATTTTAATATTTTTAAATTATTTAAAAAAAAACAATTTAAAAAATAAATAAACAGCACGCCCTGAACCGTTTGTCTTTTAACTTATGATCACTGTTAAATGCAAATAATTTTGTATCTGAATCCTGTCCTTGCATTTCTGCCTGGCATCGCTTTGGGTGGCGGGCTGGCGGCTTTCTGTGCATAATTGGATCCCTCGTTGTCTCAAATGTCCACGAGCACCGATACGAAGACCCCGTTTGGATGTTATCCTCAAACCAAGTTATGTAAAAACTTTATATTATTTTAATATATTAATATTCAAAATAATTTTTTTTAAAATTAACTACTATCACAGTTATGAAAGCTAGATTTAATAAGGGGTCTCGTTAAATAAATAAAAAAAGTTGGCTTGTTGTGATTAATAATAAGAATAATTAATCCAATATAAACTTATTGAAGTTTTTTTTTAAATGATATTTTTTACTAGTTTTTTAAATTAATTAATCTATAACCGAAACTTACACTAGATTGAAATTTAATGTCTATTTTATAAGTATAGTTGAAGTTATTTTTGGAAATAATTTTTATGAAAAAATATTTTAAAAAAAAATATTATTGACATCAACACATAAAAATAATCTACAAAAACTAAAAATATTTAATTCAAAATAAAAAATAATAATTTTTTTAAATCACTGTTAAAACACAAAACCAAACACCCCTTTAATAGCTATGATTTGAACACTTTGATTATGAAACAATTTACAGATATATATATATATATTAGTAAGTGTTTATTTTACGTTTTGAGGGCACATATATTGGCAAAAAGTAGCCGTTGGAGATATATATATATATATATATATATATATATATATTAGTAAGTGTTTATTTTACGTTTTGAGGGCACATATATTGGCAAAAAGTAGCCGTTGGAGAGTAGAATAATTTTTTTAAGTTTCCAGGGCACGTATATTAGCAAGAAATTATTATTGGAGTGTCATTGATTCTGGGCGCCCCGTGATAGATATTGTTATGACGATTCTAGGACTACGGAGCACATAATAATACATAAAATAAGTACAGTTTGAAGACTTCGTTTAGGTTGCAAGTAAACTAGTTTCTTATGTCATCATCTCGTGCTCGACATCAATGAAAAATATACGAGATTTTTTTATTTTTTATTTTTTTGAATTCTGGAAGCGGATCATCTCCTGGAACCCAAATAAAACATGCATGGTTGCCGGTAACAAAAAAATGGTTTGACCGTCATCCTTGGAGACTCGATCGGCTCGGGTTTTGGATGAGTTCGAGAAATAAAATTCCAGGAAGGGTCTAATTTGGTCCAAAAATATCCGATCGTTAAAAGAAAGCAGCAAGCATTGTAGCGCTTGTAATAATCGACATGGTGCTCACAGAGCTTATGAATTTGCAGTAATTCTGGTCCACGTCTTATGTTATACATCAGCGAACAGGCTATAAGTCCTGGCGTCGAGAACTATCTGTCTAACAGAAGCTACTGCTCCTACTGCCGCCAACAATGTTGATGCTACAGCTATCAATGTGTTCCCCCAGAACCTCAGGCCCTTCTTTGATGGCTTGAAAGTGACATTGTAGAGGACCATTGGCAGAATGAAATCCAGAGGAATGCATCCAAATGCTCCGAACAATGCCATGATGTCGCCGAAGAAAGGTAGCATGCCAGCCAAAAATGTAGCGATTATAACAGACAATGATCGAAAAATCAACCTTGGTATAACATTGCGGGTGGAGAATTGATCCATCTTTGGATCCGCAAACCACTTTTCGAAAACTTCGTTTGTGGGTTGCAGGTAAATCTGCAGTAGCTAGCCCGTGTTACATGTGAAAACAGGGTGCAACTCTGTTGAAGATGGCAAGGAATGAACTTACCAGAGAGATAGCAGTCACTTGCATGAGAGTGAAGAGGTTGGTCAGCAAAAGAAACCAGGTAGGCAGCAGTGGCTGGCCACCGCCCATAAAATTGGCTAGAATTGTTGGCTGAGCTTGATTTCCAAATGACCAATAACCTGAAATGCCAACACTGAAATAGGTGCTGACTATGACAGCGTAGCATATGCACAAGCCTTTGAACATCTTGCCCTTGACTGGGGGGGCTATAGTTGCCTGCAAAATATAAGATTTTGAGCTGTTTGAAATTCCCTCCAAGTCTCTAACCACCTCCCTGAAGAGATGAGGAAATTTAGAATATTGTAATCTGTTTGACTAACTCGAAGTTAGTCGAAACAAACCTGTATTTCAGGGATAATTCCACTCGCATACGTGGTGGAGATGATCGAGATGGCATTAATAGCACTGAAAAATTGATTTTGTTGGGATCCATTAATGGAATAGTCCTTGGAAGGTGCATTCTTGGATTTTCCTGATCAAACATTATTGTGTGCATGAAGGCATGTAAAGAGAAAAATATGATAATGACTGGTAATTTTTCTTACCAATATGTATGGATCCTGCTGCGACGCAGGCGCTGTAAGCAAGACAAAGGATCAAAGAGAAAAAGTTAATATGCCTCAGAGAATGGAAAGATGGCATCTGTGCCAAGAATAATGTTGCAGCTCCAAAAATAATTATGAACTGGTACAGATGCATTGTTCCATTTGAGTTGTGCAGCAAGTAAATGAACTGCAAGGAATAAACCAAACTTGTTATGCAAATAAATAAAACAGCAGAATTCTACAATTTTAAGGCATGGTAAGCTCTTCTTTATCCTGCTACTTTTTGTGCTCTAGAGATAGAAATCTGGAAAAAACAACTTGATGCAACCATCGAAAACCATCTCTTGATTTTCCTTTTGAGATCTTACTGAGAGAAATAGAACACGAACCTTGAGGGTCTGCCCTCCAAGAAGGGTACAGGCAATAACAGCACCATAGCATATTGAAAATTGAATTGGCCCCACAAAAAAGTTGCCCCATCCAGGTCCTGTCATATTAAATCATCTTTCAATTAGTTTTCGATGGTTGTTCTTCAAGAATGCCATTTGTTTTTTGTTATTTTGGCCAAAAAAATGAAACACATGCAGTTTGTTACTGCCAGGAAATTGAGAATTCATTTCTTAAATGTGGGAGTAAATCACCTAGAATGTCTCTAGCCATGTCTCGGAATCGAATTTGCCGTTTCCCGAGCTGTTCATGGTGCTCCAAAACAACTGATAGAAGATTGTATGCATAGAAAGTCACACAGGCTGCAAGAGTTATGATTAGAACTCCGGGTACCCAGCCTAGCGAGGCCATAGCGAAGGGAAGGATAAAGATCACCGGACCGACGATCGATGTTGTCAAATGAAATCCACAGTGTATCCAAGATCCTATATCAATGTTACACAGAATTTACAGCTGTTTTCTGACTACTTGAAATGAAATTTGTTTCTATTCACAACTAACCTCTTGATTGGAGGACAAATAAAGCTCCTGCATCAAGCTCTTTTGAAGAATCAGTGACCCCCTTTTCCTTGTCTATTTTTGATATGCTCATGGAGTTTGGAGCCACCGTTGCCATCTGTCTCTAGTGTGTTTTTGAGCCAGAGATGCGCACCCCAGTATATACTATGTATCCAGGAATTATTGATATGAACAAATAAGACAGCATAGCAGTCAATCAAGCTATTCTACAGAACTGGTCATCCTTGACGGCTTTGATGTCATTTTTCATAAATTTAAAGATCCTGGCACTGTATATTCTCTACGGTGACTTTTTTCTTCTTTTCAATGCTTTGTGTGGCTCAATATAATGAGTATACAAGAAAGAAAAGTGGAGTGCTGCTAGAGGAGACTGGAGAGACTGTTGAAAACTACGGTGGACAAAATCCAAAGAAAGTTCAATTTTGAAAGGAAAGTCCAAAACCTCTTACGTTTTTAATTGAAACAAAGGAAACATAATGAAAGAGACAATCTAATTTGGAATTAATGACATAAACCCCAGTTGATTGGTCTTACTTTTACAGAACTTTAAGGTGACGATGGAAGTCCACACTGTTTCTGAAAGCATTCATCTGTTGTATTGTATAAACTCGTGACCACACTGTTTCTGAAAGCATTTGTATTTGACCAAAAACTTATCTTATTACAGCATTAAATGGCTGATTTCACCAGATCAGATTGCTGAAGCATATCAATGCTGACAGAAATATTATAGGTCTTCCGATTCTTAATCTAGTTTTTAATTGTTCAGAAAAAAAATATTTCTTCGACAAGTCTATTGTAAAAATTGCTGTTATGTCGCTCAAACTTCCATATTTTTACGCTATTGTCGAGAATGACATGGAAAACATTTCGACAGGAGGCGATGTGTACAGCAATGACATCCTCTTGTTAGCGATGTCTACTCGGAAAATATCCACTGATAACGTGTTCAGAGAGGGTTTAGACCTTCACGGATCTAATTGAATTGCTTTGCCTGAACGAGTGGCTTGTATTGCAGACACTATTCTAGTAACTCTACTTGAGGAAGTAGTCAACATGGAGAAACACAGAGGCCAAACAGTTCAGAAGGCCTGAATTTCAATAATGGTGATCGGAGTTGCTTGTTCTCCTGAATTTTCATATGAATATGTTAGAAAATTATATAAATTATATTGTTTAACTTTATTTAACTATTTAAAATTTTCAGTTTAACTAGGTTTTTTGATATCACATAAGATCTTGCACCATGTTTTAATAATGGTCGTTAAAATTTTGTAAAAAGAGGATTGATCATTAACATTAGATTGACATGGTAGATTCTTTTTTTTTTTTATGCAAGGAACTCAATTCTCGAAAAGCATTCTTGGAGATCAGGTAAACGAGTAAAACTCTAGTTGTTCCAGGTTTTTATAAAAATACATATCCTAACTCAAACTCAAACAAATTACAAACTTTTTCCCTTTCAGGACAGATTCTTGCACAAGAGAAAAAAACAACAGTTGCAACTTGCAGCCATTAAACATCAGCAAACAACCTATGATACCGGCCGAAAAGAAGCTGTTGAGACACCATTAAGCATTAGCCAGTTGAGACACAGGAATCTGGTGCAACTCAAAGGCTGGTGCCATGATAAAGGTGAGTTCATGGTGGTATACGAGTTCATGCCAAATGGTAGCCTCGACTCTCATCTCTTTGGCAAGAAGAAGAAGATGAGTCCTCTAGGTTGGGCGGTGAGATACAAGATATCTCTGGACCTGGTCTCGACATTACTTTATCGAGATGTGAAATCAAGTGAACATAATGCTAGATTCTAATTTTAACGAGTGAATTTACCTGCATGATGCTTGAGTTTTTTTATTTATGTTAAAAATTTATTTATTGATTTTATACATATCATATTTTATTATTTTAATATTTTATTAATAAAATTATAATTGATAAAATTTGTTAAAATGAGTTTTTTTCCAATAAAAAGTGATAATATATATTAAAGCTTTAATATTTATTAAATATCAAAATATTTAATTATTCTAATATATTTAAAAGAAAAGAAAATTTAAAAATAATGATTATTATTATTTTGAATGTTTTATCTATAATAATTAGAAAATTCAATACTTAACAATATTAAAAACAAAATATTATTATATTTAAAGAAATTATTTAACTTGAAAAAAAAAGAGAAATAATAAAAAATATTATTTTTTAAATGATGACTAACACAAATTAAAATTTAAATATTAAAAAAATCTTAATAATAGTGGAATTAAAAAAAAAATAGAAACAAAAACTAAGAGCATGTACATATAAACATGGACAAAAATAAGAATTATGTAAAAAATATATAAAAAAAAATTCTTTTTCAAAGAGTAATGAAAAGTGAAAATCACAGTTGAAATAAATGTTAATTACTGTTTGAAATTGTGATCTCCTTTAGTCATTCTATAAAATAATAGTCATGGTACCCGTAAGCTGGCCCGTACACCCCAGTTATAAAAGAAAAAAATTATAAGTGAAAAAAAAACAGAAAAAAATGGTTCTGAGGATTATTCATGGTGTGTGTAAGCTATCCTGGACACCCAGATATAAAAAAATATATATAAGTGGAAAAAAAATTCATGGTGCACGTAAGTTGGCTCGAATACCATAGTTATAAAATAAACAAAAAAAATATATAAATGAGAAAAAAACAGGAAAAAAAATGTAAAAAGTGGATCCAAAGATAAAATAATATACGTGGGGAAAAAATCTTGGTGCTCGTAAATTGGTCTGGACACTCCGATTATAAAAAAAACACCAAAAAAATATATAAGTGGAAAAAAAACAAGGAAAAAATGTATGAAAAAAATGGATCCAGAAATTAATTGTGGTGCGTGTAAGCTAGCCTGGACACCCCGTTATAAAAAAGAAAGCCCAATTTTTTTTAAAAAATCACCTTTTCAAACAGTAATGAGAGAAAAAATTATGGTGTATGTAAATTGATAGGGACACCCCGGTCAATGGAAAAAAACAAAAAAATATGTAAGTGAAAAAAAAATAGATCCGGAGATTAGTCATGGTGCACGTAACCTGTCATGGATACCATGGTTAAAAAAACACAACAAAACAAGCCCGGTTAAAAAAAAAAAAACTGACCTGTACACTCTGGTTATAAAAAAATAGAATTTTTTTTAAAAGAGGTCCCTGTTTATTTAAAAAACAAACAAAAAATGCCCGATTATAAAAAAAAAATGCAAGGGAAAATCATCTTTTTAAACAGTAATGAGAAAAACATCATGGTGCGCGTAAATTAATTTGGACACCCCGGTCATGAAAAAAAATGTATAAGTGGTAATAAAAAATAGAGAAAAAAATAATAATAATAAAATGGATTCAGAGATTAGTCGGTGCACATAAGCTGCAACGGATACTCTGGTTTAAAAAAAAACAAATAAAAAGTCCGGTTAAAATAAAAATCAGAAAACACATTTTCAAACAGTATTGAATAGTAAAAATTACTATTAAAAAAAAAGAAGCACGGTTAAAAGAAAAAAGTGCAGGGGGAAAACACATTTTTAAACATTAATGAGAAAAAAATCATGGTGCGCACAAATTAACCTGGACACCCCGGGCATGAAAAAAAAATATAAGTGGAAACAAAAAAAAAGGAAAAAAAATATATAAATGGAAACAAAAAAAGAGAAAAAAATGGATCCATAGATTAGTCGTGGTATGTGTAAGCTGTCATTGATATCTTAGAAAAAAAACGGAAAGCAACTTTTCCTGAGTAATTTTCCAAAATCAGGATTTTAGAAGAAAAAAAACGAACCAAAATCAATTTTGTTGGCTGAGCGATTCGAACTCTTGTATACTGAATTTTCCAGCACGCAATGAACCACTCGCCCACAGCTACTTCTTTATCATTTCTACTCTACAAATAAAAAGAAGAAGCCCTGTCTAAAAAAAAAATCGAGCTCATATAGGCTCGGCTCAACGCACCGGAGCAAACATCCACTCCACGTGCCATTAGGTGTGAGTGAATAGTATTGCTACAGTAATCGCCCAATCTGTTTTAGCTATTAGGTAATGTCAAGCTTGATAACTTTGGTTGGGCTAGGCAGATGGACCATGATGAACCTGGTTCAAAAACATCAAGGTTCAAAGCAATATTGCTGATTGATAAAGTTCTCTATTTAATAAAATATATTTTGGGTTGATCTCATCACTTTAAGATTGCATGAAATTAAATTCTAATATATTTGCAACTAAAAATTACTCTCAGTGTAGAAAATGAATGGCTTGCATAACCAAAAAGCCTAAGTGGAACTTATTATTATATTATATACTAAAAAAAAATTAAAGTTCAATTACTGCAGCATATGAGACAAATCACCATGGATTATAATAATATTATTCAGTTTTCAGGTTGGCTCATTAGCTTGCTGTTTTACTGGTATTTAGATATTTTTGCATATCAAGATATGAAAAAGCACTTATAGCTCAATGAATAAAGTGTCTATCCTTTTAGAAAATCACAGGTTCAAATCTGTCTAGCATCTATTTTTTTATGCTTTTTTTTTTTTATCATTTTTCACCCCTCTAAATCATTTTTATTCTCTACTTATAATTTTTTTTCACTCATATATATTTTTTTCTTTTTTTTGTTGTTTTTTTATTTTCATGTCAAATAATTTTTTCCAATTAATTTATTTTATTTTTATTTTTTGTTTGCTCTTTTATTGAAGTTATTAGTCTTTTTCTTTTCTTTAATTGAATTTTTTTCATTATTAACACAATCACAATGATAATAATAATTTATTTTTTTCTTAGTTTCTTTGTTGTTAATATTTTCAATTTATTTTCTTAGAATAATTTAATAATTTGAACCAGGGGATCCATGCAACTGGAGACCCCATTATATACCATATATCAGTCAAGTACTCTAGGGAACTGGTGATCCTTTACGGCTTAGATTCTGGCACTGTATGTTCTCGACGGTGACCTTTTTCTTTTTATCAATGCTTTGTGTGACACAAGATAATGAACATACAATAAAGAAAAGTGGGAATGCTGCTAGAGGAGACTGGAGAGATTGTTGAAAACTACGCTGGACAAAATCCAAAGAAAGTTCAGCTTGCAAGGAAAGTCCAAAACCTTCTACCTTTTTAACTGAAACAAAGGAAACATAATGACATAAACCCCAGTTGATTGATTTTACTTTAACAGAACTTTAAGGTGACAATGGAAGTCCACGCTGTTTCTGAAAGCATTTGTATAAAGCATTCATCTGTTGTATTGTATAAAGTATTCATTGCAAAACTCATGACCACACTGTTTCTGAAAGCATTTGTATACGACCAAAAACTTATCTTATTACAGCAATGAAAAGGCTGATTTCACCAGATCAGATTGCTGACAGAAATATTATAAAAAACCGGAGAAGCAACTCCGATAAGATCATGTACCTTAACTTTGACTAATGATACAGTCATTAGGCTAACTTTGCCTAACTTTACCTGGTATGGTACCAAATCATGGAAACTTTAACTAATCCTGGTTTTATAAATGATAGTGTCACAGTCAAAGTTGAAGCCTGTGCTTGAAGTCAGAATACAGAAACTTCAATACCAAAAATTATAAATAACTACTGAATGCTTTATTTCCTAAAAATAGATGCATCTGTTGTCATCAAGTAATCTACTTTTTGAAAAGGGCCTATATATTACATATTGAAAATTTGATTCAATGAATAAAAAAATAATCTTAAAAAATTCCTGATTTAATACAATAGCATAGCCATCTCTAACACATAAACTCATAATTTAACTTTATTTAACCATTTAAAATAATTTAACTACCTTTTGATATCACATAAGATCTTGCACCATGTTTTAATAGTGTTCATTAACATTCTGTAAAAGAGGATTGATCATTAATATTAGATTGACATGGTAGTTTCTCTTCTATTTTTGGATGTGAGAAAACCCTTCTCTCTAGGAAATATATTTTATGAGTTTAGGTGAGCTAATAAAACTCGCTGTCCCAGTCTCTTATGAAAGGTATAAGTCCTGGCTCAAATCTAAAACTTGTTGTATAAATTACAAGTCCTTTGTCATCACAAAGACTTGACATGGTAGATTCTTGCACAAGAGAAAAAAACAACAGTTGCAACTTGCAGCCACTAAACATTAGCAAACAAGCTGTACGTGTTGGCATCGAGAATTATTTGCCGAATTGAGGATATTGCCCCGAGCACTCCTGCCGAACAGATTATGGCAATTGATGTGTTTCCCCAAAACATCAAGCCCTTCTTGGATGGCTTGAAAGTCACATTGTAGAATATCACAGGCAAAATGAAGTCCAGAGGAATGAATCCAAATGCTCCAATCACTGCATTAATATCTCCGAAGAAAGGAAACATTGCAGCAACAGCTGTGGCTACGATTACTGATAATGACCGGAAAACCAACCTTGGCACAACATTGCGGATGGAGAACTGATCAGAATTTGCATCTGAAAACTTTCGTTCAAACACATCATTTGTTGGCTGCAAGTAAACCTGCACAGACAGAAGCATTCTGATTAAATCACAGCACGAGGTGTAATTCAAGACTTCGGCAATCTCCGTGAATAATGTTCTAAGTCACCCATTTGTAGAATACGTTGAAGTTGGTTTGACTTTGTCCATGTAGCTAAACTGAAAATGTGTTGATGCTTAAGAACATTAAGATTTTCGTTAGAAATCTGTGACAGAGAAGAACCCAGGTGTCTAATGACATTATCATTCAAAACAGGACTGGCCTCCACGGACTGCCATTTCTAGCTAGCAACAGTGAAGATCTTACCACGCTGACGGCTGCTACTTGCAAGAGGGTGAACACATTGGTCATCAAGAGAACCCAAGTGGGCAGTAAAGGCTTTTCGTCAACCACAAAATTCATTAGAATTACTCCCTTAGTCTGATTGCCAAATGCCCAATATCCAGAGATTGCAACACTGAAAAATGTCATTATTATGACAGCATAGCAGACCAGTAGACCTTTGAACATTTTACCCTCGACCGGAGGTGCTAAAGTTGCCTACAAACAGAAAAGGAACACATTGAGGAAGGACACAAGTCCTTCCAGGAACCGATGTCTGCCGTTTTACTAATCCATAAACAAAACCTGTGTAACAAAGAAAACCTGTATTTCAGGAATAATTCCATTTCCGTAGGTTGTAGCAATGATCGAAATAGCATTGAAGGCTCCAAGGACTCGATCCTGCATAATTCCATTGATAGAATAGTCTTTTGGAGGCGCGTTCTTGGAGTTTCCTGCAAGGGATATAAGCACGGATTAAGGACAAAATATCCTTCAAGAATTTTTATGTTTTCCTTTCTTTTTCTCTCTTACCTATATGAACAGAGCCAGCCGTGGTGCAGGCACTGTAAGCAAGGGCAAGGACTAGAGAGACAAGGTTGATATGCCGTAGGGAGTGGAAAGATGGAATCTGAGCCAGGACTAGCATCAGGATGCCAAAAATACTGACAAATCCGTACAGCTGCATGCTCCCCTTCGGGATGGAGAGCAAGTAAATGAACTGAAAACAATAGGAAATGCACCAGAAAACCATCCATCATAAATTTCTCTTTTCAATCCTTTATTAGCTAAATCACCGCTGTAAACTGACCTTGAGACTCTGCCCCCCAAGAAGAGTGCAAGCAATGACTGCACCATAGCATACACCAAACTGAATCGGACCAACAAAGTATCTCCCCCATGCTGGTCCTACAACAAGACCATGAATTGATCATTACAAAAATCAAATTTTACTGCAACACATGAATCTTAATTTAATCCTGTAGAGGCAAGTTACCCTTATACTGTTCACATACCTAGTATATCTTCAGCCATGACCCTGAACCTAAGCTGACGCCTCCCGAGCTGAGCATGCTGCTCAAGAACCAATGAAAGAAGGTTGTAGGAATAGAATGTTACTAGAGCTGCCAGTATCAGGCATAAAACACCAGGAAACCAGCCCATCAAGGACAGAGCATAAGGAAGACTAAGAAGAGCCGGAGCTACAATTGATGTTGTCAAATGGTATCCACAGTGAAGCCATGAACCTACCACAATACAGAAATTAATTTCCCATATCATATGCTAACCATTTGGTCACTCAAAGTACCAGTGCTTTTGTGTTACCTCTTGATTTCAGCACAAACAAGGCTCCAGCATCAAGTATCTCGGAAGGGCTTGTCACTTCTTCGTAATCTCTTTCAGATACTTCCACGGAAGTAGGAAGTAGAGTTCCCATATCTCTATATCTTCAAGGCTAAGTAAATAGAATCTCAGGTACTCAGGGGCTAAAAGGATAGAATCTTCTTCTTTACTTGTTAATGGTGACTTTCGTAGACAATTTGTGATGTCCATGCTTTAATGAACGCAAAATATGGACAAAAACAAGAAGCCAACGTCTACTGGCCCGAAGACAAACAGTCACTTCGACCGAATAAAGATTCCGCATGACTTTGAAGACTTTTATTGATCAAACGTGGACCAACTGTTTTGGACTTCCATAGATTAATAATAAAAACCGATGGATTCATAAGGCCCAATCATATTTCTCAAAACAATAAAAAATCCTTAGAGATCTCCGGAGCTAATAGTTCATGTTGCATAAGAACCCGTTAATGTATTTTTGGCGTTGTGCTAGCCCATGGGGTATTTTGTAATTTACCATCTCACCCATCCCCGTTTCAGACACCACCGCACAAGAATCTTATCAGACAGTGATTTTTTGGATTGTTTACGTGGTTGATTTTTAAAATATTTTTTTGTTAGAATTATATTGAAATAATATATTTTTTTATTTTTTGAAAATTATTTTTAATATTAGATTATCAAAATATTTAAAAATATCAAAATAATTTATTTAAAATAAAAAATAAAAATAAAAAAAATTAATTTTTTTCATAAATACTTTTTATAAATACTCTAAACACCCTGCAAAACTTTAAACCCCGCCGTCTTGAGCCACAGAAATCAGCACAAGGAAACAAACACAGCATCTCGCCCTATCTCTGTAAATATGCATGATAATTTCGAAGCATAGATAAATAAAATTATAGACTTATAAATAATTGAAAAAATGGTAAAAGAAGATGCGGTGACCAAAACGAAGAAGAAAGAAGATGCAAAAGGAGGGCTCAAATGTGTCAGCTCGTGTTACTTTCATTATCGCTTCCAAAAGCTCCGGCTGTCTGGAAAACGCCAGATGTTACATGTAATTACTGTTTGAGGATACTACATAGATATTATTTATAAAGTATTTTTTATTTAAAAATATATTGATTTTTTTATATATATAATTAATATATTAAAATAGTTAAAAAATATATTTAAAAACACTATTGTAACGCAATGTTCAATCCAAGAAGATATCTTGTGCATTATTTTAAGTATATTTGTGCTTTGATGATTAGTTTTATATATATATATACATGTTTTGAATGGTTTAGAGCGAAGAAGATGAGAAATTGTGATGTGGGTTTTGCTTGTTTTTGTTGGTTCCAGTGGTTTGTGCTGTTCTTTAGGAGATGTATGAATTTGAACCAGAATCAGGAATTGGTAGAAGGAGCTTTCCTTGCTTGCTTGTTTGATTGATGTGTGTATTATGGGGCATTGCTAGCACTTGCATTTACTGTTGTTGTTTGAATGAGATATTAGATATAGTGCTTAGGAAAACCAAGACTTGTTTCCAAGCAAAATATGAGCTTGTTGATTTTGTTTTGGGAAACAACTTTGTGTGTTATTATTTATATTAATTAACATTTGTGTAACTTATAATGTGTTAAAAATGATGGGCAGGGGATGTGTTTTAGCCTTCCTGCTCCAAATGATCCATTCAATGACAGGAATGGTAAACTCTCTCTTTCTCTCTCTTGTGCATGAATGCTCTTGTAAAAATAATAATTAAAATCACAGCTTTTCTGTTCTCACTAAAAGTTCTCGCCTCCTATATAGTTTGGCAAGCTGTGAACCTGAGGGACTTTTGGAGCTTATTTCCCTGAAGGCTGTTGGTATAATGGTTCTCCTTTCTGGTAATGTTTTAAGCTTTTATATTACCAGAACTTTTGTTGTAAGTTTATTGCCATACTTTCTAATCTCTAGATATTACAGATGAAATAATCATACATTCTAGTCATGAATTTCATTATAATTCTCCTCTTGAAATCTTGCGCAGCTTTGAATCCTTACATTTTCTGTGATTGACACAAAGGTTTCTGAAAGCTGTTTACAGATGGCCCTTCATATAATAGATGTCAGTCACTTTCTTGTTTCCCCTCATTTCTAGAAAATTTGGACCTGTCTGACTGGATTACAAAATACAGTAGCATAGCAGTCAAGTAAGGATTTTGGAATATGGTGGCACTATGCATATCTAGTGTGTTGAGTGGGGTGCTATGTGCTGCATTTTCTGTGTTTTGAACCATGGTGATGATCAGCTGGTTGGAATTTGATGGTTTCTTGCATTTTCTATTCTAGTAATCCCCGGGCTGTGGTTCTCAACAATCTCCTCAGTGGTTCTTGCATCCAGGCTTTACAGAATCTTCTCCTGGGATCACTTGTAGATTGTTTCTCAATCAGTCTATTCCCATTCAAAATGCATGCACTGTGCAAACAATAAATGTGTGCACTTCTGACGAAATAAGACTTATAAAGGTATTTATACCTCAATATCTAGATATCTGCTATCTATTTTTTATGTGAATATTTGTAAATGGAGCAGATTATCACACCTGCAAACAGATTCTGGCTCAATGTGCTTCAAAGTCCATTACCATGAGTATAGCATTTCCTAAAGTTATAGTTGTGCAAGGTCTCACTGGCAGTTTCCTTGATGTCTGTGACTTTTTTGCAGGGCATCCAAGTTTTTAATCATGCTTGTACAGCCAACTCGCCTCTCAACCCTTAAAGGTGCTATATGTGGTTGGAAATGATAGAAATTCTTTCAATTTTGCTATGATGCTCAATTTGATGGCTATACAAGTCTCTACTGGCTCAAATCGCAATATTTCAGATGATGATAACAGGTCAGTACTTTATTTATGCCTGTTAACTATTCTTTTCTTCAGTAGTGTTGTTTGTGCGAGCCTTTTCATTTCATATTATTTTGCTCATCTTTAGCTGAAATGTTGGTGCTGAGACGTTTCTTATTTTGAGACTAAAGCAGCAAATGTGTTAGAGGATAGAAGGTAGACAAAAGTTTGAGTGGTACTACAGTATATAAATGTTAGAAATCAGGCTATTATGGAACAATCAATAATTCTATCTTATAAAGTTTGAGTGGTACTACAGTATATAAATGTTAGAAATCAGGCTATTATGGAACAATCAATAATTCTATCTTATAAAACTAAGCTGATTTTCTGCTAAGCTTCTCCTATTCTGGTTTTAGACTTACACTTCAAATTGGGGTCATGGAGCAGAATTGGGTAGCTTGATTTATCATGTTTGCTACCACTTCTAAGTTTGCTCTTCGTCACAAAGTTCTTCTAGTCTCGGGCTTTTATAACTTGTTTTTGGTTGCTTTCTCCAGCCTGAACATGAATGTCAGAAGGAAACCTCTGGTCTCCGTGATCAATGTGGAGCACATCTCTCGACTACTGATTTAGCTTTTCTATGAAACTGTAATCTTACCCTGTTTGTTCCGTAAATTGATAATTATGTTCAAATCCTCACAAGAGAGGCCAGGCACACTATCAATGGCGTCTCCCCTGGCTTTTTAACCAAAGAAGATGCACCAATAGCTGGACCACTCAACAAAATTCTTGAGCATTGTGGGCACAGGCAGTGCCTGATATACCTTAAGAAACTTGCATCTCACATCATCCATGTTGGAATCGTGAAAGCATGAATTTTTGCTCATCATTACTTCATCCCCATTCTTTAAATATCCTATAATGTCTTCTCCAGAAGCAACGATTGCATCGTCAGTGCCATTTTTTCGAAGATAATGTAGACGAGAGCCTGAGTTATTTCTGGTTCCATACATGGTGTAGCAAGACAGAAAGTGCTTTTCGTCTCCTGTACATACACCACTATCGTTTTTCACACCCAAGATTTCGCATTTGCTCTATTTCTCTACTTGGACATTATTTTGGTTGCTTATCATGCTTTTATCTGATTTTAAATGTAAATTGCCGATGGAAGGTTGGAATTCGGTAGACACTTATTTCCGGTTTACTTAAAGGTGGAAGATCCTCCCTGGTTCTAACCACCCTGAATGAAGATTTAGAAGTGTAGTTGTAGTTATTTTTGAAAATATATTCTATTTAGAAATATATTAAAATGATATTTTTAAAAAAATTATTTTTGATATGAGCACAATAATTTAAAAATGTTAAAAAAAATTAATTGAGAGTAAGAAATAAAAATAAAAATAATTACTTTTTTCAAAATTGTTTTTGAAATACATTCACAAACACCCCCTTTAATGCCATTTGTCGCATGCAAAACCAATTACGAGCTTACTCCACTGTGCCACATGCATACACTAACCAAATAAAGCTTTTCCTCTCTTTTTAGTTTCGTGTCGCAGTACTTGGAACAACGCCAAGTCGTCCGTTAACTGGCCTCCGTCACCAAGTCAGTAGTCATGTAAAAAGCAAGCAAATTTTATGACATTTCAAGACCGCGTATTCCATGGATATCCCGTAACAACTAAAAACACAACAGGAATTTTCCCATACACAGATTAGCAGATGTTGATGTTCTGAGCTTGTTTCGTCTTTTTTTTGAAGTTTGTATTATACTTAATATATATATATATATATATATATATATATATATATTCATTTAATATTACGAAATACAAGGTCCATGATTAGGAATCACGTCAATTACCAATCTCGTGGTTAACTTGAAGACTTTAATAATGAAAACGACATGAGGATATGACTGTAAGACCCAATAAACAATGGGAGCTTGTCGTGTATTTAATATATATAGTGAGTTAAGGGTTCGAAAAGGCACTAACAGGTTTTTTTTTTCTTGAGAAAGGAAAGGTGATGAAAGCTTGAGGTCGGCAGACAGAACTTTCTTGCTGTCTTCACATTTTGTAGCGCAAGCTTTTGGACCAATGGTATCTTCTGGGGAGAGGGTAGTTGGTAGGCAATAGTGGGGTATGACGATAAACAGATATTAGCACCTAAAAATGATGTTTTAGCAACCATGACACTCCCTAAACCCTAAAAATAAATAAAAATAAACATGAATTTTGAGTCAAAGGAGATGCTTGATGAGACTTAATGATGCTTCAGTGATATCTCTTTCATTCCATCCTTCCTTGTTTGAGCTAGACATTGCACCGCACCTCCTCCCGTCCCACAATCATTCTATACTTATCTTCCAAGGTTTGCCCAGATTTGCCTTAATCCCAGATAACCCCCTTGCATTAAGCCTGAAAATGATGCCTTCTCTTTTTCCTTTTCTTTTAATTAACATGATTGTCTAGTTCAGCTTATATGTATCTCAACTAATTCTAAAATTAATAATTATATAAGCCTTCAATTATTATCATATTAGCAACAACGCATAGGGCTTTAACCTGGGATAATCGGTGGATCAAACCCCTTAATTTCAAGTTTTTACCACTATATCACTTACAAAATGATTAAATGATGTTTTTTTTTTAAATATTAGTGTTTATATTAACTTGCATTTATCTCGACTAATATCAAATTAGCGATAAATAAGGCCTTTCTCTTGAACATGACAGTAATTGCAGAATTAACTAACCAATCTAACAGTTCCCATTAAATTATATGTGGTCGAGCTTAGGATAATTTATTTGCTACAATTGTTTTTAATTAATAATGTTCTCCCACTAATCTAGTGCCTTTAAGCTGAGGGTTTCCCTGCTCTGCTAGCTGTGATTGTCAGAGATAACTCTGTTGGGATAGTTATTGTGGTAATTGACCTCCAATTATGATTCCCTTCCTTTTCCTTTTCTACAAATCTTCCTGGTCTAATGCAATGATAGCTTTAACTTTTGTTCTTGAATAATTAAGAACAAAAACTATAGAGTTATATATATATATATATAAACTATAGAGATATCATTGGTACAACTAAAGAAGGCATCTGGTACATTACGTGCGTTCATTGTTAATATTATTGTTTTTTCAAGTTTATAATAAATTCTACAGCCAGTCACCTTTTGCGTCTGGACACCAAAAATAATTGTCTAAACAACCCTAATTTCTTTATATATTTTTTATTTTTTAAATTCGACCATAAAAACGTGTTCAAATCAGCTTACTTGTTAATTAATAAGTCCTTCATGATATTCTAATATGTTCAAATAAATTTAATATTTTTTTTAATACTGGTTTCAAAAACTAAAAAAAAAAAAAGGCTATGATTTTATTTTATTTTTGCTAATCAAGCCAGCCCCTTACTATGACCCTAATTTATAATAAAATCTTGAGGCATCTTTTGTCATCTGTCATAGTTTTTTTTCTTTGCATTAGAGTTAAAGTTGTATCATCTATGTCTATAATCTCATGGTATTTTATTTATTTTTAGACTTGCAAGATATTCATTGAATCTGAGGATTAGTTGTAGTGCAAGTAAGTTGAGCCGGATACCCCAGTTATAAAAAAATATTTTTTTTATTTTAAATTTAAAAATTTTAGTGTTTTTAGATATTTCATGTAACATGTTAAAAATAATTTTTAAAAAATAAAAAAAAATACTATTAAATATATTTTAAAAAGTAACAATATTCCGAAACAACTGTAGTTAATTTCTTCGTGCCGGCGTTGAGTACCAGCGGCCTTTCAAGCTTCATTAAAGAAACAGCGTGCTCTGTACAAATTATTATTTTAAGAAACCTCCCACCAGCACATAGCATATTCTCTTCTTAATTATTGTAGACCGTCAGTTAGTTTACTAAAAGAATGGAGTTTCACTTTATCCCCCCACGACTTTGTTTCTCTGATTTTTTTTAATTAATTTTTTTTTAAAATATTCATTTTCATATTATTTATACTTGAGATATTATGCTTTTATGATATATATATCGCAGATTTAACGAGTTAATTTAGTGTGATTTGTGAAAAATTTTAAGTATTTTTAATTGATTCTTTAATATTTGATTAGTTGAGGAATAGATTTTGATATATTTTCATGTGTCGTGTTTATAGTATAATAATCCAAATCATGAGTTTAAAAAGTTAACAAAGATTATCATTTTTTTTGTCTTTTGGATCTCATTGTTTAACATTGTTTTTTTTTTAAAATAATTTTGTGATTTTTTTTAATTTATTTTATATTGGGTTATCTTGATCTTAAGATCTGAATTACAAATTAATTCAAGTTAGTTCATCTGTTATTATTTAAGTTATATGTCTGTCATGCTAGCTCAAGTTGACTTGCGCTTATATCTTTATTTACTTAGTTTTATTATTTTATATTTAATTGGAAGAAACTTAAGCTAGATTTTGTTTTCTTTGAAAATTGTTTTTCTCCAAGTTATTGTTATAGATTTTTATTAAAATAAATTAGACCGTTTAACATCATTATTTTTTCCCCATTTAATCACAGTAAAATCAACTTATCTGATCAAGTTAAATCTACAGTGCGTAGTATAATTATTATTATTTCTAAAAAAATATTTGCAGCAAAAATAAAAACGACCTCGTAGATTAACCCATGGCTACTTCTAGCATATTATATTTTTCAAATAAAGTTGACTTTAACTAAAATTAGATGACAGGTGGAGATGCAAAGTCCTCTCGACCATGACAAGGAATTTAGAAATGATGGTCTCTCTACCATGATCTGGGGCTTTATTATACGAATAAATAAGGTTTAATACTGACAAAATTAGAAATTTAGATTAATAAATTAAGTGTTTTTAACCTATACCCCTTGTCTTTTTTATTTTTTATTTTATAAATCCACTGTGGTCAACTGCTCCGCTAGAGCTAGCTAGTGTAGCGACTGGCTTGCTTAAGTTGTGTTCTTCTGCCAAGTGGGAAGAAGGTGAGACTGCCGTATCATTGATTTCACATCCCATATCTTCATCTCTGTCATTTTTACTGCGGTGGCGATTCATCCACTCTCTGTAGCTGACCATCCTCTGAATATTATATATATAAAAATAAAAATAAAAAAGTAAAAAAAATTGAGACCAAGAGTAAACGGTAGGGCAAGGCTTTTTTTTCTATATTGAGAATGATTTTACACTTAGGTAATAGTCAATCTCATTAGTGATCATTGAAATAACACACAACTAAGAACACATGCATCATGATGGAAACAATCATTTGATGATTCTGGTCACGAGAGATGGATCTTGAAAGGGGAGAGATAACAGTATCAGCCCATGAATGCTTCGCGATGGGACTCATAGCAACAGACAAGATGACCACAAAATTCTGCCTACAATCATGATCTCCAAACCCTAAGCAACCAAGAGAAAAAACATGGGGTGCCCGAAACTTGAGAGCTGGCACCAACCAAATCCAGTCTTGTATTTCTTTTCTTTGGCATACAGACGTAGTTTGAATCTGACATGAGATGGAAAGAAGTAGTATTTCAGTACTACGTACAAGTAGCATATTGCACATGTTTTATCTCTTTTATTTATTTCAAAAATATTTATACATTGAGGTTTTATTGGGAGGTAAACAATTTTGATCCGTATATTATTTTAAATTTAAGTGTACTTATGATTTTATTTCGTGTATTGCAATATCAAACTTGCTTTGCATTATCATTTTGAGTTTAAATCTTAATAAAAGTAGATGCAAGATTTTCTATTTAATAAAACAATCAAACAAAATTTAGCGTCGACCTGTGTGTAAGTTTCAAGTTCAAATTTTTTTTGCTTGAGGAGGTGTATTAAAAAATAATATAAATTATATTATAGAATTTTACCTATTAAAATTAAACTTTTAGATAAGATAATAGATTAATAAACCAATCTTGTATTAAAAAAAAAAAAACTATCAACATTCATCGATATTAGAGGCCATAAAATTAGAATAAATCTCAAGACTCGCCTTAGAGTTAGCAATGTCACGGGAATGAAAGTGAAAGCTAAACTCATTTGAGTTGCTAACAAACATAAAGAAATGGACTAAATTATGCACTTGATATATATATAGCTTGTCAATGAAGGAAGTTGCGAGGCATTTGCACCTAGAATCTGAATTTCTATGCTGGCGTCAGATTAGCAATCCTTTTCCATTGTATTACTTGTTGTTTTATCATTTCTTATAATATATTTAAGCGCTGTGCGTTTAGCTTTAACACCACCAGGGAATACTAGACTTGATCAAAATATTATCTTCTCCGAAAGAAAAGAAAAAAAAGGGGGGGTCTTGTAAGCCATTTGTATTGCTGTTGCTTTCCACATTGCCCGATAATCTTTTTCGGGTCTTTCTTGGCTTCCTTAGAAAGATCAACCTACAGTTTGTGCATGATCTTATATGACTGGTGGGTCTACTTCTGCAATGGAGTGACAGCTGCTTCAACAATCAAGTGACTGGTTCAAGTTCATTTTGCTAGTTATCTCTCTTCCACATTGCCTAAACGTAACTCGAAAGCAAAAGGAATTGAGTCATTCTTGCTCTTTTCGCAAAGGGGCGGTACTCTATATAACCGAGCACACACAAAGACACTTGGTGTCGCATATCTTTGAGCCTTCCTTGTACCCTTTACTGTATCAGTCCTAATTAGTCCGATGGATCGTTTACCATCTACTAGTAACATTTTTCCTTCCGGTCGGGATGATGTTACCGGCCAAATTGGATTGATATGGCAAGTAATAAAGGAACCATTGATCGTGCCGGTCTTGAAATTATTGGTGGTAGTGTGCTTGGGCATGTCAGTAATGCTTTTCATTGAAAGAGTGTACATGGGGGTTGTTATAGTTTTTGTGAAGTTGTTTGGGAAAAAACCATATAAGAGTTACAAATGGGAGCCTATAAAGGATGATATTGAGCTCGGTAACTCAGCTTATCCGATGGTTCTAGTGCAAGTTCCAATGTACAATGAAAAAGAGGTACTTTTCCTAGTGTTCTTGTCATTTTGTTCTGCTGTTGCTTTTTGTTTATTGTGTTGCTGTATTCTAATATGTACTGTTCTATTGTTTTCAGGTTTATCAGTTGTCTATTGGAGCTGCCTGTGGGCTTTCATGGCCGTCCGACCGGATCATAATCCAAGTTCTCGATGACTCAACAGACCCTGCCATTAAGGTTAATATCTACCTCTAACTCACCTTGTAGTTTGATAGAGGATTTGTCTTTGTGTCCAAAGTAAATGATACTTAAAAGTGCGCGCGCGTGCAGAGCTTGGTGGAAGTAGAATGTCAGAGATGGGCAAGCAAAGGCATCAATATAAAATATGAGATCAGGGACAACAGGAATGGGTACAAGGCAGGAGCTCTTAAAGAAGGCATGAAGCACAGTTATGTTAAACAGTGTGATTATGTGGCCATATTTGATGCGGATTTTCAGCCTGAACCTGACTTTCTTTGGCGTACCATACCATTTCTAGCTCGCAATCCCGAAATTGCTCTAGTTCAAGCTCGCTGGAAATTCGGTAATCTTGATCAGCAACTTTAAACATCATCAATTAATTTAATCCTTGAGGCCCACTAAATATTTTAACATTGGTCTGATCATTCCTTTTTTGGGGCGATTTTGTAGTCAATTCTGATGAGTGCTTAATGACAAGGATGCAAGAGATGTCATTAGATTACCATTTCACTGTGGAACAGGAAGTGGGGTCTGCTACCTATGCTTTCTTTGGATTCAATGGTAAAAACCATACTAACAAAGCACTAAATTGCTTTTGTTTTTTTTTTCTTAATGTGCCACAAATGTTCATTTCCTAGATAGACTGATACAGATATGGAAATTGGGTGCAGGTACTGCAGGTGTGTGGAGAATTTCAGCGATCAATGAAGCCGGAGGGTGGAAGGATCGAACAACTGTGGAGGACATGGATTTGGCAGTCAGGGCCAGCCTCAAAGGCTGGAAGTTTGTTTATGTTGGTGACCTCAAGGTATCATTTTCAGCCTCCTGACATTCGTAAATGGAAATACTATATAAAAATTAATCCCACCAAATTTTTATTAGCCACCAGCCTTACCAGCTGGCTAGGTAATTGGTATGTCGTATTAGTTGTTAGATCTTGAATTTGTGAATACCTCTGCCACAAGTTAATCAGAGATAATAAGCAAAATAATTTTCTATCAATTTCATGTGCTCCTATCTAAATCTATTGCAAACTTGGTGACGTTTTGCGTTTTTAGGTGAAAAATGAATTGCCAAGCACCTTCAAAGCATATCGATATCAGCAACATAGGTGGTCTTGTGGGCCAGCAAATCTCTTCAGGAAAATGGCTGTGGAAATACTAAAAAACAAGGTATGCTCTTTTACTACACCCTCTTTTACCTGGCAATTAAGAATATAGAAAATTAGATCAGATTGTTGGTCCATCTTCCATTTTCGACTAATTAGCATACCATTTACTGCAGAAAGTGTCACTGTGGAAGAAATGTTACGTGATCTACAGTTTCTTCTTCGTCCGCAAGATTGTGGCACATATTGTCACCTTTTTATTCTATTGTGTTGTTTTGCCTGCAACTGTTCTTATTCCTGAAGTAAGTGTTCCTAAATGGGGAGCTGTCTATATTCCATCAGTTGTAACTCTCCTCAATGCTGTTGGAACTCCTAGGTCTGTCCATCCATCCATCTTATCCAACAGTTAACCAAACTTTCTTATAGTCGAGTTTCGTAAAACTGGAAGTTTCTAACGCTTCCAAATCTGCATAATCTTGCAGATCACTCCATCTGTTGGTTTTATGGATCCTATTTGAGAATGTTATGTCTCTGCACCGGACGAAGGCGACATTGATAGGTCTTCTGGAGGCAGGAAGAGTGAATGAATGGGTTGTCACTGAAAAATTAGGAGATGCTAGTAAGGCCAAATTACCCGCTAAAGCTACCAGGAAACCGCAGATTAGGATTGGAGAAAGGTAAGTTTAACATTCAAGATTATCAGGAAACCATTTTTAATGATTCTGAGATGAAGTCTGACGTTGTTTTCTTGATGGCTGAATGTTAACAGATTACATTTGCTAGAACTTTGCGTCGGAGCCTATCTCTTCTTCTGTGGATGCTATGATTTTGCCTTTGGAAAGAACAGATATTACATATTCCTCTTCCTCCAATCCATTGCCTTCTTCATTTCAGGATTTGGTTACGTTGGCACCTTTGTCCCCCACTCTTAGCAAGAATCTTTCTCGTCTCCAAGAAACTATAGCGTTGTGATTCCATCGGGGACATTTTTTCTTTCTTTTATCTTTGTCGCAGGCTACTGAAGCAAAGGCTGGTCGTTCTTCTCTTGTTGAGCACAAGGGGCACTGTATTTTCTTTTTACCAAAAAACATTGTGATTTGCTGTTATTTTCAGAGTACAAGGAAAGGATAGGGTAAATTGGTATACATAGTAGCATATACGTTGAGCTTCCATGAATGTAGACATCTATATATGTAAGGGTTGGTGATTTGAAATAGAGTGTTGGAATTTTGTCTTGATAATAATACTGCAGATGGACAAGGAATCTCTAGTTGAAATAAATAAATAAATAAATCACAGTTTATTGTAACCATCCACCGCACTTTCTTTTTGTTTCTTTTTTTTTTTTCTCTCTAATTAAAAATAAAATTATTGAAAGATATTAAAATTAACAGTAAAAAGGATTGCTGGCTATGGGGTTCGAACCCATGCGTACTTATGTACAGAAGATCTTAAGTCTTCCCCCTTAACCTCTCGGGCAAACCAGCCTTCATGATAAGACACGCAAACTTATTAAATTAATATTCAAATAGTTTTAAAAATTTGCGTACTTTTTACTCAAGTTATAGCCCCCTTATTTTCTTCTCTTTTCACACATCCCCCAAGTTTTCATGTTTTTTTATGCATCTCTCCCTTTATTTTAGGTCGCGAATCCATAAGGATTTTTTATATGTATATATAATTGACAATTTGATACCTTTTTTACCATATTAAAATATATTTATTTTTTTGGATTGACAACTTTTTTTTATAACATGAATTATGATGTCACTTTTGGGATTGGAATACTTTTATCACTACCATTATTGAAACTTCACTTTTATAACCACTAAATCAACCAAGAATACCACTCAAGCAATATTTTGATGTAAAAAAATTAAACCTAAAATAAAACTAAAATAATTAAAGTTGGTTTTTTTAAAAAAATTAAAATTATTAAATCAAATAATTAATAGGTTTAAAATTGGTATAAATGAACTCCAGTTAATAAAATTGTTGATATAATGATGATATCTATGATATAGAGAGTTTGTAGTTATATATTATTTCAAACATGAGATATTATAAATTTTTTAAAATATAATATTATTTTAAACATGAGAACAAGGAGACCAGTTATAATAGACTGGGATGTTTGGTATTGTGTTTTAAATTTTTTTTTTAAAAGTAAAAAATATAATATTTTTAAATATTTGAATATATTGATGTCAAAAATTATTTTAAAAAAAATAAAAAACATAATTTTAATATATTTATAAATAAAAAATATTTTTAAAAACAGAAACTACCAAACTTCTAAACAAATCCTTCTATAACAAGTTTAGGGCAACAGGTAATGTCTAACTTTAACTCGTATGACGGATTAGATCTATGATTCTAATTATTTGACTCTAATATAAAGCCTCAATCGGACGTACCTGCATCTCTTTTTGTTTATTTTTACAAGCAGGCATCGAATGAACAATTATTACTAGATTGGGCCTACTTTGATGGCCATTTTGAACATTTGTCACGGGCCCAACAGAAATATACTACATAGGCCCGTCTTTTATTCCGAAATAGAGGAGGTTTTAGTGAACCATTTACGGCATGGATGGGCCTTTCCGGCCTTAAATTCATGGATAGGCCTGTTTGGGAGAGCTGTTGCGGTAGCTTTTCAAAATGCCTTTCATGCTGAAATATATCAAAATGATATTTTTTTTTATTTTTTAAAAATTATTTTTGACATCAGCACATCAAAATGATCTAAAACAATAAAAAAATATATTTTTATTGAGAAAAAAAAAGTAGTGCACCGCAGCAAACCTGCGGTGCAAAAGCTGCCCCAAACAGCTTCGAAGACATGAGGAGCATCTCTAGGGGTGTAATCTCAAAAGCATGTTTTGAGATATTCCTCAAGATTAGAGCTCTTCAAGTAGTTTGGTTTTGTCGACTCAATAGTCATCATTTTAAATTTTATCATTTTCATTTTATTTTATATAAAAAAACCAGACATAAGTTAATGTGGATCTCTATAAACTTCAAGTTCAAAAAGTTTTTTTTTTAAAAAATAATATAAATTATATTTTATAATTTTATTTAATAATTTAAAATTTCAAACAAGATAATTATTTGTAAAAATATTGCCAACGCTATAACCCAGTTTACGGAGAGGGAAAGAAAGAGTGTTTTGGTAAGTTATTACAGTTTATTAAAAAAGTATTTTGTAATGAAACACGATAAAATAAAATATAATATTTAGATATTTATCACAGTTGAAAGTATCGTAATTGATATCTCGATAGACAATTTCTCTTACAAGCTTATCGTGGGGAATTTTATTTTGTCATCAACTTACCAAATAATAATTTAGTAAATAATAAATTCAGATTAATGATTAACAACATAATATTTATTAGAAAATAAATTAGTCATACATTTATTCATAATTTCATAACAATAACATGTGTCTATACCTCATAATTGCACTAGTTCACAGGAAAGCTTGGTGGACTCTCGAATCTATTCTTCACTTCATCCACCGTGCATTGAAATCATCCCGGTCAAGCTCCTGATCGAGGACATCATGGAAGGATCCGCCGAGAATCCGGTCAACCATCTTAATTTAATATTATATGTCTGTCTGAACACGTCATTAACAATTACTATGAAAACCAAAGGGCATTGTAGAATTATTGTTTAACTACCCCCATTGCAATGTAGATTATAATAATACATCTTTATTGTATTGGTTTTTCTTTTTTCTTTTTTCTTTTTTTAAATTTTTTTGACTATTTTATTTTTCAAATATTGGGGTAATTTCATTTGAACTTGACAATTTCTTTCTTTCTGTTTTAATTTATTATGGGATTAAAATGGTTTGCATGTTTGTAATGGTAATCCAAGTTGTCCTGATTTACAGATTTGGTTGGAGCTTTTTTTAATTGAATTTAATTTATTACCATCTATTGTTTTCTTATATAAATATAAAAAAAAAACAGTTTTTTTTTTTTTAAATTGTATTGTTAAACTTTATTAAATGTATGGACCTATTCGTGGCATTGTTGGTTGATATAATTTGCGAGTTTAGCATATTTAAATTTTTTTATTGAGTTAATTAAGAATTCATTTTTATAATTGATTTTTTATTTTATTTTTTTATAAAGTTATCGCAATATCAAAAAAACATCTCAGCATTTGTTTGGTGTTTTATTTTGTGATTGTCTTTTAATAATTTTAAAAAAATATTATAATCACAATGTAACCCATAATCCTACACAATTCACATGTTAAACAAGTTTGTCCATCAATCTAATATATATATTATTCTTTATTTTTTTAAATTATTATATATTTTTTATTTTTAAATATTGAATTAACTAGAAAACAAACTATATAGTTTATTTTTATTTATTTTCTATAGATTTATCAGTCTCAATTCTATGAGCATTTATTATATCATATGATTAAATAAAAAAATTATCAAACCAAATAGAATTTATAACCCAGATCATTGGGAGCAAGATTGATCCAATTTGTTATTATTTTAACAGAAAAAAGTTAATTTATGATTTTACCAGTCATTTAAATTATTTTTGTACTCGTAAAATCAATTAATTTACATTTGATTAATTTTCATATAATTTAATTAGAAATTTAAGTTAAACAAATAGTTTAAACAATAGGTTTTAAAATGCACTTACGTAGTCTAGTTTAATAATAATAATAGCATTGTTACAAAACTCTCCGTTCTTTAAATATTTTTTAAAAAAATAATCAGACCGCAGCAGAGCATTACCAATATACGAGTTATGGGTTTCTTCAAGAATTGGGAGAAGAGAAACATGGCTCAATATAATTTTCTGGCGACCTATGAACATTAATATAGTGCCGAGGAGAGAGCCCGGCAGACTGACGGTGGCCAACACCACACTAAGGCAACGTTCTGAAGGCATCAGCATGAAAGACAGGATAGCTGCTAACCCAGCAAATGGATGCTGACGAAAGTTCATAAGCGATCATGTTTCAATCCTGAGGGAAGCTACATGAGATTTATGTGCGTCACGCCAAAGCAAACCCAAATTTAATGAAACTTTCAATCCATAAATAAAATACAATTCAATTCCATATTACAGCACAAACTGCAAGGTAAAGCAGAGAAAATTGCTTACACAGGAAATCTGAGAAAAGCGCTTTCTGATAGTCAAGTACCTGCTTAAAGTGAAGGGAGCCTCTAGTAGCTCGGAAAAATCCCAAGCTGCCTCTCTATGTTTCAAATCGTATCTGCCAGCTGTGCAAGTTTGGTTGGAAACTACAAAGCCGAAAAAATCCTACCATAGGAGTGAAATGGTGAGACACAAATATACTATTGATGGGGGAGAACAGCTGCTTTTATGGTAAAAAAGAAAAGTCCATTAAAAGATACCCAGAAAAATTTCTTGTCTTATTGATCTATAATTCAAAAATAGTCATAAAACCCTGGAGCCTACAAAAAGTTTGCAACTCTATTGCTCAAACAGAGCTTAATCCATTGAAGTTGAGACAGACTCTTATTTTGATTGAATTGATCCAAAAGGCATGTAATAATTCAATAAACCACATCAATTTCTACAAGTCCTCTTTCTTGTAACTTTGACCTGGGGTTGTCTCCAATATATCATAGTGACCATATCCATGAAACAGCACATTAATGGGATTGACTTCATCTTTCCGGTATTCTTCACCATAATCTGCTATGCTTACCAAATTACCTGTTGTCCTATCTCTCATGAACACTGATATCATTGTCCTGAGCCATTGAATTCAGAGAAGAGGTGTGTCAAACATAGAGGTCAAGTAAACATAAAGAAATCAGAATTCAAAATGAGCACGCAAGTCTAGCTATAGTGATGAAAGCATTTTGCACACTATGTTGGAGTGTAAAAATTCTGTTTCCTTTGACCTCACCCATTAGCAAACCATTCAGTATTGAAAGAGGCCTTTTCAACAAAGTGGACCAATAACAGGGCCGAGGTATTAGTTTACCATCCTGCCCCATCATTAATGCGAGAGTCGAGCCTTATTCCTACACAAAATCTATCATCAGGCACAAGTGCGCACGCACCCCCAAACATGTATGCAGTCAACAGATTCCAGGAAAATCACAACTTTGAAGCAAAAAGGGTTTTGTTGTCTCCTGAGGCCATTTTAAGAGACCGCAAAAAATTCTTTTGATATATATGCTAAAGTGAATTGATTCTTTGTTTCTGTTCACAAGTGAAAGGAAACGTTGTAGAGCCATGTCAACTCGAAGGGTCGGCAAGGGAGCCAGCATGTATAAACTATTTAGCAATGGAAGAAACCAAAGGAATTTAAAGACTCAAACTCACTTTAAAACATGAGAAGCCATCAACAACTCAGGTTCTCCACCCCATACATATGGTTGTTGAATTCTCTTGACATATGCATCAAAATCTCCCTCGATAAACCTAAGTTGTTCACAACAAAAACACCATCACAGCTGATTGATTAACCAGAAGGAGCTTGCAAATCAATCGGTCACAAACTTACCATTCAGTTTCTTCACGCCTCTTTAAAAGCTCATCCACAACCTATCACAACAGATTTTGGTAATGCAAATTATTAGACACCAAAGAAAATTATTACAACCTCACAAACATATCTGAAAAATCCATAACATAAAGAATCAGCTTCAATATTTTTTTTATTATATTCCATTTGAGCTAATTTCCATATTTGAAATCTCGAGTTCTATAAGGCTGGAAAGATTGTTTAAAAACAAAATGTCAAACAGTGTTAAAATCAGACCATTCTGACCAGTCAAAAGATTCAAATGGAAACATGGGACTTGTCTCAAAAGTGCCCCCATTCTCCTCCCATACAATCCAAACTCTCATCATCCAACGAGATCTATCCGAAAAACAAAATTCAAATATATATATATATATATATAAGTTGACTTTAATCTTTTTAAAATCTATACTTGAAATTAAACAAGTGAATTCTTCCATAAAAACAATTCAACGAACTCTGTTTTCTAAAAACGCCAGTAACTCTAAACTTACTTGAGCTCTTAATTCATCAGCGAGTTCTCTTTGACGATTTTCGTCAGGAGCATCTTCTCCATTCATCAAACAAGCCATGTGAGCAATTGCTCTAAACAGACATCGGCCATCCGCCAGCACCCCTGCACCACCCTCATTTTAGATTCTACCATCCAAACACTGTCACGCGCATGTTTGCACATACAGCATTAAGAAACAGCGACAAAGTTAATGAATTAAAACCACAAATGTACATATACATGCTCTAAATAGAAATATCTAAAAAGATCGTTGCAATATAAATAAGATTCTGTAGATCACTTCATCGACTAAACTAGGCAACAATAAAACAAAAGTGAAAACTTTATACTTTGCTTCACTCTACCACAGGGATTTGAGAAGGAAAAAAATCAACATTCAGAAATTAGACTTAAACAAAGCAAGCAAAATAATTTTTTAGAATAAATGAAAAGTGAAAATCAATGAATTCACAAACAATATAATTTTTTGACAACTATATGATGGCAGTGTTATTATTGCGTTTCAAAAGCATTTTTTTAAAAAAAAAAATGAATTTTATTTGGTATTTACAGATTATTTTGATGTGCTTAGATCAAAAATAATTTTTAAAAAATAAAAAATATTATTTTTAACATATTTTTAAACAAAAAACACTTTCAACTAAAACCATACTCCCAAACAATCACTAAATATCACACCGTCATTTATCACTCACACAAAAATTAAATTCATATATTATTTATCACCAAAAATAAATCATCCGATACAATGTAACAAGACCTAATTAACCATCAGTCAAATATTTTTTTTTTGGAATAAATTAAAGTGAAAAATCAATAAATTCGCAAACAATATAATTTTTGTTAACAACTGTATTGAATATCACACTATCATTTATCACACAGGGAAAAAAATTCATATATTATTTATCACAAATAGAATCATTCAATGCCATGAAACAAAACCCAATAAACCATTCAATCAATCACATAAAATTACATCATTACTCGTCAAAGATTAAAAGACACTCCAAAAGATAGATTTTTTTATATATATGGAGAAAGAAGAAGATAACAACAAAACAGAGTCTGCAGTTACTGTCATAGAGCAAAATTTGTATCGGACCTGTGACTTTATAATCAGAACCAGCAGTTGAGCTGCTGCTATCCTGTTTCACATCATCTGAAATCACTGCACTCGCATTCAAGTCATCACCGTCAAATCTCTCTTTCTCCTGATGATCATCATCGACGACGACATTTCCACCTTCCTCGATATTAACGTCACTAAAAAACTCGATAGCTGGAGTCAGGCAAGCACAAACGCTGAACAACAACAAAGCTGAATCAGGCCGGTGAAGCCACCTCGCGGGTCTCCCATCCCACGCAACGTTCCACGACCCTTCCCCTCTCACGCTCCTCCCCCCCCTCCTCCGCCAATCCGCCGGCTGGACCACGTGCCATATCGCCGACGCTCCTCCACCGCCGCAATCAGCGCTGCACAAGCTAGAATGGTGGCGGCGAGATGCGGTGAAGGAATCGGAGAGGTGTAAAGAAAGGCGGTCGTTACTTTGGTGGTGGTGGTGGTGGTGGAGGAGGAGGAAATGAGTGAAAAGAGAGTTGAGGGTCCAGTTAGGCTTAGGGCGTGCGCAAAGTACACCAAGCATATCACAGTTTTGTTGGATATGCTTTTGCTAATTTGCGCTCAATTCCTCTTAACCTCCGCGACCATCAGGGCTGTTTTGGGAAGGAAGGAAGAAGGAAAGCTCTAGAATTTTTGCAGGTTTGGTTAACTATCTTTCGAACGGCGGAGCGTTTTAAAGAAAGAGTTTATTTTTGTGTTTTAATAGTGTTTTTAAATATTTTAATTTTATTATTTAAAATAACGTTTTTAGTATTTTTAAATATTTTATGTTAAAAATAATACAATTTTAATATACTTTTCAATAAAAAAAAACGTTAAATTTATTATTATATTTATTTAAAATAATTTTGATGTGTTTTTATATTAAAAGTAAATTTTTAAAAATAAAATAATATTATTTCAATAAATTTTAAAAAATATGTGTAGTATAAAACACTAATGGGTCCCATTTTATGATGTTGAAGGTATATGCTTTTCAATACTGGATAGTAGTTGAGTATATGCTGAGTTTTGATTGACAATTTAGAGATGGCTTGTCATTTCGTCTTATAAATATTTTTAGAGAAGTTAAAAAATTATATTTTTTTATTTTAAATTATTTTTTTAATATTTTTTAATTATTCTATATTAATATCAAAAATAGTTTATGGAAATAAAAATTATCATTCTAATATTTTTTTAATAAAAAATAACTTTGAAAATTTGAATAATTTGGGCCTTATGTTTTAATATATGTTTGACATTATATTTAAAAAATATTTTTGAAAAAAATATATATGTTATATTACAAAATAATATTTTTATATAATATATGGTTGATCCTGTTCATAAAACTAATTGTTGATTTTTTAGGATGAAATTTGTATTTCGATAATTCTTGTGCACTGTAGTTTTTAAGACTATTGATATAGTTATCGTTGATTTTTCAAGATGTTCAGAATACCTGAAGCCCATTTGTGTTTTAGCTCTTTATCATGATCTAAATCCTTGAATTGTTTAGAGTTAATATTTGGGGTTGTTTTTAAAGTATTTTTTCTTAAAAAATATTAAAATGATTTTTTTTATAATTATTTTTGATATCACCAATTATAAAACCAAAAACAAAAAGAACGCTTGTGAAATATGCATAATTAGCCGGAATCACCATTATACATATGTTTCCCCCCAGCTAGCCTCTCCCTGAAAACTCAAACCTTGCCTATTCTAATGGTTGAAATATAATTAATAAACTCCTCTATACAATTATCATGGAGATCTTGGTTCCCAAAAATTATTTGCATTTCAGCTACTTGATATCATAAATGCTTTCATTCTTGATCTGCAATCACAAATCTTAGGGACATGACAATAGAGTCTTGGCTGTACGAGCCATCTTCATCGCTTTGCACATGAAAACCAACTTTTTTCTCACATAAAAGCTTGGCATTCAGACCCTGGTCAGCTACCATGGGCATGAGAATTTGAGGGTTCCCGTAAGAGAGCGATTCTATGATAGAACCCCACCCAGAATGAAAGAGACACCCTCTTACGGCGAGATTTGCAAGAATTTCAAGTTGTGGTGCCCAACCAAGACATACAATTCCATGATCAGATGTGCGGTCCAAAAATCCAGTTGAAAGCAATTATGAGATGTCCAGTCCTTCTAGCTTCCTCAGAATCCATATAAATGACAGCTTGAAAAGCTCGATTCCATGGGCCAATTCATGGACTTGTTTAACAAGCATTTTGTACTCTGTTCCAAATCCGACAAAAACCACTGATTTTCGTTCTTGCTTGTCTAGCCACTTAAATGAATCCGACCAATTTGGAAGATCAGGATAATTGATTCTGTCCTTGGCAGTATTCCCAAGAAGCAGACTGACAAGAAAAATTGGTTTCTGGTAAAGTTCTTCAAGAAGATCTACATATGCTCCTTCAAACTTTCTACAGCTTCGCACTACAACAAAGTCACACCCCTCCAATGTTGCAGCGAACCAATGACAAGTCAACTTACAGAACACATCAGGAGAATTCATATTGTGGAACATTATTGCTGCTTAATCAGGTCTTTGAGCAACAAGAGAAGGAAAAGGAATCCATTATGGTACCACTGTGAAGTCCTCAGGTTTTATCTGCATCTGAGGGTGTTTCAATTAATTTACCGGCCCAATAAATCCCAATGTAGAAGATGAGTGCACACTAAAATATCCTCAAGGCACGCCAAATTTAGTAGCGATACCTGGAATCCAACATTGGATAAAATCGAATAGAATCAGGTATGCTAAATCCTCATGTACAAGCTTTTCGAATGAGGCTTGTAAGCCATCAAAAGCTTTCTTCAAGTATTGAATTTGGTTTAGCTGTAGGTCAATGGTAGCCTGACAGTTTTCCGGCAAGCCATCAACAAATGGTAACAGAACCTCCACGAACTTTAAATGGTTTGCCAGATTTGAAGGAACTTGTGCTAAGACAGGATCAATAGATATCCCAAAGTTTACGTAATTGTTTAGGAAAGAAACATGCAGACCTGCTCTGTCAACTCTTCTATTCCTATTGTAATTCATATTCCTAAAATATCGTAGCACAAATGTAGCAAAATACTTATATATAAACGATAGAAAGTCATTCAAATAAAGATACGGGGAAATATTTTCTCTTCTCAATTTTACATGGTGTCAGAGCTAGTAACCTAGCTTTCTATTTTTTCTTGCCTCCTTTTTTTCTCTGCCGTGTTTTTTTCCCTGCTTCAAAATCCCAGCCAAATCATGACAGAGCAAGAACAATCTTCTAAGGAAGGCAAGAACAATGCCTTCGATCCTTTTTTTCTCTACCTTTTAGATCACTCAGGATTGGTGTTGGTCTCTAAACCACTTAATGGTGATAATTACTTTACTTGGTGCAGATCTATGACAATTTCTTTGAATGCTAAAAATAGATTGAGATTTATAAATGGAACGGTACAGATACTATCTGCTGAGAAACAACCAAACGATTATGCTTCATGGAAAAGATGTAATGACATGATTCTATCATGGATCCTCAATTCAATCACACCAGATCTTGCAGATAGTGTCATATATTCAACCACAGCACAAGAGGTTTGGGAGGACCTTCGAGATCGTTTTTCTCAAAGCAATGCCCCTCGTATTTTTCAGATTGAGAGGGATATTACTTATACTTCTCAGGGGTAGATGACTGTGGTGGCTTACTACACAAAACTGAAAGGATTGTGGGATGAATTGGGTTCTTATAGCAGCACTACTTGTTCATGTGGCTGATCATAAGAGAAGACAACTGATGCAATTCATCATGGGGCTTAATGACTCTTACAAGGCGATTAAAGGACATATCATATTGCTAAACCCTTTACCTGATGTTCGCAAGGCATATTCCTCTATTATTCAAGAAGAAAAGCAACGCAGCCTAAATGATACACAAGAGACAGAAGAAACTGCAGCCATGGTAGTCCAGCGAGATACTCTCACAGCTCTAGCAGTTCGGTTAGGACAAGGCACTTCCTCTCACTCCAACTCTTTTAATCGTAAGCCACTGCATTGCTCATTCTATGATAATGACCATCATGTACGAGATACATGTTGGAAACTACATGGTTACCCACCAGGTCATCCAAAACACAAAGCTAGTCGTTTCAATCGACAAGGAAATCGTCCTCCCTATAACAAGGTTGCTCATTCTGCAGCCAATTACGTCAAGGAAGGTCCCACAAGGCAAGAGATACAGCCAGTCATGAATGAGTTTTCTGATTTACAGTTCCAACAGATATTGTCTATTATGAATAACAATGTGACAGATCAACCCCCTCAGCCTCAAGCCAATGCCGCTGTTACTTCTCCAGGTTTGTTACAAGCACCATACAGACTACCTCGATTGATTCTAGACAATGGTGCAACCGATCACATTACTTCTTCTCCAAAATTGCTTGTCAGTAGTCGTTAGAATTTTGTTTTACCACCGGTTACTATGCCTAGTGGAGAACAAGCTCCAATTACTTCCATCAGGACTTTGCCTTTAAATTCTATTATCTCTCTAAAAAATATGCTTGGTGTACCGTCCTTTAAAGTGAATTTGATGTCTATCAGTAGAGTTACAAGAGGTTTGAATTGTTCAGTAATATTTTTTTCTTATTGGTGTATTTTACAGGACTTGGCAACGAAGACGACGATTGGTTTGGGTAAACAACGAGATGGACATTATTACTTGGTTGCCTTAGCATCACAAACATCGACATAAAAATTCCGACCCTCCGCTGCTATTGCTCCGAAATCTTTTTGCTCTCATGTCATCTTCTCCACTGAGTTGTGGCATCGTCGATTAGGGCATGTATCTTCCTCTCGATTAAATTTTATGGAAAAAAATTTACTCAATTTTTCTTTCAAACTCAAAGATGCATGTGGTATTTGTGCTCTTTCTAAACAATGTCGACTTTCTTTTTCTACTAGTTCAATTTCATCTATTCGACCGTTTGAATTAATTCATTGTGATATTTGGGGCCTTTATAAAATTCCTTCCTTGTCCGGTGCCAAGTATTTTTTAACAATTGTGGATGATTATTCTAGATTTACATTTGTATTCCTTATGCATCACAAGCTTGAAACACAAAATTTCCTCACACAATTTTTTTCCTTTGTCAAAACACAATTCAATGCATCCATCGCAAATATTCGCGTTGATAATGAAGGGGAATTTTTTTCAATGCGGAATTTTTTTCGCCAACATGGCACAACTTATCAACACTCTTGTGTTTATACACCTTAACAAAATGAGGTTATAGAGCATAAACATCGTCATATCCTAGAGTCCGCATGTGCCCTTCGTTTTCAAGCTCATCTCCCTTTACACTTCTGGGCAGAATGTGTTCTTACCGCTGTGCATTTAATTAATCGTTTACCCACACCAATTCTTTATCACCAAACCCCTTTTGAAAGACTTCATGACAAGTTTCCCACTTACTCACATCTTAGAATTCTTGGTTGTCTTGCATATGCCACCGAAGTACATGCTGCACATAAATTTGCTCCTAGAGCCACACGTTGTGTTTTTCTCGGTTACCGGGTCGGTCAAAAAGCCTACAAGCTCTTCAACCTTATTACCCATAAAATTTTCACTAGCCGTGATGTTGTCTTCCACGAACACACTTTCCCTTACCAAACATCCCCACCCAATCTTGCACCTCATGCATCAAACTCTGGTTCTACAACTCCTTCCCCTATCTTGCCTCTTTCCTCACCTGATTTCCCTACTGCAGACTTCCCCATGTCACAATCTATGCCTCCCATTCCAGTTCCTCCAAATCTTTCTCCCTTAGTTCCCACGCAATCACCTTCCTCTCTACTTCCTGCACCGCCCTTGGGCCGTTCCCAACGCCATCTTAACCCACCTTCTGCTTTACGTGATTACATCTGTAACCAAGTATTGTCTCCCAAACCATCGTTGGCTTCCTCGTCTAGTTCATCAAAAGGTACACGTTATCCTCCATGTAATTTTCTCTCTTACAGTTGCTACTCACCACAGTCTTGTTCATATACTGCCACTATCAGTCAGGACATTGAGCCCTGATCTTACACCGAAGCTGCCTCCCTTCCGCAGTGGCAAACTACCATGAAATCTGAATTGGCAGCATTGGAAGCTAATAACACTTGGTCCCTCACTTTTCTTCCTCCTGGTAAAACAATTATTGGATGTCGTTGGATCTATAAAATCAAACGTAAGTCAGATGGTACCATTGAATGTTACAAAGCTCGGTTGGTGGCACAAGGTTACACACAACTCGAAGGTATAGACTTCCATGACACTTTCTCACCGACTGCTAAAATGATCATCATCCGTTGTTTGTTGGCTATGGTAGCAGCACAAAATTGGTCCCTTCACCAACTAGATGTGCACAATGCTTTCCTTCATGGTGATCTTCATAAAGAAATTTATATGTATCCACCTCGTGGTCTTCAGCAACAGGGGGAGAATTTGGTATGTCGCCTCAACAAGTCGTTGTATGGATTAAAGCAAGCTTCTCGTCAATGGTTTGCTAATTCTCTACAGCCATTCAGGTTGCCGGATATGTTCAGTCTAAAGCGGATTATTCGTTATTCACCTGTCGCAATGGTAAATCCTTTACTGCATTATTGATATATGTCGACGACATTCTAATCATAGGTAATGACCTCAAGGCTATACACACTCTTAAGAAATTTCTGCATAGTCGGTTTCGAATTAAAGAATTGGGGAAATTGAAATATTTTCTGGGAATTGAGGCCTCTCAATCACAAAAAGATATTGCTATCTCACAACGAAAGTATACTTTGGAGATTCTAAAGGATGGAGGGGTTTTGGGTGCTAAGCCTGTGGACTTCCCTATGGAACAAAACACAAAACTCTCAGATATAGGTGATTTACTCAAAGATCCATCTCAATATAGGCGACTTGTGGGTCGTCTAATTTATCTAACTATTACCCGACCAGATATCATGTATTCTGTACATGTGCTAAGTCGATTTATGCATGCACCACGCAAGCCACACATGGAAGCAACCTTGCGTGTGTTGCGTTATCTGAAAGGTACACCAGGACAGGGTTTGTTCTTCTCATCATAAAATGATTTATCTCTGCGGGCTTTTTGTGATTCAGATTGGGCCGGTTGCCCAATGACTCGAAGATCCACTATAGGCTATTGTGTTTTCTTGGGATCTTCACTTGTTTCTCGACGAATAAAAAGGCAGAAAACAGTGTCACTCTCCTCGGCAGAAGCTGAATATCGAGTCATGACAGGCACATGCTGTGAGTTGTCGTGGTTATGTTCATTGTTAAAGATTTACGGATATCACATCTAAAGCCAGCATTACTACATTGTGATAACAAAGCAACTTTGCATATAACGGTCAATCTAGTTTTTCATGAAAGAACCAGACATATAGATATGGATTGTCATTTTATTCGGGGTAAAATACAGGATGGATCCATCATAACCAAATTTGTTACTTTAGCGGATCAACTTGCAGATGTCTTTACTAAGCCATTAGGAAAGGAAACCTTCTCTACCATGATTCACAAGTTGGGAGTGCTTGACATTCACTCTCCAACTTGGAGGGGAGTGTTAAGAAATGATCAATAGATATCCCAAAGCTTACGTAATTGTTTAGGAAAGAAACATGCAGACCCGCTCTGTCAACTCTTCCATTCCTATTGTAATTCATATTCCTAATATAGCGTAGCACAGCTGTAACAAAATACTTGTATATAAACGATAGAAAGTTATTCAAATAAAGATACGGGGGGATATTTTCTCTTCTCAATTTTACAACAGGAGGCAGCCTCTAAAGATTTCTCGGTGTGGATACGAAGGAGACTCGAATACCCTTTGAAGCTAATTTCTTGGAGAGCTCAAGTAATGGGATCATGTGGCCAAATGCCAGCCATGGGAACATCATTAAATGAAACTGTTTAGAAGCCATAACTCCTCTATACCAAGAGGGTGATTGGGAGTGTGGTGTATCTGGTAAAATAGAAAAAGTGAATGTTCGGTTAATAAAGAGATTAAAAAAAAACTGACAGGCCCCACCCCAAAATTTTGTCAAACAACAGGTTTATAGAAAATAATAAATTGCTACTTTCCGTGCGGTGAGAAAAGAGAGGCTGGTGTGGGGCGGGAGGGTGGGGATTGTGTTTATAGGTTGTTTATTAAAGTTTATACTGCTTGAAAATTAATAGCGTGCATGAGATTGTGTTATAGGTTGTGCATGTATGAGAGAGAATGAAAATTAAAATAATTTAAAAATTAATTAAATTATAAATAATATTTACATAATATATGCATATTAATATATAAAATATATTTTTAATATTAAAATAATCAAAATATAAATAATCTTTACATAATACATGTTTATTAATATAAAAATATATTTATAATATTAATATAATCTAAAAATTAAGTAAAATATAAATAAATATATATTTTAAAGTAATTTCTCAAGTTGAAAAGAATATGAAAAACTCGATAATCAAACACTTGAAACTGTTTTTCATTAACTTCATACTCAACCACCGTTTTAATCAAATACATTAAAAATTATTTTGAATTGCAGCTAAAGTGTTTTTCATAAAACTATTTTTTAAAAAACTCAACACGCTTTAAAGTGCTTTTCATGAAACTGTTTTTTTAAAACCTCAACCATAAAAACAAAAGCAATTCCAAACACACTCTAAGAGGAAGTCAAGTTTGTAATTCATGAAACTATTTTTTTAAAACCTCAATATACTCTAAAGTGTTTTTCATAAAACTATTTTTTTTAAATCTCAACCACAAAAGCAAAAGTAATACCCAACACACTCTAAGAGGAAGCCAAGTCTATGATTCATGAAACTATTTTTTTTTAATTTCAATACACTCTAAAGTGTTTTTAATAAAACTATTTTTTTTAATTTTAACCATAAAATCAATAACAAACACACTCTAAGAAAAAATCAAGTCTACGATTCATGAATTCTTGTAGTATAGCTTAATCTTATATATGGGGTGTTTGGAAAGTGTTTTTGAAAAAAAATTAAAATTTTTATTTTATTTATTATTTTAAATACATTTTTATTATCATTTTCATAGATTAATATTAAATACATATATATTTTTTTAAAATATTATTTTAATATATTTTAAAAAAACTTTAAAAAATAATCTCATGGCGTGTGTTATACAATTTTATTGTGCATGCTCTTTACATGGTCCCCCAAGGAGCGTGGAATTGGGTGGTGGAAAAGTATAGATGTTAGAAGACGTGGATCACGTGCTGGATTACTGAATGAGGGTAATACTGTCATTTGACACGCTGAGACTCGTAAGTGTTGTCAGGTCACGTGGGACCTGGGAAGATGGAGATGGCAGCGATGTTTTCAGCGCGTGTAATATGGTTTTGTATATGAAGAGTGAAAACTCAACGCGGGGGTTGGCGAGGCTACCGCTTGAGAGGGGCAAGAACTAGCTATTGATGGGCATCTCTGCCTTCCATCTGAGAATATCCTGCAATTCACATAATTTACCTAACAAGACAATTCCCTTTCCCACTTAAATATCTTGCCCCCCCCCCCCAACAAATTATTCTTTTTAAAAATATTTATTAATCATTTAACGTGTTAATATTAAAAACACAAACTCACTCTCTCACACTCGCCCACACGCCCACAAACATCGCATTACCAGAATTAGGTCGATGAATAGCCTTTTTTTAGCGTTGGAGATGCTATTACAAATTTACAATAACAAAAACGCACGAAGAATCAAGAACCATGCATCCATCACGTCACATCGACCACGTGGTTCTTTCTGCTAAAACTTCAGGCCATCGACGTGGAAATGCCACGGCAACTCGTTCTTCATGCTTTCAATTTTTCCAGTCCTTTCATTAATGGCAATACCCGGTCCTTGCGCCGCCGAAGTGTCCTTTCATCGGATGTTCATTCTTTAAATAAGTTCAGTGAGGATTCTCTTTAATGGAAACGGCTGTAATTTTTTATTTGATTTTTTTAATATATATAATAGCTTTATTTTAAAAAATAATTTTTTTATTTTAAATTAAATTAATTTTTAGTATTTTTATATTATTTTTATGTGCTGATATCAAAAATAAAATTTTAAATAATAATAAAAATATTATTTTAATATATTTCTAAATAAAAATACTTTATTTACTATTGTTTTTGAACTTTTTCTCGTATAGGCTTCACGGCCTGGTAAGTAAAATCTCAATGGACCGAGCCCAGTAGTTACGTGTCCAGAAATGGTGGGCCTGGGTAACGAGTTGAGCCTATTTGTCATTCCGACCACTATATTTTTAAATAAAAATAATTTAACAAAAATGAGGTGGCCATTAGCCACATTGAACGCATGAAACATTTTGGGGAGACCTTAATTATATTTAGCTTCTCTGTTAATTATATTTTTCTAGAGGTAGTCCAGATAAAAAAGTAGTCATGCTGACGCAGGCCCTACTCTCTCCCTCTTTTCACGATGGCTGGATTCTTTTTTATGTCACGAGCACCTTCGCTTTCGTTTTCTTCTGCTCACGGGGAAACTTCATTGGGCAAACATCAAACATTAAACCTATCACTGATCTGTTGAATTAATATTTACTTTTATATTTAAATTACTTTTTGCGTTGATTTGATCCTAGGATATTTTTATTTTTTAATTGTGATTTGATTTAGAATTATTTAATGAAAACCAACCTTTTCTTACATGATCATGTTCTTTTTGTAAAAAAAATACACTGTTTTTTCTTATTTTTTAAAGAAAAAACGAGAAATCATGTGTGATCTCGATAATCTCTCATGAATTATTTATAACTGAATTTTTAAAAATAATAATTAAAAAAATATTATCCTAAACCCATAAATTACGACAATTTAGATCACCTGTCAAATCTATAAATTATTTTAACCTTATAAAAAAAAATACAAAGATCAACCCCTAATCATTTTAATACCAGAAAGAAAAAACAACGTGTTATGAATTATTATTGCAATTTATGATGCAATTGGTGTAGATGAATAATAGGTTCTTACATTGTCATTCAAAATTAGAACCCAACATTATGCGATGAGTTCTTACTATTTTATAGACAAAACAAGAATGAATTATTCAGTAATTCAGTCCTTATGTGCAAAATACATTTCAAAAAGACAAAAATTGTTGAAGTCAAATGATTACCATGAATTCATCACCAATGAGATGGAAATGATTACTTTTTTAAAATAATAATATTGAATATTTCAATGAAGATTGTTGGGTCCCATTTAAAAACATTCCATCATTTTCTTAAAAAGTATGAGAGAGAAATAACACATGATTTATATTAATGAATTTAATTTATTATCATTTTTATTCCGCAATATCGTATAATAAAAATAAATATGTTTAATCATAAAAATAAAGAAAATATATAAAATAAATATGTTTTAAAAATATAGTATATATAAAAAAAATATAAGATTGTTTGTCTTTTTATTTTGTGTTACATTTTTAAATATAATTATTAGAATCTTATCATTTGAATCAGTCCATTGTTCATATTTTTAAAATAAATGCGAAAATATCTTATTATATATAAATATCTGTTAATAAATACACTGAATTTAGTAAAACTTGTAGTGCCCTCCTAGAGTTTGCCAGAATACAGCCTAAGATTTTTTTTTAATAAGGCCCGATATAAATTAATCCGTACCGGGCGGCGACAGTAGAAGTGAAAGGGAATTATGATGGAGATGACTGTCGTGTCATACAGGCAAGTCCCACTACGCGGTCAACATATATGTAAAATTCAAGGTAGCCCATGGCCTACGTTTTCCCTAACGTGTGCGTGGGATCGCCTTATATTTTCTAATTAAATATATATTTTAATATTATTTTTTATATTATTTATTTATATAAATACTTTAAAATCATGAAAAATCTAAATATATTGATTTAATATTTTTAAGTAAATATTATTGTATTTTGAAATGTAATATTGGTTGGATTGCAGAAATCTCTCCTGGGGGAGGGGGTTGGAAGGTGGTTTCAGTCCGATTTCAAGAAAGCTAGCCGTTAAAGCTACAATCTCCCTTGAATAGGAACGACACCTTTCAACTTAAAACTACCAGAGCCGGCCGCCTAGAATTTTGACATTTCTTCTCAAACTGGACCGGCTGCTTTGGGTCATGCTTCTTCAGCCGTCGCTAAAGTTTCAAAGATGCAAAGACACATGGAGATGAGATCATGCTTGGTATTGCCGTTAAAATTGTTTTAAAAAATATTTTATTTTATATTAATTTTTAGTTTTTTATATTATTTTTATATATTGATATCAACAATATTTTAAAAAATAAAAATATATTTTAATATATTTTAAAATAAAAAAATATTTTTAAAAATAACAGCAACCACATTCTTAACTAAATATTAATTCTACACATACAACCAAAACCCGTGGTTCTCGTGGTGGTTCGGTTATTAATCCATGCTCTACCTAGCATGGGTTAATTCAATTACTTGAATCCCAAGTTAGTCCAATAACCATAAATTTAAAAAAAATTTCAAGTCGATTTTCAAATCAAGTTTGATATTAGGAAGCAACCCTATCATGTACCATGTTAACAAGTCTAGGAGCCAAACCACTTTTAGCCGCAAAAATTTATTCCATCTACAACACAAAAAATTTATGATCCGGACCCACACAATTTAACATGTCAAATTAATATTTTTTTAATTAAAAAAGTTCAATTGATAACTTTAATAAAAAAATATATATTATTATTTTTTCTACTAAATACGATACATCATATATTTTGCATGAGATGTGAGTTTAAAAATGATTACGTCGTTTTCATGCATACGATAAAGAGAATATAATCCCTTTTAGTTTCTCTCTCTTCCTTTATGTGAATGATCTTTTTGTGTTGTCTCGTATTTTTTTTTTTTTGTTATTTTCACTTTTTTTCCCTCCATCGTGGGCACCTCGTTGTTAGATTTTGCGCAGACAACAAGGCACGGAAAGTCTGCTTGCTGGGTTTTAGTCTTGGGTTAGGGTAGCACGTGCCTAGTTCATGCACAAACAACCCAACACGCGTTCGAAGCATTTTAGGTATCTTCTACTTGCCGTGTTCGTGATTTACGGCAACACCCTTTGCTTTATACTTTTCATCTTCTGATGAGTTTATTTTGCCAAATTTATAAAGAGAGATTGCCATCTTAATTACTTACGAGGACAAGATATGTAGGTTCTAATTGATGTCATTTTAAACGTGAAGAGTAATTTATTGGGGGTTTTATGGAAAGGAGCACTACCTGGCAAGCAGCAACAAAACCTTCTAAAAGATATGTTCTTAGCAAAAAAAAGAGGAAAAGGTCAGAGAGAGAGAGCCTGCTTATAGAAATATCAGGACAATTTTTCCATTCTATTTTATGGTAATTTGTGTTTTCTATGAAAATAGCTCACATGGTCTCCTTTTACAGCTAATTTATGAAAATGGCAAACATTTTCAATATAAACCCAAAAATGAAAAAAAATAACATGAAGTGGATTTTTTGAGCAGTTGCAAACGTTCCACTATCAATTTTGACTATTTCTGCAGTACCCTTATGAAACCCACAAAAAGAGATGACCCATATATAGTTAATATTGTTTTACAGTATCATAAGAATTAACCATATTCATTCAAAAAAACAGAGCGACCATGTAGCTAGATGAGAATGACAAGTTAGTGATATCTCCAAATACACGCACGGAGCAAGAGACATGTCAAAACAGTTGACACGAGTGAAAAAAAAAAATGCTTTCGGATGTAGCAAGATCACAAATTTGGAAATAGAGCAAGAAAAAAATGGAAAGCAAGGCTAGGATTAGGATTAGAAGGCAAGGTGGGGGTGTGCCCATTTTATAAAAAGACAAAGTGGAGTGCCCCGATCTAGTCTATGTTCATATAACATACGAAATAAAGTATGGTTCTTTTCCATTCCTTTTCCTCACTGGATTCTCTCTCTTTCCCTCCCTCACAACAGCAAAGACTTGGAATTTTCCGGCATTGACTCGTTTGAGGTTTTTCAGGCCACTCAGTTACAGATCGGTGAGCTAACTGCTGTGCATGAATATTTTATTTACTGTCCCTGTTTACAATTTTTTTCCCCTTTGACCCACAACTAGAGGGGCTGCATGCTTGCTACTGCAAATCACAAAAAAGATGTCTTGGAGATTTTATTAAAGCTTTTTTGGTACCCATAATCTCAGAAATTTAAAACTGAGTAAAATTCAGTCAATTTACGCAGATTTGGCTAATCTTGTTCTAAAATAAAACAAAATTAAATGGTTATTTATTCATCTACTTATTGTTTAATATACTTCCATTGTTATTCATGTCTTCTATGTTTTCAATGATACAGATAGATATAGCTTTTAGGTATTGAAGAATCTGGGAAATGATCTCTGCATTTATGACACAGATGCAATTGCAGTTTCTCTAGGTCATCTTTCATGCTGGTAGGACTTTATTAAAGTATAAAATGTGTTTGGGGTTTTTGGCAGGAAAGGTTCAGGCACATGAGGTAAGAAAGAAGAGGGCTTTTACAAATCAATGAATTTTGGCAATTCACCGAAAATTTCAGGCACTGGAAGCAAATTGGTGTTTTCAACTGAGACAATCACTACCCAGAGCAGAGAAGAGGAAGAAAAGCTAGAAACAGCTGGCAGCATGGATCCAAGGATTAATCATGTTGAGATTTCCAATCCCACATGATATTGATTTCCTACCAGCAATGACAGAGAAGCCCATTCCAAGATCTAATGTGATGCTGACTGACGGGCAAGGGAACCAATTGGGCAGAACGAATTGGCAACCGGCCGGATTTTCTAGTGGATGTGAACAAGATGTGTCGAATTATAGCAGAGTGGCTCAACATGACCAGATTGATCAACTGGTTAGAAATGGTGGGGATAATATTAGGAATGCAGGTATAGGCCATGAGGTGACAAGAATGGGTAATAATACAGGCAATCATATAGTGAGTCAGACCCCAGGCTTGAATAGCAGTTTATTAGCAAGTATTCTAGCATATCCAAATATAGCCACATTTACCTCTCCAGTTGCACCACCTAGTGCAAGCACATGCATGGTTTGGAGGCCTTCATCCCCCAACCTGCATGGTCAAGTCAACAGTTGCGGTGAACCCAATTTGTTACTCGGAAACCAAGCTCGCTGCTGGAATCTTTTGAGCAGTAGCCATATCTCATCCCAGACAATCTGTAAGTAAACATACCTGCCCTTTAATTTTATGACAACTTGTTCACGAGACTGCTATAATGCAGGAACTGTTCATTCCGGTCTATAGGTAACAGCAAAACATAAGATGTCTGTGTTTCATGTCATATGGCATTGAATCAATCTGACAGAATGTAGTTCAACCCATAGATGTAAATTAGCATGGAGCTTACCGTTTATTTGTCCAGATCAGAATTTGACATTTCCTAGATGCTTGGTATGAGCAAAAAAAACTAGGCATTCCACGCAGCAGATTATGTTTGTTTCGATTACTCATTTTGCAAGAATCAACACTCACTAGGAAAAAAAAACAAGAGGCAGGGATGAAAAAGAATTAGCTTTCATTCTGCCACTGGCTGAACTTTTGTTTCGACCTTATTTTTTGTCAAAATCTTATTCTACATTCTTAAGAAATTACTTTCTACAGATGAACCTCCAACCATGCCTTGCCTTTCTAGCCATGATCAAAACTCATCATCTAGAATAGAAGCTGATGCAGCCTCAAGTGTTACCACCTCTTTTAAATCTGCTGCAGTAGTGCCAGATCAGGCCAAGAGATTGGAGAGTAAGCTTACTGCAACGAGTCCCTCGCAAGAAAAAAACTCAAGTGGAGAAAGCAAGAAAAATGATTTAGTTATATTCAAAGAACTCAAAGCCAATCAACACAATTCAGAAGAGCTCTCGTGTAACATTGCAGACTCATCATCTGCTGTAATTTCCACACCATTTGAGGGAGAAAAAGATCTAGCAAGGCTTGATGAACAAGGCATAGACCTTAATAAAACTCCACAGAAGCAACCTCCAAAGAGAAGAAAGCATAGGCCAAAGGTGATTGTGGAAGGCAAACCAAAAAGGACTCCCAAGGTTGCAACCACAAAAAACACTGACCCCAAGGAGAAGTCAACTGAAAAGAGGAAGTACGTTCGCAAGGCTTTGAAAGAGCCAGCAATTCAACAAACAGATTCTGCTGTAGGGACTGCACCTCCCAGCTCTGCAAAGAGGAAGTATGTGCGCAAGAAGGGCCTGGATGAATCAGCAACTCAAAATACAGATTCTATTGGAGAAACCATAAATACCCGTCCTGTGAAGAGAAAGTATGTGCGCAAGAAGGGGCTAAATGAACCAGCAAATCAGCATGCAGACTCTGCAGTAGGCATTACACATTCTACTGCTAGAAGAGAATTGAGGTTTGATTTGGAAACTAGCACGGATGAAAGTTACAGTAATGCAGCTGCTCAGGAGTTCATGCTGAATAAAAAAAGAGGGACTTCTGATCTGAACACAAGTCTTCAAGTGGCAGAATCAAGCACCTCAACTCCGCAGATGAACCAGCAGAATAGTTTATGGGTTGAAAACCAGCAATCAGGTGCTACAAGTAACCAGGCACCTTTCATGAACCAGATGCGAAACAGCTATACATCACTTTTAGAAAGACATGTGGTAGCTGCTGAACTAACTCAAAGAAAAATCATGCACATGGAGAATTTAAACGTCAGTGCAAAAGATGCACGGGGACCTGGTCAAGTTGTCTTTCTAGAAAAAAGACCAGAGTGGACTAGACAGATAACTTATCAGAATACTCCTCAATCAGTACAAATGATACCACTATATTTAATTGAGGGTAGAGGATCCAAGAGAGAACACTTTCATATTGAGAAAACAAAAACTCAAACTTCATATCCAGTGGGCTCTTTGGCTAATGAATATCATCAAAGCATTCCAGGCATGGGATGCTTGGAGGTCCAGAAAAGAAACAAAACAGAGAATGGGACTCAAGCAAACACACTGAGCATGTCTTCTCGTGTTGCAACAGCTAAATATCCTGGTGAGTGGTATGTCCACTCGTCGGCTTCACGGAACCTTCCAAAGCAATGCATTTCATTTAACCCGTTCTTACACCTAGAAAGGACAGAAGAGACTCATCGATCAGCTCAAGTCCATAACTCTCTCTCCCCCACCACATTAGCAATTTGTCACAACCTTTCACAAACCCCTCTCAAAACAAACCATACATCTGATAGCCAGCTACAACCTGGAACTTGCAACACAGAAATGTCAAGAATGCAGCAGATGTCTGGAGCTACTGTGTCCATGCCAATTCCATCTGGAAAGGGTAGGATGCCGCAACAACCAAAGGATATCTTGAAAGAACATCAGCAGCCATCAGCGAAGAGAAGAGGTGTAGCATGTTTAGTATATATTAAAAGTATAATGCTTTAATGGTTCAGATAGCTTACTAAATGTTTTAGTCACCATAATTACAGCAAACACTCTTGACATCCAATGCAGGGCGACCAGCAAAGCAGAAATTCTCCTCCGCAATTGAAGAAATCATACACCACATGGAATGCCTCAGTCTCAATGCAGGGAGCAAAAAAATAGAAAACAAGGAGCAAAATGCACTTGTGCCTTATCAAGGAGGTGGCACGCTTGTTCCCTATGATGGGCTTGAATTTGTCAAAAAACACAAGCCAAGGCCTAAAGTAGACCTTGACCCAGAGTCAGACAGGGTATGGAAACTGCTGATGGGAAAAGGAAATGAAGGCCTTGAAAAAACAGATGCAGGGAAGGAGCAATGGTGGGAGGAAGAGAGAAAAGTCTTTCATGGGCGAGTTGATTCATTCATTGCAAGAATGCATCTCGTTCAAGGTACAAAGCTTGTACTTTCCCCCCAACATATTCAAGATTATTACTGAATTCAACAACAGAGAGAGAGAGAGAGAGAGAGAGACATATATATTATTTGGGGCTTGACAACGAACAGTTCTGCTATGCTGCATCTACCCGCAAACATACAACTCCATGCTTATCAGAAGAAACAGAGAATTCATATTGCATTTTGCATTTGCACATGTAGAAGTACAAGTGTTTGTTTGTTTACGTATGCATGTGTCCCATGCAAATGCACAGAGAGATAACATGGAATGTTGCAAATGCAAAAGCACTTTCGCCCAGGAAAAACAAAAGCACAATTCAGAGAGAATAATTATTTCACTTGGAAGAAAAAGTCATCAGCAAGTTTTTAACTACTAATGTAAGTTTGTAGATAACAAAATCAGGTATTGCTATCAGGACAACATGAAAATGGAACTGCAAAATGTGTAGGCTGCCTCCTCAGTGCAGATAAACATGTAAACCAGTGTACTACAATTCTTCTGAGCTTTTGAGTAGCTAAAATTATCTACTGGAAAGATTCAATTGCATCTGGTAAATTGTTCAGAAGTCCATTAACACATTTACTAATGCTTTCTAACAAGAAAAACTAGGTGAACTATGTCACAAGTTCTGCAGCTTACAGATGACATATCTAATCCATCATTGTTGTACAAAAAATGAACATCCTAGCTATTTAATTCCCTTTATAGTGAACCAAATAGATAGTCACCTGCAACTATGAATGTAAATAACATTCTTTTCAGGAGATAGACGCTTTTCCAAATGGAAGGGATCAGTTGTTGATTCAGTAATAGGAGTTTTCCTTACCCAAAATGTTTCAGATCATCTGTCAAGGTAAATTTGACATTTCAGCTCAACTACAAGACTAGATGAGCCATGATAATCTCTTTTCATGAACTGAACAATAACGTCTACTTTCCCACCTTGCAGCTCAGCCTTCATGTCTCTAGCTTCATTATTTCCTCTGAAGTCTAGGAGCAATGCTGGTTATGACAGCCATAGGAAAGGCATCATGGTTGAGGAACCAGATGTCTGCATGCAAAACCCAAATGACATTATCAAATGGAACAGCAAGCTGAGGTATCCATTCTACAACCAAAGCTCCATGACACACCACGGATCAGCAGAGCCACAGGGAGAGTCTGAAACCTGGTGTATAGAAAGAGCAAGCATGGGAGCGGCACAAAGTCACAACCTGGAGGAAGAATTTGTATCGTCACAGGATTCTTTTGATTCCTCAACTATCCAAGCAAATGAAGGAGTCAGATCCTACTCAGGCTCCAACTCCGAAACAGAAGACCCTCCTTCTGGATGCAAACCTAGCACAAGTCATGGTTTATCTTCTGTGGCTCATTTACAGATGGAGAGTCCCACCTTGCCAGAAGAATTTGATGGTTGCGAGAGTGGAAGTTCACTGTTTCATAGGGGATCCAGACATGAAAATGAGCAAGCAGAAGGTATACAGAACAAGCAGCTCGGAGCTGGATTGGAAAGATTAGGTAATCTGAACTGCTTCTCTTCATATAACCAGCAATTTGATTACTGCAATCCGCAGATGCAAGGGCAAGTGGTTTCATGCAGTAACTATGGGATGCTACACATGACTTCACAGTCCAGTGTACAGCAAGCAGAAAGCTTCAAATTGCACCATGAAGAAATTATATCTTCTTGGACATCAAATTCATCCAGATCCAACAAAGAAAAAGATGCAAGCTGCTCAGACAAAACTGTTGGACAAGAGTCAGCAAGTGTGGGTAAAACAACTGCCAGACAATCAGAGTTTCCAAGGTGTCAAGAAGCTCCACTAGCAGTCCCAGATTCTTTCTTCAGAAAACATTCAATGTATGAACAAAGCAGTTCTCAGCCTTATTATGAAAGTCAAGTTAATGAGAGGAACGAGACCTTGCAATGCATGCCAGCTGGTGGACCTGTAAATCTTGCCGAAACACTGCCTGAGAAGCAAAACAGTTACACACAGCACATCTCAATTGCCCCCAGACTCGCAGAAAACATTCTTGATGTTGAGAGGACCACTTCTATGAATAAGCAAACACCCCTAGAAAACATAATAGTCAACCCAAATACAAAGGATAAAGTACATCCTGATAACAGGGAAAACCTCAAGGCAAATGCAAATGCCTCAAAAGCAAGAAAAGGAAAAAATGAGAGTGAGAAAAAAGATGTATTTGACTGGGATAGTTTAAGGAAGCAAGTGCAGACAAATGGAAGAAAAGAGAGAACTGAAGACACAATGGATTCCTTGGACTATGAAGCCGTGAGATGTGCTGGAGTAAATGAGATATCTGAAGCCATCAAAGAAAGAGGGATGAATAAAATTCTAGCTGAACGAATCCAGGTACTTTAGCATGTTTAACCTCAAGCCTTAATAACCTTTCATTCCTCTTCAAATGGATTTGTGAACTCCTCTTACTCATGGTGGACTGTGTGAACTCAAGGCACAGATAAAACATGTTAATAATGGTTGCACAATATTGCAGGAATTCTTAAACCGACTGGTAAGGGAACATGGAAGCATTGATTTGGAATGGTTAAGAGATGTGCCCCCTGACAAAGCAAAGTAAGCCTCCCCAAATATTAGAGTTCCTACTCAAAAGTATTGATTATTCCAGTATGATGCTGCTCATAACAAAATTTCAGCAAAAGATAGCGAATAATTCATCAAATATCATAACATGCTCCCAAGTTTCTGAAATATCTTTATTTTTCAGGGATTATCTGCTAAGTATATGGGGGCTGGGGTTGAAAAGCGTGGAGTGCGTGAGGCTCCTAACACTACATCATCTTGCATTTCCAGTGAGTCTCATGTGTAAAAAACAGATAATGTTGAACTTACAGAAGATAGAAAATTGTATAATTCAAATGATTCGATTGCATGTTTGAAAAGGTTGACACAAATGTTGGGCGAATAGCAGTTCGACTAGGATGGGTCCCTCTCCAGCCACTGCCAGAGTCACTGCAGTTACACCTGCTAGAACTGTAAGTATTATGTCACAAAATTGACATCAGATTTTTCTTGTTATCCAAAATGCTAATCAGATTTCATCTAGGTACCCAATACTCGAGTCAATTCAAAAATATCTCTGGCCAAGATTGTGCAAACTCAATCAAAGAACACTGTAATCACATGACTCTTCCTTGGAGCCATTCTGTTCATTGAAAGCTGTACTTTCCATGCATGAAGATCATCTTTCTTTTATTATTCAGACAAGATTTGTTGATTCCCATCTTTTTTTTTATTGGATTACAGGTATGAATTACATTACCAGATGATCACATTTGGAAAGGTATACTCATTTTGGCACTTGATAGCATACCAATCAGATTATTATTGTGATCAAGCATCTGAAAAGCATCAAGATGCCCGTACCTTAACTTATGCAGGTCTTTTGCACAAAGAGTAGACCCAACTGTAATGCATGTCCCATGAGAACAGAATGTAGACATTTTGCAAGTGCCTTCACAAGGTTTGCATATCTTCTCTGCTATACTGCCATCACCATGTATCAAATATTACTCTAGCCATCAAATACTGTAATTTTGAAATATAAAACATTGCAAGGCTGACCATTTTAGTAGTCAATCACATGAAATATAATTAGCGTGGTATAACTTAGAAACACCACAACTAGAACAAAATAAACAAAATAATAGATGGTTGACGGGTCACTTGTAGCAATAAGAGTTTGCGAGGAGGAAAATTAATTGTAATTAGTAATGTTAAGCTATCCTGTGCTACTTTCATAGTGGTTGGCTGCTCTCTTGCAGCAACAAAGAGGTGGGGTAGTGTTTCAATTAAAAATATATGATCTATGACCCAAAATTATTCATGATCTCCAAGTCAGTTGCACATGAGGGGTCACAATCTTATTTCAGTTTAAGACAAAAGATGTTTGAATAAGGAGCTTTTCATTGAAGACAACCCTTCACAAAAACATGTCTGTTTGTTATATTGTGTAAGCATGCATTCTTGTTCAGGCCATAGAAATATAGAGAATTTTACCAACTCTTCCAGGCTAAAAAGTAATTAATGACCGTCCCATCTTTGATCCATCCTATTCCTAGCTGTGGGAGGAGAAAACGAAGTAAAAGAAAATTCAGTGTTGATAATTGCTGAGTGAGATCAATGGATGAGAAAACAAGAGATTTTAAATTCCATTTTCTCAAAACCATGCACGTTGTTAATTAATATGCGATCCGGGCATACTTTTGATTTTTTAAAGCAAATGGCAAATAATTGCTCTATTTTATGCAGTGCAAGGCTTGCACTACCTGGACCAGAAGCGAAGGATATAACAACTTCAACTGTTCCCTTTATGCCTGAGAAAAGCCCAAGCATAGTCATCAATCCCATGCCATTACCTCAACCTGAGGACAATCAACATAAAAGAATAGGGTTTGATAATGACAGTTGTGAGCCTATAATTGAAGAGCCAGTAACACCAGATCAAGAGCAGACTGAATTAACAGAGACTGATATTGAGGACTTCGGAGAAGATCCCGATGAAATACCTACAATAAAACTCAACATGGAAGAGTTTACTGAGAATTTACAGAATTATATACATACAAACATGGCGCTCCAAGAATATGACATGTCCAAAGCGTTAGTTGCTTTGGAGCCAAATGCTTCTATCCCCACACCCAAATTGAAAAATGTTAGTCGCCTACGGACAGAACATCAAGTGTAAGTAAAATCTTCTCATAATACAGGGCGGAACTCAGTCCCTTCAACTTTTTAAGTTTCTTCTTGGTCCTTATGATTAATAGTTGTTTTATAAAAGATTAAAGACATACTATTTGGAACCATGCTCGTGAAAGACAGATTCATACAAAACTATAGAAGCTTAGCAAAAATCATCTAGAACATGTGATAAACCAAACCAACTATTGGAACCATGCAAGTCATGAAACAGTGGTACTTGGAAGGGAAAAAGAAATATAGTTGATAAAAAAACAGAAGACCTAGGTATCAGAATAATGGCAGAAAGCCAGATTTCAAACTCACAGCCTGCTCCATTAAATAGTATAATATGTTGAGGGTAAGTGTGGACCATGGATGCGATCCTAAATAATGCATCTGACACTTTGTCTTCGTGATGTTATGCAGGTATGAACTTCCAGATTCACATCCTCTCCTTCAGGGGGTTAGTTTCCCCTCCATTTTCAAACATTTTTTATTCCCTTGAAACTGCATGCTTTATTTAACAGCACTTTATGGAACCTGCAGATGGATAAAAGAGAACCTGATGATCCCAGTCCATACCTTCTAGCAATATGGACACCAGGTAAGCACAAAAACTGTGACTTTCAATGGTCTCAACAGCAACTAAAACGAATTTCAGACTACCTATACTGTATTTAGAGAACTAATTACTGTTGGAGCATGCTGCGAAGCTTCAGGAATGTTAATATGATATACCAAAGTAGCAAGCGTTCTACTTATATTATGTGAAAAGTAGTGAATGCTCATCTCATAAGTAAAAGATGCCACTATCTTGTAGTATCACTAAGCAATGTCTTATTATTTAGGTGAAACTGCAAATTCTATTGAGCCACCTGAACAACAATGTCAGTCCCGGGAACCAAACAAATTGTGCAATGAAAAGAAATGTTTTTCATGCAACAGTATCAGGGAAGCTAATTCACAAACAGTAAGAGGAACACTTCTGGTAAGTACATCCATTTTTTGGTACATATATAATCATCATAGAAGCCCCAGAATTCTAGTTAACGACATGTTTTGCGAATTGAAATTTTTATTACCACATATACAGATACCTTGTAGAACAGCAATGAGAGGAAGCTTCCCATTGAATGGAACTTACTTTCAAGTGAACGAGGTAAAACTACTAAAACTCTGTGTAATTCTGTTATTTCCTTCAAATGACCAGGAAACCCTACCCCCATCCTATGTATGCCAGAATTTAAAGCGATAAGCTTTTCAATAAATAATTATCGAGTGATTCTGCAATTACCTTGCAGATGTTTGCAGATCATGAATCTAGCCTAAACCCAATTGATGTTCCAAGAGGTTTGATATGGAATTTGCCAAGACGGATTGTCTACTTTGGAACTTCTGTATCATCAATATTTAAAGGTACAAGACAATGTTAGTGCATTAACATTCCAACTAGATTACAAAGGAGAAGGCTGACTAACAAGAACTCATTATTTTTCCAGGACTTTCAACAGAAGGAGTTCAGCACTGCTTTTGGAAAGGTATCAGAAGCTGTTTTCAGTATTTAATAAAATCCTAACATATGAACGGCATCATGCCATTCATGCAGGGATACTATTAAATTCAAGCCCATATACTTGGCAAACTTCAGTCAGCTTGACGTTGTGAATTGGTTAAACTTTATTTGCAGGATTTGTTTGTGTGAGGGGGTTCGATCAGATAACAAGAGCCCCCCGACCTCTTAAAGCCAGATTACATTTTCCAGTAAGTAGGTTGGTAAAGACAAAAAACACGAAAAAATGACAAGGAGAGCAGTATGCAAAGTTTAACAGCGATGGTTCCAACCAGCAAGACATGGCTACCTTATTTTTTTTTTGTTTAATAGACATGGCAAGCTTTGTGAAGAAGATCCTTAACTAACAGTCTGTTGTAGATTCAAGTGTTTTTCCTCTCATGAGATGCATTACGATATCCGAGCTGGGCGGACAAATTTCAATTGAAGTGGTAGGATAGCGTCGCTAATGGGGTGTAGTTGATGCTATCCCATTTACGGGATCCAAACCCAGCTGAAAGAATTTTCATATGTATTTGTAGGATGACACGGCTGGTGGAATTTAGATGATTTCCTAGTTTTTAGATGCTTTTTTATATTCAAGCTCAAATCAGGGCCATTCTTGAGAAACTAGTCAATGTGAGCAACACCCCTGGCATCCAAATTATTTCAATTCATGCTCGAATCAGAGCTATTTTCAAAGCGTAGCGAGTAGCGGCAAATCCCTTTCCCTTGCCTGATTTGTTTTTGAAATCATGCTCACAACAGAGCCCTTCAGTAATTAATCAAAATCAAACTCCCAACGACCACCAAAAAAGTAGAACGGGTAGATCTATTAAACACGTGGATTCTAGAATTTCTGGGTGTCAAATCCCCATTCTAAGACTATTTAAAGCCTGCTTGTATTACGAGCCAACAGCTATTCAAATTCATCAATCAATTAACATATAAACCTGGAAAAATCTCCTCCATCACTGGCTCATAAAACAAAAGAGCACATATCACCAGAATCCTATGCATTCTGCTATTTATCTAAGCCAGACACAATTAATCCACTAGATCAACAAACCAACACGCTTGTGGCCTACCTCAAGCAAATCATCAATCAATCACAGACACTTCACTAACAATCAATCTGACTGATTTCTAACAAAAACTGATATTAACTTCCCGTCGCCGTTAAGAAAAACCAGAGACAAATTCAGAACAAAAACAAAAACACGAAAAAATCATGCTCGATAATTTAAAATACGCTAGAAAAACTTAGCTCGATCGATTCCAGAACGGTTTATCTAATCGTTTTTTCCTCTGCAACCAAATAAACACGTGCTAACATTTCCAAAAATCGTAAAATCAACAACAGCAACGACAGTAAATCGCAATAAAGAAACAACTAAACAGCTAAAATAACAGGAATCGAGCTCGATGATTAAAACAATGACGCAATCAGAAGTTCAAATTACTTGCGCTTAGAATTATCATCAACGCCAACTCGTTTTCGCCGATTTTTGTCAACAAGGAGGGTAAATCGAGCTGCGAAACAGAGAAGCGAGAGAACGATCGAGACACGGAAACTGTCTCTCTCTCTCTCTCTCTCCCTCTCTATGGATGGTGAGATAGGGGGTTCAGATATGGAAAGAGAATTTGAGGGGAAGGGATTTTGGAAATTATTATACTTGTTATTATTTTGTAATGCCGGGGATGGATTTGATTTCCTTGCTGGTGCTTTTTTTCAATGTTTGCCGCCTTTTTGTTTTCCCTTTCCCTCTGATCGTAATTTTGAAAGTTTTTGCTTTGGTTGAGGACGGGGTTCTCGGGATTTTTGTGAGACCGTGGCTTCTATGTCGACACGTGTGCTCTTGCGGCTGAGAGCGAACTATTTTTGTGAAACCGTGGCTTAATTTGGAAAGCACGAAAGCATCGTAAGAAAACATAATAATCAAGACATTATAGTAAATTAAACTATTCAATAATTTACCGAGGACCCATATAACTCTAATGTTAGCTAATTTAAAAGATATTAATTGTATGATTTTAAACTGGATCTCTTTATAATTAATTTAATTCTGTGTATTTTTCAATATTTAAGTGCATATTTTTTGTTTAAAAATATATTAAAATATTTTTTTATTTTTTTAAAATTAATTTTGAAATAAAAATACAAAAAATTATTTTATTTAATTTAAGATAAAAATAAATATAAAAAATAATTTTTTTATTTGCCGGCATGAATTGTAGATACGTCCTCATATGCTCGATTTCTATTAGGAGGTGTTTGAGAGTGTGATTGTTGTTATTTTTAAAAATATTTTTTATTTAAAAATATATCAAAATATTTTTTTATTTTTTAAAAATTAATTTTAACTTTAACACATCAAAATAATTTAAAATCATAAAAAAAAATTATTAAAAAAAAAAGGGGTTGGAACCAATGTTGTGAAAGCCGTTCCGTTCCGGCCGGAACGGACGGAACGCTCCGTTTCGTTTGTAAAACCGGGACAAAACGGCATCGTTTTTGTCCCGGTTTTAATTCCGGTCGGTTCCGTTAATTCCGGTCCAATTCCGGCCGGAACGACCCGGTTCCGTTCCGGTCGTTCCGTTCCGGGTTCATCAAAACGACGCCGTTTTAAAAAATTAACAAAACACGCAGACAACCCCAGAATTCACAATTCCCAAATCAATTTTCTTATCGAAATCTCAATTCATCACCTGCAAATCTCAACTGAACCCAAATCTCAAGTTTTCAAAACCTAATCCTGCAATCACTCACGTGAAAATCTCAACCCGTAATTACTGAGCTCAAATTCTCAATCCCTAACTCAAAATCACAAACCTGAACTTGTTCTTCCACACGGCGGCACCAAATCTTCATTTCTTCCCCAAATTTCAATTCATCGGTTCTTCACTTCTTCCCCAAATCTGTTCACAACAGCAGCTGAAAGGTACATATTCCAGTCCCCAAATCCTTGAATTTATTGAAAGTTTGAAACTGATGAATCATGAAATTGGGCATAAATGATAAAATTGGGCATTTATGCATGAGAAAACTGGGCATTACGTGTTATCTGGATTGAATTGATAGATAATTAGGATAAGCGACTAGATTATGAACTTGTGTGTTTGATCAATTTCTGTGGGTGTAAAATTCTTGGGTTTGTTTTTGATTGATTGTTATTAATTACTTGTTGTTTCAAATAAGGTTAGATACAGATTCTCTTCTGATTTTATTTTATTTTTTCCACAACAAAAATCGTCTGCTGCTTTTTTCATCTTCTGTGGGTGTTATCTGGATTGAACTGATGCTTCATTTTTGCTTTGTTATTTTGAATTTACTATCTTGATCACGTCTCTCATTCTTTACTGATACTCTGGAGAATATAGTGGGTGGAGGTCATGACATAGATTGTTTTCTTAATCTATCAAATTATTGTATTCATCATGATCCTAAACCATACGATCTATCATGTTGCACACCAAGCTCTTCTATCATTCTCCAGCTAGTACTGGTCAATCATTGATGTGCTGAGAAAATTGAAATTACACTATTGTTGCATAGTTTCAAATTATAAATAATCAACACGTATAAATTATAAACCTGCTCATTTGAAATTCTATATCATTTATGCTAGAGGATTCGAGATTTTTTTTTCAAGTTAGTTTTCTGTGTAGGGCTAGAGCATGCAACTCAGTGAATACGGTTCTTGCATGCCTATATTAACATGTTTTAGTTAGATCATGGATAGTGTATAAATAAGCTATATTTTTTTCCCTTTTCTTTTTCAATAAACTCTTCTTACTTCTACATTTACCAATTATATACTAGAAAAATGATTTCAGCTAATGATTCGATCTGCTAATTGCATTCTTTTTGTTTGAAATAGGTTTCAAAATTGTAGAGTTTATTTGACTTGAATTACATAAGTTATATCAACCCAACTTGCTCTCATCCCTTAAAAAACAAGATGCTCTGTTTTCGATCAAAACTCATAAATTCTTTCCTCGTGACTTAATTTCAACCATTGATAATTTGTCTGCAAGGAAGTTTTCTTCATAAATTCTTTCCTTGTTCTACTTATACATTCATTGGCATTTGTAATCTCCCCACATTTACCCAATTCTGTTTTATCTCATGTACTGCTGGATTCTCCACATTTAGTTTAATGTTATGATTATTCCAAAAAAAAAGTTATCATTACCCATTTCATTATTTTTGTTGTAGATGTGTAATGTTATTGTGCTCTATATTTTTGCAACAAACATATAAAGAGGATAAAGTACAAACATTGGGAACAGTTGGTTTTACTGGTTCATGATCTATTCACTTCTAAAGAACAACTCTAGGATAGCTTATAATTAATGCAGGTAGTCAAAAGAGGCATAGGTTTTCCCGGGTGTCATATTGGCATTGCTTTTGTTTTTTATTGCTAATTTCTTGGGTTTGTTTTTTATTGATTGTTATTAATTGTTATTGGGTGTTATATTGGCATTATGATTTAATTAGCTGTGTTTGATCACAAATCATGATTTAATTAGTTGTGCTTCGATGTGTGGATAACATGTTATAAAATTGGGCATTTATGTATAGAAAACATTTATGTATGATAGTACTTAGATTGTCGTTGATTATGAATTTCCTTCCTTGAGGATATGACAACATGTTATTTTGATTGGAAATTTCTATTAATTTCCAACTTGTGTTATCTTTTTACAACAGATTAAATTACATGGCTGAAAACTCATCTAGTGGTGGGACTTCCATTACTTCAACTCCAGCACGATCAGATGATCCAGCATGGGCTCATGGACAGGTGGTTGCTGGTTCAAAGAGTGCAAGTATATGTATTCATTGTAACAAACGGATTAATGGTGGTGGTGTTACTCGGTTGAAGTATCACCTTGCTGGTATTAAAGGTCAGGTTGAACCTTGTAAAATGGTCCCTCCAGATGTTAAATGGCAAATGAAACAACTGCTAGATGACATGACAACGGAGAAAGAGAAAAGAAAAAGAGTTAGAACTGATATTGGAAATTATCAATCAGTTTCTAATGATGAAGAAGTTGAAGAGTGTGATGCTGCAAATCCTCATTTGGGTGATATACGTTCACAAACAAATAGAAGATTGACAATGCAAGGAACAAGTACAGCTAGAAAAAGGATACCTTTATTCGCTCCACGAACTACCCCAGGTTCGCAACCTAGTATTAGAAGTGCAATGGCTTCTAAGGAGATGGAACACAATGCAAGAAAAGCCATAGCAACATGGTGGTTTGATGCTAATATACCGTTTAATAGTGCAAAGTCATATTATTATCAGCCAATGATAGATGCCGTAACATCAATGGGACCTGGGTTTAAAGGACCATCATATCATGATTTAAGAGGTTCACTTTTAAAAGATGTAGTTCATAGTGTCCATGAATACATTTTAAGTATCAAGGCTGATTGGAGAGTTTATGGATGTTCAATAATGGCTGACGGGTGGTCAAATAGGAGGAATGCACCAATTGTGAATTTCCTTGCTTATTCTCCGAGAGGCACCGTATTTTTGAAGTCTGTTGACACTTCAGGACTTCGAAAAGATAAAGAGACATTGCTAGAGATGTTTGATGAAATTGTCAAAGAAGTTGGACAAGAAAATATTGTCCAATTTGTTAGTGATAATGAGGCTTCATTTAAGGCTGCTGGGAAAGCTTTGCAGCAAAGGTATGGCACCTTTTTTTGGTCTCCTTGTGCTGCCCATTGTATTGATTTAATGCTAGAAAATATTTGTGATCCAAGATATTTTCCAATCATTGATGAAACCATTAAAAATGCAAGAAATATAACCAAGTTTATATATAATCATGCATGGGTTTTAGCTTTGATGAGGAAAGAATTCACAAATGGAAATGATTTATGTCGTCCTGGCATCACAAGGTTTGCTACCCATTTCTTAAGCATCCAATGTTTACTGAAGTTTAAGAATGAGCTTCGACAAATGTTTACATGCACAAAATGGGTTGAATCAAGTCATGGCAAAAGTCGGGTTGGAAAGGAAATTGCTGCTATAGTTTTAGAAGATAAAGACTTTTGGCCGAGATGTGCACATATAGTCAACGTTAGCGAGCCTTTAGTACGAGTTCTAAGGTTAGCAGACAGTGAAGAAAAACCATCAATGGGATATTTATATGAGGCAATGGATAAAGCAAAAGAAGCCATCAAAACAAGGTTGAAAAATAGAATGTCTCAATATGGACCATATATTCAGGTAATTGATGCTAGATGGGATAAGCAACTTCATAGTCCATTACATGCAGCGGGATGTTTTCTTAATCCTGGAATATTTTTTAGGCCTTCTTTTTCAAAACAAAAGGAGGTAACTCGAGGTTTGCTTAGCACAATTACTAGATTGGTTCCTGATTGTGATATTCAAGATAACATTAGTGCCCAGATTGAGGAGTATAAGAAAGCGACTGGTGATTTTGGCATGGCCCTAGCTATTCGTCAAAGAGAAAAGTTAAATCCAGGTAATAACTTTTATTTTTTACAATATAATGTCTTTTTTTATCTATAATATTTGATTTATTCAAATTTTCTTATCTAGTTTCATGGTGGGAGCAATTCGGCAATGATACTCCAGAACTTCAAAACTTTGCAATTCGAGTTCTTAGTCAATGCTGTAGTGCAACTGGGTGCGAAAGAAATTGGAGTGTATTTGAATACATCCATTCCAAAAAGCGAAATAGGCTTGAGCACAAGAGATTAAATGATTTAGTATTTGTTCGCTATAATCTAAAGATTCAACAGAGGTAAAATATCAATACTATTATATTAATAATTATTTTCTATTACATTGCTATTAATTTTTTAATTTCTTTCGTTTTTATTCTTTGTAGGAATTTGAGTAGAACAAGAGATGCTTTAGATCCCATTAGCCTTGATAACATTGATCTATTGAATGAATGGATTTGTGAAGAACCCAATCTTCTTGATGGAGAGGACATAAGTTGGGAGAGCATCGAAGCACCTTTCTCTACTTTAAATTTAGATGATGAAGAGACATGTGTAAATGAGGAGAATGAGATTGGTGGAAATGACCAACTATTGGAATGTCTTGTTAATGATTTTCCTTATGTTCCACAGCAAGATCAAGATCCTTATTTTTATATTAATGATGTAGTAGAAGATGTTTGATGTATATTTCTTTTATTTTAGAACATTTTACTTTCATAATATTTTGGAATTTTAGAAATGTTTCTAATTTTGAGATTATGTTTGTATTGTATAATTTAAAATTCATTTATCTTGAATTTAAATTATACTTGTTAAATTAATATTTTATTTTTTTCATATATATAATTAATTAAATATGAACAGTACAAAACCGGAACGGCACGCCGGAATACTCATAAAAAAAAATTATATATAAAAAAAAAAGGGGTTGGAACGTTAGCCAAACAATCACTTGCTTTCACAAAATTCCTGTGAATGAAAAAAAGTTCAACAGTAGGCCTGCGCCGTCCCTACCAAATACTCATGACATGAGCTAGAGGCTGTAGATGAATCGTAGTCGAGCACGTAAGAGTAGAGAGGATGGTCCTCGTGGAAGCCCAATAAGAGGGATTGGGCTGTGACCCTGATGCCGGGGTAAGTGTCTTTATTCTTTGTATTTTAGACCCCGTTTGTTTGCTGGAAAGTGATTTCCTTTTGAAAAGTGAATTCCAGGGAAAATGAATTCCTGGAAAGTGAATTCCGATGTTTAGCAGTGTTATGAAAAATGAACTAGAAAACATTTTCCAGTGTTTGTTTATGTTATGGAAAATGATCTGGAAAATAATTTATTAATAAATTATTTTTTTTCAAGTTTATTAAAATAACGAGGAACAAATCTTACAAATTAAAAAGTTGAATGAGAATGAAATTGAAAAAAAATATAATATCATAAATTATCTCAAATAAAATAAATAATAATCAAAATAATAGAGATCAAATCTAAAAATTAAAAAAATAATAAAAGATGAATAAATTAAAATAATAATAATTAACATTTCATAAATTATTTCAAATAAAATAAGTAACAATAAAAAAAATGAGGACCAAATTTGATAGATAAAAAATTTCAATAAAAAAATGATAAGAAAAAAGCAAATAGCAATTATAAAAATAAGAACCAAAATTAATATAAAAATTAAAAATAAAGAGATGGAAATTGAAAAATAAATATTCAAAACAAATTATATATAGCAATCAAAAGTTTGAGGATCAAATTTGATATAATCAGCAAATAATGACATTTCTAAATTTTTCACAACTTCCGGAAAGTGTTTTCCGTCTAAATTTTTCGGAAAATACTTTCCTAAAAACCAAGTCAAATTCTTCTTTGACTGGAAAGTGTTTTTCGTTGACCGAAAAGTATTTTCTGTTGACCAATTTTTCAGAAAACAAACAAACACAGGAAAATTTGAAAAGTGATTTCCTAAAAAGTGTATTCCAGAAAATAAACGGCTTAAACAGCAATTTCAGTTTCCCTCGTCGTCTTCCTTTAGCTCACGCCACTTGATTAGCAGCTTAGTTCAGAACCATTCATGGTAGCCCACAGACTTCCTCTCGTCCGCTAAACCCACATGATTTCAGTCTCAGCCCAGCAGGGACTACGCGGCCGGAAAGAAAGATCAAGGGGCGGTTTAGTACCGCATTTTAAAAGTTATTTAAAAAAAAATATATATATATATATACATATATATATATATATATACATATATATATATATATATATATATATATATTATTTTAATATATTTATACCATTTTAATTTTTTAATAAACTAATATTAAAAATAATTTTTAAAAAATATTATTTTATTTTTTTCAAAAAATATAATTTTGGAAAACAACTATATTGAGAACTAAAGTCAAGTTAATAAAAGGTTTGTTAGGCACTGTAGTGTTTATAGAGAAATTAATTTTTTTTTTTTTATTTTAAATTTAAATTTAAAAAATTAATATTTTTAAATTATTTTATATTACATTAAAAATATTTTTTAAATAAAAAATATTTTCAAAAACATTATCAAAATACACTTTCCATTAATCCCGAAGCAATAGAAATAAATCCCGAACTCCCTGGAATCAGTTTTTAAAAAGAAAAAAGAGGCAAGCGCAGATAATTGCTGCCCGACAGTCATTTGTACATTTCACGGACATAATTGACCCTGCCTTTTTTTTTTCCTTGTCTGAACAAGCAAAATCTTTTGTTGTGAAATTAGATGACAATCTCGATTTTATTGCTCCTGTCTGCTGAGATCATGATGTGAATAACAAGAAGGCTATCTGCACGATATAAAAAAAACTTAAAAATAAAAACAGGTTTAATTTATAAATGATTTTTGTATTGTTATTTTTTAAAATGAAAAATAATGTAATCTGAATATATTTTTTAGTTTTCTGAGTTGGGAAAATATTATAAAATTTTAATTTAAAATAAAAAATATAAAAAAAATACTTAGTGTAAAACACCCAATTAACTTTTTTCTTCTTCTTATTATTATTTGTAATAAAAAAATCCTCCTGCTGCTAAAATCACAGAGTAAAAAATTAACAAGATGTTCACGTCAAGAGGTTTAGATCCTTAACGGGATATTGATTGGAAAACCTGCCTGTTTACCCCCCCCCCCCCTGAATGCAATAAACAACAGAAACCAATCAAATCACAGAAGAAGTGAACAAAAAACCAATCACTGAGACCCCTTTCCCGATTCCACCCTACACCCACCCACACAAAACCACACCCCAACCATGCACTGAACTTGGCAGAATCCCATTACATCGAAACTGGACCCCACCAAAAGGAAAAGAAAGAAATTCCCTCTCCTCTCCTCCTCGGGCGAGCTCCATTGAATTCCAAGCCAAGCCAAAAATCCATGCCAGAAAATTATTTCCATTTCTAGCAACTGCAAGGTCTCGCTCATGTTCAAATACTCGAACTTCAAGCTCAAGTACAGTACTGAGAATTGAGGATTTGGAATGGATAGTTGGTGTGGAGGAGAGGCAACGAGTAAGAGCCGGGCTAAACAAACTGAAGAGAGTTATCAGTTACAGCTTGCACTTGCTTTGAGGTTATCTTCACGGGCTGCTTCAGCCGATGATCCCAATTTCTTGGATTCCAATCCCAGTGATAATACTAAAAGAGGACTTCCTCCTGATTCTCCCGAGTCTCTTTCTCATCGATTTTGGGTAAAAAAATTTCGTACTTTTCATTGCTCGAGCATATTTCTCTGTAGTGGCTCTCATCAAAAATTGAGATTTCTTTTGGGAGGTCGGAGAAAGATTTTGTGGGCATGATTTATGGATTATTTTACTGCTTATTTTCTTAAATATTTTATGATTTTCTTTTTTGCTTTTTTTTTTTAAATGTTGTATTGTAAATGTGTTTTGAAGTTTGTGCGCGCGCGCGTTTTCCGGTTATATTTGTATCAGGTGAATGGAAGTTTATCATACTTCGATAGAATTCCAGATGGGTTTTATGTGATACATGGATTGGATCCTTACACATGGAGCATAAGTGCTGATAGCCGTGTCCCATCTTTTGAATCATTAAAGGCAGTTAATGATTTGTCAATAGGAGTGGTTTTGATTGATAGAGTCAGGGATCCTGGTTTGAAGGAGGTGCATAATAGAGTTATTGGTCTTTCGAGCAGCTTGAGTAGAACCGAAGATGTGGTCAAACACCTTGCGAAGGTTGTTTGTAATCTTATGGGGTGAGTTCTTGAGTTATGAACAGTTTCGGGAGCTTTCAGTTAATTTCTTGTATTGGGATTCTTGTGAACAGGGTTTATCTTTCTCGTCTCAGGGGTGTAGTCCTCAATGAAGATGATAATGCTTTTGCCGAATGCTGGAAGGAATGCACTGATGTTATGAAAAGACGCTTAGGTTCTGTTGTGCTTCCGATTGGAAGCTTATCCATTGGCCTTTGTGTCCATCGTGCATTGCTGTTTAAAGTAAATCTCACAACTTCTTTGTTTTTGCTCTTTACATTCTACAGCATTTTAATGCTGCCCATGGTTGTGATATAATATTTGGATTTTGAATGGAAATATGTAACATATTGATCATATATTTTTCCTTTAATTATTGGACATTTCTTCCAAACTATAAATGTCTCTATTGACATTTCTTGAATTATAATTTTTTTCAGGTACTAGCAGACTCAATTAACTTGCCTTGCAGAATTGTTAAAGGATGTAAATACTGCAGAAGAGATGTCGTTTCATCCTGTCTGGTACAAGTTGGTAATGACAGGTATGCAGTTTCAACCATAAATTTATTTGAATTTCACAACAGAGGAGGTTGAAACTATGTGGAGCTATAGAGCTTTGAAATACGGGTAAATCAAAATTTGGAGGTTTATAAATATATCGATATCTTTAGTGGTATGTAGTGCAAATTGGCAAGTGAAGAATGGGAGAGGGTGGGTGAATCTTGGATTGCTGCAAGTGTCATCCAGGTTTTTACATTGAACCTGTTTGTACTTTCAGTTGAGCTTGAGCTATATTTATTTTCCTTGTCATCTTAATTTGCCCAAGTGGATCATTTCTTTATTGACTGTTGATATGAGCCTGGTAAAAATGAATTAATGGAACCCTTGCTCGAACAGAAACTTTTCTCTCAAAAGAAACTGGCAGAAAAAGCATGAGCATCCTGAAATTTTTACACGAGCATACTGTAGCATCTCCCATGTAATGTTGGTGGGGTGGATCATTATTCTTGGATATTTGAGGAAACATTACTTATCTGGCTTGAACTGCAATGAATACAAAAAAAAATGGAAATTGTTTCTCTCTAATACTTGGCATACACGGAGTCCACATTATACCAGCTATTGATGGCTTGGTTAGAGAGGGTGTCATCTGCATAATCATAGATGGCCACTCACCATTTAACTGTACTTCTGTCTGAATGGTGAAATGGCTTTCTTTCAAGGGTGAAGTTCTCATTCCACCAGCATTCAATTCTTTTCTATTCTGTCCAAAAGCTAAGGAAAGTTGCCTAAGTAATTGCTGCTGTGAGAGGATATGAGAACAATTCGATGGTTGCTTTTATTTTTCAATATCATTTCTTCAAAATTGTGAGTACTGTTTGAAGGTTGAATGACTGGCCTATCTAGGGAATTACTGTAGGAATTCTTCTTTTATGGTAGGTCTATTGCTCTGTAATTGTTGAAATGAAAAGTCCATGGAGTGGTTGATCTCTGAATTAATTTCATAATCCTCAGGGAATACTTTGTTGATTTGATTGGAAATCCAGGAGCCCTAAGCCAGCCTGATTCCTCGCTCAATTGTTCATCTTCAATCTCAGTTTCTTCTCCATTGTCTCATCCAAGGTTTAAATCTAATCAAACAACCGGGGACTTCAAGACATTGGCCAAACTCTACTTCCTTGACAGCCAGCCACTTCATATCATATTTGAAAATTCTTCTTCAGGTGATTCCCTATCTACTTCAGACATGTATTGCTATAATACTGTAGAATTCATGATTGATCACTTTGGCGTTTATTTGTCATAATCAGTTGAGATGAGGAGAAACTTTGTGCATTATTTGATATATTTGTTTATCCTATTCCTCAACACAACCCCTGCACGTTTTCATAATTGTTTGAGATGCATAGTACTTTCCCTGTGACTTCAAATCGGAATTGTTATCTCGTAGTATCTACAAAGCCAAATTAATTATACGATACTCTGATCATTTGCAAATTGCAGTTTGAAGTAAATAAATAAAGAATAAGTTCATCTCTTATGATCAAACTTTATCCACTGTAATAATTTTTTAATAAGATAAAGAGTTTTTTACAAAAAAGAAAAGGCTAAAATATTCTGATGGTGTAATGCTCAATATGATTTATTACAGCACACGTGTCTGACAGTGACTGTGACTCTGACCTGCCATAGGAAATGCTAGAATGACAAGTCATGCCTGTTGATTGTATTTAAAGACAATTGACATTCAGTGAAGTGATCTGTTATTGACACTTACTAAACCTTTGATTTTAAGGCACTAATATTGATGAAGATGACAAATTTATTTCAAGGCTCGGTAAAGACGAGAAGAACCTTCTACCCACTTCAAGCAACAATTGCGACACTTCTCTGTCAAGTTCTGCCCTGCCAATTAGGGCAGATCCTGTCATCTCTAATCCCAACCGTGTTGCTACAAATAATTTGTTGTTCGTGGAAGTAAACCAGTCAATACTAAGTACATCAAGCAATCAACTTCATCTTGAAGAGGAAGATTTGATTGTACCCTGGAATGAACTTCTTTTGAAGAATAAAATTGGATCAGGTACTTTTTCATTTGAACTTTGGGAGGACTTCACAACTGCATGCTACGGTAGCTATTGATGCTTCAGTATCCCCTTGATGCGTCCAATGTATTTTAGTTTGTCAATTCTGTGAGATTTCACTCATGAAGGATACTGACAAATACTTCTCAGGCTCCTTTGGAACTGTCTATCATGCTGACTGGCGTGGTTCGGTAGGCATTTCTTTCTTATATCTCATAATCATTGGCATTTTGTTTTGCTTGTTTAGAATATGTAAATATATTGGTTATTATATGAAAGAATCTGTGACTCTTTGATTGTTGTTGTTGATGAGATACCAAGATTCTTTTTATACGTTACCTATAAGAAAACCCAACAGCGAAATGGTGTTCAAATGTAGATTCTTCTATAAAAGTTGGTTCCTTTCCTAGAAGCCAATCTCCATTCTTGTCATTTTCTCTTCAGGATTTCTGGGGTGTTATTGGTTGCAGGACTACCTTGTATCATGGTTGGCAGACCTGTAACAGTAGTTAGGATATCTAGAGTAGCAATTTTTATGTATTCTTCAGAATATGCACAAAAATCTTGAGTTGATTACAAATCATTCTTGTGTCTAGAAGAAGTCATTTGAGTGCGTCAATTATAATCTTAGTCCTGCAGTTCTTTCCATTCGTGCCTTTCTGAATTCTGCTTAAGCAGTAGTTTGACAGTAATTGTTAGAGAATAATTTAAATTATATGATGGAATATTACTTAACAACTTAAGTTTTTAGATGAGGTGGTTCCTTAACATGGTATCAAAGTCTTGTTGTCCCAGCGGTCATAAGTTCAAATCTCATCACCCTCATTTTATTTGATAAAAATTAAACACTAGGTGGCGTGGACCTATGTGCAAGTTTCAAGTTCAAAGGGTTTTCACTTGAGGAGATGTGTTAGAGTATAATATAAATCATATTCTGGAGCATCACATAACAACTTAAGCTTTTAGTGAAATGGTTTTTTGACAATAATCATTCTAGTTATTGAGGTAAAACTGACAATTGGTCTTCATAAGCTATTAATTTGATGTTGAGATGAAAATGATCTTCGATCATCTCCAACACTATAGAGAATATAATAAATTATTTTTTTAAAAAAAATAGTACTTACCTATAACCCTCTCTTTACGTTACCTCTCTTGGTGATATAGCTAGTAAATATAAAAAATGTATTCATATTGGATTATTCTACCAGCTCTATGGGTTTTATCGGCATGATATAAAGAATTTCAATTTTTTAGTTCCAAATCTTGATTCTTGATTTTAGTGCTTCGCTCATTAGCACTGAAAATATCAAATATGATCAGGATGTTGCTGTCAAGATTCTTGAGGAGCAAGAATTTCATGCAGAGCGCTTTGAGGAATTCTTGAGTGAGGTACCTATACAACGCTTTCTAAAAGTAAACCTCACCAAAACACAAAAGGACCAAAGAAGAGAAAAGAAAAGTTCAGCACCTTTTTTTATAGAGCTAATAGTGACTCCAGTTTTTTGTGGTTTGAGTTTTTACTTGATGTCGCTGATTTTGTTTGGCAGGTTGCTATCATGAAACGTTTGCGACATCCAAATATCGTTCTTTTTATGGGTGCTGTTACCCAGCCCCCAAACTTGTCCATAGTTATGGAGTATTTATCAAGGTATTAAGATTCTTTCTATGAATCAGTAAATATTTTTTTAGGAGATCTACTTGTCCATAGTTATGGAGTATTTATCAAGGTGCTAATATTCTTTATATGATTCTGTAGATATATTATTTTAGGAAATCAACTCTGTATTGAAGTGAATAATTTTCTTTGAACCACAGGGGCAGCTTGAACAAACTTTTACATATGCCTGATGCTGCATCGATAATGGATGAGAGGCGCCGCTTAAATATGGCGTATGATGCGGTATGCTTTTTTCTTTTGGCTAATATTTCTGTTTCTAAGAAAATAGATAATCAAAATTGGAACCTTGACATCATCATCTAGAAGTGAGTAAAAAAATTCCTGGATTTAGGGTTTGTTTATTTCTCTGTACAGGCCAAGGGAATGAACTATCTTCATCAGTTTAGACCTCCCATTGTTCATCGGGATTTGAAATCTCTAAATCTCTTAGTGGACAGTACATATACGGTAAAGGTTAGCATTCCAAAACTGTGATATTTGGATCCATTTTTATTTGAAGTTTTCCTCTCTCTAATATTATGGTTTGAAACTTCCTGCTCTATTGAAAATTTGAAGCCTTTAATATTAAACCCAAAAATAATTTTTTTCCCCTCTCCTCTCTCTCCGTGCTTTTTAGCCCTAAATTAGTTGCAGTGGTCAAATCTCCCATTGACAAAGACACTAAGGAGTGCAACAGCTAATCCATTGTTAATTCCTCCAAAAACTTTTACTATATCATGCTTAAGTTTCTAATTAGTTCTTAGAATATAATTAAAATAACTAAATGACCTAAGCAGCCTCTTCTACCTTTAAGAAATAATAAAGAGCAAGCTGATTTTATGACAGCTAAAATGTGGACTCTTCTCATGACCTTTTGTCAGTGGGAATGATGATTTGCATGCTATGGATAAAGAGCCTAACATTGTTTCCACTTGAAATGTTTATCCAGATTTGTGATTTTGGTCTCTCACGATCAAAAGCAAAGACATATATTTCATCAACAAATGCTGCAGGGACAGTACGTGCTACTCTGGAATCAATAAGTTGTTACATGCACTTTCTTATTGTATGTTATATGAAGGAAGCATGGATTGGGTTACAAACCTAAATTTACAATTCTGGCTCCTTTTCTTTAGCCTGAGTGGATGGCCCCAGAAGTACTCCGAAATGAGAGATCTAATGAGAAATCAGATGTTTACAGCTTTGGTGTAATCTTGTGGGAACTTATGACCCTGCAACATCCCTGGAGAAATTTAAAACAAGCACAGGTAGTTTGCTTTAGTATACTTCATTTCGCAATTTGTTTCCAAACTCGTACTCAGATAATACAATAGAATTGGTTTCTCTTAATAAAGTAATATTTTGAACTTGAGAATGGATGTTTGACCTTCAAGGAAAATGCCTTGTTAAGAAATAAACTCCTAGGGAAGGGTCAACTGGTGAAGGGTGTTGGTTGTTCCTTACTATTCAAGGAATATCTGACTGGCTGCTGCTGAGATGAAGACTGTACCTAGAATTATTGTAGTCATATGGAACTGGATGCTAACATACACATGGTTCTGCATTATACAGAACCCCAATGCTATTATTTATGTTAAATGAGAGTCTTATATTTTGTTGCAGATCATTGCAGCTGTTGGTTTTATGGGCCAAAGGCTTGAGATTCCAAGCACTGTAAATCCTTCAGTGGCTGCCTTGATTGATGCCTGCTTGGATAAGTAAGTGGATGGTCATAATTACATCAACTTCCAAAGAGTGTACGGACTAGTTTTATCTCTCAACTGTGAAATGTGTTTATCTTCAAGAAACTCTACTCGGAACAAGGAAGTAACTAAACACAGTGCCTGCCTTTAATCTCTCTCTCCCCTTTCTGTCATATTCTAATGGACTTTCCTTCCATGCAGCGAACCCTCTAAACGTCCTCCATTCTCCTATATCATGGAAAATTTACAGGAGCTGATACATAATTCCATCTCCCAACCAGCTGTTGCTCGAGTTCGATGACAAATCTAGAAGAGGGGAAACCCGGGTAAAATCTTTATTCATAGCAATGTGCCATTGATCTGATGCTCACCTGGTACATATTTCAGGTGGGCCTGTCATTTTATAATACTTAATGAATCAAATAAAATTTTCATTAACATCTCTGTTGGAATATTTATGGCTGAGATGCATGGCGCTGTACAGTTGTACTATTATCGTCAACACTGTAAATGATATTTTTCATTACTTCCTGTCCCATGCCCCCCCCCCCCCCCACCAGCTCAAGGCATTCCAATAAGAGATCATTTATTAGATTTCTGCAAGAATACAGATAGACAATCAGATTTCACATTGATTCAACCACACATGCTGTGCTTTTAATACGTGTTACAAGTCCTCTTATTCTTTTGGTGACAGGATTCTTGCTGCATCTAGTTTTTTCCTTTGCAGAATGAGGAAAGGTAAACCTGCTTGCCTGGATTTCAGCCTTCTCATTACATGATTCCTTCTAGGCTTCCACAGGTTGTTGATTATCCTTTCTGTATCTGCCATGATCTAACCCTTGCAGCTCCAACTGTAAATACACGAGAGGCTGTCAGGGTATCGATACCATGCAACATTGGTGGAAATGCCAGCATGATTTAGGAAATCTTGTATGGGAAGAAGTTGAGGGCAGCTGGTTCATATTACTAATTACACTGATGTGCTATCATTTGCTTAATTGCTTCACTCTGTTGGCCTCAAATTATCAGTCGGGGTGGCTTATGAATTATGATTGCAGTTTTCCAGGGTGAGATTTTTCGCTGCTCAGCTCAGCCCTTTGGTTTGCGAGGAGAGAGGACAAGGTTTGGTTGTTTTCTAAAATGTGTGTTTTTTTTTATAGAACCTATTAAAAAATATTTATTATTATTATTATTTAAAATTTACTTTTATCATCGACATATTAAAACGTTTAGAAAACACAGAAAAAAATTATTGAATCAAAGAAAAATAAATAAGCTATTAATTTTTACATGCTTGATAAATGGAAAACATGTCTTCAAATGAAAAGTTAATTATTTTAGTTTTCATAAAATCAAAGTAAAAAATATATATTCAAAATAAAAGGTATTATTTTAATATATATATATATATATATATGTATATATATATATATATATATATATAATTTCTACTACTATTAGCTAAATATATTTTAGACGGTACGTTTGTCAATTTTTAGACTCTGACTCTAGTAATCTGTATAAAGTTTATAAATATTTTATATCTCGTCATCTATTGTATTGCATATGATGGTTGATTTTATTTCATCTATATATGTGTGATATTTCAGAAAACAACTAAACGAATGTGTGTTGTTTTCCTGGAGTCATGTTTTTTTGAACAAATTAATAATTATTAAACACCGAATAATTCTCATTGTTAGTTTGACTTTGAGACTTCCCATGAACTATTGGTTTAGAACTTTTATCGATTATAAATCTTTTCATTCAAAAAAACTATTGTTATTATTATTATCATTAATTTTAAAGCTTTTTATAATAATAAATTACTGTTATTATTGTCAATTCAAATTATTATTATTTTTATTGATTTATATACTTTTCATTAAAAAAAATGGGGTGTCTGAGCTAATTTATACATATTATAACAAATCCACGGGCTTACTGTATCCGCCTGCAAGTCTAGTAAGCGAAAAAATCACCGTGAAAGCGATAGACATGCACAGAAAAGCTCAAATCCTGGCATAGAGTAAGAGAGCAACTTCATGTCCTCGCTAGGGCAAGATCTCAAGTGTTTTTTTTTTTTTTTCTTATGAATCGTGGAGTGAGAAAAGGTTGTGACAAGAAAATAAATCTACCATGCTTAGGTGTTTGACATTATCTTTGAAAAGTGTTTTTTGAAAAAAATAAAATAAAAAAATTACTTTAAATTAAATTTTTTTCATGCTTCTAGATTTTTTTTACCAAAAATAATTTTTAAAATATATAAAAAAATATTATTTTGATGTATTTCTAAACAAAAAAATATTTTCAAAAGCAACTCCAGCTATATTCTCAAACAACTCTTATTTCAATACTCCTATTAGTATATGCTCCACTACCTCGTAAAATTAATTATTCAAATTATATTAAAGAAAAAATAAAAATCCATTAATCTTGATTGTTCAATCTTAATGATGGTGTGAAGATAATATATCTAAGTTATTTATGGATAGAAAAAACTCCATTTTGTTCATAGCAAATCTTATGTTATTGTTTTGTCAATTAATATTTTATTTAAGTAATATTTGATTTACATTTGCACTTATTGTTTATTTCCATTAATTCTAAAACAATCCAACCAAAGTTCTTTCCCTAAAAAGAGTACACAAATTATAAAAACTATCTCAATTTTACCACCAAACAATTTAAACTCTCAGAAATTCTTATATAAATATTTTTATTCATTTAAGTATCTGATTAATACAACATTATTTCAAATAAAAATTAACATGTTTTTGTTCAGATTGTAAGTTTTATTTTCTAGAAAATAACATTATTTTAAAGGAAAATTAACATATCCATTATGTGTTTTTAATAAAAATACTAATTGAGAAATCAAAATCATTTCAGGATAAAATTGATATAAAAGATAGTTTCAATGTAAAATTGATAATATCTTAATAGTTTGAAGGTATATTTAAAGATTATTCTTCAAAAACTTCTTAAACCCTAGTCCCCCAAACTCTCGCTATAAATACTCCTCGTTTTCTTTCTAATCAGTCTCCACCTCACCCGTACAGCTACAATCTCTCCTGTCTTTTCTTTTTCCCGGCAACCAAACAGATTCCCATCGGTTGCCAGCATGGGTGGAAGTGCAAAGAAAACTCTGAAGACGAAATTGAACAAAATTCCTTCTTCAACTCCGTAAAATGATAAAAAAAAAAAAAAAAATCATCTGCTGGTTTCTTGGCACGTTTTTCTTCTCTTTTAATTTTATTTTCTTTCCGCACATCTTAGAGTTTAATACCGTGCTAAGACATAGTCATTTGAATCGACAGAGCTGAAAAACAAGTCCGATGTCCTGTATATTGGAAGGATACCTCATGGTTTCTATGAGGAAGAGATGAAATGTGAGGTTTAATGTGTGATGAGATGTTAATTTTGATTGTAGCAGCTCTGTTTTGCTGAATGATGCAAGTTTTGTGTTTTGCTTATTAGATTTTACTGTAATTTTCAGATTATTTTTAAGAGATTGAGAATGGCGAGGAATAAAAAAGTAGCGACTCTTATACTGATACTGTTGGCATGGCTTTTATTGTAATGTGATGTATGTATGCGTTTGTGTGTGTTTTTGGGCAGACTGGAGAATCGAAGCATTTTCAATTCATGGAACTTGAAGATCCTGAGTTTGGATAGATTGGCGTGGATTGTGATGCTTTGTATTTTTTGCGGGTTGATTTTTTTGAGGGCGTGCAAGAATATAAACGCCCGCACCTGCTGAATGCAGGTGGCCGAAGTTGTAGCTGAATTTATGCATAACTAATCTGTTGTTTGAGCATCTCTTGCAGGTTTATGTTATACCTCGGGAGAATGTTTATCCAAAATTGTAAGCAATTTATCTTTTCTACTTTACATACTGCGAAGGACAGGCTGATTGTTTTTTTTTTGTCACTAAACTCTTGAATATATAAACTTGGAAGCTGGAAACCATATTCACAACAGTGTATCCTGTTTACTATGGTAGCTCCATACACAATGCTTTGCTTATTTCTCTTTTCCTTATCTTTTGGGGGACTCTGTAGGTGGAAAGGTTTTGATTATTGCTACAATCCTGTTTGCCGACGTCAAATTGAAAGAAAACAACAGAACCAGGTATGCAGTGGATACGGAGTGATGATTGTGGAGAATTATAGCTTTGAAATAGAAGGGAAAAAGGATCTTTCTAACCGTTGTTTGACAACCCTTTTATTTTGTGCTATAGCTACTCAGGAGTGAACACTTGATGAGCAAAGAAGATTGGTGGGCATGAGGATTATGAAGTGAGATTAGAAGCGGCAAAAAATGGTAAGAGCTACTGGTTTGGATTATGAGTTCCCCGAATTTGTAAGATCTCTCGTTTTCTTCAATTAACACTCAATCAAGTGCAAAGATAAATGAAGTAAAATAACAGTAGAAGGAGAATTAGCCTGCTATGTTGCTAGCATCAAAATTTAGAATACAACTTTGTCATTGATTTAGTGGATTTCACCAGTCCAGTTGATGTTGAAAATCATTGGCATGTACACAACAAAACATGTATATTTTTGAGTCTGTACTATAGATCAGTTCACTGAGTGCTTAGTGAAATGAGAAATCTTACCTCTACTCATCAGTCTTTTTGCCCGAGAATTTCTTCCCTTTCCCCGTGTTCCACACGCCAATGGTGGATCGAACCATGGCAATAGATGCACTTGCATTTAGATTTTAGCATGGAGCCTTTGTAAGTTGCTTGCTAGGAAATTGAGTGTTGACACACTGTAGCATGCTGCTGACTTCTGTTCATCTTAGCTGTAATTAATAAACTTTGATGCATATTTGTTCTCTCATGCTCGCTCTGATGTGATATACACCACTTCTCTGTGATCTGGTTGCATGTCATCCTAGTTATTAATGGGTGGAATCTGTATGATAAATAAGCACTTTCAAATTCTTATGAACATGATGACACGATATTTATATTCAAACACTTGCTCTAACATCAAAATGAGTTGTGTATGCTCCAACCTGCCATTTCCTGCCAGCACAATCAAAATAATGTTGTTTAAATAAGAAGTTGTTACTGCTACCAAGTACCAACTCTGGCTGCCTTTGGCAGGTCGCTCCTAAGCTTAGGGTTGTGTAGAATCATTTACAAGGGCGTCACATGTAAGAATTATATTGGTAGTCAACAGCACTTTACTTCTATGAATATCACCTTGATGGTTTAGAGAAAAAGAAGTTTAGCATAAAACTTTGGATGCCCCTTTTATTTCAACTGAAAATCACTGAATGCCTAGGTAATTTATTTATTGCCAAGCTTTGTTATAAAGCAAGAATAGATCATTCCGCCTTTAATTTTGTAACTATGTTGTGACTAATCAAAATATTTTGTGCCCCCTCCCTCTTTTGCAGGTCGGTGAAGATTAAATTTAATCTAGAATAGGGTTTCCAGAATTCACTGAGAAATGCTGATGTGGTAATATTTCATTTTTCTTGAAGTGAATCGGCCTTGATGCATTATCGGAATTTGGTGGATGCTTACAATCAGTTTTTCTCCTGCTAGGTTTTAGTTAACAAGAGAAGTAGTAGAGGGCTGTGTTGCAAAGATTTCACAAATGGTGAAGTTCTCAAATCGAGCCGTATGGAGAATCTTCTTAGTGTAGCCATGGAAGCCTGTACCTGACCTTTTGCTTCAATATGTTATAGCTCTTTGTTCACAGGTCTCGTACTAACAATCCACACTAGTTGATGACACTATGATTATTTAATGTTGAAGCAGAAATTGCACATTAGCTTTTATATTATTTGAATCCTTTGCTTCTTTTTGGTTGGATGTAGAAATCACCGATCGAACATTTTTGTTCACAATCTGACCATTACAACGCAGAACCAGCATCGCTTTTTAGCAGAAGACTTTCTCAACATCATAACCCCAATTTTACCTCTCACCTCTCCTTGATCCTTTCTTTTGCCTGTTCAGGTTCTTTTTCCCGTTCTTTCGCAGCTAATTATTGATTTCGAACAAGAGATTTTCATTAAGGCACTAAACTGCTTTACACGAATTCGGTTCCAAAATTAACCACAGGTAGCAGCCCATCAAGAGGAAAGTACAGTCCTGGAATGAGCCAATACTGTTTCCCTCTTCAAGCTTTGTAACGCGTCCCCGTTTTTTACCATACAGGTGTTTCTTAAGGCAAGATTTCAGAAAAATATATAATATAAAGTTTAATTTAAAAATAAAACAAAAATTATAATCACGGCAGTGTCCATTAAATGTCGCTTAACATACGGGAACTCAGTATCCATTAAATGACATGGTACTTTAGCCTGTGAAAGTGAAGTTCAACAACAGGAAACGAAGGACAAAAGCAACTTCTGCCGCTAGAAATCAAAAAGAACCAAGAACTGCCACACAAAATTCAAGAAACTATTACTGCTCTCAAGAAAGACTCCAAGAAGGAACAAAATACCTTTAAAGAAGCGTAATGAGGATGAAAAGAGTACTAGAGAGCAGCAGCAAGAATGGCTAAAGAGATGCAAGAAAAGCTGCCAAAGAACTTGAACACTGGCCCACGTAAGCAAACCACTTAATGCAACAGCCAAGATGTTCAGGATATGTGCTCAGTAATAAATCGCCCCACTTGATACTTGAATGGAGGAGGGGGGTAATCTTTATTCAAATCACCGCCACCACTGTTATCGGAAGACTCGTTTATCATTTCTCGTGCTGTTTCTCTGGGTTCTTGAGTTGGGTTGTTGCTGGTTTGTGCAAAAAGAATGAATCTCGGATGGGTTCTCTTGGAGATTCTGAGAGGAACAAAAAGGGGGGGAGGTTGGGTTGGCTGTGGAGAAGAGGGATTCTTGAAAATGACGGGATTTGAAGGTGAGAGAAAGAATTGAGCCCAAACATTTTGTCTCCATGGCATTATCAGTAGTTCAGAAACTGGGAATTGAAAAACAGAAATGGGCAGCTCTTAGAACAGCATTTCCTTGTTTGTTTTTTTTAATGTCCTAAAAAAAACCAAGTTAAAATGAGTTCCTCGATGAAATAAACCGAGTTAGTTGACGACCACAGTGGGAGTCGAACCCACGACCTTTTGATCCGAAGTCAAACGCGCTAATCCACTGCGCTATGCGGTCTCATGGTGAACAACATGCACATTATACAAATTATTATTAAAACAATGACGAGAGCATGGCATTTCATGTTAGCAATTTAGAATATATGTCACGGATCCGAAACTTAATTTGACTCGAGAAATTATTAGTTTTCTTTCCGGGAGATTTCGCGGCAATGAAGCTATATGATTGTACATTAGGGAACCAAAATATTCTTCCAAAGGACAGGATCCAGTTTTTTTGGTTTTGAAGTAATTGGGGTTTGAACTTAGTTTGACTTGTCATATTGAAGGGTTGTTTTTTTCTCCTCTGGATTGATATCAGATGGAAGCTTTATGGGATTTATTTAAAACAAAAAAACAGAATGCCATAAACCCCACCAGAGAGGGCTAGACTTCCTAGCGAGTGAAAATCCCTAGCCCTTGTCCACTAGTATTGTCTTTTCCTTCCGGCAACGGTAGCCTGATCTCCGTTGTGCACCTCCATTAGTTAACTAGGGCATAGATATAGAGGCTAAGGAGAGTTCAGTCCTCTCTCGGCGACAGACAGGTGAAGTGTTGGACACCGTTGTGTTTGATAAAAGCGCTTTTCAAACGTCTCAAGTAACCATTTCGGTTACATGCTCAAGTTGATAGGTAAATTTCTTTTTAGATTTGAAAATTGTATATAGATATATATTATATTATTTTGTATTTGATTTTTATTAAATAAAATAAAAATGATAAAATTCAAAATGTAATCGTTAGAACAACAAGATTTTAATATCATATCAAGTAATAATCTTAACTAAAAACTTAACCGGTTTCTAAAATATAATTTATATTATTTTTTAACAAAACACAAAGAAAAGCTGGCCCAATATAATCTGCTGCCCATGGTATGTTGCCCTAAAATATAAGTTATTTTGTGCTTGGTTTTATATCAAACAGATTAAAAGTGGTGAAATTCAAATTCATAATTGCTGCGTTAATAAAATTCTGATATTATATTAAAAAATTAATTCATTTAAAATTTTAAACTATTAAAAATATAATTTATAATATTTTTTAACAATAGAAAAACAGGACCAGTATAATCTGCTGCTCATGGTATGTTGCCCTAATCCTCTCTTCCATCCGCCAACCCACAGCGTGAGCTTTCCCTGTTCTTGTTACCGTTGCATATGGGCCGTCCAATGATCGAAACGAAATGGGAACAAAAGGCAAAACAAGAGATTATCCAATGATGTCTTGCAAAAAGGATCCTCCCTTTTTCTTCGTCTCTCTCAGAATCTCGTATTCTATCTCCACATCCCATCACCACCACCACCACCACCACCACCACCCTCCTCTGCCCATTTCCAAATCAGGGCCCCACCACATTCTCAACTTGTCCGTACAATAGTTTGATATGATGTGCTTGTGATGTCCAGCTGTGAAATGATGACCCTCGTTACCCTTTTAGGCAAAGACAAGCTCCTCTTTCCCTCGCAGTTGACAAGGAGGTCTCTCTCATCTGCAGATCCACCCCCTTACCAATAAATCCACTCACCTTAATCATTTTCTTACCTTTAATCATTTGCTTTATTATTCTTCCAGGTCATAAATGATTTTCGCCACGTCAACATTTATTATTTCTGTGCCTTTAGTGATTGTTCCATGAAGTTTGATTTTTAAAGTCTTTTTTATTTAAAAATATTTAAAAATTACATTTTTTTTAAATAATTTTTAATATTAACATATAAAAATAATTAAAAATATTAAAAAATAAAAAATAAATCAATATTTAAAAAAAAAACACAGTGTAAAACACCTCTTAATTATAAATGGGTTGGCTAAAGCCATGTTTACTATTGTACTGTGCGGTATTTTTTATATATAAAATCAACTGAATATATCGGACAGGAATATTTATTTATTTATTTATTAAAAAAAAAAAGAGACAAGTTATCGCATCCGAATCTCACTAATAATTACCTTCTCAATTGCCTATAAAAGCTTTTTGAGAAATCTTCATGGTAAGGTAGCTTGTCGTTCTCGTATTGGCCTTTGAAGTTTTTTCTCATCATTAATACTACCATTCGAATATTTTTTTTATGTTTTAAAACCTCAAGCTTTTAACTTGAATTGTTTTTTTAATAGAATATTAGAGATTTAATGATTAGATGAACACTTTACGATTCAATTTTTTGAATTGAACTGATTGCTCGGCAAGGATACTGTATGAAGAAAATATATCAATCAATGGCCTGTAAAAATATCTGTAGCATTTAGAGACATTTAAAGTTAAACAAATTACTCCGAAGAGATTTTCTGTGTTGTTACTGTGTTTAAAAATATTATTAAATTTATTTTTTAATATTTTTAAATCATTTTCATATGTTAATGTAATAAAAAATAAAAATAAAATATATCATTTTAAAATGTTTTTAAAGGAAAAATAATTTTAAAAATTAATCATGATCATTGTAGTGGTAGCTAGAAGAGGTCTGTTTAGTAAATTCGTTTCCCGATTTTGACATGGAATAATTGCGTTCCTCTAAACGACTCACCCACACCCACACCCACACCCATGTTGAATATCTTTTTAAATAACATTACTGGTTAGCACATGCATGCATGCGTGTGTGTGTACACCCATGCATACATATACATATACATATACATATACATAATTGAATTGATCTGGTACATTGTTTAAAAAGAAAGTTAGTGATAGAAGGAAGCACGATGAGAATGAGCTCATCGTCATAGCATTTTCAATGTATCGATGGCTTTCTTCAGGGCTACATGACTGATTAAGCTAGCTGACCTGCAAATCTGTAGGCTCGTTTATGGATACTGCTTCCTTTCCTTTCCTTTCTTTTTTTTTTTTTTTATTTTCTGCGAGAAAAAGAAGGGAGAAAACAACGAGGGGATGTCACTTCACTCCACTCCACTCATGCAAACATGAGGGAATGGATTGGGTCAGCAACGTCTGGAGAAAGCAATCAGGTCTGACAAGTGTGTCTCGGGAGGGGATTCAGATTCTTTCCTCTTCCAATCTTACGTGGGAAACATGGACTGTAGAAAAGATTCAGGGACAAATCACTTCTTGTTGACACATGAACAAGAAAAATAAGGTTTCAGTTTATATATACATATATATATATATATATATATATATTCACAGACTCAATTAATTAGTGGGTTTCATAGCTTGTATAAAGCCGAAGCAGATTAAACGGATCAGATCATCAGAGGTCTGCCATAGCCTAAAGCAACTGTCCTTAACTAGCACTGCTATTGATGTCATTAACAGTTTTGTGAAGTACGAAACCAGCTGACTTTTGGGTCAGACCATCTTATAACTATCAGAATGAGAAATGAAATGCGGGAAAGTTTCTTTTTCAGTTTAATTCAGCCATTTATCCACCACCGAGATGGTTTAACTTTACATGGATGGTGTAGAGCTTCCTCTCCCTCTCTCTATATGTATATGTATATGTATATGTATATGTATATGTATATGTATATGTACATGTATATGTATATAGTAAATTCTGATATCCACGCCCATTTTCTGTGATTAAGTTTAGAGATAAGATGAGTGCAGGGTTATTATGTTTCGCCCAGCTCAGACTTGAAAAGTCTAAAGTCATCGCCTGCAGCACTCCATCTCTAATCGTGCTGGATAAGATCAAGTGAAGGATTTTCTGTTATGGGCGGGTACCCTATCGATACCTGATCGATCCTTTTTACACTGTCTTTTTTAAATTAATTTTATACAAATAAGCAAATTACATCTTTATCCATGAGCCATGAAATAGTGCTGTCTAAAAATTTAAACTCCTGTACAAATCATTCTGAATAATATAAAATTTATATATTGAATTGAAAATTAAAACTATGATTCCACAAAATAAATAAAAAAAGTTTTGAAAATCTGATAGTCAATACTCAATAAACAGGACGTTGTTAACATATGAAATCATATCTTATTTGTTTTTATATTTCAAAAATATTTTTATATTTTTCAATTAAATTTTGTTGATGCTTTCATATTGTTTTTTTCTGTACTAATATATAAAAAAAATATTTTTTATCTTTTTTTAAATAAAAAATATTTTTAAAAATAAATAACACGACGATATCAAATAAACATCCGGGACTAACTTAAATATAATGTTATAACATCTTCTTTTAATTCGGGAATTTATTAGTTAAGAAATTACATATTTTGAATATAATTAGTACCTCGACTAAACGAGATTCGTGACCTGAAGCAGAAGACACGAGTAATTTCAAAGATGTTCCCTCGGCAATATCTTCTCAAGAATATTTTTAAGACCACACTTTTCTCTTGTCTTAAAATTAATAAAACCCATTCATTTTTTTTCCTAACAAAAGAAAAACCCACTAGCTTATAAGTGGTTGCAATTTCGTACCAGCTATGTCGTCCAGGAATGGATCGAACTATTAATTGGTTTAAGTACATTAATTTCTGACCTTACATGATACCGCTGTTGACCAAACAATCCGATACAAGGTCGACATGCCGTTCCCGTGGCAGATACTTTCTGTGACTCATATATCTCCGGCCGTACAAGCTTTATATATATATATATATAGTAATCCCTATAACACTCTAAAAAAACCTATAAGAATTATGCCATAGCATATGATTAGAAAAGGCTTAATCAGGGCAATGTACGTGATATAGGCTAGCCAATCATGGCCACCACTAAAACTGAAAAGAATTAACCATAATGATTTATTTAGAGTTTTTATTTTAAACATGGACTATATATTTTGGAACTAGTCTATATATGTGCACACCGATTTTTTTTTTTTTTAAATATGGTTTATTATGGTTTTGATTTTCTAAAACAATCGAAACCCAAAATAAAAAGTTAATTACTGGGAGCTAGCAGACCTTTGGGCTTCACGAACCACCAGATCGGGGGTTGAGTGAGCTGGGTAGCCATGGCTTCTCTCCCAAGGGTACCAAACTGATCATGTTATGGACAGGAAGCAAAATGGTCGGTCAAAAGGTCAAATCCTAAACACTGTACACGCGTTATGTGATCAGAGTTCGTATAGTGCGTTGTCATCCTCGTGTAATTCTTTGACATCTGTCGCTCTCGAATTGGTCCATACACATTACGTAATGCTCTCTTCCTTCTCTCTCCAAAGAGAAAGACAGAAAGAAAGAAAAAGGTTAATGAAGTAGTAGTGATGAAAAGTTGCGGTGGACTCGGATCCTGTCTCCCCGATAAAAAAGTTCCAAATTTGTCCATTGATCTCTCTTTATAATTTCAAGGCCCAAAAGAAAACATCTCCCTTTCTTGCTTGCTTGCTTTCTCTGTCTGTAGTGTATATTTTTCTTGCTATCTAAACCTAGTGGAGGGGGGGATTAGTGGGAGCAAGAAATGAGTGAACACCACCACCAGTACGGAATGCCAGATCTCCGGCAACTGGTGGCCGGAAGAGCTCATTTTCAAGGAACTCAACAAGGGGGTGAGCCGTTCTTTGTTCAAGGTAGGAGTCTTGCAGCACCACAAACGCATCACTTTGAGTCCATCATGGTTGGTCATGAAGCAATGTTGTCAAGTGGTCTAGTCAAGCTTGGTGGGCATCATGATCGTTATTGCACCAATGCCACTAATATTAATACTACAAATAGTGCCACAATTGGTACTAGTAGCTCAGCTGGTGCTGGTACTCTATATGGAGTAGAAATGGAAAGTGCTACTACTGCTGGGTGGGCTGGAAATGATGGAGGAAATAATAGTAGATGGCCAAGACAAGAGACTCTTACTCTTCTTGAGATCAGATCCAGGCTTGATTCCCGGTTCAAGGAGGCTAATCAAAAGGGTCCGTTATGGGATGAGGTTTCAAGGTACTTTCCTTGTTCAACTAAATAAATTCTAAGAAGCCGTTTTGGGTAAATATCCGTTGTCCTTTGTTGAGTATTTCTTGTTCTATCTTAGCTAGTTCTTCCATTGCTGATACTGGATGAGGAAACCCTAAGTTTTTGGTTTTGTAGCGAAGAGGACATGGATGATAATATTCCTTCTTCCGTTTTCTTCTTCTTCTTCTTCTTCTTCTTCTTGTGTGTGTTAAGGGCTCATGCCCCAGAATTTAAAGCAATTTTATTTGCTTATTTGTAAAATCCTCTCTCGAATCCACTTCGTGATTTCCTTTTAATAGCGGTTTTTTGTGCCAGTGTGTGTAGTAGTGATCAGTCCAAGAAGTATTTGTTCTCAATATCATAATCTCTTCGCTAATTTTCTGTTATGAACTAATACTAGCTAGTCTCTTCTTCTTCTTCTTCTTCTTCTTCTTCTTCTTCCTCCTGAGAGGATACAGTAGCTGGTTAATGAATTTAAAATTCAAAGAGAGACAAGATAACTTAGTTGGTGGGATCTTCATTAATTACATCCCAAGAAGAATGTTTTGAATATTTAACACTTTAATTTCTAAAAATGATGATCACTAAACTAATTAATTGCTTTTTGGGCGAGAAAAATGTTGAGAGAATGATATATAGTCAACTATCGAATTATATTAATAGCTAGCATCATTATTGTCTGCACAAGAATACGTAAACTTCTACTTAGGTTTTTCATTTCCTTGAAATCTTTACCTGTCTGCCTGTTTGTACATACATACTGGGAGTATTGACTTAATTTGACTTTGCTGATATTCAGGATCATGGCTGAGGAGCATGGGTACCAGAGAAGTGGCAAGAAATGTAGAGAGAAGTTTGAGAACTTGTACAAGTACTACAAGAAAACCAAGGAAGGTAAAGCTGGGAGACAAGATGGCAAGCACTACAGGTTTTTCAGACAGCTTGAAGCCCTTTATGGAGAGCCAAGCAATCAGGCTTCAGCCTCAGAAACCCATTTTGCTAACAACACCCTTCTTTACCAAACTCCAATGAGCAACGCGATCAACCAAGAAAGTCAGGAAACATTTCAAGAAAACAAGCACAGTGAGAGTCTGAGTTTTTCCAACACATCTGAGTTTGAGACGTCGTCATCAGAAAACAACGATGATGACCTATCGGCCATTGCTTACAACATGATGAACCGATCGACGGAAAAACAGAAAGGAATGAATGAAAGCCAAAGTCTTGCGAGGCCTAAAAAGAGTTGGAAACTAAAGGTTAAGGACTTTGTAGACTCACAAATGAGGAAGATGATGGAGAAACAAGATGCCTGGATGGAGAAAATGTTGAAGACCATTGAAGATAGAGAACATGAAAGAATGTGCAGAGAAGAGGAGTGGACAAAGCAGGAGTTGGCTCGGTTCGATCAAGAACATGAATTTTGGGCTAACGAGAGAGCATGGATTGAAGCTAGAGATGCTGCATTGATGGAAGCCTTGAAGAAACATACGGAGAAGGGACTAGAACTGTCTTCATCAGTTGAGCAAATCGCAGCAGCCACTCAAAGGCACAACAAAAACCCTGACAGCGCTGGTGCTAAAAAGATTCAGAAAGACAGGTTCAATAACTTTACATGGGCTGAACCGGAGATCCTGAGCTTCATACAGCTCAGAACTTCCATGGACTCAAGATTCCAGGAAAATGGGTATTCGAATGAAGGCCTTTGGGAGGAGATAGCAGCAGAAATGGCTAGTTTAGGCTATGATAGGAGTGTGGATGAGTGCAGGGAGAAATGGGAGAGCATGGACGTCTACTTTAACATGACAACGACAGAGTCTAACAAGAAGCGTAAAGAGGATTCAAGGACCAGCAATTATTTTCAGCAACTTGAATCCTATAATGGCATGAATTCATCACCTTCTAACTCTTATGTGGGTAGTCAAGTGAACGAGAACAGCTGCTTCCAGGTTCAAATAAATGAAGGAGATCACCATTTGTGGAATACTAACAAGTTTGACTTGAAGCTCAACAAGGAGAAGAACCAGCAGCAACTTTGGCACAACAAGTAATTAATTAATTAAGCTGTTTTTTCTTCAATAATTAGTTATGTAGATGTTAATTAACTTGTCGAGGAGAAGGTGACGACGGTAGATTGATTTCCAAATTGTGTGACATCCGGGGTTGAGGTTGTTCATTTGTGTAAGTAAGAACTGACTAAGGATTTTTATTATAAGACCATGAAATGTCTTTCATGGTCAGAACAAAAGGGCTTAGGGTTTTTACTAAAACAATAGATGGATGGGTTTTTTTTTATCATCTTTTGTTTTTCTATTATTAATCATTTTTTTTTATTTCAACTGCTTAGCTAATTAGGAACTTGATTGTATTTTTTTTTTTTGAAGTAAATATGAGTGGTATGGTTTCCATTTATATATATTGATGTTTGTTGGTGTAATATATATATATATATATATATATATATATATATATATATATAAAGCTTGCGTTAAACAAATAGTTAGGGTTTGAAAATGTGATTTTATTGGTTCAAAAAAACTTACAAATCTTATCTCCCATAATTAATATTCTGTAATTTTGTTCTTTCGAGCTACAGCAATGTGGATCCTTTTCCTTTTATGATGAACTCAGTGGAATGGCTACGAGAGCGGTAGAAATATATATTAATTTCATATAAACCAAAATATTTGATTAATTATTGAGATGTTGAAATATATATATATATATATATATATATAGATGAAATTAATAGAAAAAACAAAGGGAAATTCTGTTAGAGATCACGCTTGTGAATAAAACAATTCGCCTGATTGATTTGCTGGCTACTCCTTTTTGAAAAAAAAACAGGAAAAAAGAAAGAAAGAAGAAGGTGGCCTGGACATGAAACGACTTGAATTGGCTATGAACCTTCATTTCTCATCCTTTTGTTGCTCGAGTCCTTGACAAGACATGTACATTTCCCATCTTTCAAATCCACCTGTCCGTCTCACCGGCTCAGTGTTTGTTATCGGCTATAGCTCACTTTTTCAAAATGTTTTTTTTATTTAAATAGTATCGTATTAATTAAATTAGTATGGTTTAAATATATTTTTAATTCATTTTTTTAAAAACAAATATCTTGTATAATTCCAGTGATAATTGACTCGATCAATCGTTAATAATAACAATAGTTGCATGTAATGATAATTTCCATGTACGAGCATAGTTCACGAGAAAATGAAAATGATTAGGGTTAGTGGGTTGATGATATTCTTAATCATAGTGTTTTGTGTTTTTCTATGTCGATTCAATCACGTTTGAGCTGGATTTTTTAGTAAATAAAAACTTCATCGAATAGATTTAATTGAGTTAATATTTTATTTGATTTAGCCAATAACTCAACTCATATCCTTGTTTTTCCGAACTTAACACACGAATATTTACCATTTGCTATTCATGCCATCACTGTCGTGCATGAACTTGTAGAACCTTCGAATAGTTCGGGAAATGGAATGAAATATTTTTCCCATCTTTACCCTTTCTTTTCACATCATAATTTTTTTTTTTTTATGAAACGTAGTGTCAAATAACTCTTAGAGTGGATGTATAGATATTTTTTTTACAAAAAGTAAACTTACTTTTGTGCTGTTTAATTGAAAAAAATTTGAGCTTCGAAATTGCAGTTATTTTGCCGATTTTTTTTAAGTTACAATTAAAACATAAATTTACCATTAAAAATGATAGGTGATTATTTAAGTGTATATAGATTGTTTTTTTAGATTCGAGAAAATTATTTTTCATATATTTTTTATGGCTCAATATTAAGCCAGTAAAACCTTAGATATTCCAGGATCATACAAGTTGGGTACATTCTAATTCAAACCTAAGACTTGCAATGAAGATCTTAAACCATTTAAAATCACGTCATGCTTCTTAGAGACATATATAAATGTTTTGGTCTATTTGTCATATTCCTATTAAAAGAGGTCATTTTAGAAATTTTACATTGGTTACAATTATATAGTTACAATATTGATCTTAAAAACTCAAAATATCATTACCTTTGGTGCAAGGATCTTATAGTGATTTTAATTTTTTTCATGGGTAATAAAATTACTTTATTACCCTTATCGTTCAAATTTGATAGCCTTGGCTCCGAGGGCTTGGTTATTGTTTTATAATTATTTGTTATTCCATATTATGAACATTTTTGTTTTCTTATAAATTAATGAACAATGTAATTATTTAATTACCCTAGCTATTCAATTTTTTTAGCTTTGTGTTTGGGGGATTGATTGTGATTTCACAATATAATGTATTTGCTTTTCCTTCTTCCTCAAATTGCATGCCATGATAAGAGTATACCAACCTTCCAATCTTTTTTTCCTCTCACTATCCACTCTTTATTCTCTTAATCACAGTGTAAGACCATGCACGTGCAACCAGTGATGTCACACACACACACACGTTTCCATCGTATCGACAAGTGATTATTCTTACGACTTGCTGACGTGTTCGGTGTTGTGTGATACTTTTCATGGCTTGAATTTATTCAACCTGTTTCCCCTGTATTTATTATTTAACTCGTTTTTTTTTATATATATATATTCTAGTCATTTAAATAAATAAATCTAGTAAAATTAGTCGGGTGAATATCATATTTTTATAGTTTATTTATTGGTTATTTTTAATGATTTTTTTATTCATATAAACGGTTATTAATATATTTACTTAGCATAAATTTTTTATTCACACTTTGAGTTTTTCAAATAAAAAAACATATTTCTAATAACTTACATATCTGATATGTTTTTTGATAAAAGGAATTTATAACCCGCGAGAAAAATTGCCATCGCCAACGCCCAGCTAAAAATTATAAAGGGCCTGCCTACCTTTTTAAAACCTATCAATAACGTTTTGGGCCTAAAGTAGTATGCTCTCTCCAGGCCCATAGAGGTCTTCAGATTACATTGCTGCATCACCATCAAAAGCCCATCTTATAAACTTTCCTTTCTAATGTATTATTTGGTTTAAAAAAAAAAAAAAAAACAAGCATATAAAGTAATTTTAAAATGAATTTTATATTTTAGAAATTGGATTTATTATATTTTCCCTATATTTATTTATTCTGTTTCGAGATAATAATCAAGCACTGATTTTAATATTTTCTTAAAAGGTCATCCTTAAGGAAATTATGCTGGTTTATATCATGATCAAGTAAAAATAATAATAAAGAAAATGTACTTAATTACCGTGTAATTTATCCCTATTTATTTAATATCGAGATGACACTGTTTCGTAGGCAAATATGGCCTAGCAATTAATTTAATTTTATTTATTTTACTTTAATTATACCGGGATAAATTAAATAGAAACTAGAACCGGTATCACTCCTAGGAAATTTATGTTTAAAAGAATAATTTAATTTTCAAAAACTATAATTTTAATTAGTGTCATTATCGAGAGAAGCTTAATTCCTTCGAATTTCACGAATTCAAGTCTTGGTTGCTCTTAATCTGTGTCATTAACTGTTTATGCCACTAATTAATCAACTGTCCCTCTTAATTAATCAAGCAGTTTGCGTGGTGGATATTCATTCTGTGCTGTTGATTTAAATTAAATCATTTCCTCCACGCGGAAGGTCATACCTCTTCAATTCACAGGCCCTCTCAGTCACATGCATAAAAAAACAGTATAATAATAATAATAATAATTAATATTAACTACCTTTCAACTAAGAAGCAAACTTGGTTTGCATTCAATGCGTGATTAATAAGCCTCCAAATAGGAGAATTGTCAATGTCTAGATACTTTATTTCTTGGATTCTTTTTATCTTTAGACCCGTTTTAAAATTATATTTCATTTTAAAAAAAAATCATATATTTTTTGGAGATTTTTTATAATTTTAATATGAAGTGTGTGTATTTTAAAAAAAATGTAACAATCCGGTAACAAGGAAGTATTACTTGTAAAGTCATAAAAAAATAATAATTAGCATATAGGATCAGGATCGGTTTAGGTACAACTTACATGGACGACGACTGAAGATACAAGTCGCCTGGTGATAACAATTAGCAGAGAATAAAAAAAAATTAGCTAGCAACCATATTAGAATTAACATGGGCAAACACATCTGAAATTCAAAATTAGCTACCATATTGGAGAATGATAATAAAAGGAGGGGGGAGTTGTATAATAGAACACCAAAAAATTGTTTCGAGGCAAATTATTTATTCTAAGAAAACCCGAGCTACCTCGAAATTGCCCAAAGATATAGCAGGTTTTGTTTATTGCTCTTGAATTCGGTATCTAAAAACATTATTATTTTCAGTATTTCTCATGTATATAGATTCCCAAATAGAGATTTTATCGTTTAGAAATTATTTAGTTTGGAACTGTTACAAATACACTATGCATTCGCATCAAACAATCCTATCAACAAGAAAAAAATCTGGGGGCTAGCAGGGCCAACTTTCTTTTCCAGGCTTTTCTGTTCGAGCTGAAATGGGTTCCTCTCTATCCATGAACAGGAAAAATAAAAAGGTCAGAAGATACTAGTCATGATTTATCATCGTTGTTGTTTTGGAACCATTAGTTTTGTTATCGGAATTAAGGATGGACAATCTCTTAACTACAACGTTAATCTCTGTATTAATTTCGTTTTTCTAATTAATAAAGCACTGTAGATGACATATTCAGGGTGTCATGCTGGACCTCATCTCCAATCACATGCCAAATATACAGGGGGAAATTTACTATCCGAGCAAGACGTGCCAGTCTCGAGAGAGTCTCTTTCGAATTTTGACTACGGTCATGAATGAATCTGCCGAGAATATGACCGATCAGTTAGTTTTTTTATGAGTAAACCTAACCTCAGGTGCAAGTATAAACAAACGACAGTCCTCGCCGAGCAGGATCTTCTTCCTGAGCTTTCTTCATCTTCACTCTCGAAGAAGATTTTTGCTGGGGGAATAGGCAAACCGCAACGCAACAGCACGGGAGAGAAATAAAACGAGTAATCTGCAAGCAGGTCTTGGATTAGCGGTCAAGAAAGACCTGTTACTTCTTTTTATTATAATATTAAATTAATATTTTTGGAGAATTACGATCAATCAATTATTCATTTACGGGGGCGAATCCAAGGTGGTCCTATTTGGCCCCCCTAGGCCTTAGCCTTAGTACGTTTTAATTTAATCCCTGAAAAATGAAATTTCAACATCCCCCCTTAAATTACTTATTTCCTGACAAGTTTAACCCTGAAAAGATCGACATTTAGCTCTCTACTTCTTAATAAAATGAAACGTTTGGTCCTTAAACGTTTACCCCTCCTCGTAGTACATAGTCGTGTCGTGCCTTTTTAGCAGTGTGTTTTTAAAAAGATATCTAACTCTGTTAATCCACGGCTTAATACACGATCAAAAAGTTGGGGTTGAAGGATAACGGTATGTTCGAAACATATACTATAGAAAAGGACTTGAATTATTGTTCCATAAGAACAAAACTCAAACGTGGAAACTCTCGCCGTTTTCTATCTACATTAGTTGCCAACATTTAATACAAATAAACGTGAGTGGCTCTCCCATTTCTGCCAGCTCCTGTCTTAAAAGCATCGCTATATACGATCACGATCTGCGAACTGTAGACAGCGAGCTAGCTAGTGGGCTCTCTAGCATTTATTGTTCTTGTTAATAACCATCACACTTTTTTTTTTTATATATATATATATTTTTATTGAGTCGAGTTAAGCGAATATAGCTATAATTATTTTATATTTTTATAAATTGAAAACAATCTGACTCGAATTCAAATGCTTTTAAAAAAATAACTAGCTTTATAAAAATAAATTGTTTATTTTTAAAATACCATTGAAACAAACAGATAAAAACACAGTTATAATATGATCAGTTAACCACCACCCACCGAAATAATGCATCCACACTAGAAAGCGCGATGTTCATTATTGAAATCCCACCAGATTTTTCATGCTCTTACAGTTCATATAGACTTTCTTCTCCAGCAACCAACATCATTCGTCCTTCCTCTCCTGAGAGCAAACACGATGTCGTCTACTCTCAGTTTGAGTTCTGCATCTCTTAATCCTTACTATCATCTTTTCTTTACCGTTCTTGCCCTGTTCATTTCAGGCCTTCTTTTCTTGCTTTCTCGAAAATCCAAATCCAAACCCCTGCACCTCCCTCCAGGTCCCCCAGGTTGGCCTATTGTTGGAAATCTTTTCCAAGTTGCTCAATCAGGCAAGCCTTTCTTCGAATATGTTGATGATCTACATTCGAAATATGGTTCGATTCTCACTCTTAAAATGGGAACAAGAACTTTGATCATCATCAGCGATGCGAAGTTAGCCCATGAAGCGCTTATTGAAAGGGGTGCTTGGTTTGCATCTAGGCCAAAAGAAAACCCAACAAGAAACATCTTTAGCTGCAATAAGTTCAGTGTCAATGCGGCGGTTTATGGTTCGGTGTGGCGGTCGCTGAGGCGAAACATGGTGCAAAACATGCTTAGCTCGAGTAGGATCAAGGAGTTTCGAGGTGTAAGAGACAGTGCAATGGATACACTTATTGATCGGCTTAGAACAGAAGCTGAGGCTAATAGTGGAGCTGTTTGGGTGATTGCGAATGTCCGGTTTGCAGTGTTTTGCATACTTCTAGCCATGTGTTTCGGTATTGAAATGGATGATGAAACCATTGAGAAAATGGATCAGGTAATGAAGTCAGTCTTGATCGTTCTTGATCCAAGAATTGATGACTTCCTTCCGATTTTAAGCCCGTTATTCTCCAAGCAAAGAAAGAGGGTCCAAGAAGTAAGGAAAGAGCAGGTAAATTTCATGGTTTCCCTCATCGAAAAGCGAAGGAATGCTGTCCGAAACCCAGGATCGGACAAATCGGCGATGTCATTCTCATACCTGGATACCCTTTTTGACCTAAAAGTCGACGGGAGGAAATCAGGTCCGAGTAATGAAGAACTTGTCACTCTTTGCTCAGAGTTCCTCAACGGTGGGACCGACACTACCGCGACCGCTGCCGAATGGGGCATTGCGCAGTTAATTGCCAACCCCCAGGTTCAGACCAAGCTCTACAACGAGATAAAATCAACTGTTGGGGATCGGAAAGTGGACGAGAAAGATGTAGAGAACATGGAGTATTTGCATGCAGTGGTGAAAGAATTGCTACGCAAACACCCTCCTACCTATTTTGTTCTATCACATGCAGTTACCGAGCCTACAACTTTGGGAGGTTATGATATACCGATCGATGCGAATGTTGAATTTAACTCTCATGGAATAGGAGAGGATCCAAACATATGGAACCATCCAGAGAAATTCAACCCCGATCGGTTCATTTCCGGTGGAGAGGTTGCCGACATCACAGGAGTTAAAGGGGTGAAAATGATGCCTTTTGGTGTGGGGAGGAGGATATGCCCTGGTTTAGAGCTGGGCACTGTACACCTTCACCTGCTGATTGCAAGAATGGTTCAGGAATTTGAATGGACTGCGTATCCACCTGATAGCAAGGTGGATTTCTCTTGGAAATTTGAGTTTACTGTGTCGATGAAAAATCCCCTTAGAGCTATGATCAAGCCTAGAGTTTGATTAAGCTGCGATCCTGCGTCGAGTTATTTATATATCATCGCATCAATTACTTAATCTCCTGCCTAAAAACGTTTGTGATAGTAACAACTCTTCAATTTTATGTAATTAATTAAGTCCATAACAATGGTGCATAGCTTGTCTGCCGGCCCTTTGAGAATTATAAAAGTCTTTTTCCATTTTAAATTTCCTCTGTTTATTTCTGTGTTTGTGCTCCTTAATTTATCCAGCGTCTAGATGTATATTTTCTAAACATCAATGAATTTCATTGTGGCAAGATTGTTAAAATTGGAAGTTAACCGGTAAAATCATACGATTTTACGAGTTAATATGCATATATCTTATAAAATTACGTTAAAATTAGAAAACCAGTTAAATTACAAGTTGATTTAGTAAAATCAGTTAAACTCGTTAAATTATAGAATTTATACCACAATTAAATAATTTTTGTTTTGTATTTTATTTCTCAAATCCCAGTCTCTCAATTCTTAATGTCTCATCCCAAACCACCACCTTCAATTAATTATCTCATCCGGTCATCCCCCATTTTTTTTCTCACAAAGTCAAATCTTAACCGTAACACTAGCATGATCAAAAAATCATGTTGTTCATCATTGCATTTGCCATTTTTGTGCACCAACTCACCAAGTAAATCATCGCCTCGTCCTTACTGGTAATTGCACAAGGTTAGTTTTCTAACTCTTCTTAATCCTTAAATTTCTCTTGTTTGATTGTTCCAATTCCAATCCTCACTAGTCAATGCACGAGATCCATTTGGCAATTACAACCTGGATTTGTCTCTCTTTTTTTGTAATGAATTTGTGGGTTTCTAGTATTTAGGAATTCAATTAGTTTTAGGGATCCGAATTATGCTTCTTTTTGTGTATTAGGGCAATTAAACACGAACATTGATTTTCTAGGATTTTAGGAATTATAGGCTTCTAGTTGCAGAGATTTTCCAGGGGATTTCAAATTGATTAAGAAGATTGTTGTTATGGGCAATAGTTTGTGTGCCTAGAAGAACAAAACAATGTTGGGAAATCAAAATCTAGTCTGCGTTAGGTTAGGAAGGATTTCTCATATGGAGCATGAAGGAAGAATTTTGATTACTTTATTATTTTTTATTTTCTAGATTTCTGTGTTGCAAACAATAACAACAATATTCATTTTTATACATTAAAAGAATTTAACAATTTCTGATTTGCATACTGATTGTTTGTTTCTTCTCTAATATATTATATTGAATATTCAATGGTAGATTACATGGCATCCAAAAACACTACCAATGACAATAGATTTATTGTGGGATAACAATATGATATAAATAATATTAAGAATTCAAGAAAAGTTTAATGCAAGTATTGTTAGAAAATATTTAGTGAAGGCATTTTTCGTTATGAACATCATTTAACTTGCACTTGAAAGGATACCGAGTTATTCCAACAAGTACCAAAAGTTGTAAAGAAGATGATTTTGAGTGTTCTAATGAAAAAGCAAAAAGCATCTGAGAAGAATAGAAAGACTTTTCACTATATTAGAAAAGACGAAGATACACATGAAAGAAATGAAATTACCTCAATTGACAAGGAAAAGAGAGCAAAAAGTGAAAGTACAAAAACTATCACCAATTAGTTGCTAAAAAAGGATCTCAAAGAAGAACTATGTCAATAAATTACGAGATTTTTCTATACTAGTACAATTCCATTTAATTGTGTGAAAAAACTTGTGTTAAAGCGTTTGACTTGGTTGTAAAGCATGAGTTAGGTTTTAAGCCTCCTTCTTACTATGATATTATAGAGAAGTATTTGAAGCGAGAAATAGATCACACAATGAATTGCTTGAGGAGTACAAGCTTGAATGAAAAAAAAAGAGTTTCTCAATAATATTTGATGGATGGACTGGTAAGACAAGATGTTCCATATACAACTTTTTGGTTAATAGTCCTAAAGGAACAATTTTTCTATCATTTATAGATACCTCCAATATATCCAAAACTATTGATAAGATATTTGAGATGTTAAATGCTATTTTAGAAAGGACTAATGAGAAAAATATGGTGCAAGTAATTATTGATAATGTTGTGAATTATAAGACAACAAGGTAATTATTGATGGGAAAAAGAAATAGATTGTTTAGGGCATCATGTGTTGCTTATTATATTGATTTGATATTGAAAGATTTTGAGAAAAAAACTAGAGGCCCATCAAGTAACTATTGCCACAGTAGGAAAATCACCTCGTACATATATTTAATAACTATTTTTATTTACATGCTAAGGAACTTTACAATATAAAAAGATTTGATCAGGTTTGCTACCACTCGATTTGCTATTACATACTTGACTTTGAATGTTTGAATGACTATAAGATACAATTAATTATAATATTTACTTCCATCCAATGAAGGTCATGTTGGTTTTTTTAAAAATAGAAGAAGGGAAGAGAATTCAAAGTTGTGTTTGGACATCAAGTTTTGGCATGATGTCACTATATGTATTAAAACAACATATCCTCTAATTAAATTTCTTCAATTAGTTGATCCAGATGAGAAATCAACCATGAGTTTTATATATGAAACCATAGATCAAGCAAAAGAGAACATACAAGTAAATTTTGGTTATGTGGGAAAAAGGTATCAATTTAACTTGCTAATTATCTATTTTTTAATTATTTATTTAATAGAAGAGTTAATACCTTATGGTTATTTCACTTTTATATTATGTTATTTAATGTTGATGTTAATATTCTTATTTTTATTTTGTTTTGTAGTTATACACCTATATGGAATTTTATTAATGCAAGATCAAAACTTCAACTTCACAAACCTTTACAAGCAATAACTTATTATCTGAATTCTCATTCCCATTATAATCATAATTTTAAAGTTAATGCCAACATTAAAATTGGATTATATCAAAGCTTAGAAAAGATGACGTCTCATGCAATTGAAAGGTGTGAAATTGATTTACAACTTGACTCATTCAGGAATGCGAAGGGGTTATTCGGTATTGAGGCTACTAAAACAGCAAGGGATAAAAAAAATTCAGCTACATGGTGGGATTCTTATGGTGATGAATGTCCAGAGCTAAAAGAGTTTGTAATTCGAGTTTTAAACTTATAGTTCATTTGAGTGTAAGCGCAATTGGAGTGTAATTGAGATGATAAGTTTTTTTTTTAAAAAAAATATTTTGATATTTGATAAGAATCTTATATGAAAACAATTTGAATTATTTTCATAGGTTCATACGAAACGAAAAAAAATTTCTACAACAGAAAAAAAATGAATGACTTTGCTTTGTGACGTGTAATTTTAAATTGAATGATAACCAAGTAAAAAGACAAGTTAATAATTTTGATGAAGTTTTAGATGATCTCTCATCTAATAAAAGATTGGATAACTAAAAAAGAAGATCATGATGGTTCATCAAATATTTTTTTACTTGGTGTTATTGACAATGCAACACGAAGAAAAAATGGAAATGAAGATGAAAGCAAGATTATTAATTTTGTTTTTTCAATTGGAACAAAATATTTTAATTTCGGAGCATTTTTGCGCATCGATTTCGAGGTGTACATTTTATGTGTTTGAGTGTGAGTAATTAAGTTTATTAATTCAAAAAAATAATTACTTCAAATCCAAAAATAACATGATCTAGAATTGTGTAATTTAATCTAAAAAGACACAGTAGAATAATTTTTTAAAATAAAATTATGAATATTTATAATACTATAAGAATATCATTAATCTCATAAGATCATTATATTATCTGATTGCTCTAAAATTTTAACATAATATATATAAATATGTCAAAAGACTCCTTTTCACATTTCATATCAATCTAATGGTCGTATTAAGAGATATAATTTATATTTTAAAATTATTTATTATTTAAAAAATATTATTTGACCGAAATGGAATATGTGAAATGAAACCAGGACATTCCAACCAAAATTTACGTGGAATTTCTGGAGCGGGTTGAATTTTAAACGAGTTAAAAACTACTTTGTTTTATCTCATTTTTTAAACTAATTCGACATGTTTCGGCCGTTTCGGCGGAAACAAAACAAAATTAATAGTACTAGATGAAAGAGATAAGTAAATTTTTAATGATATTGAAATGGATACTCATGGTATTGAAGATAATTTTGAGATTCATAATAATGTCAATCTAGATAACTCAAGAAGTTTGAAGCTAAATATTTTTGACAATACTAATATTAGAGTTGCAGCTAGTAGTAGCAATAATATTTACAATATTGGTGTTCGTACTAGTAGTAGTAGTAATCATTTTAATAATTATGATTTTTATGAATGTCTAAGAATTAAAGAGGAAGATGAAGGCAATAAGACTGATTTTAGTTTACATGAGATGCCAATAAAGTATTTGTTTTAAATTTATTAGTTTTTATCTAAGAAAATTCCATAGACATAATTGTTTTGTATTGTATTTTTATTTTTAATTCGATGAAATCCCATCATCTATGGTCATTTTCTGTGGATTTGAGTTACGCAAGCAAAAACTTTAGCTATATCAAACTCTTGAAAGATGAGCATGCTCAGACTCGAACTCAAGACATGCAATGCAGATATCAAGTTTTTTACTATCACACTACATCATTTTGGGACAAGTGGTGTTTTCAATTATTTGCACATGCATGATTAGCTTTAGACCCATTTTGTATATCACTGAAAATATTTTTTCTTTAATAATATATTGAAATTAATGTGTTTTTTAAATTTTATTTTTAATATTAGCAACACATAAAATAAAAACACAAAAGATAGCTAACTTTAAACAAAAAAAAATCAAGAAATTGTTTTTTCCAACAACATATACCTGTGGAACAAATAAATAAAAATACTGTTACCGATCAGTTAACCACCAACAACCGAAATAATGTATCCACTCTAGAAAATCGCGAAGTTCATTATTGAAATCCCACCAGAAAATTCAAGCTCTAGCCTTTCTTATAGACTTTCTTCTCCATGCACCACCACAATTCATCATCATTAATTCATTCTCTCCTGAAAGCAAACACGATGTCGTCTACTCTCAGTTTGAGTTCTGCATCTCCTTACTATCATCTTTTCTTTACCGTTCTTGCCCTGTTCATTTCAGGCCTTCTTTTCTTGCTTTCTCGAAAATCCAAATCCAAACCCCTGCACCTCCCTCCAGGTCCCCCAGGTTGGCCTATTGTTGGAAATCTTTTCCAAGTTGCTCAATCAGGCAAGCCTTTCTTCGAATATGTTGATGATCTACATTCGAAATATGGTTCGATTCTCACTCTTAAAATGGGAACAAGAACTTGGATCATCATCAGCGATGCGAAGTTAGCCCATGAAGCGCTTATTGAAAGGGGTGCTTGGTTTGCATCTAGGCCAAAAGAAAACCCAACAAGAAACATCTTTAGCTGCAATAAGTTCAGTGTCAATGCGGCGGTTTATGGTTCGGTGTGGCGGTCGCTGAGGCGAAACATGGTGCAAAACATGCTTAGTTCCAGTAGGATCAAGGAGTTTCGAGGTGTAAGAGACAGTGCAATGGATACACTTATTGATCGGCTTAGAACAGAAGCTGAGGCTAATAGTGGAGCTGTGTGGGTGATTGCAAATGTCCGGTTTGCAGTGTTTTACATACTTCTAGCCATGTGTTTCGGTATTGAAATGGATGATGAAACCATTGTGAAAATGGATCAGGTAATGAAGTCAGTCTTGATCCTTCTTAATCCAAGAATTGATGACCTCCTTCCGATTTTAAGCCCGTTATTCTCCAAGCAAAGAAAGAGGGTCCAAGAAGTAAGGAAAGAGCAGGTAAATTTCATGGTTTCCCTCATCGAAAAGCGAAGGAATGCTGTCCGAAACCCAGGATCGGACAAATCGGCGATGTCATTCTCATACCTGGATACCCTTTTTGACCTAAAAGTCGACGGAAGGAAATCAGGTCCGAGTAATGAAGAACTTGTCACTCTTTGCTCAGAGTTCCTCAACGGTGGGACCGACACTACAGCGACCGCTGCCGAATGGGGCATTGCGCAGCTAATTGCCAACCCCCAGGTTCAGACCAAGCTCTACAACGAGATAAAATCAACTGTTGGGGATCGGAAAGTGGACGAGAAAGATGTAGAGAACATGGAGTATTTGCATGCAGTGGTGAAAGAATTGCTACGCAAACACCCTCCTACCTATTTTGTTCTATCACATGCAGTTACCGAGCCTACAACTTTGGGAGGTTATGATATACCGATCGATGCGAATGTTGAATTTAACTCTCATGGAATAGGAGAGGATCCAAAAGTATGGAACCACCCTGAGAAATTCAACCCCGATCGGTTCATTTCCGAAGGAGAGGTTGCCGACATCACAGGAGTTAAAGGGGTGAAAATGATGCCTTTTGGTGCGGGGAGGAGGATATGCCCTGGTTTAGAGCTGGGCACTGTACACCTTCACCTGCTGATTGCAAGAATGGTTCAGGAATTTGAATGGACTGCGTATCCACCTGATAGCAAGGTGGATTTCTCTTGGAAATTTGAGTTTACTGTGTCGATGAAGAATCCCCTTAGAGCTCTGATCAAGCCTAGAGTTTGATTAAGCTGCGATCCTGCGTCGAGTTATTTATATATGATGGCATCAATTACTTAATCTACTACCTAAAAGCGTTTGTGATTTTAATAAGTCTTCAGTTTGATGTCAGTAATGAATTCCATAACAATGGTGCAAAGCTTGTGTGCTCGGCCCTTTGAGAGTAATAAAAGTCTTTTCCATTGTAATTTTCCCGTGTTTATTTCTGTGTTTGTGCACCTTAATTTATCCAGAATTCTGATGTATAATTACTAAACATCAATGAATTTCATTGTGGGGCTAGCTGAATCCAATAAAATTCTGTTTTGATAGGCAACATTCAGGGCATTTTACTTACAGTTGAAATATGATACAAATGGACTAATTAGGTTATCTTATTTTATAAAAAAAAAGATATTGAAATTAATGACTTTGACTTTTTTTAATAAAATCGAAATATAGATGTTATGACTATCACGACAACGTCTTGAGAACTAAATCCTAATCATTTATAATCAATCAATGATTAGCTAGATTTTTCAAGTATGACTTACCATAAAAAAAATAAAAAAATAAAAAAATCATGAATTCTAATTCAAAATCAATTTAATACTAAAGAATAAAATCTGAAAAAAAATAAAAATTAATTCAACACGCTAAATCCATGTCACGAGTTGTGAGACCAAACTAATAATCTATAAAGCAAACGACAATAAAACTATATATTTAAATATAAAAATTTGATTTAGAAAGAAAAACACTTTTGAAATGAATAATGTTTTATGAGATGGTGTATATTAATAACATCACATCTTTTAGTTTATACTATAGTATTAAACAACCTCAATTTAAACAAGTTAATCTATTAAACATATGACTTGGGTTATAAGATCAAGATAACTTCATAAAAAAATAAAATAAAATCTAATTCATAATCAATGTAATGCCAACAAATAAAATCAAAATAATACCAAATAAAAAAAACTCGAGCCAACCTAGTTAACTTACGACTTGAGTTATGAGATTAAGATAATTTTAAAAAAAAAATTAAAATAAATCATGATATACAATTATCAATCAACTTAAATCCAATAATGAATTATGATATTAAAAAAAAGACATTAAGAAAAACTTATCCCACGAGGTATGAGACCAAGTTAAGAATATATAAAATATATTACAATAAATTATATAATTTAACATCCAATAAACTAAAAATTTCTATTGAAATGATTTTTTTATTAATATGGATGTCCAGGTCAGCTTGAACACACCTTAATTAATCTCACGGATCTTGAAATCAACGACATATAATTCTCCAGTGATCATCATATTAGTAACCACATGGTTTAAATATAAAAACACACGGAGAACAAATTTTTTAACCCCAAACTCTTATCATTGGAGCACCAATTAAATGTTTATTAAAATGAATATTATTTTGAATGGTGATGGAACATTAAAATATATTTTTATTGTAGCTATTTTATTATTATTATTATTATGGATCGGGATCAACCAGTGCAAATAATTCATAAAATAAGAGTGATATCGGTGTTTAAGCTGCTCCGGGCCCAAAAAGTAATCTGATTAAACGGCCCATTAAATCATCACAACTACATTTTTTTGCAACATTAATGAGATAAGACTACAATTTTTGGACTTCGGCATGATTACTTTGAGCTATAATTTTATGGTATTCAATCTATAATTATATATAAATATAAGAAATAAATTAATCAAGAGAACTAGTTTTTTAACATACAATAGAATCTTATATTAATTTCTGATGTACTTGAATGTTATTTATTATTCGTTACTTTTATATATCTCTTGCTATATTAAATGGGTGTTTTTTATATATATATTTTAAAAGCATTTTTAAAAAATATATATATTTATTTTATTTTAAATTAAATTAAATATTTTTTTTTCTTTTTAGATAATTTATGTGTTAATATTAAAAATAAATTTAAAAAAATAATAAAAATTTATTTTAATATATTGATAAAAAAAAAAACTTTTAAAAAACATTTTCGTAGACCTATATAAAAAGAAAAGTTATTTGTAGCCATGTTGGTGAAATTGATGGTATTCAGTTGACTTATTGCATGGCCTTAAGAGTGATGGGATTCCTGCACTTATTAACCCGCTTTTTCCGCCCTTAAAATCCGTGCGCTGTGTTGGTTCCATCTCGAACTTGGAGTTGGATGGTGAGGGATCTCTCTTTCATTATTGCTATGTCGGAAAAATTATATTTCTCTTTATTTTTATTTCTCCTGTGTTTGATAAGACAGTGAATTATATTTTTTAATTAAAAAGTCTATAAAAAAATACTAATTTAAATTCTTTTTAGGGAAAAAAACAACTTACAAATTACTTTAAAAGAAAGAAGCACTGCAAGAGAATAATTTGTCAAGAAACATTACTGTGGACGAAAAAGTATGTGTGTGTGTGTGTATGAACTCTTGATTTGAGATCCTGCTATGCTAGTTGAATAAGCTCTTTAACAAAAATGGACGAAAAAGAATCTCGTTGAAAGATGGCTAAGATTCTGTGTCATGCCCGAAAACACGTCCAATTTAGTGATAAAGATACTAGGAAAACAACCTTTAAGGATTCGAAAAACATCATTATTAAACTTTCTTGGATCTTTTTTTCTAAAAAATAAAAAATAAATTTGATCTAATTTGACTTGGTTGATCTAGGTTCATTCACGGTAAAAATCCCACTTTATTATTATTTTTATAAATAAACTCATAATAAATATGATTTGAGTTCTACAAAAGTAATTATCTCAAGTTAATTACAGAAAAGATCAACGAGATTAGTAGAAACTGGGAGCATGATTGGCTTTATTTTGAGACACGACACTACATAGAAAGAGAAAAATTATAGACAAGGAAAATGGCCGTTGCCTGCAAGGTGACTCACGAATGGGGTATGAGAGCAACAGAAGAATAGAGCAACGTCCCACATAAATGTTTTTTGGTCTCTGTAGTTTAAAGATTCCGATGTGATGTTTTCACAAATTTCGAAAATGCACCCTCTCATCTTTTCGTTCAAAATCCCTATAAATGCAAGAAAAAATTCTAATAAGCTAAGATCTCTGTTACGTTAATAGAGACCAAATCTTTCACCTTTCTGCCGCTTGTTGCCATTAAAGGACTAGCCCTCCAAAACTATCCATGCACAGAAAGCATCTCTTGAAGTGCCTCCTAATCCAATTATGATGCTTCCTCTAATGATAACTCAACGAACATTATCACTTCAGCTCACAAGGAAACACGGGTAAAGAACACAGAACGTGACTTTGCATGCGTACCTTGAGGAAAAATATTGGAAAGAACAGAGAGGTAACGAAAATCAAGTTCTGGTGATCCAGTCAAATCTACAATCCTGGCGACAAATGAACTGCTTAGTAGCTTTATAAAGAATCCAGACCTTTTTGTAATACCTGAAGCAGGAGACATGTGGAGCATATCAGAATTGCAAACCCCAAATGGGTGGTTGCATGACGTGAAATGGCCAATGAAAGAAACATCGGGCAGAAATGCAGGGTTATCTACGTCTGATGCGTCTGTGTAGACACAGACTGCTGAAGTTACACTTGCATGAGAAGGGGAGAGGCATGTAAGAACTGCTATCTCATCCAACCATTCTTCATCAGATTCTAGTTGACAACCGAAACTAACAAAACTGCCCAGAAATCAACCATTTTGAAGGGGGGGAATTAAAAAACAAATGACTTTCACAATATTTACAGTAAGCCATGAGTTAAGAACAATGAACTTTCTGGGAGTTGTTCCCATGGCATTCCAACTTTTTTCACTCTATATCCATGTTTGAACTCTGTAAGATTGGGAAACCTAATGAAAGCAGCTTAAATTTGGACTCTTATGAAGGCTCTAGGGATTTGATAAGCTTTCTACATGCTTGTCTGCTATGTCTTCAGCAATCTGATTACTCTCGCTCAGGGGGGTGGAATTCTCCCCACCTTCTGCTTCATCACCATCAAATGCACAATGATTATCTTGAAGGGGGTCCATCCCATGGTTGCTGTATGATCTTGGTGAAATCCCACGCTCAGTCAACATATAGTTATAAGAATGGGAATCAAATGTCTCTGTACCATATTGAGAACGGGTAGCTGAACTGAACAAAGGTTGCATCGCGCGCTTTTTCTCAGGAAATTCACGCAATGACATTCGACAAACAGGACAAGTGGAATGCTGTTGCAACCATATATCTATGCAGGTCACATGGAAGGAGTGCCCACAGTAGGGGAGAATCCGCAATATATCTTCGCCATGGTATTCTGCAAGACAAACTGTGCATCTGCCACATAAAACAACAGCTTATTAGCAGAAAAACTGTGAAATGGCAGAATACCATGAACTGTGAAGATTACCACACAAATCCATGAGGAAACCAATAAGCTAAAGAGACAACATGGACACGGTGCAATTGAAACCTTGCTGCTATTTGTCATGATGATCCAATTACCAATATGATGCAACTTGTTTCTACTTTTAGATGCTTCTTCAGAAGGTGGTTCCACATGACCAAAAAATGAACAAAAATAAAATTAAAGTAAAAATGAATCAATTAAAAAAATTCTGCAGAAAAACAGGAATATATCCGTGAAGATTTCAGTGACAACCAAAAAAGGGGTCCAGCGCTAAGAGTTCCAGCTAGAATGTGTACAAAAGGTTCAGAAAATAAATCTATCAGATAGGTAAGCCCTCTAAAGGAGCACTGCCACAAATTCAAAAGTATAAATGAATGGTATTTCTTGAGATTTTTTCACAGCATCACATAACTAGTATTAACAAAAGGATGGCTTATGGCCAATGAAAGGGTAACCCAGGGAGAAGGATTTGTTGTTTAGGAGTTAAAGCTTCGTTTATAAGTGCACAGATACCACCAGTTTGATGCCTTTTACTTCAGATGAGCAAAATTGTCTTTTGGAAAATTGAGGTTCAACATCCAACAGAGTAACCCCTTTCTCAATAATTCCTCTCGCCCAAGCCTCTGTTTTCACTTCCTCATGAAAATCACAGAGGTTATTGTCACCCAGATTGAACTGGTGAATTATACTAGAAAAAAAGAAAAGAAAAGAAAAGGCAACTTTGGGTCCTCCAAAAATAGAGGAGCAAATCTTCTATTTCAACACATTTTTCATAATTTATCAAGGTCAGGCTAATTGGATTCTCAAAAGGTCAAAGGTTGCCTTAATCAAAACTCAAATAGCGACCAATCCTTCTGAATACCAACATTTTTTATTTTTATTTTCCTTCTGTCAAGGGGTGAAAATACAAGAGCATCCATGGTTCAATTCCCATTGATTAATTGTTAGCAAACCCCACCTCAAATTCTATGTGCCTTGTGGAAACATTTTAATTAGTTTTTGGCCGGTCAATCAAGCATCAAAGGCCTGGGAGAAGAAGGTGGTTTCTCATTAAGCAACAATAGTTAAATATCGCCTTCAAGACTGCTGTAAGAAGACACCATCTACCGTTTGAAAAAACAGGACGCTGCAAGATAGCTAAAATGAAGGGTTTACTCTGTCTCATACAAGATAGCTACAGCTAAATCAAAGTCTATATCAGAAGAAAACTTAAGTCAAAATTCAAATTTTATAAGAAATCATCAATCCTTCACCTCCACACCCTGTTCTTCACACCTTTCAGAAATAGGACTACAAATGGATGAAACCTTGAAAATTAAAAAAATTAAAATCACAACACCATATTACTGGCACTGCACATTCTTCTTCGTAATGACAACTTAAGCCAACATGGTTCAAAAACTAGTAAAGTTTTCCATATCAAAAACAATCATTGCATAAAAATCAAAACCAGTAATACTGAAAAGGAATTAGAGCAAGGAAGGAAGAGCATACTGAGCATCTTCTGAAGCTGAGAAAATCTTATCATTGTACTTCTTGGTTGGAAAGTTTGCTACAACTACATATTCAAGACCACCTCGTTCCAACTGTAACACATGTCAAAAATTAACAGTTACGGTCCTAAGCAAACAATTACCCCATGAAACAAAACTCTACTCAGCAAAAGAAAAAACCAAAAGTCAAAGATTAAATTGTATTTTTTTTACGAAATTGGGACTTTTTGCCTCATAATAAGTACGTTTATATCACATTCTACTGTCCAATAAGCCAGTTCCAATTGATTTGGTGATTGACTTCGTTTTACCGCAAATAAAATTTCCAAATTTAAACAAACACAAGAAACTAAACCCAATTAAGAACAAAAAAAAAAACACCATCTCTAGAAGCTAAAATCCAGCCTACTCCACTCACAGAATTACGAAACAAAAAAAAAACCCACATTAATTTCCACAGTGCAACAAATGAATAATAACAAACATCCAAAATTAAACAAACAAAAATAAATTAAACCCGATTAAGAAAAGGAAGAAAAGCCACCATACAAGCTAAAAACCAACCAACCCAACTCCACTCATTCAATCCCAAAACCAGAAACCATGTAGAACCCACTTCAGTTTACACAAATAAATCATAGAACACACATTCTAACAAGAAGCTAAATATAGAACAGTGCTGAAAATCAAAGGGGAGACAAAAGGAAATGCTTACTAGGCTGAGATTAGATCTGGAAGCAATAGGAAAAGCTCGTCTTGAAGCATTCAACTGAATCCGAGCACAGAGAAGGCGAGTGCAAACAAAAACTATAAACATGGTGCTTACAGCGAATCCTATTACTGTCATCACCAAATTTATCCCTGAAGCTATCATTTTTAGAAGTAAAGTTTCAATCTTTTTCACTCTGGTATTTAAGAACTCAAAATCAACAAGACCCTTTATTTTTCTCAACCTCTTTACACAGTCCTTGATCTAATTCTACACTTAGAAAAACAGCATGTAATAGAGGTCCCATCTTGAGACAAAAAAATAGAACTAGAATTTTATAGTGTGAGGATTAATATATCTTGTTCTTCTTCTTCTTCCTCTTCTATGAAATGTGTAAGGAAACAAGAGGGGAAATTATCAGAGAAGAAGCAAAAAAGTAACTGACTGTTTCATTGTTGAAGTGTATGGAAAAAAAAATCCCTTAAAGAAAGAGAAGAGCTCATGTTTGTGTTGGGAAAGAGGGGGGCGAGGGAGAGATCAAGGAAAGAGATTTAAGGGAGATTATGGGATCTAATCTTCAATGTGTAGATCATAAGTGTGTGTGGGGTTTTTTTTTTTCCTTCTTATTTTTATTTTTATTTTGAGGTGGGTGTTGATAACTTGATAGTGGTAAAAAAATATAACTTTATAATCCAATACACGTGAAAAAATGATGGCATTTACTCGGGTAAACAAGAGAATGCTATTTTTTATTTTCATTTCTTCAGGCAATTGGATAACTTTTTTTAAAAAAAAAGAATTTACTCGGGTAATTATCTTTTTTATTTCTAAAAAGGTAGTTTTTATTTTTATTTTTATTTTTATTTATAATAATATATTTTTGTTAACAAAATGTTGTGATGGCATTTAGTTTCCTTTTAATTACTATTTTGCCGATAAGTAACTATTGTGACAAGTAGCGAATGTTCATCAATTGTGTTATATAGATGTGATACGGAATCTTTAAATTAAATGTTTTTTTTTAATCTTGAGGTTTTTTCCCGTGCTAGTTATGGATATATCATATATGTTAATCGAATTTGGTCGTTGAATACTTCAATGTGAATTATTCATGTAGATCTAATAGATTTAGAAAAATAATTATGTTAATCCAGGATCATGACCAAAGTTATCAATTTTATTCGGTTGACGCTTTGTTTCTTAATTAAATATATCAAATATATATATATATATATATATATATATATATATATATATATATATATATATAATTGTCAATATATATAGTTAAATATATTGATTTAAAAAAATGTTCAAATCCTAAAATAAATTTAATTAGAATTGTGAAATTTAATTTAAAAAAATCCACAATAAAATAATTTTTCTGAATAAAATTATAAATATTATATAATATTATGAGAAATCATCATTAATCTCGCAGGGTCATTACATTCTCTTATTGCTATGAAAATTTAACATAATATATATATATATATATCAAGAAACTCTTGGTAAAATTTTATCTCAATCGAACGGTCAAATTAAGAAAAATAATTGATATTGTAAAATTATTTATTATTTTTAAAAAATGTTTTTTTGACCAAAACAAAATAGGTAGAACAAAACTAGAACGTTCCGGCGGAATTTTCAAAACGAATTGAAATTTTAAACGAAGTAAAAACTATATCATTTTAACTTATTTTTTTTAATTTGCACAAAAGATTTCGACCATTGCAGTCTAAACAAAACAAAATTGAAAATACTAATTGTGACCTTTTAACCAAAGTTGTTAAGCTCCATCTAGATTGATTAGCCGATTCAACTCCTATTTAGGTTGGGTTTTAAAACAAATTAATTTATTTGATATAATTATCCCAGTGGTTACTGAGATGGATGGTCGATTCAAATAAAATTTAATTTAATTTTTTAACGTATATTGTTTTATTTTATTAAAAAAAACTAATATTATTTTGACTACTAAACTAGAATAAATCATTAAATTCCTGACCTAATCTTAAGTCAAATCATAAGGTAGTTAAGTTTAATAACTTATACGATCAACAAGAAAAAGGAAACGTTTCATGTAAAGATATAATGATGATTTTTCAGGTATATTTGACATTGTATTTTAAAAATATTTTAAAAAAGTTTGAGAATTTGTTATTTTTATTTTTAATCTTGAATTATTTTTATTTTTATTTGTAAATCAACATATTTTTTTACAAATATCATCATAATATATTTTTAAATAAAATTATTTTAAAAAACAACTTTAATTATTCTTAAAAAAAACTAACACACGTAAAATAAAGATGGAATATTGCTACACGTGACAGCGATGGTGGCAAGGCTTGACTTATTCAATATAATTTTAAAAGAATGATTTAACCATTTTAAATCCAGGTAGGGTGAGTTTTTGTGGAATGACACGATGACAGGCTAGCTAAGTTGTTGCATGAACCAATTTAATTAGATAAAATAAAAATGCTGAAATTCAAATTCCTAATTATTTGAATATTAGATATTTCATATGTGCCATTCAGACAAACATTTCAATTCAAAATCCAATTTATCAGGTGAAGTCTTGAAAATAATTTTATATTACTCCTTGAAACGCCAACCCCTTAACCTAACCTAATTAACTTTGTTGCTGAAAAGAAAAGAAATTTAAATATTTTTTTTACAGGATTAAAAGAGGGCTGGTATGGTAAAAATAGTAAATAAATAAATAAAAACAGAGCAACCAGGACAGGTGACTCTCTCCCAGCTTTCTCGTGCTGACAAAATTGTATACATTAATATACATTATTCTGATTCGTCCTTGGATGGTTCTGACTGTTTTTCTTTGCAACACCCTAGCTGGGTAAGAGAATTAATAATAATAATAGTAATAATAATAATTTTGATTCTGTTGTCTGAAATCGAAGATCTCGTCATAAAATTATGCGTGGACATTGCTAAACTACACGATAATATGTGATTCTGTACAAATTCAAGATTTTAATTATGATCTTCATGGATAAAAAAAAAAACAAAAAAAAAATTTTCCTGCATGGACCAGAGCACAAACATCTTCTTCCAAGATTGGAATATTGAGAAAACATTTTTGAGCATTGTTTAGATTAAGTTTGGATTAATTAGAAAAACAATGAGAAGCATTAATTAATTATATTGTGCATTAAAAAAGAATTGGTCGGTTCAACTTCACTTTAAAAAGACATTGTCCTGGCATTTAAAAATAACTGGTCGGTCCAGTTTAACTATCTAGTTCATGCCTTGAGTATTACATCAATTTTATTCCTGGATTAGCTTTAATAACTATAATTTTGATATTTTAGATTATATATATATATGATTTTTCGGGGAATCCATCACCAAAACCAAAAATGAAATACAAAAGAATTTTATAAACAGGAACAGGAGCGGAGAATAGAAGAGAAGATTGTTCCTTAATCTTATCATCACTTGTGAGATTAGTTTTTATTTTCATAAAAATAATGAATCGGTGTATATTTGACAATATGATTGAGTTTATTTTGTAAGATTTTTTTTATTTGAAAATATATCAAAATATTTTTATTATTATCTAAAAATTATTTTTGACATCGGCACATGTAAATAATTTAAAATATAAAAAAAACTAATTTAAAAAATATTTTTTAAAATATAATGTACCCGTTAAATTAAGTGTAAAATTTCCTCTCAAGGTCGCATACAATTACTGTAAAACTTGAAAAGGGAGTGAGACAGAGGGTTGGAGTTGTTATTACAAGGTTTTCAGTTGATTGCCGAGTTATTAGAAAAAGACATGGAAGCAGTTGAATTTTACATCCTATTTTTGGAAATAATCCAAAAATCCAAACTTTTTTAATTTCCACTTTAGGCTAATCATGAGATTAACGAAAGATTATTAATTTCGATTGCAATTTGCTTGATAGGTGCTCTAGTGGCTGTCCATTTCATCACAAGTTGACTAGATTATTATAGTATTAGAGCACAAATCAAGTTGTCGATCCACCATTGGACGTTGAGAGTGACACGTCGCTGTTAGTTGCTATCTATGCATCCAGCAAATGCCAACTGACACGTCATTTGCCACATATTTCAAAAAAAATATATTAAACGACTGGCCCTCATCTGTCTAGCGGTTATGGAAATCTGAATATTTTGGCTGGTGGCCCATTTATATAATCTCCATTGTAAGCTAGTTTTGCTCCATAAAGTCCGGTCTTTAAATTAATTAAATTATCCAAAAAGGCCACTAAAATCTTAGTAATGATACGCACAGCAGGTTTTTGGAAAACATTTTCAAAATGATTTTAAAAAAATGAGTTTGTTTTTTGTTTAAAATAAAATTATTTTTAGTTTTTTAAAATTATTTTGATGTACTGATATTAAATTTATTTTTTAAAAAATATTATCTTAATTTATTTATAAATAAAAAATATTCTAAAAAATAATCATAATCACACTCTCGAATACCTCTCCAAGTCCACTTTGATTATGGACTAGTGTTGAAAGAGTTATTGGACTCACCTAGGTTTACCTTACTCCATTTAAGAATATCAATAAGTCTCCATATATCAGGATTTTTAAATTTATATCTTATTTATAGGGTTTTATGCATTTATAAGTATTTGTTATCTAATCATTATCTAACAAAAATTAAATACTATATATTTGAAGTGTGTGTATATTAAATGATAGACTTATAAATATATGTACTGTACTAATATTGAGACATATGCATATTATATAGGATTTAAACAAATATAAATACTATATATTAGGGCTGGGTCAAGTTTTCGATGGAGTTTTATAATATTTATATTCTATCGATTATTCATCAAATAAGATAATTGTTAAAAGAAAAAAAACTCAAAATATTCGGATCAATATTCATCAAATTTGTTACATGTTTTTTCCTTCGTTGTCTTAAGTAAACATGTTTTTATATTCATTATATTTATTTATTATATTTCAAACAATTGCCTAAATGTTGGATCTAGTCACATGTAGTTTTCTTTCTTACGTTATATTACTTTGAGTTATAAAAAAACTCTTTTCGATTTATGAATAATATCTAAAGAAACTAGATCTTTAATTAGTTTGAAAATATCTATTGATTTAGGAGCAAACACACGCGCTGATGCCCTGGCTAGCTCATGGAAAGGGCTATGGAGATGGAAAGGCTAATGATTCCATCTTATCGCTGTTGGAGTTCTATCTATGATATCGACCTCCACCTTTTCTTGTTACTGGTGTGAATCATCATCTTCTTCGCTATCAATGATGCCCTAGCTAGACCCCTTGCTGAAAAAATCCAAACATGGCGGGCTATATATATGTGCGTGTCTCCATATATTCCCAAACATGGCGGGCCGTGCGTGTGTGTGGACACACACATATATATAGCCCGCCATGATTACGGTTTTTTCAACAAGGGATCTAGACAGGGCATCAATGAGAACCAAGAAGACGAGGACTCAAACCAGTAACAAGCAAAAGTGGAGGGTTTTTTCCAGAAAAGGTCCAGGGCATCAATGAGAATGAAGAAGATGAGGATTCCCATTAGTAACAAGCAAAAGCTTGTGTATATGTATATGTATATGTATATAGGTGCTTGCGGCTTGAAGAACTCGTGAATCTGCATTTAACTTCGAGTACTGTGAGGAAAAGGAAGAATACTCGTTATTAAATCAAGATTTATCTAATAATAGTTGGTAATGATCTATTGATTTCGACTTGTTAACATTTACAGAGCTCTTCAGATAAGCTCAAAAATTAATTGGTGGAAGGAACAGAAGTGTTTTTAGACAGCAGAGTTTCAAGTTGAGACATGGCAGGGCTCACATTACATGGGCCTTGAGTTAAATGTTTTTGGTCAACAGCCCAACTACCCATCCATGGACCAGGTCCATCCATGCTCTTCCTATTGCCCTGTCGCCCTCGGCATGTATTATTACAGGTGGTCCGTTCTTTTGCTTGCACGCCTGTCAAACCTTCAAATACCACGTGTTAATTAATCATTACTGGTCAATTGCACGCGTTTTGTTGCGGATAGACTAGTTTTTTCTAAAACAATTATGAAATACTAAAATTATAATTTTTTTTAGCATAATATTCATATTGAAAATAATATTTTTTTTCTTGGCAGAATGATTGAATCCAATAATTTTAATTATCCAATCAAGCCCGTCTAAGTAGAATTTTTTTTAAAATAATTTCTGGGGTGTTCATCTTGATATTTTTAAAATATTTTTATCAAATGATGTGTCCCATGTGACCTCACTCAAGTTTTGACTTTTATAGTAGATGGAAAAATCAAAGTTTGAAAGATTTTGATTTAAAAATATGTTTTTAATCTATTTTTAAATAAATCATCAAGAAATACTTTTATAAATTGTGATAAATTAATAAATGCAGTAAAAAACTTTAAAAAACACTCCAAAACCAAAATCAATCCGGAATAAAAAATCAACCCGAGCTAAATTATGTTTTTTTACGAACTCTAAAGGTAAAATAAGATATAATATAAACTTTGATTTTAGTTTTTTTAATTATTATTATTAGTTTTAACTTCCATAATACATCCTCCAAAGAATTTTTATGGATTAACATCAATTCTTTTAAATTTATATTATTCAAATGTAAATTCTAATACATTCATAAAATATATTTTTGGTAATATATTGATTGAAGTTGAGTTATTAGATGGTATAAAAATAAAATAAAAATGGATAAAATCATGATTCAATTATTATCTCCTTTGGAATGCAACAATTTATTTTCTTATTTTTTTTAATCATAATTATTAAATCTGGATCAATTTAAAATTAAAAAAATTTTTGATTTAGTTTAACCAAGTCAAGTTCATTGATAATTTATTGATTTGTTAAAAATCCAAGTTTATATATATATATATATATATCCCGATCAATCATTCTAATCTGTAATCCAAATCTTGAATGTAAGCCATCAGCCAATGATTTTTATTTTAATTAATATTTGTTGACTGCATGTCGTGTGATATGTATTTGACTTTGTAAATAGCATGGGTGCAATCTCTCTGTGATTATAAGAAAAATCTGAAGGATCAAACGCTGGAGAGTGTAGAAAGAAAGAAAACCCTGCTTATAGCAAGAAATTTCGCAATACACGAACAAATAGCGGTATTGTTGGCCACTATTTACACTGGATAATGAATGAGAGAATAAAACAATTGCTGTATCTTTGAACAAACTGTTTACTGTTGAAAAAACACTGTTTTTGCTCGAACTTGGCAACAAATCATGGAGTCGTCTATTTGGATTTGGAAGGGCCTTGGCCACCGCCGCCGGGAACCACCGTGCGAACCTTGAACCTCTCGAGCGTTAATGGCGATTCAAGTCCTTTTCTTGAAGGTGTTCTTGGCGAGTCGACACTGAAGCTCCTTTGCAAGCATAATGCCCTTGTCTTGACCTGACTAGGTTTTTCTATGTATAAATTAAGGGTACCGATTTTCTTGAACATCCCCGCAAATTCATCATGCAGCTCTGGGAACAACTTCTTGAAAACTTCACTTCTTCGAATAAACAGTTCTCTGAAGAATTCCAGCAACATCAGAAACCTTGAATCAATGGACTCCAATGCCTTGTCTTGATTTCTGTAGCATTTATCACTAAAATAACCGAACTTTTGCTGGTAGAGACCACTTTCCAACAGGGACAAATCGTCATATGTGCCTAAAAATGGAGAATCACTGGAGCTTGAAGCCATGGAATCTGCTGTATCACACCTGGGATAACCAAACTGATAAATATCCACCTCAGGACACACCGAGGAAGCGTCGCGATGATTGCCCTCGGACATGATCGTAATATCAGAACTTAGAAGACGCTGAGATGACAAGATTGAGCAAGATTTATTGTCTGAGTCGATGAAGAAGTAATGCAAGAGATTGCTTTGATTTTTGATGGATCTGTGAATGGCTAGAGAGGTCTTGATGGGGGTATATATAGAAGAGAAATCAGGGATAAAGTCAACAGATTTTGGTAGTGAGGACAAAGTCAAGCTGATTAATATACGCGTGCTGACTTTCTTATTCCACTCTACATAAAGAATTCAATTTTCTAAAGATGGTTTTTTTGAAAATAACAAGCAAAAGTGTGTGTATATTCGAAATATTTTAAAATAATAAAAAATAAAAATAAACAGGATAAAAGGAATCCATCCATCTCCATATATATCATAGATTTCTTTTCATGCAGGAGAGTGATGATATAACCAAAAAGATCAAATAAGCAAGATTTTATATATATATATATATATATCTCAAATAAATTATATTTTTTATTTATTTATTATGTTTTGAGATTCCAATCAAAATAGAATCTTCGATGAGCTCTTTAATCTCTACTTAGATAAATAATTATAGACGCGTATTAGAGGATTTTGAGTTTATGATTTTCATTATAAGAAAAACGCATTGAAAACTTCCACTGCTAGTAATAAAATGAACTTTAACCTTAGTTGTTCAAGAGTTTGATTGAGATTATATTTTAAAATATTTTTTATTTTAAAAAATATCAAAATAATATATATTTTAAAAAATATATATTATTTTTTATATAAGCTTAATTATCTAAAAATGTTAAATTTTTTTAATTTAAATTAAAAAGAAAACACGGCGTAAATACTATCCATTTAGCTTTGTTAACATTTACGGAGCTCTTCAAAAATTAATTGTTGAAAGGAGCTTAAGATTTTAGACCACAGGGTTTCCAGTTGAGACATGGCAGGGCTCACATTACATGGGCCTTAAGTTAATGTTTTCAGTCCACAGCCCAGCTAACCATCCTTGGACCAGGTCCACCCATGTTTTTCCTATCGCCCTGTCGCCCTCAGCATTTATTACAGGTGGTCAGTTCTTTTGCCTGCACGCTTGGCAAACCTTCAAATACCACGTTAATTAATTTATTACTGGTCAATTGGACGCGTTTTGTTGCGAATGGACTATTTTTAAAAAAATAATAATTAAAAAATACTAAAATTATAATTTTTTTTAGCAGTATCATCGAATCTAATCATTTTTCTTGGCAAAATGATTGAATCCAATAATATTAATTATCCAAGCAAGCCCGTCCATGTGAAACTTGTTTTTTTTTTTTTTTTTTTTTATTATTATTATTATTATTGGGCGGATGATATGTTACCCGTCTTAATTCTTTTAACTTATCAAATGACTCAAGCTTTGACCTTCATAATCAACAGAAAATCAAAGTTTAAAAGTTTTTGATTTAAAAACATAACATTAAAAAACACTTTTATAAATAGTGATAAATTTATCAATGTTGCAAGAAACTTAAAAAACCATCCCAAAAACAAGATCAACCCGGAAAAAAAATCAACCCGGGTTAAGATATGTTTTTTTTAACAAACCCTAAAGATAAAACAACACATGTTATGAATTTTTCTTTTCAAATGAAATAATTTGACACAAATCTTATTCATTTTGGTGGCTTAAATCATGCCAACAATGTTTCTCTCTCTAATGCTGGAATCTAGCAATCCCTCTCTCAACCAAAGACTAAAAAATAATAAAAATATTTTTTTTTGTAACTAAAATGAATTTGAAAAATATTGAAGTGTCAAAATTATATAATTTTAAAGTCTAGGGAGCAAAATATATTTTTGTGTAAACCCATGACATACCACTCAAGTTTGATTGATTGATTGATTTATTTTAGTGTTATTCTTTCAATCTCACCCTTTTCTAAGATATAAAAATCAATTGGTCTCAACTAATATGAGATTGCTGGAAAAGAAAGTTTGATTACAGTTTGAAAAACATTTTTTTTCTGCACAATATATGATAAATAAATTAGCTTTTTAATTATAATTATTATTAGTCTTAACTTCTACAATACACCCTCCAAAGAATTTTTATGAATTATCATCAATTCTTTTAAAATTATAATTTGAAGTACACGATCCAAATGTAAATTCTAATACACTCATAAAAATCATTTTTCATAGCATATTGATTGCAGTTGAGCTATTATATGGTATATAAATAAAATAAGAATGTATAAAATCATGATTCAAGTATTATCTCCTTCAGAATGCAACGGTGCAATGATTTATTTTCTTATTTTTTAATCATAATTATTAAATTAAATTAAAAAATAAAATTGATTTAGTTTGACCAAGTCAAGTTAATTGATAATTTATTGATTTATTAAAAATCCAAGTTGATAATGTTTTTTAAAAGAATCTCGATCAATCACTCTAATCTCTAATCCAAATCTTGAATGGAAGCCGTCAGCCAATGATTTTTATTTGAATTCATATCTGTTGACTGCATGTGGTCTGATATTTATTTGACTTTCTAAATAGGATGCGTGCAATCTCTCTGTGATTATAAGACAATCTGAAGGATCAACGGTGGAGAGTGTAGAAAGAAAGAAAAACCCTTCTTATAGCAAGAAACGAGGTGATTTGTCCGTGTATTGTGCAGAGTTTTTTTTTTTTATATATAAAACTAATTAATATTTTATGTATTGTAATTAATTATTTTAATATTTAATTAATAAAATTATAAAAAATCAAATCTATTCAAAATATATATTTTTTTTATCTAAAAAAACAGTGTACTCGAAATGCAAGTAACAAATAAACGAGCTAATTGAGCTCTTTTTATAATTTCGCAATACACGAACAAATAGCGGTATTGTTGGCCACTATTTACACTGGATAATGAATGAGAGAATAAAACAATTGCTGTATCTTTGAACAAACTGTTTACTGTTGAAAAAACACTGTTTTTGCTCGAACTTGGCAACAAATCATGGAGTAGTCTATTTGGATTTGGAAGGGCCTTGGCCACTGCCGCCGGGAACCACCGTGCGAACCTTGAACCTCTCGAGCGTTAATGGCGATTCAACTCCTTTTCTTGAAGGTGTTCTTGGCGAGTCGACACTGAAGCTCCTTTGCAAGCACAATGCCCTTGTCTTGACTTGACTAGGTTTTTCTATGTATAAATTAAGGGTACCGATTTTCTTGAACATCCCCACAAATTCATCATGCAGCTCTGGGAACAACTTCTTGAAAACTTCCCTTCTTCGAATAAACAGTTCTCTAAAGAATTCCAGCAACATCAGAAACCTTGAATCAATGGACTCCAATGCCTTGTCTTGATTTCTGTAGCATTTATCACTAAAATAACCAAACTTTTGCTGGTACAGACCGCTTTCCAACAGTGACAAATCGTCACATGTGCCTAAAAATGGAGAATCACTGGAGCTTGATGCCACGGAATCTGCTGTATCACACCTGGGATAACCAAACTGATAAATATCCACCTCAGGACACACCGAGGAAGCGTCGCGATGATTGCCCTCGGACATGATCGTAATGTCAGAACTTAGAAGACGCTGAGATGACAAGATTGAGCGAGATTTAATGTTTGAGTCGATGAGTAATGTAAGAGATTGCTTTGATTTCTGATGGATCTGTGAATGGCTATAGAGGTCTTGATGGGGGTATATATAGAAGAGGGATACTTGGTCAGAAATCAGGGATAAAGTCATCAGATTTTGCTAGTGAGGACAGATTCAAGCTGATTAATATACGCGTGCTGACTTTGTTATTCCTCTCTACATAATCCTAGCTAGAGTGTAAATGAACTCCAAATCAAGTTCTGACAGCCAAATCCTGACCATAGTTCCCACAGAAAATACATCTGGTCAACTTTATCTTGTGAAAGAATTTTTTATGGGCAGATTCATCAAGCGGACATGATGGACCTGAGCCTTTCATGCTGTTTTTTTTTTTTTGTGAGGAGGGCGAAGTGGTCACTTGCAAGCGCTGACATGTTTTATCAGAGAGGTAAAATCCTGTTGGAAGCTGCTTGGGTCCGAAATCTTGGTCAAAGGATTTAGCAGCTTTCATCCCTTTGGTCAATGAATTTATAGCAGCCCTCATCCAGCCCCCATTCCTCTGGTCAAATCCAGATCAGAATATTATTAAAATAACCAGTTTGGTTTCGGCTTGTATTATGGTAAACCTCATGTTTCATCGACATTAAAAAAATGATTAATGAATTAAACCACTTTTGACGATGACTCAAGCAGGGTATCATCCAAAGGTAGTCTTTAAAATATTTATTGTGAACACCGAAATTCTGATGTAGATTCACGCCAAAAACCGCGGGAGTTGAACTTTGGACTCACGCAACCGCCTCTGTTGAAAGGAGAAAAAAAAAGGGAGGGGTTAGGGACAATTTGCAGACTGTTAGGTGCAGTGCAAAGTTGTTGTGGGTCCAACAAAACCCCCTCCAAAACCCGCCATGGAGTTCTGAACTGCTGGACACATTACAATTATCAAGCCCTAAGCCACCAGTTTGTCTTATACTCTGAGTTTGTCCAGGTCCTTGTTCAGGAGGAACATACGGGGAATCAGATCCCACTCTACTGAATATCTAGCGATGAAAAACAAGAAATAAAACTTGAATTATAAGTGTTTCGAGGACATCTAACGTTACACAATGAAGAAATATGGACTGCTGCTTGCAGAGATGAATAGATGATTGAATGGCGCGAGGGGGAAAAAGAGTAAAAATTGAAGTAGGCTGAATCTATTTTACAAAATTCCATCTCACAACAAATGATACATCGAACCATATAGACGTAATACAGATCTGCCCTTTAAGGACCATGATTTTAACTATTATGCTACAAAATCGCTGTCCCTCAAACATTGTTGGTAAAGCTAATCATCGAAAACCTAGTAGAATGTTTAATAGCTACCTATTATCTATACATGTTTGGTCTTGTATGATAATTAGAGAATGAGAAATGATCTGCAGGAGGGACACCAGCAGTCCTACCGGGAAGGAAGGAAGGGGGTTCCCTTGAGGGCAGCCGTGGCATATGGTCGGGATAAGAGGGATTTGTGGGATAACTATATCTGGCTGAAGGAGGTGAAACGGTATCCAAATAAGGATAAGAAAAAGGCCTCTGACTAGAGATTCTTGATCCACCCTCGACATCTTGACTGGCCAGATATTGATCCTCTGTAGGAAATCTCGATCCAGCTTGACTGGCCAGAAATTGATCCTCTGTAGGAAATCTCGATCCAGTTGCTGAGTAAGATCCGCTGACAAATTGATTGCTGGAAGCTGCTGGAACTCCTCCATCAGGACAATAGTTTCCCAAACTTAATCGAGCATTAGAACTACGGAGGTTTGTTCGAGGGCTGCCTTCAACCAAAAAATCAGATGGAAGTCTGAACAGTCCAGCATTTCCAAGGGGAATATCTACTTTATCGCCTGGTATTGGAGGGGAGAGTGAGGGATCGACAGAGTTTCTAATAGATCCACCTTCTATTAATGGTAATGTGCTGATTTTCTGTTGCAATGATTGCCTTGCTAGTTTAAGGGCATCCAGCACACCACCCAATTCGTTAGATGCTCTATGTGGCACCAATGCATAGATTTGTTCATTTTGCCTCCCAGAAACTTGCCCTTTGCTGAAACCACTGTCTGTATTTGATGGAAAGCTGGTTGCAGATTGGCTCCCAAGGGAATCATGTGAACTTTGTGAAAGTGGATGGTGGTGGGAGCTGTGTGGAGATGGATGATAATTGTTCCCACGACTCTCTTCATTTTGCTTTTCCTTTTCTGCATGGAATGCAAAATCCTGAGTTCGGGATTCAGAAGTAGGTGTAGCACTGCTCTTCCATTCCTGTAACTGCCCAATATTAACATGCGAAGGTGGTAGAATGCCATTAGGTTGAATGTTAGATGCCTTTTTAACTTCTGACTTTGCCCTGTTGGATTGAGCAGCTACGGTCCCAGTGTGGTGTTGAACTCGTGCCTTGATCTCACAGCCTTCCTCAGTGACATCTGAGTGGTTTCCAGGATAATACGAATCCTAAATCATCATGACCAAGAAATAAAAAAAATCAATGTTCATCGGAATAGAATTCATGGTAAGAGAGAAGTATTTAAATAAACTATTTAACTTTTTTTTACATAATCAATCAGCATGGTTACTTGCTTCTTACCTTTCTGATGAATGAAAAGAAAATTTAGAATTGCAGATTGACTAGTACATCAGGAAAATTTCCTTTCTTTCTTTACTATTTTACGGGCAGATTCTATCAGTACAAACAAAGATATTCCAAGCACATTTCTCGCTTGCAGCACATAGATTATACTCAACAGTTTGCTTAAAATACATTTACCCTAGGAAATATCTTAACAGCTCTTTCAGAGTATTAGCCATCCCTTATTTTGAAGTTGCTACTATATATTGAAACTCCTTTCACCCTCAAAGAAAGCACTAAATTTAATATGTGCAGATGCCACTGGCATGTTATCAACTTAATCTGAAAGCAATTTGATTGTTTATTAGTTGTATAGGTTCCGATAAGCTTACTGGTGTACTGCCATTGTTTTCTCTGAATTTCTCTTCCCATTCTCTTTGAGCCTTTTCCATTGCTTCGTATCGGTCAATGAGTTGTGCTTGATGCTCAAGTGCTTTTTCCATTTCTCTATCACTGCCATACACATTGTCTTCCAGCTCATTACTAACTGCATGCTGTCCATTTTGCAAGCCGTCTGATATTGGGTGTAAGGCTTTCTTTTCCCCATTTTCAATTCCTCCCAACTCAGGTTCTGAGCAATTTGGAAAAACTTCTTGTGTGGTAGCAACCCCATTTTCTGGAGAATCAACCTTGTCTGGACTGGTCCTAAATGCTTCAGTTGTCAATCTGACAACATAAACAACTAATTATTTACATTGTATAAACAGAATAGAACCCCGAATGAATAGTTACCTACATCTGCATGCAAGAACTAGAAAAAGAGAACCACCTAGGGGACTTGCAGTAGAAAATGGCTTGGCAAGGTGATTGTTTATTTTTCTTCCCTGGCAATGTGGAAACTTCAATTTGAATCACAATTAAGAAAATGGTGTCTACATGTCACTATCCTATTCAGAGGGAGTCAAATAAAACTTTTTCAGCACATGAGAGAGAGACATGACTCCTCGGGTAATTGCTATGCCTGGTTCCAAGTTTTTACACATTCTATACTGGACAAACTGTATTGTGTTTATAATGAAAAAACAACAAGAAAATCATTACACTGGAGCTGCTTCCTGTGCTCAGCAATGGGGTATAATTAACAAAAAAAAGTGTGCCAAGTAATTGCTTAAATCTACGATTCCACTTTATAATCAAAGATGTGAGATGAACTAACCTTGATTCTTTGTTTCTTGTTTGGCGACATGATTTGCCTTGGTGATGTTTGGGGGAAGAAATGGTAGATACAAAACTTCTCCGTCTTCTCAGAGATGGATTCTTGCACTTTTCAAGAGAACATGGACTATGCTTGCGACCTTTCCAAGACAAGTTTCTACCTTGTGATGAGGAAAAATCATGGTCAGAACCTGAATGTTCTTCCAACTTATATTTTGTCAATTTCAAATTGACAGAGCTCTCTTCTTGTTTAGAGGTCTTCTTGCCCACTTCGGATTCACAAGGAGTATCCTGATCAGAGCTAGAACCAGACATTTCTGAATCGTCACAGATCCCATTGCTTTCCAGGATGGCAAGAACATCTCCTGTTGCTTTCTCAGCCTTCATTCTTTGAAGAGACACAATCCTTAGCTGTTCCTCCAGTTCTGCTACCTAATTGTTAAACAAGTTTAGACTTTATAATAGTGATAAAGGAGAAACAAGGGAGCCTGGTCCTCAACCCCCCCCCCCCCCCACCACCACCAAAAAAAAAACAAAGAAAGAAAAAAAGAAAACAGGAAAATAAATTCAAGTCATACTCTTTCTGCTAGTTCATCAGCTCTCTGTCTTGCAGTTCTTGACACAGATCTTTCAGATAGCAACCGTGCCCGAAGAAATTCAATAGTCATAGCTGTGGAATGCTCCATGCTAGAACTGGTCCTGGTGAATGAGGGTATGCCAATGAGAACTCAAACAAGAATTGGTTAACTTCCGACCAAATTCAGCAGCAAAAAAATTGCCCCTTCCAAAACTACAGAACAGTTTTCAGCTGACTGGTAACTAATCAATCAGACACTAATAGCTTCTCTAACCCATGGGCAAGGTGTACTCTATCCCTCTGCCCCAAAAAGCATCCAAAGTTTTTTTTTTTTTTAAAAAAAGAAAAAAACTTCTAAGACCCTCTCTTTTCAATTGCCTAAAAAGGGGTGAAGATGGGAAGGAAGAAACCCATAAGCAAGGTTCAGTCGCTCTTCTGGAAAACACTAACTTCAATATCAACTAAGCTAATAAGCAGCATAATGATCAGTTAACTTGTTTCACAAACATAGACCATATATCACTCCAAGCTAAAAAAGCTCTTCCATTTTTGTACAATTTTATCAGCAATTTAATCCTACCTAAACAAAAGAATCAAAACCTTGGTGCTCATAACTAAAGCCATGAATGTGCACACACAAGCATGAATATTCTACCAAAATTCCCATTTCCTAACTTCCACAATTCTCTCATAGACAAGATGGAAATCAATACAATCTATTCAAAAAACGACAAGAATCTACCTATTCAAAGACAATCAGCTCAGAAACCAACTGAATAAACACAACCAAAGCAAATAGAACTAGCCCAGTAACCCAAAACAGCAAAAAACTCAAACTTGTACCTCACTAGACCAAAACCACGCCAAAAAAGAAGAAGCTGGATTTTACCTCTGATCTCGCTTCTCTTGATCAGAATTATTCATATCTTCACAGCACAAACCCCTAAACCAAAGACCCAGAATGCAAATGTTAGCTCCTGTGCCAAAAAGGAAATAGAGAATGAACTTCCATTTTAGTAATTAAACTTTTAAAGTAGCAAAGAAATATAAAAACCAAACCTAAGAGTGTGATTTACACAAAGAAGATGACGACGGGACCTACCTTGTAAGAAATAGAGAGAAGCTAGAAGTCCATCATCATGGAATTGAATTACCAATGAAGACTTTTACCTTCACTAAAACTATTGAGAGAGAGAGAGAGAGATTTTGGGCACGTCGGGAACGATCAAAGAAGATTCTTTTTTCAGACCAGTTTGAGCGATGATGGGACCATTGCCAGCTTAATTACCTATGGTTATATCTTTTATTTTATTGGATAAAATTACTAATTCTTTAATTTTCCATGGAAGCTCTCCCAGGAAAAGGAAAAATTATAGGGAGTTTGAGATGAAAAATAAAATATAAAATGCCATTGAGGATCCAGGCTCTCTCTTTTTTCTTCAAAATTATTTTAACTGGTCCATTTCTAATTTAATTTAATTAATTTATTTATTTGGGACACATGAACCTCCTTCTGCAGAGGCTTCTGAAAGCAGAAACAGACATCTTATTGGTAATTGGATCATCATGACAGATAACAGCAAGCTTATTTTTATCATCAGGACTAATTTTACTAGATTTAAAATTAATAATTATATAAATTTTCAATAATAATTATATTATCAAGTAATTACAAGATTCAAATCTAAAACCATAAAAAAATAAACCCTTAATCTCGAGCTCTTGTCAGCTATTCATTTATTAAATAGTTAGATAACAGCAAGATTTGCACCCTCAACAATTTTGTCATGATTTAACTTAATTTTTAATTAAATTATATTTTTATCAAGTCAATTCTTAATTCAATGATTTTTAGATCATGTTTTTAAAATAGTGATGTGGCTAGCATGTTGGAGTAATAATTTGAGGTGGAAAATAGAGAATTATTTTGACCGTAAATAAAATGAATTTTTGAATAAATACTCTTGTGCTACCGAATCTAACAGCTACCTGCGTGCTGTGCACTGCACAAACATCCTGTGAAAATCTTGAATAAAGGCATCCCCAATTTGAAAAAGAAAAATCAATTTATTTCTTCTTTCTCTATCCGAGTCCTGAAATATTTAAAATTCATCAATTAATTTTCTCTCTCTAGATTTCTTAGTAATTAATTCATCTTGTCTTTCTTCGATTTATCCCCACAAGTATAATGGCTTCTAGTTTGTTTATGAATATATAGATATTTTTTAGACCACCTTTTTATTATATATTTTTACTCAAATTGAGAAGATACTCTTGCAAGAGCATGAACATGTTTGACATTTCATTTTAAAAATATTTATTTATTTTAAATTATTTTTAATATTTTTAGATTATTTTAATGTACTGATGTTAAAAATATTTTTTTAAAAATAAAAAAAAATCATTTTTATTACCATGTATTAATGTAAACTAGTGTAAATCAAGTAGCAATTGATTTAATGTGATTTTTTTCTATATAAAAGATGTATGTATATGTGTTTAAGACAAAGTAATACACTCGGAATTATATTAATCATGTAAATCTAACAATTTAGATGTATTTATAAACAAATAAATATTTTAAAAAATAAATCAACCACACTACCAAGAAATAACTCAATCTCATTCCATTTTTTTCAAAGTGTTCAGTCATTAGGTTTTCTAATGGAGAGAAATAATGCTTGAAGAGGTACTCCCCAAAGGATACCTTGATAGAGTTTCCAATAGAGAATTAGTTGCGCTGAATGTTTATAAGTATAATAGATATTTTTTTATTTAAAGATATATTACTTATTTATTTATTTTTAAAATTCTTAACATTGACATATCAAAATATCTAAAAATATAAAAATTAATTTAAAATAAAAAAATATATATTTTTTTAAAATGCATGTTGGGCTCCGCAATCATAAAAAATACTTGGAAGGCATGAAGTTTGCTGTGGCAATTATAGCCGTGCATAGGCAACACGACCATCCATTCAATGCTGTAATGGTCGAGGATGGTGACGTGGGCAGACAAGTGAATACCAGGGGCCGTGAAAGATAAGAGACGGCGAAAATCATAAGAGAGGTGGTGGTGGAGAAATCTGTGCCATGGGTGTTAAAATTATAATTTTGACAATATATGAAAAATATTTTTAAAACTCAGATGATAAGATTAAATTGAAAAGTTATAAAAATATTCTTAAATTTTTTTTAATAAAAATTATAAAATCACAATTAAAATTGTGTAGATAAAAAAATAATAAAATTATAAGTAAAATATTTATAAATACAATACAATATAATTATGACCATAAAACTTCATTAGTCAATGTTCATATATGATTCAAAATAACTTAAAAATATATTACAAAATAATTATAACCATAGAATTTCATTAGGTAAAAACTAACAAATTTAAAATAAATATTTTGCCGGTGTGCTATATAAATTAAAATCAGTATCATGATCATCATTTTCCTCGCTATTTCTAACACATTTATCAAAAGCATTACTACGGAAAGGATTATCAATATCAATACTAGTATGAACACTGATATTGCTAGTACTAGCTCCAACAAATTATTTCGACATTAGGACATGAAAATAATTTAAAAAAATATATATAAAAATTAATTTAAAGTAAAAAATAAAATAAAAAAATTCAAAAATTTTAAAGTTAATATTATTGATTTTCAAAAGTGATTCCATGCTACCAATATATATATTAAAAACACTGATTTTAGAGAGTTTGGAATTTTAAAAGATCTACAAAAATTATAAAATTAGATCGATCCAGTTTAATTTTATAATTTTAACATAATTTAATTTTTTTTATTTAATTTTATTTAATTTATTATTCTTTTAATTTATAAAATTATATAATTTTACGAGTTTTCACGGATTCTGAAACACAATTATTCTGAAACACAATTATTCGTGGTGCTGATGCGAGGAAGAAAGCAAAAGAAATCAGCGAGCGCACAAGAAATGGAGGAGAAAAGGAGATGGATGAGGTGGTTGATGAGGTGACCCTTCTTTTAAATATGAGAGCCCGTCATCCTTAATTGATGGTCGAGTAATCATATTATATTATATTATAAATAAAACGTGATATGAAAGAAAAAAACTTTTAAAAATATGAAAAACGCAATGTGTGATATATATATAAATGCAATGTCTCATTTTAGATGTTTTATTAATGTAAATGTTCGGGATATATTGTAAATATCTTAATTAATTTAATGATTATTAAAATTAACAATTATATACATTTTTAACTATAATTATATTAGTAATTATTAAGTTCAAATCTAAAACCAAATAAATAACAAATTTATTAATCTTAAATTCTTATTAGTAGATTATGATTCCCATCTTGATTTGATTTTCTAGTTTTTTTTTAGTTGTGGATTGGCTAATTAACTATCAGGGAATGTAATTGTGATTATTTTTAAAAGTATTTTTTATTTAGAAACATATCAAAATAATTTTTTAATTTTTTAAAAATTATTTTGAACATCATCACATCAAAATTATCTAAAATACAAAAAAAAATCAAAAACATTTTTTATAAATGCTCTCAAACACCCCTTAGGGTGTAATATAAGTGTGAAAATGTTGGAGATTTCGGGGTTTTTCTCGTGGTTTGACTCTTGAAAATGACTCTTCACCTGTAAATTGCGTCTGCGTTGAAGAATGTGTTTAACTCTAGTGATTTCAAGTGGTATTCAGCACCTAGAGAAATGCTCCATCGTTGAAAGACTATAAATTATTCATTTTATTTTAATGATATTTGTCCTTTATTTTAATAAGATTTTATTTTTATTTTTACTTTTAAATTGATATTTTAATATTTTTAAATCAATTTTATATAATAATATAAAACATAACTTTTAAAAAATAAAAAAAATCATTTTAATATATTTCTAAAAAAAATAAACTTTTAAAATTAACCAGGTTATTACCGGTAATTTTAAATGCCCCCGGCCTCTCCTCTTTTATTTCACTCCCATCGTTTACTAGCCCAAAATCAAGAAAGATCGCCAGGTTGATCTTCATGGATACCGCAACTCAGAGCAGAATTCGAGTTCTAATGTTTCCATGGTTAGCTTATAGCCACATACATCCCTTCTTGGAGCTGGCCAAGAAGCTCTCAAAGAGAAACTTCTACATTTACCTCTGTTCAACCCCTGCCAATCTTGCATGTATCAAAGAGAAAGAACCTTCAGTGGAGTTTGTAGAGCTCCATCTTCCGTCATTGCCGGAGCTTCCTCCTCACAGCCACACAACAAAAGGTCTGCCCCGACATCTCCTGAGCAGCTTGATGAAAGCCCTTGATATGTCATGCCGTAGCTTCTCCGAGATCTTGGCTGCATTGAAGCCGGATTTGCTCATTTCTGATTTCTTGCAGCCATGGGCTCCGGCGAAGGCCTTATCACTTAATATTCCAACCGTTCTGTTCATGGTTAGTGCCGCTATGCCTTATAGTATCCTGCTTGATCTCGTGAAGATATCAGGTAGCACTGCTCTCCCCTTGCGATCTAATCATGTACATGGATGTAATTATGAAAACGACGACCTCACGCTTCAAGACCGTATTCTTCAGAGCTTGGAAGGGTCCTGTAATCTCATGTTGATTAAAACTTTGAGGGAGTTGGAGGGAAAGTATGTAGGTGAGCTCTCAGTGCAAGCCATGAAGAAGATTGTGCTAGTGGGTCCACTTGTTCAGGAACCTAGCGAGGAAGAAAATGAGAAAACAGAAATCATAGAATGGCTTGACAAGAAAGACCCATGTTCAGTCTTGTTTGTTTCATTCGGCAGCGAGTGTTACTTGTCAAGGGAAGACAGAGAAGAGCTAGCACACGGATTGCAGCTTAGCAATGTAAGTTTTATATGGGTCACCAGGTTTCCTCAGGGCGAGAAAATAAGTGCAGAAGAAGCTTTGCCGGAAGGGTTTGCTGAGATGGTCGGAGAAAAGGGATTATTCATTGAAGATTGGGCTCCCCAGAAGAAAATTTTGAGTCATCCAAGCATCGGTGGGTTTTTGAACCATTGTGGATGGGGTTCTATAATGGAAAGCATGGGATGTGGTGTCCCAATAATCGCCATGCCTATGTATATTGATCAACCATTGAACGCCAAGCTTTTACAAGAAGTTGGTGTTGCTTTGGAAATCAAAAGAGAGCCGAATGGAAAACTTGGAAGAGAAGAGGTTGCAAAAGTAGTCAGAGAAGTGGTTGTGGAGGAAACAGGAGAGCAGGTGAGAGGAAAAGCCAGAGAATTGAGAGAGATAATAAATGGCAAAGACGACGAAGAGATGGACGAGGTCGTGAGCGAGCTTGTCAAACTCTGTGGCTGGGAAGCAAACAAACCTCTCTAGTCAAAGCCTCGGACCTTCTCCTCCGAAATAATTTCAAGCTTTGGATCTGAATACTGAGAAGTAGAAGAACATGTCCGGGTGTAGTTTCTAGTAGCTCTGTGCCACTGTCCTTACCGCTTGCCGATCTTTTTAATTTGAAATAAATAAATAAAAACATGTTTCTTGTCTTCCCAATCTTTTTGTTTTTTATGTCATCTAGGATAATGCCTCTAATTATTATATCTTTTCTATTATATGCTTTCGTTTTTATTTGACTTTAATGAAGATTAATTTTTATTTTGTCAACATGGATTTGCAAGCATCATCATAATTTGTTGAATATTTTACAATACTTTGAGCGATTGCATAAGAAGAGACAAGGAAAGCCAACAAAACGACGACGTGGTAAAGATTTGGTCCAACTTGTTGGCAGTGAAACACACGACCCCTTGTAAGTTTTGTCCAATCCAACTCTTTAGAACCCACGATTTCAAATCAACCCCGTAGTTGGGAAAGGTTTAATAATTACACAATAAAAAGATTAATTAGCTATAAAATAATCTGAAAATATTTTAATTGGAGAAAAAGAAGAAGAAGGAAAGTTTACAATAAGCTGAAGAGCCGTAATAATTTACATTTGACTCGTAATACAAATGGGCCGGGCCTCATATCTGATCTACAGCAAGCTTTTTTTCTTAATTCAATTGTTGGTGTCCGGGCTTGGCTCGCATGGCCCAGCTCTCAATAAAACTAATTTCCATAAAACAAATATATTAAAGATCGACAGCAGTTCAGTTTGATCATCCTCTGTTTCTTTTCTTCACTAACCCGTCAAACAGATACTTCATAGCCAGAGCCAATATGCATTGCTGGATTCAAGCTTCCCCCTCTGACTTCTCCGGTACCTTGCCTCAACCTCGCAGGTTCACCTCTCTCTCTCTCTCGATGTTTTTTATGATTTTTTTTGATCGAGTCAATGATTTTTCTCTACATTACAAAACAGTGGTCACACCGCTGTTGTTGTCGGAAAATCGAAGCTGGTTGTGTTTGGTGGACTTGCGGACAAGAAGTTTCTCTCCGACATCACAGTTTATGATCTGGGTACTGAATGTTGAAATTAAATTTGTTTTGTCTGAAAAGAGTTATTAAGTGCTGAATTAGTGTTGATTTGATTTGTTTTTTAGAGAATAAAATATGGTTTAAGCCAGAGTGTAGTGGAAGTGGGTCTGATGATGGACAAGTGGGACCTAGTGCTAGAGCATTTCATGTTGCTGTTTCTATTGATTGTAATATGTTCATTTTCGGTGGCCGGATCAGTAATAAAAGGTTCGTGCATCGCAAATCATGTCTGTAATGCCGCAGTGTGCACCATTTGTGTTTTGATTGATGATGGCACTTGTTTGATTGATGTCCAGGTTGGGTGATTTTTGGGTTCTTGATACCGGTAAGGATGAATGTATATATGCATTTGTGCTATTGGTTTGGTAGTTTGTTTCATTAGTGAAAATGGGGTTTTGGGAATTTATGTATTTGTGATGTAACGGTTTGAATATAATTGTTTCAGAGATATGGCAATGGTCAGAGTTGACCAGTTTGGGTGACTTGCCTTCACCAAGGGATTTTGCTGCAGCTTCGTCTATTGGAGACCGGAAGATTGTCATGTAGGTATTTTAGCATATCGTGTAGTTAATTACAGCGAGATGTAGTTAATGAGAAATATTTTTTTAATGCAGGCATGGTGGTTGGGATGGCAAGAAGTGGTTGTCAGATACCTATGTCTTGGACACAAGTAAATTCTTCACTCTCTGGTTTTGGGATCGCTCTCTGACTTTGGGATCTCTCTCTGTCTACCGCCATTTTATCAGGGTGACTTTTTAGTTCGTTTCAAATTTTGGTTATTGTGTTTTTATGAGAATGCTTGTTTAAACAGTGTCGCTTGAGTGGACGGAACTGGCAGTTACAGGAACATTGCCACCACCTAGATGTGGCCATACAGCTACCATGGTCGAGAAACGGTTGCTTGTCTATGGGGGAAGAGGTGATGCAGCACTGTTTATCTTTGTCTGATAATTGGGTTTCACTACTCAACTCATATAAGTTACACTTAACTGACTGGAAGATGGTCTTAACTTTGATAGGTGGTGGTGGACCAATCATGGGGGATTTATGGGCTCTGAAGGGTCTTATTGAGGAAGGTTGGGCATCAACTCTTTTCAGCATCTAAGATAAAGATTCATAAACATTTCAGCCATTAGATTTTAGATAATACCTTTTAGTCTGCTTTGGATTGTGCGTAGTAAAGCTCCTCTCACCAAGCTTTTATATCCTATTCTGGTCATTTTGCCCCATTCTTTTATATAAGATGCTGCAAGTTCCATGTTCTAGTAATTTCTTTAAATTATACATTTTTTGTTTTCTCAAGAGCTTGAAAGTCTTCCCTTGAGACATTTTACTTTTGCTTAACTCTTGAGTATTGTCAGTCAACTAAATTTGAGTTTGTTTTATGTTTTTGTTGTGCAAGGAAGAGAATGAAACACCAGGTTGGACACAGCTGAAACTTCCTGGTCAAGCACCATCTCCTCGTTGTGGTCATACTATAACTTCTGGAGGGCACTATGTAATTACATCCACATCTGTTCCTATTCTGCTGGCTATTTATTTTACATGCTGCTATTGGTTATTTCTCTGCCTTAATTTGCATGTATGTGTTAATATTACATGGAATGTATTTTGAGTAGTATAATTCCTAGGGTTGTTTAAGTTGTTACACAATGCAATCATGTCTGTGTAGTAAGTCGATAAAACAGAAGATGCTTGCTGACCCAGGTTCGTGGATAGCACAAATTAGAGTTCACCTTCAAGTAGATATTTCACGAGGAAACATGTTCTTGAACTTCTAATACCCATGTTCCTTGGCACGTAGTCTTATGGCCACGTTACACTGATTGGCTTGTGACTTCTAGTCTTTTATGTGATGAATTGATCATTTTATGAAAGTTCTCCATTGATAGTTACAGTTCTGGCTTTTACAGCTCTTGCTGTTTGGAGGGCATGGCACTGGTGGTTGGTTGAGTCGTTATGACATTTATTACAACGACTGCATTGTTTTAGACAGGGGTATGTGTTTCTTGAAATTTTTATTCAACTCTTTAGACATACTGTAAGATATAAATAATTGAAGGTGTTGATAACTGCTATAGTTGTATAATGAAAAATACTCTGGAAAATTTTATAGGTTATTGATCCAAATGATTGGCCCTCACTATTTGTGTGTGTGTGTGGTAACCACTATGTTCTTTCTTTTCCTTTTTCACCATTCTTTGCCACAAGGTGATTTTGAAACATTTTACTTCTTCTCTTCCTCCCATGCACCTTTACTTCTCCTGACTATTTGTTTAAATCAGTGTCTGCACAGTGGAGGCGCTTACCTACTAGTGGCAATCCTCCTCCTGCTCGGGCATACCACTCTATGACATGTGTTGGTTCACGATATCTTTTATTTGGTGGCTTTGATGGGAAGTCAACTTATGGAGATTTATGGTGGTTGGTTCCAGAAGGTACTAGATTTACTTTTAAGTACCATGCACATCCTTGTATTTCATTGATTGTGGTTAAGTCATAAATGGTCCTTTTAGTCTTGGGGGTTCCCTGATTGAGTTATCAATTATTCTGCACATCGATTGAAGCTAATTTTGTTCCAGTTTTCTGTACAAATTATTGGAGGCCCAACGACCATTGCATGCAAGTGAAGAGTCGACAGCTATGGCATTAAACCATAAATGATATGGGAAAACTATTATAGGATGTCAAGTTACCAATAGAAGACAAAGTTATGTGTTCTGATTTGTTAATCTGCTTCATTTTTTTCACTATTCATTGAACAAAGTAAATAATTTTTTGTTATTGAAAAAACATAATTAAGTCTTGTGAAGGCAATATTTGAAACAAAAGAAGAATTTAGAAATTATGATGAATGAAGAGGAACATATTATACAAAGACATTTGACAAAATACTGATTTGCAAAAGGGGATCACATGAAAAAGGAGCAAGATTGCAGGATTAAACAATTTCACATGGTGCTTGAGAATTCAAGTTATCATTGATTTGCATTGGAGTACAACTGATCATTTTCTTCTGTTGTCCAGAGTTTGATTTTTTATGTTGTCAGTAATGTGGCTACTTTGTTGCCCCTTCTTTCCTGTTTTCCAGGGGACCCAATTGCAAAGCGATTCACTGCATCTCCACTAGAAGTTATTCCACAAAACAAGGATGATAGTGTCCATTCACACAAGGTAAAAAGGCAATGGCCCATTCTCAGCTCCTTATTTTTCTAAACTATTTAACAGCCATTTGGTCCAGTAGCTCCCAAACATCTTTTTTTTGTGTCCTTTGATTACACTAACCTTAAGTTAGCTAGTACCAACTTTGTTAGTTTAAGCAGCTCCAGTTTTCAGAATCAATCTAGGTTCAATTCGAAATTTAATATATGGTATGGGTGCATCAAGGAATTTTTCGCAAGTCTTATGTTTGGCATCTGTAAACTTTGACTGCCTGTACTGTCTGAAATGAAGCTCTGAATAGGAATCGATTCACACTAGGACTTAATTTTTTTTACCTGCTATTGTTATTTTATCATTTATTGATCAGGTCAGTTTATTTCCGCCTCTAAATATGTGAATGCCCGGCAAAATGTTTCACAGGAAAGTCAAAGCGAAGGATCTGCTATATTAGAACTACAAAAGAGACTAGAAATCTCAGCTTCATTCTCTAGTTCTGGGCTTCAAATTGTAGATGAGCTGGAAGACAGAGAATTTCTTGAGCTTGCCTCAGGACTGATTGGAGAGAAAGTTTCCAATAATGGACAGGTTTTGCCCAACCATCTATATTTTATAATTCCAATATTTTGCATATCACACTTATAAAAATCTCTGTGATGATTGAAGAAGGAAATTCAGGCTGTCCGTGACCACTGGAGGAAGTCTGCACCAGGTTCAGTGAAACTCAAGGAGCTAGGGCCCTTGCTTCGTGATTACCAGCGCCTGATCACTCGCCATTATTTGTAAGAATGACCAGATCCTCGGCATGTATTTGTCAGTTGACTTGTCTCAAAATGTCACAGTAGTTGTGGTCTACAATTAGTAGTATTTTCAGTTGCCAGCAGTATGAATCCTCATTTGATCTACGAATTGTCTATGTAAAAAGCTGTACATTCATCTGAAAGTCTGTTTATGTTTGTGACAGAGCAAATGGTGGAGCTGATTTAATATCCACAGAATCTCGTTTTCCTGGGAAAGACTCTCATCGGTTTTATCACATCAAAAGTGCTTCTAAGGTATGATTTGTCTAAATCCATATGCTTCTTGTTTGTCATTTTACTGATTTTATGCAAAATTTTAGAGGATCTAGACACGTAAGTTTCAAGGATAACGTTGGAGATTTTGGAGTAAATCAGATGATAAAGGTGTTGGATCAATTACTATACCTCACAATGAACGTAACATGCAATTAAATATTGTTCTGCCAGACAATACCAAATGAACACATTTCTTTATTCAATGAAGATCAGTTTATAGAATGAATACATGAATGCCTATTGTGAAGATATAGTCCCGAGTGTGATGAGTTCCTTTATGGAACATCACCACTATCCATTTTCAGTCTTTGTGCTTCTCCTTAATGCTTCCTAAATCTCATGCTCATTGCTGATTGTGGAATTTCAGTTGCGTATGGATGATATCCCAAAGTTGCTGGAAGAGTACAAACAGCTTTCATCTGACTGAAAAACCAATTTGGGAAAGCCCTTTGTGTCAAAATAGTTGCAGGATTTTGCATCACATGGCAACTCTCTCAAACTGGAAAATTTGCATTGCTTTGGGTGAACGAAAGCAGCAGATGATATGTAAACCAGTAGGTCAATATAACTGTCTCCTAATTTAATCTTTTTTTTTATTACTTTTGTAAATTATTTTTCTTTTAGAGTGTGAGTGTTTGAAACATATTCGGTTGGCTATGGATTACGTTTCCATTTCACAAAAAAACATTTACCTGAACTTTTAACAACCTATGAATTGACCGAACAAATATGGAAGTTACAATTGATTGCGTGTTTGGTATTGTGGTACAACCGGAGTTTCAAAAAAAGCTGAGGTTTCAAGCGTTTGGTTAATGGTAAAACTTAGAATATTTCTGTGGGTCCTACAGAATAAAAGTAACAAAACGCTGGTAGAGGAAAAGCAGCTCATAGCTGCTTTTCGTTGAATGTATACAGCAAATTTCTCCTGCTTTTCTCTTCATATTTGGCTAGCTTGTGTGTGTTTCATGAATTTTTATCTTGGAAGATTAAAGAAAAGGATCTTTAACACCAGTGGGGCGGGTGGTGCTGCCATGGCAGCAAAAAACCCAGAGATAATTGACTTGATTTACCGGAGAAGATGGTGGTCAATTTACTACCCATTTAATTTTCGTCATACAAAAACAGAATGTAAAGTAAAAGATAGCAATTAATATGATGTATTTTATTATAAAAATATATATAAAATATATTATTATTTATTATATTTTCTTATAAAAAATATATTTTTAATATTAAAATAATCTAAAAATTAATTACAGTAAATAAATATATTAGAAGAATATCACAATATAATTTTTGTCTTGCAATCCTAATTTTATTTCAAATGATATTTTACTATATGTTATTCCGGGATCGTAGAGGCCTTCACGTATGGATTTATAGTTCGTGATGAAATTACAAGTAGTTTGATGAAATTATATTTTATTATTATATATATATATATATATATATATATATATAAACACTTTAAAATAATGTCACAAGTTGAAAATAATATGAAAAGCTTAGTAACCAAACACTTCAAAACTTATTTTGAACCGCAGCTAAAATGTTTTTCATGAAATTATTTTTTTAAAATCTCAACCACAAAAGCAAAAGTGTATAATTACACTTCAAAACTTATTTTGAACCGCAGCTAAAATGTTTTTCATGAAATTATTTTTTTAAAATCTCAACCACAAAAGCAAAAGTAATATCAAACACACCTTAATTCACTATGTAATTATACAATTTATATTGGTAAAAATTATAAATCACAAGGGCTTTTGAATTGTGAGTCGTGGAAGATAATCGGTGTTATGATAAGATACAATTTTCTTCTTGACTGGTTCATAATACATGAATTACAAGCGGATCAAGCATGCTATTCCCCAATTTCTTTAATCTCTAAAATAGGTTTACAAAGACAACGAATTCAGTCAAGCTCTGACCCATGGTGATGCATTTCTTTGCATTTAAAGTCGGGGACTTTTATGGTTTTAGTCCAGGGCTTGCTATTGGCTACTAACCTGAACCATGCTAAATTCATTGAAGAAACACGTCATCATTGAACGAAGCAAATAAAAAAAAGTTTTGTCAAGGAAAAATCATCACAGTGAGATCATAAAAGGCAGAGAAATTCAGCATTTGGACTCCACGATCTCGTCCAGTTCTTCCAGCCTCTTCATCCTCTGTCTTTCACTCTCAGTCAGCAGCTGCCAAGAAAAAGTAGACAATGAAGAACAAGAAGAATCAGACAAAGTTGTACCTAGCTGAGGTTTTTCTTTGTTCTTTTCATTGAAATATTCCAGGGCTTCCCTGTGTTCTTTCTGCTGGGAACTATCAGAACAAATTTGGATATCTTATTTTGGAAGAAGAAAACTTGCACAAGATAGGAAAAAGAGCATCTGTTACATCTTTTGGCAGCTCTGACCAAGAGGTTGCAGCTCTCTATTTGCCACGTCAATATTCTCCTTGCTTACAATCGTAACATCTGTCCCAAAAAGGATCGGTCAGCACTTCAAGTTCCTGATCATACATCAAAGATTTAACATAAATGCTTGAACATCAGCAAATTTTGTTAATTACCTGTTAAATTATTCAAGCATAGCGGCAGCGATATATTTTGTTTCCTGTCAACATACTTTACAAATGTGCGTCAAGCGCCTTGTTTCTTGTTCAGCACGGCGTAATTGAAGTTCAACTTTCTCCCTCGCCCCCGTCATCCTCCTCCTAATCTCTTCTTCTCTTGCTTGAAACTTGGACATGTCCAGTCTTGGAATTTCCTCTTCCTCATTGATCTCTTCCGTCGATGGCCTTCCGCTGCTGCGAATATTACTCCCCACGTCTCTCATCTTTCACCACAGACTCGAACTAGTTCAAGGGTTCTATATTTGGCCCACAAAACCCTAAAACGTTAACTTCTTCTGTATCCTCTCCTCATGTGGTCTCTTGTTTTGCAGAGAAAGCAAGAGAATATATATCCCAAAATGCCCCCCAAGACTACCTGTCGAAGAGGTTTCAAGAAAAGCAAGAACAAGACATCCAAAGAATGGGAATTACTTGCTTTGTTCCAACCGAAACATTAATCACGGATGTCACAGTAGCTCTCAGTATGCTCTCTTGGAGACTCTAATGCCGCTAGGTTTCAAGGCAAACTCAACTTGAAAAAAAAAATATTTTGTTGTCGAACAACAGTGTAACCAAATATCCATACGGTCCTTTTTTAGTATTCTCTCTTGCATCGAGTACGTAGTTAATTACAGTCAAAATCCTAATGACCAACCTATATATTCTCATGCCAAGCAATTTCATATTTACACTAACTATTCTCAAATTTCCTTTTTCCTCCTCCAACCCTCTAGATTACACCGCCGTCGCCGTAGCCGTCGCCGTCACACATGTTCCTTTCAGCTGGCTGGCCATGGTAACCAAAAGCCATATGAACATAGTTAATACTTTAACCACTCACATGTGTCCAATATTCCTCAACCACTCAAATTTGTCTCATGGACTTCTTATTATTTTGTTGGAGGAAAGTATGTAAAATCAAAGTTGTCATTGAAAACCAGGATTGCTTGTTATCTTGGTTCCAAATATTAAATAAAATCTCGTGAAAATCAAATATTAAAATGATAAATTACATCAACCATGCATATAATAAGCATAAGTGCTTATTCTAAAAATAATAGTCCATAAGTATATGAAATATTCTTTTTTTTTTTTAAAAAAAAAAACTAAACTACCGTTTCATAATAGTTTTTTTCTCTCAAATAAATATATCATTACGTAAATCATTGATTTAGTTTTATTTTGAAAAATAGAATATATTTACTGTAATTACAATAAATCTCAAAAAGTCAAATATACAGCATAGTTACACTAACAAAATTGGTTTAAATCTAGAATTTTCTTACAATGATTTTTTTTATATATATAAATCCAGGCATTTTTAGTATAGCAATTTTTTTCTCACAAATTTATGGAACAAAACTTGATTCCAAGATTGAAGAACCCAAACACTGATATGTAATTTTACACCAACTAAAGTTCAAACTAGCTGAACAAGAAGATTTCCAAAAGCCTTTACACCATTCAATTCCACCAAACCCAATTGGGCCAATATCCTTTGTGATAATTGATAAATATAATTTTGTTACTGTAATTGATAAATATAAATAATTAATAATCAAGTCACTAATCTCACAAGACACGAAGTAAAGGTAGGAGTACAGACATGAGGTAACCAAACCACTTCAAAGTTCAAACCAGTGAAAAAACTTCAACACTCTTGTCGTTCCATGAAAAATAGAAAAACAAACAAGCAAACTTCTTCACTATACATGACATGAAAAATTTAGGGAAGCGAGAAAACTTGATCAAAAAATTAGTCAACAAATCAATGACGGGTTTTCTTTATTTTCAACAACAAAGAAAGGTTTGGTCTTTTTTCTTTTGATCTGTCATAGCAATCAAATTCCAATCTGGATTTTTCTTAATTGGTGTTTTGAATAGATTTGGAGTGTTAGTAGTGTAAATCTGCTGAAATACATTACTGGGTTATGGATATTTTTAGGGTTCTGACTTTTTTAAGTTGCTTAAAGATTGAATCTTGCTGATTTATCGTGCTGTGAAAGATTGTATATGATCAAAAGCTTAAGACTTTATAGAGATATTGATTGCAGATTTGCAGTATTTAGTGTTTTTTAATCTTTAAGTAATTGAGAAAGATGCATTATGGGAGGAAAGAAGATTATGTGACACAATCGCCATCTTCAAAGATACGTAATCCACATAGAAATGAAGTAGGACATGAGTCTCATAGTGCTCCTCGCCATAATGCAGGGGATCGGTCTCCACGCGTGCAGCAGCGAAGGAGTGTAAGCCCTCGTAGTCAGGTTGAGGTTTCTAGAAGGGTAGTTCAAGCGGAGGGAAGGAGCAGTTCAACTGAAAGAAGGGACTATGACTGGCATTTGGGTGCAGGCAGGACTGAAAAAGTCCGGCCTGGTTCCCCACAATATGTGCAAGAGCATAGAAAGCCGCATTCTGATGAAGGGGTTGTGCATAGGAAGTACAGGCAAGTTGAATATATGAATTATGATGGTGGTAAAAGTAATAGATTGAAGCGAGGATATGGTCATCATGCTGCACCTTCTAGAGTAAGTAAAGAAAAGAATTATCGTGAAAGCAGGGCTGTGGGTATTGATGGGCATGGCATGTCGGGGCGGAAATCAGTGCCTATGGAAGATGGTTTGGTAAGAGGGCCATATCGGGTGCCTCCAGATTTGGTTCCCAACTCATCTTATGGAGATACTGGAGCGCAAAGACAGTTAATGTCCCGGGATAAGGATATTGGCCACTTTGAGGATGAGGAACTTCAATTTCGAGAGCCTATACCATCAGATAAGATTCCAATCAGGGAGTTTTATGAAGAAGAGGAAAGACCCATATTTCATTCTAGAAATGTTCCACGCACCAGGATGCCAGGTCCTCATTCTAAGGATTTGGAAAGCACCTCTCGTTTTGAAAATTTTGCTGGTTCATCTTCTGGATTCTCATGGAGTGAGTTTCCAAGTTCTTATAGAGAAGGCATGCCTTTAGCTGAATCAGACGAATATCCAAGGAGTAGCATGAAACTCACAGAACCTATGGATTTTAACGCAAATAGGGAAAGACCTGTTATGGACATAAGAGACCGTGAGTCTGGTAAGAGAATTATTACGAGTTATCCTCAGGGTGTCTATAATTCTAAAAGGGCCTCACATGATCATTTCCTTTACTCCAGGTCTCAAGGAAATGTGAATGACGATCATGCCTATCTATCTGATGACATGCATAGAATGATGTCCCCTCCTCCATTGGACTATGAACATGCTCGAATAGATTATAAGCATAGAGAATCTTCAAGGCCAAGTATGCACCCTGTTAGAGACAGGACTGAGCACGCTGAGGGTTCCTATATAAACATGAGGAGTAATGTATTTGATCACCCTCCAATTCAAAAACAAGCACCTGTGGAGAACCTCGATGTAGGCAGAATACAACATGCATCAATACACAATGCAGATTATTTGAGCTCTGCATATACCCGAGCTGAGTTTGGACAGAGTGAGTTACAAGATAATAGGAAATCTCATTTGTGTGTCACACAGAATCATCAAATCCCACATTCAAGGTCAAATTACGGGTTTGGAAGAGATGCAGGTCCACAGTTTCAAAAGGAAATTTTGGACAATTCTCCCATGCCATTATATGACCTGGAAATGCAGAGGCTTGCTACCAAGAGGCAAAGGACAAGGGAAGAGCTTGCCATATACAAGCCATCAGATAAAGCATTCAAGCGGAAGTATGCAATGGAGGAAGAAATAAATAGGCATGGCAGAAAGTACGTTGTGGAGGAAGATATAAATAGGCTTGATACAGGAAATATTATGTCAAACAAATGGAATGTACCTCAAGAATTTGAAGATGTTTTTGAAACAGGTGAGGAATGGGTAAATGAAGACGCAGGTGATTTACATGAATCCAGGACTCAGAGGTTTTATCAGAGTGCATATAGAAATGCTGAAAGGACATATGATAGGCAAGATATTCTTGGAGATTCTGCATCTGAAGCGTGGTTGTCTTCTCAAGATTCTATGTCGCATGCGCGAAGGCATTCCATTAGGCATTATAAACCTGGTGTTAAATATATGAATGGTCATCCAAGATCTGGTCCTTTAAGCTGGTATAACACGCGCCAGACTGATAGAAAAAGTGGTGTTCATAGACAGCATAGGATTTGGAAAAGAAATGATGATTTTGGCGAGGACACAAATGTAACTGGTGATGGCCAGCCAGAAGATTGGGTGAATCTTGGGGAGGCTGAACCACCTGAGGGCTCAAAGGAATTCAAGCAACTGGTGGATGAAGCCTTCTTGCTGTACTCTAAAAGATTAAATTTGAACTCTGCAGTTCGGAGAAGATACAAGGAGCAAGGAAAAGCTGGTAGTTTGTTCTGCATCGTATGTGGCAAAAGGTCTGTTTACTTTTTCTGTGATATGCATTTTTTAAGTGGAGAACTTTTCCATATTTTGATTTAGGAGTTTCCTAGTTTGTCTTGCTGCGGAATTCAGCTGAGTTTTGGCTAAACCCAAAAGACATTTTTCCAGTTATTCCCGTGATTTTATCATAATGGTCTGCGATGGTGGAGATGATTTATGTGTTACTGTTACTTGCTTTGGAGGTGGATGATGTGGTTTAATTTCATGCAATGGAGCATGAGCAATTGGTGAACTCCTAGCCATGGATAAAGGGAACTTCTTGAATCTTGCAGGAGGCTCTTTTGGCATTTAATATGCTTTCAATGATTTATAGACTGCATTTATTCATTCTGTTCCTTGTGTAAATGTGTGAGAGGTGATTGGTCAGAGTAACTCTCTTGGTGAAATTTACATAAAAGATTGTTGTGTGCACGTTGATAGTCTAAGAATGATCAAGAATTACAAGTTCTTGTTTCACATAAAAATTGGCTTAAACTATTGTTTGACATAACATTTAAATTGAAAAATCTCTGGCAATATAATAACTGTTAGCAGATGCTTATATTGTGTGAATGGATGGTTTTATACTGCTGGAAGCTGTAGAAGAATTACACTGGAGGCATATGATGGGTGGCTATAGAAGAAGAAAGGACTGTTTGTGCATGGATTAGAAAGGGAAGATTGAGGAGGTAGTTAGCATCAGGTCAAATGGGTCAGAGAAAAAGGGCTTAACTGATTCCCAGTTTTTTGTGGTGTTCGAGGACATGCTTAATTCTGTTTATTTGTGAGGCTATGATGCGGGGCAATTAAGATTTGAGGAGGTATAGAAGGGAGAGAAACAAAGAAAGAAGAAGCTGGGAAGAAGTAGGAGCTGAAGAAGAGAAGAAAAAATTAGGGGAAGAGAACAAAAGTTAACTTTTTTTTAATTCATCAAAACTGTACATAATGTGAAAAATTACATATACATAGTAAAACCCTAATCACAACCAATAATTGGTCTAAAAACCACTAAACAAAATAACATGAATTAAGCCCAATAGTAAAGCCAAATAAAATTCATAGGGGTTGGACTATCCTCCGTCATCTTTTGACCATACATGTGTGTGGACTGTGTCATGGGTTTGTTGTCTTCACCACACTAGCACTGTATTTCTTGAAGAATGCCTTTGTGATATTTGCTTGTTCACCTTGCATATTCTGTAGGAATGGGTATTGTTACGGGCTGCATTTACTTTCCATCGAAAAGATGGCTGATCTATGTCACTGATATAAATTGGCTAATGAAATGTTAAATCCACTCCTGCCTGTTTTTTTATTTTACTCATTCATGGATGCTATGCTTGTCCATTAAATTCATCGTGGCATTGTTGCACTCCATCTTGCACTTCACATTTGTATGTTTACATGCCTATGCTTTTAACAGCTCATCAAAGGAGTTCATGGCTGCCCAGAACCTGGTACAGCATGCCTTTATGTCTCACAAAACTGGGCTGAGAGCCCAGCACTTGGGTCTTCACAAAGCAATATGCGTTTTGATGGGGTGGAATAGTTCCGTGCCTTGTGATGCGATGACATGTGCTCCAGAGATCTTGCCTGCTGAAGCAGCTGCTGCTCAGAACGAGGATTTGATGCTCTGGCCTCCACTTGTTGTTATCCACAATATTTCTATGTCGAACAACAACCCAGAACATCAGAAGGTCATACCTATTGAAGGGGTGGAGGCTTTTCTGAGGGGTAAGTTGCATTTTATTTGATCAGTTACTGGATACAGTTCTGCTAAAAACTTAGTCGGGAATGCATGTAGAGAACAATTACACTTTTTAATGCTAATGAAGAGAAATATTAGCTTAAATTCATTGAGTCTTCGAACATACAAGGAAGAACAACATTCATTTTGCGTTTTCAAATTTTTCTGCACCATTCGAAAGCAGCTTATGTATATTCAGTATTTTGCCTGACCAACAGTTTGTCACACTTGTACTAATTCACTACGTCCTTTTGATAGGTAAAGGTATTGCTGGGGGTAAAGTCAAGGTATGCCTAGGAAAACCTGCCGACCAAAGCATTATGCTGGTAAAGTTTTTGGGAACTTTTACTGGACTTGGAAATGCAGAGAAGCTTCATAAATATTTTGCTGAGAAGAAACATGGGAGAGAAGAATTTGAGCATAAAACATCCGAAAATGGTAACACCAGTAGTTGGAAAGAAGAAACTCATGGAGGCGGCAAGTTGGAGGAGCAACTACTATGTGGGTACCTGGGAATTGCTGAGGACTTGGACAGGCTTGATTTTAATACCAAGAAGTGGATTATAATAAAGAGCAAGAAGGAAATTCAAGAGCTGGCAAATGCCCCTGTTAAAACTGATGACAAGTTGCCGAATGACTAATGACAAATATTAACTTAAACATGGTGAAGCAATTTCAATTTCCTTTAGGAGGAATATTCTGCGAAAAAAGTTTCTCCATCTTTAGTTCCAGTCTATTGGTAGTCTATTAAACTATTAAACATAGCTTAAGGTAGTGCAATACTTTCTAAAGCTATGTATACGTATCAGGATTTGGAATTATCTTTGTTATGACCACTGGCATTTCTGTGCAGAAGTTATCCTTCTTTATGTGGAGGCTATTGGTAGAACAATACTACTTTAAGCTATGAATACAGATCAAGATTCGGAATGTCCTTGTAATCTAACTCATTTCCTGGTCAGAGATTACCAGGTTGAGTACTATACTGTGTTTCGGACACCTAATCTCTACACCATTTGCTATAACGTACTGTGATGAATGATTATTTGTTTCTTTTCTTCCGATAACTGTGATGAATTGACTTCTGGAGTACGATACTGTGTTTGATTGGAAGCCAGAACTTGGAACCGACAAGGGCCTGTTTTTCATTTTTCAAAAGCTGGATCGAGCTTGAACTGTTTGGTTCACATTTCTTTCCCTTTTCTTTCAGTTGTTTTTCCTGGGTACTGTAAATGAACTCCACTTTGTTCCGGTGCTGTCGTTTAGTCTGTTTCACTTGCAGCATTTCAAAAGAAGTTGGTCTGGAATTGTTTGATTCACATTTCTTGCCCTTTTTTTTTCCAGATCATTTCCGAGCAAGTGGCGAATCCATGAGATTTAGTGTTACCATAACTAATCCACCACTAGGGACTAGCCGTGTTGGATCATACCGGTTCAATCTGAACCCAAAGAGGTGCAACTATCCAAGAGTTGAACCCACCTAACCCTGGTCCTGAAGGACTCGAGCCCTTCGGTGGTGCACATTCCTGTAGGATGAACGTGATTGGGTAGCATGAACTTTTCAGAGTTCAGGACCGTCTGGACTAGAAGTCTTGGATTTGACTTATTACCTGATTGTTGATGTATTTTTCTCTTTCATGTATCATCATGGTGGTGTTTTCTTTATCTTTGATTTGAATATCTTGGGATTCTTAGAATGAAAACAAGAGGTCTGAAACAAAATATGGTAGAAGGAAACTGCTGAAGAAAAAAAGTTTCTTCGTTCAGTGAAATTTATACAGAACAATAATTTGAAACTTACATAAATAATGGATACACAAGCCATGAAGAAATGTAAAATTAGGGGACGGAGGTAAGCAAGCTACTGATAAATTTGTCCAGTTTTCAGATAAGAACATAGTCTGAAAAATTCTTTCAAGATCCATGCCTATCTTCTCTGGAAGTTCAAGTATTTAATTCCGTAGGCAAAGCTAAACAAGAAGAGTACAACAAAACCAATATGGGCTGCTGCAACGGCTCCTAGGAAGTCGTATTCAAATCCTAAGCGTGCCTTGAGGAAGTCCTTAACTGCGACAGGACCAACTTCAGGTATCTCAATCAGGTTCTTGAGGTTGCCCACCTGGGAGGTAATGAGGCCATAGATTGTCCAAGAGACTGGAGAAGCCCAGTAGTACCACCTCCACCAGATAGGAATTTGCTGCAAAAAAAGAGTTGTCAGGTATCAATTTGTTTCCCTAAAACATCAAAGACGGAAAGCATACAGCATCCTAGATGGCTGGCAATAAGAACTACATAAGGACTCCATCAGGAATACATACCGTTCTCGGGACAAGGAAGCCAGAAAACAGGTTCCAGAAACTCATGAAGAACGACATAACAATTGCAGCAATTTGATGACCAGGAGTGAGAGAAACAAGCATCATCCCGTAAAGTGTGAAGTACATGAAGGCAGTGAATATGAAAAAATAGAACCACAAGAAGTTTGTAAATTCCCAGGAGAATCCCATCATCACATAGAGCAATAAACTATAGACTATAGTTTGGATTGCAACATAAATTCCCTCAATGGCAACCTGCAAGGTACGCGATAGGATCAGTTAGTCATTCAAGTATATTTTCTAGTGTTTGCATGATTTACATTAAAGTTTTAGCTTATTTTACCTGAGCAAATGCATAAGGCAGCTCAGAGTACATTCCAGCTGCTCTTTCACGGTAGAAGACCGTTCTTTCTATTGACACAATTGACATCACTGAGGATGTGTTGGTGGCTCCCAGGAAAATGACTGCAGAATACATTGCTCCAAGTAAATTGAAGAGATCTTGTTGCTTGTTTCTGTTGACAAGAGTTTGCAAGTTCTCAAGATGAATTCACAAATTAACGTTCACATTAATCACTTTCCTAGTGCCTATCCATTGAGAATATGTCTCCAACAGTGGGTGGTAATTTTGAAACAAGAAAAAGTGGCAAATGATCCTTCCAAAACTGTGCAGAATACTGCACCATGACTAGCTGACTGCAACTTTATGATGTTTTTGCAGTAAGCCTTGACTTTTCCTTCTCCTTTAAGGTTTAGATTATTATTTTTTTACTTGTCATCAATGAGAATTGCAAATATAAGAGAATCAGATATTCCACACTTACATCTTTTGCCCTTGGTTCCAGAAAATAAGTCCAAATATAAGACCAATAGCCAATGTCATGAAAAAACGCATAGCGTTATATTGTGGGTTCTTCCAGTAAGACCATTTCTGTTTCAAGAAGCATGCCTTGCATTGTGTACGGAAGTCCTGTGAGTATTGTGTCGGGAAGTATAGGTCTTTATATCCTGGTGCTGGTGTGCTTAGTTGTTCAATTAATTCCTGATTTGACCTGTTTCAAAAAGGAGGTAAATTATAAGCAATGACCATAGTTGAAATTAGTTACATGGTAGGATGAGGAAAAAATTACAAAAAAAAGAGGCACAGATAGCAGGAAAGCAAGAGTAGGAAGTCTGGAGTCTGAGATCCTTACTGGTAGAGTTCAGACTGGGCATAAATTTCTGCAAAGTCTAAGTTGAGTTGAGTTTCGACTGCAGTTGAACTGATCTCCAGCATCCATGTAGCAGGATTATAGCCATCTTTGATCTTAGGAACCCCTGGTGCAGCCTGAAAGATGTTGTAGATATTAAGTTGAGAAATTATTAGAGAACTTGCAAGAGATTTAACATTTGAGAAGCAATACTCACTTCAAAGTATTCTATGAGCTTGCAAGACTCATGACCGAGGGATCCTGCATAAATGACTTGTCCTCCTCTCTTCATGAGGAGTAGCTGCAAAAGAGAAAGGGACAAAAAATTAAGAAGAAGCATGATGGCTTCAACTAAACAACAAGATTTAGACATTGGATGACCAAAAATATGAGAAACTGAAATACCTCATCAAAAGCTTCAAAAATATCAATGCTTGGTTGGTGAATTGTGCAGACTACAGTTCGGCCTGTATCCACTGTATTTCTCACTGTACGCATAACAATTGCAGCAGCTCTAGCATCAAGGCCTGATGTTGGCTCATCCATGAAAATGATGGAAGGATTAGCAACTAATTCTACTGCTATAGTGAGTCGCTTTCTCTGCTCAGTCGACAAACCATCTATCCCTGGAAGTCCTACCATAGAATTCCTTAATGTGTCCAGCTCAACCAAATCCATGACTTCCTCAACAAACATCTGTAGTACAGAGGATGCAGAAATAGCCATTTGCATCAGATCTAAATCAAATAGCTAATAATATGAAAAACAAAATGTGATTTTCATGAAGAAAAACATGCCTTTCTTGTATCCTCGTTAATTTCCTTGGGGAGACGCAACCAGGCAGAGTACAGGAGTGATTCATATACAGTAACATATGGAGAATGGATATCATTCTGCTCACAGTAACCGCTAACCCGAGAAAAAGTTTCTTGCTTCTTTGGATGACCAGAAATGCTGATACTTCCTTCAATGTACCCTCCAGTTTTCCGACCTGCTAGAACATCCATCAAAGTGGTTTTTCCAGCACCACTCACCCCGACTAATGCTGTTAGAACACCAGGTCTGAAAGCACCGCTAACATCACGTAACAGCTGGAGGCAATCCTCTTCGATTCCTTGCATTTTCATTTCCTGACAGAAAATCACAGTTTTCGTTATTATCAATAAAAGTTCAGTCTACTGGCATTATGAATCTCACAATAAAAATTAAATGGATATTTGTTTATGTTCATTCAATGATCTTAATATTTTCTTTTGTGATTTATAGTACAAAAAGGAATACAAAAATACTTACTGCAGGCATATCAACGTAGTAATTAACATGATTAAATGCAAGTGACAACGGCTGGAAGGGCAACACCATTCCGCGTTGCTGAGGTGCTTTCTCTGCAGCAGCAAATGATAAGCACAAAAACGATTAAGATAGCAGTTTTGCCACACCGTGATTGATTAGAAATCTTTCTTTAACATGACCATGTTGAAGTTAGGCATAAATAGTAAACTGATGAGTCAACCATGTGTTTTTGGCAGTGGAGATGAAACATATGGAATAAAGAGTGACAACTGATTTCTTTGCAGAAAGCTGTTGAAGAACAGTTTAGTAATTAAGTTTTATTGTTATGAGCCACAACTAGGGAAAGATGTGAACCTTCAGTGAATTGGGAAACAGATGCTGGAGTCATTTCTAAGGCCTTAACATTTTGCTTTCCAGTGGAGGATGACTTCTTAGTCTGATCCGAATCCGGAATAATGGATTTAGAGTCTCCCAAAGCTGCATTGATTTCCAACAATTTATGGAAGTCAATATTAAACTTACATAGCTGAAAGAAAGATCAATATCAGAGTCGATGGCTTACGATCCAAAAAAGTCAGTGCCGCTACAAAAAGGACATTAAAAAGCAGAGCGAATCCAAGAAGTGCCCCAACAGAAATCCAATACCAATATCCTTCCATAAACATGCCTCTCATTTTCAGAAGAACCTTTCCAACTGTGGGTTCAGAAAATATCTTGTCCTGATTTGGCTGCAACAAGGATCGACCACATTAGTTCAGATAGACAAGAAACAAGGTATTGTGGAAAATTAAAAGATTTGATTCACTATAAACATTGTTAATAATTCTTACAGCACTCCATCTATCGTCAAGAAATTCGTTCAGGACTATGGCGTTCTGTCCATACATCATGGGAGAAATATAGTAGCCCCAGATCATCCAGGGTCCAATATCATCTGCAAAAGTCTCTGAACGATTTAGTATCCTTAACGATTACTCACCGGTGAACAGCACAGGCTACTTTTATGAATAGGAATTGTACAAAGATTCACTTCCTCCAGAAGCTAGAAGTGTGTGGGTGTTGTTAGCGAAGGGAAAATATTTACCTTTGGAAACGATGAATCCACCGAGGACGAAAACCACCAGCAATGTAAAGGTGCCAAGGGTGCTTGACACAACTTCTGTTCTTCCAACTGCAGCAATGAAACGGAAGAGAGAGAGAGCCATCTGATGCACACTGAAGAATGCTAGAAATTGTTTGAAAAACCTGAACATTTTACAATTTGCGTAATGCCCAACACGTTAGAAAGCTAAATTACACAGCCAAAATCATTGAAGAATAGTATTCCATTACCTGCTGGCAGCAGGAGCAAAACCAATGCTGTAATATGTGAGCAAGATCCATATCCCAGACTCCAAAAAGGAGACAGGGATCCTCAGCAGATATATTGGTAATGCAAAAGCCCATGCTGGATAGAATTTGAAATCCCTTTGTTTGAAAAATACAGGAAGCCGAGTCATAGTCATAGCCATCTCTGCCATCCCATTGAACATTACGTTGATGAGACTAAAGAACAGCGCACCGTAATATTTTCCTCCACCTTCCACAGTGCCAACTGTCATTTCAGTTCTTAAGAACACTGTCATGGCAATGAGTGCCATGATAGTGATCTGGGTTGTCTTGAAAATATATATAAAAGAGCTGCGCTTCATCAATAACCACTCTCTCGAAAAGCATGCCTTAAAGAGTTCCATATTGGAGATTCCATACTTATCTTTCACTAGCGCAGCCGGATGGGCAGTAGATTTATCATAAGGAATTCTAAGTTGTTCAAAGATTCTTTGGCCTGTGCTGAAAGACTTGAAGCAATTCACAAGCTCAATTGTTGATACATATCGATAAGGTTCGTGCCTTCTGCTCCAGTACTGCTCTTGGTCTTTCTTTGATGTTACCTCTTGCAAGAAATCTGCAACTCCTTTTCTCTCGGGGCACTTGAAACCAACACTTTCGAAGAATTCAAGTACATCTTCACGTGGACCTTGGTAAACAATCTGACCTTCTGACAGTAAAATAATGTCATCAAAAAGGTCATACGTCTCAGGTGCAGGTTGTAGAAGAGAAATTATCATGGTTACATCCAGGATATGAACCATTTGCCTCATAAATTGGACAATTTGGTATGTTGTTGAACTGTCCAAACCAGTTGATATTTCATCCATGAAAAGAGCTTTTGCTGGTCCAACTAACATCTCTCCTGTAGTAACACGCTTCTTTTGTCCACCGGATATACCTCTTCTCATGTCATCCCCCACCATAATATCAGCACAGATATCTATTCCAAGAATCTGTTGCAGTAAACATGATCAGTAAACCTCCAGGCACTTGAATTATATAAGAAATGGTAGACGGTAACTGCAAAGGATGGCAACAAACCTTGAGAACATAGTCTGTAACTAGACTAGCTTCCTGGCCTTCCATAGCTATCGCTTTCATGAATGCATCAATCTCAGGATCTGGTTTTATCCCAGCTTCCTTTTCTCTTCTCAACAACTCTGCCAGCAACTCATATCTGGCTCCAACTCCCAAACAGCGACCTGAGAAATCCAGTGTCTCTCTGACTGTCATCTCACCGTGATGAAGATCATGCTGGCTTATATAAGCACATGTTCTCTGAGGAACAAACTCATGCAATTCATGCCCACAGTAGGTGACTTTTCCTGATACCTGAAGAACAAGTTACACAGATTTTGGAAATAAAAAATCTTACTCTGATATTTCATTCAGAATTGCTAACACGAGTAAGAGACTAGAAGTAGAGCAGAAACACACCCTGAGCTCCTTGTCCCTCTTTCCAGAAAGTGCCTGTAGCAATGTAGTTTTGCCTGAACCTGGAGGTCCTAGGAGCAGGGTCATCCTGAGGAAACAAGAATTAACACAAACCCAATGAATAATCTAAGAACTTCAAAGCCTTCAGGCAAACTTTTTCAAGAATCAATTGGTTCAAGCTATTTCAACATAGCTGCAATACATTGAATACTGTAAAATCACTTAGGTGTACCTCATTGGTTTCACTATCCCGCTCACATCCTGGAGAATGTTGACTACTCTTTTCTTAGATGGGAAAAGCCTAAAAAAACCCAGAAGTCCCTGATCTCCATGAAAGAATGAAAAGAAAATCATCTATCAGAACAAGAAATAGAGGCTTATATGATGCAGTAAGTGCACACATAGTATTGAATTCAGTCTTCTCTCTTTAGATTTTTTTTTTGCTGCAAGATATTCATGATCAAGTTGAAATAAATCGTCTGCAGAAATTGACTAATGGAACTACCTCCATTTTGTTCGCAGCAACATTCACTAGAGTTGGAAGTGCCCTGGTTCCAACATAAGCATCTCCTTTGACAGACAAATGCTCGAACCGGACTTCAATCTTGGGAGTGACAATTCCCACCCTGTTTAACAGGTCAAGTTTTTCAATAAAAGAGAGGTTGTTTATGCATATTTAGGAAAAATCATAAACAAGAGCAAGCATTGAGGAAGAAAGAGTCTGACCTATCGGTCCTTTCCCTCAGCTTACGAAGAAATATCTCATTATCCTCTTCAGCAACCTTGAGTATACTCTCTATTAGCTGCCTCTTGCCTTGAACATCTAGATTGGCAACATCAACCTCTTCATAGCGAACACTTCCACTATCCATAACCTGCTTGAGCATGCCTTTTCTTAACCGATCATATGTAGGCAGTCTCTCGATTGCAGCCCATTTAAGCTCCTCTTCATCTTCCTCTCTCCCACTCTTTTGAAACACATCTCCTTGATTCTCCCACACCTCGCGAATACTCGCTGAGGCCCAATTTCTCTTACTTGTTGATGATAAACTCCTCATGCTCGGAGACCTTGTGCTCATTGACCTCATTGACCTTGCAAGGTCATGTCTACCAGCAAAAGCCTCAACCATGGTTTACTAACCTGTATTCTCAAGCTATAAAAAAACACCAAGATCTTTGAACTATGTCAACTTTGTTATGGTGCAAGATGAACTTGCAAGGACTTAAACATGTGAAAACTTCAAGAAATGTAAGTCCTGAATCAAACCACTTTAACAATGTTTAAGTGAAGAAGGTCACTCAAACATTTTATATTTGAAATGGTGATGAGTTGATTTTGGAGGGCACAGTTTATATAGGTGAAGAAGCTCAAATGAAAGGCAAGATAAACGACAGAAAAGAGTATTATTAGAGAGTTGTCAGAAATTTAAAAGCTTTTGCACAAAGCTATCCACAATTTTGTCAAGCAAAAGAAGGATTGGATGACTACATATTTCTATTCTATGGCGTTGTGTCCTAGGAAATTAAGACAGATTCTTGGTCTTCTGACGACAGCGACAGATACCTTTGTTTGTCTTCAAGTCCCATTACCAGTAACTTGGTGCCCTCTTACGTCACAACTAGAGTCCCAAAAGAATAAGCACATCCTCAAACTCTGCAATTGCTTATTACTAAAATTACTCTGTACTTTGTTTGTCAAAATCTCAGCCAAAAGCATTAATACAAAGGAAGAATGTCTAAACAGTGGAGGATCCGAGCAATATAACCCTTTTTACCTTGACTCTTCTCTTGAAGTACTTGTTAAAAGAATCCCCATTTCCTCACTTTGACACGGGTCTGAGAAAGTTTTGGTAGGCTACAAGCTAGAAGGATGCTAATCAACAGGAACACCATTACTCTTTCTGAGCAATGTAGTCTACCGAAAGATTCTTTCTGAAATCACTCGTCGAACATTCAACCATTAGAGTGACACTTGAATCAAGGAGCCCCTATACATGCAAAATGGATCTTGTTCTATCATGATCAGAAATTTCCTTATGAAAAATATGAATCAGAGTTTGACGAAGGAGAAGGAATCCTGGACCCGCAAAGCAGCAGATACAGAATAATTTATCCAATCACATAGTTTAGGCGAGCAGAGTCCGTTCTTCTAATCCATTGATTTTTTCAAGAATATTTGAAGAAATTAGCTTTCTATTGAACATAATTAAACCAAAAATTCAACGCCATCCAATGCTTTTCTGTCTTGCGTCATGTATCAGGATCTTAATCCACTCAACCAATTCAAATCACACGGATTGTAATCGACTATTTTTCAAATCCTAAAGAATTACCCCTTCTTACCAAAACTTCGGCTTCATCAACTAGACATCTTCACAAAAGTCAATCACTTAGAGGCCGGCTGAGTACATAAAATTCAACCATCAGGAAACAAAAAAATAGTCACAAACCCCACAGTTACAGCCTACCCCATAAATTTACATAGAATGGTTATTTGGCATCACCATGTCCATCTAGCTATTTAGGGTTGTAGCTTTCAAAATATAATCCAGTTACCCTTGTAACCTTAACCAGTCTTGCTAAAGACTCATCCCATGTCATTGTGGCTATGGATAAGAACAGCATGGGCCAAACATCAGATCGTAAAAAGCTTAATGGTCATATACTTGAGATCTGGCAGGTCTGAGAATTGACGATAAAAGAGACTAAACAAAACCCATTCGAGAGTCCTGGTTGTTGGTCCAACCAGCATGGAACATCATGTCAAATATACTTTGTATGGTCAAGCACGTATCAAAGATATTGAACGTAATCTCTGTCGCATTAAAAGAAAATCGAATCCTTCATAAAGGGCTACAATCAGCTCGTCCAATAAAGCTTGGCCTTCGAAGGGTTTTGTTAGATTATGGGATTTATATGAACTTTGCATTTCACGTTATTAACTTTGAAATTTAAAGTTCTCTCAATGCATTACACACTTGTGGAATGCTTATCCAAAAATATTGAAGAGCACAATATAACTACATTGGCCCTTCAAAAGCGTGCTCAATCTTCTGTCTAATCTTTCAAGTACCTCAATTTTATCTCGCAACAGATCGGAAAACTTCGATCTATGCTCAGTCCTTTAAGCTCCGGCCAATATCAGATTCCAGCAAGTGTGTGTGTGTCGGGGGGGGGGGCATTAGCATGGCACGAGCCCCTTGTAGAGCAGGAAATAAACAAGTTCTCAATAAACACCGGCCAACTTGGATAGTAAAACACAATAAAAAAGTGATCCGAGAGTGAAATCCGTTGGCATCATCAATAAAGGAGCCCTGGTTTTATCATAATAGAATAGCCCAAGATCCAATACACCTCCTAAAGACATCCTGTAGCTGCCAGGGAGAGTGATTCCACAGCTTGAACATTGACAGCTCAGCAATCCATAATCCGTGTGCATCATCAATTAGTGACCAAGGATTGAAAACAGCGGTGCACAAGCATTTCTTTAACATATGCAAGGCTAATAACCCTATCTAAGCAGCAATAGCACCAAGCTCTGAAAGATGACGAAAAAAACTGATGGATCAACACTCAAGCCTTGGCCATAGGTCTCTAATTTGTGTTTCACCATCTTTCTTGGGTTTAAGCCATTATCAATTCCATCACAACCAATCAGGGAAGAAATTATAGAATTGCTTAACTTTACACTTCAACCGTCTACGCAATCTAGATAAGCTTTCCAGACTGATGTGAAATTGCTCAACATGCCGAGAGATGAGGTTCGACAGCAGGGTAAAACTTCTCCCGTCAAATTTTCATTTTTTTTCCTTTTTTTTTTTTTCTAAGGACATCAACCAAAGTGCCTTGTAAGAACATTTGGTGTGAGGTTTACTAATACAGAATGTACATCCAATCAAATCTATACACAAAATTACAATACCTAGCACTGTTCTCCAAAGGCATCAAAAACAGCTATGGGATGTAATCCTTCCGGCAGTAATTATTGGTCCAACTCAATTAGTGGTAGCAAAAGGGATACCCATTACCAGTCAATCGCACAAGTGAGTGACAGCGACATCTGTTGAATTGGCAGCAATAGCAGCTTCAGCAATTTTAAGCGCCATTGCAGCTTTGAAGGTTGCCAAATCTGCATTCTTCATGAGCAACTGTGCCCTTTGACGCTTGAGTATGGCAGCTTCTACAGATATTTTCACTGAATTTTTGGCCTCTTCAACTTTACGCAAGGCACTATGCTCTTCCAATGCATCTTTTTCAGCTGCCATTGCTGTATGGCAATAGAATTAGAGGGCATAAAAGCTAATCTATGATAAATGAAAGTGAAGTGAGAACCAAAAAAGAGAAGACATTGTAGATAATGGGCAGATGTAATTATAATAAAACACTATAAAAAAGAATGAACCAGAGCGTAGACTACAATACTGGACAGGACAAGAATCAGTAGGATCCATCACAAAAATAATTCTTCAAGTTCCCGGGAATCATTGGGTATAAAACTTCACAGCACAAAATACATACTTGACCATGTAATATAGCATAGTTCAAAAGATCTGTTGACTAGGTTGTAAATTTCATAAAAAGGGTCTGAAGCAAAGTAGACAAATACCTTGCAATAGACTCGGTTGCTTGCCTCTTCCAAACTGACTGGGAGATCGTTTGAATGACCTTCTCTTACGCAGTACAGATTTTGGAATCAGTGGGGTTTTCTTTGCTTGATGTCCCTGTTAGCAAGAAACATTAATTTGATCAGATTAGCCAATACAATAATTATCAGTCCCAATCAGCACACATGCAAACCACTGCGTGATGAATGAGAAAAGATGGCAGGTTCATGTAAACTGACATGGAAATTTAGATATCAATCTAAATGACACAAACAACAATCCAGAAATTCATAGTAATTACAACTCACATAAACAGGTGGTTCAGGTTCATGTACCCTCATCAAAGTTAATGGATTACTACTAGTAAGAGAAGGCAGAATATGAGACTACTTTTGGACATTGAGATGGTAAGATCATCACTCGCTTGTGGACACAATCTTAATTTGAGACAATTTATTTCACCATTTTTTCTTTCTTCTGTCACCCAAATAATGAATACTATAGCTAAATGGATATCTTGCCAACCTATTGGCATGGCAATTGAAGCTACAGGCAAGGGCAAAAAACAGAGAGCTTTTTACTCGTCAATGATTCCCTGCTCTGGTTATCACATTGGAAAATTTTCTTTTAGTCAACCCATCCATTGAAACCATAAGTGAGCATTAGCACAGCACAAAATGCACAAGAGATTTCTTTTAAACTCCTAAATTTCTACATGATGCAAAACTATACTTCAAATATGTAATTGAGATACAAAATAATAAAATGGTCAATTCAAACTGCAAAAGATGTAGACTACTATTATGCTGCCACAGAACAGAACTCTGCGGGACATCAAAACATTTACCTGAAAAGCCCGAAGCAGCGGTGATCGTCTCTGCTTCCGTTTTTTCATCCAGTAACCATACACAGCTTCAGCCAGTTCCCTTCTACCAAAATCCTTACAGTATTTCACTGCTGCACTCTCATCAGTGAAGTCATCTGGATCACAGAAATATGACCTCTCAAGGGCATCGATCATTAACTCAAAGTTATCCTCTGAAAGATGATCTGATTCTGCTATAAACTCATTATTGTACTTCTTAAGCCATTCCTCATCTTCAGAATCCATGTCGTAACTTGCTGTGCTCCTTGACAAAGCTCTAGCTACCTCATCAATATTAGAAGAGATGTATGCATGTGGTCTAAAAAAGGGAGCACTGCCACCATCATCATAGTCTAACACTTTCCTTATTCCAGGAACGGGTATGGCCTTTAAAATTGAAGCAGGAACATTACGTTCAAAGCATTCCTTGTACAATTCCTTGAAAATGAACCAGTCCTGTCTGTTTGGGAATTCTAGCTTCCAGTTGTCATCCCCATTCCAAATTATATCATGAGTGAAACGGTTGGAAACCCAAGTCCTCATAATTTTCTGAGCAAGGTGAGAGTAATGAGCTGACCCATTTTTCTCGACCACGAGCACCCACTCCCTTGAATCAGTAAATTCTAACCTGATAGTAGCCCCTTCTATCCTGTAACATCTGTCTGTTTCAGTAATCAGTATATTTGCAGAGCAGCTTGATAGGTTCATGCCCTTCTTTACTCCAACAGCAGCATAATTCATCTCTTTGATACTTGCTGCAGGGCTACTACGAATTGACCTTCTAAGCTTTTCCTTAGATACAACAGTAGAGAAAGGGATGCCAATTTTCCTACTACTAATTAAATCAGAAACTAGAGCACCGTTAGCTTTTTGCAAGCCAGCCATGAAAGAATTCCTAGGTCTCCCTCTCCTGAGAGAGCTCCTCCTTTTCTGAATTCCACGGGAATTTAATCCATTTCTGTGCTGGGTGTTTCGACCAGTCAACTTGGAAGCTCTAACTGATGGATGTAACACCACCCTACTCCCAAAAACATCAGTTTTGGGCACAGCTGTAATTTTCTGAGTGAAATCGGTCTTTGTGGACAGGCATGATTGATTTCCTTTACTTTCACTCATGATTTCATCATTGTCATCCCCGTCCACCGAGTTATTTACAGGTATAAGAGACAGACATTTAGACTTGACAAAAAGACTGAGATGCATGGACATAAAACATGAAGGGATTGCAGAAAAATCCACAGAAAACTTCGGCAGAAGCTGCCTGGTCTCGAAAAACTTGCAAATTCCAATTCTATCAGAAGGAAGGTCCTGAGCGAAAATTTCAAGAGGAAAAAAAAACAGAGAGAGAGCAATGTCAGGGGCATCTATAAATCGCATATCATCTAAATCTTAAATACTGATCAAAACCCAACTTCAACAACTTGAGACACTAAAAAAACTAAGCTAAAAGTCACGGATATTAAGCTGGAAATATGATTCAGAAACCAAGACAGAAGGCATCCATAATATAAAAAGAACCAATACTAACCCGCACAAAATGAAGTCCATTTGAGGCAAAAACAGTGCTAATTGGATCCGACAAGAGAAAATCAGCAAGCTCAGAAAGGCTCAAACTAACCCTTGTGATATACCTCAAAACTGAACTCAAAATACAAGACAACCAACCATTACTACTACTACAACCCTCAACTAAAGCGACAAGCTGAGGAGTATGCACAAGTCTTTCCTGACTCTCATTACCCTTCCTCCTTCTCTGCCTACGTGAAAACTGAATCCCAAACTTTTTATCCTCGGGGTTTTCGCTCTTTTCAACACCAAGTCTCTTCCTTTTCCTTCTATAAACAATCCCAAATCTCTCCTTCTCACTCTTTACCCTCTTAACTTTCTTTGGAGCCGCAATGGCAATGACAATACCGTGATCTTTTTTCAGTTTAACATCATGGCACCCATTGTTCTCCTTATACTTAAGATTACTATTGCTATTTTGATTCTTGATATGGTTGTTGGTGTCCTTGATTATTGTTTGATACCACTCATCCCCATCACTGCTTTTCCTGAGCTTCCCATCACCAGATTCTGGCCATAAACGCCGTCCAGACCGCAGTACCCGGGCTCCATCAACACCTTTAACCACCCCAAACACCCTCGTCGTCCGCCGCAACCCCACCGACGGCATTCTCGCCGCTCGGACCCCGTTCAGACCAACCAGAGACTCGATCTTCTCGCTCCTCAACTCACCGAGTCAACACACCAAATTCACTCACTACCCTACTGATAAAAGACTCGGTCCTCCCTGGCACGTGGTTTACAGTCCAAATAAAGCGGGGGATGAACTCAAACTGTCATGGACGCTCGACGAGATCAGATCTACGAAAAAATCGACTCACTGAGCCATCAAAAGAAACTGGGTTAACTCGGATGTGAGTCGGAATCAAACCCACACATAAGTAATCGACACACACTATGGTCTATAAAAAAACATCATCGTACCCACAGAAAAAAAAAATTTTAAAAAAAAAGAGACCGCTAAAGATACAGAACGTAGCCGATTAAGATTCCTAAAACATAAAAAATAAAAAAATTCCAACAATTTGTTTACAAACACTGAGAAAATCTTCAAAATAACAGGATCGAGGTAGAGATAAAAGATGGGTTTTATTTAAAAAGATTAAATTTCTCTTGAAAAAAAATAAAAGACTCACGTGAATCTTGATGTTATGGTGTGATAATTAATGATGACGTTTGCAAGAGAGAGAGGGGAAGGAGGGTGAGGGAAAGAGAGTGTTTGGGTGTGTTTCTGCCTAGTTTATCGTGGGGGCTGGCTAGGGTTTATGACTGCGAGAGATGGAAGCATAAGGGGGAAACAGAACGCCGACTTAGCATCACCGTTGGATTAAAAGATGGATGGTGGAGATTCGTTTTCACGATCCGGATCGTTTGGTTCGAATTATTCGATGAGTTCAAGGATAGAGAGAGGAGTTTTGAAGCGGCGAGGATATTTTTGGATTCTTGGATGTGAGAAAGGACTAGGATGTCCTTGATGAGGCAATGAGTTTGAGAGGGAACGCGGGAGATGATTGGACTTGAGATGGGGTTTTTGGGGTTTTCAAAGGGGGAGGGAGGTAAATAGCGGCAAGGAAAGCTCCGATGAATTTGGAAGGGGGAGGTCTTACAGCTGTAAATTTTGTAGAAGTAAATGTGTGGGAAGGGGTAAATAGTAATTTCGCTCCCTAAGAGAAAAAAACTCGCTCTGAAAAACTTGTCAAGGACGTCACTCCAAGCAAATTGGACACTTGTCAATATTATCCACCGGATCTAATTTTATAACATTTTTTAAAACCATTTAATTTTGTATCACCTGCCAAGTTCTGGTAGCTTTTCGCTTGCTGGTCATCAAAATTATATAATTCCACAATATTATTTAATTAAACCATGATTTTGAACTGCAATATCCTAAAATTATACTATTTTATAAATAAAAAAGAAGAAGAAGCAATGCTTTTATATCATTTCTCTATTTATTTTAATTTTATATGCTAATTTCTCAATTTATCGAAGAAAAAAATAGGAAAAGTTATCAATTTTACAGAGGGCCTAACCAGGTCCTGCCAGTTTCCCAGGACGGATCGGTGTGACGAACATCAAGAAGCATAACCAGGTAAGAAAAATAGGATCAAATCCTATAATTCTAACTAAAAACAGTTGAAAGTTTTGTATTTTTTGAGAAATATAAACAGAAACATCAAAAGTTTCTTTCTCATGCCGTCTTCAATCTTATTTCTTATTTTTTCCCCGTTGAAATCCACTGATCATTTTAACACGCAATCTAAGAGAAGAAGGAAAGGAACCCAATTATGTTAAAAGAGCACAGAGAAACAAACGGTACGGTACGGTACGGTCTTACAGAAAAAGCAGTGCCATTTTTGTTTGTGCTTTTGCATGAGAGAGAGAGAGAGAGAAGGTTGTGATTTATGTTTTGTTGGTGAACGGCAAATTGTTTTAGAAATAAAAAGACAGCAAAGAAGATGATATGTGCCCTGGAAAAATAGAAACTATCGTGCACAGGTCAAAGTATCCGGATGTTAACTCGGATCACTCGATTTTTTTTTTTTTAAATAGAATTTTGTTATATTAATAAAAATAAATCAAAAAATAAAATAAATAAATTACATGGGTTTATCGTGTCACGAATCAATCTAAAACCCAGATTAGACCGAGTTGATTTCTTCTCTTGTTTTTTCTTGTACTTAAATCAGTCTAAAACCCAGATTAGCTGTGTTCTAAATTCAACTACCAAGTTGGGTTTTAAAACCATACTAAATTTTCTCCCATTAATTACTTTCCACATAATCTAACAAGGAGTTTTCAGGGATGAAAGAAAAGGGAATCTCACACATTCAAGAATATTAATGTTTTACACTGTATTTAAAAAAAATGATTTTTTTTTAATATTTTTATTTTTTATTTTAAAATATATTTATTTTAATATTTTTACATTATTTTGATATACTAATATAAAAAATTAAAAATATTATTTTAATATATTTCTAAATAAAAAATACTTTAAAAAACAATTTCAATTAACTCTTCAACATGGCTAAGTTTGTGATGATTTTCCTTTCTTTCTTTTATATGATTCAACCTACCTTCGAAGTTAGCGTATTCGTATTAATATCTCCACTCAAAAGGATCAAGTTTGGCCCTAAACCAAAAAGGTTGACTTCATCTAAGGATTGGGGTGAACTCGATATACTCAAATGCAAGAATGTTACGACAACGAAAAAGAAAACGGAGTGTAAGATTTGTAAACAGCACAAAATCCACAGCATAAGAAAAATATTGCATTTACTCACTTTACCTTGATGCAAGAGAAAGAAAGGCCAAGACTTGGACTCGGTCCGGAGCAAATTGATGCATGCATGCCAAATAGCAGTAACCTCCTGCCGAGCCAGAAATTTGCGCCGATGGGTCCATGCCATTTCAACTGCCTGGTCTACAGTGGTGGAAACATACTTACGAATCCGCACTTGTTCTTCAAAGTTCAAACAACTTGCATGTTTGTGCTCGGCATTTTCTCAACAAATCAAATGTTTGATACAGATCCAGGAATTTCCCTTGAATAACAATCTACAGTGAGTCATTTTATGTATGTTCATGTATCTGTTATTCTCACATAGTGAAGCAAATTGCAACGGAAGGTGAAGTAGCTATCAACTTACCAAGCTCAAGGAGTAAACGGAATGAAAGCCCATGTAAAGTAAGAGCACTCAGCTAAAGTAGTGGGTAGATATGGTCCTTTTCTTTTCTTTCTTTTCGTTTCTTTTTTGATTTCCTTCTTTTAGCCCACATAGGATATTGCACTCTTTAACATAGGAAACACGGTCCCTTTACTCATTCCTATATTCACGAGAGTTCATCAGCTCTCCTGAGTCCATAACCAAGCCTGCATTACAAGAATCTATAATCACAGATTTGACAAGTAGAAGTCAAGAATTTCATCCGGGTAGTTTCAACTATTACAGGCATCACTCTAGCTTGATCAGTTATAATTGTCTAACAGCAGATTTAACCAACATTTTAATGAGTGAGCTCATCTTTTGATCACTCTAGAAATAATAAGTCTTGTACTCCCAAGTCCTAACTTAATCATTTAGCTTATAAACAGAACCATCCATTATCCATAATTGAGAGCAGTTGGCATTATGTTCCACGTAATACCCAATACTCTTTATGCAATGGCCTTCCATTCATAACTCATGAACATGGCACCCATTTCGATGAAATAAGCTCAAGTAAACCATGCAAAGAACTGTGGTCACTTGCTGAATAGAGGGACAGCATCCAATAGCCATCAAAAGACATGAATATTTGAAACAAGAAAGAAGTCCATGAACTATTTTAGGAAATTCAAGAGTAGCATGGTCTACGGTAGTGGTCCTGCACGATATGCCTGCAATTACTAACAGCTTGGAAGGATTTAGACTCTTTCTCTTCCATTGTACCAAGTTGAAAAACATGGAAGAAGACATATTCTCAGATAAGATAGAAACCAGTATGTTCTTCAGCACGAGCAAAGACCTCAATCAAGGATTCTTCCAACTTGACAGCAATTTAACAAAGAAATCACCTCCGACTCGACAGAACCTGAAGTAGAGAAGCTCTATTCAGCTTACATTAATCATCCATTCATCAAATCGAAAGTGTAACTTAGATCCCATGTAGTTCCAGCCTATTCCACAGGCATTCTTTATGCTACAACTTATTTTATAACCAATCAGAGCTTACTTAACCACAAACTTCGCGATAACATCCACAATAATCAAACCTTTATGGCAACGAAGCTCCGATTCCATTCAGTGCCATCCACGACTCCGCAACGAAAAAATGATAACTCCACAGCTTTAACAAGCCCACATCCAAAATTACAATCATATTCAAGAAACCAAATACAGGCGTTGAACTTGACATAATTTTCATTGAAAACATTCAAGCTAGTGGAAATCAACCTATCCATGCCTTACACCATCCAAGATCAATAAAATATTACTATTTCATTCATTCAAGTCCCAATTTTCCCAATCAAATTAGATTCCCTTGACACTTAAAACTTCAACAACAACCCGCATTGGATTTCAGACAATCCTCAACAGAACAGATAAAAACACCATGTAATAATAAAAATTGTAATGAACTCTAAAAGGGTCTAACCTTGAGCTTTCAAATTGCCAAAATATAGCATATTGGAGTTGAAAACGCAGAAGCAAGAGTTTGGTTTGATTTGGTTCGTGATGTTTGAATGTCAAGAAGCAGCGGTCCATCGCGAAAGCAGGAAAAGGGCAGAAGGTTGGATAACTTTTTGTGGTAAAGAAGGGTTCTACGAGGAAGAGAGAAGCAATGATCGGAGGAGAGAGGTTTCGATTATAGCGGAGAAGGAGAAATTGGCGAGGTATATCCCATTCACAGTCACAATGAGCTGGGATTGTTTTTGAGGTTTGTTATTCCTTTGTTTTTGTTGCCGGTCCAAGTCACGTAACGATTAAACTGTAGACTTGGTCCATCTAAATTATAATTTTGAAAAGAAGAAGAAAAATTATTAAATCGATTCAAATTTTATAAATATAATTATCAAAATATTATTCTCACTTGATTTATAAACTTTTTAATGTGATTGGATATTATAATTAAAATAATAAATAATAAATTAACACTTAAAAGAAATTTACTACTTTTTATTTGGATATAAGAAAACTCAAAAACACATTTTATATAAGTAGGTAACCGATTAAAATTCTGATTATCCCAAACTCTTATAAAGATATATATCCTGATTCAAAATCAAATCTTATTGTGCAATTTGTAGATCTTCTATCTTCACGTCACGCCTATTAAAAACTTTTATCTCTTTAATCTTAAAACCTAACAAACAATTTTAAAGGTCCGAAGTAAGTGTTTTACTTTGCTACTATGCCGTAATTATGTGCATGTTTAGGAGTGTAATTGTAATTATTTTTTAAAGTGTTTTTCATTTAGAAATACATCAAAATAATATATTTTTTTATTTTTTAAAAATTATTTTTGACATCAACACATCAAAATGATCTAAAAATACCAAAAAAAATTCATTTAAAGTAAAAAATAAAAATACAAAATTTTCAATTTTTTTTATAAATATTTTTGATAAACACTCACAAACACCCCTATATTGATATTATGGTGTTATTAAAAAATAAAGCTATGGATATAATTTAATTTATTTAGACTTGGTATTTGAAAGTATATATAAAACTGTTTTTCAGTTGTTTTTAAAAAGTATGTTTGGAATAAAAAAAATATCAAATTCATTAGTTTTTGTGGCCGTTTGGCTCCGCGGTTCACGCTGCGTTGCGTTGAACCGCGGAGTAAAACGCAGCTATTACCAAACATTGAATCAATTTTTTGATAGTAGATCCCACAAAAAAAAAATCGTTGTGCCGCAACTACAGAAACAACTGAGAGCTGCTTTCGCAGCTGCGGTGTCTCGCAAAGAAGGAAAAAACGCAGCAACAATTGACAAGCTAATTCAATATCTGAGAATCAAATAAATAAAAAAAACAAACAAAAAACACTTGAAAGCAGGAAGTAAACAGAGGAATGGATACATAAACTTCATTCTTTACACATTCATCAAAGAACCAAAATGAAAAAAAACAAGTTAAAAAGGGGGGAAATGAAAGAACCAACAATGACAACATATCTTTCTTGAACTCACATGGTGAAGTGAAATCTCAACTTCGTTGGGGGGGGGGGGATCTGGCTTTGGATTACAAAAAGGCACAGTGATCACTGCTAAGCGCTTGAGTTTAGAGTTTTAAGGAGAGCTTTGTCTACTTATCGAGAGTGTTGGAGTGGGTGTGCTCGTATTGGGGCTATGGTGGAGGGGCTTAGTGTGCTTGCTGGGTCTATCTTTGTGTGTGGGTGTGAGGGGGGGGCTCGCTGGGGTCGAGCTGAGGGGAGGAGGATGGGGCGTCTATGTGTGCGTGTTGGGGGGGCTGGGAACAGGATGATATGAGGGGAGGGATATATATATATATTGAAAATGATGTAATTATTTAAAAAAATATTTGTTTTTATTTTTATTAAAAAAATACCTCAACAAGTAAAAAATTATATATAAAATTAATAATTATATTGTTGGAGGGTTTTTTAAAAGCAATTATTTAATTGTATAACTTACTCCTATTAATTATTAATAAATATATGAAATTATTCAAATAAAATATTTATATATGTATGTATGTGTGTGTATACATGTGTATTTTTAATTAATTTCACAAGTTGACAGTAATATGAAAAGCAGAGTAACCAAACACACAAAACTGATTTTCATTAAACTCAATCTCAACCACAGTTTTAACCAAATACAAATTTTAGTTACGAACCGCAGCTAAAAGCGCTTTTCATAAATCTATTTTTTTTCAACCTCAACCACAACAGCAACAGCTGTGCCAAACAGACCCTTTATCTATAGCTGCCAGGGAAAAAATAGCCCAATGGACTAGGCTGACAATCACCTTGAGCCATGATTTTTTTCCTCTACTCCGTGAGCCACGAAAAATCCTTGATAAAAAAGAAGGCCGTGCTCAGCTGAGGAGATGATGAAGAGTTTTTATTTTATTTTTATTAATATGGTATTGGACAAGCTTTTCTGTCCAACAAATTCTGAATTTAATGATTATTTAAATATATAATAATTATTATATTAATAATTACATTATTCAAGCTTTTCTGTCCTAAATCTCATGTTTATACTAGCAGGCCACATCTAAGAAGATGAAGATTTTTTTTTTTTTTTTTATAACCGGAGTGTTCGGATCAATTTATAGGCACCTTAATTAATTCTTGGACTCACTGAATATCCTGCAAATCGAGTGAATATATAAGGTACCGCGAGGGTGATAGACATGCATAACGAAATTTTAACATGATGAAGATTTTAATTTGATGGAAGAGGGAATGAAAGTGGAAGTGTAGTTGACGAGAACAGACATTGGACTTCCGGTGATTGTTTGATAGTATAGTTGAAATTGTTTTTAAAAATATTTTTGTTCAAAAATACATCAAAATAATATTTTTTTTATTTTTTTAAAAAAAATTAGACATCAGCATATCAAAAAAATCCAAAAACATAAAAAATTTAAGTTTAAATAAAAAAAATTTAATTTTTTTCAAAAATATTTTCAAACCAATAGAAAAATAGAAAAATGGCAAACAATCACAGCATGTTGTTCGAGAATATTAATCAAAACATGTTTTAATTTTTTAAGAAAATTAATTCTATTGTCGGTTGCTTTATGACAAGTGTGTGGACGAGATTTTTTTAAATATCACAAAAAATAAGATAAGGTGTCTTTCCAAGAAAATATCTTTTAAATTAATCAGATTCAATCTAAATTAACCGCAATCCAGGACTCTTGAACGAGATCTGATTGCTTGCAAAAACCATCACGCGCGTGATCTTTATCTGGAATTTATCGCTGGTGATGTTTGTATGATGATATAGTACAAAACTAGTGAATTTATCCACGTGATGCGGTAAGTTTTTTTATTTATATTGAAAATTTATTGATTTTATACATGTTGTATTTTATTATTTTAATATTTAATTAATAAATTTATAATTGATAAAATTTGCTAAAAACAGGTTTTTTCTACCAAAAAGTGATAATATATATTAAAGCTCTAATATTAAATAAATATCAAAATATATAATTATTCTGATATATTTAAAAGAAAATAAAACTAAATTATTTTGAATGTTTTATCTATAATAATTAGAAAATTCAAAACCTAATAATATTAACAAAAAAATAACTATTATTATATTTAAAGAAATTATTTAACTTGAAAAATAAAAATAAAAAAGATAAATAATAACAAACATTATTTTTAAATGATGATCAACACAAATTAAAATTTAAATATTAAAAAAAAGCTAAATAATAGTGAAATAAAAAAAATAGAAACAAAAACTAAGAGCATGTATATATAAACATGGACAGAAATAAGAATTATGTAAACAATATATAAAAAAAGATTTTTTTTCAAAGAGTAATGAATAGTGAAAACCACAGTTGAAATAACTGTTTATTACTGTTTGAAATTGTGATCTCTTTTAGCCATTCTATAAAAAATAGTCGTGGTGCCTATAAGTTGACCCGTACATCCCAGTTATAAAAGAAAAAATTATAAGTGGGAAACAAACAGAAAAAAATGCTCAAAAAAGTGGTTCCAAGGATTATTCATGGTGTGCGTAAGCTGTCTTGGACACCTTGGTTATAAAAAAAATGTATTCGTGGAAAAAAAATCGTGGTGCACGTACGCTGACCCAAACACTACAATTATATATATAAAAAAAAAGTATAAATGAGAAAAAAAACAGGAAAAAAAATGTAAGAAAAAAAAATGGATCCAGAGATAAAAAAAAAAAATATACGTGGGAAAAAAATTGTGGTGCTCGTAAGCTGGCATAAACACTCCAATTATAAAAAAAAACAAAAAAAATATATATGTGGAAAAAAAAGGAAAAAAATATATTAAAAAATAGGTCAAGAAATTAATTGTGTTGCGTGTAAGCTATCCCGGACACCCCGTTATAAAAAAAATAGAAGCCTAGTTTTTTAAAAAAAGAAATAACATTTTCAAACAATAATGAGAAAAAAAAATTGTGGTACGCGTAAATTGATATGGACACCCTGGTCATGGGAAAAAAAATGTATAAGTGGAGAAAAAAAAATATATAAAAAAAAATAGATCCAGAGATTAGTCGTGGTGCACGTAAGCTGCCACGGATACGCTGGTTAAAAAAAACACAACAAAAGAAGCCCGGTTAAAAGAAAAAAAGCTAACCTAGACACCTTGGTTCAAATTTTTTTTTCTTTCAAAAAAGGTTCCCGTTTATTAAAAAAAAACAAAAAAAATGTCCGGTTATAAAAAAGTGCAAGGGGAAAATATTTTTTTAAATAGTATGAGAAAAAAATCATGATGCGCGTAAACTAACCCGGACACCTCGGTCGTAGAAAAAATGTATAAGTGGTAATAAAAAATAGGAAAAAAATAATAATAAAAAATGGATCTAGAGATTAGTTGGTGCGCATAAGCTGCAACGGATACTCTGGTTTAAAAAAAATAAAAAAAAAACCCAGTTAAAATAAAAAACACATTTTCAAGCAGTATTGAACAGTGAAAATGACTGTTAAAAAAACAAAGGAAGCATGGTTATAAAAAAAAAAAAGTGCAAGGGGAAAACACCTTTTTAAACAGTAATGAGAAAGAAATCGTGGTTCGCATAAATTAATCCGGACACCCCAGCCATGGAAAAAAAATATAAATGGAAACAAAAAAAGAAAAAAAAAATGGATTCGGAGATTAGTCTTGGTACACGTAAACTATCATTGATATCCTAGTTTTTTTTTTAAAAAAAAGGAAAGCAAATTTTCCAACAATAATCTTCTAAAATTAGGATTTTAGTATAAGAAAAAAAAAAGAAAAACTAGATTTTATTATTAGAAAAAAAAAAAAAGCTACATTCAATTTTGCTAACTGAGGGGTTCGAACTCTTGCGTGCTGAGAACGCAGCACCCAGGGAACCACTTGGCGACAACCTTTTTTCTGTCGTTTTTACTTTACAAATAAAAAAAATAGAAGCCCTGTTTAAAAAAAAATAAAAACTGAGCTCATGTAGGCGCAGAGTGGGTGGTCAAATGTTCAGTCCACAGTGTTTTGTGTGTGCGTGAACAGTGGCTAGCTACAGTAAACGATCCATTTTGTTTTAGCTTTTGTTGTAATATATTTATATAATATTTTTTATTTCAATGTTACCACATTAAAATTATATAAAAAAAATTTAATATTTTCATGCCAAAAACAATTTAAAAATTAGAAGCTATACAATGCCAAAAGAACATTTAACATCAAGTAGGTTAGATGTGCGATTATTATTGTGGTTTATAATGTTTTTGCATTGAAAATACATTTAAAAAACCTGTATTTATTTATTTATTTATTTATTTATTTTTACACTAGTACTTCAAAACCATGTAAAAAAAATCAATTTCTTGAATTTTACCTCTAAGTGTATATCAAACATTTTTTCTCAATTAATTAATTTGGTATGGTTTATATTTAATCCGTGTTAATTTAATATTATTGAATATTGGAGTTCTGAACTAAAAATTAAGTTAATTTTATGTAATTAAAGTTGTTAATTAAATATAACCATGTTTTTAAAAAAATAATAAGTTATTTTATGTTTGCACTTTATTGTGAATCAATAGAATTATATGTTTGAAATGTTATAATTAATATGTGTTAAATCATCATATATGATATCTACGACACACGCGAAACACAAATACGTATAAAAAACTAGAGTAGTAGATGACATGTACAATTTATATGTCACTTATACTAATTGTAATATTCTCAATTGTGCTTAGTTTTCTAAATATTTTTATGATTGTATTATCTTATAATTTGTTTTTAAACTATATTAATTTAACAAAACAGTCCATGTGCGTGGATTTCATATTAACTCAAAGGGCTGAACTTTTGTTGGTAGTGGCTGGTTTGCTTTTAGCCACGTGTTCAACATTGTCTGACAGATACTTCATTACACACACTTCTGACCCCAGATTCAAGTAGGCCCACTTATTATCCACATAAATAGATAAGTGTTTTCTTTCAAGAAAAATATTTTTATATTCTACGAATTTTTAATTATTTTGTTATAAAAAACATAAAAATGTAATTTCTTTTTTCTAATATGGATCTCAACTTGTAATTATAGAAATAAAATAACACCGCTCTCCTTTAATTACTAATCAAAATTATTTTTTATATAATATTTTTTCTCTCAACTCCTTCCCCCCCCCCCCCCCCCAAGAATAATTATTAAATTCTTAAAATTACCAGAAAAAAAAGAAATCAACTAACTAAATAACAGACAAAAATAAATGAATAAAAAAAGGAAACGTAAGTTGAATAACTACATGATTTTCTCATTCGTCTTCAGGTTTATGCATCCAACACAGACATTAAACAACCACCGAAGAATTGACAGTCATTGCTTTTTTTCTTTTCTTTCTGCAGTTTCTTTTTGAAGCCAAGAGAGATATTGTTACAACATTAAAAAAAATCAAGAAACCTCCCTTGATAATTATATCAGCAGCTCCAAATTTTTATTGGTAAGCACTTGTTTAATAATTTTTTTTTATATGTTTTGCTATCTGGGTTTGGACTGCACGCTGTTCTCTTTGTTGTTTTTTGCATTTATGGATCATTAGCTGATTTAAAGGCAAGGAACCGTTGACGTTTTAAGCTTGTTCTGCTGGTTGTTGAGATTGACTACATTTAAAGATTGATCTTTTGTGTGAATTTTCTTCAAGTTTGAAACTTTGTGTGATTTACCTGGAGAAGACGTTTCTTGAGTTATTTGATGAGGTAGAATTGTAGTTTTTGCTGGATTTTAGAGAGGTTTCTTGTGATTTTGTTATTGAAAGGGACAAATGGAATGCCTGAAAGATTATTTCTCTTTCTTGCATGGTTGGTTCATGAGAAAACCTGGGAAAGAAACAAGATAATGAAACTTTCCCTGGATCGCTCTGTCCGAGTTTCAAAATGAGAAAAAGAAAGGGCATAGTTAGGCTGAGCGTGGTTTAAATTTGTAGGATGGTTAAAAGTTCTATATATTCTCGGTTGCTGAGGATAAGGTAATGCAATTTGAAGTTCAAGTCTTTTACTTTGTATGATGCACGTGGTTTGATAATTTTGATGCTAGTTTCGAATTGATGATTTCCGAAATTGTAACTTTCGCATCACCAGAGCTCTTTCTAACTTTGTTTTTTGTCTAGGGGTCCTGAGTTAAAGCTGGGTTCTCAGACTCATTTTGATCGAAGTGATTTTACGTCAAGTGAACATCAATTTATTAGATAAGCATTCTGTTGATGGCGAATTCGGATGCAGTTCTGCAAGTTTTGTCGGGGGCTGGTCCTCGCAGTTTCAGTTCTGACCTTTGTTTTAGCAATTTAGATTCGACATTCCGTTCTAAGCATATAAAATATGTAAAGAAAAGGGCCTCAAGGCATATGAAAATGTTCAAGTGTTCGAGTGTTCTGCAGGATTGTATAGGAAAACAGTGGTTTAAGAGATCAGGTGACAGTGATCTGTATCTGTCTGGGAATGCAACGATCAAGAGACTGCAACTTCTGAGGTGCAAATGCCAGCAGGCAGAAAGAGTTAGTGGTGTAACTGCAGAAGGAGGAAATGGAACATGGTTTGTAGATAGTGCAAAGACATTAAACCTGAATGGGGCGGCGAACACACCGGGTGTACTGGAGCTTGGGGACACCCAGCAGTTGATGAGGGAAAAAGAGGTTTTGACATCTAATGGTTCAGAAAATAAGGAAGAGGAGAGTTTGACAACTAATGGTGCTGTGGGAACAGGTAGAGATGCCTCTCGCAAGGTTAGTGTAGACCCCATTGAGGAAGAAGCATGGGAGCTACTGCGGGATTCTGTAGTTTATTATTGTGGCAGTCCAATTGGAACGATTGCTGCCAATGATCCCACCAGTTCCAGTGTGTTAAATTATGATCAGGTCTTCATTAGGGACTTCATACCTTCTGGTATTGCTTTTCTCTTGAAGGGAGAATATGATATTGTCCGAAACTTCCTCCTTCATACACTTCAGCTGCAGGTAATTTAATCGTTGATTATGGTGGACTTTTTTGTTGAAGGAACAAATACTTAAAAACACTTCCTCTTTTGTTTGTTATCTGATTTGCTATAATGACTTCTTATATTGCAGAGTTGGGAGAAAACAATGGACTGTCACAGTCCTGGACAGGGATTAATGCCTGCTAGTTTCAAGGTGCGCACTTTTCCTTTGGATGGTGATGATTCTGCAACAGAGGAGGTATTGGATCCTGACTTTGGAGAGGCAGCAATTGGCCGTGTTGCACCAGTTGATTCTGGTAATTAAATTTCAGGCCAAGAAGTTTCCGTTCATGATAAAGTGTTTGACTGCTAACGTTGATGATATTTTCTCTATCATGCCAATATTAGGATTATGGTGGATTATCTTGTTACGTGCATATGGGAAATGCTCTGGTGATCTCTCAGTTCAGGAGAGGATTGATGTGCAAACTGGAATTAAGATGATTCTGAGGCTATGTCTTGCTGATGGTTTTGACATGTTCCCAACATTGTTGGTGACAGATGGTTCTTGCATGATAGATCGCAGAATGGGAATTCATGGGCACCCTCTAGAAATCCAAGTAATTCATTTTTGAGTGGTTTTTCAGATAATTTAGAAGTGTTATCAAATTTGAAATACCCAGCCAATCTATGTAGCAAGAGAGATTCAATTGAAGAAGGATGTCCTTGTAGGAAATTTGGATGTTGCCTTTATTTTTTGTCAGATGATTGTACAGATAAATGTCTTGAACCAATTCTGTGAATATGAAATTAGGATAATTTGATGTCATCAATAAGCCCGGAATCAGGTTAAGAGTTTGTAGGATTTAGGCTAATTGAGGCCAGAGTCCGTAGGATTTGGGTTGGTTGAAGCTGCTATTTGGTAAGGCTGTTGGCTTAAATGCTTTTTCTGGCTATAGTTTCAAAGTGCCCAAGATGAATTAGCTGTATATTCTTGAGTTGTTAAAGGTGGTTGGTTTTCAGTTGAATAGGTTGAAATCACCTAGCTCTAATGGATGTTCAGTGTAATATTCTGCCAAAGCATCTTTCTGCCAGAATTTGGTTATACCAGACTGACGAGGATGCTGAGATTTGGAGATGTTTTTTGCAATTAATTTTCTGATAGGATGTATTTTTCTCTTGCAGGCACTCTTTTATTCCGCCTTACTTGGTGCAAGGGAGATGCTCACTCCAGAGGATGGATCAGCTGATCTCTTACGAGCTTTGAACAATCGTCTAGTAGCTCTTTCGTTCCATATCAGAGAGTATTATTGGATTGATTTAAGAAAATTAAATGAAATTTACCGTTACAAGACTGAAGAGTACTCTTATGATGCAGTTAATAAGTTCAACATTTACCCAGATCAGGTTTCTACTTCACTGGTGGAATGGATGCCCACCCAAGGAGGCTACCTCATTGGAAACTTGCAACCAGCTCATATGGATTTCCGATTCTTTTCTCTAGGAAACATGTGGTCTATTGTAAGTGGTCTTGCAACAAGAGATCAGTCAAATGCGATATTGGATCTCATTGAAGCCAAGTGGTCAGATTTGGTAGCAGACATGCCAATGAAGATTTGTCATCCAGCTCTTGAAGGTCAGGAGTGGCAAATTATCACTGGAAGTGATCCTAAGAACACGTAATACTGCTACCTTATTAAACTCGATCACATCCTTTTCACCTTCTCTTAATTTTCATCCAGTCATGAATTTGTTGTGTTTGATGCAGGCCTTGGTCTTACCACAATGGAGGTTCCTGGCCAACTCTTCTGTGGCAGGTTAGTGATGGTGGTATTCTTTGCTAATCTTTCTTCCAGTAAATTTTTTAGTGAAAAGTTGAATTGATCCGAGAAGAAGAAAAAAACTCGGTAAAAAGACAGAAATAAACAGCAACATTGGTAATTTGAGTTTTGGTGCACTGCTCTTGCTGGTATAGACTTGTAAGAATGCTTGATTGATACTTATATCTGATGATTTATGTCTGCAGCATATACCAGTGTCATAACAATGTCTGTATATAGCAATTGTTTGTCTGTTTTTTATGAATGCCACTTTCTTTTTATCAGAGTCCATTTTACGTTCTGAATATGAATAGAATTTTTACATTCATAATGCTTCTCTCAGCTGACAGTTGCATGCATAAAGATGAATAGACCAGAAATAGCAGCAAGAGCAATTGATATTGCTGAGAAACGCTTATCGAGAGACAAATGGCCTGAATATTATGACACTAAAAAGGCGAGGTTCATTGGAAAACAAGCACGCCTGTTCCAGACATGGTCCATTGCTGGATACCTTGTGGCTAAGCTCTTGCTTGCAGATCCAAGCGCAGCCCGGATGCTCGTAACTGATGAAGATCCTGAGCTTGTCAATGCCTTCTCCTGCATGATCAGTTCTAATCCAAGGAGAAAGCGTGGTCAGAACAATTCAAAGAAGCCATTCATAATATGAATTACCGAGCTGTCTCTGCAAAACCAGGGTACTTGTTCTCTTGATTCGAGAACTAATCATCCAAGTGCCTTCTAGTGATTATACTGAAATCGCTTTTACAAAGTTTAATGCAAGTAATGAAACTTATAATTCACTTGTATGAATAAGGTGAAATTTCAATCCCACCTTATTTATGTATCGATAGCTTTGATCCGTAAACACCATGTAAATAAAGATGGAGCTGTTAGGGGAAATACTTGAAACATCCTTGATGTGGATGAACTCTGGTGAATCAATTTGCTTAACTTCTACAGTAGTTTTGTTTTCTTGAAAAACTGAGACAATCAGAAACATATATTGAAGTTATTTATATCTTTGAAAGTCCAGCATTTCCTTTCCCAATATGTTCAGATGATCTAGGGCAGCATGTGTTATATTCTCATAATATTGTTAGCCAAGCAGCGCATATATTGTAAGTTATTCTGCTTATCCTACTGGAACTGAACTATTTATTAAGTTGAAACCTTATAATCAATAAGAATGGTTGTTAATGATGTTCTAGAAAACAGAACCTGTATTTTGTTATGTTTGGATGATGAATGATCATGTGTTTACGTTAATCTTCTATTTCTCATAATTAAGGGATGATAAGGGTTGAATTTCCTGCAAAACATTTATTTTGTAGTGGATTTAAGGATTCTTTGTCCCCGAGGGGTGTAGCATGGTGGCAAAGGGCTTGAGATCTACATAGTAGGTCTTGAGTTCGAGTCAGGGCGTGCACTTCTTGTAAGAGCCTGGGACAACCGGGGTTTTATTCACTAACCTGGGCTCACAAAGTGCACTTTTCAAAGGGTGTGGTTTCCTCGAATAAAAAAAAAAAAAGATTTAAGGATTCTTTGATGATTAAGTCAATGATTTTTGTAGTGGAGAAGGCAAGTCTATCGTAGGCAGATGGCGATGCAAAATGATCAACAGAAGGCAAACAATAAAACGAACAGGCAAAATTTCGTCCGAATAATTGTTTGATGTCGAACAGATAGCAGAGCCAGTTTATGTCTTCATCATGCATTGAGCAGAAAAAAATACCGCAGTTACAGGCTCATGATACCATCAACCACGTCCAAAGTTGAAGCAATAGGAGCATGCCTGGACATCATATTTCTCACTTCTCTGTCGAAACAATGATTGAGTTTGACCTTCATAATATGGTGAATGATTTATATATGGTGGACCAAGATTACACAAACAACTCTTCTGCCGAATAATGACATTCATGAAAGGCTGAAACATCAATTCGAATTAGTTTTCGGAAACATTAATCTATAAAAAAATCTGTATAAACTATCATTATTAGTGAGCCTTTCTGCTAACACCATAGTCTTCCTTGCAAAAATCAAACCAAATACAGATATTACGATTAATAGAATATGTCAATCGCTCGAGGAGAATTTGGAATCCAGCTATTGTAACCCTACATGGACCCATCCCTCTCTACAGAAGCCACATGGCCCAACCCCATCTTGCCGGCCCGTATTTCCCTCCTCCATTCCCTTTAAAACCTCAACTCCCTCCTTCCAAAACCCAACTGTCCCATCCACTCCCTACTACCATTCTTTCCACCACCGCAATGGAGCCAGTTGTGGAAGATCTAACCGATGATCTAGATAATCTCAGTTTAGCTTCCACCACCACCACCGCTGCTGAGACAAGACATAGCACAAGTTCAGGGTCCGAAACCACATGGACCACCTCAACCTCGAGCCTCGTGTCAAACTCCTGCAAACCCCATCACCCGCCTCAATGTGATGAATGCTGGCATGCAATCCAACGTGACAACCACGATAACTCACCCCTAACCCTAGCTGATTTACGATTTGTTCACAAATTAGGAAGCGGTGACATAGGGAGCGTGTATCTGGTAGAGCTCAAGGAGGGCAACGGGTGTCTTTTCGCTGCCAAAGTCATGGACAAGAAAGAAACAGCCAATCGGAATAAAGAAAGTAGGGCTAGAATTGAGAGGGAGATATTAGAAATGTTGGAGCATCCATTTTTGCCTACATTGTTTGCCACGTTGGACTCGCCCAGGTGGTCTTGCTTGTTAACGGAGTTTTGTCCTGGTGGTGACCTCCATGTCCTCCGGCAACAGCAACCAGACAGACGTTTCGAGGAAGCTGCCGTCCGGTATGTACATGCATACATACATAGAATTGCACGTATAATGCACGCATGCATACATACATCCATAAAACGCCATGTAATACTGTTCATGCTAGTCGATCGGGCAAGATAAATAATTTGAGTGGTTGCGTTTGCATAAAATATATGAATTCGTGCATGATGAGAAATGATGGATCATAACCATAGGTGGGGCTAAGTTTACTGATTGCGAAGACTGCTGATCATGGCGGTAGGGTCAATGGGTAAATCCATGTGACGTTCGGTTGCAGCCATTGATTTGGTGTGGACCATGGGGCTTTTGGTGGGTGTCTTGTGCACTCTATCATAATAGAGAAGGCACGGCATCTTGCACTTCACAAAAAGGAGTAAAAATCAGCCTCATATCCCTCAATCCAAGGCATGTTCTAGGACAATATTTCTTAGGTTCTTGTCTGATCTGAGAGCCCCAAGATATCATTTCAAGAATCAATTTGATAGCCTTTTCCCCATCTCTTGCTCTTTATTTTTTGGTGTCAATTTTCGCTTTTTCTTTTTTAGTCTAATATATTCTTCTGAATTTATACTTTCTAATTCCTTTTTTATTATTTAATTTAATCTTTCCCACCTATATCATTACTTCAAATGACCATCTACTTGGTTTTGAAGTGAAAATCACAATCATTAAGTTGAACTTTATGGGCTAATATAACTTAATCCCTATTTAGCATCGTTTCAACAGTACTTTTTTTAAAAAAAAGATTTTTTTATTTTAAATTATTTTTTTTGGTTTTTTTAAATAATTTTTCTGTGTTAATATAAAAAAATATTTTTTTAATGTATTTTTAAACAAAAATCACTTTAAAAAAAACCTTAATCATATTCTCAAACAAGAATAGATCAAATTATAAAAACAATATCTTATTAGACCTAATCAACTTAGCTAGTAGTTAAAATATATGCTGATTTTTTTTTAAATAAAATTATTTTAACATTAAAAACTTAAAACAATATAGTTTTTATTGACATCGACAACATAAATCCAAGTCAACTTAGTCAATCATTAGCTCAATCTAGGTTTGGTTTCATTGTGATGATAATTTTTTTCGTTCTTTCACCAAGCTTTACGTTCAAAACCATTAAGCATGGTTGAGGAAATTCATGTCTTGCAAAGCTGTTTCTTTTTAAAAGAAAAGAAAATAAAAAAGAAATTATATATTTAATTTTGGACCAGCATAACATGATATTCAATGGGAATAATATTTATAATTAGCTGAATAATCCTTTGTATTTATCATAAATGTTTTTTGTTTGCTTTTAGGTTCTATGCATCAGAAGTTGTGGCAGCTCTTGAATACTTGCACATGATGGGAATAGTCTATCGTGACCTCAAGCCTGAAAATGTTCTTGTAAGATCAGACGGCCACATAATGCTTACAGATTTTGATCTCTCCTTGAAAGATGATAATTCACCATCAATAGCTCAGATTGTTTCCGATCGAAACCAACCAATCTCATCACCATCAGCAAGTGATTACCCTTCCGATACATCTCAGTTTGCCACGTCATCGTGTATTCTACCCAATTGTATTGTGCCAGCTGTCTCCTGCTTCCACCACAGGAGAAAACGCAAGAAGAAACTCAATCAACGTGGGACCCTCGAAATAGTAGCAGAGCCGATAGATGTCCGATCCATGTCATTTGTTGGGACCCATGAGTACCTGGCACCTGAGATTGTGTCCGGCGAGGGTCATGGCAACGCAGTGGACTGGTGGACCTTGGGCATATTCATGTTTGAAATGTTCTACGGTGTTACACCATTTAAAGGGATGGACCATGAGTTAACCCTAGCTAACATTGTGGCTCGAGCCCTTGAATTCCCTAAGGAACCCTCAATTCCAGTCTTCGCAAAGGATTTGATCACCCAACTTCTCATAAAAGATCCTGTGAGACGATTGGGTTCTACCATGGGAGCTACAGCCATTAAACACCACCATTTTTTTGACGGGATAAACTGGGCGCTGCTAAGGTGTAGAACACCACCTTATATTCCTCGACCGATCACTAGCAAGAATTTTGTTGTGGCAGAACCCGGAAATCATTCTATAGAGTATTATTAGTAAGAAGAAAGATTCTTTATTTATTTATTTTAATTTTTTGGGAGAGAAGATGTGAAGTGATCAGAAACCAAATTTAATGAAACTAATGTTTAGGTCTCCTGCAAATGTAATTGTCGTTCAGATTGTAAGTCTGTAAACTTTTGAAGAAAGCATGCATGCCTTGGATACCACATTCAAGAGCAGTCCCACTTGATCATTTATGTTTTTTCCCCTTTGATTGGAATTATTATATATAGAGAGAGAGATTCTGAAAAGAGAATTTAAATTTTTCTAAAGAAACTTTATTTTTAAAACCTCTCTATAATATAGCTGTTTTATCAGGAAAAAAAAAACTAGAGTATATTTTTTATGGAGTAGTTTCTCAGCCTCAACTTAGTTTATCATGAACACTTAAATATATAATTTCTTTATTTCAAATGATCACTTAAACATGACCATGTATCTTGTTAATTGTTAGTATCGAGAAATCTTGAGTATATTCATAATAAAAGACAAAGTTATTGGTTTTGATCTTATATCATTGGAAAATAGTTGGTTATTTCGAATGATTGACGATGTAGAGGACAAAGAATGTTTTTTTTTTTTTTTTAATATAGTTTGTATATTAATGTTGCTTGATATGTTTTTAATTTGTTTTTCGAAGGTTGGGCTTTACTAGTTCTTACTCAGGACTCACTGTTTACCTCAATTTGTTCCGATGTTCTTATCTTCGTTAATTCTTTAATGGATTTTCCCTTTTGAATCTGCACCCAAACAGTTTCATCTATCTTCTTAGCTTGCAGGGAATATCGGACCACCGTTTCAAAAAAGCAAGGGGGCCAATGGACCATTTTTGCTCACTGAGATTCTTCCAGCTTACATATCTGATTCCGTAGCCACCTTGGAAGAGATGATTGACGTGTTGTATGTTTGATCTTATGTGCATGCAATGACTGTTCTTTCAGTTCATTTAAACGAGGTCTTATGTGCTTTATCGCTGATAGTTCCTTTCATTCTTCTATTGCTTGCAGGGATCAGCCTATCTGCTCGAACAACTACGCATCAAGCTTGAAGGGGGGACTTCATGGTAATATAATTGTTTCCTTATCAATCCATTTATTGATAAGATCTAGCTTGAGTTGCATTAATTGACGTGTATAGGTTGTTAATTAGTTATATGAAACATGCTTAAGATTTTTTTTCCCGAGACACTGTAAGGGTAACATATATAATAGTGGTCTGGATTTGTGGATATCAAACGGGGTGTGTGTGTGTGTGTGTGTATTCCATGTCGAAAATCATCAATGACTGTCTGTTCTAGTAATGCTCTGTTGTTCCTTTGGGATTCTTGTGATGAAGCTAGAGAGGAATGCCACCAATGACAATCAGGGTTGCTGAAAGAAACGTGCTGGTGGTTTCAGTTCTGCTATGCTCTGTGGACCATTTGTCTGAGTTTTCAACAATCCAGTCTACAACTTAGATTGCAGTCTGTAAAGAATTCGTCAGCTTTCAGTTCTTGTCCTGTTTGGACTTCAAATTGCTGTTTTATATCATGTATGTTTCCCTGGAAATATTGTGGGAATCCTTCTCCACCCTAAGAGTGAAACTTGGAGCACCATTAATTCGAAGAAAAACTTGTTGTTTCTCTTTGACTTGCAGTTATGGAAGGATTTATTCTCTCCTCTTGGGATTTTTATTACGTGGTTGACTTTGTTGTTTATTGTCTTCTGATTGATTTCTGGCCTCGAAGATCAGAAAATTCTAATACCACAACAAATTCACCAGAAAAAGGCCGTTTTAGACAAAAATCTTACAGGATGATCTAGAACAATCCCAGGAGTTAAATCACTTGGCGTAATCTATGTTCATACCAATAGATACCAATATCCATATTCAATTCCAGGAGCCACAATTTGTGAAACACTGTTAATCCAGTTAATGATCTTTCCACTGATACAGAAAGGTCCTTAACCAATGAATTGAAGATCATTATCCCTCGCAATAGAGGTCCATACCCCATTCCACAATATAGTTAAAAAAGCAATAATAAAAAAAAATTGAAAAACCATAAATCTCAATCCTGGTACTGTTCTTCATAAACCAGAACAAATTTGAAGCTGTTGTGGGAAAAGAAAATTATTATTATTATAAATGATGATTTTTCAAGCCAACCAGTGTCAGATAACATTAAAAAAAAAAAAAAAAAAAGTCTACCTAACCAGAGCTAATCCTAGTCACAGATAAATTTAAAAAAATCACCAGTTTCAGGAATATCTGAAAAGCAATTCCCTAACATGTTCTCATCCTTAAGAGCATCGAAGTCTGAAAATTGGTCCTGGAATCACAATCTGTGACATATTGAATCCAGTTGAAGATGAAGTTTTTCTTTTTCTGTTAGCAGAAGAACTATTCTTCTTGCAACCCCAACTTAAATTTGGAGGAATAATATGTTTTTCAATGCGAAAAACACCCTTGGTTTCCTTCCTCGAATTTTTCTTGGTTAGCATAGAATTAACTCCAGATTTGAGGCTGCTGCTGCGATGATTCTTTGGTGGCCTACCTCTACCTCGGAGTCTTTTTAGGACCATGATCGCTAGAGTTGTTCTTCTTGGTTGAAGATTTACAGTTTATTTAAATTAAAGGAAATTAAGTGTTTATTCACTTTTATATAGTGGTTTGAAAACCCTAATCCTAAACATATAAAAAATCCTAACCCTTTCCTGCTTAAAAGCCCTATTCCTACGAGGAAACTAAATGGATATTACTAACTGTATATTAAAGTTGGATTTATTTTTTAATTAGTAAGGTATCTTTATATCCATTTTTCACGGAAATTACGTCTTTTCAATAAAAATTAAATTTTAGAATGGTTGTTAATACTACCTACACATTTACAATTATATTTTACCGGTTAATCAAGTCATCATATATTATTATTATTATTATTATGGTGTTAAGTAAAAGAGAAGCATGGCACTGCAAAGCATAACAAAGCCAACCCCAATCCCACTGATTATTATGGTGGCCAAAACCATGCGTAAAAATCTGAATTCCCACCACCTTGTTTACGCTTAAAATTTCTTATACATTTTTGCTTTCCTTTTTCTTTCATTTTTAAATTATATCCAAAGAAATTGATACGAAATACATAATGCAACACTTACCTATCGGTTTGATTGCATTGCAGATTTCTCCGTCAAGTGAAGAGCAAAGCTATAAACATGAACCCTAAGAACACAAATGATCAACGGTCTTGGATTCAAATCCTACTAATCTCATTCCGTAGCATAAAGTCCCTTTTTTATTAAAAAAAAAACCATTTACATGGATCAACAATTTTGATGTAAGATTTGGCACATGATAAATTACAAGTTTATATGTTTTTCATTCAATCAAATCATAAATAGTTCGCGGTTGTCTTGTATGGAAACAACATAAATGTATGATGTACGAAGACTGGCTGTGTACCTACCAGTCTGTTTCTCCTTTTATTCAGAAGTTTGTAAGATGACTTTTTATGATTTTATAGTGGCAGCGAGGAGCATCCCTCCCATCTTCAAGTGGAGAGGAAAAAAACTTAATGAAATCAGGGAACAAGCTGCAATTTGCAGTGCCAGCTGACATGACTCCTGGTGGAAAGAGCGTAGACCCACTTTCTTTTAAGTTTCCTCCAACATGTGGTTCCTTTTCATCACATTAATGGCTTGATCAATTTTAAAACCAAACAAATGAGCCCCCCTCCCCCAAAAAACACGCAAACAAGTTTTCCAAAGCAAACGCAGTATATAGGCAGGATTGGTGTAGAATTTTTTGTTGAGGTGCAGAAGCAGAACATTGACTTTGATCCCTCGGCATCTTACTTTCTGATGTTAATTTCTAGATCTACACAGATTGAAATGGCACTTTCTGTCGATCGCTATCGTTCTGGATTGATTGAAACGGATGGTTCTGAAAGAAGCAAGAGATTTGAATCAACAGCAGCTGTGAAGTTGCAGAAAGTTTACAGGAGTTATCGTACACGTCGCAGGTTAGCAGATTCTGCTGTGGTTGCTGAAGAGCTCTGGTACGTGCCCCTCGTGTTCTTGTATAGATAAATACAACATATGGAACTCTTTCTTTTCTAATCTGATGTTAATGTGAAGGTGGCAAGCTTTAGATTATGCAAGGCTCAATCACAGCACAGTTTCTTTCTTCAGTTTTGATAAACCTGAAACAGCAGCATCGCGGTGGAGTAGGATCAGCTTGAATGCTTCAAAGGTGCGCTGTTTAAGTTCTCGCTTCTTTATAACACTGAATAAAGTATTACATAGTGTTAAGAACAGAATTCTGATGTAATATGAAGACTGATATATCACGCAACTTTCCACTTTTTGACAGGTCGGAAAAGGTTTAGGCAAAGATGCCAAGGCACAAAAATTAGCTTTCCAGCATTGGATTGAAGCTGTAAGCCTATATTGGGCTGCCGCTGTTTGGTTATGTCTGATCCTTTTCTTCAAGCGCTAGTTATACCACTTCATTTTTTTTTATATATATGTTGTGATGTAGATAGATCCGAGGCATCGGTATGGCCATAATTTGAATCTTTACTATGAAGAGTGGTGCAAAGCAGATGCATTGCAGCCATTTTTCTACTGGTACGAGTACAGGTCTCAACCAATTTGATCATCTTTCGGTCTTTCTAAGCTAACAAATTGGAATACGGGGCATCTCTTGTGTTCCATAAGTTTCTTTCTATCCATGCTCTTAATTTTTATTTTTATTTTGCATAGGTGCATTTGCTTACTTAGATGCAATGTGCGTCATAAATAAAGGAAAAATAAAAGTAAAAAACTATAACTTCGGCATCTAGTTCTTGCTACAGTGATTGCTAGATGGACTAGCATGTGTAAATGCCACTGATAAGTTCGAATTAGAATCCAATCCTGCTCCTTTCCTTTTCCACAAACTGCATGTGTTTATGAAATATTGCTAAGGTTTTGAATCACCATTTCGGTTGTGATCGGAAGCGCAAAGGGATCCCCAATTCCTGTCATGAGCCTTCTGCATTGTTTAGGGAAATCTTACACCTCGCTGATACTAAAATGCTGCATCTCTCTGCTTGGCTTCAGGCTGGATATTGGAGATGGTAAAGAAATTGATCTCAAAGTCTGTCCAAGAACAAGACTTCGCCAGGAATGCATTCAGTATCTAGGACCGGTATGTTCCCGAGCATTGAAACTCCGGGAATTCATTATCATGATGTTGTGTTTCCATAGCAATTCAGCTTTGTCTACTGCATTCCATACATCAGCTCATGATAAATTTGCATGATCAATTTAAGGACAACTTGGAATGAATGTTGACATTTCCATAGCCTAGTGGTATTCAAAGTAGGTTACCGCTTCAAATTACAGAAAAGAAGGAAAAAAGAAAAGCTCTGATCTCTACTAATCGAACCTAAAAAATACTAGCAAAAAAAGCTTTCAGGACTTGCTCCCTCACATCTGTCATGATTTTCCCTGAAGCAAGAGAGAGAACAGTATGAATACATCATTAGTGAAGGAACAGTGGTGCACAAACAAAATGGCAATCTCCTAGATACAAATCAAGGACTGGAAGCTTCAAAATGGATATTCGTGATGAGCACCTGCAGAAAACTATATGCTGGAGAGGTAAGGATCATTCTGGACATTAGACCATTTAATTAGTAAATTTGCATCCATCTTTAAGACTAATAATGTCTTTCTTAAACATTCAGAAAAAGAAAGGAGCATTTCATCACTCGAGCTTCCTTGCTGGAGGGGCTACTCTTGCTGCTGGGAGACTAACAGTAGAAAATGGAAAGCTCAGGGTAAGAATGCCATGATCCGTGTGAAGGTAGGTAGCGTAGCTTATAAAAGGCAATTAAGCCTGGAATGCTGAAACAAATGACCGGAGTACGAGCGAAATGTGCACCTTGATTTGGTATTGAATAGAGAGTTGGAGAAAGGATAGTCGGTTGCTTTGACTATATATGCATCTCTTGCTTCTGAGTTTTAAATTTTCGTTGTCTTTCAGTCTGTATCAGCATATAGTGGGCATTACCGTCCAACTGACCAGAACCTTGGCGGCTTCTTAGCCTTCCTCGAAGAAAATGCGATCAACCTCAATGAAATCCGGGTACACAACTCAATGCCATGATATTTCACAAACCTGCCACCCAACGTGCGTTTTTTGCATTAAAATACCTGGTTATGATGGAGCCTTTCTAGCTTTGGCATTTCCGGCTTTGCCAACTTTTATTCTTATTCTTTAGTGATCACTTGATATGGTGCTTCCACTTGGTCATTGTTTCAACTGGTATTGCTCTAGGCAGGTACTTACACCAGAAGATAGTGAAAGCTGTGAATCAAGGGAATTGTCTCAAGACAGATGTAAATTTGGTTGGTCAATGGATTCCAAGCAGTCTAAACTTCATGCTTCGAGTAAAATTAACAATTACCAACCTTCTGAATCATCCATGTCTTCACAAACCACCAGAAAATGCAGTTACAAGAGGATGTTGTCTGCCAATATCCAGAACACAATAACAGATGTACCAAAGAAGGAGATATTGCAGAGGATCAAATCCAAGAAAGAAGCTAGCTCATACCAATTAGGGAACCAACTGTCTTTGAAATGGTCAACTGGAGCTGGTCCGAGAATTGGGTGTGTTGCAGACTACCCTCTGAAACTAAGGGAGCAAGCCCTCACATTTGTTTACCACTCACCCAGTGATGATCTGCACAAGCCATATGCTTCTGAACTTCCAGGTTGTCTCCTCTCTATAAGAGGTCTTTGTAGGATGATGTAACAGAGATTCAGCAACCATCTTTTCAAAAGTCAGCATTCCTGGAAGTTTCTGCAGCAACATTAGGCAGCAGCCAAAGTTTCTGCAGGCTTAGCGGGTTCAGCAGGTGTTTCTGCTTCCCAGAAGGTAGTCTTCTTCAGAGACAGTCTGAAGAACAGCATCTAGCTGCACATTTCCTTTTACTCTGACTTTTTGCTCCTTCAAATCAATGTCATATGATATTACACCTGGAAGACGTTCCAGGAGAGACACGAGATATTATGATCTATTACCACAACAATGATGAACTGAGAGCCTCAGCTACATTTGAAAATAATAATACTTGCCGGTGGAATTTCCAGCCAGATTTGATAACAATCCAAACCATTTCATTGTTTTCTCTTTTTTCATAGATGAAGAGTAACGATGTGAAAATTGCTTTGTAACGCACAGTTAGAAAATGAAAGTAAGTTTCACTTCTTCACAAAATGCAAATGCTTCAAAATCTCACCATACCAACTAATCTAATTGCAAAGATGCAAAATTCTATAACCAATATCGCCCCAGTTCATTATCAAATAGACCGTGAAAAGGATTTACACCCTGCCCCAAAATTCCTGAAATAGAACCTTAGCAACATGCTTCCTGGAGCTAAGATTGAAAAGTCATTTAATCCAATCTAAAATGCTTTGTCCATTTCAATTGTGCGCGCGAGCTAGTCGAGCGAGAAAGAAAGCACAGTCAGCAAAGTTCCAGAGACTAAAAGATCAATTGCAAGGACAGAAACAAACCTTCAATTTTGCCCAAAACCCTTTTCACAACCTCCACATGACATACCAACCTCGAGGACAACAGTCTGCAATTTAACAAAATTGAAAACCATTAGACATGCAAAAATCAGCAATAACCATAATGTAATGTCGTCAAATAAAAAAAAGGGCACGCAGTAAAGCAAATAAAATCTCCAAAAACAGGTTAAAACATCGGTTAACATGTAACCCTACAATAATTTCTAACTCACAACAGTAACGCAAAAAGAAAGAGGCCAACCTTCGTATCCCTGTTATCCTACAATTTTCATTCAACTAAAACCAGACATATTCTAGTTTCCGAAACAACAAAGCAGCAATCTTTTCCCCTCAAAATTAAATTTTACAACTTCAACAGCTTGCTTTATCCTACAAATTCAGGCTTAGCGAAACAAATTACATCAAAAGCTCCCTAAGATCTCCAAACAAAATAACAAAAAAATAAAATCAGAAAAGGTTTGAACTTGAAATCTGACATATCCACCCACATTCAGCCAAAAATCATAGACATCCCAATACAAGTCAAAACAACAAGAACATATTGTTAACAAACAATAAAAATACCCCCCCCCCCCAAAAAAAAAAAAAAAAAAGATAAAGAAGAAGAAGAATCAAGAAATGAAGATTTAGGGTACCTGAGACAGAACAAAACAGAACAGGAAACATGGAATGAAGATGACAGAGAGAGGACTTTGGGTTGGGCGTTGATAATATGAGCTGTTGTTCTCTGTACACATCAAGGTGGTGAATTTATAGACTCTTTAATGCGTGTGAATGTGATGAGTTTTTTTGTTCGTCCCAAATCATTTTCCAATTTTGTTAGTTATGATTTCCTGCTTTTTTAAGTTTCCTTCTTCTTCTTCTTCTTTCATATGAATTTGCCATCATTTTACGACTGTTTGTCCTGTGGATGTTTTTAAAAATATATTAAAATAATATTTTTTTTATATTTTTAAAAATTATTTTTGATATTAATATATTAAAATAATCTTAAAAAATTAATTCAAAAATAAAATAAAAAATTCAAAAACACTCTATAGTATACAAATTGAATAAAATACAATAATAAATGAAGAGCATACAAAATATAAAATAATAAATTGAAATTGAAAAAATACAAAATATATATATGTCAATTGACAGAAAAAATGTATGTTTTTTACAGAATTTATGTGGTTTGATTAACGAGTAAAGATACAGGATAGATGTAATGAAATCATAAAATACACAAGAAATGTAAAATAATAAATTTAAATTTAACAAAAAAAAATTAATATATTACTTTTTGAAAGATTGCGAGCTACCGCAAGGATGACATGAAGAGGTAAAGATTAAAAAAATTATATTTTTAACTTTTGTTTTGACTTTTAACTTCTCTAATGAGATAATTATTCTAATAACTAAAATAAATTTTTTTGTTCTTGAGTTGTTATTTTTACACATTTTGATAAAAAAATTAAAAAATAAAATATACTCGTTGAAATTTTATTGATATGAATTAAAATACAAAAAAAGAGAACAATAATGCACTCTCTTCACCAATCTTCTTCTTCTTTGCCCATGATTTTTCTCTTCACCTTAGTCAATCTCCATTTGTAAACCATTTAAAACACAAATTCATGACAACATCCTCTGTACCCATCATTATCACCAACGAACATTCTTATTTTGTCTCTTCTCTATGTGTATTGGCTGGGCTTTGTACTTTTCTCTTTAATATTCAAGTGATTTTATGATTTCACTTTTTCAATTTTTGTTATCTTTTTTTCAGCGCTAAATTTCTCTTGTAAAGACAAAATATCTCAGGCTTATGTATAGTTTTAGTTCTTCTTCTACTTTTTTTTAACTCTTGTTCCATTACTATTTATAGGTCCATCTCTTATTGTCTTAATAATGATATATTTACTATTCAAGGAAAAAAATATTTTTATTTAATATTTTGATAATTCTTTTAAGTTTATTTATAATAATATAAATTAATGTTTATCAGTTGATATATCACTAGTTCAATTATTATTGTATTTTATTTCAATTGTTAACTTGTACTGTATTTTATTTCAATTTTTACTATATTTTATTTCATAATATTTTATAATGTTATGAAATTGATATCAAATCAAAATATATTTGACTCTTCTAAATGATTTTTACCATTTGAATACAATAAAAAAACTATATTCACAATATTAAAAAAAACTTGTTTATAGAAAGAAAATATTATTTTCATTTAAGTTTTTATCAACCTTTTAATAAAAAAAGAAATTAAAATCCAGAAAATTCTTAGAATTGTCTTTGCATTGCAAGGTAGATTCCATCTAGTTAAAAAAGAGGGGAGCGCTTAGTATAGAAATGCAGTAAATATTATTTTTATTACAAGCTATGTCAAAATAATTTTTAGCATTAAGATATCAACATAATATAAAATAAAATAAAAATAATATCAAAAAATGTTTTAAAAAATATATAAAAAACACTCCTAAGAGGTAATAAATCCCCCTTTGCTTGCTTTAAATCCACAGAAAAAGCTAGACACATTTTCCTGCCGACTTACTATTGAGGACTCAAATAGGATTGTTACCTTCCATCAACACTAATCATTACATAATGACAAGCTTTGGCCTCTTCCTTGAATTTGAATTTACTTCATGCACATATGAATATGAATGGATGTAAAAGAGTTGTTAAATGACGGTTAATTTCAGAATTTATAGAATTAGTTAAAATATATATAAATTAATCTAAATATCTACGTTAATAAAAAAATAGAGAAAAAATTGAAATACTAAGAATGAGACCTCATTGGATGAAAGCAGAAAAATATTTAATTATAATAAATGCCCAAAATTATCATAAATACATTGAACTTGATAAAAAAAATTGGTTTTAGTGAGTTTAAAATTGATTTTTAAAATATATTTTTATTTAGAAATATTTTAAAATGATGGTTTTTGAATAAAAAATATTTTTAATATCAACGCATCAAAATATTTTAAAAATAAAAAATAAAATTGATTTAAAATAAAAAAAAATATTTTCCACTGTTTCAAAATCACAAAACAATTCAACTACAATAATTAAGCCAACCATAGTCTTATATATATAAAAAAGCAAGCATGTGTGATTATTGTTTTAGTTGCTTTAAGGTAGTAAGCTAGTTTGGTTCGATTTCTAACCCTTCGATCCTCTTGTGGAGTGATGACATTAAGGTAAAATGTTCATGTTTTTATTTATTATTTAATATAAATGCATTGAATTTGGTTTGAATTATATAGTTCCTAAGCAAATTATTAAGGGCCACCAATCAATAGAATATAAACAAAATTAAGGTTAAAACACACAAAAAATGAAGGGTTTATATCTTAAATGAAGAATTACATGCATTTCATTAATTAGCATAACATTTCATTTTTTTTTTTGAAGATTCTTGGTTCATATGTGGACACAAAATCTCCATTGAGAGGGGAAATTGCAGCAACATGAAAAAAATTACAGGAATGCTAGCCAAAAACACAACTAGAATTACAATTTTCAATCTCTCATTCAGCATCATTACGAGAGTAGCGGAGAAGGTTAACATCATGGTTGCAATGGACAAGAAAAGCGTGCAAGGATTTGAGGAAATCTTCCTCTGCGTATTAGGATGTAAGACTTCCTAAGTACATCAACACTGACGTTGATGAAGAAAAGAGAGAAATCACACCCACTACTATAAAATCTGTAAAAGATTTCTCATCTTTAAAAGTTGGATAACTGGTCTCTTGAATATTGCCGCCGAGAGCAGTAAATACAAAAGTAAACATAATTGTAATGATGAGAGCACCCACAACAATGCAAGAAGTTACTGCTTCTTTTATCCATTACTCTCTTTTCACTAGCAAGTCCTTGTGGTCATGTGTAAATAACTCTTGGCTAGCTGAGTGCTTTAATTAGGTAGATCCTTAAGTATATAATTCATAATGACTTCCACCTCTTGCGTTAAGATTTATAAATTTGAGTGAAATTAATTCATTTTGGATAACAATGAAAATGTGTAAATAGATAATCTAAATCCAAATCAAGGTCTTAATCGATTATAAAATATTTTTGATCAAGATTCAATCACTTTTTTCTTTTTAAAGATGTTGAAGGTGAAAAAATCATCTTGTACCATTGTAATTCTCTTTGAATCTAAAAGGCTAAACGGAGATCCGAACTAGTTGAGAGAAGAAGGTGATAGCTTTGCTGCCAGATGTAGCAATGTAGTTCTTGAGCTATCTTGGATATATATATATATATATATATATTACTTGTTTCTAAGTATATATATATTTTACTTGTTTCTAAGTCCATGAAGAAGGCCGAACACTTTTTTCATGCCGGTTTACAATTGAGGATATAAATAGGCACTATTTAGTATTTACAGCATTGAGGAATGCTCCATGTATATCTTCCTGGAGGAATTCCTCACAGTTCAAATTTGATATATACTCACACATACACCGTAGAATTTTATGAGCAATGAATAGCCATCACCGTTGGCCTACACGCCCGCTTGTCACGGGGTAACCTCACCCGATCTCATCTTTTGGCTTGATGCGCTGATTATGTAATTTAAATCTCTCGTTTGCTTTCTCTCTTTCTTTTTTAGAGAAGGAAACCCGTGAAGTGGTAGGGTTGCTCTCTTTTGATTTAAAGTTTAAACCCACTTTTCTCTTTTGATTTTGTTTCTTCACCTTTACCTTTTCAATTTTATATTTTTTTACATAAAACCTGTCAAGTGGAACCCATAATTGCAATCCACTCCTTAATCTTTCTTTATTTTTTGGTGAGAACTGTGACCTGCAGCTTTCAAACTTACATTTTCCAGAAGAAGAAGAAAAAAGGAGTAAATTGAAAAATATCTAAGCTAATTGGGACCCGATCAGTAATTTTTTTGTTTTGGAACTCGTGATTCCTCAGTACCTATTGTAGAGGACAGCACTCATTATGATTCGAGTATTTATCCCAGCAATAAAGCGGCCGAAGAATCTCAGTGGTCAAATCCTGTAAAGTAGTCTAGATTATAGACTTCAAATGGGCAGCTAGCTTGTGTCTTCAGTCTAATAATCTCACACACGATGATCAATCTTACCAGCACTAGCCTGTATTATCCAAGTCCACCACCGCGATAGACAATTTTCATATTGAAAATGCCTTCAATTCATCTTTTGACCTTGAAAAACACCACTAATTATGTGCATGCATGGCCTACACGCCCGCTTGTCACGGGGTACCCTACCCCATCTCAACTTTTCAGTTCTTTCAACCACCAAAACCACTGGCTTTTGCTGTGGGGATTACTGTTGCTTTTACTAAAATTTATTGTTAGAACAGCTAAAATGATAGGCTCCGGTCAAGATTATATAAAACATCATTAAAAATATCAAAACAATTTAAAAATACTAAAAAAACTAATTTCGAATAAAAATCTTTAAAATATAATCACAAACACCTCTGAAAATAATAGTAGCTTAAATTTGAGCGTGTCCCTGCACTCAAAGAATCACTACTCGGTGATAATATTTTGATAAAACACAAACCAAACCAGGTATTGCCTTTGCTTTCATGTGAGTAGCTGCAGGCATCAGTAGATTTCACAGACAGCACGGAGCAGAAAAACAAAGGGCTCCATCAAGTCATCCTCTGTCTCTCTCTCTCTGTCTCTATCTGTACTGCATGCAGGACAAGTGAAGTGAAGACGACGCCGTATTTTTCTGACCGTCGACTTTGCAAGGTCAACCTCATGACTGTCCTTGCCTCTGTCCAGTCCTCTCCTGTTACAAAAGCTAGCAGGGACCGGGTGATCTTAAGAAGCTAAATGGAACCAGACAAGAAGAGGGACTCCTTGGCTCAGTATTGGTTTGATTTATCGTGGATTGTGATTCTGACATGTTTTGAAAAAGGCTTGTTTGAGGTCACTTTGCATGATAGAAGGAAAATAGCACTGTAAAATATCCAAATCTAGTCTAGATATACAAGGAAAATGGAAGAAATTCCGAGGGTGTTTCATGGTGGCGTCGCGAGGATTTCCTCGTGTGTCTGGTGGACTCAGATACCGGGAATGATTTCACTTATGAAAATATAAAACATCAAAATGGATAAGAAATAATAAATTTTAAAATATTAATAATAAGTTGATTAAATCTCTCTTTTGCTTTCCCTCTCCTTTTTCAGAGAAGGAAACCCTTTTGCAGTGTTATCCTCTTTGAGTTGTTCTGAACGATAAGTAATTGAAAATGCTCTTTTTAATTTTAAAATGTTTCAATAACCACATTTGATTAATAAATATAATCATTTTCAAATTTATATTTTTTTACATAAAACCCATGAAGTGGAACCCATTATTGCAATCCACTCCTTAATATTTGGTGAGAATCGACAGCTATGAGAGAAACCCTATCCCTAATCATTTAGATCAAACATGCCTTTGATTATTATATGCAGATAGTTGAACCATCCAGGTTGCAATTTTATTTTTGAAGATTTATTTTAAAAGCTAAATATACATGATTTTTGTTTCTATACATGTATAAATGAAAAACTTAAAATCTAATAGAAAAAAAATGATCACGGTTAAACTTGCCAGCTTTTCTGCTAGAATATATATAATAATTAAGGCTAAAACACACAAAAGATAAAGTAATCCATATCACAAACGAAGAATTACATGCATTTTATTAATCAGTACCACCGTTTCATTTTCTTGTTGAAGATTCCTGGTCCATATGTGGACACAAAAATCTCCACCAGGAGAGGAAATTGCAACAACATGAAAAAAGTTACAGGAATACATGCGACCAGTACAATTGGAATTATCATTTGCATTTTTCCATCCACAATAATCATAAGAGCAGCACAGAAGGTTACCATCATGGTTGCAATAGAGAAGAAAAGTGTGGAAAGGCCGATAATTAACTTAGTGGGCAAGGATCTGAGGAAATCTTCCTCTGCGTAACGCGACGTAAGAATTCCTAAGAACATCAACACTGATGTTGATGAAGAAAAGAGAGAGATTGCATCCGATACAATAAAAACTGTAAAAGATTCCCTACCTTTAAAAAACGGATAGCCGTTCTCTTGGACGTAGCCGCCAGGAACAGTAAATGCAGCAGTAAACATAATTGTAATGATGAGAGCACCCACAACTGTGCACGAAGTTGCTGTTGCTTTCATCCATTCTTCTCCTTTCACTAACAAGTCCTCGTGGTCACTTGTAAATAATTCTCTGGCTATCTGACCCTTTACATTAGGAAAATCCTTATCCGTAGGATTTATAATACTTTCCACTTCCTGCATCAAGGGTTTTTTTTCTCAGTGTTCTATCCATTGCTTTTATAGAAAAAACATGTCAAGTTTGGAAAGTTTACCTTGTACCATTGGAGTTCTCTTTGCATTTGAAGCGCTGCACCAGAGATCCGAGATAGTTGAGAAGGAGGTGACAATTTTGCTGCCAGATGTAACATTGTATTTCCTGAGCTATCTATGAGGGAAACAAATCCTGATCTGCTTGCTTCCAGTCCATAGATAAGGCTAACCACTTTTTCTTGCCGATTTGCAATTGAGGACATAAATAGGGTTCTTGAGTTTTCATCCGTACATATGATTACATGAGGACAAGCTTTGATCATCTCCATAATAAACTCGACCGTGCCATTTTTTACTGCACTGTGGAATGCTGCATGTACAGATGCCTTGAGTTGTTCCTCATAATCCAGAGTTGATATATGCTCACACATACACCGTAGAATTTTATCCGAATATATGTGGATCTTCTTTAAATCATAAATTTGCTTGATTCCTATATCAACAATTAAATAGAGATCAAATAAATCCATGATAACAGTGATATAAATTAAGAGAAGTGGGATACACACACACGTGTGTGTGTATCGCTTACCTAAGAATGTGAAGAGATTTTTTGCAAACGCTTGCAATTGACTTAGCACTGAAAAGTTGAATAAATAAATATATAAACAAACTAGAAAAACTATAGTTGAATAAATAAATATATAAACAAACTAGAAAAACTATCACAAGTAAAATATATTGATGCTAATCAAATGTAATCGTAATTTCTCCAATAAAAAAAGATGAGATATATTAACCTAGTAAGATAAAATATTTCAGGCAGACACTATGTAACCCAATTTGAACTCGCACGTGTTACAAAATGAAAGAGAGTGAACGAAAACACACAGATATGCACGAATACCTCGAAGGACAATGTTCTTCGACTCCCTTAGGCTTTGAGTAGGCACATAAATACGAACAGTATCATTAGTTGAAACAATTGGTTGTGAGCAAATACCTGCCATGGTTTTTAGAATTAAATCAATTTCAGTGAATATAACTATATAAAAATATTCTTAACTTATAATTATTATTTAAAAGTTATATTTTATATTAGAAATAACTTTATATTATTTTCTATTTTCATAAAAATAACTTAAAGTAATTCCTTTGAAGAATAAACCTTGTATAAGTTGAAATTAATAAGTTCAGATTTCAAACTTTTGATTACATCGGAGTTTTGACTCCGTTTTATATTGCAGTGAGATAACTTCTAAGAACATATAAAATATTATACGTACGTTAAATAGATTTCGAGGGTAAATGAAGAGAAAAGGGAGGAGGGAAATTTGAAGAAAAAGATACTGACATGAACAGAAGAATTGCTGCCAAAATGCAAGTCGACTTGCGCTGGGGAATATTTGAGGCGAGGTGGACAAACGAATCAAAGCGTTCGACTTCAGAACATCATCCGTTTTAGTAGCCATACATGGGAAGCGATGCAGAAAATCAAACACAATATCTGGCATTGCAAAAGTCAAAAGAAACAGCACAGGAAGCAACAAGAAAGACGAGGTTTCAGTGTTTTTGAAATGTTAATAAATTAATTTACAAGTCATTTTGTTTCGTATGAACAAGCTCTCTCTCATTTTTGTTTTTGGATAGCTAATTTTAAAATTCATATAGTTTTTAAAACCATAATGATTGATTAGTTTTATTAAGCTACAGGATATAAATACTTGAGGAATTAAATAAAGGGAAAAAAGAGGAGAAAGAAAATAAAGGGTGAAGTCTCTTACCAAGCATTTGAGCACCGATAGCACATTGTAGGAAATAAGATCCGTGGTGGCCATTATCTTGACAAAGAAACTCAAATGGAGTGACAGAGTATAGATAAAGAGCCATATCCCTGCAGTTGCTTATACATGCCTGAACAAGTGGGATCCTTTTTTGTGCATTTACAAAGGTAACCAAGTTTTTGTTCTTGCTCACAAAGCACTCTGCCATCTTTCTTATTCCAACAAAAGCAGCACTAGAAAGACCTGTGTTGCCTTGATTATCTTGCATTTCCAATTCTTCTACCGACATCAATTTCACTAACTCCTCCACGACTTTCAGATTTCCAGAAAAAGCTGCTACATGAAGGACAGTTCCACCATAGGGTTTAATCCTGGCCTTTCTTGCATTTGGGTATCGGCTCAGATAGTTTTTTATGGCATCCCAGTCCCCATTATGGGCGTACTTGTACAGGGTTAGCAAGGGACCATTCATTTCATTGCCCACCGCTCCTGCCAAAGTTTTTATTCTCTCATGTGTTAACATCATGGAGCAGAAGTGACTGGAGATCTAGCAAAGGGAGAGAATGAGATCATGGTATACCTGAACCTTGTGATGACCCTGCTTCAACAAATTGGTATTCGTGGCCTGGAAAACGTTGTTGCTGTTGTTGCAGATTGTTTGTTGTCATGTTAGAATCTGTGTACGATGTGGGGTGGTAAGAGTCAGAGAAACTAGTGATGCCAAGATCTACTGAGCCAATCTTTGGACATTGAATTTGCTTCATGCAACAGTTAACTGGCATTCTTAAAGAGTGGGGAGAGAATGGAAAGCCAGGAACCAAGACATCAATGGATGAAAGCCAGAAAATAGAGCAACAGTAAGACCCGATGAAATACTTACACGGTGTGGTCGCAGCTCTCAGGGCCACTTATACTTCTTTCTCTCGAGCTTGACCAGACTGCTGAGAATGTCTGGGTGATGGCATAAATTTGAGTAAAGTTAATGTTATTGCAATGATAGTCTGAAATGAAATAATGACCACCAGTGGCCCAGCACTCCCAGCCTTTCATTTTACCTTGCCGTCATCCATAAATGCCCCAACAATTCAACATTAAGGTCAAAGGAGGAGCATCTACGGATGGGCGACAGCTGGAAATGCGATCTGATAAAATATAAAATGGTTTTTAAAAAAATATTAGCATTACTAAATTAAAAATATTAGTAGATATACAGTTTTAGAAAAAATCTAAGAAAATAATACAAGGTTCATCAACATCACAACAGCAAATTACATGTTATTATTTGTAAAACTTAACTTCCTTTTCTTTTCACCTAAAATTATAATTATTTCTTTTAAAAATCCGTTATTCATACTATCTCTGGAAAAAAAGACCCAGTCAAAACCACCCTCGCCATCTCCAAGCATACACTCACCTGTTTGTAGGTCGGAGCCATCGTCCTCGACTATCACTATTTCCAAATTAAAAAAGCAAGTGAACAATATATATTTGTATTAATGTGATGTATTTCATAGTCAATTTATATTTAATTTATGCTTGCTTTAAATTAGGGTTTAATTTTTAAAATCAGGAACCTGAGAGGTAACAAATTCTGCTCTGCTTGCTCCAACTCCATAGAAAATGCTGAACACTTTTCCCTGCCGACTTACTATTGCTCAAATAGGTTTCTTGACTTTCCAGCAACACTAATCATTACATAATGACAAGCTTTAGCCATGTTTCTTGAATTTACTTCAGGCAACTCACTGCATTATTAAAGAGTGGGGAAAAAATTGGAATGCCAAGAACCGATACATCATTGGATGAAAGTCGGAAAATATTTAATTATGATAAATGCCTAAAATTATCATAAATATAACATACATGATAAAAAAAAAAATTTGGTTTTAGGTTTTAGAGTGCGGTTAAAATTGGTTTTTAAAATAAATTTTTTATTTAGAAATATATTAAAATAATATTTTGTTAAATATATTTTTGATATCAACGCATCAAAATATTTAAAAAAACAAAAAAATAATTTAAAATAAAAACTAATATTTTTCATTGTTTGACTTTTTCATAATCACGAAACAATTCAACTACAATAATTAAGCCAACCATGGTCATATATAAAAAAAAAAAGCAAGCATATGTGAATATTCTTATAGTTACGTTGAATTAGTTTGGTTTGATTTAGTCATCTTCAACTATCATTTATGAAGAAATTTGTGAAGCAAAGCTCTGAATTGATGACATTCATATTATCATTCTCTGATCCTCTTGTGATGTGATAACATAAAGGTAAAATATTCATTTTTTATTATTATTATTTAAAGTAAATGTACTGAATTTGGTCTTAATTATATAGCTCTTAAGCAAATTATTAAGGGTCATCAATCAATTTTGCTATAAAATAAACAATAATTAAGGCTAAAACACACAAAAGATGACGAATCTATATCTTGAACGAAGAATTACATGCATTTCATCAATCAATACCAACGTTTCATTTTCTTGTTGAAGATTCCTAGTCCATATGTGGACATAAAAATCTCCACTAGAAGGGGAAATTGCAGCAACATGAAAAAAGTTACAGGAATGCTAGCTAGCAGCACAACTGGAATTACAACTTCCAATCTCCCATTCAGCATAATTATGAGAGCAGCGCAAAAGGTTACCATCATGGCTGCAATGGACAAGAAAAGCGTGGAAAGGCCAAAGATTAACTTCTTGGGCAAGGATTTGAGGAAATCTTCCTCTGCGTATCGGGACGTAAGAATTCCTAAGAACATCAACACTGATGTTGATGAAGAAAAGAGAGAGATCGCATCCGCAACTATAAAAACTGTAAAAGATTTCTTATCTCTAAAAACTGGATAGCCGGTCTCTTGAACGTTGCCGCCAGGAACAGTAAACCCAACAATAAACATAATTGTAATGATGAGAGCACCCACAACTGTACAAGAAGTTGTTGATCCTTTCATCCATTCCTCTCCTTTCACTAGCAAGTCCTTGTGGTCATGTGTGAATAACTCCCTGGCTGTCTGTTTGTTTTCATTAAGAAGATTTTTATGTATGGGATTCATAATGCTTTCCACTTCCTGCATTAAGATTTTTGAATTTGATTGAAATTAAATCTTTTTGGGTAACAATGGAAATGTGTAAATGGATAGCCTAAATTCAAATCAATTAGGTCTTAATCAGCTCTAAAATATTATTGTTCAAGGTTTAGTCACTTCTTCTTTTTTAAAGATGTTGAGTGTAGAAAGTTCACCTTGTACCATTGTAGTTCCCTCTACATCTGAAGGGCTGCACCGGAGATTCGAGATAGTTGAGAAGGAGGTGATAGCTTTGCTGCCAGATGTAGCGATGTATTTCCTAAGCTATCTACGTGGGAGCCAATTGCTTCCCTGCTTGCTTTAAGTCCATAGAGAAGGCTGAAGACTTTTTCATGTCGGTTTGCAATTGAGGACAAAAATAGGTTTCTTGAGCTATCACTGTCATCTCTACTAATCATCACATGAGGACAAGCTTTAAGCACCTCAATAACAAACTCAACCATGCCATTTCTTACAGCATTGTGGAATGCTCCATGTATATCTGACTCGAGGAATTCCTTAAAGTCCATATTTGATTTATACTCGCACATACACCATAGAATTTTATCTGAATAAATGTGGATCTTCTTCAAATCATATATTAGCTTGATTCCTATATCAACCATTAAAGACTATGATCAATTAAAACCGTGATAACGATGATAGAAATTAAGAGATGTCATATATGTGTTTGTGTTTGTGTGTTCTTGCTTATCTAAGAATGTGAGGAGATTTATTGCAAACCCACGCAATTTACTTAACACTGAAAGGTTGGATAAAAACAAATTAGAGATACTATCACAAGCAACATATAATGTGTTTTTAAAGTAATCATAATGCTCCAATTACTCCAATATGATAAAATGATTTACGATGCATGAAGCATCTAAATTTATAATAAATATCAGACTTGGAATTGGATACTTGGATTAGGGTTCAAAAGATTTTATATTTTTTAAAAATAGAAATAAATATATCAAGAAAGAGATAAAGAAACTGTCCATTGCGATCTTAAAGAGCCATGTAGCCCTAGTCTTGCATTACCCTTCAAAGGAGAGGGGACAAAAACAAAGAGATATGCGCACATACCTTGGAGGGTAATGTTCTTCGACCCACTTAGGCTTTGATCAGGCATATAAATACGAAAATTATCGCCAATTGTAGCAATCGGTTCTATGGGAATATCTGCCATGATTTTAGAATTAGGTCAATCTTAGTTGAAATTTACCTAACATAACTTATGAAAATTTTGATTTTTAACTTGATTTAAAAGTTCTTTTTTTTATAGATCATTTATATATAAAAAATAAGTTCAAATAATTTTATCTTAGATATACTTTGATAAAAATAATTTAAAGTAATTTTGCTTTTTCTTCTTCTGTTTTTCGGTGTGATAATCTCCAAAAACATATAGAACATTATACGTTAGATAGATTGGCAGTATAATGAAGAGAAATGCGAGGAGGAAAAAAGATCCAAGGAGGGGATACTAACATGAATAGATCCATTGCTGCCATGATGCAAGTCAATTTCCACTCTGAAGTATTTCAGGCATCGTAGACAAATAAATCAAAGCGTTCCACTTCATAACATCATCCTTTGTAGTTTTCATATATGGGAAGCGATGCAGAAAATCAAAAGCAATATCTGGTATTACAACAGCCGAAAGAAACAAGTGTAAGAAGCAAGAAAGATGAGGTTATAGTGATTTTGAAACAAGTCATTTTGTTTCAAATCAAACAATCTATCATTTTTGTTTACGAATATCTATTTTGATTACAAAACGTGGATAGTTCGTCCAGAACTGAAGCGAAGTCCCTCGCATGAGAAATCTACTATTAAAAAACAAGGAGGAATTAAAGAAAGGGAAGATTTATGAACAAAGCGTGACAGAGAGAGGGAGAAGAAGGGAGAATACGTAATTAAAGGATAAAGTTTCTTACCAAGCATTTGAGCACCAATAGCATATTAAAGAAAGTAAGATCCATGGTTTCCATTGTCTTGACAAAGAAATTCAACTGGAGTAACAGAGTATAGATAAAGAGCCATATCCTTATGATTTCTTCTACATGCCTCAACAAACGGGATCCTTTTATATTGATTTACGAAGGTAAGCAAGTTTTGGTTCCTACTCACCAAAATTCTGCCATCTTTGTAATTCCAACAGTAGCAGCACTAGAAAGAGCCGTGTTGCCTTTATCATCTTGTATTTCCAATTCTTTTTCTGACATCAACTTCACCAACTCCTCCATGACTTTCAGATTTACAGCAGAAGCTGCTACGTGAAGGGCAATTCCACCATAGGGATTAATAATGGCCTTTATTGCATCTGGGTATCTGCTAAGATAGTTTTTTGTAGCATCCCAATTTCCTCTGTGGGTGTGCTTGTACAGGGTTAGCAAAGGACCATTCATTTCATTGCTCACGGCTCCTGCCAAAGTTTTTATTCTCTCCCGCGTTAACATCAGTGAGGTGAAGTGATTGGAGATCTAACAAAGGGAGAGAATGAGATCATTGTATACCTGAAACTTGTGACGACTGTGCTTCAACAAATTGCTCTTTGTGGCTTGGAAAACGTTGTTGTTGTTGCTGTTGCACATTGTTTGTTGTCATGTTAGATCTGCGTACAACGGCAAGCATCCGAGAAACAAGTGATGCCAAGATTTATAGAGCTAATGATTGTGGGAAGGACTTTGTTGGAAGAAGTACGAGTCTGGTGAGAGATTACAAATAGAAATGCAAAGTGGAAAATCAAAGTCTGGTTCCATCCCTGCATGACCCCACATACCAGTACAATTGTTCCACCAAAGCAGAAGGGGATAAGGGAGATGACACATTCCATACTTTCCGTGTTCTACATAAACACAAAATATTTCTGGAAAAGAGAAAGAAATTCCTTGCTTCCTACCTTAAGCTTCTACCTCAGATCATCTTGTTGCATAGAATTAAAAAGAAAGATACAGGAAACAGACAAAAGGGCAAATACAGAGTAAAGGTAACTGTCGCCTGCACTGCCCTCTTTACATTTAAATCTCTGCTTTTTTAATCAAATAAAGGGTGTTATGACATAAAAAAAATGCCTCACCGAATATCATCCATCCACTCCATGAAAACTACTTCTTACGTTTAAAGACTGTAGAAATATACTTTAGAGGGATACTATTACTGTGGAAAATTAATGATATTGATATGTTCATTGACTAATTTACGAGTATCATCAGGGTAAGGCCTCAGAGCTGGGTTTTTTTGGCCCTTTTGTTTTCTTCTTTTATTATTGATTGCAATATCTTTTCTAGATTGGGATGACGATTTCAACTCAATATGCATGATCGCTAGGCTAAACCTATTTTTATCTAGAAATTAAAGTTTAAGCACTTACCATTCCTTCTCCGATTCCTATAATATTGTATGGGAAAAAAATCATGAACATTGTTTCTATGTCGACCTTATATTACAACGACGATCACCTGACTAGCTAAATCCTGTAAATGATTTAGAAATAGCTAAAAGAAAAGAAGAGTATTGCTTATTCTCAATATACTGTTATTAGAATTATGCAGTCTCATATGTTTCCATGTAGCACTATGTTTATTCTGCGACTAGCAAAACCAAAGGACGTAACGTGAATTACTAGAAGAATTTTCTCAGATTAGAACAACTGCTTTTTTTAAAAAACATTCATTCCATTATTTAATTTAAATCATATTTTATTAATTTATTTTCAAGTAAATTCTATCATAAAGGCAACATTAGTCCCACTGAGTGAGTCCATGGAAAGGAGTTGATCGAGTACAAGGAGCACGAGGTGTGGTTGATTAAGGGGCAAGACGACCACTGAGCAAAACACGAATAGTAATTTAAAAAGGGTTTGTCATGAATAAATTAAAGAAACTAGATAACCGAGTTTCATATAACCCTTTTTTGTCATGCCTGAGAATGATCTTTACATGGCTACCATGCAGCCAAACAAGGAAAACTTAATTGCAACTTTGAAATCGATGAATTATAGAGTGATTGGCCTGATATTAAAGCTAGATAATTATTATGCTTACCGGTTCCTTCTGCATATTTGAAAAAAAAAATCAAGGACATTGTTACTGTAAGCAACGAATGTTGTAGAATATGGACTATGACCGCATCTATTTTGGATCCAGAATTAATTTGATTATCCCTAAGGCACTACAGAATTCGTCAATGCTTGTCTTTGAATTTTCTAATTGTCTCATGATTGAAAAAGTAAGTATTGTGCGAACAAAATCAACGCATACCCACTATAGAATTCATCAAGGCTTGTCTTTTATAACTGTCTCATGATTGAAAAAATAAGTGTTGTCCGTACAAATTCAACGCATAAAGGAGTGAATAAGACACAGGACCAACGTCATGAACAACAAGGATGTTTCCATGCAGTTTATCCCATGTATTATATTCACAGCAAGAAAAGGCAGCGATGGGTTTCAGAAAAAAAGATTTTTTTAATACTGAATTGAATTGGTAAGAACAGAGAGCGGCTACCTAATGATGGCATGCAGCAATCATAAAAACGAACGCGTTACAATCATGAATGTTTATATAAGGATGATGAAGCACAATTGTATAATGTGTAAATTAATTAATGAATGGCATGCAGGCATCGAATTTGAAAAGTTTCTACGAGTTATTGCCTTATAGTTTTCACCTAGACAAACCTTCATCAATCTCTATAAATAGATGAGCTCCCATGCATTCCTCTCCATCTTCTATCTTAATTCTCTCAATTATCCAACAGCTTAGTGTACTCAAAACTTTAGTTTTTCCAACTGAAAACATATAAAATGGCAGCAGCAAAAGCAGGAGCAGCAGCTTTCACTTGTGTGCTGTTTTTGGTGACCGTAGCAAGCCAAGCACAACTCTCCCCTACATCTTACGACACCTCCTGTCCAACTACGACTAGCACCATCCGAACTGCTATCAGAAGTGCAATTGCGAGCGACAAGAGAATGGCAGCGTCTCTCATCCGCTTACACTTCCATGATTGCTTTGTCTAGGTACTTTTGAAACTTCTTTTGGAAGTTGTTTCTCCTCTCTGCTTATGTAATGACTTGGAGCTCGTGCCCGCATCTACTTAATTATGAGTCAATCCTTGGTTTTGTAGGGTTGTGATGCTTCAATCTTACTCGACGAGACTTCCTCTATCCAGAGTGAAGAGACTGCCCTCGGCAATATGAACTCTGCTAGAGGGTATGATGTAATAGAAAAGGCAAAAACTGAAGTTGAGAAGATCTGTCCTGGAATAGTATCCTGTGCGGATATCATTGCTGTTGCAGCGAGAGATGCGTCTGCTTATGTGAGTATATCTTACTGCATCGATCTCTTAATTTATTGGTGTTTGTGTTGCTAGCTGCAAAATCAGGACATGAAATTTATGATTACCATGAAAAAATGTCACAGGTGGGTGGCCCGTCTTATGCGGTGAAGCTTGGAAGAAGAGACTCGACCACAGTAAGTCGAACATTAGCCAACACAGAGTTACCTGCCTTCTTTGAAGGCCTGGAGAGTCTTATTTCTCGCTTCCAGAAGAAAGGCCTTACTGCAAGGGACATGGTTGCTTTGTCAGGTTCACACACTCTAGGACAGGCTCAATGCTTCACTTTCCGCGAAAGGATATACAATCACAGCAATATCGATGCTGGGTTCGCTAGCACTCGCAGGAGACGTTGCCCGCGTGTTGGCAGCGATGCAACCCTAACCCCGCTTGATCTGGTCACTCCCAATTCTTTCAACAACAATTACTTCAAGAATTTGATGCAGAAAAAGGGTCTCCTTCAATCAGATCAGGTGCTCTTCAATGGAGGCTCCACTGACAGCATTGTCTCCGAATACAGCAGGAACCCCGCCAAATTTAGATCTGATTTTGGATCTGCCACGATCAAAATGGGAGATATAGGTGTTCTCACTGGATCTGCGGGGCAGATAAGGAGGATTTGCAGTGCTATCAACTAGATTTGCTTTTCTTTTTTTGCTTCAAGTTTCTCTCCGATCAAGTGTGCAGACATAACGATGTGTTTTGTTTTCCCAAACTGTTTCATTCATTTGTTTGTCAAGTATACGTTAATAATTAAGAAAATTCGTTCGTGGGTTACCCTATTCGAGTTTTGCTCAGTGGTCGTCTTGCCCCGTAATCAACCACACCCTGTTTTGCTCATATGAAACTGTTATCCCAATCTAGAAAAGATATTGCATTAAATCAAATGGCCCAAAAAACCTTTTCTTGTCTATATGCAAAAGAGCACAAGAATAAATTTCTTGAATTCTTAACTGTCGTCTCCATGGATTAGGTCATAATCAAATCTGATCAGTTCAGTAATGATCTCCATCCACAGCGCCATTTTCGACAGCATTCGGAAGGCATGATACACTGCAATTTGTTCGAAGTGTCTCGCATTTAATGTTTCCAGATATCCAAATACGGTACGTACAAGTTTAAGGGAGTGATTGTAGATCAACTTTGACTCCCATATCTTCTTGAATCCTAAGAAATTGATAAAGAATAAAACCAAATGAAATTATACCCTTTTCATTCTTAATTTTATTTAAGACACCCAAGAGTTTTAGCAGATAAGTGACTAGTCCATTCTGTCGGCTTAACCCTGCAAAATAAAAACAGGACATTACAGCAAAGGTTTCTAAGAGGGCTTTATAGGAGGAAGCATGGATTGGATAAAGTAGAAGAATGGGGAGGAGAAAGTTTGATACTATCCATCTGAACGAGAGGAAAGGTGATAGTCAATTCATCTAAATTGAAAATTAGAAGGTTAGGATTCAATCCATCCAAATATTTAGGAATAAAATACCTTCAATTCTTCCTGTCAAACGACTTCCACAGGACCCAATCCTTCTCTTATCGAAACCTTTCTCCGAACCCTCATGACAAACACAATTCTCACAAATAGATCTTTGATTTGCCAAGCTTGCAGGTGAGTAGGGAGTTCGTGTCATCATTTTGACTCCAAAGATTCATTAAGCTTCGTTTACCCATTTACTTTATTCTTCTGTGAGTTTTTTTTGCTTAAATTTTGTGATGGGTTGTGCTTTTAAGAGAATAATTTTCATTTCTTATTTTTCTTTTCCCTTACCGCGGAGGAAAATTACGTGGCTTAAGTTATGGTTCGCTATCAGGACTCGAATTACGGGTTTCTGCAACTCCCGTTGGAGTTTGAAGATGGAAAAGATTCATTAAGGTCCCTTTTTTCTTACTCTTTTAATATATTGTCCTTGTGTTTCATTTTCTGATCAACTACTTTGTCTCCCCTCCTCTCTCCACTGCGCTTCACTCACCCGCTTATAATGAAACTGAATCGACTAAGACCCGTCTTTCTCCGCCATCTCCACCCCCACAAGATTTCAAATTATAGATAAAAAAACAAAACCCTAACAATAATGTATCTACAACTTTAATTCGTGTAAAATTCTCAGTCCCTATTTATTATAAAGTATGAGGACTGCAATGAGTATTTCTTATACAGTTGAAGAAAAATCACTGAGTTCCAAAGCTTTTTGCACTTTAATCTCTTGTCTTTTAATTTCATTAAAGAAACGTGAATAGCGAGTTTGTACTTTCTTGTCAAAGGATTAGATACATAGTAAGATTCCCTGTTGGCATCAAGGTGTCGTGGTGTAGTTGGTTATCACGTCAGTCTAACACACTGAAGGTCTCCGGTTCGAGTCCGGGCGACGCCAATGGTTTCTATATTTTTTCTTCAATGTTTTGTATTCCCTGCAGAAACAACATATTGCTTCCAATTTGTGGATTTGATAATGTACTCAAACCTGACACCTAAACTGTAATCTTTTTCCGCAGAATTATAATCCGGGTCAGGTCTAACTGATATAACCCCAGGCAACCCTACAACAGACGCATCATTTGAGCATCCTTCTTACTGTTCAAAACCAATAAAGCAACGAACTTGTAGCCAAAAATCAACAGATACCAAAATGGGTCATCGTTAACCCCCCCCCCCCCCCCCACCAGACCAAGCTCAGACTATCGTCGTTTACTGTTCAGTGTTGTGATGAATTTATCTGACTGTGATATTTTTTAGGCGCTTCAAGTGAATGATGGTCGTTGATTTGTACCCGTCATGTCGATTTGGTCAAACAACGAGCCTTTCTTCGTCGATGGGTGAGACCTGAGAGAAGTTGATGGTGGTTTCTCTTTGAAAGTGTCATTTCTTATAGTCATGGTTGTTAAACCTTTACTTCCGTTTCGTTCAATTTAAAATATCAGTACATCTTATTTAAATTAAAAAAAATAAATCAAATAAATTTTATCATAAGTTTAACCCCAATTTTAATCCAAATATTCTAGTTTCATTCCAATGCTATCACCTCAAGTTTAAATCCAAAGAAAAGGTTAAGAAAAAAAATTGAGTGCATTTTATCTAGTATGAGCATGTCCTGACAATTGAAACTAAGAAAAATAGGGATGTCCAAAACTTTATGTTCCTAGTCGTGTCAATGGACAGTTAAGGTCAGCTTTCATTTGCTGCGGTGCAGAGGTGTACGCAGATTTGAGAAGTCACAGGGATGAGACGACAAATATTTGCCAGGAAAGTTTATAATTTCGTTGACAATTAGTTTATTATATATGCAAGAAATGCTTGGACATGTACAGGATCTGGCCGTGAAGGATCATAAGCTATCTAGTTTGGCACTCGGTTAACTTTCACGTAAGAGTGGAGCTTCGATTTCGTCTTCCGGGTCATGGCTCAACTTTTCGTCCGGCTTCAGCAGGCAAGCAAAGCATAAAGCAATCATCTGAGGAAAACAAAATAGTAGGAGGTTAGCTGGGAGAAAAGGAGAAAGGGCGGCGGAGGGTGAAGTTGTGCATGGACTTACCATGCTTACTGAGGCAACTATAATGCTGAAACCTTTACAGTCGAAAGGGGCAGCGCTAGATAGGAACCATGCTGAAACAAAATTCATAAATTAGTAAGTAAGATGGAATGCTTGTTGTAATAACCAGAGAAAGAATGTTGATATCAGAAACTCACAAGTCAATGGACTCATTGCGAGAGGGGATAACAAACTTGCTATTGACTGAACACCAGCAACAAATCCCTGTGTTTTTCCCTGCAATAAACCAGTGTCCTAGAGCATGTAAGCAATGGATATAGGTCATTCATAAATATGCAGACGTTTAAAGGCATTTTCACAGACTCGTAATGCAAACTCTAGCTTGAGCTTAAAATTAAGAAAAGATGCGCTGCAAAGCTGCTTCTGCCAGCAGCAGAAGTTGGCAAATTTGTTTGTAGGAATGGAGTAGAGGCAGAAAAGAAATGTTCATGGCAGACTGCTAGTTTTGCAAACCTGATTCATTGAGCTTGATCCTTTGGAAATAATAGCATAAGTCTGCACGTCAAGCATTCAGAACATAAACAATGACAAAATTGAAGTAGTCAGTGATGACACTTCTTCTCTGATGTTCAGAAGAAAAGAGAGCGAGGATCATATTACTTACAGCAGGCTTCACGAGGATATAAATGGCTCCAAATGAGGCACTCAAGTATGGCACCTGCATTGGGCAATAAAAAATGTATAAAGAACTTTGTATTCTGGTTTAAATAAAACAGTTGCCACAAAGTGGCGAAGTGTTGGTTCAGGATAGAACTTTTTGTTTTTTTTTTTTCAAAAATGTCATGGAATCTAACTCCTAGGAATTAGGCAATAGGTACATACCCAAGATGCCCACGCCAGGCCATAGAGCAAACCCTGTTCAGAGAAAAAAAACACCCATTGGAATTTTCTTTTTATTTCTCAACATGTGCATTGGTTGCTGAGATGAGTTGGGAGTGGCAACTTACATAAGCTATTGATGCAAGTAAGGCTAGGGATAGTATCCATCCCTCTCCGACCAATGGATTGAGAAGAGGAAGCACCAAAATCTAGACACAAAACAAACATATGTTAGGCAATAGAATCTCTCAAGTTCAATGAAATTCCTTAATAGAGATCCTATGATGAGCTGAGAACAATGAATAAAGGGAATGGAATAAAGTGTTTGATTCACATGTTTCCAAAGAAAGAGCCCAGCATTTTTTATTTATTTAAGCACAGTAATCCCTTTATGTTAGTAAATGAAACAGCAGAAAGATTACAGATTATCAGTGTCATACCTGAGAAAAGATTGCACCAATTCCTACCATCGACAGGATTTCTGAATATTGATTCTTGTTAAAACCAAACACTGCCTTCAGATAGAACTGTAATGGTAGGTTACATGCAATCAGGGGATCTAAATAGGAAGAGAACAGGGTAGTTATGCGCCACTAAAGAACATTACAATTAAGGCCAGTCCTTGATTTCCAAGGGTTTAATTTCTGTGATGATCAAGATTGAATTAGGGTTGACATACAAGGAACTTACAAGTAAAACTGAGCTGATGCCAGACATTCCCAGCTCATAGAAGAAGGAAACAAATGAAATGCCTCTAAGTGTAGGGCTGAAAAAATGAAAAGGCAAGAGAATTTTGCTATGCTCAAAAAACAAAAATAATGCAGCAGGACAAACTAAATGAACGTATTTGAAGAGGAGTAAGTACCTCTTAAACACTATAGCTGCAGCATCTCTCATTGATTCATATCTTTTGCGGGCAACATTTGTTATCTTAGTCAAGAAGGTTGAATCTCGATCCCTCTTCGGAACCCGTTCAACCGTCTCAGCTAGAAGAAAATGCATATAAAGTGGACCAAAGATCAATAAAACAATTGAAACCTGAAACAAAAGGATTACTTTTATCAGATGATGATTGTAGATGATTACTAGAGTACAAAATAAAGTAAATTTAAAAGAAATAAACAAATGAATAAGAAAAAACCATGCTGCTAGCTAGCTTGAAAATCTCACACAACCTACTTACCACAAAAATGTATTTCTCAGGAAGAAAACGTGCCAGAAGATTGCCTAAGACATGAGAAGCAGAAAAGAAACCGGTGATCCAACTAAATGCTGTAGCCCTGTTTCCTTCTTCGATAATATCTGCCTGGCAAAGGGATGAAACTGTGATGCCCCAGTATTCTTAACCATGACACGAGATTTGTTTTTTTTTTTGGGTTGAAAGCTCTTACCGCATAAGCAACAGCAATGCAGAAAATACTTCCTTGACTTATAATAAATGAAATTGTCCGAAGCACATAGTACACATACACAGATTCCCTCGATTGGTTCCAGGCAAGAACAGCTGAAACAATAGAAAAGGCAGATAGAAAGTAGAATTAAAAAAATTCAGCAGAATAATCTATGTTGCATTGTGCACGTGTGAACTTTCAAATAGACTGTGTGTTGCTTCGCTGCATATCCATAACAATGGAATCAGTATTCTAAGTAGAATGTACAAGCCTTCCATAAATCCTGGTCAGAAACGCTCTGGAACATACCAAAAGGGAATATGGATGTTGATACAGTAATGAGGAGAAGCGGTTTACGCCCATATTCATCTGCAAGCTGGCCTAGGAGTGGTAACACCACCATCTTGAATATTCCAACCACCTACAAGCAAAAGGAATCATCTCTTGCTTTGAAGAATTTTAATCCTGTTTGTAATCAATCAGTTTTGAGTGCTAGGTTAAACATGAAAACTACAAACTGCTAATTTCTTCACCTGAGTTCTAACTACCCAATTTAGCGTTACTGAAACACAAAATCATGATCACCGCCAACTGTGAACCCAAGCATGCCCTGATTGGCTCAAAAGATTCACATGGGAAGTGCAAACCAAATAATAGAAAACCATGAATTTCTGACTCGATTGTTGACAAAAAAAGGGTAAATCCCAAAATCCTGGTATGAACCTGCCTACTACCTGGTATCCATACATGAGGAATACATTCCCTTCCTCCCAAGCCTTTGTTTTTTTTCCAGAAAATGAAAACTGAGAACAAACCCAGTTTGGCAAAACTTCTTGAACTATAAAAATTCATGCTTAATCAGCTCCCGGCCGTAGAACACATAAAAGAACCACAAATTCAAAAACCCTATTGCCGTTTTCTTTCATTTTCTCGCAAACCAAACAAACAATAGTAAAAACAATAAGAAGAGCAAGCATTTCTTTTGTTTACCGTTTGTTGGAGACCACTGATGTAAATAGCCTCCGTGCATGTAGTCTGACCCGGACACAAAGCAGAAGTAACAACATCAACAAGAACAGAAACAGTCATTTCCTCAGCAATCCAATGTAAACATAGAGGCAACAACAGGTGTGTTAAGGGCCTAAGCTCTTTCAACCCTCGAACACAGCCCTTTAACACCATTACTAATATCTCCAAGAGCTAAAACACTGCCTATTTTCTTGCAAAAAACAAGAAATTAACCCTAATAAAGATGGTGACAAAAAGGGATACAAGATTAAAATGATAGATTTGACGCGGTAATGAAAAGGGTTTTCCTTGCAGTATTTAAAGGGTGGCAAAACGCATTCAAGTCTGTGATTGAGATAATCAGTTTTTTTTATATAAAAAAAAATAATAATATTTTTCAATAAGAATATATATAAAAAATAACATCAACATGATAAAATTATATAAAAAAAAAAAACAGTAAAAAATAACAATTTCTAAGATTAAAAACACTCAAAAATTAAAACTAAAAACAGAAATAAAAATTAACACCAGACACACATGCTAGCAACAAGAATTCACGTGCTGGATTAAGGTTGTCGTGTGTAAGGGTCTACTTTTCCTGTGGATGATGATGGAGTACAGAGTACTGGTGATGAGATGGCATGGATCAGCCCATCTGGCTCCTAGAAGGCGTCATTGCGATTAAGAAGGTTGTTCAGGACGTGAAGTTTTGTTTTTAAAAATAATTTCTTTGTTTCTTAATATAACAAATTAATATTCCTTTATAAAAAATATTCTTAATATCAATATATCAAAATAATTTAAAACAAGTTTAACTCAATTTCAAACCTCTTTTCAAAAATTAAAAGAACAGAAAAAAAATCTCTTAACAACAACCAACTACCTTGGCCTACATGATCATGGCCAGCAGTGGAGGGGCCCTTGGATCAAGAGATCGAGTCCTTATATATGTTTCGAAATGGAGATCATAGCCATGGGATTTTAAAAGTGATAACTCGTAAAGAGTTCTTTGTTTTATCATGCTCAAGAAGGACATCAATGAACCCATGATTTCTTACTGAAATTGAAATGGGCTTTGCACTTTGATGAAGATGACGGTTGAGGCTTGATTTTCTATTTAATAAGCCGAAGGATTTTGTCTTGCTTGACACTGAATTTCTTTTAAAAAAATAAAAATTAAAAAAAAAATCATTTTTAAAACACAACTTTAAAATATTTTATCACTTCGCCTTATGCATCCACACAAATATCATATTTGTTATTGTATTTTAAAAATATTTTTTAAAAATAATTATTTTTAATTTTTATTTTAGATTAAATTTCTTAGTATTTTTAAATTATTTTTATATATTAAAATTAAAATTATTTTTTAAAAAAAATATTATTTAAATATTTCTAAAATAAACATTTTGAAAAACAATGAGAACTGAATTCTTAACAAGTCCGATAATATCTCAACGGTTGTCCTATAGCTAATTGTTTGTTCTCTTTTATCCATTGTAGCAGAAAAGGAGGCGGGAGAAGGAAATAAAAGACAACCGCGATTTGACAGTTACTCGCAGTCTATTTATTTAATCAAAATTTATTTGAATAATCAGAAATGACGCGGACATACCAAGCCATTAAAACCCAGTAAAATAAAAGAGATAGATTTGTCTTTTAGAACTTTCATCCTCATGGTTCCACCTGGCATGATGATGCAAGCATTTTTTTTGCCTCGAGAGGTGTTTGTTATTATAGTAATAAATGCTTTTAAAAATATCATATTTAAATAATATTATTTTTATTTTTTAATATCACGAAGTCAAAACGTTAAAAAAATCAAAATAAAATTGTTTTCCCTGCCGATGATTACAGCTTGAAGCTCTGTCAGTATTGCAAATGGAGTTTTTCAACCAATTGACGATAATTTCATCCAGAACCCCATTGTTGTTGTTCTGAAATGTTAGAGAGATTTTAATGACTGTTGGGAGAGGGTCCAGATTATTTTTAAAAATATTTTTTATTTAAAAATATATTAAAATAATTTTATTTTATTTTATTTTAAAAAAATTATTATTCACATCAAAATAAAAAATACCTAAAAACATTAAAAATATTTAATTTAAAATAAAAAAAAATCAAAAGATCAAAATAAAACTTGTAAGCAAAAGTATGAATATTAGTTTTACCTAACTCAATACCTAACCGATAATAAATAATTTTGAAGTTTTTTTTTTAAATATTAAATATTAAAAATTCATATCCAATTATATTCGGAGCAAGCTTGAATAGTTATTTTAGACTCGGGTTCAATATTTCAAGTAATATCAAGGCAATTCAACCATCCATCAACTGCTTCCCCCAATCCATGCCGTAAAGTTTATTAATGTCAATGGTAGTGGAAGATTGAAAGAATAAGACTAGAGATACAGAAAGTACTTCTGCACTGTCCCAAAAGAACAAAATTAAATGACAGAAAAAACGATTTTCCGCAAGTAATACAATGTTCATACAGCTCTACATTCTTACCCTTGCACCACAATTAATTTATTCTACATAAAACATAACATATGCTCTACAGATATCAAGTTATTTTGAACTTTATTTGCTCCTGTACAGAGGTTATACTGGAAGTTCTTGTGGGCTCCACTATACATCATGATGTGTTTGACTACTCTATCTGGCTTGCCAGTGCTGCATCCTCATCCCCAGCATCTAATTCTTGTTCCACAGCTTTCACCTGCACGAAGAAGATTTCCATGAGTATAATTGACAGAGATGCAAAGGGAAGAAAAAGAGTTGAATCCTACTCCAAGTTTACCAACTGTTAATAGCCAGGGAAACAAAAGATGATGGCAAGCAAAATCACGGGCTATGTAAAGCAATGGCACTAGCAACAGCGAGACATATATGGCAATGCAAGAGTTTATTGAGCAAGGAAGCTAGAAATTTGGAAGCACGCAATGAAAGAGGAGATGTACATATGTGTAGTCGCATGTTCCCATACAGAGAGAGAGAGGAACTGAAACCTCTTTGCAGATGGTCTAATTTTTCTCATTATTTCTAAGGCCATTTAATCCCTTCAAGTCGATTTCTTTCTAAACATTATCTTTCTATTTTTTTCTAAAAAAATGTTAATTACTAGTCAAAAAGAACTTCAGCACGCAATAATCTGTTCAGAACACATGAGAAATAGCAGCACAAACTAAATTTATGTACTTAATACACAGCACATATTTAGGAATCTGCACCCCTGAATATCTTCAAGAACTAGCCAAAAATCAATTTATGCCACAATCTATTCCAATTATCCCAAACCTTTGTAATCAGGTTTGAATGCTTTCACCAGACGAGCATTTGCCTGCTGGTAAGTTCTATAACTTACGAATATATATGCACCTTGCCATGGAACTGATTTTCAACGGGTTTCATTCTTTAGTTCTGTTTATACATGCTTGAGGTAATACATGGCAAACTCACAATCGCAAATTACACACAAAGTCCACCCTTAAAATGTGAAATCAACAAACGAAATTTTGAACTTCACTGTGGAACTGACAAGAGTTCAGAAAAAAAACTGTGATTTTATATAAATTGGAAATCTCAGACATGATTTTCACTAGTTACCTCTGGTATATAATGCATCAGCATATTCTCTATTCCAGATTTCAAAGTGACAGAAGAGCTCGGACAGCCACTGCATGCTCCTTGCATTGTCAATTTGACTATCCCTGTTTCTCTAAAGAGAGCAAACATACAAATTTCAATTAATGATGAGGAACAACATAGATTGTACATTCAATACACCATGAACATGTTTAACCATGAGAAGAAAAACCTACTCGTCAAAACCCCGATACTCAATATCTCCACCATCATCCTGCACTGCTGGTCGAATACGAGTCTCCAACAACTCTTTAATCATTGCCACAATATCTGAGTCATCCTGTACTGGCAAGCATTAATATTTTTGCATTGAGTGGTTAATGCTCAATTTAAATTAGTTAAGATCATTAGAGAATAACCATGAAATCCTCCAAAATCACATCTATTTCAAAGTGAAAAGATAAACTGTATTCAGCTGTTTTACAGTAATCTACAACAGCAGGCATCTATTGAACTTCATACCAGATACGGAGAAAATGGATGCAGGTACTATTCAATTTCTCATGACACTCATATTTGGTATACGGGTACTGAGAAATTCTATAACATAATACATCCTTGTTGATAAAATATCTTATTCCAAACATCTGATTCTCAACACAACCATGAAACAGCACTACATCTGAGCTAGACTCGCCAAAAAGGGAAACTGGGATAAAGGGTAAATAGAAAGAGAGCATAATTACACCTTTCTATAAGTTCATGCCCAGGGGAAACTTTTACTGTAAGAACCTAACCTTGGATTTTACCACTCGAGTACATGCCGAGGACCACCCAATGTGAAATGCAAGCTTAAATAATGAAGACAAGCAAAGCCATATTCCGAACAAGCAAGCTTCAATTGTGTGGACTGCTGGAAAAACAGTACACTAAAAATATACCTCACTAATAGCCGTGTCCTTTGCGGCAGCAGTTTTTGAGTCTAGAAACAATGGTTCTCCAGAAGAATAAAAGTCCATGATTGCTGCAAATATCTCAGGTTCTAGGAACTTCCAGGAAGCATCATCTGACTTTGTTATCGTAAAAAAATCAGATCCAAAGAAAACTCGATTGATACCTATGGAAAAACAACGCAGGATACAAATTAAGAAATCATAAACAATTGTAGCATAATGTTTAACTAAAAACAAAACCATTTCAACCCTTACCATCAATTTCATAAATAGCTTTCGCCAAAGGAGAATTGATAGCTGAACGAGCATTTGGGAAATCTGCACTCCCTACATCCATAACTGGCTTCCCAGGATAAAACATAAGGGATGATGGATTCGGAGTGGATTGTGTTTGTATAGACATTGTCCTCCTCTGCGCTGCACAGAAATCAAACCTCAGCTTAATTAACTTCACTGAATTTTTAATTACTAAAAAAAGCCTTGTAACCTTTAAAACTCATAACTTTACAGCATATCCCATGATCATCGTATAAAATTAATGATTTAAGTGTCGGTGTTTTACAATAACTGAAGGTAACTAAGCTAACTAACCGATATCAATTCAGATATTAGTATCAACATAGGTTCAATACCTTCCTTAACTCATCAAAATCTCTGGTATCCCATTTTACTTATCTTAAAACAACTAACATAAAGCATAAAAAATCAAACCACAAGGAAGAAATAACAAAAGATGCCAGCAATTTCAATAAACATACCAACCTGTCAAAAGGATCCATTTCTCTGGATGCAGAGAAGACTTCAACGTCTTAAAATCAGAGAAACCACCACGACGGCTGTGCAAAAAGGGTGCCGTTGATGATGAAACATGTATAAAGCGGCAAGGTGCTGATCGACACGTGGTATTGATTTCTCTGCAAAGTTCGAGTGTTTTTTGGTTTAACAAAGCTCGCGATATTAACCTGCCAAAACCCCTCATTGCTTTTCTCTTGTTGTGCTGTTTTGAATGGGAAATCGCTGCAGAGAGATGCGAAGCTTTTAGCTTTTTAATGGTTGCGGTGTTTTTGTAATTAGTAGGATAAATGAGGGTAGATAAATTGAAGCCAGGCAACAGACCAGCTGGGTGGTTTTGGACCGTTGAACTTGAGATGAGAGATCATAAATGGAAATTTGAAAGTGTGGTTTGATCCGTATGTTTTGTGAAATCTAGATTTTTTAGAAAGCGTTTGTTTTTATGTTTTGATAAAAAAAGGTTCATTTATTTTGAATTATTTTTTATTGATTTTTTATTTTTTATATTATTTTCATATAATGATATAAAAAATATTTTTTTTAATACCATGCCAACTCTATATTTAAAAAAACTATACATTTCTTATTATAAAATAAACTAAAAAAGATTAGAAAAACACTCTAGATTGTGAGGTAAAACACTGTGGATTGTAATAGTGTATTTTTTATCGGTTCGGTTGGTTTACCGATTTATTGATTTTTTTATTATTATTTGCACAGTGAAATAACATTTTTAGCCCTTGAAAAAAAACAAAAAAATCATTATTTCTAGGAGGGACTTCGCGTGGATTTCACAATTTTTTAAAATAGTTAAATATTATTATGCCCCTAAATAAGATGAAAAAAAAAAACCTGGTGGAGGAGGGGGAAAACGAGGATTTCTCATTTTTTAAAAAATGGTTAAATAATATTATACCTCAAATAAGATAAAATTGAAGACTTGTATGTATGGATGTTCCAGTAATTGACTATCTTTTTTATTATTATCTACTGTAAATTGGGTGCACGTGTGTCGCACACGACCGAAGGTGTTCCACCTTACACCCTCTCAGGGCGGCGCGTGCCACGTACTCCAACAACAGAAAATGCGTTTCTGCCATCTCAGACGATGCACCTCCGTTTGATCTTCTTTCCAGTATGACACGTGTTAGCAACGGGTGGACATAGACTCTTGCAAGCTAGAGTACAGGAGAGGCCCTTGAGTTTATACTTTTTTTCACTTCAATCCCCCGTATTTTTAATTTTATACACAGTCTTGATTTTTGTTATATAAGTTTCTATTTAGTTCAATTGAGTCCTTCGATTGAAATTAATTATGCATTTAGGTTTCACTTCAGTCCTCCTTTTAATTTCTGAATCGAGTTTAAATACTTTAATATATTCGGTACAGAAGTTGTGATTTTTTTAATTTTGTTATTTGATTAAAATTAATAATATATTTGATTTTCATTTCAGCCCTTATACTTTTATTTATTTATTTTAATTTTAATCCCTATATTTTTTGAATAGTCTTTATTTTTGTCCATGTATATATGAGTGTGCCCTTAGCTTTGGTTTTTATTTTTTATTAATTTTTTACATGTTGAGGTGATATTTTTTTTTTAAAAAAATAGCTCTTAAATTTTATTTTGTGTCTATGACATTTAAAAATTGATATTTCTATTTTTTTCTCCCTTTATTCTTGAATATTTTTCAACTAATAATTTTTTTTTTTTTTTGCTTGATCTTTTGTTAAAGTTTTTATGATTTTTTAGTCTTTCATTTATTTTTATTTTTTTTCATTATTAACACAACAACAACAACGATGATGATGATAAAAAAAATTAGTTGTTTTTCTTGCTTATTTTTTTGTTAATGTTTTTGAGTTTTTTTATCTCAGGACAAGTTGATAATTTTTATTATTTTGAAAGTGGTAGCACTGATAATTTTTGATGTTGTTATTGTTAATTAGTTATAATAAGGCTTATTGATCTATTTTATTATATTAAAATTTACATATATAGATATTATATTTTAATTTTAAATCAGCAAAACCTATTAATTTATTTAATCCCAATAATTATAAAAATTGTTTGCTTAACCTGTAACATAATGCGGATAATTTTTGTAATTTTCTAGTCAATTTTTTTCAGCTAATAGTTTTTATTTTTATTTTATCATTTATTTTATTTTTTTATTTTCTCTTTTCTTAAAGTTTTAAGACTTTCTTTAGTCTTTGTTTTATTTATTTTTTTTCATTTTTAAAGCAATAATAGTATTAATAATAAGAATAATTTTAGTTTTTGTTATTGCTTGCTTTTCTGTTGTTTTTTTGTGTTTTTTTCCTGGAGTAATTTAATAATTTGTATTTTTTTTTGCAATAATAATGATGATAATTTTAGAAGTTAAGATTTTTGATATTACTGTTGTTATAATAAGATATATTGATTTATTTTATTATATCAAACTTTATATATATAAATATTTTATTTTAATATTAATAGTTACAAAAATTATTTGCTCGACCCGCAAAGTAGTGCTGACAATTACCTAGTTTTGAAATATTTTATATTCTTGAATAAAGATATATGCTAAAATCATTCGATAAAAAGGTGGATTTTCTTATAAAATAAATGAGAAAATTGAGTAAATAATTAAATATAAATAAACAAGTGAATAAATGTAAGCGCACGCAACGTAACACCCTCTCTGCGGATATTAAGCGCCACGTGTGACACAGAATATAACATCGCTTACACTGAAAGAACACGGGCGAGCGCCCGCCATCGTCAAACCCTATCCTCTCTCCCGATCAAAAATTATCTGAAAAACAAATTCACCAAATCACAAACCCTATCTTACATCCACATGAAATCAATCGACCCCCCTTAAGAACTCTGATTTGATGATTATCACAATCCAAACGCACAAACCCTGACAATTATCCCTCCTCTCTTGTTCCCCCTCTGCTTGGGCCTATCTGCTGTGGTCATGGAGGGCTCTGTGGCGGTGGAGGAGGATCTTGGACCCCCCGAATCATGGGAAGTTGCTGATCTAGATCAGACGGTGAGTCGTTTGTCTCTGAACAAAGAGACTAAACATCAACAGCCTCAAGACCACGTCCCTCGCTCGGGTTCGGGTTCGGGTTCCTTGGGTCCGGGTGAGAAAGTAACGGATTGTGTTGTTAATCAAGTCGACCAGTTTCTCCTCGAGGCCTTGCAGAACTCTCGCGAACGCCTCTCAAGTTAGTTTTTTAATCAATTAATTAATTAATTTGTTTATTTGCATGATTTAGCTGAGTGACGTTTTCGTAATAAGCGGGGTGGTGTTGATTTATCTGAAGATTTTGTGTTGGTGTTTTTCACTGGGTTGTAACGTGCATAATGTGTCAGGTCCAGTTATTGGGCGGGAACTGAGTACTGACCTTTGAAGAAAGTGATGCTTGTAGATGTATGGTGATGGTGGGAATATAGGATCAGGAAAATGTTCTTTTAGAAACTTTTAGGGAGGATTGTGTTCAAGGAAATTTTCAGGTGATTTTTGTTTGATTTCACGAGAGGGAGATTTAGGTGGGTGATTTTCTCAATAATTAACTAGATGGAGTTCTGGTATACCCGCAGAGTGCTTTCTTTTCAGTGGATTTATTTTTGGGGAGGGGGTGGGATAGGCTAGGGTCGTGAATAGAATACTAGGCTGGTCTCAACCCTGATTCTTGAAGAATTTTGGGGTCACGATTTTTTAGTGAAATTGGTTTTGACAAGGTTTTTTTTTAAAGATGCAGTTGATAATGATTGTAATATAATTATAAATATCTTATGAGTTCCATGTTTCTCTTTATGCAAAAGTCATTGTTATGAGAGCAGTAGGGATGACCCGCTAGTTGTTTTTATCAACATCATTTCAGTCCTTTTTTAGTGGTTTTGAGCATCCCTTGTATCCTTTTTTCTTCATCTGAGTAAAGACATGTAATCTCTGTTGTTTAGTTTTGCGGATGGAACAAGACATAGAGAAGTTTATCCGGGATCCAAACCAACAACAACTAGAATTTCAACAGTTACCTACTTCATATTTAAGGCTGGCAGCACATCGTGTAGCACAGCATTACTCACTGCAATCAATGGTTTTGTTAGACAATAGTTTACCAGATGGCTCTGGTTCCAGAATTATTGTCTGTAAGACTTCCAACTGCAGCCTGCCCTTGATTCGCCTGGCTGACATCCCTGTGAGTTTGCCATCAGAAGATAGTGATACTGTTAAGGTTGCAATTAAACAGAGGCCACAAAAAGGGTCTCAAAGTGCCAGCAATTCAAATTCATTGAAGACAAATAGCTCCAAAAGTGTGGAGGAAAGAAAAGAGGAGTACAACAAGGCGCGTGAACGGATCTTTAATTCTAGTAGCTCCACTGATGGTACTAGCGGGAAACCGGATGGTGAACCAAGGTCACAGGATTGTTCCCATTACGGTACATTTGGTATATCAAAGACAGAAGAGAAATCTGCCCCAGGTATTCCAAGTTTAAGTTCTGGACGAGTTTTAATTGAATCTTCCACAAGTAACAGTAGATCAGCAGCATTAGCTAGAACAAGAATCGAGAAGGAGCCAGTTGGTAGGTATAGACCAAACAATAGGGTGGCCATATTTCGGGACCGTGAGGTTGATCGGAAGGACCCCGACTATGATCGAAGCTATGACAGGTATTTTGTCATGCTTTTCTTTTGCAACCTTTCCCTTAGGGTGCTTTATTTGTCAGGAATAGGTTGCTAACCCTCTCAGTGTGGCTTTCTTTTCTTCTGGTGAGAAATAATGTCTATTTCCTCATCCTATCACTTTGTCTGATTGAGTCCTTGAGTTGGTTTTGATTTTAGACCACTTGCTCTCTGCAAGTCTTGTTGCTAATCATTTGCAAACTCAATGAGAAGAGCCAAGAGAAAAAAAAAGTATAAATAAATATTAATGCTCATTTGAATGCAACAAAAATAACATGAAATAGATACATATTCAAAGAGGGTAAATGTCACACTCTTCTCTTAATTGCTTTGGTAATGCATCTTAGCTGTATCTTTGATTGTTTTCACTTTATAATTGTGCCTTAAGTTAGCTAGGTAAACCAACCTCTCGAATTGCTTCTTATTGGTACCTAATCAAATAAATTTACCACCAAACATGTATTTACAAGCTCATGCGTGCACCCTGCTGTCCATTAAACAAAATTATACGACATCTTGTGGTCTTGTCTTGATCATTCACCTATATTTTACATCTTTGTACAGAGCTGTCCTATTGATCAATTACACACTACAAGAGTACATGCATGATATGTTTACATATGCATTTACATGTGTAATGATCCATACTCAAAACTAATGAATGAAAGTTACAAAACTTCAATTTAGGGACTCCAGAACACTTTGGTTCATAACCTATCAACCTAGCCCTCGTTCAATCTCACCTTGATTCTCAAAAAATAATTTATCAACTACTAATGAGATAATCCAGTGAATGATTAAAGAAATAAGCATGGGATACTTTGTAAGTTTTCAACATGTATGCCCACCATTTTATTGAAATAATATTTGCACAATTAAACATTTATGAAAATTGAATGTCCATAGTTCATATCCATATACTACTAAGAGGGTGTTTGGGAGTGTGGTTGCTTTTCAAAGTGTTTTTCATTTAGAAATGAATTAAAATAATATTTTTTATTTTAAAAAAAATCAATTTTGACATCAGCACACCATAATGTTCTCTTACACTAAAAAAAGTTTCATTCAAAGCAAAAAAAATCAATTTTTTTTTGGAGTGCTTTCCAAACACCCCCTAAATGGTAGCATATTTAGCATTTAGACGGCCACAATCTCACGTAAAGCAAATTGGGAGATATCGTGTGCAATTATATCAACACAATATTTGGGCTATAAGATATCTTTTACTTTAAAATAACACACTATACTTCAATCTTTCATAATCATACTGTTATTTGGCAACTGTCATATGAAGTTTCCATTCAGAGAGTAGTTTATATTCAAAACTAATCATACTCTTATTTAGCAACTATCATATGAAGTTCAATTCAAGCCTATGTATGCATAAATACTATTGTTTTGGATATTTTATGTATGGAGAAATTTTTTAAAATGCTTGCTGGATTTTCAAAATATGATACTTCAGTGTCTTGGACTGCTTTCCACCTGTCCTTTTGATGGGAATTTCATGAGTTGCAATGTTATGATAGAATTAGCGGCTCGTGGCCGATCAAAATGAGGACTAGCTTATTGATGGAACCAAAACTGTCTTCCAATAGTGATACTGTAAACGAGAGAAAGCAATACCTTTAAACATGCACATGTAGTGTTAAGTATGAGTAATTTTCAATTCAATAATTTGAGTACCCACCTGTTGAAGATTGCAAATTACTTCATCTAGTATGGATCTGAAAATTAATTTCCGTGCTTGTGATGTTATTTACCTCACAACATCAATGAGCTTGATTTCTTTTTGTTTAGAAGAGAGAATTTACGATGAAATTTCTTCCAGGTACATGCAAAGATTTGACCCTGGTTTTGGGTTCAATGGGGGAGGACCTTACGCCATCCAGCCTATGTACGCTCCTGCACTAAATTACAACTCCGAATTTCCACAACTTGGGTCCAGTCACATGTCTCAGATATCCACAGATCTCCAACCTCACCCTCGCCCTCACCCTCAACACATACCAGGGCCCTGGGCTGCTCAATCAACCCCTGCAGGGATTGGGTATGGTCATCCTGATACTCTTATACCTATGTTTAATCCGAATCATGTTGGTGCACGCTCCACATCTGCCATTTACTTGCATTCATCTCAGTATCCATGTCAACACCCAGGAATGCCTTTCATACATCCTCGTGAACATGTTCAGTCTTTTTCACAGGTATGGCAATTAGAATGGCTCTATTTTCCTAATATTAGTTGAAAAATCTTTTCTTTTTGAAATGAAAGCGGGCTTTCAGTACAATAGTAAGATGAGTATTTTCAGTTTCCCTACTAGTTGTGAGATATTTCTGGTGGTCGATGACCCTACATTTAACATTCTACTAATTAATCATATTTCCGATCACATGTGATCTTTCTTTTCATGTCTGTTTGACCAAAGGTCTCTAGTGGATCCTAAGCAGAGTGTCTGAAATATCCTCTCTACCTTCCCTAAAGAAAGAAACGGGGGAATGTATTGATTATCACCATGGATGACCCCAGCTGTTTGATGATGATAAATTTCTCTCTTAAGTAAATATGGTTTAGTGACTTGCACTCGGTGTGATTATTGCTGCTATTGCTCACTAGTGTTGGACTTTGGTTATGGTATCAACTTTTTTTCATCTCTATGCATGTACAGTCTCATCAACAGCAACCTGATGCAAGTTTCGGTTTAGCCCGGCCCCGTTGAGGGGCTTGGGCCATGCCTGCACCCTGCCAGTTGGAAATTGGGCATGAAGTATTGATGAGCTGATTCAGCTCTGTATCATCATATACGAACTGGCAGGAGTGCAGGCATAGAGAACCGAGTTGGGTTGGAGTGGACACTTTCTCATGAACATCACACTGATCCATTCCACCAGTCTTGGTTTTACTTGAGGCTTCTTCATATGGTGAAAGACGAAGAAGCTCAAGAGATTGACAGATTAATGTACAAGAGATCTGTTTTGTCACTGATGATGAAGAAAAAGAATCAATACAGGGAGAAGAATTGTCAGAGTTGGGTATGTGTGTGCTCAGTCTAATTGAAGGTACATCCCTTTTGTTGCTCTGCTCGTCCTGCTATTTAACTCGTGCTTTCAGGCATGGCTACGTCTTTTGTTACAAGATAAATTAATTTGCACATCTCATCCCTGCAGACTGCAAGGGCCAAGGGGGACGCTCTTGAAGGGCATTTCTATCAGAGCTGTCATTTTGTTTTTGGTTCAGCGCAGCAGCGTGGTTGTGCAGGTTGCCCCTTTAAACAACTCATGATTATGACTGAATGTGACACTTGAGCGCAGGGAAAATGAAGCAATTCGCTTCATGTATTGTAGGAACATAACTTTTGAACTGCGATAGCATCTTTCAATGTTATCTATGATAAGTGAAGTTAACTGAATATTTTCCTGTTTCCGGACACCGTCAGTGCTCTTAACACTAGAAGTTTACACTTCTCTGGATGCCTTGTATGTTTTGCGCCATAGTTGCCTGGGCTTGTACAGCTGTACAATATTGGCCCTTCAGGACCACCGCTGATGCACCGCATCAAAATTTTAGAGATTGCGAGCTTGTTGGTTTATTCTCCTCATCTCTTGGAATAATTTATGGTATGCTCGCTGATCCTGGGATAGATACTGAACGACCATTGAGGCAGCTGTTCATCAGTGTGGTCTCGTCTATCTAAGCAAACCAGGCTTATTTAGTTATTAAATCTGACCTAGTTTGGTAGGATGACCTGGTTACTTGATGACCTAGTGCTTGACCTTGGTTGAGTATCATTTCAAATTGTTCTGGATTTGGATATTAACTTAAAACTCTCGGTCAAGTCTGAATGAATTAAAAAAAGGACCCGAGCGGGTCCCAATTGCATGAACATCCTTGAATGGGGGCAATTGGGAGTGAATTCATCTGCAGGTCTCTTCTTCCCCTGAGAGCTATCCCGTTTAAGCCTTACACGATGTGAACAGAAAGAGCATCATCCGGTTGTTTCTTCTTCTGTGAACAAAGAGACCAGAAGGTCAAATGTATTTGAATACACAAGGTATGAAAGATTGGACCAAAAAGAGCATGATGGTGCAGGCAAGGGGGGCGTATTGAGCCAAAGATAGTCACTATAGCCGCAATCATTAGATATGATGTTTATGAAATTCCACGTGATGACTTCATTCTGCAAGCTCGCTGTCACTGAATGTCAAAACCTCTCCTTTTCTCCTTCAGCTGCCTCCCAGTTTCACGGTGCTAATTTTTTTTAAGAAAAAATATTTAGAAATAAATTGAGATAATATTTTTTATTTAAAAAAAATTGACATCAATGTCAAAGTAACATGAAAACACTACAGCAAATAAATAAATAAAAATTTCAAACAAAAAAAAAAATGCTCAGTTTTATTTTTGTAAGAGAAAAAATTCAAGAACTTTCCTCTACCTTTTAATTACGTTTAAACATGTCTATGCTTGGACTCCAAAGACCTCAGTCTAATATCTTTTGGATGTTTTTGAATGGGTTTTATTTCCATAATTATCCACATTTTTTGAGTGATTTTTATCAAAAACACACTAAGCTTTCACGCACGCCTGCCCGCGCGCACAAAAGACGCTTGTACGTGCATAATGCTCCTAACAAAATCCATAAGACCCTTCTTTGTTTTGAATTAAGATCCCATGAGTTATAGACGGTTAAAGATACACGTACACCAAGTTATTCTTCATGGAAAAGGCAGGCATGAGGGCTTTACAGATGGCATGTCTGCTGTTTGCCTTCAAGACTATTGTTTTGTCGTGTAAGCCGCGGTGTATACTCTTCTCGAATTATACGTACCATCTTCTTTCTCTCACCTCTCTATGTATGCTGTTCATCTGTAATTCTTTTCCTATCAAGGCACACACGGGTAGGGTTTTCAAGCTCAGTTCAACTGCATGCATAAATTAAATTCCCAGCGCCTTGTCTCCTAACAATTCTTACTTAGCTAGCCACCATTTTTGCTAATAATCCGTGTTTTGGAATATTTTCAGGGGGGTGGTAGCAACAACTCAAAGATGGAAAAGCTTAGCTCACAACTATACTTGCAAGGACTGTTAACAGAATGAGATGCCAAGGAAGAAAGCTCAAAGGCTAAACCTGGGGAACCAGGCCCTGCTGTCCAAGCTGAAGAAGAAACTTTCCAACACAAGCTCCAGTTCTACAGCAAATCCTGTCAAATCAAACAAGACCTGATATTCGTTGATGCCTGAAATTTTGTAACCAACCCCTCGTTTTTCTGTGCGCTTGGTGTGGGGTATACCTAGTTACATGTCCAAGCTCTTGCAGATCGTTATTTTTGGAGGTTAAAAAATGTGCTTATGAAGAATAGAAATATTTTATGAGTAATAAATGAAATCATGAAGTCTCTCTCTTTTATACCAAACTAGTCTTCTACAGTAAGCCTGGAAACAATTTAATCCACCCGCAGCTTCTTATCTATGCTTGAAAAGTTCTGAAAGAATGCTTTGAAATACTTGTAAGCAATGTCTACATCTTCTTTTGCACATATCTCTCTCACACTGCAGCGGAAACAAGAGAGACAAATAGACAAGAATAAACCACGGGTAAAAAAGAACCCAACATGAGCACCGTTGTCTTGTTGAGTCGCTCGGTGAAATGCAGGTGGTCATAAAATGTAATGAACTTCATGCGTTGTTAGAGAATTAGTATGATACCTATGCATTGAAAGTTGAGGAATGCCACAATCAACTGTGCGGATGCCGGTACCTGAAGCAAGTATAGGACCAATGGTGGATCCACATCCCATATCATTTCTCACCACAAATTCCTGCAAGGAAGTTACCGGTAGTAAGTTAGGCAAATCAACTTCATGCAGAGAGTCCAAGGTAAGGACTATAACCAGAAAGTGAAAGGAAAATATGAAGCCCATAATATGAAATCATGGAATCAGTGGCACTATTAATTGAGGCTACTATGATAAAGGTTGTCTTGCAGACTACCACTTGCTATGGACCAATCACTTAGTTGGCAAAGATTCACAATTCAACAGAAAATTAATTAAAAAAGACCAAAACTGATTTAGCATTGACTTGAAGTGAAACAAAAAGCCCTTTATGACAGTTGTTTTCAGATTATAACTAGATTCCAATGGAATGAGTTCCGATGTTAGAAGTTAATTAAATCTGAGCCTTTTTTTCTTTCTATCTCTCTCCTCTACCTTTAGCGGTCCAGTTTTTCTAGTCAAGCCTGATTGAACACATCTTAACCTCTCTTTCAAGCCCCAACACAAATAGGAGAATAAAGTTCTTTCCAACCAACCAAATGGTATCCGAAACTTCCCTATGCCATCCCAAAACAGAGATTTTCATTTCTTAAGCAACTAGTAAAGCAAAATCTCTATTCATAATATTGAAATGATGACTTTTGGTGTTAACCAAAATTGACAGTCTGACACCTTCCCTCGACCTGATGTTCAATTCAGTTCACCTGTGCTCAGGGATTTAAAAATCATTGAATCCCTAGCAGTACTAACGAAAATTACAAGTGACAAAATTGCTTCTCCTTGATGACAATTAAATATCAACTTTTCTAGTGTCCAGCATACTCATATATTGACCATAATACAAAACTGCTTTATAGAGTAGACAAAGGGTTGGATTGCCTCATTTCAATAGGCAAATTACCTGAGATGGAAGTTTGTGCATTTTGCCAACTTCTTTAAAAAGAAACGCCGTTACTCCACTGGTAGCATACCGCTGATTTGCATTGTGTTTGATAACAAGTCCTTTTTGCATTTCAGGCCGGTGGTGTTCTTCATGCTTTTCCATAAAATTTGGGTGTACTCCATGAGCCATGTCAGCAGATACTACAGAGAAAGAAGATTCCAAAAGAATTTTTAAAACTTCTGTCATCATAATTGATTGCAGAAAAGAAGTACTAAAACTTATTACAATTTAATCAGTTCAAATACTTCCAAATGAATCATACCAAGAAAAGATTGCCGAATAGCACGTTCAATAGCCCCTTCATTAACATTATTATGAGCCAAGCACCCAGCAATTCGTTTCATAGCCTGAAACATTGTCGGTGCACCAGCTCCCTGAACTGAACCTGAACCCACCTAAACATCAATAGTTAGGAATAACATCTGTGAAGCGGCAATAATGGCAAAAGGAATGCGCTTGGAAACTGCCACGGAACATGAAACTGAGGACTCCACTACTTTCTTTATAACATTAATAAAGAGACTCTTGATGCCTATTAACACTAATCCAAATGCCTCTACCGAGTGTCAATAGAAATGGACTTCATGGAAGACAGTTTTAGCTCCTCGCCATAATAAACTGACATCGCAACTATTTTCTAATTAGCAAGTAAAGTCCATTAGCTAGCCAATCACAGCTTGTTTCAGTTCCTATCAATCCACAGGTATTCAGGGAAGAAATAAATCTGTGTTGTGTCACAGGGTGTCTGAGAAGAATTACCTCTTCATTATCAAATAAAGCAACCATCCGAACTGCAGTGTCATTTGATAAATCACTGGATGCTTCACATGAATCAATAAGAGCTCTTAGTGCACAATAACTTGAAGCAAGGTTGTCTAGTCTTCCAGAGAAAATGAACTCATTGTTTCCACCTCCAAGGCAGCTGGGTTGAGTATCACAAACATTCAACTCTATACTTACTATGTCGTCAATGCTGCAACTCAACTCATCTGATAAAACCTGAATTAAAATAATTGATAAACTTTATGAAAAGTGCTGAAATCAGCTCATGCAATTGATGCAATCATACAGCACCAGCTCATTTGACTGATTCATCGTTATACAGTATCAGCTCTCATATAATTGATTATCATTATGATCATGAATTAAAGTTAGATGATAAAAAAACCAACACACCTGCTATTTGACACTTTGATTCGTGAAATTTGCACAAGAGGAGATGGACAGTTTTATTAGGTGACCCGTTACAAAACCCATAAAAAAAAAGATTGTAGTACCATGATGCAATTTTTTATTTTTTTTCATTTATTACAGCACTATTTAGAATCTAAAAAAAAATCTTATTACATGTATGCTGCGGATTCTGCTTTTAATTATTAAGGCCTCATCTCGTTATGGCTGCATGCCAAGAAATCTACAGAAATGTTAGATCCCTGATCCACACTCCAAGTACAGCCATGCTTTTTATGAGAACCTACATTATCTACTTAGGAGATAGATTATATTTTTTAACAGATGACTAGCAAAACAAAAGGGGATACCTGAATAAGCAGTGGGTGATGAACAGCTTTTGAAGATTCAGTATTTGTCTCTTTCGTCTCTGAAGAAGCTTCTTCAGATTTTGTTGCAAGTAGTGGAATAAGGTGAGTCTCTAAGTTTGGTTTAAAACCATCCTTATTTACAGTGCTGAATAATCCATGAAAAAAATGAAAGCTGATGAATGATTTACAGCTAAACACTAAATTCAAAACGGCAAGAACACAGATTCAGAACAAAAAAACTCCACAAAAGTTTTAGCATGAGAGATAAAAAAAGAACACGCAAGAAATAAAATTGAGTGAGAGAGAAGGAAGTGGTGCATACCGGTCAAGATGAATGGCAAGTGTTGGTATTCTTAACAAAGGTCTTTTTATTTTAACAAGCTTGTGCAGAAATGAGCCATCACTACCTCTCACAATGACCCTTCCTGCAACACTCAAATCCCTATCAAACCAAGTATGCCATAAACCACTTCCATAAGTCTGCACATTAACCATTAGATAACTAGATCTGGACGACGCTGATCTTGGTTTGAGTTTCAAGCATGGACTATCTGTATGTGCAGCTATTACATGAAACCCATTTCCAACACTATACCTGCAAAATTAACAAAACCCTTTAATCATCCACTTGCCAATGATCCACACACCCTTCTCACATAATATCAACTGATATCTTGAATTCCAATAAACAAGACAATTTAAATTCCTATGTCATTACTAATATAATCAAAATACAATGCAATCTTTTTCGACTCACTTCTCACCGATAGCAAAAGCAACCAAACAAGACATGTTCCTTGTGAAAAAATATCGTCCGCCAGGCTTTAATTCCCATTCTTCATTCTCATTTAGCAAGTCAAATCCAGCATCAATCAATTGCTTCTTCGCATCCGCTGCCAAATAAAAAATAATAATAATAAAAATAAAATCAAAGCACCAGTCAAAAAGCTAATTTATCAACTCAGCAACTTAATGATAACAAAATAATTAGCAAATAATTTAAATTTAATTAATCATATCATACCATTATTAATAATATAAATGCATAAAAAAACAATCAAAACCTCAATAATAAATTAAGAAAAATATTAATTAACAGCTAAAAATTAACTTTAACTAATCAAATTAAAACATTAATTACCTGTAGCGTGAAACTGAGTCCATGATTCATTGAGATAATCCAGTAAATCTCCAACAATCGATCCATTCTAATCAAGCAGTAAACTACGAGTATAAATAACAGAAAAGCACACTACAGATACACCAAGAAGTATAAATACGCGTATAAGTAAGGTGACATGTACCTCTAGTGTTCGACTTGAATTGGAAGTGGAGCAGCAGAGAGTGGTGTGGAATTTGCTAGAGCGATGGTGGTAGTGCTTATAAATTGGCGGATTTTTTGAGAGATATGAGGAGGACCGTTTGATTATTTTTATCGGTGATAATGATGATGATGACAGAATTTGCAAGCGAGTTATCGACGCAGCTGCCATTGTTTTTCTGGTTGATTGAAGATACCAGCAAAGTAGCAGTGAACGAGTGTGAGCGCGTGTCGTTTTTTTTTTTCCTATCTGTTTTGCAATGACAAATTTTGAATGATGAGGTATATACTAGACCTTGTGAAATAATACAGTTACATTTTGGTCCCTTTATTTTTTATTTTCTCATATTTAATCAAAATATAAAATAACTTGTATTAAAAAAATGATAAGACATACATTTTCTCTCCTATTAGCACACAGAGTATATAACGCTTTAAGAGACCACAAAAATCGTATCAGGATCTCAACACGATATGCTTCAAGTTCTAGAATCCCTCGTCTTGCTGGAAAGCCATATGCGAGAAAAGACCTTCATAGCCTTGATAAACTTGATTTTATCCCCTAGTGCTTGGATTTCATCTCTTTCTCCCTGGGCTTTTTGTTGGAAACAGAGCTCAAACGATATTTTGTTTGTGGTGTTTGAGATTGTATTTAAAAAAAAAAATTATTTAAATTAAAGTTTTCAGTGTTTTGATATTATTTTAATAGAATAATTTTTAAAAATATTTTTAAAAAATAAAAATATATATTATTTTAATATATTTTTAAATAAAAATAATATTTACCATATTTCTAAACTGATATGAAAAATAAAATCTCATTGTTCACGGATATTTTTTAATAAAAACAAAAATTGTTTACTGGATTTGAATATAAGTAAAAATTTTTTTTTAAAATCATATACAATAGAATTTATTAGTGTCTTGGACAAACTTTACTGGATTTATTTATTTATTTATTTTGATATGCTTTTTAAATATTGTTGTAAATTTTTACTTGAACTTTAAAAAATTATTTTTTCAATTATCATGTATCTAATTTGATAAAAGAAAAAATGCAAATGAAAATTAAATTGAAACTATTTTTTTATATTAAAATATCAAGACAGATTTTGAACATGATTTTATAATCCAATCATTCATCACTATTTTGATATTTTTTATTATTTATTTTGAAAAAAAATATTTGGAGGATTTGAAGAAGAAAAAAGCGTGGATGTCCAGCACCCGTAAATACAATTGTGTTTGCATGTGGGCAAGTTGTTTCCACAAAATATACGTGGATGTCCACCCACACATACAATTGTCACTTATATCTATCATTTTCTTGGTTTCGGATATTTCCGAAAGTGGTTGTTTAGCCATTTATTTTTTTTTTAAAAAAAACAATCATAAATAATGAAATTAAAAACTTGATGTTTTTTAATCATTTTTATATATTAATATCAAAAATAATTATTAAAAAATAAAAAAAATATTTTTAAACAATTTTAACCATGCTTTCAAATAAGCATTGAAACTTGACCGATACGTTAGATATAAATAGTTTTAATTTATTTATTTATGGTGTCATGTGTTTGTATCTTTTTATCTATAATATAAATATCTAAGTGACGTAAATATATTTAAAAAATATATAAAAAAGGATTAATGTTATAGCCCAGATCTAAGTTTTGAAAATAGTTTTATTTTAATCTAGTGATAGTGATGAAGCTTTTTTAAAAACACGTCACGTTAACTTGAAAAAATAAAATTTGAAAGTACACATATGGATAAAAAAATAGCATGAGCTAACTACAAAAACTAGTCAACTTGAATTTACTTGTAAAAATTATGGGTCAAATCATAAGACTAGAATAATATGATATAAATAAAATTGATGAAAACTACAAAGTTTTTATTTTAAAAAAATTAATGTTAAATGATGAATTTAAAGAAGAAGAAATGGGTCAAAGAAAAGGAAATTGACCTGCATTAATTGTTCAAATCTGTGACGCGTATTATTAGATCAAAAACACCATACATGAAACTTGAAAACCTCAAGCAAATCAAACACCGAATGATGAAATTGTGAAGAAAAAAAATCAATTATACATAAATATTAAAATAAATTAAAATTAAAAGAATAAAAAAAATAAAGGGGAAGAAATTATTATATTATTATTTGAGTTTTAAATTGAAAATAAAATAAAATCTAACAAATTAACAAAAAAAAAATCAATATACCAGAGAGAAGATTATATATATAAAAATACATCATAAAACTTGGATTTAATGATAAGGACAAAAACATCATTTTATTTTATAAAAAAATCAACAAAAAAAACCAAGAGAAGAAAAATCATATTAGAAGAGTTTATACATGAAAAATTAGAATTTAAGGGTTACATTAAAAATAAATAAAAATTGTACAAAAAAATCAATGATATAAATTTGAAATAAAAAAATAAAGTTGAAATATTAACAACAAGAGGGACCAACTTGTATTTTTATAGATAGAAAAGAAAAAAAAGTTTGACCTATGATAAACCACTGCCATGGACACATGACGTATTGAGAGAGACAAACAATATGATACAATAAAAATATATTTTTAGTTGTCCAAATGACATATTCTTGTTAATTTATTTTGTATGAATAAATGAAAGGATAGTTATGATTCTCTTTGTAGTTTTATAAATTATTTATTTTGGGGTTAATTAGGTTTTTTTTGGAATTTTTTAAATTATTTTTATGATGAAAATATCATTAACAAAATATTTGAAACCATATAAACTTTATTTAATTAAGTGCTAATAATTGAATTTCATACCTGAAATCCTCTTAAATGTTAATAATTAAATTTTAAATGGAATTCAATACTAAAAAACACTAAAGAATAAATAAAGGTTAATATCCTTGATATATATATATATATATATATATATATATATATATATATATATATAATATTGAAAATATTCTTCTTAAAATATCAGTCTCACATTTTCTTATGGACCTTCTAAGAAATAATAAAGGTAACATACAAAACAAGATAAATTATTTTTTAAAAAACATATATATATATATATATATATATATATATAATATTGAAAATATTCTTCTTAAAATATCAGTCTCACATTTTCTTATGGACCTTCTAAGAAATAATAAAGGTAACATACAAAACAAGATAAATTATTTTTTAAAAAACATATAAATTCAACGTAGTTTTAATTAAATTCAGATTGAATACAATGACTGAATTCAAGAACCTGTAAAACCTATTAAATATGGCTATTCCAAAAATCGCTCATGTCACTTCACTTCCACACGCATTCTCTCACTCCTCTTCTTGTCTGTCTGGAGAGAAGAGAGTTACCGTTTCAGCTCGCTGTCGATGGCGGGAACGATCCAAACCATGATTCTCACTCCTCGATCCACCCAAACACCGTCGTTCCGCCACCAGCACCTAAATTTCACGGCAACTCGCATCCCCGCGTACTCCAATCGATCCGTTTTATTCATTCGGAACCGTTCGATTTCATTTCCACTCAGAATCAGAGCTAATCAAGGGCCCGGTCAGGTTTTTCTTTTTTCATTCCACTCTCCTAACTAAATGAAGAAATTCTGACTTCTCATATATTGTTTTTTATATAAAAAAAAATGAATGAATTATTTTATTTTAGATAGATGACAATGGGAGTGGAGGTGCAAAAACTCTTGGAAAATCACTACTGAATTTTGTAGATAATAATTTTCTTCCACTAGGTAATTATATGCTTAGTTTGCTATTTCCTATTAACTTTTCAATGATTTAAATATGTTTAGAATTCAATTTATTCGATGTGGTTTTATTTTTGCAGCACTTATTGGTGGAGTGGTGTTAGGGCTTGCCAATCCTGCTCTTGGTTGCTTAGCTGATAAATATTATTTGTCGAAATTCAGCACGATTGCGATATTTATAACCTCTGGTAATTAAATCAAATTGTTCTGCCTGTGCCTCGTTTGTTATATACTGCTGTGCTAATATAGGTTTATTTATGCTCTGGGTGACAATACAGGATTGACATTGAGAAATGGGGAGATCGGTGATGCTATAGAAGCGTGGCCTGTTGGAATTCTTGGGATTGTATGAACTTGAATTTATTTGTGCCATTATGCATTTTGTAGGTCCAGTACACAGTAATTTGTTTTCGTTATTAGTATGGTTTGTGCGACATCATTTTAAAGATCTAACAAAATGTGACTGTTGCCTTCATTTGTGTCGAATTGATCCATGCTAGCATACTCTAATCACCTGATAATCTCGCACACCCTAATCACCTGATAATCTTTGAACGCAGTGCTCTATCTTGTTATTTACACCATACTTGTCAAAGATAATTTTGCAAATTCAACTCCAACCTCAAGAGTTTGTAACCGGTATGTGTGTATTTTTTTTATTGTGGATCTTTAATGTATGAATTTTTTTTTGTTGCTATTTTTAGGTCAGTTATTGATCATTGAATATTGATAATTGTTTCATACAGGTTTGGCTATATTTTGCTGTATGCCAACTACATTATCAAGTGGAGTGGCTCTAACCCAGGTACATTGATTGCTTTGCATTTTTCTCCACAATCTTCTGCTTATAAATGAAGTTTTCATGATGCATGGCAGTCTTTGATATGCAGCTTGCTGGGGGGAATTCTGCACTTGCTCTTGCGATGACAGTGATATCGAATCTGTTAGGAATTTTGATTGTAAGTTCCCACAAAGAAGATCCATGCTTGTTGGTATTCTAATGCAAATTTAGCTTGGCAGCTAGATATCAACTGGAACTATTCAAGATGTAATTGTAATTTTGCTAAATATACAACCCCCTAAAAAAAAAAAACTTACATAATGAGAGACAAAACTAGCAGTTTCATCCTTTTCTCTTCAGTGATGTCATATCAGATGCTTTTCACTCAGTTTTTCTAGCCAGAACTGAATAGAATATGATTTTTACTACTTCTCAGGTTCCGTTTTCTATCTCCAAATTCATTGCTGCTGGAATTGGTGTATCTGTGCCAACCAAGGAACTGTTTAGAAGTCTGGTTATCACACTTTTAATCCCTCTTATTCTGGGGAAGGTAAAATTTCCTGATGGTGTTTCTGGACCCCTCAAACTATAACTTCCTTGAAATATAAGATGTAATGAAATATGTGCTAGTGAAATGTGTATCCTGTGCTGTTCATTTTACAGGTTTTTCGAGAATCCTTAAAAGGTGAGTGTCTCAGTCTAGAATTCTTTTTAGAAGTTTGCTGGCATGTTTTTGCATCATATTTAACACATGTCTAACATGCATAAAAACTCAGGTTGGAGAATATTGGCCTGGCATTGAAAATGCAATTCATTAGAATCTATATGTGTGTCATGTATTTGGAGCCGGTGACTTTAAAAGTAACTTTGTCGTTCCTTTGGAGACTAATAAAATTTAATCTCTGATTAAATGTGCATTTCAGGTTTGGCAGACTATGTTGATCGAAATCGGAAGCTCTTCTCAAAGATGAATGCAATTTTCCTTAGTTTAGTAAGTTCTTTCATTTCATCTCTGTAGATATTGCCTGGGTGAAATTAGGGAGTATATTTTTCATGTATACAAAAAACATGGCCAAATTTACCTGATAGCATAGGACTAAACTAAACCAAGATGAAGATTAAAAAATTCAGTCGTTGAAGAGAAGACATGCAAGGCTGCTGGCCTCATCCTGGACACTGTTTCAGAGTTGCAACTTTTCCATAGACAGGCTCTACATGGCATGTTATTATTGGTGATGACCCTTTTACCAATGCAGCATGCAGATCCCTTGTTCCTTTTTGATTGATTTTTCCACAACGTTTTGGAATAGGGATGTTCAGACAGATTTCTGATAGCTCCATCACACCTATTTGTTTCTGGAATCTTCTCTTACTATGACTAATATTAGCACTGAAAACCTGTAAATAGCATGTCTAAGTAGGAGATTGGACATCCACCATATACTAGAGAAACCGACTGATCCATTCGCTACAGATCTTTCCAATTAGAAAAGGGTAATTGGGCATCCTTCCTAGTAGGTTCTGGGATTTCGTGAGGTGTGTAGCATTGATGCTTGAATTGGGTGGAAAATGTGGGAAATTGTGATCTCAAGTGAAAGAGGAGAACTCTATGTGGCACTTTATTGAAGTTTTTGCAGCGGTAAAAAGCTAGCAGTTTCCTGGCTGGAATATTGGTCTGCATGTTGGAATTTAGGACAATTCACATTATTTTCCCCCGTGTCTATTTATGCTATGCAAATTCTTAATGGACTGTAATGCATTAGTTTTCGGAAAAAGTAATGGAGATAGTTCTCTGTTTCTTTTCTTTAGCAAAAAAAAAAATCAGCATATATTCCTAAGGTTTCTCTGTGAAATTTGTTATGTGTGAAATGCAAAATCTCTGGCTTCAATGTTACACAAATGTAAATTAGTCTTCATGAAGCTTCTAATTGAAGCAGGTTGTAACACTCTTGGCAGATTTCCTTAATAAATTGCATTAGTCCTATTGGATGTTAAAACTATTTTGTTTATTCAGGCTCCATTTATACAAGTGAGCAGGTCAAGGTCTATGCTGCTAATGGTCAAGCCTTCTGTTTTTCTTGTTGCTGTTGGGATGGGAGTGTACGTCTTGAGCCTTACTTTTCTCTTCTGTGCAATGTTTAGTTACCACGCCACTCTTATTAATATTGAACGATAAGTTTACTTTGCAAGTTGAGCCAACTCTCATGCTTGAGACTTTTTCTCTAAATCGTTGCACCACTCTTTAAGTAGCTGTCGGGGTTGCATACACATAATCTGCTTTGGAGTGTAACTAAGCTTAAATGATGCTTCTTTTCACATTGCAAGCTTTTCATGGGACTGGTTAGCTTTTTTATGTCATTTATCTAGATCCTTTCAGGAGTATTTACGGCGATATTAATTTCTAGTGGGATTCACAGATCCTGTTCTATGAGCTTTGGTGTATTTCATTTCTTTTCTTTTCTTGTTTGTCCTTAGGACCCACTTTACACAGGCTTTGGGCAGCGACCTCTTTATTATTTTCTGTTGTTGCACTATTGACAAGAAGAAGAGACCCCCCGAGTCTTTTGAATCCCCCTAATGTTGTTTAGGTTTTATTTACCTTAACATCAGAATACAAATTTATAAGTGCCATTTTTCAACAGTAAATGTGATAATTTATACAGTGTAGGTTAAAGGAGTAGTACGTGGGATGTGTGCCTTCCATTCACAATTAGTAGTTGCTGATAATTTTAGGGCTTCATTGTAATGCATCATCTGAAAAAGAAAGACTATTTCCTTGTTTTGCAGAATTTTGCATCTCGTCCTCTTATCTTTTAATGTTTTCGCAATACAAGGCTTCTCAATGGTCTCTGGTACCAACCAGTTAGCTTTTGCCAAGAAAAAAAATGCAACTGCTTACGTGCTTGTTGCAAGCCAGGTAACATTATTACGCTTTTCAGCATTTCAGTTGGATTTTCACTGAGAATATACTCTTTAAAGAACATCATGAACTCTTTTCTTTACTTCAAATATCCACGATTTTGTTCTTCATGAAGCAGTCTGTTTTGCATTAACATGATGCCTATGATGTGGGTGGGTGTGCGTCTCTTGTAGAAATTTTTAGAAATCATTTTTGACTGGTATTGTAATATGTTACACAACTGAACACTGAGGCTCGGTATGTTTTGTTTCTTGTCTAGAAAACTCTTCCTGTTATGGTAGCAGTAGTTGAACAGCTGGGTGGTGCATTTGGTGAATCTGGTTTGCTGGTTCTTCCATGTGTTGCTGCACATTTAAATCAGGTTTTTCATGTTTGAGCCTGATTTTCTCTTCTTTCTATACCCCCTGATATTCTAACGTACGAAATTTTATGTAGATCATCGTGGACTCCTTTTTTGTTAATTTCTGGCTTCGGAAGGATCTCGCATCAAAAAGTGCCAAGGTAGCCTGAGTCATGGCAGCTATGATCACGAATGCTTGATGTGGGACAAGATTGTTCTGAGAAAACTGCTTTATCATCCCTTTGGCTGGTAACGTTTTATGGCACAATTCCAGCAAATTGGTGGGCGATGTGTTGTCAATTTATGAAAGATGTTTGGTTAGCTAGCTAGCTACCTGATCATAAATGAATGAAAATGAAACCATCATAGTTAAATTAATTGGTGTTTGTTTGGCTTGTTAAAATAGCTTGACTGCCTTGGAAAGGGATTGAGCTAAATGAGTTATTGGCGGTCAATAGTATGTCCTGGCTAGTAAGCCCTACTCAACGGATCAACACTGGATTATTGACCTCTGGTAGATTGAATTGATTTTTTTCTACATAAAACATATTTAGATGTTAATTATTTTCTAGCAGAAAAAAATTTAAATAGTGTGAGTATTGATTCTATATAATTTGGTTGGTTTTGTGGGTCCAATAGAAATTCACAACCTGTAAAAAAATATAATTGGACTAATTTTTTTTTCAAAATTTATAACTTAAGTCAAGAGACTATAATAACCCTATAAAGTAATTTAAAATTATGAAGTTTATCTCTCAATTAATTTAAAGTTTGAAGAATATAATTAAAAAAACCTTAAAAAAAGATCTAGTTAGCTTGATAAACTCATAACCTAAGTTATAAAACCGGGTGATTTTATGAAGAAAAAAAATTATATATTTTAATCTTCAATTAATTTAATATTGAAGGATGTTATTAAAAAACACATAATAAATAAGTTGAGTTAGTGCGTCAAATTTATGATTTGAATCATCAAATCATGACGAGTTCATAGAAAAAATATAAAAAAATAACATGATTTAATTCAGATTAACATATTAAATCTATCATTTTAGGTATGAAATTGAGATAATAACATGGAGAACAAATTATAAGGCTTATTTTTCAATTGTTCTTGATACCATGTTTAACAATGAAATTTATAAATATTTTAATTTTAAAAAATAACATAAAAAATATGTTAAGTTAATTGAGATTAACTTGTTAAGCATTATTATTAGGTCATGATGTCGATATAACCTAATAAAAAGCAAACATAAACAAATCATAAATTCTAATTTTAATCAAGTACAATATTAAATAATGAAATTAAAAAATATAGTTTTAAAAAATAAAATAACTTAGTCAATTGGATTAATCTGTCAGGTTCACAACCTGAGTTATGAAATACAGACAACCTAATAAAAACAAATCTAACACTGAAAGCTTTACAACCCGAGTTATGAAATTAAGATAATGTTTTAGAAAAAAAAAATGATTTATGATAAAATTCATGAACGAAGATATCCAATATAAAAATAAATAAAAAGATTTATTAAATTTAATTATTAACTTACTCAATATTAAATGAATATTAATATTAAAATATAATTTCCTGATTTAGCTTATGGTGACAATATGGTCATTTACGCTTGTTGAGTGATCTCCACGAGAAATCTTGTCTGGTAATGAGCACTAGATTCCCTATCAAGGCTACCATTCAGCAGCACTTCAAGTAGGTTTTGAAGAAGGAAAGCGTTGAAAATGTTAGGTTCTTGGTAAAACTTTGAGTAACTTTGTAATGTGTTTGATAATTCAGGTCGTAACAATATTGATTTTATTAGATTAAAAAAAAAAACTAAAAAGATTTAATTAAAAAAAAAAAAAAATTTCTCAGCATAAAATGTGTGTTTCACAAACTTGCCCAGAGGGTAGATAAATACATAGATGTATTATTTGATTTGGTTGTCGGAGCAGGTTTATGAAGATGGACTGCCCCCACCTACTCTCATTAACTAATCAAGGGGAGAATCACGGGTTAGCATGAATATATTTATTATGTGGGATCGATATATTTATTGTGCACCCATTTTTTTTAATTTCGATGAAATGACGTGGCATGATTTGGCACGGTGTCTTACAGGTATTTTTGAAAAATAAATAATTTTTTTATTTTAAATTAATTTTTGTTGTGTATGTTTTGAAATATTTTAATATATTGATATCCAGAATATTTTTTAAAACATAAAAATATTATTTTAATATATTTTTAAATAAAAAACAATATCAAACTTCTCCCAACATTTTACTACTCCCGAACATATACGAAAGTGTTTTAGCCGCTACGTCCAGTGTAAGATCAAGAACAGGCATAACAAGCAAACCAAGATTTGGAAACAGCTTCAAGGCTAAGTCATTGTTGTCATTTCTTTTCATAATTAATTTTGAAAAAAAAATAATTTTATTTTTATTTTTTTAATGTTTTTAAATTATTTTTATATAATAATATCAAAAATTATTTTTAAAAAATATAAAATATCATTTTAATATATTTTTAAATAAAAATACTTTAAAAATTAATCTCTATCACTTAAACTATCATGATATTTAGTTGATTCTTAGTTGTATAGCAGTATATCCCTGCAATATTCTATTCTTGAATTTCAAACATGCTGGCATCAGATTTGATTATGACGCTACTTTTCATCAGATTTTCAAAATTTGACAGCATCTCTTCCCAATGCTGTAATTACAGCTTTATAATCATATAATATTTCTGTTTATGGGGAATCTACTAGTACAAACTACAAAATGAATCATCGCTAGTCCTAAGTTATAAAACAATTGAGTCATTTATCCATTTCCATTAATATATTTCTGTTTATGTCATGTAATTGAACGATAATCTTTTGAAGATAACTCGACATTATTTACTGAAAACATTGCAATAATCTTAGTGAGAAAACCCTAATCAGATTCAAGACAATTTAGGGACAAAAATATAAATTAATTACTTTGAGAAGAAATGGAAAAAAAAACAAATCCAATAATACTTGAGGGATTAAAAATGCTGTTTTCCCTTAATTTTTCTGAAGTTGCCTGTAACAGAGCCACGCGACATGAACATATTTCCATCATTGATTGTTATAATTTTTTAAAAAATTATTTTTATTTTTAATTATTTATTTAATATTTTTATATAATAAAATAAATACAAGAAAAACACTTTAAAATCATAACCTCAGTGACCCTCCAAACAGCCCCCGCCAAGCTGACGTGAATCTTGTGTCACCATTTCCTCCTGCTGGCTGGCCCTTATCATTATTTGCCACATTGAAAATTTGACTAAAACAAGTCGTGGGAGTCAGCTAGAAACTGCTATCTGCACTGTAGTTTCTTGCAGGTTCTCTCTCACATACATCACAGTTATTGGGTTGTTTCTCAGGTTCTTGTTATGTCTAAATCTGAAGTTTATTGATGTTTTTTTTCACTCCCACAAGCATGGTGTAATGGGAATGTTTGCTTTCACAAGTTTATACGAAGTAGGAAGAGACTCCATTATTTTTTATAATTTCTTTTAGAGTTTCGATCTTTGCAGTGCTTGCTTGCTTTAATTTCCGCTAAAAACAAGATAATATGATTCCAAATTCTTTATGAACATTTCTTTGTTACCTTTTGATGCGGGATATATTTCTCATAAATCTATGAAAAGTCTTTCATTATCACTGCCAGTGTTGTTTTATTCCTTCTTGTCTGTGTGTTTAATTCGGTGTTTGTAAATGTTGATAGCCTGTTGAGTGAAACAGAATTTTGGTTGATTTGGGATAATGTAAAACCAAAACTTTGGCCACGTTAGAGAGTAATCTGTAGCAATGAATTTAATATGGGTATTGTCAGCATCGAGTAAGATGATAATTTTCTCCAATTTTACTGCACAAATTGTGAAAAAAATCTTCTTTTTCCCAGGGATGATCAAGGAGATTACAGTGGTCTTGTGTCTGGGATTGGCTGTATGGGCATATCAGGCCACCCAACCTCCACCTCCAAAGCTCTGTGGTGCTCCAGGTGGTCCTCCCGTTACAGCACCTAGAATAAAGCTGAGAGACGGGAGGCATCTGTCCTACAAGGAGCATGGTGTTCCTAGAGAAAAAGCCAAAGCTAATATCATACTTATTCACGGTTTTGGCTCTACGAAACATGACATAATGAGTATGACAGACCCTATTCCGGTACTTTATTTCTAAATCTATGTTAATTGTAACTCTTTATGGTTTCATTAGTCAAGAGGCTGTATTCTTTGATATGGAGATATTGCAAACTCTCCCCTCATTTTATGTTATGATTTTCAGCATGTTGTTGAGGAGCTTCAGCTGTACATTGTGTCCTTTGACCGGCCGGGTTATGGAGAAAGTGATCCAGATCTAAAGCGAACTCCAAAAAGTATAGCTTTAGATATAGAGGAGCTTGCTGATCATTTAGGACTAGGATCCAAGTTTCATGTGATGGGGTTCTCCATGGGAGGCCAAGTGGTTTGGGGCTGCCTCAAGTACATACCTCACAGGTGAGGCTGTTTTGCTTGCGACTGATAAATTTGCTACTTAGAGGATCTTCTGAAACTTTCAGAATTTGTTGTGAATTTGAGTAATAAAGCATTCTATGCAAAACAGTTCTGATGCTCTTAATTTTATTTGATTATCATGAATTTGGTGTTATTGTTTGTTTCAAGTCGAGTGCTATCTTGGTGCTTACAGGCTCGCAGGAGCAACACTAATGGCACCTGTTGTCAACTACTGGTGGCCTGGCTTTCCAGCCAACTTATCGACAGAAGCCTACTACCGGCAGATTCCACAAGAGCAATGGGTATTACGTGTTGCTCACCATGCTCCGTGGCTCACCTACTGGTGGAACACTCAGAAATTGTTTCCTGCATCGTCTGTTATCGCCAGGAAGCCTGAAATTTTCTCCCGCCAGGATTTAGAACTCGTATCATTGGTTGCAGAGAAAAGCAAGGGCAGGGTATGTCATTTTCCTACTATTCTCTCTTTTTTGCCTTGCAAGGAACTGAATCATAAACCAAATATATCTTAATAAACTGTGTCTGAAAGCGGAGGCAAAAAGATGTTGCAAGTGGTAAAGTTATCATCTAATACATAATCTTGCCGTAGTCTTGAGAGGCTTCGTTCTTTATTCAAATATGGATAGTAACTTGCCAGAATTTATAGCCTCGTAATCTTCCTGGTTGACTTAGAATTTGTACCCCCTCTTTTTGTGCAGCCACAAGCAACGCTGCAAGGAGAATTTGAGTCCTTACATCAAGACTATATTGTTGGATTCGGGAAGTGGGAATTTGATCCCATGGAGCTTGAAAATCCTTTTCCTAACAATGAAGGCTCAATTCATCTATGGCAGGGTGATGAAGATGTACTGGTGCCTGCTAGCCTGCAGCGATATATAGCCCAAAGACTTCCATGGATTAACTACCATGAATTGCCTGGTGCTGGACATCTATTCCCCGCTATCCCGCAGAACTTCGAACAAATTCTAAAGGCTCTTTTTCCGGGAAAGGAGTAATCCTATTTGTTGTTGGGCTAGGTGTGGACAGTGTTTCCTTGACGCTGTTCTTAATTGCAAACATCTTATGTCTTAATGTCATTGTGCTGTACAAGCTAAGCCTGCCACGGAAATTTGGTCGTGTTACAATAAAATTATATTTTGACATTACATTTTGCACGATTTTGTCAGTTTTAAAGCAGCACTGACTGGTTACCTTTCCAGCAGAGAGTCCAATGATGAAGTGGTTTAAGATGCGAATGGGAGGCAGATCAGCCTTTTGAATATCTAAAGCCACAGTATTGAAAATGAACAGCATGGTAGTATGCCCTGCAAGCTTCAGAAAACAGAGGTTTACTGTCATAAATTTTTGGATACTTTATGGAGATGGTTGCACACTGGCAGATATGAAAATCAAGAACAAACATGGCAGGAAGACCAAAAGTTTATTGATTGACAACATCTGGAATACAAAATTTTGGAAACAAAATAGAAAGTATTCAAGACCAACAGCTGGGAGGAGTTCAGGAGCAATGGACAGATTATTCATTTTGAGACCGAAAACCTAAATAGACTGATACAATAATAAATTACAGGTACAAGGCAAATGCAACATTAACTACAATTTTCTGAGCAACAGTTGAGAGAATCACTTCACAGCACCCTTGATTAATGCAAACAATAATCACAACAGGTTCACAGAGGCGTCCATATCTAGCCAACAAAGTACAGAAGTCCAAGAAAAGTTAATGTACTCTTTAAGTTCATTTAGGCAGCCCAGTTTCAGGATGGAGAAGGGCAAGGCTTTCATCGGAGAGCAAACCAGGACCTCTACCAGGTTTCGTACAAATGAAATAACTAACATCTCCTTTGCATCTCTGGGCATCCTTAATTTCTGGAGGTGGTGGCAAAGCTTCCACATCCTTGATATCTTCAATCCCAGCATCTTTTAGTATAGACTTGTCACCTATAACATAACTGAAGGGAAAAGGAGTGATAATCATAAAACTTATTGACTTATTGATGGGGATGAACAAATGGTAGTCTCCTGAATATTGCACCAAAATCCTGCTAATATATTTTCCATTATTAAGTATATGGTGAGCTCAACACTGGAAAACAATATACCTGTTCAAATCAGCATCGGAACTTGGAGGGAAGCAGAAAAGCAGTTTCTGCAGTAACTGGGTAGCAGCCTTTCTATTATGTGCAATTAGAACTGCATTTGGCCCAGCATCAAAGGTATAAGCCACCTGTCATTGAAATCTCACCATCAGTCAAACATTTTAATGCTTTGGGACAATTAGCTGGCAGAAGTAGAACTCTTTTTTGCTTCCTTTTTATTTTTCTCTTATTTTTTTTAAGGAAAATGTACAACAACTGAAAATGGCTGCAAGCATTACAACAATGTCACATTAAATGATCTTGATGGGTAAAAGCGCAGCACAAGCCACAAGAAAGAATCAGCTTCATATTTGATGTGATGAAGTGATACATTCTAAATTACAAAACTCAAAACCAAATAAGTTTTCTGATGGTATTTCAGCACCACCACGGAAATATATCTGTACTCAAGGAACCATGCAAGATCAGCTAATATTACAAAACATGCTTTGCAAAAAGAACAAATGAAACTAAATATTATAATTAGACCATTAGGAAGGCAATTTTATTATGTTATCATCATTAAATCATGCATGTAACCATCCATGTCTCAAGCTTGACTATCATCTATTGCAAATTTTTTGAAAAACAACCATTTTAGTATCATCACATTTCATATAGAACTTGCTTGAGCTCCTAGAATGTGAAGCACATTGACCTGAAAAAAACAGTGAAAGACAAACCTGAGGCGTTCCTTCTGAGCAATTCCATTTTTCGACACAGCTGATTATCCTGATATATTGTCACTACATTAAAACTAATCTCTGTGGCTGGTGAAGTAGCTCAACAGGAAAATAAATAAATAATTGATGAAGCTTAAATTTCCACATGAAACGAGAAACTTCACTTGCCTGTGAGATGTATCGTTCATGTAGAATATTGGGGGGCATGTATCCAAGCAGACTGCATGGAACTGATTGCTATCTGCACAGGTCAATTGTGCAAAAGACCCAAAATCACGATTCTTTATGGCTTCTTCCATTTGTTTAATGCGTTTTGGCACAACTTCCTATGTAATCCAGAAAAGGAGAAAAAACGTACCAAAAGTTAAATAAATTTAAAAAAATTTGATGTATTTATCAGAAGACAACTTTAAAGGAAACGGAGGATCAAATTTCAAAGAAAATCAAAATATGAACAGAGAAAAGGCAGTATAATCACAAATCATGGTTATCATCCAGAACAGATTCTGAATAGGACTCGAACTCCATTTACATCTAGAAAGCTCAACTGCTAGGAGCACTTTTTGCAATTGAAGAAAGACGACTGCTTACATAGAGAAGCTGCAAGAAATAGAATCGAGGGCATTGAAAAGCACCTTAGCTCGGTGTTGCAAAAGCAAGCTAGTTTCAACACTATCCCGCATTCCAGTGGTGCTACTTGTTTCTTTCTGCCGTGAACTTACCTGCAGGACAAAATCATGACTTGGTTTACTAGAATAACAGGGCACAGAAAAAAATCAATCATAAGAAAAAACACATACCACAGCAATAATAATAACAAGTTCATCCCAGTGCTTTTCATCTACAAGTTGAACAGCAAGACTATCACTTCCATCCTCAGCCTTGACATATTAAAAAAAATGCATAAGAACTAATTGCTCAAACGGTAGAGAGCAGTCTAATCAGAAGGCCCCGTGAATGAACTTCAAAACTAAACTTACTTTTCCCATGATCCACTTCACAAATCCTCCAAATAAACTGCGGCAGGCACTGCCAGAACCTTGCCTAGAAAACAAAACTTAAAAAAAAATCAAGCATTCTAGAACCTTTCCAAGAAAAAATGCTTGTAAAATATCAAATGTTAATTGCAACCAGCGTGCTTGAATCACTCTATTTCTAATTGAATTTAATATATATCTGAGCTATAAAATAAGTCAAGATAGCTGTCAATAAAATATCTTCTCGATAACTTAAAGATATCATAGCAAATACTATCATTGATATCAGTCAAGAACGAGCAATTAAATACCAGCAAAAATGAATGTAGCTGGAATTCAAAATTATATATATTTGTTACTGGTGACAACTGTATGAGAATATAGCGGAATAGATGGACCATGTAAAAGGCAGCCACGTCATGCATACAAGGAATAAGATGCTAGAAGAAAAAATGTGTCATGCCACTCAAAATTATTGGCACTAAGACAAACATCATAAAACCGAACTCTTAAAAATATGTGTGGGTTATTAAGGCAAACCTTGCAATAGCAGAAAGCTCACTATTATCTTCTTTTGCCTTCATCAGCTTTGCAAGGGCAAAAACTGCACAAAAACACAAAATCAGATGCTGCCACGCTGAATAAATTCTTCTAGTAATATACAAGATTGCAAATGATAACAGAGCCCTGCAGATGTAAAGCACTAAAAACAATAAAAGGGCTCCTCGAAGTTGAACACTGGCCCATTTATAGGAAGCGTGCCTCTAGCTTGGTGCCTTTTTATACATGAGCTTCTATACAAATATGTGAATGTACCAGTAATTATAATCCAGGATATAAAAGATGCCTCATAGCAAGTACGCATACTCATGAAAATTATAGGCCAAGTTGGTCAAGTTCAACATGGACCCTACAACTTTATGGAGTGAGCTTTATTGTCACAGTTTCAAAGAAAGCGATAAATGAATAATCATTCTGCATATTGAGTTCCATTCATGATAAAGCTAGACTAGAGGTCAAATAAAGTTAGGCATTAAGCGAGAATTGCATCTAGTTTCTTATAAACTATGAAACCCAAATTGTTCATTCACAGTGATTTCTCGGAAATGATTAGTCCAGATCAACCATTCAATGAAGGAAATAGAAATATTTAAAAAATTATACGCCCATTAACCATGAGAGAGAGAGAGAGAGAGAGAGAGAAGGAATGTGTATAGCAAGGAAAATTCAAGGAAAATATGTTCACCAAGACAAGCAAAGCCAGCCGCAGAGGAAGCCAGTCCAGCAGCAGTAGGGAAATTGTTATATGAAGCAACATGCACGTGCAATTTCTCCCAATCGTTCTTTGCAATCTTGATACCCTTCTCCTTATCCTCAACTTCGCAAGCCCGGGCACGAATTTCCCTTAAACAATTTTGGTACCTGCCTCCAGAAAGGGAAATCTCCTACACTAACCCGCAAAAACAAAAAGTGCCAAGAGTCAGCGTGAAGGCAGAAGATTTCAATATGAATTCGACAACCATTTACATTTTGCTTAACTAGCAAATTGTTTCATTTACAAGGCAATTGAGAATGCAGGTAAATTCTATCCAATCCAGACCCATGTCCTTCCTTTCAAGATCAACTCTTTTATCTGGGTCTCAATCAATTTCTTTCCTTTCCCCGCATTTGCTTAACAACCTAATGGGATGCAACAAAAAAACACATCAAAGTTTTCCCTGATGACACACAAAATTCTCAACACAACAAAACCCGTCATCCTTGGTATAATTACACGCACGATTCTGCGTCACTTCAACAATGCTTAACAAATGAACTTACAGCTAGCTGGCATGCAATTCTAAAAGATGTTTTCATGGACAGGCTTCAAATAATGAAATTCTCTTCTATGTTGACCCCATCCTAAATGAATTGCCAAGAAGCAAAGAAATTAAAGAACCACCTCTGATTGTAAGGCTTGATTCCTCCTTTCCAGTTCCAAATAACCATTAAACATACAAAACAAAGGAAACCCGAAAAAGATCACCACCCGAGTGCATTATTAAACCATTGAAATCCCGTTTCAAGAAATTTCTCAGCAACCAAAATGAAACAGAAGAATGAGAAAAGGACTCTACCTTTCCATTGAGCCACATCCGATCCTGGTCAAAACTAGGACTAACAGCAACAGTTGTGATGGTACAAAGATGAGCCGGGTCAAGAGTGACACTTATGCTGTCATTAACAGGCAAAATCAAGGTCTCGTCTCGCTTGCCCCAGTACTTTATCACAGCTATATTCGTTGGTGTCTGTGCAGTCACCATCCTCACCCATGTTTTCTGTGCCATTGATAATAACAGTAACCCTCAAAAAGCTTCAAACTTTATAGACGAATGTGTAGCGGATCAGAGGATCTGAATAGGGTGTCTTGTTAGCTAATGAGGAGGGGGGGGAGCTTGGAATACAAATAGGAGAGGAGTCCGTGAAGGACAGAAAATGGTGTCATTTCGACTCGTGAATGTTTTGGCCGTGTTATTGCTACTTGTTTTTATTTCATTAAACTTCGCGGCTGAATCTTAGGTCGCTAGCATGATTGCCAGCATGAAAGTCCGCGGGTTTTCCCCAACCCTTAATTTTTTAATTTTCTTCTGAGATGTTCATTATTTTAAATTAATCCGAATCAATCCAGCTCGTGTGATTCATAATTCGAGATAAAATCCCGTGAATATATCATGCTAATACAGGAGATGCAGGAATATTTTATTTTAATTATTAAGTAAATTGTTTGAAAATATTATTTATCCTAGGTTTAAGATTAGGGTTGAAATTGTTTGTTAAAATAATTTGTACTAGGAAATATATTAAAATGATATTTTCTATTTTTTAAAAATTATTTTTTATACGAGCATATAAAATAATATAAAAAAATTAATTTAAAATAAAAAAATATTTTAAAATAAAAAACTTTAAAAATATAATAATAAACATGATCATAATGGTGTTGAAATGATACGACAAGTTCTCCTGTTTGTTATTTTCTGAAGAGCATTTTTAGTGAGGTGTAGCATAGTGAGGTGAGGAGTCAGTATCATGCGTTATAAATAATCTTGAATATTTTAGTATAAAGTTTTTTTATTTCATGGATTGACAAAACAAGAATAAATTCATAAAGCGAGGCATCCAGATTGGACCCAAATGCCGTGCACTTTCGTCCAGGATTGTTCAATAAATAAATAAATAAATAATTCAGCGAGGAGAATGATGTCAATGGTCATTTAATTATGGCTGATGTTTGACTAATTTGAGGGTTTTTTTTTAATATCCTGGGTGTTTGAGACAATTTAAATGCATTACAATTAATTTTTAGATTTATTGAATATTTTATAAAATTAATAAGCATATAAAACACTGCGAGGATAATAAGCAAGTATAATGATAGGATTTGAATTCTAGTACGGAAAAAAAAAAGAAAAAAGACCCCATTTGCAATAATTTCAAGTTTTTGCTTGCACGGGTTGAAGTAAAACATACTCGAGAATTAACAAAATAAATATATTGTCTGAGTATTTATTAAAATAAGAGGATGATAGGCAATCTTTTATATATATGTAATAAAAAAAAGTGAAAATTAATACGTGTTCATGTGGGGTATTTGAAATTGTTGGAGACGACGGGTCAAGGGATGACGAGGACAATATCCGCAGGATTGCCATATTCTCGCAGCCTGATATACAATTATTTTTATATTTGGCTGTTGCTTGCTGCGTCTTTGTGACACTGAATAACGGGGAAAGGGTTGGTTCTTGGCACGGGTTAGTCTACTGTTTTCGATGGTTAATTGTAATTTTAAAAATTATTTCGACATTTTTATTATTATTATCTTAAGTTGTAATGAAGATTTGCGCTTGAAAAAGTTATAATCTCTATTTTTTAGGTTTTTATTTCCAAATATGAAAGCAAACCATTTTTTCTGGTCAAACCCTATCAGCCCAGCATTCCAACATCGGCATTAATATATTGTCTATGGACCGAGACCCTTTTTTATTATTATTATTATTATTTAATTATAAATTATTACCTATATAACCCCAAGCTTACTGAAAACTGAGACTACTTTTTTATATTTCCTTTTATTAGTAGACGATTTTATTTTCACGTGTACGAACATCTTTGTATAGGCAACACGAGCTGATTTGCTCGCGTTTTTTTTATCTATATAAAAAATTGATTGATTTTATAAATATTGTATTTTATTAATTTAATATTTAATTAGTATAATTATAATTGATAAAATTTGTTAAAAATAGTTTTTTTCAACCAAAATGTGATTGAATATTGCTATTGCTAAAAAACTTTTGATAAAATTTGTTAGAAAATTTGCTAAAAAGGTTAAATGATTTATTAGAAATTTGTTGTCATGGATACTTTGGTAAAAAAAAACAAAAAAAAAACCCAGTAAAAAAATAACAACTGACTTGGACACTAAAAAATAAAAAATGCATGTGGAAAAAAGGCCACAGTTTCTGAAAAGAAAAAAAAGAGAGTCTAAAATATAAATTTAACTTCAAAGAGAAAGTTTTTTTATAAGATTTATTCATCATATTATTATATTAAAAATATTTAAGAATACCGATATTAATTTTTTTTTCAAGAAATTGTAGGTCATTTATTTTCTCTCTATATATATTTTTAGGCGAGATTATTAAATAAATATTAAACACATATACTTAGCCTCACATACTATATAGTGTGATCGAAATGGGAAATGATTTTTATATCTTTTAATTGTAGAAAACCTAAGTAAATTTGTAAAAAAAAAAATATTACTTGTCTTATTTCCCCGATAATATTAGATCTTACACATTATAAATAAAAATATTACAATTTTTTTTTAAAAATAAATATAATTTTTTTACGTGTTATAATTACTTATTTGCCGTTAAAAAAGAACAGTGTAGTTGAAACGAAAAGTGCCTCATATATATTTTAATTGTAGATAATCTAGACAAATTTGTTTACCTTTTGTTTTTTTGAGTTGTATTTTTTCACTGGTAATATTAGATCTTAAATATTAAAAATCTAATTTTTATGATTTCTTTTAAGAAATAAACTTGAACAAAAGATAACAAAATTAAAATTCAAAGCCATTTTTTTTTTATTTTATAAGATTTCTTTATCATATTATTATATTAAATTTATTTAAGAATGCTGATATTAATTTTTTTAATGCAAAACATCCGAGATCATTTTTTTATCTCTTTATATACTTTTAGGCGATAATATGCAATAAATATTAAAACATATAATAATGACTTGTTCGCCGTTTAAAAGGAACAGTATAATCGAGACAAAAGTGACTTGTATCGTTTTTTAATTGTAAATAACCAAGGTAAATTTGTTTATTTTTTGTTCTTGAGTTGTCTTTTATCCCCAGTAATATTAGATATAAAATGACTATTGCTATTATTGCAAAAACAATTAAAATTATCAAATTATCCCGAAAGAAAAAACACTCATAAACATTAACAAAAGAGTAAGGAAGAAAAAGAATATATTATTATTATTATCATTATCATTATCATTATCATTATTATTATTATTACTATTATGTTAATTTTCAAAAAATACATATAATTTTTTTGCGTGCTATAATTACTTATTTGCCGTCAAAAAAGAATAGTGTAGTTGAAACGGAAAATGCCTCGTATATTTTTTAATTGTAGATAATCTAGGAAAATTTGTTTACCTTTTATTTTATTGAGTTGTATTTTTCCCGGGTAATATTAGATCTTAAATATTAAAAATCTAATTTTTATGATTTCTTTTAAGAAATAAACTTTAACAAAAGAGCACAAAATTAAAATTCAAAGCCAATTTTTTTTTATAAGATTTATTCATCATATTATTATATTAAATTTATATAAGAATGCTGATATTAATTTTTTTAATGCAAAAAATTCGAGGTCATTTTTTTTTATGTTTTGATATATTTTTAGGCGATAATATGCAATAAATATTAAAACATATAATAATGACTTGTTCGCCGTTTAAAAGGAACAGCGTAATCGAGACAAAAGTGACTTGTATCGTTTTTTAATTGTAGATAACCTAGGTAAATTTGTTTATTTTTTGTTCTTGAGTTGTCTTTTATCCCCAGTAATATTAGATATAAAATGACTATTGCTATTATTGCAAAAACAATTAAAATTATCCCGAAAGAAAAAACACTCGTAAATATTAACAAAAAAGTAAGCAAGAAAAAGAATATATTATTATTATTATTATTATTATTATTATTATCATGTTAATCATGCATATTGTTACTACTAAAACTCTTTTGATAAAATCAATTAGAAATAATTTTTTTATATGTAAGAAATTGATTGTAAAATTTATTGCTCATATTATTATATTAAAAATATTTTAGAATAATAATAAATAGATCTCACATATTTATAAGAAAAAAATAATCATTATCATTATTTTGAATGTCTTATCTATAATAATAAGAAATTTAAACACCTAACAGTATTAAAAAAAATAAAAAACTAAATAAATGGAAAAAAAAATATTATTAGATTAAAAAAAAATGAAATGAAGAATAAAAAATAGAGAAAATAGAAAATATCATTTTTGAAATGACTACCAACAAAAATTCAAATGTAAACATAAAAGAAAATAACCTTAATAATAGTTGAAATAATAAAATGTGGTGAGACAATAATTATTGTTAGAGAAATTTTTTTCATAATTTTCATAATTTTTATAATATTATATCAAAAGTATTTCAGAACAATGATATTAATTTTTTTTTCCAAAAAAACAATATATATAATTAGTCTAACATATTTAAAAGAAAAAATAAAACTTACAAATTATCTTTATTATTATTTTGAATGTTTTATCTATAATAATTAAAAAATTCAATGCCTAACAATATTTAAAAAATATGATTATATTTAAAGAAATTATTTAACTTGAAAAATAAAAAAAAGAGAAATAATAACAAATATTATTTTTGAAATGATTACCAACACAGATTAAAATCTAAAAATTAAAAAAAATCTTACTAAGAGAGGAATAAAAAAATCGAAACAAAAGCTAAGAGCATGTATATATATGGATAGAAATAAGAATTATGTAAGAAATATAAAAAAACGAATATGTTTTCAAAGGGTAATGAACAACGAAAACCACAATTGAAATAATTATTTATTACTGTTTGAAATTGCAATCTCGTTTACTTATTTTATAAAATAATAGTAGTAGTTACCGTAAGCTGACCCGGACACCTTGTTTATAAAAGAAAAAATTATAAGTGGGAAAAAAACAGAAAAAAATTCAAAAAGATGGGTCTGGGGATTATTCATGGCGCATGTAAGTTGTCCCAGGCATCATAATTAAAAAAAAAACATATACGTGGGGGGAAAATTAGTTAAAAAAATGTTAAAAAAATGGATTCGAAGATTAGTTGTGGTGCACGTAAGTTGTCACGGATACTTTGGTTAAAAAAACACAAAACAATAAACCCAATTAAAAAAATATTAAAAAAAGCTAACCAGGACATCCCGGTTATAGAAAAACGAAAAAAAATGTGTAATTGGAAAAAAAAAGAAAAAACATGTTAAAAAAAGATGGGTACGAAGATTAGTCATGGTGCGTGTAAGTTAACCCGGACACCCGGTCATAAAAAAAAATGTATAAGTGGTAATAAAAAATAAAGAAAATAATAATAATAGAAAAAATAAATTCAGAGATTAGTCGGTGCGCATAAGCTGCAGCGGATATTACGGTATAAAAAAAATTAAAATCCCGGTTAAAATTAAAAAACAGAAAACACATTTTCAAACAGTATTGAATAGCGAAAACTATTATTAAAAAAAGAAGAAGCACGGTTATAAAAAAAAAAGTGCATGGGGAAATCACATTTTTAAACAGTAATGAGAAAAAAAATTATGGTGCGCATAAGTTAACTTGGACACCCCGGTAACTGGAAAAAAAATAAGCGGGAAACAAAAAAATGGAAAAAAAAAATTATAAGTGGAAAAAAATGGATCCGGAGATTAGTCATGGTACACATAAACTGTTATTGATACCCTAGTTTAGGAAAAAATAATAAGTATAATAATAAAAAAAAAGGAAATCAACTTTTCTAGATAGTCATTTTCAAAATCATAATTGAAGAATAAAAAAATAAAAACACAATAGTTTAAAAAGAAGAAGAATAATAATAGAAATAAAATAAAAAAAGGGAAAGCAACTGTCCAGACAGTTGCTTTCCAAATAATAAAAAAACAGATTGAAAAAAAAAAGAAAAAAAAAAGGAAAGCAACTGTCCAGACAGTTGCTTTCCAAATAATAAGAAAGGGATCGGTTCACTAACAATAAGAAAGGGGCAGCTACTCTCACGCGTTGGGCGTAGATAATAATAATAAATAATAAAAGAAAAAAACCAAATTGATTTTGCTGTGTGAGCGCCTCGAACCCGCGCGCGCCGATGCTGGCAGCGCGCGGACAACCACTCGGCCACAACCACTACTTTGTCATTTTCACCATAAAATATATAAAAATCATATCTGTGTAAAAAAAAAAGGAGCACATGCACGCGCGAAGCACCGAAGCAAATTGCCAGTGAACAGTGACAATGAGTCTAGCGCTACAGTAGGAAACCGAGCTGTTTTGGGTAATAGGTGACAATGAGTCTAGCGCTACAGTAGGAAACCGAGCTGTTTTAGGTAATAGGTAATATAGCATCAAACTCTTGCAGAGCTGGGCTGGATTTTGTGTAAAGACAAGGAATCAAGACCCAAAGGGCAACTCTGGTCCATGTTGTAAGAGTTCGAGCCCGGGTTACCAACGACTATGATATTAGATTCGTTTTTTTACTACTATTATTATTATTATTAAAATGGTGTCTATTCTTTTTTATTATTGAAGTTAAGTCAACCAGATTTAGTGTGATTTTGCTAAAATTTATTGTTAGAACAACTAAAAAGATAGGCTTCAGTCGCGATTAATGAAAAAATACATTAAAATATTTTTTCATTTTTTAAAATTTATTTTTAACATTAATATATTAAAATAATTTTAAAAAATAATCTTAAACAAAACATTACGAAATTTTAACACACACACACACACACACACACACACACACATATAAATATTAAAATTCAATTTCAAACACTCCTAGTAGCATTAAGCTTAGGCTCGCTTTGCAAAAAGATTAGAAATTAAAAAGAGATTGCAGAGATCCCTCTAACTCTTTCCATTTATAAATTTAAATTCTCTATATTTGGTCTAAATTATATAGTTCTTAAGCGAATTATTAAGGGTCATCAATCAATTCTGCCAGAAAATAAACAATAATTAAGGCTAAAACACACAAAAGATGAAGGATCTATATCTCAAACGATGAATTATATGCATTTTATAAATCAGTACCAGCGCTTCATTTTCTTGTTGAAGATTCCTGGTCCAAATGTGGATATAAAAATCTATACTAGGAGGGGAAATTGCAGCAACATGAAAGAAGTTACAGGAATGTTAGCCAGCAGCACAACTGGAATTACAATTTCCAATCTCCTATTCAGCATAATTATGAGAGCAGCACAGAAGGTTACCATCATGGTTGCAATGGACAAGAAAAGTGTGGAAAGGCCAAAGATTAGCTTGGTGGGCAAGGATTCGAGGAAATCTTCCTCTGCGTATCGGGATGTAAGAATTCCTAAGAACAACACCACTGATGTTGATGAAGAAAAGAGAGAGATCGCATCCGCTACTACAAAAACTTTAAAAGATTTGTCATCTTTCAAAACCGGATAGCCGGTCTCTTGAACGTTGCCACCGGGAACAGTAAATACAGCAGTAAACATAATTGTAATGATGAGAGCACCTACAACCGTGCAAGAAGTTGCTGCTTCTTTCATCCATTGCTCTCCTTTCACTAGCAAGTCCTTGTGGTCATGTGTAAATAACTCCCTGGCAATCTGATCGTTATAATTATGAAGATCCTTATCTTTAGGATTCATAATGCTTTCCACTTCCTGCGTTATAATTTTTGAATTTGAGTGAAATTAATTCTTTTTGGATAACAATGAAAATGTGAGAATGGATAGCCTAAATCCAAATCAATTAGGTCTTAATCAGCTCTAAAATATTCTTAATCAAGGTTTAGTTACTTTTTTCTTTTTAAAGATATTGAATGTAGAAAGCTCACCTTGTACCATTGTAGTTCTCTTTGCATCTGAAGGGCTGCACCGGAGATCCGAGCTAGTTGAGAAGGAGGTGATATCTTTGCTGCCAAATGTAGCAATGTATTTCCTGAGCTATCTTTGAAGGAAACAAATGGTGCTTTGCTTGCTTCAAGTCCATAGAGAAGATTGAACACTTTATCATGTCGATTTGCAATTGAGGACATAAATAGGTGTCTTGACTCGACATCTGTGCTAACCATCAAATGAGGACAAGTTTTAAGCAGCTTAATAACAAACTCAACCATGCCATTTTTTACACCACTGTGGAATGCTCCACGTATATTTGCCTCGAGGAGTTCCTCCAAGTCCAGATTTAATACATACTCACACGTACACCGTAGAATTTTATTTGAATAAATGTAGATCTTCTTCATATCATATATTTGCTTGATTCCTATATCATCCATTAAAGATTGTGATCAATTAAAACCATGATAATGATGATATAAATTAAGAGATGTCATATGTGTGTGTGTGTGTGTGTGTTCTTGCTTACCTAAGAATGTAAGGAGATTTATTGCAAACCCATGCAATTTACTCAACACTGAAAAGTTGGATAAAAAGAAATTAGAGAAATTATCATAAGCAACATATAATGTGTTTTTAATATAATGATCATACTCCAATTACTAAACGTTTTGTACATTAACTCAATATGATAAAATGATTTACGATTCATGGAGCATCTAAATTTATAATAAAAATTAGACTTGGGATTGGATATTTGGATTAGGGTTTAAAAGATTTTATATTTTTGAAAAATAGAAATAAATATATCAAGAAAGAGATAAAGAAATTGTTCACTGCAATCTTGAGGGCCATGTAGTCCTAGTCTTGCACTACCCCTTCAAAGGAGAGGAAATAAAAACAGAGAGAACTGCGCAAATACCTTGGAGGGTAATGTTTTTTGATCCACTTAGGCCTTCATCAGGCATATAAATACTAAAATTATCACCAATTGTAGCAATCGGTTCCATGGGAATACCTGCCATAAGTTTAGAATTAAATCAATCTTGGTTGAAGTTTACCTTACGAAACAATTGATTTTTAACATGATTTAAAAGTTGTTTTTTTTATAGATCATTTATATATAAAAATAAGTTCAAATAATTGTATCTTAGAAATCCTTTGATAAAAATAATTTAAAGTAATTTTTTTCTGTTTTTCGTTGTGATAATCTCCGAAAACATATAGAACATTATACGTTAGATAGATTGGCTGTGGAAATGAAGAGAAATGCGTGGAGGAAAAAAAATCAAAGGAGGAGATACTAACACGAATAGATCCATTGCTGCCATAATGCAAGTCGATTTCCACTATGAAATAATGCAGGCATCGTAGACAAAGCCATCAAAGGGTTCGACCCCGAAACACCATTCTTTGTAGTTGTCATATATGGGAAGCGATGCAGAAAATCAAAAGCAATATCTGGTATTGCAACAGCCGAGAGAAACAGGCGTAAGAAGCAACAAGAAAGATGAGGTTTTAGTGATTTTGAAACAAGTCATTTTGTTTCATATCAAACAATATCAAATCAGTCTCTCTCATTTTTGTTTACGAATATCTATTTTCATTACAAAAGGTGTACAGTTCGTCCAGAACTGAAGCGAAGTCCCTCGCATGAGAAATCTACTATTAAAAAACAAGTAGGAATTAAGGACAGGGAAGATTTATGAACTTAGCGTGAAAGAGAGAGGGAGAAGAAGGGAAAATAAGTAATTGAAGGGTAAAGTCTCTTACCAAGCATTCGAGCAGTGATAGCAGATTGAAGGAACCTAGATCCATGGATGCCATTGTCTTGAAAAAGAAATTCAACTGGGGTAACAGAGTATAGATAAAGAGCCATATCCTTATGACTTGCTAGACATGCCTCAACAAGCGGGATCGAGTTATCTTTATCTACAAAGGTAACCAAGTTTTTGTTCTTTCTCACCAAACAGTCTGCCATCTTTGTGATTCCAACAGTAGCAGCAAAAGAAAGAGCTGTGTTGCCTTCATCATCTTGTATTTCCAACTCTTTTTCTGACATCAACTTCACCAACTCCTCCACGACTTTCAGATTTCCAGCAAAAGCTGCTACATGAAGGGCAGTTCCACCATAGGGTTTAATGATGGCTCTTATTGCATCTGGGTATTGGCTAAGATAGTTTTTTATGGCATCCCAATCTCCATTATGGGCGTGCTTGTACAGGGTTAGCAAGGGACCATTCATTTCATTGCTCACAAATCCTGCCAAAGTTTTTATTCTCTCCCGCGTTAACATCAGTGAGGTGAAGTGATTGGAGATCTAACAAAGGGAGAGAATGACATCAATGTATACCTGAACTTTGTGATGACTCTGACAACTCTGATTCAACAGATTGCACTTCGTGGCTTGGTGAAAGTTGTTGTTGCGAATTGGCTAGAGTATCCCAGGCAACTTTGGCTGAAACGATGCTCCTAATCCTGGAAAGTATGTGTGGTGAACAAGAAATTTGAATTGCATGCAAAGCTGCAGCATTCTTTTTTCTCCACGTCTTAGAGTCAACTTCTTGATCACCTTCTTGATGATCAGCAGGGTCAATAAAATCCCAAAGGTCTTGAGCTAACATGTAGCTTTTCATGCAGGCACTCCAATCATCATAGTTATCATCTCTTAGGATTTCAACAACAATTGAAGTGGGGGAAATATTTGTTGTCATGTTAGAATCTGCGTGCAACGGGAGGCAAGCAACCGAGAAACAAGTGATGCCAAGATTTATAGAGCCAACACTTGTGGGAAGGACTTTGTTGGAAGAAGTACGAGTGTGGTAGGAGAATACAAGTATTTATCCATGTGAGCATTAAGAGGTAGTCTATTTTTATTTTTATTTTATTCATTGATGTGTTCTTAAATTTTTTTTATCAGGACTGACAAAACAAGAATAAATTCATAAAGCGAGGCATCCAGATTGGACCCAAATGCCGTGCACTTTCGTCCAGGATTGTTCAATCAATAAATAATTCAGTGAGGAGAATGATGTGAATGGTCATTAATTATCACTAAAGTTTGCAGAATTTCAGGGTTTTGCTTGCATGGCTTGAAGTAAAAAACATAAGTATGCTCTCTGCGTCTTTATTAAAATAAGAAGTGTTTGGCATTCTTTTTTATATGTATAATGAAAGTGATGTTTACTTGCATAAATAAAAAAGCAGAGCTCAGGGATTGGATGAAGTGAAAAATTGCTCAAAGAAAGGTCGTTCAGTGCACGAATGACACCTTCATTTTACCTTGGAACAGGAATTTTTAGGCTCAAAAAGTCTTCTTATATCCACAGCTACACTATGCCCAGTCCAAATATGAAAGCAAACCATTTTTTCTAGTCAAACCCTATCAGCCCAGCATTCCATTATCGGCATTAATATATATATTGTCTCTTGACCAAGACCCTTTTTTTATTTTTTATTTAATTATAAATTATTACCAATATAACCCCAAGACTGATGAAAATTGAGACAGCCTTTTATATTTCTTTTTATTCGTAGAAGATTTTATTTTCACGTGTATGAACATCTTTGTACAGGCAATATATAACATCAAGCTCTTGCAGAGATGGGCCGGATGTTTCGTAAAGGCAAGGAATCAAGAGTTAAAGGCCCACACTGGTCCATGTTTAATAAACGCGAGCCCAGATTAAAGATACTGGGAAGTGGGAACTCTTTTTTTCCCAATCTCTTTGCTTAATCAGGTAGTCCGGCCCGTATAGAGAGCCCAAATATCCTGCCCATCTTTCATGCTTGGACATGGTTTTCTATTGTCATAACATGAACAAAACAACTTTATTTATTTAATTTCCATTTTCACTAGTTTTGAAATTTTAAGTCACTCCGTACCACTGTATTTTTTTTTTTTTGTGGAAGTTATTAAAAGTACAAAATTAAAAAATATTTATGTTTAACTGTAATTTCCATATTACTAGGATATTAGATTGGTTGTTTTTATTAAAATAATGTTATTATTAGATTTATTATTTGTTTGACATTGTGTTTTATTTAAAAAAAATAGTTTTTTTAAAATTATTTTTTAAGATATTTTTTTGTCATTGTGATATGGTAATGTCATAAATAATTTTTTTAAAATAAAAAATAATATATTTTGATATATTTTTGAATGAAAACATTTTGAAAATCAACTTCAATTACACTTTCAAATATATTTTTAATTTTTAATTTTTTTCCCAACATAAAACCATATCTAAATATTAATTTTCTAGGTTTAACGACCATATCACTAAATATTTGGTGGTTTGGCGGGTGATTTTCATTCTCTTGTATGCTAGATGAGCAATGAATTGTTTCACCGTTGTCGTGTAAAGCAGAGTTGAACAGCGAGGTTGAAAGGTAAGGTGAAGCTTTTGACCTAAACGAGAAGAAGTAATTATTATGGGGGGGGGGGGGGGGGTCTGCAGCCCATCAGCATTTACTGTTCCTATTAAAATGATGTTTTACCATTCATTTCAAAAATATTTTAAATTTTTTTATTTTAAATTAAAATTGTTAATATTTAGATTATTTTTATATAATTTGATATCAAAAATATTTTTTTTTAAATAAAAAAATATTAATAAAAAAAACATTCATTGTATATTATTACAGGAGTGTATGATATGATAAATGCCTTTAGCTCGCCTTTTGACTTTGAAAAACACCACTAATTATGTGCGTGTATGGCCTACACGCCCGCTTGTCACGGGGTACCCTACCCACCTCACCTTTGGGACAGGCACTCCAAGGTGAAGTGTTTCTTCTTCAAAGCTCAAAGCTTTACCTTGATGACGTGAATTCAATCCCTTTGATGATGGAGGTAAATGAGAACATTCAAAGGGAAACTGTCTCTCTCTCTCTCTCTCTCTCTGCAAAACCATAAAGGGTGAGCAGACATCACAATTACTAGAAGAGGAAGCAATGAGTAAAAGAACGTTTGATGTGGCCCACATCCCCGTAACTCATGCCTTAATGGAACGTAACATAACCTGCCATGTCAACTTTTTATAGCTTCCTCGACTCATAAAGGCACTGGGGAGAGACACTTCACTTCTTGCTCCACTTTGGCTTGAATGGCTAGACCAAAGCCTGATCAGTTTCTTTTACTTCTCTTCTGCTTTACCAGCACCTCTCTATGTTTTTATCATGGCATGTCATGGCAGGTTGCTCAGGAGGAGGATGGTATGTCATGGCTCGATGAGGAGGACAGTGAAGTTGACATAGTCCAAACCAGGCATGATACATCAAGGAGCTGTAACTTTGAATCAGGAAAATGGGTTTATGATCAGTCCTATCCTCTCTATGATTCTAACTGCCCTTATCTTAGTACTGCAGTCACTTGTCAAAAAAATGGAAGGCCTGATTCAGACTATGAGAAGTGGAGATGGCAACCTCATGGTTGCTCAATTCCAAGGTACATCATTTATCTGTCCTTCTGACACGCATAAAAACGCTTTGAGTAATTGTTTGTGTACTTAATTTCCTTGATGCAGGTTCGACGCGCTTAAGTTTCTTGGCAAAATGAGAAGGAAAAGAATAATGTTGGTAGGTGATTCTATCATGAGGAACCAATGGGAATCTCTTGTCTGCTTAGTACAAGGTGTAATTCCAACTGGGCATAAGAAGGTGAATTATAATGGTCCTTCCATGGCCTTCCATGCGTTGGTAAGTAGTATATTTACTTACTGTCCTTCCTATATTTTTCTGTTCACTTCAGACTGAAGCTTGAACCTGGAGTGATTTTTCCTGCAACAGCTTGATCTAGAATAAAAATGTTGTTCACAGGATTTTGAGACATCAATAGAGTTTACCTGGGCTCCACTTCTTGTGGAGTTGAAGAAAGGGGCTGGAAACAAGAGAATCTTGCATTTGGATTTGATAGAAGAGAATGCAAGATATTGGAGAAATGTCGATGTTTTGGTGTTTGATTCAGCTCACTGGTGGACTCACTCTGATCAATGGAGCTCGTGAGATAGATTATTCCCGATTTACCTTTTCTTCTTTGATATTCTAAAATATGGCTTGTTGATTAATGCAATCCATCAGATAGCTTTTTTTAGCAGCATTCAAAATCCTGATTTAATCAAACTTCAGGTGGGATTACTACATGGAGAAACAGACTGTCTTTCAAAGCATGAATCGGATGGTTGCTTATCAGAAAGGGCTCACTACATGGGCAAGATGGATAGACTTAAATCTTGATCCTCGAAAAACCAGAGTCATCTTTAGAAGCATGTCACCTAGGCATAACCGGTAGGTATTCAACACCATGCGATTCTTAGTTCAAATGGTCGTGTTCTTGCAATATATAATGCCATTTGAATGCCAATTATTTTTTTGTAGGGAAAATGGTTGGAAATGCTACAACCAAAGGCAGCCTTTAGCATTTTCCAGTCACCAGCATGTCCCTGAACCCTTGGTAGTACTGAAAGAGGTGTTGAGAAAAATGAGTTTTCCTGTGTATTTGCAAGATATTACAGCTATGTCAGCTCTACGTAGAGATGGACACCCTTCTGTCTATAGAAGGGCAATAAGACAACAAGCGAGACAGCAAGCCAGCGGCTTATCTTCTGACTGCAGCCATTGGTGTCTTCCTGGGGTACCTGATATCTGGAATGAGATGTTAAGTGCACTGCTGTAAGCTCAACATATGTAAGAGTGCGTAGAGTGAGTGTTCTGCTAAAGTAATTAGGCTTTGTTTAGTCATCATAGAATCTGTGATGACTAGCCAGTCATGGTTTGTGCTTTTGTTGCTGTATCATATTGACGTGAAAATGGATAATGGTATGTTTGGCATGTGACTTGCAATTACTGAAATAATTATCACCCGGTTGATCTTGCTCTTGTCATTTCAGTGCTATCTTTTTATGAAACCAATTGTTCTGAGTCTTCTTACGAATGTTTACTGAACCAAATTGAAAGTAGGGATAGGGAGGTCAAATTCAAATCAGGGTAGAGTAGGATGAGGACATTTTGAAGATGTGAGCTTGCAAGCCATCAGAACCTTCTACGGGGTCTTAGCCATACAAGGAATGAGAGACTCTCGACAACCATAGAATCCAAAGCACTACCTAACTTTGAACATGAAAAATGAAAAAGTAGAAAATGAAAAAGAAACCAAAGAGAAAAAAGAACTTCAAAGTCCCCATTGGCATAAAGTTAGTGGTTAGCCTTGCATAACCGACAAAACAGGACGATCATCATTGCTGGGCATGGTGGATGACAGTGTTCTCTTACAGATAACTTGTAAGACTACATAAAAGATGAAGCCGGCAATGATCCAATGTAGAAGAGTAATATGGCCACACATTTCAGTTACACAAGACCAACATTGGACGATATTTCAAGGAAAATAGTGGCCATCTTGAAGATTGGTTTTTACATTATGACATGGCTGCTTTGGCATGATCCACAGGCTAAACAACCAAAACTTGGACAACAAAGACCAAGCTACTGATGAGCTTGAGACATGCCAAAAAAATGAATTGTAAATACTTGCATTAAAGTCTAGCAGGGAAAAAAAATCAGCTACAATATAATGTTTATTTTACCACTCGCATGGTCCAGGTTGATTTTAATCAGGTGAATTTAGAATCGAACAACAGCCTTCAGCCTTTCTAACACAAGTGTAAGTTTTTCCTCACCTTGGAGATGTCCTTAACAGTCAAACCAAAAGCCTTCTCCAAAAGCTCTTCCTTGATCCCACAACCGAAAACTGCAGCTGGAATCTTCATCAATCCAGGATTTTCGCTATTAAAACTGCCCAGGATAGTTGCTGGTTTATCTCCAACATTCATTTGGAAGTGGACCAGACCCCTTGGAAACACCATGACTTCACCTTTTTCAAGCACCTTAGCAAAAACTTTGTTCTTTGTATCGACGAACCCTGAATAGATTTTCCCCTCAAGTACATATGCAACCTCTGTTGCTCTTGGGTGGAAATGAGGCACGTTGACACCACCAGCTTCAAAATCTGCACGAACAAGCGACACACCTAGTGTGTTTAGGCCTGGGAAGTTATTCACATTGACAGGAATCGATGCTAGCCCGGTTTCACTGAATCTTCCACGAGATTTAATCCCAGAAAATATGAAATCCTCTACAGTGGCATCTGATGAATTCTTGCAGGGGATGTTCGTTGCAGAATCTGTATTGGCTATGCAGAAGTCACGGACTGGATCAGGGTCAGAAGCCAAGGTGACACAGCCATGAAGAAGAACGGCAAGTAAGACTGTCACCGTTAAGGACATTGTTTATATGTTTACGTTTACACCACTCCTTTTCTTGGATCAGGAGAAGAAACAGTGTTTCAAGGACTTCAAAGATGGCTTCCACAACAGAACAGTATGCAGAATGGACTGTTTCAATCACAGCCACGCTGAAATCCAGCTTTCAAGAGTGAAAACCAAGTTCATTATAACAGGTAGAGGACGGGTATTTGCTCGCATACTTCAATGGAGTGGATTCACAGCTTTTCTTGGCAATGAAGCTTGTTTGATTTGAAAGGGATAGAGTGTTAGTTGGGTATCGTAAAGCGGGTATACTTTTGACTTTTTTTTTTTTTCCATGTGCCAAATTGATGGGATGATGAGTTGTGCCAAGAAGCTTTGATTCATTGAAGAAAACGTTAATCCAAAGATACAATATTACTCAGTACTGTGCTCCAACCACTACATTATGGGGAAAAAAATAATCACGCCCCCACATGGATCATGATGCCATGTTTTTATCTCTGGATCGGTATTTATTTTTATTATTTATTTAAAAGGTTGATCATGAAACGACTTATTGTTTTTGTGCTTGCATAAGCTCTAACCCTAGACAATTATGGGTGTGACAAGTTATTGTTCTTGGATTCAATTAAATGTTAAGCTTTCTATGAACTAAAAATATTTTAAGTTAATGGGATCGACGATAAAATATAAAATCATAGATAAGAAATATTTTATCTCAATAGTTTTTTTTTAGAGTAAACCAATCTTTTTTCTATGAAAAGAGTACACGAGTGACCATAAAAAAGAAGAAAGATGATCACATTATATTCAAAAATTTTATACTCTTCAATAAAAGTAATTCAATTTTAAAAAATTTCTCAAATAAATATTTAATTTTTTTCTGAATTGATTCTAATTTAATTATTATAGAATTTCTAAATATATATATATATATATATATTTTACAGGTAACAGCGAATAATTACTATTGGAAGGGTCGGTTAAATTAAAGAATCAAGAAATTAACGATACTATCCCGATTTCTCGTGTTTGAAGTCTTTCTGGTTCAAGGTTGTTAATATTGTTCCTATTGTCATTTCGGTTTTTTTATTGGTATGAAACGTTTTGATTTCAGAGTCACGAAGATATATTTTCACACACACACACACACACACACACACACATATATATATATATATATATATATATATATATATATATATATATATAATTAAAATATTAATTTAATAAGTATAATTAAAATTAAAGATAAATTAACTTCAAATTATACAATACAAACACAAAGCCAAACAAACATAATCTTAAAATTAGAAAAAAAATAACAAGTTAATCAAAATAAAGAGGATTTTAAGACTGAAACGGCACATTTGGAACGGTATCGAGACGTTCCGGCTGGAATTTAACCGGAATTTTCAGAACGGATCGAAATTAAAACTGAAACGAAAACAATACTATTTTATCTTGGTTTTTTAAATAAAACCAAATGTTCCAACTGATTAGATGGAACAGAATAATATTGATAACCCTACTATATTGTTCCCTCGGTAAGATCTGAACTAAATCCAAGATCCAGGGAGTATTTAATATAATTAAAACAAAAACCAATCAAGCGATCAGCCTTCCAAGTTTTGGATAAACGTGATTCGTACGTGAGGTGAGGGGGGGTTACTTTTAATCGAGCACTCGAAAGTAATAATACGTGTGATATGACTTGATCTCCGGAGGTTTCGCATTCATTATTTGTAACTCAATGCAACTCATAATGTTTGTTTACTTTAATTTATTCAATAGATTGGATTCTAATCCACGTTCCTATCCAGAAACATTATTTCTACGATTCATTCACCTTGTGAAGTTCGAGGCAAAATATTATCATTTGATCACATAATATTTGGAAAAATAGAATTCACAGGTGACTTGAGATCTCGAAGGCAATGGGGTACAAGAACTGTCACTTTACCTTTATTCGACTAATAGCTATCGGTATCTGTTTCTGGCCTCCCAAGGTAGAAACGCAAGCAGTTCACCAGAACCTGCAGTTTCAAAAAATCAAGAAATAAAGTGGTCTACGGGGCATAGAACATCAAGTAAACTATCTTAAAGTAATCTAATTTTGTAAAGACACAAGCATGTTCCTGTATAAGATGCAGCACATAGGATTCACTTTCCCATTGCAGGAAAGCAAACGACGGGGAATTGGGAGTCCATATATAGCCCAGGAACAATGTTATAATTTTTTTCGACTAAATTACCTGTGACAAGGAACTGTTCAATGATGCCCCTCTGTAGCTGACATGGAATTTGTCTTTGGCAATTAATCCCTGTGAGATGACAAGGATATGTAACATAGAAGAGAAAGAAAAACTATGATGCACTTGATGGAATATGGGTTATCACATTGGAGGGAGAGAGACCTCTGTATCGATCTCTGCAGATTCGACATCAATATTGACATCAGCTATGACTTTGATGATTTCTACAAGCAATCCAGGTCGATCTGCTGTCTCGATGCAAAGCAAGCTGACAAAAATGAACCCTCAATCTAATATGTCCACAAGTCGTTAAAGATGAAATTTAAAAGAAGAAGCACATATAACTTGCGAACAGAAGCAAACCTCCTCTTAGGCCCATCTTCTTTGACATGCACACGAGTTGCAATATCAACATCAAGCTGCCATAAAAGAAATTACAAGCATCAAATTCAAATTTTATAGTCTACAATAGCACATGCAAGACGTCTACTAATCAAGGAGCAGCTATTTGTCAAAAAAATATTAATTTAGATGCTAATGGTGGAGATCCAATAGAATATATACTTCAATTAATGCAATAACCAAACCTGACAGAAGCATCTACACCATCCCAATCAAATAAAATAAGAGAAGCATCTGTACAACTTAACATAGTAGCATGCTGACTGCAATCAGAAATGATGAGGACTGTCCAGTTCAATAGCTGAAACAGCAATCTGTGGTAGGAAATAATGCAAGGCACAATCTAACAGATACTCAAAATGTAGGCAAGTTCTGAACGTCAAATCAACAACAGATGCACAAACCAGAAGATCCACGCTTCAATTGGCTCTCCATGACAAAATATAGATTTTTTAGAATATATATGCACCAGTCATCAGTTGTCGAAGTACAAGTTAAGGGATTAGACACAGGCAGACAAGTCTCCATATGGCAAATATCCAAAGTATAGACGATCAGATGAGGATGAATTGAACCATATCAACACGATAGATAAAAGAAGCTTTCATGATTTCACCTGCTCCCCTGGAGCTCTCGTATATAATTGCACACAGAATCACACACGCACATGCACAGACAGAGAGACAGATATAGAAGAACCTTTTTCTCTGGAGCTTTTATTCCAAAAGCCTCACCCATAGCAAGTCTCTCACTAGATTCCTAACAAGAAAGGAAACCGAAAAGTAATTCATCACCATGAGAAACGTTAAAAAAATAAAACAAAAATTTCTCTAATATCTACCCACAAAAATAAAATAAAAACAAAAGAAGGGAAGGGAAGGAAGGAAGCAGATGATGAAAAAGAAGAAATGATAGACCAGCGTATTAATTCAGTACACATACTGGATGGTACTTCAAAAGATTGTTGATAATGGTAAGTCGAATTCTCTCTAGCATATCAGGATCTTCAACCTTGCGACCAGAGTCTCTGAAACAACCAATATCGATCTCTAAATGCCAAGACTTCTGGTAAAACATGACTACAGGGTAATCTCTGATCACGTAAAAGGGCAAGAAATATGTTAATAGAAAACTTACAATCGTGTAATGAAAAACTTAGTTTGTTTGACTGGTCCTTCAGTGAGAACAGTTCCCTTCGCCACATCCAACCCCAAATCTTTCAGGGCATTCATCTGTCGTTCGATAAAAATAAACCAAGTTACAAAAACTACAAATATTTCCGAGCATGTAATGATTATACTGTGATCATATTTGAAGGGAAATTTGTTCAGCTACAAAATCTTCACGAGAATAATTTTGACGCAAAATCAAGACCTCTTCCAAATAATGCTGGACTAGAGCAGCACCTCGGATACCAGATGAATGCAGACGCATAGGTTTACTTCTTGAATATAGCCATCATATTCAGGCATTTTGAGGGGTTAATACCACATGCAGATCACCCCTCAAAATGCCCTGAATACTCGAGGCTAACAGCACACAATGGGCTTGCCTTAATATATATTCCATCATTAAGACAATCACAGCACATCTCCTAGATGAATTCCGATGCATACTAGCTCTGGTTTCAATATGTATGCAGATAACTCTACTTCAGAACCAAATATCCATTGTCATATTTAGCAAAGATGCTGCGTCTGGCCACCTCCCCTTCCAAAATTTTCACACTTTAAAGCGACAACCCCCATTTCATGTATAAGAATAAGAAAGTTGGCCCTTCATTGAATTAGAGATAATCAAAAGGCCAGCCATGTGATGGGTGGTGGATTTGGAATTGAGGGAGGGCTAGACTAAAAATTTATGCCTGCACTTTCATTTTCATATATGCGGGTAACAAGACTAAAAACTTACAAGAACAAAGAGGAATGAGTCAGTTGAAAAACTACACCGTATCAATAAGAGCTCCAAGACGATCTCCAAAGCTAAGCTGTACAATTGTTGCGTCAGAATCTGAATCTTGATCTATCATAACGACTGGAATGGGCACACTATCAGCATCCTGTTCAAATTTTTGCAATTACTATTAACATGTAAAATTTCGCAGAAAATTGTAAGGCCAGTGAGTGCACAATATTTATCCTAGCAATAATTAACATATCTAAGTCAACTTCTCAATGTCATATGTTTCTTTCACACACACACACACACGTGCAGGCATGACAAATCCGATATTAAACTCTTTCTACAATCTAAAGCAACTGTATCATGACCATCTAGTTGGACAGCAGAGTCCAAGTGACAACAGGTACGAGTTGAAATAAATGTATAACTGTTTAAGAGTATCATTCAAATTATTTTTCAAAGTATTTTTTTGTCTATAAATATATAAAAATAATATATTTTTATTTTTTAAAAAATTATTTTAATATAATATATTAAAATGATCTAAAAATATAAAAAAATAAAAATATTTTTTTTTATTTTTTTTTCAAAATATTTTTAAAATAGAATTTCAAACAAGCATGAAATACGCTTGTGGAACATCGGTACCCACGGGCTTATAAGCTAAATGACAATTGGCACATACACTTAAAGCAAAAAAATACAAAACAAGAACTCCTAGTTGTGATGAACTGCAGAAAAAATTATTAGACCATGCTCTTAAATTATCCCATGGCACATCAAATAAAGATCAGAATTTAAAAATTAGCCCCCGAAATGAGTGATGACTCGAGCTCCAAAACCATATAAAAATGCCTTCATCGAACTCTTTCTTTTATGAGCCCCGAGGAGGAAAAACCATAGTTATAACTTATAAGACAAGCCTCGACCCCGAGGATCAATCCAACCCAGGGCCCGAGTCGTGGTTTAGATGTTTTGGCCCGGTTCACCGCAAAACCCGGTCTAGGTCGTTTTGGACTTTTTCTTAATCAGGGATAAACTGTAAACTAACCGTACAGGACATGACAGCATCACTGATTTTCCAGTCAGAAACATCTCGGAGCCATCGACGACGTTAAATTTGATGGCACGCTACATAAAAATGCTTATTATAGTGTAAACTACGAAGTGGCAGGCGGAGAAAAGTAACTGACCAATGAGGTTGAACTTGCTGATGCATTCAGATCATTGGCAGAAGCCTGTACAATGTTCCTGTATACCAATCAATCATCGATAAGCAACGAGAATCATAACATTAAAATTTTTTTATAAGATTATTTTATTTTTATTTTCATATTTTTTTATAAAATATTACGCTATTTAAAAAAATGCAACAGAGAATATTTTAATTTATATAAGAATTAAAAAAAAATAGAAACTACATATTTTTTTATAAAAAAATCTCGATTTTTCTCAGTAACCAAACAGGCAGTGAAATAATCAAGTAAAATAGTAACGACTGTAAGCGGAGCAAGAACTGACGATCAAGAAATCAAGCTAAGCAAGTAACGGATACTCGGAAAGCGTGTCAGCATATCCGAACAGAGAAGAAAAGAAAACAGGAGGTTTATTTAGCTTAATTACTTTTTCTTGGAGAAACCGCTCATTCCACTTCCGAGCTCGGAAAACTTGTTACGAATCGGCGAGAAAGCGAGAGAGGACGGTTCAGGCTGAGAAAAGATTTGAGGAGCGTAATTGAAATCCCTATATCCGTAATGAATTAGAGAGAATGAAGAAGAAGAGCAGAGGAGACAGTTAGCGAGAGCCATTGAAGTTCTTAGAGAGAGAGAGAGAGAGAGCGCCTTTTTTTTCTTCAAGTCGTCTGTTGAAGATGGCGAGGGGGTAGTCCAGGCGTATTATTTGCATGACTGTGGGTGGCGTCATTTAGGTGGGGCCTACTAGTGGTGGTGACGCCAGTTAGGATGGCGCGTGTAATGGAGTAGAGTCAGCCAGTATACTAGGAGAAACTTCAGTTTAGCCCTTTATGTTTACTTATGTCCACGTTAAGCTCTTATTATTTTAACTTTTAGATTTTTATTTTTTATTGCTGTATTTCAAGTGGAAAGCCCCTCTTTTTTTTTCTTTCTTACGATGTAGCATGATGCTGACTGTACGTGATGAATGCAACCAAAAGTCCAAGACATATCTTATGTCTTCGAGCGTGTTTCAAATAGTGTTAGGGAGTGTGTTCATTTTTCAAGAATATATATTAAATTGATTTTTTTTAATAACTTTAATATATTAAAATAAAAGTATAAACAATTTATTATATTTATACATGAAGAATATTTTGAAAACACCACGAACACACACTTAATAAGAGCCAAGGCATCAAATTAATCAAAAAAAAAAAAAATACAAGGACTTCTTTCCAACAACTCCTTGTTCAACTCTTAAAAACCAGCATATAAAGACATGCTTATTGTAATTGTATAAAATTTAAATTTAAATTATAATTATTAAATAGAATACGGAGTCAACTTAACACAAAAAAAAAAATTAAATCATGAATTGACAAATTAACTTGAATTATATTTTTTTAACTAATTAATTTTTTTCACACTCAAGTGATATCTCAAATTGGTTTTCAAACTAACAGTGTTTGGTAACACTAAAATAAATAAACCTGATGATAACAGATAAGCTATCTTTATTTATTTAACACCTACCAAACTAAATTTCCAGAATTGGAAAAGTCTCCTCACATCTTCTTTTCAAGCTCCAAACAACCACCTTATTGGTTCAAATGAAAAAAGGTGTTTGACATTACTTTATAAAAATATATTTGAAAAAAAATAAAAAAATATTTTTAGTTTTTATTTTAAATTAAATATTTTTTATATTTTTATATATTGATATCAAAAATACTTTTTTAAAAATAAAAAAAATATTTTTATATATTTTTAATAAAAAAATATTTTAAAAAACAGTCGTTGAAGTAATCACAAAGTGTCCACAGCACAAAAATACACTTTTCCAAAAACTCAAAACTCTCGAGTCAATTTCAAGTAAAACTCCAACTACCCTTTCCTTTTTATCCTTTCCCATCCCATCATAAAATCCCCACTCACATAACCACAAAAATTCAGATTCAATCATTTCTCATGTCTCAAGTGAATAAAATTAGTATATTCTAATTCCTCTTTCCGTCAAGGACACCAAAACTCTCCCCCCCGCTTACTAGCAGGACCCCACCAATAAAAAATCAACCTGATCAGCGGTCCTGATTTAAGAGTACTGTATCCCTTTATATATAATCCCCAAATTAACCATGCCAATCCCTATACTTTTTCCGCGGGACCCTCACAATTTTTCTCTCTCTAAAAAAATCACTCCTCTCTCTATCATTTTCGATCTCTCACGTATCTAATTATCCTTCAATGGGTACGTCTCGATTCCGTTTCGCTTCTTTATTACCTCCGTATTGTTCAATTCTCGTTTTTTTTTGCATGATTCGCGTTTGAATTTTGTGTTTTTTAATCTATTCTTTTTTTTGAAGAACCCTAATCTTGTTTTGCTCGAATCAGGGTTTTTGTGGCTGGAATAGTTTTTTCTTTTTACTAGTGATCGAATGAATGCGAATTTGATTAATTTGATATTATTAGTTGGATTTTTGAATTTCGTTTTAATCTGATTGAATTACATTGTTTTTTGTGTCTAGATGGTGAGTGGAGGCTTAATTACGCTGTTATTGATTTTTGAGCTAGTAGCGTGCTTAATTACAGTAGGATAATGTGTTTTTGTGATATTGACTTTACTGTTTATGTTAAATTTTTTGAAAGTTAGCTCCTTTTTCTCACCATGGTTTAGTGTATTAATGGGAAAATGGTGGAGAATTCCGCTACACTGAGTATGTTTAGCTTTTGTTTTAGTTGAGATTGGGTCCTTTTTTTGGTAAATTTTAATTATTTTTTGTGATTGCAAAATAAGCCACTGACGGCTTTTCGTTGTGTTTTCTTTGAAAATAAAGTTTACTGTGCTATTGAATGAAGAAAGTTTTGATGACGGCTCTGACTAACCGTCAAAGTTCATGGGTATTGTAGGTATGACATCTGGGTCATAATTTTGGTGGTTATATATGAATTTGTTGAGATGTCCTCAAATGGTTATTGTTGTTGTCGAGTACCAGTTTAGAGATAGTTGCTGGACTTAGCAAGACAAACAGTTGAGGAAGAGGTACTTTGTAGATATGAATTGGTTTGTTGGGGTTTGAGAAGATGGCTGGAAATGCGAGGTACGAGTTGAGTTCTGCTAGTCCGGAGGAATTAGGTTTTACAGGTAGCTATTCTAATGGGCAGAGGGGGGGTTATCCTAATGCCAGTTTTGATAGGTCTGGAAGCTTCCGGGAGAGCAGTGAGAGCAGAATGTTCAGTTCTGGGGCAAGTACACCCAGGGCTTCTGCTTCACCAGCAAGAAGTATGACCCCACTCGCTCAATATTTGCTGTTGGATCCCGTTACTATGGGGGACCCAAAATCTAATCGAACAGGCGAGTTAAAGAGAGCTTTTGGGATATCTCTTGGGAGTGCTACAGAAGATAATTCTTTTGGAGCTGCTCATTCAAAGCCACCCCCTGCAGTAGATGTTGAGGAACTGAAGCGGATTAGAGCAGGTGTATTAGATGACTATCGGAAGGCCAGGTAATTAACTGCTATATAACTTTTTGTGGATGAATTTCTCATTGTCAATCTTCTATGTACTTCTATTTGAAAAAATAAATTCCACAGTGGAATATCTGTCATGTATGTGAAGTTGATTCCATGTGATGGAAGGTTAATCTTTTCTGATTTTTGCTAGCTCTGGATATCTGGAAGGAAGTTTTTTCTTGTCCTTTTCTCTCATTGAATATAGGTTGTAATGATTTTTCATTTGAGCCTTTTTTTTTTTGCTGAAGATGACACAATTTTTCCCCTCCAGAAATAGAGCAAAAATGTGGAATGAGAACTTGCTAAAACTTCAAAAATTCCCGGAAGATTTAAATTCAAAGAATCAACAAAGAAATGAGATGTTAATGAATGAAAGATCCGGCGGTTCAAATTTTTTGAAGACGGGAACGCAGATTCATCGAAACCCTTCAGACCTTGGGACTCAAAGATTAGAGGACAGGACTAAGACTATTGTTTTGAATAAGCGTGTTCGCTCTTCTGTAGCAGAATTACGGGTTTGTGCACAAATTCCTCCTCTGGATTCACTCTTTATATTTTTCCCAAAAAACATCGCATCTTTCAGGATGTAGTTACATTCTTGTAACTGTCACTTTATTCTTTATACAATGCAAAAGTGTTTGTATCAATATGTTTATAAGGAACGTGCATGTGTTGAGACATAAAAGCTCCACAATACTGTCCTGACTGCGGTTGTTTTCCTTTCTTATGTAAATGCTTGTTGTTTAGCAAAGGTACCATCTTTACCTTTTCAACTGTATAAATTCTTTATATCTCTTTCCCTCATTCCTCTCTAAAATCTCTAGGCTGATGGACGAAGCAGTACAGCTCCAAGGCAGCCTTTGGTGATAGGAAAAGACAGAGACATACACAGGGATGGTGAAGTTTCTAATCTTACTGAAGAAAAGGTCCGTAAGCTACCTGCTGTAGGTGAAGGGTGGGACAAAAAGATGAAAAAGAAACGTTCTGTTGGCACTGTTTTTAACAGAACAATAGACAATGACGGTGAAGTTAAACGGATGATGCATCATAAGTTTAATAATGAACAGAGTCTGCAGTCTTATGATGCCCAAGGCTTTAGGTAATTTCTCATTAACAACATATCAGTTTTAGTAGACTAGAATGCCTTTTCTTTCCACCTTAACCATGCAAATAAGTTAGTTCCACATGGTCTTATCAATATGACTTCCAAGTTTTGTGAGTAATTTCAAATAATGACCTTTCCCTATTCCAAGGTAAATGACATTGTCCAAGATGATAGTGAGATACTCTTTTAAGATGGAACTCGGCCACTTAAGCTGAAACTGAAAATTGTAGCCATGCAAGCTAAAGGACTGAAGGTGTAATTATGTTTTGCGGGATATCTTCAATGACCATATTGTGTACAGAGTGGGATCATTCGCTCATTCTACTTACAATGAAGTTTATATTCTTTTCCAACGGATTTGGAAGCATGATGAGAACTTGGGACTTGCTTGATCTAAAGCTAATTCTTCTTTGACTGTATTATTCCTTGCATTGTATTGATTCTATCGACTCTTTGTGAAATCACGAGGGGCTACTCTTTCTGTTTTGTTTGCATGTATCAACAAATACTTGGTGTGATCTTGAAAGCCCACTTGCAGGTCAGGATCTTTTAATGGGAGTAGTGGCATCAACAAGGTAGATGGCATTTCATCATCTGGTAATTCAAATGTTCGTGCTATTCCCAAGGAATCAGAAAAAGTTTCTCTGACAAGGGATTTTGCTGCTGGCATGAATAAGGAGCGGCTTGTAGTGAAAGCAAATAATAAGTATGTATTGATTGACTGATCTATTCACTTTTTAAGCTCTACCATGCTGCTGTTTAGTGCATAAAAACTTGCTTATACCAGGCTATGTTGTAACGGTGATGCAAATCTGTTTAATATGTTCAGTGTTGGAGTATAAAATCTCAATGTTCACTTTGTGTTTGATGCATTTGTATTCAGGGTAAATATCACGGAGGACAATAATCACACAGCGAGTCCAAGTCCAGTGACAAAAGGAAAGGCTTCCAGGACACCTCGAACTGGCTCATTAATGGCAGCAAGTACATCTATTAATACCCCCCTCTCACCTGGAGCCCCTGATGGCTGGGAACAACCACCAGCCATAACCAAAGTCAATTCAGTTGGGGGGCCTAATAATCGCAAGCGTCCTATGCCTACACGGTCATCATCTCCTCCAATGGCTAAATGGGTTGGTCAGAGACCACAAAAAATCTCTCGTACCAGAAGGGTGAATGTAGTGTCTCCAGTCACTAATCGTGATGAAGGGCAGATGTCATCAGAAAGAGGACATGTTTATGATTTTTCCACTCGAGTAACTTCTTCTGGGATTGATGGACCTCCTCTTGCCAAGGATTTGCTTAATGGAACCACACAAATCAGAGTGAAACATGAAAACGTTCCATCTCCATCAAGGTTATCTGAAAGTGAAGAATCTGCTGCTGGTGAAAATCATGAGGGTAAGCCCAAGGACAAGAGAACTGGTAGTAGTGGGGTAGAGGAGAGATCGCTGAATCAGAATGCTGTTCCTTCTCTATTGCTTACAAAGAAGAATAAAACACCCAGTAGGGAAGACAATGGTGATGGTGTGCGAAGACAAGGAAGGACTGGTCGGGGCCCATCTTCTAGGACAAACATTTCACAAATGAAGGAGAAGTTGGAGAATCCAGCCTTGACCAAACCACTAAAAAATACAAGGCCCATTTCAGACAAGAGCGGAAGGTGGTGAATGGCTTTCTTTTTCCTGAAAATGGCGAGAAAGGACACTTTTATGTTATTGTGCTAATTGTTATATATTTGTATTATTCAACTAAGTTAAAGCATTGATACATTTGAATATGTTTACTAGTTCAGCAAGACAGGTCGTCCTCCTCTTAAAAAAATATCAGATCGCAAGGCCTTCAATCGACTTGGGCAAACACCTATAAGTGGTTCCCCAGATTTCTCAGGTACACTTTCAAAACACTCTTGAAGTTTCTTAGAGAAGCTGCAACAACTAGATAATAACAAAAAGGTGACCTTGTTTGCATGTGTTTAGCTTTACGGTAGATCAGATAAAAACTAATTTTCTTTTGGACTCCTTCATTCGTTTTTGTTGACCATTCAATTCTCATCTTGTGGTATGGGGAGGCAACATCTGCTTGTACCGTTCAGATCTCTTTGATGGCAATGGTTAACATTGGATGTTTTGCAAAGACTTTGGTGGGAAAGCATATTCGCATCTGTAAATGTGAACCTGTGCACTAATGCTCTATTCTGATATCATACTTGCAGCACCCATTATGATTTAGTGAAATATCTGAGGAAAATATTATGACAACTAGGTTTTCACAACCATTCTTAAGGAAAAACAAGCTAAGAGAATTGAAAATCAAGAAGAATACCTGGTGCTTAAAGAAAAAAATGTGAAAAATGCAAATTCAATGGTTTTCTGTCTAAGAGTATGCATTTATTGCCTGATAGGCTTTGAGGCTTTGGGCTCACCACATTTCATGTTTGTGTCTTTTGAGCGAGCCTTATGTCATTTAAATCCTACAGAACAGAATGATTTGGTTGATTTAGAGAGAGGGAAGATAACTTGCAAATTCTCTAGCCCTTGATTTAGTTTTTTGTTGTTTCGGTTTGAAATCAAAAGCTAGAGTATATTTAAGCTGTTCAAAATAGTCAAAAGTCTATTGTAAACTTAGTGAAGAAGAAGCCTCACGATCTCTAGATTTTAGTTCACTGTCTCTTGCTACATTTCTTTGCATTCATATACGGAATTTCTGGCTAAAATTACTGGTATTCTCACTCTTTTTTTGATTTTTTAGGTGAATCAGATGATGATCGCGAAGAACTCTTAGCTGCTGCAAATTTTGCTTGCAATGCCAGCTGTATGCACGTGACCCAAGGCCTTTTCTTCCCCTTTCTGCTAGTTTATATGTGCATTCTTTTTTGACTTCTGCTTTTGCAGATCTTTCTTGTTCTGGTTCTTTTTGGAAGAAAATGGAATCAGTTTTTGCTCCCCTCTGCTCTGAGGATTCATCCTACTTGAAGCAACAGGTAGTTGCTACTGGAAAGATTCTCCTAGCTCTGCTCTGAGTTACAATTATCATTCAGAAAATCTTACCTTTGTTTCTTGTCTGCTCATCTATTTTTTGGATCAGTTGAAGGCTGTGGAGGATCTTCACAAGAGGTTATATGAGATATTTGACAGTAATAATTCGGTAATTTAAGTATTTCAAGCATGTTTTTGTCTGCTTACTTCCACTTTTGACCTTGCTTTTTTTCTCGAATGGGCATAACATGACAATTGAAACACGTAATATTTTAGATAGCTGTTAAAATCCATCTTTGACTGTCATTTGCATGGGACGATACACCACCAGAGATTGTAGTATATTTTAGTTTTTTGAAATTCCCGAGGTGCTTCTCTGCAAGCAACAATAACAACTAATTTTCATTTCCTTTGTAGAGAAACTAAATCCTGTGCAAAATACAACTGGGTTCCTTACTTTAATGGAAGGGTGCTGTAATCTGTTGAATATCCTCCACTCCATCTGCTCGATATTTTTAATAAAAATCCTCATGTTTGACAGCACAAAGCTAACACTGACTTTTCTCACATGCAAGTCCCATTGTTTTCAGAGCTCGTTCATGTGCTCTACAATTTATGATGCACTCTTTCACCATTCAATCATGTCAATCACTGTCCATGAATCACTATCAATTTTTATTTGGGATGTCAAAATGCATATGTGCATTAATTTTCAGAATATGCAAAAGAATATTGAAAGGGGAAAAAGAGAGAGAATACAGAGAACTATACAGTATTAATCTGTTCTGTGGTTTACTGTTACTCATCTGGTACTAAATCTGCCATGTTTCTACAGGGTGATTTTATACTTGAAGAAGATATTCCATCCTGGCTTAATCATGAAGACGGTGAGAAAAACTTGCAGGACCAGGATCCACCAAAAAAGTTGGCGAGGAGTTCAGATTTGGTAGATCCAGATCAGGACAATAATGCTGTATGTGGAGGCTCAAGAACAAGAAACAAAGCTACTCCACTGTACCAAAGAGTGTTGTCTGCTCTGATTGTAGAAGATGGGTCTGAAGAATTTGCAGAGAACAGTGGAGGGAGAGATATTTCTTTTCAATGTACTGGAGATACTTCTCCAGGTAATGATTGTCTCTCAATGGATTCTGAGCCTGGGAACACAAATGGCATTGATTTTAATTATGAATCCATGCTGGGTTTTCAAAGTCAGAAGCAATCTTCTGTTGATGGTTTTTCTTGTAATGGAAGTAGTACTACTAATAGGACTGGTGGCTTTCACAATAATTCCTGTAATGATCATTCGGTGCAAGGAGGTAATGGGTTTATGCACTCAAAAACTGGAACGTTCCCTGGGATTTTTGAGAATAGTGATGAGAAATCAGCGAAACATTCAAATGTCTTCAACATGTCTGCATATGATTGCCATTATGAGCAACTAGGCCTGGAGGAGAAACTCTTGATGGAGCTGCAGAGTATTGGTTTATATCCGGAAACAGTGGTACTTTCTCTTTTCCTCCTTCACAAGTATTAATGTTATTAATAGTCCAGATGCTTGGTATCTTGGGTATACAAGAAACACCAAAAAGAATGAAAAGATAAAAACATGTCCTGATACTTGTACATCCAAAAAATCAATGTTAAAAGTAATATCATTTAAGAGGTCATCATTGTATATGATGCTCTCCCATCTGAGATCAATCTATCCTTACTCCAGCCAAATGCACCATGACAGACAGAAAGGAAACAGCTTACTTGTTAATACAACCTGTTCACTTTCATATCAGCCATCTGCTATGTAGCTTAACTGGTCTTTGCCAAATACATTCTATATGTATTTGCTAAATACCCTCTATATCCCCTTAAGTGTATATGTATTTGCTAAATACCCTCTATATCTCCTTGAGTGTATATGTATGCACGCACAACATGCACGTAGACATTACTGAGCTTCTTTTAGGTTCAAGTCTATACCTGTCCTTTTCATTAAAAAGAAAAGGATGAAGGAATCTCTCTCCATGTGATGTATATATATGTAAGCATACTTGTAAAGGTACATACATGGATATTTTTCTCTTAGCATTTTTTTCCCATGGTACCAAAATCCCTGGGTGCTTTCTTGAAGCCTGATCTAGCAGATGGAGAAGATGAAGCAATCAATGAAGATATTATTAAGCTCCAGAAGAAACTTAAACAGGTTAAATTTCTTAGTTTTTTACTTCTCAAAAGCATTAAATCCCCAAAAGTTTTAGTTTGGCAATTTTTGAAGAAATTTCTTTCATATCAAAGCAATTGCATTTTCAACTGATTTCCCTGTCATTATCATCTGTTTATATTTTTCAGATGCTGTAAGAATTTAATTTTTACAAGTGTACCATTTTTTATCACTTGTATAGGTTGGGAAAAAGGAACACTTGGACAATTTAACAAAAGCCATTGAGGAGGGAAGGGAATCGCAAGGATGGTAAGACACTTGTTATTTTTCTCTTCTGCCATGGCTTTCAACTTCCCATAAGGCACATCAATTGCTGTATTCATTTCATTGCATTTTATTGAATATGAATATTATGTTGTTAATTTGCAGGTCCCTTGAACAGGTTGCTATGGATAAGCTTGTTGAATTGGCTCACAGAAAGCAGTTGGTATGTTGTTTATCTCCATTGTTTATTCCAAATAGGGCAGAATTCCCAAGTTTGAGTTTGTTACTGGAAAAATCTCCTTTGTTTGTTCCTTAATACGGAAGAATTCACAACTTTGAGTTTGTGATTGGAAAATTATATAATATAGAGGCTACTGCTAGGGGATGACAATGAGTAAAGTTGGAGTTGGATTTTGCTATACCCATTCTTGATTGAAATATCAAAATCTATCGTTCACCTTCTTTTCCATTCTAGTTGGATCAAGGCGGATGGGGGGATTTATCCACCTGACCCATTCATTTTTTTTACTTTTTAAACAAACTAAAATCTAAGGCTAAAAAACAAACTATATCTGCATCTATGCATTATAAATCCATAAAATAGAGTATAAACTTCAAGTTTATGGATAGACCCATTGAAATCCTTATGTTGTACTAAAAAATAAAATTACAGTTCCACAAAATAAAAATAAAAAGTTAAAAAACAGGATGGGGTAGGGTTTGTTTATGAGTTGGGTGAACCCTTCATTTTCCTTCGTATATAGCCAGTCCAAACTGATTCAGATTTTACCCACCTTCGGTTTGATATGGTCAAAACACATTAAAATTTGATCCAGCTAGATAAGTTGACACCAGATAACCACCGGTTAGATGAAATTGATATCCCTAGTTACTGCCTATCTTAGTCAATGGTTTGATTGACAATCCATAGGCCACCAAGTCTTCTCGTTGGTTCTATGCATGCGTTGCATTCTGATTTTGGGGTTGACCGAATAATTGTGATTCTTAAATTACTATTGAAGGTGGTCCATTTGACATCTCCTTGACTAACATTGACAGGCCACTAGAGGAAATAATGCTTCGAAATTTGGGGTCCCAAAGGTTTCGAAACAAGTTGCCTTGGCTTTTACAAGGAGGACTCTTGCTAAATGTAGAAAATTTGAAGATACAGGCAAGAGTTGTTTTGGTGAGCCCCCCCTTCGGGATGTCATTTACGCTGCACCTCCAGCAATTGTTGCAGAGTCCAAAATTTGTATTCAGGATCCTAGGGCTTCAGGTATGCCATCTCTCAAAATGCGTGATAGGATTGTAATTTTAAGTATATCTATCATGTTTGGCCTTCTTTGCTATTCATTAAAAGGCAAGTGTTTTGTGAGTGTCCGCACATGCTTTGGATCAGTGAATGGTGTCTTCTGCTCCTGCTCTAAAGGTGTCAGATTTTAAATTCAAAGTGGGTTTACCCTTTTTTTTTTTTTTGCAGGCTCTGTCACTGGTGGAGCAGAGAGGCATGATCTTCACAACGATAAATTTGGCAGGTGTGCATCATTAGACCAGGGTTTTGCTAGAACCGGACCAATATTGAACAGAGGGAAGAAGAAGGAACTACTGCTTGATGATGTTGGTGGTAATGCTTTGTTCAAAACCACATCATCTCTCAGCAATACTCTGCTTGGTGGGGCCAAGGGAAAGAGAAGCGAGAGAGAAAGGGACAAGGATGTATTAGCTAGAAATTCTGTCACCAGAGCTGGTCGCCCTTCCCAGAGCAATATCAAGGGTGACCGTAAAACAAAATCAAAACCCAGGCAAAAGATTGCTCAGCTATCAGCTTCTGGAGATGGAATAATCAACAAGTTCAAAGAAACCGGTAACAATAAGAAAAGAGAAGTTGGGGCAACATCCAATGGTTCAAATCCTGTAGATTCATTGAAAGAAAGCAGAGGAGCGACAAACATTGCTGAGTTCCAAGATTTAGACTCCATAGAACTACATGAGGGCAATGATTTCAGTGACACTCAGGATCTGAATAGTTTGTTTGATGGGTTGCCAGAAAATGACTTTGCGGGTGAGATTCTACTCGATGACTTGCCGCTTCAAATTCCTATGGACGACCTTTCAATGATTCTATAAAACAGAGTCCAGTGTAAATTTAAATGACAGTGCTCCTGCCCGGGACCAACCTGCTAATATAATTTATGTCACAGGCAGTTCTCACTTGTAATTATGGTCATTCTTTATGTATAATTCAGTGAATCAGTACGAAGATGGGGGGAAATTTTGGGGGGGGGGGGGGGGGGGTTGTTTTTGTTCAAGACAATTTATCCTGTGATAAATTAATCTACAGAACCTTCGCTTATCTATAGATCCATCATTAGTGCAAGCCGTGCCATTTGCTTTGCAAAAAACTTAACCATTTTGCATCATTGTTATTAGTATATTGGTGGGGTGATGCAGGTATCCACCACCAGTTTCTTACATGAAACTGCCAGCTGTGGAAAAAAGTGTTTCCAATGATATGCCAGTACTCGTGTAAAATTTGTTTCGGAGTAGGTAAAGAAGAGAGCCGAATCCAACACTCTGATATCAAGGGTAGTTATATAATTGGAGTTGCAAACTATGCAATTGGAAGATAAAGACCCTTGCGGTACTCTGTCTTCATCAAACTCTGCTCAACTCATTGTCCTCCTGTAACTTTCAACAGCAAATCGGCAGATCAAAAAATTGTTTCCTTCATAAAAAAGAAGAAGAGAGAAATACAAAAACAACCAGCACATTCTATAACAGGAAAAAAAAAAAAAAAAAACTAGCCTTCATATATATGCACTTATAATCTCCATCCAATAAAAAAAAACTGATGCATGAAAAATCCAAACAAAATAAAATCTCTTTTCAAGCCAAGATTTTGACAAATGGGTCTCGAAAATAAACAAAGTTGTCTTGGTATTTGCAACTTAAATAAGTTCCCTTTATTTCTTCAAAATTTCTCAGAACCAAAAAGATTACCAACCCACCGTTCTATATCTATAATCAAAACCCATTTATATTCCTCCCAGGTTCAGCATTTATAAGAGAATTCACCCTTTCGACCACTGAGAAAAGCAAGAGATTACTCCTTTGAAGCCTCTAGAACCTTTCTTATTCCATAAAAATTCAAAAACAAAGAGACAACTCCAAGAAACCAAAACAAGAAAGAAAGACATCACAATCCTCTTGAAAATACAAGGCGAGTTTCTTGAAACAAACCTGGTGATAAAGCAAGCACCTTTCATGAGGAAGAACATAGAGCAGAGCTAAAGAGAAGTCATTGGGCGATGGGTTCCACTTTGACGTGTCCACCAACCCTCTTTTCACTCCTCCATTACTATTTATCACTACAGAACAGGGGACAGGACATATCTGCTTTTGTTTCAGCTCTTTCAATCTTAACGTTGAAATCCATGAAACAGTGCTTTTATACGAGAGTGAGTTTGAAGCAGGAACCGGTGAGGGAGAGACCATGGAATCAGAGAGGAAGGCCGACAAATGCATGGGCTTATATATCTTGCTCCATGATGAAAGCTTTTGTCTTTGGACATGGAATTAAGGCCCAACATAATAGATATCAGTCTGAAAAGGCCTGGTTCTGTGTATGAGAAAAAAAAGTTTTTTACTTAAAATTCATTGTTTTTTTTTTATGTTTTAGATGGTAGGTTAAAGATAGATTTTAAAAATAAAAAATATTTATAATTTTAATATATTTTTAAATAAAAAATACTTTTAATAAAACAATTATTAACAACATACGGACAAGGTGACACAAAATATGATAGATCTTACCCTACCCTCCTCCCGCGATCATCATCCCTATTCAAGACACGAGTTTTGGGGCTAAAGTTGGACCAATATTTTCCATTGGTTCTTGCCCATCGGGGCCATGTCTTGTGGAGTTTCGGCCGAGTTAGGCTGCCACTTGCAGAATTTTCACACACGTTATCCGTCGAAGGTCGGAGGTTTGAGCATGGTGCAATTTGTAGACTACAAAGATGACCAAACAAAGTCATGAAAAAGCATGCAAGGTGTAACCTTAAAATTTATATATATTGAGCAAAACCATAAATCAACTTTGCCCATCCGTTATCTGAGGTTTTTGATTTCATTGCCGAGGACAGAACTTGTGCTGCTTTACGGAGTTTGTTGTCCTAACCAATGTTTTTACTCTCCACCACACCCGACTTCAGCTATCAAATGTTGAGCAAGGATAAGAGGATCCTTGATGAAATGAAGTACGTTAAGCTTCATAAGTGCAGGCTCAATCAAGATGAGTTATTGTTCCCTACATCGGAATCCGGTGATGGAATGGGAACGATATGTGACAAAGAAGGGGCGCACAAGATACATAAGGTGACAACAAAATTTGTGGAAGCTATGCATGGGTTCATTGTGGCTTGGGAGCAATGGCAGAAAAGGCAACGACCATATAATGGTATTAGCAGTTGGTGATCAAATCAAGAAGGTTGATGGTACAAGCAGCACATGGATAAGTGGGACTGGTTGAATGTAATTCAAGTGCGTGGACATTGATTTTTCTTTTTATTAACACGTGATCAGGTCAAGGATATTCTCTAAGGAGGACATGGGAATTATCCCCCTTTGTCACTCCAAGAACTAAAAAATATTCTGTTTGTTTTCCCCCTGTAATAGGTTTGTTTTCCAATAAATTATAGAAGCCCTCGTGTGTGTGAATATCACATTTGAGTACCTATGAATTTTAGTATTAGATCCTTGCTTGGAATATCATCTTTCTTTTTATCTTCTTCGCTCTCAAGATCCTTCCCTATATAATTCAAGATCCAAAAGCAACAAACAATCCATTGGATGCCACACAATTCTTGATTTCAGTTTCTTGTTCTGTTCCAAAAGATGGATGTAGGATTATCAATCTGGATGGGGTTACAAGCAACAGCACTGTTCCTCATCTTTGTATATCTCCATAATCTTGATTTAACTTTATTATCATTACCAGTCTTGTATGGCTCGTTAGTATCCTTAGTAGTATCACTAGCTTCTCATCCATCAATTAATACCCCAATGCTTTTATGCAAAAAACAAGATGGGACTTTTCCTATTTGGTCACTTATAGTTTTCAGTCCATACCTATATTTTGTTCGAATCTTTTCATTTCTACGCCGGTTTACAAGTGGGGAGGAGCCTTATAATGAGATTTGTGAGGGGGTTTGTGTTGGCGGGTGGCCTTATTCTGTTGATAAATTGCCACCTGGTAATCCAGCTATTATAGATTGTACTTGTGAGTTTCCTAGAAAAAAGGAATTCAAAGGGCTTTCTTATTTGTGTATTCCAACTTGGGATACAAGGGCACCACAGCCTGGAGAGATTGAATCTGCTGTCAAGTGGGCTATCAGGAAAAGAGCTCAGAATGTGCCGGTTTACATTCACTGTGCTTATGGTATGATTTTGGATTGTAAAGACCTTGTCTTACTCGACAATTTTGCTGCATTTTGTGTAGTGATAGATTGTACCTGTTTTACTTTGTTGTGCTGAAACTCCTTTCTGGTTAAGCATTTTGTTCAGGCAGATAGTTCTTTCATGTCATGGTAAATTTTGTTCTTGCAATTGGTTTTATCTTGGAATAGGTAATCAGCAGTGAGGTGTTAGAATTTAGGTAATTACAAGGTTAGATTCAGGGCTACAGGGGTGAACCTTATCTGTGAAATATGCTGATCGGTTGGTTTAGTTCCAAGCCAAGACTAGCTGTGTGGTTCTCGGAAATTATTATTTTTTTGCTAGGCCTCGGTTGTATGATTATATGTATGTATTATGCAGTCTGAGAGACATTCCTTCTTGATTCCAGAACAACCTAATGACAAAATAGATTGTTTTATAAAAAATGAAGAAAATAATGAAAAATTCATCATTTTTTGACACTGAGCAATGATTTGTACGATCATATTTAATGACAGTTGTGACAAAAAATTGCTGAGTGCATTATGGCCTCAGCATACTGTGGGTTCTTCACAATTTGGGATCAACTAGATACTGGTGTTTTGTCATTCTGTTCATCTTTTATATATATAACCATTCTGTTCATCTAGGTTTTCATTTTTCTGTTGAATGAATTCTATTAGGTATTATGCTACTCTTATTACCTTCAGTGTACTGTTTATCGCCCAAACCTTTTGCTCAAAGCATCCTCAACTTGAACCAGATTAGCCATTTTTGGTGCTATCTATCTTCATTTGTAGGTCATGGAAGAAGTGTCGCTGTAATGTGCGCACTGTTGGTGGCTCTAGGCGTGGTGGAAGATTGGAAAAAGGCTGAGCAGTTCATAAGAGAAAGACGACCATATATTTCAATGAACTCCGACCATTACAAGGCCTTGGAAGAATGGTCGAAGCACCGGTTATCTACTCCTAGCATAAATGAAGTGAACTCAAGTTCTGCAGTCGCGTCAACTTCTTCTGGACGCTCACGAGCTGGTAGGCCAAAAAACAAAAGTGGTTAACATACTACATTAAGGTGCTGCAGGCTATCATTTCAGGTAGGCTTATGAGACCGCTATTCCTTTTCCCTTGTGCATAACTAATTACAGTTTAGCCGAATGATGGTGTTTGGATGTCCATATGTGATCCATTGACAAATGGTTCATGCAATTGACTTGCTACATGTACTGTTATCGATAAGGTACGGTGTGTAGACATTTTCGATTTGCTATTGGTTAAAATGACGATTGCCATTTTCATTATTAGTGTTTTTGACTGTCCGGTCCAATTCTCAAAGACAATCCTATGCAGTTCTGCAGGGCTTTCTATGTCTCCGATTCATATAGACTTTCTCGACCTACACACTATTCCCAAATGTACTTCTTTGTGGTGTTCATTTCCCATTTTCTTTCACCATGTTTGGGCATGTTTTTGTAATGTTGTTGGCTTGCTGGTCTTGTTTATCAAGGGTAGGATTTGACATTAAGGTCGTGCTGTGCTTTTGCCCGCCCGCCCCGGTTTGAGGCTGTGGGAAATTTTGGCTCGTGATGTTATCGTGGAGGTCGCTCTCAATTTCCCAAAGAAAATCTGTCACATTTGGCAGCATAACGATTGTCGCCTGGTCTGTTAGTGTAATTAACAATTTAGTTTCTGAAATATAGCTGATTGTATCGTACTTAACCCAAGAAGCTAACAGTTCAACAGTGGTCGCGTAGCAGCTGCATATTAACTGACTGGCATGAATGATTGCAACAATAAGCTTAGTCAAAATTCCATGAAGTACAACGGCCATCAAAGATTTGAACAATTCTTTTCAATAATGTTTTTACATGGTCGTTTCCTCTCTTCAGGATTTCCTGACCATGATGCCTCCCATCAACAGTTTTTCTCAGACGCAAGTATATTATTGCACTGGTTCTACCAACCTGTCTTCCACTCCGCACACAAGAATATGGCTTGAGGGGTTAATTCTAACCTGTATTCCTTGCACCATTCACAGAAGAGGTATAGGCTATTCAGCATGCTTGCACCCAAACATAAAAGGTCCGAGTACCTTGCAGAAATTATAGGTATATGACATTAAAATCAAAATGCACGAAGCATGTTTCGCAGCAACCAAAGAATTTTTGAATTGCTATACATACAAAGCTCTTGGTTAATATGATTAAAAATCTACAATGTTCTTTCAAACATACATATCTGTCATCATATACACTACATACTATCAAATATTCATCTACAATGATAAAAGAGATTTTGACCACATAAAAAATGATTGCTTTGGTATTTTCATCAAGGTACAACCTGATGCTATTATTATTTTTCTTGCACATGCTTAACTACCACCATGTTTAGCAGTTTCAGAACTACTTGTTGTCATAAAGGACTCTCCACAACCACACTGCCCTTGGGAGTTGGGATTGATGAAGACAAATTCAGATCTGCACAAGTTACGAATAAGAGACACCAATTTAATACCGGTAAAAACTACAAATCAAAAGGATTAAGTAGCATTCCTTAGAATCATGGAAAAAGAAATGGGGCTGAGTCAGGGTGGGTGGGGTGATGCCATGGTTTTTACCCTAACACTCAAAAACAAGATCACAATCCAATGAATAAACCACATCCTGTACTGCATCAGCAAAGGAACATTTGATGCCATCAACTAAATTCAACTGCCCACTACCTTTGCAAATGTAGTTGATTTGCAGCATAATAGGAAAAAATACTTAAATCTCAACTTCCAGCTTGGAGTGATCATACTATCCCCCTATTATTGGACACCAAACTTTATTAATTCAGGCAACATACTACTTATAGGAACTGAACCGTGCCCATATTCGCCTAGGTGCCCTTCACCGTTGCCTCACAAGTGCTAAAAATGATGTACCCAACATACTGACCTAAGAATTGTGCAGAATCGATATAACCTAATGCATGCATTACTTCTATAGGTGAAAAGAAAATCAACCTAAAAAATGAACTTTTACCTGAGCTTGTCATCGACAAAATCCATCTTGGTTCCTATAACATGCATCAATGCCTTTGGATCAATCAATACCTTCACACCTTTATCTTCAACTAATTCATCAAACTTCCCTTTCTCATCTGCGCATTTCAATCAAAGCACAAAAAAAAAATCAACAAACTTACCCAAAAGGGCCCATCTCAGAAAACCCAAATTAATCACAGCCCGCATTTCCAGACCCCAAAAAACCTAACTTCTCAAACCAAAACCCAGAAAAGTCTCAAACTTTACAATAAACCTATCAAACCCATCAAACAAAAACTTAAAAGTTTTAATCTTTTCCAAAATTACTGAACCAGTGAAGACAAAAATGAGGGCTTCATAGCTGAACCTGCGTAATTAAGAGTGTATGACAAGCCATTGCAGCCGCGAGCTTTAACGCCGAGACGGAGGAAAGTACGTTGGCGCTGCTGCAAGAGGTGGCAGATTCTGGTAGCAGCGGTGTCCGTCAAGTTTAGAACTTGTTTTCGGGCAGAGGAACCCACCGACTCTGCGCCTGCAGCGAAAAGTTTGGAAGCTCTTGAGGCTGCCATTTTTACAAAGCTCTTTGTCTCTCTATTAGAAAAAAATGAATATTTAGGAAGTGGAAGAATAAAAATTTGATTTTGCCTTTTCGTTGAATTTTGTGAATATATAGTTCTATTTTAAATTAAGATTATTCAAGAACTTAGTTTTAGTTAATGTATAAATTAAGTTCAAGATATTTCTTTACATAATGAGTAAATTTTTTATTATTTTAAATTTTTATAAAAAAATACATGTTCTAACTCGAATTCGAAACATGTTATACAAATCTCAAACCTTTATCATCACGTCACACCTCCTTATATTTATTCTTTAACCCTTAGATTTACTGATTTTTTTAGAAACTACGAAATTAAAAAAAATATTATATTGACAGGTCGACAATCCCTTTATATCTGTGTGACTAATTTGATTAAACGAGTTTTATGTATATTTATAAATTTCAATTATTTTTTAAAGTTTTCTTAAAATTCTATTCTTATTCTATAGTTTCCGATTGGGATTGATTTCGAATTCATATTCTTCTTTTATAAATTATACAAAATACGATGAATAAATCCTTTCTCCACAAGACAACCGACTTTGAATTCTCCTAAATAAAATAAAAAATCTATTTTTTTCACACTTCAAATTACAGCCGAATTTCCTGACCCGGGCCATACAAGGATTAAAACAGTTTTCGTCATTATATACGATCCACAAAAACATAGTTTTCTATGCATCTTTGTTCGTTGTAATCAACGCAGCTGATCTTTTTCTTTGTTTTCTCTGCCAGACATCAAGAGCTAATCACACCATGACAACACTCGAAAACAATAAGACCACGAAGTCCTACGAGGATAGGAAGAACACCCTTGAGAAGAAAGCAAGGGAGCTTGCTATATTGTGTGACTTTCCTGTTTGCTTAATCTGTGTTGATCCTGATGGCACTCCTGAAACATGGCCGGAAGAAAAGGAGAGGCCAGCCCGACAGTAAACAATGTTGAAGGCGAGGAGATGGTTGTCCACAAGGCATCGAGAGTTTTCGAGACTTGGGACCCAAGGTTGCATCGAGAGTTTTCGAGACTTGGGACCCAAGGTTTGATTACTTACCGGAGGAATCTTTGACGGATGTTTTGAAAATCTTGGAGAGGCAATCGCAGGTTCGATCAAGAAGCTGGCAAGGAACAGACCGGAAAGAAAAGAAAAGTTATGCCCGACAAAATAAAGAGCAAAGCCGTGGGTGATGTTAACAAGATGGAAGCTGTTCTAATAACAAGAAATTTTCTTGATGTGGTTGGCTTGAATCATCAAACTAATTCCTTTACAGTTAACCACTGTGATATCAGCAGTTTCTGGGGTAAAATTTCAGGGAGCAGCAGCAGCAGCAGCGATGTCCTTACAACAGTGGACTTGGAGTTATGTTTGTGATGAGATAAATGGTGAGAAATATCGAAACCTCGCCAGCGTTCATGCTGGCTCCAGTCAATGTTGTGGTTTTTTTAGTTAGGGTTTCCATTTTTTAGATTTTCTTTTTAGTTCTCTCTGTGTAGCCTGGTTATAATGAAGACAGGATTCCCCTTATTACTTGTTGATTGTTATGCCTAAATTAATTTTCAGTTAGATGTCATATGCAGAAGAATAAGATAATTAGTTTGGCAAACATGAATACCTATATTGCTTTTGCCTCCTGGAGAGAGATTGTTCATTCATCTTCACCAACTGAGTTAATGGTTTGAAATTGCAACCTAAATCGACCATCCTTTGCATTGCCCTACTCAATGATCCCTGGAATTTCCATGTTCCCTGCTTGACAATACATCCCCGCTGACGAATGTCTAAGAGAAATGGAGTGTATGCACTCCAAAACTTACATATAAGAAAATCACCATGAAAATTAATCCATCCTGATGATTCCCTAAATGTCTTGCTGAATCAAGAGAATGAACTAAGTTATTAGACGGTAGATCACAAAAACAATTATCAGATGCCCTTCTCAAGCATTGCCCTGACCCTCATTGGAAGACCATAGAGTCGAATAAATCCGGCCGCATCGGCCTGATCATATATTTGCCCACTCTCAAAGGAGGATATGTCTTCCCTATACAGGCTATTGGGGCTTGTCCGACTAGCTACTGACACAGATCCTTTGTACAACTTAAGTCTGACTGAACCGTTTGTCTTCTCTGTGATCTTCTCCATAAATGCATCCATTGATTCCCGCAGTGGGTCAAACCACCTGCCTGCATATACTAGCTCAGCATACTTTAGAGCAAGTGAATCTTTAACTTGCATCGTTTCTCGATCCAGGGTTAATGACTCAAGCTCACGTGCAGCAGTGAAGAGAATGGTGCCTCCAGGAGTTTCATATACCCCACGGCTTTTCATACCAACAAGTCGGTTCTCAACCATGTCAATACGGCCAATACCATGTTTCCCACCAATCTCGTTGAGTTTGGAAAGTAGAGAAGCTGGGGAAAGCTTCACCCCATTTACAGAAACAGGAAGGCCAGACACCATCCCAATTTCTACATATCTAAAAGAATCAAACACATTTTTTTTAAAAAAAAAGAGAGAGATTTGGGGTTAAAAAATAAGAGCTTGGGGTTAGAACTCAATTGATGATAATCTCAGATTGGTTGAAATGAAAATTTAATAAGAGGAACATACTCAGGTTTGTCAGGTGCAGCTTCTGGACTAGTAGACATCATGTACATATCTTCCCTTGGCTCATTAGCAGGGTCTTCCAGAATGTCACCCTTGAGAGAAAGAAGCAAATAAGATTTAAAGAATAAATTAACATCCAAATGACTATTAAAGAATTTAAGTAATATAGTATTCGAACAAACATTGCCTATGTTTACATATGTATGCAAAATCACAAGGTTTCAAAGGGTTTGCTAAGAAAGACAAATAGCAAACAAAGCCAATGAATTGCGGGGAAGAAAACAAATTTTGAGTTGACAGTGCAAAGGAGTCTAACTGTGCCATTAAAACCAACAAGTGGTTATCTACCTTCAACAAGCTTAACACAAGATATTCTAAATTAATATTCTTCAACAACAATTTTTCCTTGGAAATAGTTGATGAGAGGGACTAACCTCATGGCTCAGGTGCCATAAGTTTCTGTCTCGGCTGTATATGGATTTCTTCGTCACTGGGACAGGCACGTTGTGTTTCTTGGCATATTCAATGGCATCTTCTCTTCCTGTGATATCCCATTCCCGCCAAGGAGCCACAACATTTAGCTCAGGATTCAGGGCAAAGAAGGTGAGCTCAAAGCGAACCTGAATAGACAAGAAAGCCAAAAAAGTTACACTAGAAGGAACACATGAGTATTACATAAGTTAGATCTAATTGTGAGGCATGCCTGGTCATTTCCTTTTCCTGTGCATCCATGAGCAACAGCATCGGCTCCAACTTCTTTTGCAACGTCCACCATGGCCTGTAGCAGCATGGAGTAGTTAAAGTAATGGTTGAACACTGATGCAATGCATATTCTAGATAACAGGAAACAGAGAGTAGAGAAACACTCCACAAAATTGCAAGTATCAGTACTTATTTTAGATAATAGAAAGTGCTTCTATGGAACAACATGTTTGAAGTCAGAGGATGATATAACACAAGAAAAACAGCAAAGCACACACATTATCATCATTCTTGACTAATGGCTCATTGTTTATCTTAATTCTGGGGGGGGGGGGGGGGGGAATTTAAAAACCACAACAAGACAACTTTCTCTTTCTGGGGAGCAAACCTTTGCAATCACAGGGCGTGCCATTGATGTTCCAAGCAAGTATTTCCGTTCATAGATGGCACCTGCTCGCAAGCAGGGAAAAATAAAGTCTCTCACAAATTCCTCTTGCAAGTCCTTCACCACTAGCTGACAGGCACCACTAGCCCTGGCCTTTTGTTCCAAGCCTTCCAATTCTCCTACTCCCTGCAAATTGGAAAATCGATGTCAAGAACATGTATAAAGACATGTACTGTAATTTATAAAACTAGATAAGATGGCTCAAAGGAGGAATAAGATGCTATTCTTAAGCAAATCAAATGCTATGAATTTAATAGATTTTGCTACTATTTACAAACCTGACCAACATCAGCAGTGAAGCAAACAACTTCGCAACCATAATTCTCCCTGAAAGGAAAAATAGTAGAAAAAATATAACAGGGAATGTCAACAAAAAAAATGTTTTCAAAGAAAAGGGCAGGCGAAAACACTGTGAAACTGCGATGCATAAAGACAGGAAACAGAATAAATGATAATTCTGTTAGTAAGATGAACTATGTCACCCACCCTATGACATATAAAACACCTAGCAACATCATTCAAACCTATCTGGTTGAGCTGAGAAAACTTCACAGCCCTTCACCAGCCCCGGAGTAGACTACATAATGATCTCAAAAGCACACATCTTAATATCAAAATACAAGCATAAAAAGTGCATGTGTGCATTTCCTTCATATCTATTCTAAACACTATCATATGGAGCAACTATAAAACTTACATCCACATTCAATAAGTTCATAATTAAAGCAAAACAACAGGCCATGGATCATGAACCATGAGTATCGATTAGTTAGGAAATTCAAACATAAGGCAAGAGTCATACCATAGCCATGGGACAATAACTGAGGTGTCTAAGCCACCACTATAGGCTAAAACAACCTTGTTTAATTTTCCTCTTAGCCCTTTAGCCTTTGTAACTTCAGAAACCTCTGTAGCTTTATCATGGGATAGTACTGCTTGAATCCCTGTAGATCATGGTCCTTACATTGTCACTAAGTAGGAGTTACTGAACCCATTATTTAAATCTAGGAGTTACAGACCCCATTATTTAAATCCACGTTATCTTTGTTACTTCAACAGCCATGGAATTTCACAAAATTACAACCAGTAATTTTTTTCTAAGCAAAAATGTTGAATTAATAAATTACAATTGCGTTTTCTAGTAGAACTCGGCATTTACACAATCAAACAATTTTAGTGAAAAGCCAATAAAAAGATTTAAAATTTATAAATTATATTGAATTCCCATTCCAAATTGAATCAAGTTTATATCTTTAACTCATCAAAAATGCCCGAAACCAAAAAAGGGAGCAATTAAACTCACCTGTGTTGCAATGAACTCGAAGACCATTCCCTTTATTGCTCACAACTGCATCACCCTGAAGCTCACTGTTTCTAGCCCCCAACTGCAAGTAAAGAAAAAATGTAAAACGAAAAGGAGGTAAATACAAACCCAAAGTAAAAAAAAATAAGAACAAACCAACTAACCACTAAACTTCAAAAGAAATGTTATACCTCTTGAAACAAAGCTGGCTTCTTTGAAAAAGATACATTGTTATTACACAGCATTAAATCTGACAAACAATATTCGACTTGTTATAAGCTTCAAGAAAATCACTTCCAACAAAGCTGACTTCTTTGAAAAAGATACATTGTTATTACACAGCATTAAATCTGGAAAACAGTACTCGACTTGTTATAAGCTTCAAGAAAATTACTTCCAACGTAGCAGAATCATCAAAAAGTGTAAGCAAATGAGGAGTGTACCGCTCTTAGGGACATGAACTGAGAGATTGATTGATGAACATGAAGATATTGCCCTCAACTGAGCCATCTCTTACTGACCCTGTGGTTTTTTTGGAGAAGTTTATGACAAATCTTTGCGGACTCTCTCGCACTGCGGCTTTTTGGGTGTATTGTGCTGTCCGTGAAGACAAACTCTATTCTATAATTTAGGGTTTTAAAAATGCAGGGTAAACAGTGTAAGATTTGTTGTTACTTATTTTTTAAAATGTTTTTATATTTTGAAATATTTTAAAATAATTTTTTAATTTTTATTTTTAATAGAAGCACTATAAAATAGTTTAAAAATACTAAAAAATCAAACTTGTGAAAAAAAAATATTTTCCAATCATAAAAAAAAAGAGTTTAAAAATAAGTTGCATACAATTGTTGACTAGCATGTTAAAAGTTATTTTTTAAAATTATTATTTTATTTAAAAATATATCAAAATAATTTTTTTAAATATTAAAACATCAAAATAATTTAAAATTATATAAAATAATAATTTAAAATATTCTTTTCAAAAATAAAATTGAATTACAATCCTAGACATTATATGTAGAAGGTGAAAACATGATACTATACTCATCAAACTCTCTATCTAGTTGAGAATATAATTAAGATTATTTTTTAAAGTATTTTTTATTTAAAAATATATTAAAATAATATTTTTTTTATTTCAAAAAAAAATTGATATCAATACATAAAAATAATCTAAATACATTTAAAATATAATTCCAAAAAAAATCACTAGTCCTAGCCGCCGGATTTGTCTTTGAAAAAATTCCTCCCTTAAACGTGAATGAGGCATACATCCGTGAAATATTATTTATTTATTTATTTATTTTTATCGACAACGAGGTTTTAGATTATTTATAAAAAAAACAATTTACCCAAAATGATTTTATTTATTAAAAAAAATCTAATACATTAGGTCAACTCGCAATTTAACCCCCGCAACTCCAATACTAGACCGGATTATGGGTCAACCGATTCCTTAAAATAATCTTTCATATGTCCTCGGAAAAATTTGAAAATCTAAAACAAAAGAGATTGTTTTATGTTTTAATTTTTTTAAAAAAAAATATTTCTCTTCAATTAATTCTTTTAGTATTTTTATATATTAATGATAGAAAAATGTATTAATATATTTCTAAATTATTTCTTTAAAAAACAATAAGACATTGAAGTCTCCAGAGAGTTACAAACAGCCGTTTTCCAATAAATAAAAGCCACCTCATTTCACTGTCCAACAAGTCTCCACTCACTATAAAACACTTCAGAGTACTCTCTAGATGATGACACCACACACCCTGAATCTAAGTTAGGTAGGGCACCCTCCTTTGGCAGGTCTCCTTGCAATCTCCGCCTAAAAACTCCCTTCTAGCTAGGTCTCATCAATCAATCTTTCCTTGTAAGATCTCTTGCCTTTTACCCTTCCTTACGTGATTTATTGCTCTTGTTCCTGTTCTTGATCTGTTATTATCAGCTTTGCTTTGTTGCTTTTTATCTTGATATATATTGTATGGGACTTTGCTTCTTCTTCTTCTTCTTCTTCTTCTTCTTTGTTTACTTTTGACTGTTGTTTGATTGATTTCGTATCTTCGGAATTTTATTTTTCATGTTCTGAATCAAGAAAAGTAATTATAAATCACTGTCAAAACATCATAGTAATAATTTGTTCCAAGTCAGCCCTGTATGGACAAATCTGCTGAGGTGGTTTTTAGGACTGTGGAAGACAAAATCCAGAGTCTTTAAAGTGAATAAAATTTTAAAATCACCAATCGTTGTGATGTTTGAGGTAAAATGCATGCTTGAAATACAGGTCTATAGTTTTGTGGGTGATTGATTTCGACTTGGTTAAAGCTTCAGTGATAAAATGGTGACGAGGTCAAGCTGTATGGGAAGGGCAGATTTCTGCATAAATGTATTTATATCATGCATAATATATTTTGGCAGTAATCGAAACACTATTATGGAGATCAAATGGTAGAAAACTATTTACTGAGTTGCCTGTTCACAGCAAAAATAGAGGAAATTTTCTGTTGGCCAAGAAATAGTTGTCTCTAAATACAGAGATCGATGGAAATAATCTCTCTTTTTTTCCTTTTAACTCTCTTTTGTTAAGCTTGATGGTTTGAAGAGAATTGTCCTCGTTACAGAATGAAGCTTTCGCTTTAAGTTTGAGGGTCTTTGACTTGGTTCAAGTATATTTCTTGCTTATATAAAAAGATTGATAATATTTTGCATGATCTAGATTTGTCGATAATATCATTCGATGTCAATTTTCTTAGCAACATTCTCTGATGATGCCACAATGTGTTAAGCGGCTACAGATCATTTATCTGACCGCAAATTTCCTTTTGGGACATTTTTTGACCCATGAATCAATAAATTGAACCAAAGTGGATTCCCTTGCTTCCTTTGGCAAGTACTGTCTTTATTTCGAGAATCACATATTTTAAGCATGGGACGAAACTAGAAAAGGATAGAAAGTTATGCATGACAGTGATTGATCATCAGCAAAATATCCCTAACTTCTCTGGTGCAGGTGAAAACATGTCAACCGTGACACTTCCCACAACATGCATGATCAGAAGTGCACCCCCAAGAAAAGTTGCAAGCCCAGGCAGGTCATGTGCGTTGATCAAGAGCCCTGGTGCTTTGGGTTCTTTAAGGAATGTGTCTAAAGCGTTTGGCTTGAAGTCTTCCTCCTTCAAAGTGTCTGCAATGGCAGTTTACAAAGTGAAACTGATTGCACCGGATGGAAGCGAGCATGAATTTGATGCCCCTGATGATACTTACATCCTTGACTCCGCTGAAAACGCAGGAGTGGAGCTCCCGTACTCTTGCAGGGCCGGAGCCTGCTCTACTTGCGCTGGTATGATGGTTTCAGGGTCCGTTGACCAATCAGATGGTTCATTCCTTGATGAGAAACAGATGGAGAAGGGATACGTCCTTACATGCGTCTCATATCCAACTTCAGACTCTGTGATTCACACACACAAGGAGGAAGATCTGTATTGAGTAGCATAACTAGCATGCTTGTTGCACTTGTTCTCGGATCTCAATAATGCAGGAACCTGCATTTGTTGTAGGCTGGTAGAGTATTATCTGTCATTCATATAACTGGTTTATCATTTGTGTTGTTAATTTTCGAACAGTCTCCAGTACCTTGAAAGCTATCATTTCTGTGATCTTGTACTTCTTGATTTTGGGTTTCATGCCCAATTATCAGGGGACATCAATTCGAGCCATGGAACCTGCATGATGCCAGATTTAGTATTTACGCCTAAATTGATTCTGATCAATCAGAATAAAACATGGAGTTTTAAAAAATTTTAAGTTAGAGCGAAGTTTTTGATAGAAAAGAGAAAAACGTTTAAAAAGCCAGTCTGGTTTGTTTCTCCAAGTCACGGGTGACCTTTTTAGTTTAAACAAGGTATTGGTGTTCAATTGGTTTTTTACACCTGGTCCAGGATATGGAAGGGGTTGGCCAGGTTAATCGGTCACGCTGGGTCTGGTCCAGGTCTAATATTTGTATCAAAAAAAATTTTAATTAATATGAATGTCTAGACTTCCTGTATATAACTCGTCTAATTTAATTAATCCTAATTGTATTACTAATTTTTTTTAATAATATGATTAACTGGAGCAACATATTAATTAAATCAACAAATCCAACGGGTCTGAAGACTTGATGAGCTGAAAGGAGGATCAAATGCTTGGCCACTTCATATACTTTGAAAATTCAAATATAAGAAATTGCCATTCTAATTAGAATCTCTAATGGAAATTCCAGCGATCCATTCCTTCCCTTTCTATTTTGTTAACAAAAGGAATCACCACACCAAACAAAAACGCCAGATTGAACTGAAGACAATTTTAACCCATGCCATGGATGTATCATGGCAAGTTTAACAGATATCAAGTCGTTAAAACACGATGAGCAGGAGGATCCTTAACTTGCATTGCTATTAGTTTAGTTTAAAGTCGCCATAAAATTGTGGAAGAGCGCAAAAAGATTGACCGATTTAAGGTCAAAACTGGCAAAAAGAACAAACATATGTGAAAATATTGCTGGCGTCCTAGAATTTATGTGTTTGGTTTGTTATGTTCCAATAAAAAAAAAAAGTCCTAGAAGATATGAATAAAATCAGCTAACTGCAACACATGAAACTTCTGCCACCGAACAAATATATCAAAACTTCATTCTCAACATGGATGGTATAAAGAAAAGAGACTGAAACAGAATGGTATTAGATTACTCCCAATGCCAAGGATAATGTTAAACTGTCTCTCAGGTGTTGGTAGCCCTAGTGTAGATCTGTTGGCTGGCATGAGAAGATACCATCCTAATGGATCCTCTTGCCATTAGATCTTCGATTGCTTTGCGTGCAAGAGAGCCACTAATCTGAAATTCAGATAAAAAAACAAGCATCAAATGTTTGCGTACATGCAAAAGCATTTAGCAAACAACGAATCATCATAATATTTTCAAAGGATCAAATGCATAAGATATTGAAGCGGGAATCTAGATCATTCAACAACTTAGGATAACATGATGGCTTAGAAGTAGCTGGTTATGATATCACATTGAAAGATCAATGGGAATCCGTCTGATTCATTTCATCATCTGCCATCATACTTAACGATCATTCTAAAACGTAAGAAAATAGAAAAGAATCTCCATACATGAAAAAAAACCATGAAAAGCAGGGCAATGTGTTACAAATCCCAGATTAAGTTTTTTGAAGACATCTTGATGTTAAACCACGCACCATCCTAGAGATCCAGATTACATAAGCAATTCCCAAGAACGACACAAAGCACATAGAATTTGTTTGGAAAAAATTGAATTTTTTTATTAAAAATTTATCATGTTTTGAAATACCAGTAGCAAAAATAATATTTTTTATCAAAAAAATAGAATACTTTGAAGTATTTCAAGAAAAAAACCACTTAAAAACAGTACCACAATAACAATCGCTTTAGGAGGACTAGAACCATAGATGCATCACAGCTAGTAAGAACAATAAAAACTAAAAGAAAGTAATGCAGAGCATAAAGCACACACCCTCAATCTGTCAGACAAGACAGAAGGAGTTATCAGCTTGTACTTGGGAGCTTCAGAAAGAAGCTTATCGTAGGTAGCTTGATCAAATAAAACCATATTGTTCACCTTCTCCTTTTGCTTTCCCTTGCTCCATTTCTGCACATGAAACCCCAGCAAATCACAACAAAGAAAAAAAACCTAACACTCTTGAATAAAAAATCATTCAATGCTTAAAAAAAGGAGGAGCCTCGTGATTTTTTTTACCTTCTTCTTCTGTTTGCCACCGCCAGATTTAGCTGGTTTAGAAGACGGTGGTGGAGCCTTCTCCTTCTTTGGTGCCTGCAAAGAAAACAACCGCCATAAATAAATGAATGAAAACATCATAAACCACTTTTGAATGCTGAGAAAATGAAGGAAATTTTAACCAGATTCAAGAAAGGGATGTGGTTTTGAGATTGTTACCATAACAAGAGATCAAAGGTTGAATCTCTAGGGTTTTGCAGGCTTAGCGAAAAGAAGATAATTTTCTTGCAGAGAGTATTTATAGATGTGCGTTTTGGTGCTTGCTAGGGTTTTTTTAATTAGTGCTCTGTTTGGTTGCTGGGTTTGCTGCATCCTTGATTCAGGTTGGACCTGTAAAATGCGGTTCTAATGGGCTCGGTTCAGATTCAGCTTAATGGTCTTTTGGGCTGACGCCTGAAAGCCTCACTGTGGAGTTTGTTTGGGTATTTAAGAAAAAATGCGGTGACGAGTAATAAAAATAAAAGTTAGTTTTGGTGAGTGAAAAACAATACGTGATTAACAAAAAATTTAAAAATATATAAAAAAAAAACCTTAAGAAAATGCATTTTATATATATTCTATTAATATCTAACATTTATAATTTAAAATGAATTTTAAATGGCTTGATATAAAATCATTTTTGATACTTTTCAAAATATTTGAGATTATATATTTCGTATCCATATCATATAACCTAACTAGATGGTCAAAAAATTATTTTATATTTATCAAAAAAAAAATTTACCTAAATTTTTGTTCAGGTCAACGGTATTTGAAAGGAGCTTCCAAAATTTTGGCTACCTCCTTTTATTATTTTTCTTGTATTGTCCTCCTATTACAACATTTTTTATTATTTTAAAACATATTTTTTAACATAATCACATCAAATAACTTTTAAAAATATTAATTTAATATTATTTTTAAATCAAATATACTTTAAATACAATCACGGATGAACTAAAAATTGATACGTTAGTTTTTCTTAAATGTTTTTTTTAATGATAATTAAACTTAGTCTGGTTTACAGAAAAATATAGCCCTAATTTGGTTAGTGTTTTTATTTTAAATCACCTAAGAAAATAAAAAACAATATAATTTTATTTTTTAAAAAATAAAAATAAAGTATCTTCCACATAGATCAAATAAAAGCAAACCCATTCAGCTTGCTTATGGGTCGACGAGTGTAATACGCAGACGTGTTTAAGAGGTGCAGATGCGGTAATAAGATGTAAGCATTACCAGGTGGCCTTAATTTACAGCAAACCATGAGCTGAGATTGCATTTTACAGAATCTGTAAACCACTGCTTTCAAAAGTTCGCAAAATCTGATGGCTGAAACAAGCATGATGATCAAAAGCAAAAGAAAAGAATAAACCTGATCCCCCCCACGATTTAGTGGCCTAGAAAGAAGACAAATCATAAAGAGAGATTCGAGAACTCGGCCCCTAGTAATTCAATTATTCTGGGTCATTATCCGATGATAAGCCCATGATCACTCAGCTGATAAAAGATAAAGCAGGATTTAAGATTATCTTCGTAGCTACTTTATTAAAGGGAATAATTTACAGTTTCATTATATACTATGTAACTACTACACGACTACCATATCACACTGATATAAAAGGTATGTATCTGATGTATCTATTTTGAAAGAGAGACTGCTGTTAGCAGGGAGGTTTTAGACAGGCTCTTGAGGTTCCTTTCGTGCATCAAGAACAAGGGAGACCCAAAAATATGGGATATTTGTTCCTCGTGCTCCTCCTCATGCTCACAAGCTTGTGCTTGTTTGCGTCTTCAACCCCAGTTCATGATCACAAGCCCCAGCTCCTCTCAGGTATATATTCTTCAGTTGCCTTTCTGCAGCGAGCGTGTGTGTGTGTGTAGAAAACCCTTTTGTTCATAGTCTAGGAGGAAAGAAGAAGAACCATTAGAGGCACTGTATTTCGTTCAAGTACTAGAGTCTATATATTCTCGAGAAGTCAAACATGCAAGCAAAATAAAAAAAAAAAGGAGAATCAGATGCTCTTTCTTTAGCTTTCTTCTCGAGAAGTTTAGGGCACTACAGTATCAAGAGTTAAATGGCGCAAGCTTTCTTGTTAGAATTCTATTCTATGAGACAAATCTTGCTTTCACCTATGTAAAAGAAGATAGCTAGCCTGCGTGACAAAATTAACTAGAATTAGCGAAAGATTAATAAGAAGTTAAAGGGAAATTTCTGGGTCAAGAGAGAAACTTCGAATCTTGCATGGCAACAAATTATTCCCTTCCATTTGACAGGTACCTTTAGATTCCTGTCCCCTGCAAATAAAAGGGTTCATTACTGTTATGCAAGAGACCCTCCTCCAAATTTGTTTTGAAGGAAACAGTGTCTACAGTGAGTTATGACCGAATGATCAAATGAATTTTAAGGTTTCGATTTGGCTACCATATTGAGATGAAGATAGTTGAGTTTCAGAGAACATGATCCCTCATCTTTCATATTTTGAAAGGACAGATTCCCTTCAAAAATTTCCTATTTTGAAAGGACAGATTCCCTTCAAAACTTTCCTATTTTATGTTTGTGCTTTTAACCAAACACTAAACAAACATAACATAATATATAGTTTTACTATATATAATTGGCAGGACTAAGAAGTTTAAGCTTTGTATTTCGTAGTTTTAATCACTAATCGGTCCCTCTGTTGTTTGTTTGCACTGAGAAAGACTCGACAACATCAAAAACGGACTCTCTGAAGGAGCGTTCGGGAGCGACAGACACACATGAACATGACAACAATAGCATTGGAGATGATTCTAGTGAAAGAAGTGATAGAGTACACCATGGTTCAGTTTATGGAAGTGAACATGGTGGAGGAGCAACTGGGGCAGCTGACACTTCTAATGGCGGTGGCGATGACCACAAAAGTGGAGCGGCTGTCGTAACTGGCGCGGCAATGAATCACCACACTAGCAAACACCACAATGCTGGCAGCCACCATGCGAACGTCATGGTGCTTCCAATATTGATCACGACAGCCTTGGTCGCTCTCATTGTACATTAAGCTAAAATAATGGGGTTGTGGATGCGTTGCACTTCACGTCACTCAGTTTTGGGTTATGTTTTGTAGTAAGTAGTCCTGTAAAATAAAAGTCAGCTGCGCGGTTTATATTTATATCATAGCAAACAAATGTATGTGTAACGGGCCCGGGTAACAATCATTTTTTTTTGTCAGGCTCGCAGGTCTGCACGATTAAAATCATTCAGCCAAAACAGAAATCATAGATTGAAGCTAGAAAACTTTCTACTTCATGAAAAAGGAAAAGAAAACATGTATCGCCACGAGTTTTAGCACATCCTATTTTCGGATATCATTTTCCAGGGCATGGTTGGATTACACTCTGGTTCTCCAGGATAATGCTTTCAAAGACACTGGTAGGCTACTTTCTTACCCATAGACAATCGTATGAAGCAGAGTTCGTACATGGAAATCATTAATATCTGAGGAATCAAATCCAATATTTGGCATGTAAACTACCATGTATAAAAAGCATAGTTTGTGCAACCACACCCAAGTGAGAGCGCCCAAAGGGGCTAGGAAATCCATTGCATTCAAATTCTACCTCGAAGTATGAGAGGAAAGGGCCCTCGCCATTACAGTTACGAAAACAGTTGACATCCACAACTCAAATATGCCTCTTTCTAAATGTTCACACAATATTCCTCGGTTAGAATTCATTCTCTACCCTTTAGTCTACATTCTAGAATCTGTAACAGATGCTTGCTGGCATAATTGCTCGATTCATTGGCACAAGGGTAAGCGGCAGTTTATACAGGTAAAAGATAAAACAGTGATCGAACTTCACTGCTAAAAATTAGCAAGTTGCTCAAGTTTACGAGCATGGAAAAACTTGCAACGGTTTTTACCACTTGATTCAATTTCTTCTTCATTATTCCTCTTGGATGTAGTGACACCAAAACTGCTTAATTTTAGTTGCCTCTTACCACTGCTACTACTAGAACCATCTTCCTCCGTTTTATCAGATTCCCTGTTTAAAAATAACAAGACAAATGTAGTCAAGTGAAATATGACATAATCAATAGTTCTATATTTTTTACTTCTTGCAAAATGAATAGCAAAGAAAACAGGAAAAATAAGTTACTGGTAAATCCAGGACAATGCTGGCTGCAAATGGCGTGCATAAGAAAAAACAAGAACCAATCCTGCTATCTACAAATTGGGCCATATTCATGTGCAAGTAACGTGGAGGGCACCCCTCAAAGGCAACTGGTTAAAGTTTTGTGCCTATTTCGACATGGCACACAGAAGAAAAGGAAGCAAAGAATAGGGAAGCAGATTTGTTCTAAAGTGGGTCCATCAAACGTTTTATACTACCATGTTACACACCCGGCTACAGACCTCAAATCCCCTAAAGTAACAATGCCCCAAATAATAACAGGAAGTCATTCAAATTGACCTCAACCCCATAGCAATCATAGGAATTCATTCAAATTGACCTCACCCCCATAGCATCCCCTATATGAGTTATGACTGAATAAAGTAGTGATATTTACGAATTTCAACTTCTTGTTTAATTTAATATCATGACAATCTGATTAAGAGTCCATTGTGGTAACGGTTGCTTTTTTAAAGTGTTTTTTACTTGGAAAAGCACTGAATTTTTTTTTTTCATTTTTAAAAAAATATTTTTACTATCAGCAAATCAAAATAACCTAAAAACACCCAAAAAAATTATTTTTTTGCAAAAGCATTTTACAACCACAAAACCAAATGGGGCCTAAGAAAAGCAAAGACACCTCAAATCATGCAGCGGCAGAAGAAAGATAATGCCAGGAGAAAGCAAAGTAAGGGCTGATAACTGACCACACGACTTCAACCATGTTCTTGGAATATGATGTGCATGTACCCCAACTGAAGCGAACCAATGTTGGGAATCCAAATACCGAGTGTTTGTGTTGTTCCAGCCAAGCTTTGGTTTCAGGATCTGCACCCAACAATAAAACCAGATTCAATTGACAAACAGCTAAAATTTACAGAGTGAAGATCATATTACACATCAAAGAGATGATTAAGCACTGCCAACCTCCAGGATATCCAGATCCAAAATTCCTGGTGATATTTTCAGCTGTTTCATCAAGTACCCAGTCTCGCAAGGCCCGGTCTCTTGTAACCTACTCAATTGAACGAAAGATAAACATGCTGGCAAGAACAATTTAGAGGAATCAAATGAATGGACAAATGCTACCTTTGCAACAATACTTGCTCCACTCACGACTGGATAAAGACTATCAGCCTTCTTTGCAACAACAAATTTGATAGAAGGAAATCTTTCAGACAGTTTTATTCTATATTTCTCAGGATCTCCAACTGTATCCACATACACCTGAAACCCAATCATGTTACCATGTAAGCAGTTTTAACCTCAATTGTGGCATTATTTAATGACAGCAATGCCAAAGCAAGTTAACAAGCACTTAAAGTGCAAAAGTTGTTGTAGGTTGACACATCTTCGCATGTTTAATCCAATGTAGCACATAGATTGTAAGAGGAAATGGTCCATATAATTAACTCACACTTACGGTTAGATAAGCACGCATTCGGGGGAGAAGCCACATCCTCTAAGTCAGAAAAAAGCCTTACCTCAGTTAAAAAAACTCCCATGTTTAGCACCCTAGTCACAAGGCCACTAGCAGAATCATGCGAGATCTCATTTAGGTTTACCTTGATCCTAAAGAGAAAAGACAAGAAAACATTTAAATAACAGAAATGTCAAGGGATGCCAGAAGAAATCTAATCACACTAGCTACTTACTTCTTAAGCATTTTAGCTGAGAGCTCCCTCGGATCAATAACATCAACAGCCCATCCAAGCAATTCATTAGCCTTTAAATTTTCCAATAACTTCTCCCTTTTCTCTTCTTTTAAAGTCTTTGAATCTAAAGGCAACAAAAAAAAGGCATCATCATCAAATGTGAATAAAACCATTCCATATTTGAGCCCTTGTACAAATATGCAATCCTTCTTTTAACTCCAATTCCACCTTTTAGAAATACATCACATACCATCCTTCAAGCACTTGTACAAATCTTACTAAAAACTTTCCCATCACTCAAGCTATAGTCTAAAAATGAAGGGTACATGCGCTAATAATGTCATTTGCTGAAACAAATCAAAACTTTCAAATATAAAGGTGAAGTAAACGATATACTTTTGCTACACATTCTAATAATTCTCATATAACATCATTCCAGCTCCAATGCAAACGGAAATTAAAAAAGTACGGACACAAAAAGGGGCCAGACATTTCCAAGAAACTAAACAAAACCCAGATCAAAACTAAGTTTAAGAAATCAAAACCTGCAAAGTTGAGGGTAGAAAGAGTCTTCTCATAAGAACGTGCACAGTACAAGCATGCGTACACCATAGGTCCTGAAACAAGACAAACAATTAACCCCGCACAAAAGACTTCAAGAAAATAAATTGAAAATAAGAAAAGAAAACCCAGAAAGAAATTGTTAGAAGAGTATAGAAATGTGAAGCAAAACAAATACGAATAGTAGTAACGTACCAAGAACTGGACCGCGACCAGCTTCATCTATGCCCATAATGCAAGGCCTTGACGCCCAATCGGGGAGTGTTGACTTGGATTCCATTGTCCGCAGAGCTTCTTACAAGGAAACCCCCCTCCCCCTTCTCTGTTTGAGACTGTATATGGACAACGGCGTCTGTGTCCCGCCAGAAATGAGGGGGTAGTAGATGAATTTTGGCAAGATGTGAAATAGACAAGTGTTTCACGCTTGGCCTATACCTTGGGCCTAAAAAAATATGGGATAGTTAGGCTAATTAAACTTCTTTTTAAAAAAGAAAAAGAAAAAAAAAGAATAAAGGGTGATTATAGGGTAATTATCTAAGTACCAGTTAAACCATCTTGTCAATGGTATTTAATTTAAAATTAAAAGGTTTACTTTTTTTTAATTTTAGGTTTGGATAGTATAATTATTAATATAATAATTATTGTAAATTTATATAGTTATTGAATTTAAAGTGTGAAATTAATTAAGGTACAAATTGACTTAATAAAAAAACTAATTATATGTTCAAAAATCGGATTGAAATAAAAATCTTAATTAAACTAATTCTCCCTCTCTTATTTTGAATCACACAAAACCGAACAGGTATAATTTAATTTATAGAACTTTCAATTTTGCTATTTCTTACAAACTTTGGTTTAATTGATTTTTTTGGTTTTATCAAAACTAAATTGTCCTCCTTTTTTTTTTTCTAACCGAAATTATATTAAAATACAGAAAATTGCTCATTTTGAACATATCTGAATTTACTCGCTCTTCCCAGGCCAATCACATCTTAACTCGGAGCAAAATCATTGAATTAATGTTTTTTCAGGCAAAAAAGCAATTTAAGAGGGACTTGAAAAAACAAAAATAAAAAAAAGAGATTAAACATCGAGAGGATAAGTATCTCTAATATATCTTGATATAGATTTTCACCATCCAATCTAAAAAACTTGGTAGTATTTCTTCTCTATCATTCGCTGGCCAAAGATCCATCCAGTGTGTACAAATTAACAGTTTCAAAATGGCACCCTAGGCAAAGGCAAGCATCAGAAACACAAATTAACACCAGTTGCTTGAGCTCTATACAAGAGCACACTGCACATCTTGTATAACTCTATGAACAGTAGGAAAAGGCAGCAATCCATTCTCATGTCTGCATCCTACTAGATGATCCTATGAAGCATGGAGGCGACGAGCTTTTCCTCTTTGCAACTTATAATCAAATCCAAGTACTGCATTGCTTCTCGAGGGAGAAGGCCTTGGATAAAAGAGCTGAACAAATCCGAGTGAGTCACTTGCATCACGTTAAAACACTGCTCCACTACCCGTAATTGCTGCTCTTTGCTCAGCTCCAAAGCCTCCATCAATGGCAATACATCTCTCTCCTCCTCTTGGAAGTGCTCTTTACTATGTTCCTATTAGCACATTGCAATAACCCAAATTACTCATTACCTTTAGAGATTCGACAAGGGGGCACGGGAAAAATTCACAGGCAGATAGATATTTTTTATTATTATTATTTGAGAAAACACCATTCCATGAAAGTGCATTTTGCACGTTCAGTTAAACAAATAAAATCTCATTTAACTTTAGTTTTTATAAAAAAATATATGTAGCAACTCAAATTCAAAACCTACTAAACAGATCCCAAATTTTTTATCATAGTATTTGAATGGCAGATAGATACTTGTTAAAGCCAAACTAGCCCTGCAGCCCTATAACATCTAGGAATGGCAATAAACTTGGCTTGCACCACACTACTCAGGTATGCCCTATCTTTCTCAGATTGTTAAAGAAAAACATTAAAAAGGGATGGGATTATACCAGCAACGATCTGAGCCGAGTGGAAAGGTTCCGAAGAGCCTCTCGGTAATCATGGCTTCCGGTGTCAAGAACTGCAATTGATTTTATATCTTCTTTGATTCCATTCATGATGGGCAGGTCCCTTCCATGTTCCTCATTTGCAGCTTTACATAGCCCTGAATCATCACATTCAATTTACAGATCTTAAACATCCTTAGAATGTACATCGCTCCCACAAAAAAATCTCAACAAAAAATACAAAAGATTTTCTTCACGTTTTGCAAGTAATCTTCATCAGTTTGAAAACACAACCCCATCTTTAGCAAGCATAATCAAATTTAACTACACAGTTTTTTTCAGGAGAAACAAATATTCCCGAAACATTGCGATTAAAATATTAGTTCGCGGACAGGCTGACATGGTAAATCTGTGACTTCAAGCCTGATTGTCAAATATTTTTTCGTGGGCGGTTAAAATATTGCAACCCAAACCATTTTTCAGGTCAGATCTCGTACCGGACGAAAAAGGATGTCCCCAATTCCTTACCTCGCTCAGCCGTTTCCAAAAGCGGGAAAACCACACGCTCCTCCATTTGCGCGTGCTCAACCATGACCTCCAACAACTGTGAATAACTCTTTTGAAACTTCTTCACCTCCATCCTCTCACTCCCCATTGCGGGATCACCATTCCTCCTCCCACCACGTGTCACCAAATCTTCACTCCACCTCACCATCCTCTCCAAATGCCACACCACACTCCTATGTTGCAGCTCCACCATTTTCACCACCAACGCCGCCGTCTCACCTCCCTCCTCCACCATCACAACCAACGGAGGCTGCGGCAACTTCACATCAATGAACCGGATCATCATCTCCCGGGTTCCCGAGATCGTTTCAGACCCGATTTGAACCACTGGTTGCGGGTCATCACTGGGTGCAAACTGAAGCGCTCTGGTCTTGTAAAGAAGAGCAAAATGAATGTAGAGGGTGGAAATGCTGGTGGGGTCACCGGATAATTGGACGGCTGTTGTTGATTTGATGAAATCATATGGAGCTATCTCAGCCATAGCTTGTTTTGAATTTGTAAAGCAGTTGCAATTACCCATCTTCCTTTCTCTTAATGTTTTGTAAAGAAGACACAAATGGGTGTTGGATTATGGTTTCATTTTGTGGGTCAGAAGTAACAAGAGAGTGAAGAGTGTAGAGCAAGAAAAGATTACCAATGAGGGAAGGTGATGGGTTAGTTAGAAAAAGGGAAAAGAGTTATTGAATAAAGTAGTGGAAGGATGGTGACAAGAACAAACTGTAAGAGAGAAGAAATCTTGATGAAAGAAAGCCTATCTTTCTGCATAGAAACTTAATTATTTTCTTTTAATAAAACTGAGACAGAGGGTCAGGGAGGGGGAGGGGCTTGATCTTGAAGAAGAAGACGAAGAATTTCCCTCCCTTTTTTTTTCTTACCAGAAATTGGTGCCTTGGAAATAGGAGTTTAGAGACGTTAATTCTAAATTGCATTTAGCTCCTGTGTCATTTTTATTTATATCATTCTGGTCCTTTTCCGTTATTTTTTCCATCTCACCATCTCAATGTTGTATCGTTGGTTTAATTTTTCATTGCTACTGAAAATAAATCAGGCACAGTATTATCTATTTCATACTTTATCTTATGGGATTAAAATCTAAAGTATATTTTATACGATAATATAATCTTTAATAAATATGCTATGCAATTTTTTAAAATTTAAGTATAAAACTAAATTTAGTCTATGAAAATCAATGTGTGAATATACTAATTTTATATCAAAAACATTTATTATTGTTATTGTTATTATTAATGTTGAGGATCCAATGATTCTTGAATATATAGAGGATCAAGATGACATAAATTCGAAACAAGGGGACTCGATTTAACGTTTGTCGTGGTTGTCTGGTTAGCTGGCACTGCTTCTGGTACATTGTGGATTGCTGACACGCTATTAAAACATGATGTTATTAATTAATTCTCATTTTTTTTTATTAATTTGTGAATTGTTTCCTCTGGGTGAGCAGATAAAGAATGGAGTATTTGTGGTGGGGAGGTGGCACACTAAGGAAAAATTATTGTCATGGTTGTTAAGTTTGGTAAACTCAGTGAGTTGACTGTTCACTTGAAAAAATTGTGTCATCGTGAAACTCCAGAGCAAAGTTTCAGAGTGCATGGGCCAAGCCCATGTCCAATTTTCCGAGAGGCCAGCCCGGACAGACACGTGTCCATATTAAACAAAGAGGATCACATCAGATTAGTCCCCAATTTATACACCATTACCCAACTGAGTCCCATCCTGTTGTTTCGTATCAACAAGATCTTCAATCAACTCACCGATCCTCATCCAGGCCCCTCCTCGAAATCCTCAGCGTCTTTCTGTCTCAAACAACTATCGTAAGCAATATAAGAACGTCATTTTTAAGACAACTCAATGTTTTTACCAAAAACTCTTACAATAACACCAGAAAAAGGACGTGATTGAGGATTGGTTTACAGATTGAGAACTCCGTGTGTAGAAGACGAAGCAAATGTGAGATGATCGGTTGTTTTCATGGTATAATCCAAAACTCCATAGTTTTCTGCCCAGATCAGCAGCACCAGGACTTCGTCCTCTTAGTCGGAAACTGGAAGGGGTTGTTTCATGAGTAATGGAAGCAGACCTGGTTGCCTGCTCCTATGGTTATGGCTGCCGGCGGTGACTTAAAAACTCAGTCTATCGCGATCACTAGACGTCAGAGTTTTTTTATATATAAAGAAAACAGCCAAGAAGACGTACCTGTGCCTTATTTGTCTCTGCTTTTACTTTCCGTAAGGGACTATTACCCCTCATACAGTAATAATAATCAATGTTATTTGGCCTTGATGCAATGTACGATTTAAAATCAAATCACCTCTGACCATCAACTTTGAAAGTTCTTTAAAAATTCACTTTGAGTTGAAAAAAATAGGAAATTAATTTTCTTTTTAAATGGTTTTGAATGGAAATGCTAAAATCATGATGTAAAATATTTTAAAAATTATCCATTTAATATTTTGAATACAAAAATCACTTTAAAAGTGAATTCTTATTATATTATCAAACATATACTTAATATCCAAAAATAAACAAATATAAATATTCATTGTCTTTCCTTGTCGTTTGAGACGGCATTAAAAATTATTTTTTAAATATAACAATGAATGAAAAATCCTGGCAAAAATATAGAGAATAAATATGATTTAATATTGTAGATATAATTCATAATTTAATGTTAAATCAAAATATTTTTTATGAAATAATGATTACACTGAGAAACTAGACACTGAAATATTATATCAAACTATTAATAAAAATTTTAATATTTAAAGTATTTTAACACTTGCTAAACAACACATCTAATTTTCAAATATAAATTAATTGATTGTTAAATTGATAATAAATAAAAGTATTCTATTCTATTTTATTAGAATTAAATTGACAATCCAGCCCAAAAACACTCCTTTGAAAGGTAACTGTGTAGGAAAATAACAATTTTAGGTGATGGGATAACTAGGAGGCAGAAATGGGCAGTGAGAAATGCTACAAAACAAAAACACAGCATGGTAATTAATACTGCATGGAGTGGTATTTTTTTAAAAAAATATTTTTAATTAAAAAATCTGGTATTTCAAAATCATTTTCATGTACTAATATAAAAAAATTAAATAAAAAATATTATTTTAATATATTTTTAAATAAAAATAACTTAAATCACCTTTCATACCCAAATAAAGAAAGAAACTGAGAACCATTAATTTTTCATCTCAAAATTAGTTTTGCTGGGTTTTTTATGGTATAGAAATAGTATTTTAAATTAAAAATCTTCGCTTTCCTTGCCCTATTGCATGTGCTTTGTCCCATCTTGAAAGGGATTTGGCACTCATGCGTGCTTCTCTCTACCTATAAGTAGCACTCCCGAGCCTTTACCGATTCCATATTTCTTCATTTCATTCCTGTTTTAATCAACTTTCTAGCCTTGTTTGTCAGTTTTAGCCATGGAAGGCAATAGCTCCTCTAGTCTCAAGGACATGTTGAAGTCCCCATCACCCCCGAAACCAGTACTCGCTAGGTCTGATCAATCCACACCTGCAACATGGGCTAATCCAGTTTTTTCAAACCCGAAAGAAACCTCCACTGTTGCTGGTGATCAATTTGCTGACCTTTCTCTTGAAGAGAGTTCTCTCTCCTCCATCAACTCTTTCGACGCAGCATTACCATATTCGTCTTCTTCATCTTCGTCTTGTTTGTTTAGTCACTCTGATTTGCAGAGTGAGGCCAGTTCTGATGAGAAAGAGGAGGTCATCATGAACGTGGAAACAAAAAGGGACGTGGTTTTCGGGAATTCAACCAGAAAAGAGGGAGTATTCCCCCCGCCAATCTCTTCCTTGGAACTCTTTAATAAAGGTATGCGTTACAGTTATCTCAACTGCGAGGAAAACGATACCCTTGTTCTTGAGGAGATAAAAATCCCGCACGGGGACATTCTGCGTGCGAACCGCTCGGGTGGGCGCTTGAGGCTTGCTTTTGTCATTTCAGATAGCGAGAGCTCTGATATGGAAGAGGAGGAAGAGATCAACGGCAATGTTGGATAGGCCTTGTTGATCTCTCTGTGTTCTTGTTTTTCATGGTCGGTGCTGTTACATCCTGCAGGTAGACCTGCTTGTTCTTGTCTTTTGTTGTTGCCAAGCAAGAGTACGACGGCAAGTGTTCAGTTTCTTTTCTACTTTTGCCAAGCACTCTTAGGGTTGGGTTCTGTGGAAATGGAACTATGTCGTTCAAGAACTATTGATAATTAAATTCCAAATAAAAAAAAATGTGAGTACTCTCTCTCTAATTAATATGTTTTTTGTGTATATTAACATCCGATTAATTTCGAGTTCAGTTAAATATAAATTATTATCGATCCTGAACAAGTGATTGTTTGAAATTCATAAAAACATATATCAAAATTAAAAATTTACTTCAAATTAAAAAATGATTTTTATCAGCTATACAAACCATTAATTCAAGATTTAAAACTATGGGATGTTTTTATTATCATGTCGTTTATCAGATAAATATATAATTAGCTTCAAATTAACTTTTAATTAAACAATGATATATAATTAGGTGCGATATTCTTAAATTTAATAACTTGGTATTTCACTTAATTGAATAACGTGTGCTCAAATAGGAGAATTTATGTATATATAAAAAAAAACATTTAATGGAATAAGTAGGAGTTTATAGTCTCTTAAATAATTAACGAAAGATTCTTTTCACAAATTTCAGATTTAAATTAAGCACCCGTGTTTAATTGGACGGATTTATAGTTTTAGTAGTTATTTAATCTCTATTCAGTGTAGATTATTCAAAAAATAAATATATTAGCGATGAGTAATTACAAAAAAACCATAGTGATGTCAGATATATATATATATATATATATATATATATATATATATATATATATATATATATATATAATTTCTTCTTAATTTAAATGTGCGTAAGATCTTTAAATTCATGGACATATGAGACTCGTTGCCAATTAAAGTTGCTGCCATAAATGAAAACCCTAATGATTTTGGCTTGGTAACTTGGACACGCCTCTTTCCACACGTGTAACGATGCCCTGAATTAGGCCACGAAAGCACAGGAACCCGAAGGACTTGTAAGCTCTTTACTTTCATATCTTGCCTGCATCTACTCACAAGCCTGTCTGATTACAGGACTCGGAGCCCTCGTGTAAAAAGCATGCCATAAATATATAATTTATATTATTTTTTAATATATTTATTCGAGTATAAGCTTTTTATACTTCAATTTTTTATACAACTTTACATCAGATTGTATTTAATTTTTATAAAATAAAATAAAAATAATAAGATTTATTTTTAAAATCATTAAATCGATAGAATTCTAATATTATATAAAAACATCATCCCGTGAATTGAAGAAGGTGTTGTCATTATCAGTGCAAAGAGAAGACTACGTTCATGCACTCTCCTCGTCTCTCCCTTTTCAATGGGCTAAGATGCTCCAGTACAAGAGAGATACAGCGTTTAGTAACTCACTCCTGTAAGATAAAAGAAATTAAAAAAAGTACAGAATATTTCTCTCTATTTCTTGCTATCTCTAAACGTTATCACCTGATTAATATATCGCGGATAATATAAATTATAAATAATTATAAGTTTGAATTTCAACATATCATTTTATTAGATAAAAATTAAACCATTTAAAAAGTTTCTTGTGTTTCCATGGACGGCTATAGTTTCTTGCGTGGACTTGCTTGTTATTGATGTTGACCGGGAAGAGTTTACGTCGTCTACGCACCGCTATTGCTTTTTGCCAAACTCCTGCAGACGATATATAATTGAAACATTATGTGGGCGACATGCAAGACGGGATCCATTTTTGTGGTTCAAGGAAAAAACAATTCTCGTGGAACTTCCGTTGATATGGTCGCTGGATTTGGGAAAGTAAATACAAAGGAAAATAAAAACAAAGTCATCCGCAATATCTTGTCATCATTATGAAGCAAAATCAAAGTTTTTTTTCTTCTTTTTTTTCACTGGAAAACACTATTTCTAAAAATATATATTTTATAGTCCCGGATGAAAGAATAAAATTCTATTATTATAAATTTTATAAAAAATACATATCCTGACTCGAATTTAAGATATACTATACAGATCATAAATTTTCTATCATAAAATCATAGCCCTTGTATATCAAAATCAAAGTTGATAGATGAAAAGTTTGGAAGCATGCTTGCACATTAGTTGATATACTAATAACTAATTACTTTTAAAAAGTGGTGGTCCTTCTCTTCAGGACTCTATTTTAAAAATATTTTTGAAAAAAATAATTTTTATATTTTTATTTTAAATTAAAAATAGTATTTTTAAATGATTTTGATGTGGTGATATTAAAAACATTTTTTTAAAAAATACAAAAATATTATTCTAATAATTTTCTAGTTTGAACCCTAAAGAACAAACATATTTTAGTGATCACGATTAAGTATTTTTTTCACATAATTGCGGCCCTTTTTTTTAATTTCAAGTAAACAAATATAACTTTGTTTTTATCAATAATTATATGATTGCTCGTAGACTTGATGTTTGGCTTTAATAAATAAATTTATTTCATTTGTATTTTATTTTTTATATTAAATTAAAAATATTTAATCATTTTAATGAAATGATATTAAAAATAATTTTTAAAAACTTAAAAATATATATTATTTTAATATATTTATAAATAAAAATAATTTTCTAAAACAACGAAATCCCAACTCCCTAGCTATTAGAGCCCCAATAATATAACGTCACAGTAAAATCTGTTTGAGATTCCCATGATTTTCTCCACACAAACCAATCATAATAAAGATACATCAGCAAAAAAATTTCATGCTTGAGCTGCACCAATCATATTTTAGAAAAATATTTTATCGGCAATCAGTGAGGACAGGTTTTTTTTTAGCCCTGTGAACGTGAATCAATTTCAAATCAAAGTAACATAGTGTAGAAATGATGGGACTTTGCAAGACCGGCGTGCGAGACGGTGGTCTTTCATGCCCACTCGACAGCTTGGAGGCCTAGGCATGATGAGTAGACAGCCTAACGTATATGAATAGCCCGGGATTTCCATCTAATTATTTTTGGATTCGATACCACCCTCTTTATTATTTGTTTGAGCTCAGATTAAAGGAATAAAATTTTAGTTATTTTAATAAGTATATGCTGATTTAAATTTTAAATTTGCAAATTAAATTAAATTTCAAGATGAGTAACAGCACATCACGAACCATTAGCCCCTGTGAGGACGATTTCCATCTAATCTCCGAGGTGGGATCGTGGATCGAATTTCGTGGAGGTCACAGGAAGATGTCGGGATGTGTTCCTATCACTGAACCACTCCTTTAATGATTTGAATGATGAATCTTTGATTGATGGGAAACATCCGGTTTACCCTTTGATAGAATCAAGGCAACGTGGTGTGCGATATAAACACGTGACAGAAGTTTTTGGACTTGGTGAATTTAATGAAACCTCATATATTACATTTTTTTTAATATATATATATATATATATATATATATATATATATATAACTGAATTTAACCTTCAAGTATTTATTGACTAATTTTACAAGATTGATCATGTCTTCCAAACTAGATATTGAGTTTAGGTTAAAATTTATAGAAAAATATCAGGTACATGAAAATATATCGCAATAGACTAATTTTATATGATTGGTCATATCTCTCAAACTATATATTGAATGTAGTTGAAAATTTATAAAGAAATGTCAGACACATGAAAATATATCATGATAGATTTTCTAGTCAAACATAATTAAAAAAACATATTAATTTAGATAGTCAAAATTACTAAATAAATCTTGTCAAATTTATCAAACTAGACTTTCATATATTCAAAATCATAGAAGGAATCATGTTGCAATTCTGACTAAAAGAGAAACTAGACATATTAATATTTTGAAATATATATGGTAAATTTAGTAATTCATCATATATAAAATTATATATGATTAAAATCACAACTGAAATCTACATAAAATTTATAAAAATTAAATATTCAGGCTATATAAAAAGAATTTAACAAATTTTGTTAATTAATTATAATAGTATCCAATCTCTTTACATTCCATAACTAAATAATCCAAGTTCACATTGTGTTTTTTATGACATTGCTTAAAAAAAAACGATTTTGAGAAATTTGCCTTGCCCCGTCAAAGAAAAGGATCCTTCAACTACCAAGGCAGAGCCAAAGGGCTTATCACCTTCCCAAATTCCAAAGCATCAATCAATCATGTACCATATATGCTCTAGCTATTCAAGAGGTCTGCGACTATAAGACAAGGATTCTTTCACCATTCATGAGGTGCACAGGCATTTTAACTTTAGTCGGTGTCCATCCTCTCGTGAATCCTTCTCTACCATTCGCGATTCATCCAATAGCAGAACTCAGGGCTGTGTGCTTCTTACGTGATGCATCATTAGTTATCACCTGGTTGATCTCTTGATCTGGTTTTAAATTTCCAGTTATGGCTTCTTTTGCATGCAGGGGGTGAATTGTAATTTTGCATATTCCCTGGTTAACTCGTGGGGGTACTTTATTTTCCAGTGTTCCTATCTAGGAGTCCTAGTCTGGGTGCTGGCTACGAGATGGTCTGTGTAATCTTGAAGAACCTCATACTCCCTTTGAAAATCCCAGCTATAAATCCCAGCAATAAGTTGTATTTAATTAAATAAGTAGAAGAAACAGTACAGTATGTATTATCGAAAGTATTGGTGATAATCTACTTGTGGGTTCAGTGAGATTCCTCAATTAGCAATGTGTGGCGAAAGCCACTAACAATTCAAGCTCAAAGAATAATTCATTACCAGTTAGGCCAAACTCCTACAAAAGAAGTGATATCAACAGAAATACAGAACGATTATCAAGCGCAGAGATTTAATTACAGTGTTGAAAGGGTAGATCTTAATTCCGGGAGTAGTTTCCATGTTCAGGTACCATTGTTCAACAGAATATAAAGCAAACTGCGAATGCTATCACATTAGCCATCTCGCTACCCTAGCAGTCTTAGCATTTGAAACCTCCACAAGCGACAAACCACAGGATCAGAACAAGGACAAGGACGACTCCTCCCACCATCAACTTCATTTGGAGACTCTGAAGCCACATCTTCCGTCGCAATTGCCTTCCTTGCCTCTGGAAGCTGTCAGCCTGTATTTTTTAACATAGAAGGACAGAAGCAAACTGTTACAAGGTCCCCCAAAACGGCGCACTCATAGGTAAGGTAACCAATGGATGGCATGTACCTGGAACTGGAGGTTCTCTGTCTTATCTACCAGAAGTTCAATCTTCTCTCCACGGTCCAAAACCTGAAATTCACTAAATGAGCCATTATATTCAACAAAACCTGTTAATCACTTTGGTGGTTGACGAAAGGTAATTTTTTACCCAATCTTAGTTCACTGCACATAATATAAACAACTAGTCTTACTTATAAGTTATAAAAGTAGTTTAACTTGTTTCAAGTGATGAACAAACTTGCCCAACTCCGAGCCACTCAACTTGCAACCATGTGATATCAATCACATGTTAGTAGCAACTGCAGCTGTCAATCTCAACCAAATATGCCCATCTCCAATGTTGCGTGTCAGCTATAACACTGGGTACTTAATTGCACAAGGTATTGGATGATTCCAAACATAAAATTCACTCTACCATACTGGTGGTAAATGCAAAAGGAACCAGAGTCCCATCCATTTGTTGGTACAAAAAAAGGAAAAGAAAACAGAATCCATATTTTGACTTGAATTTGAATATCTATAAGAATCAATATGCTGTATAGATTAAGTAGCAGAAAGTATATTTTGACTTGAATGCTGAACATAAATTAGTTTATCACCAACATTACTCTCAACAAAAAATGAAACATGAAAAATTTACCTTTTCAAATGCTGAACATAAATTGGTTTCACACCACCATTACTCTCAACAAAACATGAAACATATACCTTTTCAATATTGTCCATCATAATCCCCTTGACCTCCGTGATCTGAGCCTTTAACTTGGACAGCTTACTGATCTCTTCTGGGTGGTTCAAGCAGTACTGCATGTGCTCCTTTAGTCTTGGCCTGTTAAACAGGACAGAATATCATAAGTTAATGTAACATGCAACAACAAAAACCTTAAAATTTAACATAAACAGAACCACACACCCAAACTCCCGGTCAAGATTGTAGGCAATGCTAAATCGATCTTCAAACAAGTCATCGTCGTCATCGTCATCAGCTAGTGGGTGTGCCTCATTTTTTATACTGGCGCTATAGCGCTGTTTAAAATCATCCTTCACCCGCTCAAGAAACACAAAAGGCAAACCCCTCCCAGCTGATTCATCTGCGACAGCTAGAAAAACTGCAAACCCAAAACAAAAAACCTTCAGCGCACATTTCCCTATGACAAGAACCTAAACTCTAAATCAACAGCCAACAAGAGCAGAATAATACCAAATCCATTATCAATGAGGAAGTTAAACGTGTGCCCATCACAAGAATACGTGTACTTGCTGCTATTGGAAGGGAGCTTCTGCAAACACTGAACAGCAATGGTACTAAAGTTCCCCGTATACGAAGTGTGCTCCGCTAAAACCACATTTCCCTTTGCCACGAAACTATATATCAAGCCTCTCTGACTACTCATCTCTCAAGATTATCGTTTTCCTTCACCTCAGGATACTCAAAAATAATATAAAGCTGACAAAAAAACAGTCAAGGGTCCAAAAATCAGACAACATTCAAACCTCAACAGCAAAACACAGAATTCTCGTCCAGATTACAAATAGTCGAAATAAACAAAAACCCGGCCCACAAATTAGTCTATGATTATAGATTAGCCATATAATAAAAGTAGCAAACATATTTAGATAGCCACAAATACAGCTCCAACAGTAAAAAAAACAAACCCTCGGATTTACAAAGAAAACAAAGCTTCCATCTAATCTTATGCGAAAGCAAGCTAATACAAACATCAATTCACAGAAACTCAACCCTGATCCTCTCTTGGGCTAAAAAGAAAGAAAGAAAGAAAAAACACGAGAAAGAGCAAGGAAAACGAAGGGATTCCGAATCCAACAACAGAAACTTCGAAACCCGTACTTGGGTTTTTCATGTGAAGAAGATAGAGAGTCAAAGCATGCATTAACTACATATTTTCCACCCAATTTTCCTTGATCTTCTCGGCAACCAAACAGAAGTAATGCAAACAGAATCTATAAAGGATTCTGAGAAATAATTGCAAATTAGACAATTTGAATCATTTTATATGACAGGTTTTGAAAATCTAATCATCCAATTAATTAAAAAAAAAAAAGAATTTTACTATTGTCGTGAAAAATCTGATCCAAATCAAGATGAATTAAGGAAGAGCGATAGCGGGGGAACCTGGAGTTTGCTGGCAGTGCAAGACTTGTCACTTGAGCCGTCGAGCGATGTGGTGGATAGATGTTGGTGCTTTTTATTTTATTTTATTTTTCTGTGGAATATTTAGAATTTACTCTTAAGAAATAAGAAAATAAATAGATTATATATTTTATTTCAGTCCCTGTAACTCATCATTGTTCAGATTCTACCGTTATAGTTTTCACAGGTCCCCAATTTGACCCCTAAAGCTTTTAGTTGAAAAAATATAATTTCATAAATTATCTCAAATAAAATAAATAATAATCAAAATAATAGAGATCAAATCTAAAATTTTTTTAAAAAAATAAAAGGTGAATAAATTAAAATAATAATAATTAACATTTCATAAATTATTTCAAATAAAATAAGTAACAATAAAAAAAATGAGGACCAAATTTGATAGATAAAAAATTTCAATAAAAAAATGATAAGAAAAAAACAAATATCAATTATAAAAATAAGAACCAAAATTAATATAAAAATTAAATTTTAAGAGATGAAATTGAAAAATAAATATTCAAAACAAATTATATATAACAATCAAAAGTTTGAGGATCAAATTTGATATAATCAGCAATATTTTATTTTTCTGTGGAATATTTAGAATTTACTCTTAAGAAATAAGAAAATAAATAGATTATATATTTTATTTCAGTCCCTGTAACTCATCATTGTTCAGATTCTACCGTTATAGTTTTCACAGGTCCCCAATTTGACCCCTAAAGCTTTTAGTTTTTACCGCTGATTTTTTTTAGGAGAGAGGTATTTAATTGACAAATTACAAGATTCAATTTTTTAATCAAGACATAAATTAAAACACATTGCTTACATCAACTAAACGGATGTCAAGAAATTTAATTATTTTTATATTTAATTAAATATCATATCATGGAAGGTGACCAAGACTAGCAGTTGGTCAACACATTCTTATCGTGAGTTATGTAAAATTGAATAGCAAGTTAAGTTTATTGGCTTAAATCGTGTTAAAAAAAAAAACACAATTTCAAACTCTAGATAATTGGTAATATATATATTTGTTATAAATATTTTTCATAAATCAAATTAAAAATGAAATATAAAAAAAAAAACAAGAGTAAAATTCAGAGATAAATGGTCAACATAGAAATTCCCCACAGGGGAATTTCTACTTTTACAATTCAGGCAGTGCCTTCTTCTCATAACTGGAAAAATAGTCTTGGAACCAACTGTACGTGTATTCATTTACATGCTTGTTACCTAGCAAGGCTAATAGTTCGTTCATGTGAGCTTTTATCGAAAAAACAATTAAGAATAACAGATAGCTGATTTTTTTGTGTCAATATTGATGTCCGGTACAGCTTGCTTGTGTAATCTTGACTAATTTTAAGGCTCCTAAGATTAATAACTATGAAAACCTCAAATAGTTATCATAGCACTAAAATAAATAAATAAAAAACTCCTTAATCAGAGTCTCTTGTAACCGGTGATATAGTAGATATAGTTGTTGGTTCCTTTTCCTTGACATGGCAGGTATAATTTCTCGGCGATTGCAGCTGTTATTCGTTAGTGAGGCGGAAAAAACAGGAAATTTCTGCAGAAATTAGTTTCAGCAGCCACTAGGCAGTAATTAACTTGATATCCAGATGATCACATTTCTTTTGATCTGCGGTCGGTATCCATTACTCAGATGGCCTCTACGTATTCGGCAAGTTTCAGGGTAAGGATTAAGAGGAACCATGCAAGCAATTTCAACCTAACTTCCTGGGATTTTCATCTACGTACTCGAGCCCTGCATGTGTGCCTATATATATATTAATGGAGGGTTGAAAATCAAGCTAATCACACACCACTCAATTCCTCTTTATACCAAATTTAGATCCCTGCCACCTTTCCTCAAAAACCTTACACCCATAAATGGGGTTCTGCAAGAGAATACCTTTTGTGATAGTAAAAGCCATGCTTCTTTTGTTCCTCATCTTTCTAAGTACCGCAGAAACTGGAGCGTTTGCAAGGACCATGAGGCCGGCAACCTCTGGTGCAAACACGGTGTATGATCCAAACAGTTACAGCCCGGCTAGCTCCTCTCGCCCTAATTGCAAAACGTACATCCCTGGAGATTGCGGAAGTCGGCCCTAAATCCTCATGTTGCTCTGTCGCATGTCCATCTTCCAAATCCTCATGGCGGCCGCGGGTTAGCCTGACCTATTTTTAAACGTGAATGATGTTGCTAGCTAAGTGTTTGTTCCTTTTTTTCTGAATCTGTTATTCCGACGTGTTTTTCTCCGATCCCATCGGTGAAAGATCCGTCATATAAACGATGGCCGGATCGATTGATAAAATGAATATGGCGTCTGTATATATTCACTTTCTATTTCTCTAATTATTTTTATCTTGTACATTTATGTTTACGGTCCAAGTAATAAATATCCAAGTTTCTTTTTTGTTTCAATTCCAATATGTACTTTTATTTTATGAAACGCGGATTGATGGCAGATATTTTCAAAACACGCGTGCGTGTACGCACACATATAATTTTTATTCAAGACTAATTGAGCGGCTTCATGCAAAATTTATCATAACTTCAATCATGTATATATACTTCGGCTTAATTATTAATTATGATTATTAGATTATGAATATTCTCCGGCTGATTAACCATGTGCCATTGCCCATGCAAATTCCATAGCATTTCCCTTAAGTACCAGGAAATCAATTAGCTATAACTAGCCTCGTTACACTTATATGACTTGGAGTTCAGAGAGGGTACGTGGAGCATGCTGAGCTTGCTTTTTAAAAAATTAAAAAAAAAAACTTACTTGAAAAAAAAAAAAAAACTCTTTTTTTTTGGATTGAGTAATTCCATTTATAGAAAGTATATACGTTAATATATATATATACGTTAATATATATATATATATATATATATATATTAACGTATATATATATATTAACGTATATACTTTCTATAAATGGAATTACTCAATCCAAAAAAAAAGAGTTTTTATTTCGTGGCTGACTTAATTTGTGGAGAAGATAAAAAGTCAACATAATCAGGCTAGCTTTACAAAGGTTGTGTCCCTTGCCAGGAAAGGCTGTGATGATCGATTTGCACCCTGTATCGGCTTGCTGGCCCTTGTTTTACTAGCTAGCCAGGAGATATCTTGTGATCCTTATTTCTTGGGCATATATACTGGGGTCTTGCATGGCTACCATGCTGGTATTTCATTTGCAGAGTATTCATTTTAATTAATTAATCTGAAGATGAGCATGCAAGGGAATCATACTGCAGCTTGCACACATGTTTACAGACAAAAAAAATACCATCTTCCTGGAGATTATACCTCCTTAATTTACAGAGCATATGAATACATTTTGAATATTCAGTTATGCAAGAACCTGCGGGCTTGATTTCCTGGTAATTTACATGAAGAAATTATATATAGTTTACCATATAATAGCAAGACAAATACTATATTTCATCACGGAACCCTGTTCCCTTTCCTTTTCTTTTGCTGCAGAAAATTCCAAACTGCCTTCTTCAGAACATACTTGTCCACTTGACTTTCCACACGCGCTCACGTTTATACATCGTTTACTAAATACATACAGACAAGAACACCATATTCCTGGTAATTTACAGAAATAATTAATCATAAACCTGTTCCTTTTATTTTTAAAAATAGAAAAGATACAAAAATCAAGCGGCTATAATGGGAAGTCTAATCAAAGAATCATTTAAAAATAAAATAAAATAAAATAAGATTAAATCTAGCATGATCAAAACTGGATTGATGGCTATTTAATTATTATTTTAATTGATTGCTACAGGTGAGTGTTTGGACTCTAAAAATAGATATGGTAGTGTAATAAAATATAACTGGGATTGTGTTTAGTTTGTCCCTACTAAAAGTGTAGTGATTAATCAGCACACATGATCACTATTTACGGAGTCTTTGTTAAAGAGTTTCAAAATATTTTTGAATTTTTTTATTTTTTATTTTAAATTAAAAAATTAGTATTTTTAGATTATTTTTATGTGCTAATATGAAAAATAATTTTTTAAAAAAATATATTATTTTAATATATTTTTGAATAAAAATATTTTCAAAAACAACTTCAGTCAAACTCTCATGCAGGCAATCAGTTTAAGATATTGTACTAGAAACTAGTTCTATCTTTAAATCTTAGCTCTAGAAAACTATAATTTATATATAAAAAAATTAAATCTATTTTTACAAATTATAATTGTAAAAACTACCATAGAAAAACAAAATAAACCTCATAACTTTAAAATTAACATTTAAAACAACTTGTTCATCAGAATATATTAAAGTTGCATAAAAATATTTCCCTCAAATCATTAAAAAAATGAATTTCAATTTAGATATAAAAAAATGATTTGGAGCAAAAATGCCAATGGATGCATTTTATTGCTATTATCTCGATCATTATTTTTTAATTTATATATAAATTTGATGTTTCATTCACCGTGACTCTGCTGCCCGTAGCTCACCTCCTGTTTAGATCATCATGAAGCAATAAAATGCAGAGAGAAGATAAAAAAAATAATTAAAAATGATATAGCAGGGTTTTATTTTATATAACTTCTTCTGGCGGTGGCCGGCATTAAGAATTTCTCAGCGATTCCGGTGGTTTTGTACTCTGGCGTGGGAAAAGAAAAAGAAAAGAGTAAAGAGATTCAAGGAGATGGTACGCGTGAGGAGAATATTGACTTTAGATGGAAGGGACGGGGATAAAGGGGGCGTTCTTTTAATTCTTACACACTTTCGAGTCTCAGCATAAAATCCTCACAGTAAAATTAAGACTGGAGCTCTTCAAGTTTATTGAATTGTGAAAATTAATTGAAATGCTTTCTTTGGGTTTTTTATCATTATTTTTCTATCAAATTAATATTTTTTATATATAACTTTGATGTTTATTTTACCAATGAAACCTTTAATAGGCTTGTTTGGAAAGGACTTGAAAAATGTTTCCAAAAATTATTGTTTTTTTAAATTATTGTTTTTAGTATTTTAAAATCATTTGGGAGAGAGGTATTTAATTGACAAATTACAATATTCATTTTTTTAATCAAGAAATAATTAAAACACGTCTCTTACATCAACTAAACGGATGTCAAGAGATTTAATTATTTTTATATTTAATTAAATATCACATCATGGAAGGTGACCTGCGATAATATTCATCTAAACTCGTGAATAGTGTTTTTTATAATAATTTTAAAGTAATAAATTCAAGATTAGCAGTTGATTAACACATTATTATCGTGAGTTATGTAAAATGGATATAGCAAATTAAAAAAAAACGAGAGGAAAATTCAGAGATAAATGGTCAACGCGGAAATTCACCACAGGGAATCTCTATTTTTAAAATTCAGGCCGAGCCTTCTTCCATGAAACCTCAGTCTCATAACTGGAAAAATTGTCGTGGAACCAAATCTATATTATCATGTATTCATTTACATGCTCGTTAAGGCTAATCGTTCGTTCACTTGAGTTGTTATCGAAAAAACAATTAGGAATAACAGATTGCTGGTTCCTTTTTCCCTTAAACTTACATGAGAGGCAAAATAAGTAACACAATTTGACGAGGAAAAAAGAAGAAGAGAGTAAAGGCTGTGCTTAAACTGTGACCGAATCTCTGAAGTACATTCAAATCGACGTGCAATATTACTGGCCCCGGCTTTTGACGGGGTCGAGTTTATTCGTGACTTGGTTCACACGCTGTGAAAGAGAGTGAGTGTGTGAGGGAAATTTCTTATTAGCCAGTGCGCCTAGATATTTAGGATTGAATAACCTATTCGAAATCTGTTTTGAAAAATATAAATAATTTTAATATATATGAAATACCTAGCCTGTCTGTGCAAAACCTGTTTTGTCTGGCATTTCTTTTGCAGATCAGAATTCTGAAGATGGGCATGCAAGGAAATCATACTGCAGCTTGCTTGCACATGTATGTTTACAGACAAACACAAATACCATCTTCCTGGAAATTATACCTCCTACATTTACAGAGCATATGAATGCACTTGTAATGATCAGTTATACAAGAGCCTGCGGGCTTGATTTCCTGGTAATTTACAGGAAGAAATTATATATAGTTTACCATGTAATAGCAAGATAAATACTATGTTTCATCATGGAACCTTGTTCCCTTTCCGTTCCTTTCCTTTTGCTGCAGAAAATTTCAAACTGCCTTCTTCAGAATATACCATCTTCCTGGAAATTATACCTCCTTCGTTACAGAGCATATGAATGCACTTGGAATGATCAGTTATACAAGAACCCGCGGGCTTGATTTCCTGGTAATTTACAGGAAGAAATTACATATAGTTTACCATGTAATAGCAAGACAAATACTATGTTTCATCATGGAACCTTGTTCCTTTTCCTTTCCTTTCCTTTTTCTGCAGAAAATTTCAAACTGCCTTCTTCAGAATATACCAGTCCACTTAACATTTCACACGCGGGCGAGCTCACGTTCATGCATCGTTTACTGAATACATACGGACAAAGACGCCATATTCCTGGTAAATTACAGAAATAATTACTCGTAAACCTGTTCCTTTTATTTAAAAAAAAATAAAAAAGGTACAAAAATCAAGCGGGTATAATGGAAAGTCTACTAAGAGAATCATTTTTTTTTTTTAAAAAAAATAACATTAACTCTAGCATTGATCTCATGATAAATAATAAATTCAAGACTGGCAGTTGATTAACACGTTATTATCGTGAGTTTATTGGCTTAAATTGTGTTAAAAAAACACAATTTCAAACTCTAGATAGTTGGTAATATATATATACTTGTTATAAATATTTTTCATAAATCAAATTAAAAACGAAATATAAAAAAAAATGAGAATAAAATTCAGAGAACCTGAATGCACTTGGAATGATCAGTTATACAAGAACCTGCGGGCTTGATGTCCTGGTAATTTACAGGAAGAAATTACATATAGTTTACCATATAATAGCAAGACAAATACTATGTTTCATCATGGAACCTTGTTCCTTTTCCTTTCCTTTCCTTTTTCTGCAGAAAATTTCAAACTGCCTTCTTCAACCTAACTTCCTGGAAATTTTCATATGTGTATATATATGTGTAATGGAGGGTTGAGAATCAAGCTAAGCAACCACTCCATTCCTCTTTGTACCATACTTAGGTCCCTCAAAAACTGCACAGCCATATATGGGGCTCTGCAAGAAAACACTTTTTCTGACAGTAGAAGCCATGCTTCTTTTGTTCCTCATCTTTCTTAGTACCGCAGAAACTGGAGCGTTTGCGAGGACCATGAAGCCGGCAACCTCTGGTGCAAACACGGTGTATGATCCAAACAGTAACCGCCCGGTTAGCCCCTCTGGCCCTAATTGCAAAACGTACATCCCTGGAGGTTGCGGAAGGCGGAACTATGAGCTTCCAAATCCTCATGGTGGCGGTGGGTTTTCAAATTAGCCCAAACTATTTTTAAACGTGAATAATATTGCTACCTCAGTGTTTGTTCCTTTTTTTGGTAAATCTGTTCTTGAGACATGTTTTCCGACCTTCGGTGAAAGATCCGTCGTAAACAATGGCCGGATTAATAAAATTAATATTATTTTTTTTCTTCTTACATATATGTTTACGGTCCAAGCAATAACTATCCAAGCTTCGTTTCTGCTTCAATTCCAATGTGTATGTATGCAAAAATTATTATAGCTTCCATCATGAATATTTAGTAACGTACTCCTCCGTTTTGCGATGGAATTTTCTTATAAGTGCACCTAGATATTTAGGCTTGAATTATCTATTTAAAATTCCATGCATGCCGTGATCACAAACCACTAATAACAATAATAATAATGTCCCATTCTTTTCCTTGCTGGATAAGGCACCTTGGTGCCCCTTACTCCCTTGAACTTCCATGAGAGACAGAAAAACACAAGTTGACGAGGAAAAAAGAAGAAGGGAGTAAAGATTTTGTTTCACGTCCATTCCCACGCACAGATTAACAGGCTCGAGTTTATTCGTGACTTTGGTTGGCACTCTGCGAGATAGAGTGAGTGTGTGATGGAAATTTCTTATTAGGTAGTGCGCCTACATCTTTAGGTTTGAATAATCTATTTAAAACTACTTAAATATTTAAATATGCAAAACCTAGTCTGCCTGTCTGGCATTTAAGAATTACTTATTCGGTCAGAAGAAAAAACATCCCTTGATTCTTCCATATTCCTACTAATTTACCGAAATAATTAATCATAAACTTGCTCCTTTTATTTTAAAAAGTAGAAAATATACAAAAAAAGAAGCGGGTGTAATGAAAGTCTACTAAAAAATCATTTTTTAAAGTAAAATAATAATAAACCTTAGCATGATCAAAACGGGAAAGATGACTATTTAATTATTATTTTAATCGATTGCTGACCAGGTGAGTGTCTGAGATTAAATTTCGGTTTTAAAGTATTTTTGGAATTTTTTTTATTTTAAATTAAAAAAATTAGTATTTTTAGATTATTTTAAATTATTTTCATGTGCTAATATGAAAAATAAATTTTTAAAAATAAAAACATATTATTTTAATGTATTTTGAATAAAAACAACTTTAGACACACTCCCATGCAGGCATTCAATATAAGATACTATACTAGAAACCAGCTCTATATTTAAATCTTAACTCTAAAAAACTATAATTTATATAAAAAAAATCTGTTCTTACAAATTATAATTGTAAGAACTACCACAGCATCATACATGCACAAGAAAAACAAAATAAACCTCATAACTTTAAAATTAATATTTAAAACAACTTATTCATCAGAATACATTAAAGTTGCATAAAAATATTCCCATTAAATCATTAAAAAAATGAATTTCAATTTAGATATTAAAAAGGACGTGGAGCAAAAATGCCAATGGATGCATTTTATTGCTATTATCGTGATCATTATTTTTTAATTTATATATAAATTTGATGTTTTATTCACCGTGACTCTGCTGCCCGTAGCTCACCTCCTGTTTAGATCATCATGAAGCAATAAAATACATAGAGAAAATAAAAAAATAATTAAAAACAATATAGCAGGGTATTATTTTATATAACTTCTTCTGGCGGTGGCCGGCATTAAGAAGTTCTCAGCAGTTCCGGTAGTTTTGTGCTCTGGCGTGAGAAAAGGAAAAGAGTAAAGAGATTCAAGTAGATGGTACGCGTGAGGAGAATATTGACTTTAGATGGAAGGGACGGGGATAAAGGGGGCGTACTTTTAATTCTTACACACGTTCGAGTCTCAGCATAAAATCCTCACGGTAAAATTAAGACTGGAGCTCTTCAAGTTTATTGACTTGTGAAAATTAATTGAAATGCTTTCTTTGGTTTTTTTATCATTATTTTTCCTATCAAATTAATATTTTATTTATATATAACTTTGATGTTTATTTTACCAACGAAACCTTTCATAGGCTTGTTTGGAAAGGACTTGAAAAATGTTTTCAAAAATTATTGTTTTTTTAAATTATTGTTTTTAGTATTTTAAAATCATTTCAGTGTGTTTATTTATAATAATAATAATAATAATTTAGTATATTTATAAGTGCAGCAGCACGCGCCATTCAGATAAAATTCGATTCCTAACACATAAATCAAAGCACTGTAGAATGCCTCTCTCTTCCGGATTTATTTTCAAGTTTATTATACCCAACAAATATACCCAAAAGCGTCCAATATTCATTTTCTTATTTTTATTCCGATGCCACACGCCATTCCAATGATCCTTCCTGCTGCATTGCAAGCCAAAGATGAAAACGAAGAATAGCATGATAAATGAACGGACACTGGGATAAATTTAATTTCTGATACAGCTTTATCAGAGAAGCTGCCGAGCTGTGAATGCGCCTCATGCAGGAATTGAGTCCATCACCATTGTGTGCTTATGCTTCTTTGTTTCTTCAAAATCATATGAATTTGAAGAAAGAGGAGGATAGTTCATAACAATTACTGAAGGAATTTTGGTGGACCAAAAACAGACACATTCCACCCCAAGAGTCTGATTTTCAATAGTTCTTATCTTATTGCCAAACAAACGTTTATTTTTAATCAAGCTTATACGCTTCACCCCATTAATAGACGGCGCTGCACTCCTGGTTTCCCTGACATATGAGACATAGTCACTATAGGTCAAAGTAAATGATGTGCTTTGGTAACGAGTCACTCGTATAGACTTTCAAAGTGACTCCGTAATGTGGCCACTGTAGCCTGCTCTGCGCATCAGCGAATCAATTGCCTCTTCTCTCGTCCCACCTGAAAACAAAGTGCCAAAATTATAACGCAGGTGCTCGACACAAAGCTTACAGGCTTTATAGAGAATTAAATAAGAAATAATTCCCAGTCTAGCAAACAAAATCAGTGTAAATAACTCGGTCTGCATGTCTTGGCCTATCTACCAGAAATAAATAACACAATTGGCTAGGGTCACCATGAATGTCAGGAATACGCATCCCCTTCCTCGTTCTCTTTCTCTGGATTGCGTTCTCTACTTCTCTTGGATAACAAAAAACAACTCAATCAAGTTACCTTCAAGGGCAGCCACTTCAGGCAAATAAGTGGCACTTCGCCTTGCATTGTTATTAGGGTCAGTAAACTCAATAATCAAACCATGCTTCCCAACCTGCAAGCCAGAATCACATAATAAGTTGGAAAGGCAAGAAAACTGAAGAGGGTCACTGGATTCTGTTAATTAAACGTACAACTTGAAAGCATTTACAAGGTGAAACTTAGACAAGTTTCCATTCAAAGCATTTACAAGGTGAAACTTAGACAAGTTTCCATTAATTCTCGGTTAAAATTCATTTGATTAATCAAGCATTGCACCAGCAACACAACTGATCAATCCTGCCGGTGGCTTCAGTTGAGACACAATGTGTCTTCTAAGCATCCAAACAGGAGTGCACTCAAAATTAGGTACAGGTTCGGCAAGTTAAAGCACAGCCATAGTGTTAATATATTATCCACAATAAAACCTGGTAATTTAGGTATTAGAAAGCATCCCAACCCCAATATTCCAAAAACTCAAGCAAGTTCAGGCGCACACCTCCCAATCAAGATAGTGGTTGGCTGTTTCATAATCAGTCAGAATGGAAACTGTGCATTCCAGAGTAGGCCATTCTTTAGCTTGTATAGGAGGGAATCTGCGGTTCCTCAAAGTACTACAAGAAAGTAAGTAGGGAGCCTTATTAATATGGCAAACCATGCCAGAGTCACACCATGGGGGAACAACATGAGAAGAGAATTAGATATAACAAGAGAATGCATTTGTGGTAAGCCATTTCATAAGTTTGAATAAATAAAAAGAATGGTTGCAGGACCAAGCTTTATAGAAATATATATAAATGGTTGATGCATCTCCTAAGTTTTTTCTCTGGGATAGGGGGGCATGGGAGGAATCATTGATTTCTTGACATGTGAAAGTCTCCAAAAGGAAAACAATCAAGATTTTTTTCCTCTCTACATGAATCCAAATCCATTTTCACATGCTCTAGGACTAGAATGTGAAATGAGCAGTTCCTAGCAATGGCAGCTCAAAGGATAAGCAGGGCTAGACAGTTTCCATCTCAACAGCTAAACACAGAATTCTCGTCCAGATTAGAAATAATCGAAAGAGAAAAAAAACGGCCCACAAATTAGTCTATGATTATAGATTAGCCATATAATAAAAGTAGCAAACATATTTAGATAGCCACAAATATGGCTCAAACAGTAAGAAAAAAAACCTCGGATTTACAAAGAAAACAAAGTTCCCATCTAATCTTATGCGAAAGCAAGCTAATACAAACATCAATTCACAGAAACTCAACCCTGATCCTCTCTTTGGCTACAGAGAAAGAAAAAAAAACCGCGAGAAAGAGCAAGGAAAACGAAGGGGTTCGGAATCCAACAACAGAAACTTCGAAACCCGTAGTTGGGTTTTTCATGTGAAGAAGATAGTGAGTCAAAGCATGCATTAACTACATATTTTCCACCCAATTTTCCTTGATCTTATCGGCAACCAAACAGAAGTAATGCAAACAGAATCATTTTATATGACAGGTTTTGAAAATCTGATCATCCAATTAATTACAAAAGAGAAAGAAATGAATTTTACTACTATCGTGAAAAATCTGATCCAAATCAAGATGAATTAAGAGATAGCGGGGGAACCTGGAGTTTGCTGGCAGTGCAAGACTTGTCAATTGAGCCGTCGAGCGATGTGGTGGATAGATGTTGGTGGCTTGGTGCCTTTTATTTTATTTTATTTTTCTGTTGAACATTTAGAATTTATTCTTAAGAAATAATAATAATAATAATAAAAAGATTTTATTTTATTTCAGCCCCTGTAAATCTTCAATGTTCAGATTCTACTATCATACTTTTTACAGTTCCCCAATGTTGGCCCCTAAAGTTTTTAGTTTTTACCGCTGATTTTTTTTAGGAGAGGTATTTTTATGACAAATTACAAGATTCAATTTTTTAATCAAGAAATTTAATTATTTTTACATTTAATTAAATATCATATCATGGAAGGTGATCTGCGATAATATTCATCAAAACTCGTGAATAGTGTTTTTTAATAACAATTTTAAAATAATAAATTCAAGACTTGCAGTTGATTAACACATTATTTATTTTAATTCTAGCAGACTTGGATCTGATTAAAAAATCCATGACTCAATTTTGTTTTTTCGGTTAATGCTGATAAATGTAAAAAACAATTGAAATAAATTTGTGTTCGTTTGAACATATTTTTCATCGAAATTTAATTTATTTTGCTTGAAATTAATTTTTTTAATAAGCTGCAGTGATAAAATAAGTTTTTTTAAATATATTATTTTAATATATTTTTGAGTAAAAAACACATTAAAAAGTAACGGTTACTGTATTCCCACATATCTCTATAAAAATAAGGATACAGGATTAAAAGAAATCAAATTTTCTCTTTTTTAGAATAAAAAATATTTATTTCTTACTTTGATTTGACTAGCAAATAAATTTTATAAAATCACGACTAGTCAACTCACAATTTGATGTAAATATATTTCTAAATCGGCTCAACTTTGATGTAAAATTGATATAACAAGTTAAGTTTATCGGCTTAAATCGTGTTAAAAAAACACAATTTCAATCTCTAGATAATTGGTAATATCTATATTTTTTTTTTCAAAAATCAAATGAAAAACAAAATATAAAAAAAAAACGAGGGTAAAATTCAGAGATAAACGGTCAACGCAGAAATTAACCACAGGGAATTTCTATTTTTAAAATTCATGCTTCCATTAACCTCATTCTCATAACTGGAAAAATTGTCGTAGAACCGAATCTATATTATCTTGTATTCATTTACATGCTCGTTACCTAGAAAGACTAGTCGTTCATTAACGTGAGCTGTTATCGAAAAAACAATTAAAAATAAGAGATAGCTGGTTCATTTTTTTCTTTTTTTTAATTAACATAGATGTTAGAGACATCTTTTATGATCATAGCTAATCTCAAGAGTCCCGAAATGAATGATTATTATATTAAAAATTATAGATCTTGAATCTTAAAAAAAAAAAAAAATCACAATTTCTTATACATGGTAAATATAGTGGCTGGTTCCTTTTCCTTGATATGGCATTAGGTGGAGTTTCTCGGCGATTACAGCTGTTATTCGTCAATGAGCCGGGAAATTAGGAAATTTCTGCAGAAATTAGTTTCAGCAAAAGGCGTACCACTAGGCAGAAAGTTAAAATCTAAATGAACGCATCTCTTCTGATCTGTGGTCCATATCCATTACTCAGATGGCATGTACGTACTTAATCCGCAAGTTTCAGGGTAAGGAGTTAGCTAGAGAGGAACCATGCAAGCAATTTCAAGCTAACTTTCCTGGAGTTTCATCAACTTACTCAAACCCTGCATGCGCCTATATATTAATGGAGGGCTGATAATCAAGCTAAGCACAGCCACTCAATTCCTCTTTATACCAAAATTTGCTCTCTGTCACCTCTCCTCGAAATTTTTATAGCCATGGGGTTCTGCAAGAAAACACCTTTTGTGATGCTAAAAGCCATGCTTCTTTTGTTCCTCATCTTTCTTAGCGCCGCAGAAACTGGAGTGCTTGCAAGGACTATGAACACCATGATGCTGGCAACCTCTGGTTCAAACACGGTGTATGATCCAAACAGTAACCGCCCGGTTAGCCCCTCTGCCCCTAATTGCAAAACGTACATCCCTGGACATTGCGGAAGTCGGAACTGAGCTTCCAAATCCTCATGGTGGCGGTGGGTTCTCAAATCAATATGACATCTCACTTTCTAATTTTCAAATAATTTTTATTCAAGACTTGAACGGCTTCATGCAAAAGTTATCATAGCTTCAATCAAGATGGATTAAGGAAGAGATAGCGGGGGAACCTGGAGTTTGCTAACAGTGCAAGACTTGTCACTTGAGCCGTCGAGCGATGTGGTCGGTAGATGTTGGTGCTATTTATTTTATTTTATTTTATTTCATTTTTCTGTGGCGTATAAGAATTTACTCTTAAGAAATAAGAAAATAAATAGAATATATTTTATTTCAATCCCTATAACTCTTCAATGTTCAGATTCTACTATTATATTTTTTACAATCCCGTGATGTTGGCCCCTAAAGTTTTTAGTGTTTACCACTGATTTTTTTTAAGGAGAGAGGTATTTAATTGACAAATTACAAGATTGAATTTTTTAATCAAGAAATGATTAAAACACATCTCTTACATCAACTGAACGGATGTCAAGATATTTATATATTTTTATATTTAATTAAATATCATATCATGGAAGGTGACCAAGACTAGTTGTTGATTAACACATTATTATCGTGAGTTATGTAGAATTGATATAGCAACTTAAGTTTATTGGCTCACATCGTGTTAAAAACACTATTTCAAACTCTCTCTCTCTCTCTCTCTCTCTCTCTCTCTCTCTATATATATATATATATATATATATATATATATATATATAGATATAGATATAGATATAGATATATATCAAACTTTATGAATATTTTTTAAAAATCAAATTAAAAACAAAATATAAAAGAAAACCTAGAGCAAAATTCAGAGATAAATGGTCAGAACTTCATCACAGGGGATTTCTATTTTTAAAATGCAGGCAGTGCCTTCTTCCATTAAACCTCACTCTCATAATTGAAAAAATTATCGTGGAACCAAATTTACATGTATTCGTTTACATGCTCGTTACCTAGCAAGGCTAATCGTTCCTTTACGTGAGTTGTTATCGAAAAAACAATTAAGAACAAAAGCTAGCTGATTTGTTTGTGTATTAATGTTGATGTTGGACAGTTTGCTTGACCTCGATTAATTTCATGGTTTTTAAAATTAATAATTATAAAATTCTCAAATAATTACTATATTAGCACTAAAAAAACTCCTTGATGACTAGGAAATCATAACAAATTCCATAACATTTCCCTCGAGCACCAGGAAATCATTTAGCTATAGCTAGCCTCGTTACACTTATATGACTTGGAGTTTAGAGAGGGCACGTGGAGCATGCCGAGCTTTCTTTAAAAAAAAAAACATACTTGAAAATATATAAAAATATTTTTATTATAATACAGGATCACAAAAACAGTCACCGCGTACCAGGCAAGAGCTACGGTACTCCTCTGTTTTTTTATGGAAATTTCTTATACGCGCACGAGCACCTAGGTATTTATGTTTTAATATTTTATTTATAATAAGATAGGTCTCCTGCTTCTGACGTGCAATATTACTGCCACTTGCACCCCGAATCAGCACAATACAATAAAATAATCTCAACCAAGTTTTTGTTTCGAGGTACCAACGACATGGGTCTGAGAGAAAAATTTAAGATCCGTTGAGTTAGAGTTAAGGTATTAGAGTTAAAACATGTGTTTTTTATAAAAATTTAAAATAATTAAAATTTTATTTATTTATCTAAACCAATAAAAAATATTTTCTATTAATAGAATTTACTCCATCCAAAAAAAGGAGTTTTTGTTTGTGGCTGACTTAATTTGTGGTGAAGATAGAAAGTCAACCTAATCAGGCTAGCTTTGCAAAGGTTGTGTCCCTTGCCAGGAAAGGCTGTGATAATTTCACTTGCGTGGACCCTCTATCGGTTTGCTGGCCCTTGTTTTGCTAGCTAGTAAATCAGCGGGCATGATTTCTTGTAATTTATAAAACTTATTTTCTGTTAAATAAATTTTGAATTCGAGTATTTTTATAAATATTTAAAATAATTAAAATTTTATTCATTCATTTAAATTATAAAATAAAATTTTATTTATTTATTTGAATCACAAAATATATTTTTAAAAATAAAATTTACTGAAGATGGGCATGCAAGGGAATCAAGCCCGCAGCTTGCTCCGATCATTATTTTTTAATTTTATATATAAATTTGCTGTTCGATTCACCATGCCTCTGCTGCCCCCAAGCTTACCTCCTGTTGAGATCATCACGAAGCAATAAAGTGCAGAGAGAAAATAAAAAATAATTAAAAATAACGTGGCAGGGTTTATTTTATTTTATTTCGTATGCAATGGCCGGCATTAAGAATTTCTCAGCAATTCCTCATGTGGTTTTGTGCTCTGGCTTGGGAAAAGAAAAGAGTACAGAGATTCCATGCTATTAAAACAAGTAGTAACATTCTGTGAATTAAATATGAGATTCAAAGTTGAATTACTTTGCAAAACACGTAATTAATTTAGTCTTTAAATCAACCCATGGCGAAAATAAATTAAAATAAAATAAAATATCGCAGCCTGAAGATGGAACTGGCAAACTTATGAGCTGAGAAGGGCAATGGGGTAATTATGAATTGAAAACACCTAGGAACATGAATCGTTTCTCCCTGGAGGCGGTTGACGCTGGTAAAATATTACGGTTTCCAAGAAACAAATCGTTTTCTTCGCGAGGAAGAAAGCCCACATGCACGCGCGCACATATTATCATCAACTATAGAATCAATAAAGTAAAGCCATCACGCGCGTTGATCTCATGAAAGTCAGGAGCGCCATATAGCAGTTCTTGTCAGTATCAGGCGATACATCTGCTGTTTTTATCGCAGAAAAAGCTACGATCCTTTGGGTCCTCCATTTGTACTCCTCAATTGACGGGACGGAAAGGAGATCGCCATCAGCTACGTGCTCTCTATAACGTGTTTTTAAAACGTTTTTTTTTTTTGTTGCGTGTGTGAGAGAGAATTATTCTTATATTTATTAAATAACTAAAATAATAGCAGGATGATATTATATATAATAAATTTGATTATTTAAAAACATTGAAATATAATTATATAAAAACATACATATTAAAATTAGCTATATATAAAATATATATATATTAGAATTAAAACAATATAAAACATGCGCTTGGTCAAAATATACCCAGCCTTGCATGAATTAATTTAATCGTTGAATTTAAAAAGAAAAGGAATAAGATGGGAAAATATTGAGAGGCTTTTGTTTCCTTTTTGTTCAGTAGTGATCTTCAAGGTAGACAAGGGGAAAATAGGAGTAGAGGACGAGGAATTTTCCGTCTGCTCTTCTTTCTCAGCCAGTGAGATATTTTTTAAAGATTTCAAGAGTGGTGGTGGCTGGTTGATTAGAAAATTCATGTGTTCGTGTTCAAAAGCCTGAGCAGCGTTCTTGATTTTCTCCTGAGCAGGAAACCTTCTCAGAAGCCTCCTAGAAATTGCAAATTACCAATACCGGAAGGTATTTTTCACACTATATTTAAAAAAAAATAAAATTTTATTTTTATTTTTTATTTTAAATTAATTTTTTAGATATTTTTAGATCATTTTTCATATACAAATGTTAAAAATGATTTTAAAAAATAAAAAATAAATATTTTAATATATTTTTAAACAAAAAAATACTTTTAAAAATAACTTCAATCATAATCTCAAACAATTTATAGTGTCCTACATGTTGTCTACATTAAAACATTAAGAGTTTAAAACTCAAATATTATTTTGTTGTGGCTTTTATATATATATATATATATATATATATATATATATATATATATATATATATATATATATATATATATAAGATTAAAAAAAACATCTTTTTATAAATATATAGATAGATAGATGAATAAAGAAGATGTATGTTTTTTATACTCGTGTTTTGAAAGAGATATATTTACTATACAAATAAATTTATTTTATATCACTGTTTTAGTTATTTTAACTAATCATATATATATATATATATATATAGAGAGAGAGAGAGAGAGAGAGAGAGAGAGAGAGAGATGCCATCTTTGTCTTAGAATACTAAAAGAATATATTATATTTGATTTGATTTCATTTAATTTGAGTGTTTTTTTCTCAAGACAGTCGATTCCCCACTATCATCACACAGCGGCTCTCATACATCACTCAAGATTAGCAGTTACAAAGCTTGTTGTTTCTTGAAGGTCATGACCATGGCCCGGTTTTAAAGACAACGTCAGCGAAGAAGATGGCCCAAGCCCAGAGAAAACGCTGGAAAAAGTTAAACCAGACAGATATAGAAGCCCATGCACGCCCTCTTCAGTATATCGGCCACGAGCCGTTAACCCACAAAGTTCAACTGCCTCAGGAGTTCTGGGCCTTGCCCAGCCTTACTTTTGGATTTTTTAATTAGATTCCCTTAACTAGATTAGATTGATATTAAAAAATATCTAGATTTGTATTTTTTTTTATCTACCCAAAAAACAAAACGTAAATATATTTTATTGAAATGATTTTCTTGCACTAAATTCTGGAGAATAACTTTATACAGCTATATCGTGGAAAAAATATTAAAAAATCATTTTAAGTATATAATGAGTATTTTCATGCATGCAAGGAAATCAGACTGCAGCTTGCACACATATGATTACTAGCTCTATCTTGAAATCTTAATTCTAAAAAACTAATTTTTAATTTTTAAAAACTACCATAGCATAAAAAAAAAATTATTTATAATTTAAATAAAAAAAATTAGTATTTTCAGATGATTTTGATATGCTGATGTCAAAAATAATTTTTAAAAATTAAAAAAAATATTATTTTGATATATTTTTTAATGAAAAAATATTTAAAAAAAAAACCTTAATCACACTACTAAAAAGCTACAACATGTGGTGGAGGTGGAAGGTAAAAGGTAAATTGAATTGCTAATAAATTTTATCTTTTAAATGACATTTATTAAATATATGTTTTTCATTTGGGTTCTTATATTTTTAATCTTGTATTTTATTTTAATTTATATATATATATATATATATATATATATATATATATATATATATATATTTATATATTTCTTAAATGGTTGGTATTTTGTCTATATTCATATGTACATGCTCTTCGTTTTTGTTTTTTATTTTCATTATTTCCATTGTCATGAAGATTTTTTATTTAATATTTAAATTTTAATTTGTATTGGTGATCATTTGAAGATTGATATTTATTATTTTTTTCTTTGTTTTTTATTTTTATTTATTCTCGGAGTCAAATAATTTTTTAAAATCTAATAATATTTTTTTTTGTTTTGTCATTTATTTTTTTAATATTTTTAAGTGTTAAAATTTCTAATTATTATAGATATCCAAATCTTCTTGTTTTTTTATGATAATGATAATTTTATGTTGATTATTTCGTTAAAACCTGCTAAATAGATAAATTTATATATATATAACAATAACAGTAGTAATTAATTGATTGATAAAACGGTCATTAGTGACTAGAAAAAGAAAATTATTATGGTGTCTGGATTCACTTTCTAATTTTCAAATAATTTTTATTTTTTACATTAATGTTTACGGTCCAAGCAATAAAGATCCAAGCTTCTTTTTTGCTTCAATTCCAATGCGTGCGTGTGTGTGTAGTGAGCTTCAATTCCAATAATTTGTTAAACTTATATGACTTGGAGTTAGAGAGGGCACGTCCAGCAAGCCGAGCTCGCTGTAAAAAGAATAATAAAAAGAACACTTGAAAATATATAAAAATATTTTTATTATAATACAGGAATCCCAAAAGCCATCACGAAACCTCTTCCTTTTTCCATACGCATTCACACATTCGACAGAAGTGGTAGGTGAGCTTTTTTGTACTACATTACTGACAGAAAGGAGATCCGACGCTTTTCGGGATCGATTTTTTCCGACTGCCTTAATTTATTTCCACAGGTCGGCATTAACTTCGTGCCCGATCTACGTCACAGCCAAGAGCTACGGTGCTCCTCCATTTTGTGATGGAAATTTCTTACTAGTGCACCAAGAAATTTAGGTTTGAATAATCTATTTAAAATTGGACGCGTGCCTTGATCACAAACCACTAATAATAATGTCCCATTCTTTTCTTGCTGGCTAATTAAGGCACTTGATGCCCCTTCCTCCATTCCCTGTTCCCTTAAACTTCCATCAGAGACAGCATAACACAAGTTGCCGAAAAAGGAAGAAGACGGGATTAAAGGCTGTGCTTCCACTTTGACCGAATCTTTGAAAGGTTTAATGAAGGTTTTATGGAAGATTGATGTACAGGAATGAGATGAGAGGTGTATTTGTATTTTATTAGTATTGACATTATATAGCCACTGTTACATTGTACTGAAATAACAAGGAAACAACAAGAAAATTAACAGAAAGGTAACAACATAAATATAATAAAAATAACAACAATGACAGACAGGCACAGTTAGTCATCCTAACTGTTTTCTTAATAGGACCCTTTCATTCCCTTCCTTAAACTAAATGCTATATAGTGCAATTAGTTTACTTCCACATTAGCAATTTCACATACTCCCATCAATTTCCGGAGTTTAATAAACTCTTCAATCTTCAGTGGCTTGGTCATTATGTCTGCGATCTGATCTTTACTCCCACAGTGAATTAACGCAATCTTCCCTTCCTTAGTAAGATCTCTCAAGAAATGAAACCTCACATCAATATGCTTACTGCGGCCATGCATTACTGAGTTTTTGGACAGCTTTATAGTAGAATTGTTATCACACATTATAGTCATGCACCCTGTATTTGTGTGACCCAATTCTTCCAAAATTCTCTTTATCCAGATTCCTTAGCATACACATACCGCTGCTGCTACAAATTCAGCTTCTGTGGTTGACAATGTCACAATGGGTTGTTTTTTCGAACACCATGAAACTGCACTTGACCCCATAAAGAAGACATACCTAGATGTACTTTTCATGTCGTCCATGTCACCAGCATAGTCGCTATCTGTGAATGCTAACACTGTTCCATCTTCTCCTCTTTTGTAATGAATTCCATAGTTCACAGTCCCCTTCAAGTATCGCAGTGCTCTCTTAGCTGCTAGTAGATGAATTTCCATAGGTTTTTCCATGTACCTGCTTATGAGACAAATAACAAACATCATATCTGGCCTAGTGGCAGTCAGATACATTAGACTGCCCACTAGTTGTTTGTAACCCGTATCATCAACCAGAATACCATTTCCTTCTTTGCTCATCTTAGAACCCGGGACTATTGGATTCCCCACCGAATTACTCTCCATCATGCCAAGCCTTTTCAAGACTTCCAGCGCATATCTTTTTTGACATCTATAAATGCCATCAGAATTTTGTAAAACCTCAATTCCAAGAAAGAATCTCATCTTTCCCAAATCGGACATGTCAAACTCTCTCAACATGGAATCTTTAAATTCAGATAGCATTACTTCATCATTGCCAGTAAAAATTAAGTCATCGACGTAAATACTTACAATGATGATTCTTCCTTCCTGACTCCTCCTTGTGAATAATGTTTGCTCACTCTCGCACCTTTGAAATCCTTCATCGATGAAATGTGCTTCAATTCGGCTAAACCATGCTCGTGGAGCCTGTTTCAACCCATACAATGCTTTGTGTAATTTGTAAACCAGATGCTCACTGCCTTTTTTTTCATAACCTCTCGGTTGCTCCACATACACATCTTCACTTAGCTCTCCATGAAGAAAAGCTGATTTGACATCCAGTTGAGAGATTACCCAATTTTTGTGTGCCGCCAAGGCAATAATCATTCGCACTGTGTCCATCCTCGCTACTGGTGCGAAAACCTCTATGTAGTCTACCCCGTATTTCTGAGAATATCCCTTCGCTACCAATCGAGCCTTGTATTTATCAATCTTTCCATTCTCATTGTATTTTGTCTTATAAACCCATTTTACCCCAATTTTTTTTGCTGCTGCAGGTAGGACCGTGAGTGTCCATGTGCCATTCCTTTCAATTGACTCCATCTCGCTGTTCATGGCCATTTTCCAATTTTCATTCTTTATGGCTTCTTCATAGAACAACGGGTCGGTTGAGACTGCAAAGGCCATCTCCTGTTCTTCTTCTTGCAAATCGTCTCCACTGAAATAATCTCCCAGCCATACTGGAGGTTGTCTCTCTCGAGCTTGTCTTCTAACTCTCTCTTCACGTGCTGTTTCAACATCAGTTCGTACAACCTCATCCTCAACATCAATTTCTTGTCTCCTCTCAGCATCATCAAGATCATGCTCACTGATTTCTCTCACACCACTAGGTTCCCCATCAACAGGTTCATTGTTTTTGTCTTCTTCTTCTTCTTTACTTTGATCACCCCATTCCAGATCACCCACTGGATTTTGAACAGTGTCATCGTTCCAATTATATTTTTCTTCTTCTTCGAAAACCACATCCTTGCTCACCACAATCTTCTTAGCTACAGGGTCAAAGAGTCTGTAACCCTTTGATTCATCGTTGACTCCCAATAAAACACACATAATACTCCTATCATCAAGCTTCATTCTTCTTTGTTCTAGGACATGAACATGTGCCCTGCAACCAAAAACCCTAAAGTGACTCACTGTGGGTTTTCTTTCACTCTAGGCCTCCTTTAGTGTGACCTTCTTTACAGTCAAAGTAGGGCACCGATTAAGAACATAAATAGCCCAATTTACTGCTTCTGCCCAGAAAATTCTCGGAATGTTCTTGTTAGTCAACATGGATCGTACCATGTTCATCACTGTTCTGTTCTTTCTCTCTTCGACACCGTTTTGCTGCGGTGTGTATGCAGTTGTCATCTGTCTCTTGATCCCATTAATTTGAAAGAAATTGTTGAACTCATTGGACACAAATTCTCCCCCTCTGTCAGTTTGAAGACATTTGACAGATAACCCTATCTGTTTTTCCACAATTGATTTAAAACATTTAAACCAATCAAAGACCTTTGATTTCTCTGCCAAGAAGTATACCCAGCATTTTCTACTGTAATCGTCTATAAACAATAAAATGTACCTTTTATTGCTGTTTGATGTGGGGGTAATCGGTCCACATATATCGGCGTGAATGAGTTCTAATTTCTGTGTTGCTCTCCAGGTACTCTTTTGTGGAATTGCATCGTGAATTTGCTTCCCCTTGATGCATTCATTGCATGCTGAGTTTGAGACTGTAATTTGGGGAAGACCGTGGACCATGTTCCTGTACACCAAGGTCCTTAGACCTTTATAGCTAAGGTGCCCGTAGCGTCGATGCCAAAGAGAACCCATGTTCTGTGTTCCTGTGTGAAGACACTGACCAACTTCTTCTTGAGAGGTAATTTCATTGTCTGGGAATAGTATAAACATTCTATTGATGCTCATTGTGGTTTGTATTATCAAGCCTTTTTTCGGATGGAATATCTTGCATTTTCCGTCCTTAAACAATACATCCAAACCCCGTTCCTGTAGTTGACCCACACTTAGTAGATTGTTTTTCAAATCTGGGACATAATACACCTCTGCAATGGTGTGTATTATTCTATTCAATACAAGCTTGACATTCCCTTTCCCCATCACTTTGATCCTTGTGTTGTTTCCCAGTTTCACAAACTGTCGAAATGTCACGTCAAAATCACAGAATATTTCCTGATAACCACACATGTGATTCGAACATCCCGAATCAAGAAACCATGTGTCATCTCTTCTAGACTTATGTTTCTCCACATAAGTCATCAAGAGCATCTCCTCCGTATTATCAAGTTCTATGTATAGTGATTCCCTGTTTCTAGTGGGACATTCCCACTGGAAATGTCCAAGCTGTTAGCAACGATAACATTGGACTGTTGCCTTGTTAAAATCTGATCGTCCCCTTCCTCTAGCTCTTCCTCTGTAGAAGTTTATCCCACGGCTTGTACCTCCTTCATATACACCTCTGCCTCCTCCTTCATATGCTACTTTCAAAGCTTGTTCCTCACCCTTTCTCCTTACAAACTTTTGTTCATGAATTACCAATGAACTCTGCAGTTCATCAATGCTTAGAGCATCAATGTCCTTCGACTCTTCAATGGAACATACAACATAGTTGTATTTCTCTGTTAAAGAACGTAAGATCTTCTCTACCACTTTCACATCTTGCATATCTTCTCCATATGTTCTCATCTTATTGGCCACTGTCATGACCCTAGAGAAATATCCAGTCACTCCTTCACCAATTCTCATTTCCAGTGTCTCAAACTCTCTGCGGAGAGTTTGCAGGTAAGATCTTTTAACCCTTGCATTTCCTTCGAACTTTTTCTTCATTGCATCCCATATATTCTTGGCAGTATTCTTGTTAAGGATAGTGTCAAGAACTGGTCAATTGATTGCTTGAAATAGGTAATTCTTTACCTTCAAATCCTTCAATTTTATATCATCAATTTTCTTCTGTTGAGCATTGGTGTGTACCGATCCACTTGCAGGTTCAGTGTATCCAATTTCCACCAGTTCCCACATCTCTTTGGATCGGAGAAAGTTCTCCATCAACATCCCCAGTGGTCGTAGTGACCATTGAATCTGGGAATAGTTGGCTGAACAAAGCTGCTCCCTTCTGTCGTCATGTTGCTGCAAGGATTGGCTGATGTAGGCTCTGATACCACTTGAAAGGTTTAATGAAGGTTTTATGGAAGATTGATGTACTGGAATGAGAGGTGTATTTGTATTTTATTAGTATTGGCATTATATAGCCACTGTTACATTGTACTGAAATAACAAGGAAATAACAAGAAAACTAACAGAAAGGAAACAATAGAAATATAACAAAAATAACAACAATGACAGATAGGCACAGTTAGTTATCCTAATTGTTTTCTTAATAGGACCCTTTCAATCTTTAAAGTACATTCAAATTCAACGTGCAATATTAAATAATTTTTAAAAAATAAATATTTTTTTTAATATATTTCTAAATAAAAAATAATTTTAATAGCAATTATTATTATACTGAAAAATAAGTACATAGTTGATCAAGGTATCGGTGCCATGTGTTTCTATCATATGTATTGAGATACTTTTATTTAAATTAAAAAAATAACACACGTCCAAAACAATATTTAAAAAATTATTTGAATTCTTATTCAATTTTTTTGGGTTCATTTGATCCAGGTGTTTACCTCTCTAATGCTATTTTGTAGCTGAATACAACGTTGAAATATTTTGTTTTTTCAAAATAAATTGGAAGGATATTTTTTTTAACATATTAATTATGAATAAAGAATATCCCACTCCATTAAGATTAAGATTTTGCTTAATGACAATTAAGATTTTGCTTTTGATTTTAAATTCGACGTGCAAGATTAAAAAGAATTATATTTTTTGAAATAACTAAATACGGATATAACCCTTAATAAGATAAAATTGATGAACTAGGCACAGAGGTGGACAAGTAATTAATAATAATTGTTTATTATTTTTTTTGAAATATTGTCGGCGCGTGTGGCACAAACAACCGATAGTATTTTCCCTCGCGCCCAGTTCAGGAGAGGAGCACGAGGATTGCTAAGGCTAATGGAAATGGGCTTATGGCATCTCCATTGACGCGCTACAGCATGGTCTCCCTTACGGTACGACGTGTTTTGGCAACTGGTGGCAGTATCCATTACAGTGGCCGATTAAAGTTTTTTCCTGTTTTCTCTCTCCTGCACTTAAAAGTACAGAAGAAGCCCCTGATTTTATTAATGTTTCACGTCATTCCTTGTACTTTTAAGTTCATATATGGTCTTGATTTCTGTTATATAAGTTTTGATAGAGTTCGATTGAGTTATTCGATTGAAATTTATTATATATTAAGGTTACACTTTGGTGCTCCTTCTTTTAATTTCCAGATTGAGTTTAAATATCTTAATATATTCGGTACAGAAGTTTTAATTTTTTCAATTTTTTTCTTTAATTGAAATTGATAATATATTTTATTTTCATTTCGGTCCTTATACTTTTAATTTTTTTTATTTTAATCCCTTTATTTTTTTTATATTTTTGGAATAATCCCTACTTTTATCTATGAAAATATAAATGAGCTCTTAAATTTGGTTTTAAATTTTTATTATTTTCTTATTTGTCGAGGTGATATTTTTTTTGAAAAAATTATTTCTTAAATTTTATTTTGTGTCTATGATCATTTGAAAATTGATGTTTTTGTTTTTTTCTCTTCCTTTGTTCTTTCTTTTAGTATTTTTTATTCATTTTTTTATTTTCAAGTCAAATGAATTTTCTTCACCTAATAATTTTTATTTTATTTTTTATTTTATGTTTTGTTAAAGTTTTTAGGATTTTTCAGGCTTTCATTTATTTTTGTTTTTTTTTTTCATTATCAACACAACAACAACAACAATAATTTTAGTTATTTTTCTTGCTTATTTTTTTATTAATTTTTTTGAGTTTTTTCGTGTAAGGATAATTTGATAATTTTTATTGTTTTGACAGTATTAGCAATGATAATTTTAGATGTTAAAACTTTGATGTTACTATTGTTATAATATGGTATGTTGATTTATTTTATTATATCAAACTTTACATGCAAAAATATTATATTTTAATCTCAATAATTATAAAAAATTATTTGCTATGCCTGCAATATAATGCAGGCAATTAACTAGTAATTTACTAAACACATACAGACAAAAGCACCATCCATATTCCTGGTAATTGACAGAAATAATTAGTCATAAACTCGTTTGTTAACAATTAATTTAATGTAAAGATGCCAAAAACCATTTTAAAAAAATAAAACAAAAATATTATTTTAATATATTTATAAATAAAAAACATCGATTACTTACTCACACTTTAATAGAGATGTTTTTTTAATGCGATGTTAAAAACTGTCCTCGTTGATGCTATTTAAAGTAGCAAAATATTGTAAATTAAATATGAAATCCAAAGTTCAATTATACCATATTCCTGGAAATTATACCTCCTTCATTTACAGAGCATTGAAATGGCAGCACATGAATACACCTGGAATGATGAGCGGGCTTGATTTCCTGGTAATTGACAAGAAGAAATTATATAAATTTTACATATAATAGCAAGACAAATACTATGTTTCATCATGCAACCTTGTTCCCTTTCCTTTTCTTTTCTTCAGAAAAATTTCAAACTGCTCTCTTTAAACTCCTTTTATTTTAATGTTTTTAGATTATTGTGTGTTTGTATCCAAAATAAATTTTAAAAATAAAAATAAAAATAAAAATATTTTAATATGTTTTAAAAATTAACTCCTATTGTATTCATAAACGACCTCTTGGTTATGCGCGAGTTAAATTCTCAAAGTAAACTCCAAGTCAAGTACGAAAACAATAGTCCATGAAAAAACTGGATAGATGCCTATTTAATTATTATTTTAATTGATTGCTGACTAGGCGAGTGTCTGGACTCCAAAAATAGACAAGTTTGGTAGTGTAATAAAATGATATATATATACTAGTTAAGTGCCCCGTGCGTTGTCACGGGGTACATAATATTTTTTTAAATGTAAAAAATATTAATTATATGTATTTTTAAATTGTATTATAAATTTAGTTAAAATAAATTTGTCCAAAAATTCATCCTCATATTATTGTCATTATTATTGTTATAAGAGTTAAAATTATTATCAATATTACTGTCAAAATAATAATAAAAATTAAATTGACTTGAAAAACCATTAGAAAAAACAAAATATTTTTATAAGTAAACAATAAAAAATTAATAATTAAAATTATCATTATTATTGTGTAAATAAAATTATCTAATCCAAAGAGCAAATTAAAATAATAAAAAACAAAAAATAAATAAAGGGAAAACGCGAATAATATTTATTATTGCTATTATTATAAAGACAGTAAAAATCAGTAAATTATATTGAGAGAAAGAAATATAAAAAAAATAGGAAGCACGAAAAAGCATTAAAATATTGTTATTATTATAATTCATAATAATAATAATAATAATAATATGAAAGAGTAAATAAACAATAAAAGATTAATAAAAAAATCAAAATCAAAATCAAAATCAAAATCAACATTGTTATTACTATGAAAAGAATATATATTATAAAATTATCTCAATGAAAAAAAACTTAAAAAACATTAACAAAAAAGTAAGCAAGAGAAATAATTAAATTATTATTATTATTATTAAATAATAATTAATTAAATTACCACTACTATATTATTATTATTGTTGTTGTTGTTGTTGTTGTAGAATTAAAGAATTCATTGAATAATAATAGGGATTATTATAGAAATAATAAGAAATCAAGGGATGAAAACAAAAAATTAAAAGTATAAGGGCCAAATATTAATTATGTTAGATTTTTTTATTATAACATAATATTAGACAAAATAATAAATTTGTTTAGAATTTTTTAATTATAAATTTGTATAAAATAATAAATAGTTTTATCCATAAAAAAGATGAATATATAAATTGAAAATATATCCTTATGTTATTATCATTATCATTATTATAATAGTTAAAATTATTATCAATATTACTGTCAAAATAATCTCAATAATTAAATTATCCTGGAAAATAAAATAAAAAAGCAAAAGATTTAAGTATAAATAAGAAAAAAAAACATAAACACTAAAATTATCATGATCATTGCATAAATAGTCAAATAATAAAATATATCTAAAAGTAATAAAAAAACCAATAACTGAAATTATTATTACTATTGAGTAAATAGTAAAATCATAAAAATCATTTAATCCAAAAAACAAATAAAAATAACAGGAAAAAAAATAAATAAAGGAAAAAAAGAAGCAATATTAATTTCAAAATGACTATCAATTTAAATTCAAATTTCAGGATTTAACCGATTTAAATAAAATCAAAAGAAAAAAAAACTATAAAAAAACTAAAAGTATAGATGTATAAATATGAATAAAAAAATATACATTGTCTAAGAATTTATAAAAACAAACTAAATAAATTAATATAAAAAAACGATGCGATAATCAAATAAAAAAAATAGTTCTATCAAGAAAAAGATTAATACATAAATTGAAAATCTATCCTCATGTTAATATCATAATCACTACTATAACAGTTAAAATTATTGTCCACATTACTGTCAGAACAATTTAAATAATTAAATTATCTTGAAAAATCATTAAAAAAAGGAAAAGATTTTTGTATGAAAAAGAAAAAAAAAACAACTACTAAAATTATCATGATTACTGCATAAATAGTCAAATCATAAAAATCATCTAATCCAAAGAAAAAAAAGAAAAAAACAAAGAGAAAAACAAAGAGAATAAAATAAAATAAATAAAATAAAGGAAAAAAAAGTAATATTAATTTTAAAATGACTATCAATTTAAATTCAAATTTCAGGATTTAACTGATTTAAATAAAATCAAAAGAAAAAAAACTATAAAAAACCTAAAAGTATAGATGTATAAATATGAATAAAAAAATATACATTGTCTAAGAATTTATAAAAACAAACTAAATGAATTAATATAAAAAAACCATGCAATAATCAAATAAAAAAAATAGTTCTATAACAGTTAAAATTATTGTCCACATTACTGTCAGAACAATTTAGATAATTAAATTGTCTTGAAAAATCATTAAAAAAAAGAAAAGATTTTTGTATGAAAAGGGAAAGAACAAAAAACTACTAAAATTATCATGATCACTGCATAAATAGTCACTACTAAAAATCATCTAATCCAAAGAAAAAAAAGAAGAAGCAAAAAAAAAAATTAAACAAAGAGAAAAAAAGAGTAATATTAATAGTAAAATGATTATTATAATAGTTAAAATTATTATTAATATTATTGTCAAAACAATTCAAATAATTAAATTGATTTGGAAAATCATTAAAAAAATCAAGAAATTTGTATAAAAAACAATTAAAAAATAACAAATGAATTAATATCAAATATTAATAAAAAAAATAAAAATAAAAAATAAATTAAAATGAAAAATAATATATATAGAATTAATTCTAATTAAAGGATAAAATTAAAACAAAAAAGAATTGGAGAACCAAAAATAAATAATGGTGATTGGTTTCATTTTATAAAAATCAGAAGAAAAGGGACTGAAATCAAACTTTGTATATATTACCAATTTCAATTGGAGGGCTAAATTGAAAAAATGAAAACATCCGTACCGGAAAAATTGAAGGAATAAAAAATCAATCAAAAATCAAAAGTATAAGGACTGAAATAAAACTTTCTTATATAATCAGTTTTAATTGATGGGCACAATTGAAAATAAAAAAAAACTTTAATCTCAATAAATCAGTAAGAAAAACGAAATAAAAAAATCAGGGACCAAAATGAACTTATCGTAAACATCGGGGATCAGAGCAGAATTTGAGGCGGCAGGAGAGAGAAAAGCGACCGCCGGCCAAAACACGTCCACCGTCGCTCAACCGGACATATATTACGGGGACGCGCCGCGACGGAGAGGAGAGGGACTCCCGGCGCATCTTCTGGTGCGGCGGAAGAGAATTTTTGACGGCGAGAAGAGGATTCACGCGCCGCCCAAAAGGCGCGTTGGGACCGAACGCTGCTGGCGCGTTCTCACGACGCGCCAGCAGTTAATTCGAAAAAAATAATAAAATAATAGCTAATGACTGGATTGCCCCTGTACGTATCTATATTTTTCGAAAAAACCTGGTTTGAAAAGACGGAGGTAGCCCTGGTTACTGTGCGCTATTTTGTCTTTATCGGGGGCTTTTTTCGTCTGTGCACTGTGCATAGAAAGTGGAAAATCCGGTGATGCCCCTGGTTACTGTGCACTATTTTGTCTTTTTCGGTGACTTTTTCGTTATTACACTGTTCAAACCGGGAAATAATAATAAAAAAAGACGGATGTACTCGCGCGACGCACGGACGATAAATGTCCAATGAACAGTGAAATGTGAGGGTGTGCACAGTGATGAAGTGTAAAGGAAAAGTGGGACGACTTTTATTTTATATATATATAGCAGGGCTTTATTTTACACAGCTTGTTCTGGCAGTGGCCGGCACTAAGAATTTTTCAGCGAGTCCTCCTGTGGTTCTGTGCTCTGGCGGGGGAAAAGAAAAAGAAGAATGAAAGGAGTAAAGAGATTCAAGGATATGACACGTGTCCGGACAGTGTTGACTTTAGATAGAAGGGATAAAGAGAAAGGGGGCATGCTTTTAATTTTTATACGGGTTTTTGAGTCTCAGCATAAAATCCTCGCTATAAAAACTAAATATCTAAAAAAATTAAGAGATTATTTTGGAGTGTAGTTTCGGTTATTTTTTAAAGTATTTTTTATTTAAAAATATATTAAAATGATATTTTTTTAAAAAAAATTATTTTTAACATCAACATATTAAAATGATCTAAAAATAAAAAAAAATTATTTAAAATAAAAAAAAACAGGCGGTACAACTATAGTGCCAAAGGGCACTAAGGCACCGTTTGGGAGGGCGGCCAAATCGGCGGTTTGGTGTTTTTTTTTATTATTTCTAAAAACTGGTGGTTTGGTGTTTTAGATCATTTTGATGTGTTGATGTCAAAAATAATTTTTAAAAAATATAAAAATATTATTTTTATATATTTCAGCACGAAAAACACTTTGAAAAACTTTTTAGGTTTACTGAACTGTGAAAGTTAACTAGGATGCTTTCCTTGGTTTTTTTATCATTATTTTTTCCATCAAATTAATATTTTTTATATATAAACTTGATCGACTAGATTCTCAAAGAAAGCTCATATACACAGCCGTGCGTATAATAAAAGTCGATTTCTAACACATAAATCAAAGCAACCAACAAGTGCAAGGATGTAATAGTAAGAACAATAAAGCTTGAGGACCGAAAAGGTACTGTAGAATGAATATTCTCAGACTTGCTTCCACTTGAATAGGTGGTGGATGCTGCCAAAATATTATGGTTTCTAAGAAAATACCCTTTTCTTCGCATGGAAGAAAGTCCCCATGCCTGCACTCCACCATCAATTTTAAGACCTAAAAAGTTAATTAAAATATATATAAATTAGTTTGAATATCCACATTAATAAATAAAAAATCTCCATGCGCATTGATCTAGCTTTCATTAGAAAAATCATCAACTATACTTACTTTTTCTGCAGTTTTTTCAGAATCATGCAATATGGCTGCTGTTTTTATCGCAGAAAAAGCTAGGATCCCTATGGACCTCGTCTTAAGTAGTATTCATATAGTTCATCCAACGGTATGGAAAAGCAAAGTATTGTTTATTAATGAGACCGTACATAGACTTATCCCACCCCAATTAATAGCCTGATTCTGAATAGTTCTTTTCTTATTGCCAAACAAACGTTTTCTTTTCAATCAACTGGGATAAATCTATTTACACTATTCCGATTCATAGTTTTATAATGTATAGTGCCATAGCAGAAGACTGCGCTCATTTAGTATTTTTTAATGAAGATGTTTTCTTACAGATCAAGAGCATGTATTATATCATGCTGCTCCTTCTCGTTCTTTAACAATGGATCGACCAAACTACATACAATTTAGCAAGTAATTACAAGACATGGAACCAAATACTTCGTACCCTTTTATTGTTATGTGCGTGTTGTTACTGTTCTTTCTTGTAACAAAAGTAGGTACAAACAAGCAATTTGTTCTTTGTTTTAACAAAAGTGGGTACAAAACAAACATATTTGCACCTCTTTAAGTGGGAAGTGTATAAAGTGACAACTTGTCGATGCCGTAAAACACCTGAGGACCTGCCTGTATCCCAATAGCTGTCAGGAAAGAAAAAAGAACGAGTCTCATAAACTGTCATATAAATGAATCTTCTATATGTCAAGAGCAATATAAAACAGCCACCACCCATCTCTCAGTGTTTATAAAGTTACAAGCGCAGCAGGGAAAAAACGCTAAGCAAAACCACTCAATTCCTCTCTATACCAAATTTAGCTCTCTGTCACCTATCCTCGAAAATTTCACAACCATGGGGTTCTGCAAGAAAACACCTTTTGTGATGGTAAAAGCCATGCTTCTTTTGTTCCTCATCTTTCCTAGTACCGCTGAAACTGGAGTGTTTGCAAGGACTATGAGCACCATGAAGCCGCCACCCTCTGGTGCAAACACGGTGTATCATCCAAACAGTAATCGCCCGGTTAAGCCCTCCAGCCCTAATTGCAAAACATACATCCCTAGAGATTGCGGAAGTCCGCCCTAAATCCTCATGTTGCTCTGTCGCATGTCTATCTTCCAAATCCTCATGGCGGCGGCGGGTTAGCCTGACCTATTTTGAAACGTGAATAATGTTGCTAGCTAAGTGTTTGTTCCTTTTTTTTCTAAATCTGTTCCTCCGACATGTTTTTCTCCGATCCCTTCGGTGAAAGATCCGTCATATAATCTGTATATATTCACTTTCTATTTCTCTAATTATTTTTATTTTGTACATTTATGCTTACGGTCCAAGTAATAAATATCCAATCTCAATTCCAATATGTATGTATGCATCATTATTTTATGAAACACGGATTGATGGCAGATATTTTCAAAACACACGCGCGTGCACACACATATATAATTTGTATTCAAGACTAATTGAGCGGGTTCATGCAAAATTTATCATAACTTCAATCATGTATACTTCGGCTTAATTATTAATTATGATTATTAGATTATGAATATTCTCTGGCTGATTAACCATGTGCCATGGCCCATGTAAAGTCCATAACATTTCCCTTATGTACCAGGACATCAATCAGTTATAATTAATTAGCATCGTTACACTTGTATGACTTGGAGTTTAGAGAGGGTACGTAGAGCATGCTGGGCTTGATATAATTTGTCGTGAAGATATATAAAAGTCAACCTACTCAGGCTAGCTGCAAAAGGTTCTGTCCCTGCCCAGGAAAGGCTGTGATAATTTCGCTTCATATGTTTTTTATATAAAAAAATTAAGAGACTGATGTAAATCAAAATATTTTATCACACGGAATTAAAAAAAATAAAGACTGAATTAAAAAATAAAAGTTCACTAAACGAGCGTTGAAATGGAAGCATATGAATACACTTGGAATGATCAGTGGGCCTGATTTCCTGGTAATTTACAAGAAGAAAATCTACTTTACCACATTGCAAGACAAATACTATATTTCATTATGGAACTTTGTGTTCCCTTTCCTTTTCTTTTATTGCAGAAAATTTCAAACTGTGTTTTGCCCGCGCTATGCTATATTTTGCACGCGCTATGCTCTATTTTTATCTATATACAAAATTAATTAATTTTTTATATATTGTAATTAATTTTTTAATATTTAAATAATAAAATTATAATATATTAAATTTGTTAGAAATGATTTTTTTTCTGTTTAAAATGAATAGTATAATCAAAACACAGGGAAAATAATTTATATATTTTTTAATTACAGATAACTTGGATAAATTTATCAATCCATTTTGTTTGTAAATTACTTTTTTTTCCAGTAATATCATATAATTTTTTTTTACAAAAACAATCTAAATTCAAGAGTCAAATTTTTCAAAAAAATAAGCTTAAACAAAAGAGGATAAAATTAGAATTAAAAGGCAAAATTATTTTTTTATTTTATAAGATTTATTTCACATATTATTTTGTTAAAAGTACTTAAGAAAACTAATATTATTATTTTGTTCTTTAAAAAATCTCAGGTCATTTTTTTTTTCTATCTACATATATTTTTAGGTGCTAATATTAAATGAATATTAAAATATATAAATAGTCACACATATTTATAAGAAAAAAACCTAAATAAATGAAAAAAAATATAGGTAGATTTTAAAAAAAATTGACTTGAAAGATAAATAAAAAGAATTAAAAAAACAAAGAGAAAACAATAATAAATATCAATTTTAAAATGATCATCAACACAAATTAAAATGTAAATATTAAAAAAAAACACTTAATAACAGTGGAGAAAATAAAAATTGATCAGACCATAATTATTGTTAAAAAAAGATATTTTTTTATAAGATTTATTAATCATATTATTATATTAAAATTATTTCAAATCAATGATAATAACACTCTCTTTCTCTCTCTCTATATCTATATTAAGATGCTAATATTAAATAAATATCAGAAAATATAATTAATCTAACATATTTAAAATAAAAAAAACTAACAAATAATCTTTATTATTAGTTTGAATGTCTTATCTACACACACACACACACACACACACACACACACATATATATATATATATTAAAGTGTTAATATTAAAAATTATATATCTAAAAAAATATAAATAATTATTATCATTATTTTAAATATTTTATTTATAATAATTAGAAATTTTTACAACTAAAAATATTAGATATCGCCTCTGTGGCTTACCTCGTTTTATAAACACAACCAGAAAATACAGTTTTACTTGTGGAAACACCGGTCAATAATTTCATGTAATTTTCACTGGTAATTTAATTCGACAACCACACAAACAGAAATCTTTTGTCGATAATTTTCACTCTGCTGGTAATTCTCTCAGAATTATATATATCGGCGGAATCACCAGCTAAATATTCCTTCATTCTTTTCTTTTAGTGATCATGTCAGTATTTTTTGGTATATTCAATCAATAGCTGTAAGCTAAAATTTGTTGTGCTGATACAAATTGCTTTTTAAAACATTAGCCCCAGGACAACCAGCACTCGTTTTTATTTCCAACTGCAAGTTATAGCAAAACAACACTAATCTTTGGTGTAGAAGTGTCAACTTGAAAGAACAGATGATGCCCAAGACAAATCATAAAAGAGCAAGCAATTTTAAGAAACTGCCGTAACAAAACCTTAATAGAAGAAGCAGCAACGCAAACAGTCAACTCGAATCTTGTCAGCCGAAGCAACGCAAACTGCCGAAGCACAATGAGCAGATTCAAATCCTGAGAAGCTCCCGAGAAACAACAAAGCAATCAAAATGATGATAAAAAATTGAAACGCACAAAGCAGAGAGTAAAACAATGCAACACGCCGAGAGAAAAAATGAGAGCAGCTTACAAGGAAAAGGTAACTGATGAAGGATTTCACATCCAAACCACCCCCACCAAGTCTCTACCAAAAGAAAAGACGTCAAAATGGCGATATAAAAAAACACAGTACATGAAGAGACATAACAAAATCTTCGTAACTAAACAAATTAAACCACAACAGCAGATAAAGAAACTAAAAGAGAGAACCAAACCAGGACAGCAAAAAAGAAACCAACACACGCATAACAAAACTACATTAATTAGAAGAGAAAACAGAAGCAAATCAATAAAAAATCAACAAACCAAATACAGGAAAAAAGAGGAAAACAACCCAAATACAAACCAACGCACCATCTAGCATATCACCAATCAATCTCAACCATATCAAAATAATTACCTTTGCATTCAGTAAACAGCAATGACCAAACTTTATACCTTCAAAACACTAAATAAACCAGTCAAGAAACCATTGACCTCACAGTCCACACTGTTTCCTTTTCCTTTTCCAGGTTCCCGTTTCTGTTTCAACTTGCCATCACAAATCAGAGCCAGAAAGGGCTTTCGTTATGCTACACGTACAGTCACCACCATTCAACCGCGATGTCGTTTCGCTTCCAAGGAATTATTTCCCTGTCATCAACTTCAAAACAACCTTCTTTGGCTCCTCGTAGACCGTGAACGGGAAACCAATTTGTCTGCCAAAAACCTTTCGAATTCAACCCTTAATCACCGCCTTTTCTTCTACCCACACTCTCGATGTTGTAATTATTGGCGCTGGAATCATCGGGCTGACTATTGCCCGGCAGACCCTCATCAGCTCTAATCTTTCCGTTGCTGTTGTTGATAAGGACATCACTTGCTCTGGTGCCACAGGCGCTGGTATTATTACAAACAAAGTCCGATCATTAAATCTCCCTTTATTTTTTATATTTCTCATAATATTGTTTTTGACTTTTAATTTTGGTCTACTTTGTAACGATTACAGCCCTCATCAAACAATACCCAACCCTGTATTTATTAAGGGCAGAACCGGCAGCACGCTGCCACAATCCACAGCAAAACATATCAGGAGCTACAGTTCAACACACAGGAAAACCCCAACGCCTTTTAAGTGTTTTTTAATTTAATTTAATTTAATAATTTTAATATACTTAACCTCGACCTCAGAAATCAAATATAGTAAACCAATAATATGAAAGTGGATCATCAGATGCAAACCCTTTGGTCTTTCTTGATCCAAATTTCAATGCTATGGTCGTAACCAATTATAGGTCTATTTCCGTTTCCTTTCAAATTCCATAGACCACATGGCGATTCATGGTAAAGGAGACGACTTGATCTTATTAGACAGAGAAGAAAGAAAACAAGAGAGATGAGAATAAAAAGAAACGAAGGAAGATGGAGAGAAGAAAAACAGATGGTGTAAGTCGGCTGGAAATCCTCCCGGCTGACTCGGCCTCGATCGAGAGTTTTCTCCTTGTCGTTCACAAGAGGAAGTAACCCGGATTGTTTCTCAGAAGTGAAAGTGGCCACTGTAGCCTGCTTTGCGCCTCAGCAAATCAATTGCCTCCTCTCTCGTCCAACCTGAAACCAAAGTGCCAAAATTATAAGCAGGTGTTCGACATATAAAGCTTACAGGCTTTATAGAGAATTAAATAAGAACACATTTGGCTAGGGTCACCATAAATGTCAGGAATAAGCATCCCCTTCCCCGTTATCTTTCTCTGATTGCGTTCTCTACTTCCCTCGGATAACAAAAAACAACTCAATCAAGTTACCCTCATGGGCAGCCACTTCAGGCAAATAAGTGGCACTTCGCCTTGCATTGTTATTAGGGTCAGTAAACTCAATAATCAAACCATGCTTCCCAACCTGCAAGCCAGAATCACATAATAAGTTGGAAAGGCAAGCCAATTGAAGAGGGACACTGGATTCTGTTAATTAAACGTACAACTTGAAAACATTTGCACGGTGAAACTTAGACAAGTTTCCATTCATTCTCGGTTAAAAGTCATTTGATTGATCAAGCATTGCACGAGCAACACAGCTGATCAATCCTGCCCGTGGCTTCAGTTGAGACACCATGTGGCTTCCAAGCATCCAAACAGGAGTGCACTCAAATGTAGGTACAGGGAGTGCCTCCTTTCACTACAACTTTCAACTTCAATACCTGCATCTTAGATTCATTTGTGAAATTCTTGATAAAAATTTAAACAAGTCATCACAGAAATGTATCTTTGAAAACTTATTAAAGGGAAATGGCATTTTTTGGTAATCAATAATGATGAAGCAAGCCATAATGAAGTTATAACTGAAATATAGCAGGTGGCTGACTTTATGTTTGGTTTGTCTTCTATTTTTGTAAGTCTATGGGAGAAACCTGTTAACAAAACATTAGAGGTCCAGCATGTTAAAGCACAGCCATAGTGTTAATATACTATCCACAATAAAACTCGGTAATTTAGGTATTAGAAAGCATCCCAACCCCAATGTTCCAAAAACTCAAGCAATTTAAGGCGCACACCTCCCAATCATGATAGTGGTTGGCTGTTTCATAATCAGTAAGAATGGAAACTGTGCATTCCAGAGTAGGCAATTCTTTAGCTTCTATAGGAGAGAATCTGCGGTTCCTCAAAGCACTACAAGAAAGTAAAAATGAAAGTAGGGAGCCTCATTAATATGCCATACCAAACCAGAGTCTCACCATAGGGGAACAGCATGAGAAGAGAATTAGATATAACAAGAGAATGCATCTGTGGTAAACCATTCCATAAGTTTGAATAAATAAAAAAGCATGGTTGCAGGACCAAACTTTATAGAAATGTATTTGAAGGTTGATGCATCTCCTAAGTTTTTTCTGTGGGGTGGGATGGCATGAAAGGAATCATTGATTTCTTGACACATGACATTCTCCAAAAGGAAAACAACCAAGATTTTTTCCCTCTCTTCATGAATCCAAATCCATTTTTCACATGCTCTAGGACTAGAATGCCAAATGAGCTGTTCCTAGCAATGGCAACTCATCGGATAAGCAGGGCTAGAACAGAGGGGGCATGGGCTTAGAAGGATATGGGCTTAGAAGGGGTAGGGAGGTCCATGATTCAACAGAAATATATACGACAGCTACATAATTTAGATATAAAACACACCAATACCTTGTTAAAGCATAGTCCCGGAATCCAGTAATTATGGACCGAGCTTCCAAAGTTCCAGTGCATCCACGTGCGAGAAGATGGTTTTTGATACCCAGTTGACAACTTGGAGGCCTGGCATACAAATGAACCAGGAATGATGAGTAGACAGCCTAACGTATATGAATAGCCCGGGATTTCCATCTAATTATTTTTGGATTCGATATCATCCTCTTTATTATTTTTTCTAGCTAAGATTAAATGAATAAAATTCTAATTATTTTAAGTTTTTATAAAATAAATTGATCTTAATTTAAATTTAAAATTTGCAAATTAAATTTCAGGATGTTTAACAGCACATCACGGACCATTAGCCCCTATGAGGACGGTTTCCATCTAACCACTAGGCAGTAATTAACCTAATATCTAGATTATCACATTTCTTTTTATCATATTAGTTTTAAAATATTAATAAAAAGGAAAACATGTTTGATTATATCGAGACAACTAGCCAATGAAAAAGGAAAAGAAAACGACCCTGCCTCCTTTTAGTTTTAACAGCTAACATGCCCCCCAATAAAGAGGAAGCCGCCAACCTCTGGCGCAGACACGGTGTACAATCCAAACAGTAACCGCCCATTGGCTCCTCTGGCCCTAATTGCACCACGTACATCACCTTGTCTGTATCTGATTACGTAAGGAAATGTTTGAATGAAACTTGACCCAAACTTGTATTGTCCTGTGAGAAAATTTCAAACTGCCTTGTTCGCTTTCCTTTTCTTTTGCTCCAGAAAATTTCAAACTGCCCTCTTTAGAATATACTTGTCCACTTAACCTTTCACACGCGGGCAAGCTCACGTTTATACATAATTTACTAAATACATACAGACAGACAAAAACATCATATTCCTGGTAATTTACAGAAATAATTAGTCATTAACCTGTTCCTTTTATTTTAAAAAATAGAAAAGATACAAAAATCAAGCGGTTATAATGGAAAGTCCAATAAAAGAATCATTTTTTAAATAGAATAAAATAACATTAAATCTAGCATGATCAAAACTTGGTAGATGGCTATTTAATTATTATTTTAATTGATTGCTGACAGGGTGAGTGTCTGGACTCTAAAAATAGATTTGGTAGTGTAATAAAATATAACTGGGATTGTGTTTGATTTGTCCCTCCTAATAGTGTAGTGATTAATCAGCACACATCTTCGCTGTTCAGTATAAGATATAATCTATCCTGAAACCCTAATTCTAAAAAACTAAAATTTATAATTTTTACAAATTATAATTGTAATCTAAATGGTTGATGCATCTCCGAAGTTTTTTCTTTGGGGTGGGGGGGGCATGGGATGAACCATTGATTTCTTGACACGTGACAGTCTCCAAAAGGAAAACAATCAAGATTCCCCCTCACTGCATGAATCCAAATCCATTTTTACATGCTCCAGGGCTGGAATGTGAAATGAGCAGTTCCTAGCAATGGCCAGGTGGCAACTCATAGGATAATTAGGGCTAGACAGCTCGTCAAGGGAACAGAGTGGGTAGGGGCTTGGTAGGGTATATGCTTTTTTTTTTTTCATTAAGGGGGAGGGGGGTCCATAATTCTACAGAAATATAGACGACAACTCTTTAATATAATAGAAGGGGGGAATGCTTTTAATTTTTTATACGGTTTTTGAGTCTCGGCATAAAATCCTCACTGTAAAAACAAAATATCTAAAAAAAATAAGTCTGAAGCTCTTCACGTTTATTGAATTGTGAAGGTTAATTGAGATGCTTTTTTTGGTTTTTTTATCATTATTTTTTATTTTTTCCATTAAATTAATATTTTTTTTATATAAACTTGACCGATGAGATTCTCAAAGAAAGCTCCTATACGCGAGCCGTGCATGTAATAAAAGATGACATATTTTTATAGCCGAAATGCCACAATGGCCATTAGAAAAGCTGCTCGCATCCCGATAACTGCTTACGCCACCACTAGGAAAGAAACAAAAAACAATGATAACAGCCACGTATGCATCCTCTATATAAAGGCTGCAAGCGCCAAGGGAAAATCGCTAACTGCAACACGCAACTCCTCTTAATTAAACCAGATTTAGGTCTCTGCTACATATCCTCAAAAATTTCACAGCCATGGGGTTCCGCAAGAAAACACCATTTGTGATAGTAGAAGCCATGCTTCTTTTGTTCCTCATCTTTCTCAGTACCGCAGAAACTGGAGCGTTTGCGAGGACCATGAAACCACCAACCTCTGGTGTAAACACTACGGTGTATGATCCACAAAGTAACCGACCGGTTAGCCCCTCTAGCCCTAATTGCAACACGTACATCCCTGGAGGCTGCGGAGGACGTCGGAAATGATCTTCCAAATCCTCATGTTGCTCTGTCTCATGTCTATCTTGCAAACTTGATGGCGGTGAATAATGTTGCTAGCTATGTTCCGTTTTTTCTAAATCTGTTCTTCAGACATGTTTTTATCCGATCCCTTCGGCCAAAGATCCGCCATAAACGATTGCCGGATTGATAAAATATTAGTATGGCGTCTGTATTCACTTTCTAATTTTCAAGTTTTGTTTTCCCAGTCCAATTTTTTTTCCAATTCTCATGCAAGTAGGACATCCCTTCACAACTTTTCATCGATGTGGGAATCTTCAGGAAGCAGAATAACTAAATTAAATCATGAAGTGGATTAGTAAATTTATTGCTTTCATTGCTGATTGATTTCCAAGCAGATTAGTTCATTGGATCACATCTCCCATCTACACAATCATCTCACTTCTTATCATTGATCGAGGACTTTTAATTTCTAATCTCTAAAGATGACAACTACGGTTGTACTCGCTCATAAACAATTTCGAGATTATTTCACAACCAACACCTTCTCTCCTAGTTTACTTGTTTAATCTTACTGGTGAATATAACAATTCTGACAGGAAACCACCTACGGTATCCCTGTACAACAATCAGAGCATCAAAACCTCCTTGTGTTGTGCAGGAAGACCAAGACACCTTAGAAATTCACAAAATTTTCTCAGAAATGAATTCACATAAGAATGACAAAGAACAATAGCTCATCTAGTATTCGCAGCAATATTATAGCTCTAAAACCTGAGACCGCTTCATAGGCAGCAGAGGTTTCAAAGCTACCAGCCAGCACTGTTTTTTATTTTTTACATTTATGTTTACGGTCCAAATAATAAGTATCCCTTTTTTGCTTCAATTCCAACGTATGTGTGTGTGTACCTGGAAATCAACCAGTTATAATGACACTTATATGCCTAGGAGTCTAGAGAGGGTAGAGCATGCTGAGCTTGCTTAAAAAAAAAAAACTTACGTGGAAAAATATAAAAAAAACAATACAGGACACCAAAAGTCAATCTAGATTCGAAAGCAGCAATCATGAACCCTCTTCGTTTTTTAATGTGCATGCTCCCTTCAAAGATTGACAGAAGTAGCAGGTAAGCTTTTTTGTACTCCGTAATCGACAGAAAGGCGATCTCACGCTTTTCGGGATCGATGCTCTCCGGCGGCTGTTTTTATTAGCTATAATTTAATTCTACAGGTCGGCATCAACTACGTGCTCTATATACGTCTCAAGCAAGAACTACAGTACTCCTCCGTTTTTGTGATGGAAATTTCTTATAAGTACACCGATCGACTCTCTCATATACATTCAAATAGTGGTTTAGCTTAAAAGAGAGACAGAATAACACAAGTTGACGAGGGAAAAAACGAGAGAGTAAATGTTTAGGTTAAGAGGTGACCGACTCACTCAAATAAGACATGGAGTGGAATACACCCGTTTTCTAGCCCTCATGCTTTTGACGTGCCCTTTGCTTTGAATGGGTTTGGGTTTATTCGCCACTTGGTGGGGACACTGAAAGAGAGTGAGTGCGTGGTGGTTAGTTAGAGCGATTTACAAAGTTTAGAGAGGGGTATACACGTGGAGCATACTGAATTTGATTTTTTAAAACAAAAAACTTACGTGGAAATATATAAAAATATTTTTATTATAATACAAGATCCCAACAGTAAATGCTAGATTCGAACCTATCATGAACTTCTTCCTTTATTTGTGTGCTGCATTCAATTCTCAAACATCTGACGGAAGCATATGTCGGCTCCATTTCGGGGCTGCTTGGTAACGCAATTGGAAAATAATTATGGAAAAATTTTAAAAAATTATTTTTATTTTTTATTAAAAAATTAGTATTTTTAGATAATTTTGATATGTTGATATCAAAAATAATTTAAAAAAATAAAAAAAATATTATTTTAATATATTTCTAAACGAAAAACACTTCAAAAAACAACTGTAACCGTACTCACAAACAGGCATGTAAGATTAAAAAAAAAATTCTCAACCAATTTTTGTGTCGTGGCTTAATGTATTTTTAATATTATTTTTGCTTTTATGGTTGAGATTTTTAAAAAACAATCTTGTAAAAAGTATTTTAACTGCAGTTCAAAATAATTTTTGAAGTGTTTGGTTAAAACTGTAGTTGAGTTTGAGGTTAATAAAAAGCAGTTTCAAACTTTTCATATTACTTTCAACTTGTGAAATTATTTTAAAGGGTATATACACATATACTTCTTTTTATCAATTTTTATTTTTTATTTTATTAATTATTTTTTATCCCTCTTTTTTTCTCTTGTTTTTTTAATGTTAATTAATAAATTTATTTTTTAAATTTATTTATTCAATATTCCATTTTTTTTAATAATTATTCTTGATCCCACTTTTTTCCAGTTTTTTCTTAAATATTTTCATTTTTCCTGCTATCCTTCTTCATCCATTATTTTGTTATTTTTTCCGTTTTATTCAGGTGAGAGGAGAAGAGAAGAATGAAAACAAAGAAAAGAAAAGATGCTCCCACTACCGGTACACTCTCTGGTCTTGGGAGAAACCATCAACAATCCTCCTCCATTCCTTACCCACCATCGTCATCACCATCACAATGACACCAGCAGCGACAATAATACAGACACAACAAAAATAAGAGCCAAGACAAAGACAAAAATCCCTTTACTTTTGTTCTTGCCAAATAACGAGCTTATAACAGATATATACAGGTTAACCAAGATTGCAAGAGACATGGGCATGAATTTGTATCCAACACTATCTCTTTCTTACATTGTTTTCTCATACCCATCATCATGTACATCACCATCAACTTCATATTAATTTTTCATTCGCTTGGATTCGGCTGAGCATCTGGTTATCATCTAACTTTTAGGTAAGCTTTCAATTCCACTTTCACTTGTTAAAATACTATAAATATCACTATAATTGGTTGTTGTACTTGATTAGAAGATGGGACAGGAGGGTGAGGAGGAGAGGGGGAGAGCAGATGGGTTTTGCAAAGGATAGTGAGGACGGGAGCTGGAGATGTGAAGGAGAAGGGAACAGAGGTGGCAAGGATGATAGAGGGACTGAAGATGCATATGTGAAGAGAAGGGGAGCAAAGATGTTGAGGGATGAGGGTTTGATTTGGAGTTATAAATTCCAACGGTAATTTATGTTGTTTCTGTGGTGGGGATAATTTTTTATTGATAAATAAAAACAGTTCATAAATGACCTGTGGTCGAGAAGTCACTTTGCTGCTTTTCATGGGATGGTGGTTTGTTGCTTTTAATAGGTGGGACTCGCCAACATATATCTGTTTTTTTCCATTTACCTAACATCAAAACACTCAATTTTTTTCAAACCACAAATCCCACCACGCTACCAAACACCTTCTTAAGGGTGTTTGAGAATGTATTTGTAAAGTGTTTTTAAAAAAAATTAAATTTTTTATTTTAAATTTAAATTTTTCAATACATTTAAATTATTAATATTTTTTAAAAATAAAAATATATTATTTTAATATATTTTTAAATAAAAAACACCTTTAAAAATATCTACACTCAAACTCCCAAAGAGTCACTAATTTGTAATGAAGATAAAAAACAAACAAACATGCGTGTTGGCCCTTGTTTTGGGACAAAGTCAACCTACTCAAGCTAGCTGCAAAAGATTCTGTCCCTAGCCAGGAAAGGCAGTGATAATTTCACTTGCGTGAACCCGGTATCAACTTATGGGCCCTTGTTTGACTAGCTAGAGCGTGATCCTTATTTCTTGGGTATATATAATGAGAGCAAGTTCAACAACAATGTTATTTGAAGAGCCAAAGCTAAAAACATGTCCTTTTAGCATTTTTATTTCATTTCCTCCTCTCCAATGGAACAACCATTTTGATAGTCAAAATGATTGTTCCCTGCATGATATGCTATTTGTAACATGCCGAGATGAAAAGGTCATAACATTGTATTATTTGTAGCATTAATAAATCATATTTAATTTCCTTTTGGGTTTCCTTCTCATTAGCTCTCTTGGTAATCCTACTGATTGAGAATAACAACTTTGATAAATTAATGAAGAATATGAGTAAAAATCAGTACTTTCTGTTGACCAAGAGACCACAACCATGCTCGGTTAATTGCAAAAGTTGAAGAGAACTCATGGTTGGGGATCGGTTAATCAAGCAACAAGTAGCTAGAGAAGAGTCGCTGCTATTCCCTTGATTCATTCATCTATTTGTTCTTCAGCTTTAATCAATTTGTTGTTGCTATTGTTTGGAAATGAAACCCTAGAATTTTGGTTTGGTATCTACAAGCAGCATATTAAAAAAATGAAGAAAAGAAGGGGACGGAAGAGATGTCCTGGGAGAGGGAGAGGGAGATTGGGACAAAAAAAAGGAGGGGAAAAAATTAAAAAACTGATAATTATAATGTTAAAGTGTTTTTTAAAAGCAATTATTTAATTATATATATTGAAAATGACGTGACTATATCAAAAATATTTGTTTTTGTTTTTATTCAAAAATATCTCAACAAAAGAGTAAAAAATATATAAAATTAATAATTATATTACTGAAGGGTTTTTTAAAAGCAATTATTTAATTATATAACTTACTCCTATTAATTGCATAATTAAACTACATAAAAAATAATTGCACTATATTTAAAATAATATAAAAAATGGCTCTCCAAAATGGTTTTTACCATTGGAAGTACATATTAACAAAAAAAACCATATATATACTATTCAAAAAAATCATTTTATAGATTTGATTCTCCAAAATAGCTTTTGCCTTTATATTTGCTTTGACCGGGGCCTTGCATGGCTACTCTATTGGTATTTATTATGCAGAGGATTCATTTTAATTAATTAATCTGAAGATGGGCATGCAAGGGAATCATACTGCAGTTTGCACACATATATTTACTAGAAACTAGCTCTATTTTGAAATCTTATTTCTAAAAAACTATAATTTATAATTTTGTAAAATCTATTTTTACAAATTATAATTGTAAGAACTACCATATGCATAATAAATCATAGGTGGACAACAATTTGAAATCTACAGCACTAAAAAATATAGCTGGATGGAATAGGTTAAGAAATATCACTCCATTCTATAGTTTTTAAAATACAAACCTCAATATTAATATTTAAAACAATTTACCCATCAAAATACATTAAAGTTGCATGGAAATATTTCCCTCAAAGCATTAAAACAAATAATTTCAATTTAGATATAGAAAATGATTTGGAGCAAAAATTCCAATGGATACATTTTTTTACTATTATATCGATCATTATTTTTTTAATTTTAAATATGGACCCAACCAGAATTTGATCATGATGATGATCACAACAGCATATATGCTTAATTGAAAGGGGTAATGTTGTCTTGAAAATACCTAGTTTCTCTATGCAGTTGTTGGATTCTAATAAAATATTATGGTTTCTAAGAAAATATTATTTTCTTCGCAAGGAAGGAGTGAAATCTGCATGCGTATCCCTGAGGGAATATAGCGTGTTAATAAAGAACTTAAAATCTGCATAACAGGTCTTGAGTTTAAGTCAGGACGTGTATTTTTTGTATAAATTTTGGATAACCGAGATTTTACTTATTCACCTGAACCCATAAAATATGCTTTCCAGGAGATAAGATTTTCTCGAATAAAAAAAAAAAATCCCCACACGCACTGATCTCATGAAACTTGTGAGCGCAATATACAAGAATCTACTTCCTTGATCTATACAGATGCTGTAATGTATATAAGAAATATTTTTGAAAAAACATTGATTTTTTTTTTTTTAGTATTTTTAGATAATTTCTATAATAAATTGATGTGAAAAATAATTATTTTAACATATTTCTAAACATAAATATTTTTAAAAACAATTTCATTAAATCATAATTAAAACAATCACAAAAACTCATTATGATTCGTAGCCCAATCCAGACCTTCAGCTTTCCCTAGAAAAATCATCAACTGCACTTACTTTTTCTGCAGTTTTTTCAGAATCATGCAGTACATGTACTGTTTTTATCGCAGGAAAAGCTAGGATCCTTTTGTTCCTCGTCTCAAGTAGCTAGTGTTCATATAGTTCATCCAACATTATGGAAAAACAAAGTACTGTTCATTAATTACTAGTTTTTTTTCACAAGCTATACAAATGCTCGAAGACTTCATTAAGATGGAAAGTTTTATTGACGGAAACACCCGTCTGTCGTAATTTTTATCGGCAATTTATTTCTCGACAACCTCACAAACATAAATCTTCGATCAGTAATTTTTATTTCGTCGGTAATCCCTTCAGAATTATATATATTGATGGAATCCCCAACAGAATATTCCACCAATCTTTTCTCTTAGTGATTCCGTCAGTATTTTTTGGTATATTCAATCACTAATTTTGTTTGAATTAGCTGATTATTTAGTATAGACATAACATATAATACCCTTGATCATCAAAATAAATTTCAAAGTCTGTTATCTCTTAACTGGCAATTATCACACGCACGCCCAAGCTACCTTATGACTTTCTATAAAGTGGGTCAAAATCGGATCAATAAAGATATTCTTCAGAAGAAAATGATCCGCCAGAAATAAATTATATGTACTTAACCTCGTTCTCGAAAATCAAATACAGTATACCGATAATATGAAAGTGGATCATCAGATGCAAACCCTTTGGTCTTTCTTGATCCAAATTTCAATGCTGTAGTCGTAACTAATTACTAGGATATTCGAGGTCTCCTTCTGTTTCCTTTCACATTTCACAGACCACATGGCGATTCACGGCAGTGGAGATATATGGATATTGTGAAATAGAGACAACTCGATCTTATTAGACAAAGAAGAAAGAAAACAAGAGAGATGAGAATAAGAAGAAACGACGGAAGAAGATGGAGAGAAGAAAAAAAGATGGCGTGCGTTGGCTGGAAATCTACGAGGCTGACTCGGCCTCGAGAGTTTTCTCCTTGTCGTTCACAAGAGGAAGTAACCCGGATTGTTTCTCAGAAGTGAAAATGGCTATCTCTTCTGGATTTATTTTCAAGTTTATGATCTATATTTTTTTTTCCAGCATGAGGTAAAAGTCACTGCTCAAATTTCACCATATGTAAAATCATACGAGCAATGCATAGCAACAAATATACCCAACAGCATCCAACATTCATTTTCTTTCTTTTTTTCCGATGCCACACGCCATTCCATTGATCCTTCGAGCTGCATTGCAAGCCAAAGATGAACATGAAGAATAGCATGATAAATGAACGTCCACGGGGATAAATTTAAGTTCTGATACAGCTTTACAAGAGAAGCTGCCGTGCTGTGAAATTCATGTAATGAGCTACAGGAATTGAGTTCATCACATTGTGTTCATGCTTCTTCAAAAACAAATGAATTTGAAGAAAGAGAAGGATAGTTCATAACAATTACCGAAGGAATTTTGGTGGAACAAAAACAGGCTTATTCCACCCCAATTAATAGTCTGATTTTGATTAGTTCTTTTCTTATTGCCAAACAATCGTTTCTTTTTAATCAAGCTTATTCGGATGAATCAATGGTTGACGTGCTTCACCCCATTAATAGACGGAGCTGCACCCCTGGTTTCCCTGACATATTTGACATAGTCACTATAGGTCAAAGTAAATAATGTGCTTTGGTAACGAGTCACTCGTACAGACATTCGAAGTGACTCCGTAATGTGGCCACTGTAACCTGCTTTGCGCATCAGCGAATCAATTGCCTCCTCTCTCGTCCAACCTGAAACCAAAGTGCCAAAATTATAAGCAGGTGTTCGACACATAAAGCTTACATGCTTCACGGCGAATTACATGAGAAAAAATTCCCGGTCTAGCAAACAAAATCAATGTAAATAACTCGGTCTGAATGTCTTGGCCCATCTACCAGGATTAAATAAGAACACAATTGGCTAGGGTCACGATAAATGTCAGGAATAAGCCATTCGCTTCCCCGTTCTCTTTCTCTGATTGCGTTCTCTACTTCTCTCGGATAACAAAAAACAACTCAATCAAGTTACCTTCATGGGCAGCCACTTCAGGCAAATAAGTGGCACTTCGCCTTCCATTGTTATTAGGGTCAGTAAACTCAATAATCAAACCATGCTTCCCAACCTGCAAGTCCGAATCACACAATAAGTTGAAAAGGCAAGAAAATTGAATAGGGTCACTGGATTCTGTTAATTAAACGTACAACTTCAAAGCATTTGCAAGGTGAAACTTAGACAAGTTTCCATTCATTCTCGGTTAAAAGTCATTTGATTAATCAAGCATTGCACCAGCAACTCAGTTGATCAATCCTGCCCGTGGCTTCAGTGGAGACACAATGTGTCTTCCAAGCATCCAAACAGGAGTGCGCTCAAAAGTAGGTACAGGGAGAGCCTCTTTTCACTACAACTTTCAATGTCAACACCTACAACTTAAGATTCATTTTGTGAAATTCTTGATAAAAATTTAAACAAGCCATCAGATAAATGTATCTTTGAAAACTTATTTAAGGGAAATGGCATTTTTGGTAATCAATGATGGAGCAGGAAACAATGAAGTTATAACTGAAATTTAGCAGGTGACTGACTTTTTGTTTGGTTTGTCTTCTAATTTTGTAAATCTATGGGAGATACCTGTTAACAAAACATTAGAGGTTCGGCATGTTAAAGCACAGCCATAGTGTTAATATACTATCCACAATAAAACTTGGTGATTTAGGTATTAGAAAGCATCCCAACCCCAATGTTCCAAAAACTCAAGCAAATTAAGGTGCACACCTCCCAATCAAGATAGTGGTTGGCTGCTTCATAATCAGTAAGAATGGAAACTGTGCATTCCAGAGTAGGCAATTCTTTAGCTTCTATAGAAGGGAATCTGCGGTCCCTCAAAGCACTACAAGAAAGTAAAAACGAAAGTAGGGATCCTCATTAATATGCCATACCAAACCAGAGTCGCACCATAGGGGAACAGCATGAGAAGAGAATTAGATATAACAAGAGAATGCGTTTGTGGTAAACCATTTAATAAGTTTGGATACATAAAAAAGCATGGTTGCAGGACCAAACTTCGTAGAAATGTATTTAAATGGTTGATGCATCTCCTAAGTTTTTTCTTTAGGATGGGGGGGCATGGGAGGAATCATTGATTTCTCGACACATGACAGTCTCCAAAAGGAAAACAATCAAGATTTTTTCCCTCTCTACATGAATCCAAATCCATTTTCACGTGCTCTAGGACTAGAATATGAAATGAGCAGTTCCTAGCGATGGCAACTCATAGGATAAGCAGGGCTAGACAGTTCGTCAAGGGAACAGAGGGGGTAAGGGCTTAGAAGGGGGAGAGACATCCATGATTCAACAGAAATATATACGACAGCTACATAATTTGGATATAAAACACAGCAATACCTTGTTAAAGCATAGTCCCGGAATCCAGTAATTATGTACCGAGCTTCCAAAGTTCCAATGCATCCACGTAAACGAGGCTCACCTCCATTGACAACTTTCTTCCAAGTGACGAACAATGGGCTGAAACCAGAATATCACCATGTCAAATACAATCAGTTCTGGTGTGCAAAACTGAAGCAAATACTTCTACACAGCACATTATCACTTTAATTCCACCTCTAAACAATAACAGAATTTTCTCAAAAATCATCTAAGCATTTCCAGCATGTAGGAACTTTTTAAAAATCATCTAACAATGAATTTCCATCGAGTAAAAACTTATTAAAAAATCAACACTTTTATGGAACCTCACAAAGAAGAGCCAAGTATTAAGCAATAATAGCACCGATGAGAGATTGTTCGAGCTGTCAAGACAGCATGAAAATCAACGAATCTGAAAATGTGAGCTGTATTCACCCAACCCATGCAATCCAGCAAATTGCTGACTTGACAGCTCAATCTTCACATTAAATAAAAGTCAAAACACCAACATTTCACACAACAGGTTACAAACAGCATAAGTTGCTCTCACCAAAAAACCGTAAAGGTAAAACATAACAATACAGAGGAGCATCGATGGCATTCTGACAAAAAAACATGTTTAACTGAACTCCACTAAATAAAACACTTTAATGCGGCTAGCTATGAGGATTGTAGACTTTTGGCAATAAAAAGTCGCTCTCTTTCACTGTTTCCTCAGAGCATAAACAAAGAAATTTAAGCAAACTTCAAATCCGGCTCTACATTTTACAATAAAAAGATCTAACATTTTTTCCCTTGTGACATGGAACCATGATTTTCTTAGCATAAAGCTCTTTTGTAAGGTGATTAATGGCAGAAATGATGGAAAAATAACAAAATAATGCAAGGTTTAATGAACCAATCATTAAAACATACGCATGCACAGCATCATCCATGGCAGGTACAGTGAAAAAAAAAACAGATAACTACTCAAAAATCGAAACTTTGCAATATTAACGAATCCAGAAAACAAAAATAAAATAAAGCCCAATTAAACCTGAAAAAGCACAAACAGAATTCACTTAATCAAGCAGTTTTTCCGCTCAATTCGATACCCCCCAAAAAGGCCCTCTATGAATCTAAAAAAATACTCAAAAGTAAACCAGCAGCCACAGAACAATCGAAACTCAAGAACCCACTTTAAATGCATGCGCATATGCATACGCGCGTATGTGTAGATTGACGAAGAGAGTGAAATAGAGATTACTGTTGGCCCTCATCAAAAGCAGGAAGAGGAGCATCCTCGGAGTTGAAGTGAGCAACAAGAGTATCAAAGCAATACACAGCCATTTCTCTATTGGCAGCCACCATGATTTCTCCTTGCTTTCCTACCTTCCACCAACTCTCTCTCTCTCGCTCTCTAAAAGTAACCAGCCGAAAGAGCAAGAAAGAAATGGTCTTTGATGGGGCAATACCAATAAATCAATGAAGCAGAGATACACTTTTAGTCCCCTGTTATGATGATGGGGAGAGAGAGAGAACAAGACAGCACGGAATAAATCTTGTGTTTGCTACTGTGTTTTTAATATAATTTTTTAAAAATATTTTTATTTTTTATTTTAAATTATGTTTTTTAATATTTAATATATTAATATCAAAATTAATTTTATTTAAAACATGAAATTATATTTTTATAATTTCTTATACTCTTTTTTTTTTTGAAAAAAAACCTCTAACACACTACCAAATACATTGAAAAGTTCTTATTAAGGATGATAATAAGTATATATATTAAGTTTTGCTTTTTTTCCAAGATTGCCCACGAGCTCTTAATTGAACTACCAAGGAATGATGGTTGTGTCGGCGTTGTTTCTAGTTATAGTTGGAGGGCTTAACAGACTTTGTGTGTATTTAATTACCACGGTTTTCGTTGCCAAGTAGACAATCTTTTTATTTTATCCCCTTCATTTTTCATTTAAGCCTAATCTTATACCCGTTTGAAAATAGTTTGTTTTTTTAAATTATTTTTATATTTAAAGATATATCAGAATAATATTTATTATTTTTAAAAAATATATATTTTTATCTTTAACATATTAAAATAATCTAAATTAAAAATATAAAAATAAAAATTTTCAATTTTTTTCAAAATAATTTTTTAAACAAAGTGCCAACCCGATACTAAGTTTTCTATAATAGTTTTTTTAATTTATTTTTGGAAAGTAAAAAATTATTATTTAATAAATTTATTAAGTTAATTTTTTAAAACTAATCAAGATGTATTACCATAGTCAAAGCCCCCCTTGAATGAGTGTGGCTCGAGAAGGATACATCAACAAGTCAAATGATGACTCCCCTTTGTTTATGAAATTTATCCTTCAAGAATACAATTTGGACAAGCATCTCGTCAACCGATTTTTAGTAAAATTTACACTGACCTATTTTTTTTGGATTACAAAGTTTATTTAAGAGTGTAATTGTTTTTCATGATATTATTATTCAGAAATATATTAAAATAAATTTTATTTTTTAGACAATACTTTTGATATAATCAAAATAATCTAAAAAAAATAAAATATTTTTGAAATACAGATTATAAATAGTCATTTACAGGAGTGCGAACAAAGAATGGTTCCCCTTCTCCTTGCATGACGTGAAACCTGAACTACAAGGTAAAAAAAATGTCCATGAAGAAATTGGGAAGATGCCCTAATCCAAAACGCAAGCATTTGCCTCTTTAGGATGGAGATTGCTTCAAATAAATAATAATGGGAGTGGTCCTTCTCCAACCATTCAGCTCCATATCAGTTTTCCTTCCTGACAGAGGGGAATCTATCGTGAATTAAATTTTGCCAAATGCAGAGAAAGTCAGGCCAGGTAAAAGTCGTGTCTCCTCCTCTGCGTTTCTTCCTGTCATCAGAATTCAACATCAAGAGAATGGAGCTTAATTATCAGGAATGGAAAATGCTTCCCTCCTTATACAGTGAGTGAAAGAGAAGGATGAGAAATTCCATGCTATAGCATGACCACCACTGAAAACGAAATAGAAAAGAAAGCAAAGGTCAGTCAAACTATTTCGGCCCCTACGCGAGGTAGAGCCATTAGATCCACTGCTCGAGGGTGTACTCGCGAGTGAGGTAGGCAATAGGGGATGTCTGCGGGCTCGATATTGGTGTTCCATCCTTGGAATTTCCCGGTGCTTTCAAAACTCAAACAGCATTGGATTCATTCGGACATTTACACAAACATATTGCATGCATTACAATGCACGTAAATGCCAACGGAAATCCAGGTGTTTTTGGTTACGAGGTGGAGGAGACTGGAGAAGCCTCTGTTCTGTCTTTTTTATTACAAGTAAATAAAGTTAGTTACCTGCTTAAAGAAGCAGCATCTCAGAACTATCTTCTGGATACAGGTCCACTGGAAAAGAAAATCTGCGTGCCAAATTCTCACAGGGAAGAATAGAGATATCCAGTGACGCAGTGACATGATCGGGGAGGAAATTCTAGGGAATGAGAGACCTATTCCCAAGCAATAAATTGCCCCATCGCTATCACGATAACAACACTTGATATCTTACATAAATTTAACCTCAGAAATGTTAACGATGAATTTAACAAAGCACCCCGTCTCTATAATGAACTATTAGGAATGATAAAATACCCAAATGAATAGGATATTTAGTTCGAGTCAGAGTCGCGTCTCCTTCTATCCATGTCTTTCTTGCGTTTCCTCCTGCTGTCAGGATCGTGAGAATGGCGCTTCTCACGCCTATCATGTTTCTTCTCCTCTCTTCTTCAGGCTGATTTCATCCTCCCCTGGTCTATCTTCTTCAGAGTTTCCTGTAGATGGATTATGCTCCACCTCGATTGGCTCAAGTGGAGCCTCCTTGGCAATAGATGGAAGAGTACTTGGGTCTTCCCAAGCCCGAGGAGCCCTGCAGCAAGGGTTCAAATCAAATCAAACCAAACCAAAAGGAGAGGGAAGCTTAAAAGCATGCTACATACTAGTAAGACCCGACAGACTATATTGCATGTATAGGGCATATGTATCATGTCCAGCTGCTGGCCTCTGGTGCACCAATGAGTGGAGAGACAGATAAAACAGCTGGTGATTTTTAGGCGAACAATTCGAAGGTGAATCAGCCATTCACTGGCTCTGTACAATAAAATATCATCGCTCCATGCTGTACACCAGTGCAAAATAACAAACAAACAACTAGAATAAACACAAGCACAAAAGTCCTTGTAAGCCTTGCCCCTGATATCTTTCTCCAATAGCACCTTTTGACCGATCCCCCCGAGCACCACATATACACAGATATTAGAAATTCCACACAAGACAAGGATATGGCATCATCTTCATACCAAAAATAGAAAACACCAAATCTTGATACACAAAATTTCATGCAAACAAGGATATGACACCATCTTTGTCGCACGTCGCCTTGGGAGAGTTGTCTCGTAGACAGTTGAGGAGTAGTCACCTGACTCTTGATAATCGCTAGGAAAACCTAATTGCACTGTTCTGGTCAGAGATTCAAGGATAGGGGACTAGTTGCGTAAAGTGAAGATATTAGCACCCCCAGTACGCCTTTAGCTAAACTGCATTGTGATGTGATTTTCAACGTTACAATGGGCCGTATTTATGTAGATGACTTGAAAGGATCATTTATCCTGGATGAGTTTTCCGCAATTTATGCATCGTAAAAAATATTCCAATTCAAAAATCAATCACCTCTCGGAATAACTCTAGGAATTTTTTGGTCATTTCTAAATATTTAAATATTAGCCTACTTGTAGGTCCAACATTTACTATCTGAATTTAACCATTAATCCTCATGAACTAATTTCGCAATTTATTTCAATATAAGCTAAATTCTCGAGATTTAATAAACTTGTTATTAAATCTAGGATAATTTTTCTAGAAAGCTTTGGCATATGCAAATAAAACATATTTTTTTTTATAGTTTTATATTTTTTTCTTAACAAAACAACATGAATGAATAAATAAAATACACCACAAACACATTCTCTTTTTCACTATATTTTATAAATAATAAAAAATAAAATAAAAATTCGAATAAACACAAACATAAAAAAAAAAAAAATACAAAAAAAACCTCAAGAATAGTTCTGGAACAATGGCGGCAGTGTAGGAGCATTGGTGGCGCGTCATCTCGCGCGCCGTTGCCAATGGAGCAGCAAGACAAGGGGTGTATCTACCTCTTCTCTTCACTTTCTCGTCAGTGGTGGCCTTCATGTCAACCTGCAAAATAGCAAACAACAGTTCGATCTGCCCTCTTCCTTTTCAGATCTAACTTTTTGGTGGCCCTCTGCTCATCTTTTGTTCTTTAGGTGGCAGTTGGATTGCCATGGGTTTGATTGAGGGGAGGGAGCTGGACAGAGATGTTGCTGCCGTGTGATAGAGGTTTGTTGCTAGCGGATGACCAGTGAAGAGAGTTGTAGTGGGCAATGACGAGAAGAAGAAACTAGAAAAGGAATGGGTTGTGGTTGAGAACAGTGGGCAAGAGAGGGGACATGAGTTGCTCTGTAGGTGGCTGTGGAGGTGAGGCTGTTGGGTAGGAGAGATATGGAGGGTTGTCGACTATTAGTGAAGGCTTGGGGCTGACAATGGCTGTATTGTTAAGGTTAAGATGGAAAAAAGGTTGGCTAGTAGGTGAAAACATGTTGAATGACTGAAGAGGGATGCAATCGGTAGGAAGGAGGGGAAAGGGAGGTGTGGCCACCAATGGCTATGGGAGAGGGAAAGAATGAAGAGGAAATAGGGGGCTACAGCCCTTGGAGAGAAAAAATGATGTAGATTTAGGGGTTTTTTGGGTTTTAGGGTTTTTTAGGTGCATGCTTTTTTTTATTTTTTTGGTCCCCCCTCTTTGGTTATAATCCACTCTATTTATAGAGTTTTTTCCTAGTCAAAATTTCAAAAACAACCTTTAGCTTGAGCGCCTCTTTCAATTTGGTCCTTGGTTTTGAATTCATGCACCTAAACCCCAATTTAAGTACATGAATTTGAAACCAATAACCAAATTGAAAGAGACACGCAAGCTTAAGGCTGTTTTTGAAATTTTGACTAGGAAAAAACTCTATAAATAAAGCTGACCAAAACCAATAAGGGAGGACAAAAAAATAAAAAAACACCAAACACCAAAAAAAAACCTAAAACCCAAAAAAACCCTAAAAATCTCTTTTCCTCCAAGGGTTGCATCCGCAAGCCCCCTCCTTGGGTAGCTGCAACCCCCCCTCCCACTCTCTTCCTTCCTTGCCGTCAGCTTCTCTCTCCGTAGACCTCCCTGCGCCTCCATATAGCCAATCAGCTAGCCTTTCCCCTTTCCCTTCTCTTACTCTTTTGAGAGCACCATTTCCACCATCCACGGCAACCTCCATCTCCTGGTCCTATCAGCTTCCTTTCTCTGGTGACCGACAGCCACAACCACTAATAGTAGCCTCTCCCCACACAAACCACCCTAAACCGTCGATGACTCACCCTCACAACCACCCTTCGTCTCCCTCTCTTCCTCCAACCACATCTACTCGCCAGCAGCCCCATTGACGCCAACAGCCACTTGAAGTAGGGAAGAAAAGGATGCCAAAACCAAGAAGAAAATTGCAGATCTGAAAAGAGATATTGAGCCAAAACATTGTGGTGTTTTGGGTGTGAACCTAAATTGCACATCGGAAGAGAGGGAAGAGGGAATTAAAACATTGATATTAAATTGCACATCTGAAGGGAGGGAAGAGGGAATCGAAACATCATCGTTAAATGCCACTGCCGGCAAGAGAAGAAAGAGAAGGGGTAGATCCGTTGGCCCCTTGCTCTATCGCGTCGTCGGTGGTCTGCACTGCCACCACTATTCCAGTTGTTTCGACCATGTGTTTAGTTTTAGATTTTGTTTTGTTTTTATCTTTGATTATTTCATGTATTTAAATTTTATGGATTTTGTTAGTGTTGTATAAACATTATATGAAAAATGATAAAAATAGTGTGTATGTTACATTTTATTTATTTTATTTACATCATTTTGGTTAGAAAAAAAATATAAAACTATAAAATAAATGTATTTTATTTGCATACGCCAAAGCTTTCCAAGAAAAACTATTCTAGATTTAATAACAAGTTTATTAAATCTTGAGAACTTGGCCTATATTGAAATAAATCGTAAATTTAGTTCATAAGAATTAATGGTTAAATTCAAATAGTAAATGTTAGACCTACAAGCAAGCTAATATTTAAATAAGTTGGACCTACAAGGAGGCTAATATTTAAATATCTAGAAATGACCAAAGCAATTCCCATAGTTATTTTGAGATGTGATTGATTTTTGAATCGGATTATTTTTTACGATGCATAAATTGCAGAAAACTCATCCAGGATAGATGATCCTTTTAAGGCATCTACATGAATCTTTTTCCTGTTATTTTATTTGGGTTCACGAGCTCATAATAAAATTTCAAAAGCTAGATTTATTTACATGAATAAATACAGCCCATTGAAACGTTGAAAATCACATCAAAACACATGCTTACCTCAGGAAAGGCGTACTAGGGGTGTTAATACCTTCCCTTTACACAATCAGTCCCCTACTTTTGAATCTCTGACCAGCCCATTGCAACAAGGTTTTCCTAACGACTCTCAACAGACAGGTAACGACTCATCAACTCCCTTCGAGACAACCCTCTCGAGACGCCACACGGCAACGTGCGACAATCTTCATGCAAAGAACATAAATTACTGAGTCTTAATGCATAAATATGCAATAGGATCAGTTAGAATCACACACGTGTTGACATAGTAATTATATGATGCATGTATCATTAATCGTTTAACTACCTTGAGAAGCCAAGACCATTAACCCGTGCTGCTTCTGCATGCCCAGCCCCCAAGTCCTCTACTGTTGAACCTCACTTAACAAGTTCTGAATATTCATGTTTATCAAGACGATTTCCTTGAGGTTGGCTAGAGCACTTTGGAGCTAAACCAAGGGCCTCCCTCATGGCCTACTCTTCCTCTTCCTTGATTCTTTGTAACTCTCCTTTTAAGGCATCTGTATTCAAACTCCCACATTTTGTATCCCTAACGTACCAATGTAAATCCTTTCCTGCAAAGACAATGTTGGAAAGAAATGGTCGAGATATTCTTAATTATAGCATTTTTCAATTCACCAAGCAATAGATAAAAGATAAAATGACTGAAACTCTGCCACCCATATAGAAACAGAAAGAGCATAAATTGATAAACTATTTTGACCATAACTAATCAATGAATTACTCATGGAAAAGCCATTAGGATCCTTTCACCATATTCCAAAAATCAATGTATGAGAAGAAAAGGCTACACAATCTATATAATCCAAAATAAAATCTAGTATAGTAGAACGACATAAGCCAAAAACTACCTTGCAAGCAACCAGTTAGCTATTGAGATTTATATCCCTATCAAATATTTTTTGTTCATCTACTCTTGTGACCATGATACAGCAACTATGAACATCAAAGAGTATAAAAACGATGCTATGCATTCCCATCCATATCACACAACCTTTCTCGAGATTCAACAATACTACTTAAAGTAGTGGATTTGAACACCAAACAACGTTAACTAAAAGAAAAAAGAGAAAATGAAAAGCGACCCGCATCACACAAGTATCCAATAGCAGACAGCCTTGTCCATCTCAAGCCCGAACCCCCACACACCTCAAGCGATCTACAGCACCACACATGCTAGAATACCTGCTATCATCCATTACTTGACATTATCTAACGGTAATAACAAAGACATGAGCAATTCAACATAATTCCAATCACAAAAAAATGTTGTATTGGGAAAACAAACTTGCACTATTAATCACATTTAAGGTTTCGATTTCCCAAACGAAGAACCCCATGAATAATCTCACTTCAACTTGCCATTTAAGCGCTAAAATTTCATCTACAGGTACCGTTAAAAAAGAATCCTTTTTTTCACTGAAAACAGAGAATTCGCAACGAACCCATTTACCCTTCACCGTCAATTCAACCACAAACGCATCAAGAAGAGAAATAAGTAAGATCTGTTCAACAGAAGAACATGAATAAGATAAAAAGAGATTACCTTTCTGCCATCTACCAACAGGAGCTTTGATCTGTGACCAAGATAATTCTCTGTGTGTTTATCGGCCTTGACATCATCCCAGCTAAATTCTGCACGTCAACAACTCCCCCCAACGTTATTTCGACGCTAAAAACCAAAACCAATCAAAGTAAAGAAACCCCAAAAGATCGGGAAGGATAGAGCTTACGATCTCGGCCGCAGCGAACGCCGCCTCTGGTCGGATAATACATTATTTTATCTGTTTTTGATGGATGGAGGGGCAGCTGAGAGGAGATGGAGGAAGAGAAGAAGCAGAGAGTCGAGAGGGATAAATATGGGAATTCTGCAAGTAATTTTTTGCTGATGAAAAGCATAAGCTAGGGTTTCGAGCAATTCTGATAAAACAAAATATATTATTTTTTGTTTAAAAATAAATAAATTATCAACCGGAATTAATATTATAATTTTCCGAATCATAATAATTCAATTTTGAGAAATTCCGGTATGAAATAATTTGAATTTCTTTTTAACCCCATTACTTTTTAAATTTTTTTTTAAACTAGAAATAAATTGTTATTTTTTTATTTCAGATAATTTGGATTTTTCATAATTCCTTTCTCTAGGATTATTTTAAAGAACATTTTACCCGATTTACTTTAAAAAACTTTGGATAATTTAAATCTTATCGAATAATGATCATTTCAATGAGTTGAAAATTATAATCATTGAACTCAATTCATCAAATTAACTTAAAGTTTGACTAATCCAAAAGAAAATAGATGCATAAAAAAATCAACTCAATAAGTCAACTTGCAATCTAGTAAAAACCAAATCTAATCTTTAGGTTTTTTTACATAACAATATCTTCTTCTTCTTCTTTTAAAATATCAATATAGATTTTAGTAACTCGGGCCAATAAACCAGTGATTCGAGCTTTGGTTAATTACCATGAGTGAATAGAGCACAACTTGGTCAGTTTAGTTTAGCAAAGCATAAAAGATGGTTTTCGGAGTGCAACCAAAACAGGAATGGATTGAGGTTATTTTTAAAAATAATTTTGGTTTAGATTTTTTTAAAATTATTTTTGTTATTAGTATATGAAATTATAAAAATAATCTAAAAATATCAATAATATTTTATTTAAAAAAATTTAATTTTTTTTAAAAATACTTTTAAAATATATAAATAAATTCTTACAAATATAAATGGGTCGGTGGTAGGTCCGAAGTTCTAACGTTATAACATGTTTGAAAATATGGTTGATGTTATTTTTAAAAATATTTTTTGTTTATAAATATACTAAAATAATTTTATTTTATTTTTAAAAAAATATTTTTGATATCAGCAAATGAAAATAATATAAAAATATTAATTTTTTAATTTAAAATAAAATAAAATTAAATAACTTTAATTATTTTCAAAATCATTTTTGAGAAACATTGACCTTAGTTGGACGGACGGAGAGCTGCGCCGCATATCGACCTCAAAACAGTGGATCTTAGCACTGGCATGGCCAGCTCTGCGGTTCCATGTTCCACGATCACAGTAGAGGACGTCAGACAAAGATCGAAGCAGGCTCATTCAGCCAGACATCAACGCAAAGATTGAAGGTACACAACTGGATATGAAGAAAGAATTCCTATTGAAAAACTCAACAAACTCTAAATCTCTGTTCTTACACTCTCTTCCATGGCCTCTGCCTCCAGCTAAAGTGAACACCAATGGACAGCGGCGCCACCAATAACCTCAAAATGTACAAATTTCATTCAATGAAACGCGTTTCGTGCCATGATGCTACAAAATATAACTGTTTTGATAACCCAACACCGATGCCCCACCTTGGAGGACCAGGCGGGGTGAACCAATTATCTTCAGAGGATGGAGCATCTGTCTTGGTATCCACTGAGGTAATGTCAAAAATGCTCGCTCTTCTCCTCTTCTTCGCAGGATCCTGTCGTAGGAAATACTGGTAACCATGATCAGATACTTGAACCGGTGTTTTGGTAACGACTACGTTTTTTTGCGATTTTCCCACCCATTCATCGCCATATATAAATATCTAATCCAATCAAGAACCTCCTGTTACAATGCCAGCATACAAAAACCTGAAGGTCAAGGTTTAAACATTCAATACATGAAATGGAAACCTAACATTTACAATCTCCAGTATATCAAAGAGGGACGTAACAAAATTCATTCATCTCGCTCACAGCCCACAGTTCTCTCCTGGAGCAGAGCTCTCCGGGGTGCCCCAGAAGATCTCCTGGAGAAGATTCGTTTCTCTGATCTTGTCTTAAATCACGTAAACAGTAACCTTGAATCCTCATATTTCTACATTTACATCAGCTTAAAAAAAACACTGCATAATTGCATATGAAGAAAAACTGCATCTTTGCAGGAAAAAGTTAAACAAAAAAGATGGAAATTTGCGTCTTTCTAGGAATAAAAATCAACTGCAATAACAGATGCTAATAGCAAATTCTCAGATTACGATATCGTGTTCAAAATCCACAAAAATTTTATATGTAGAGAATGCTGGACAAAGATTCAAGATTCATAAATTTCAGGAATAAAAAAAATATAAACTTATCTACTCCAACTCACTCCTTTTCTTCATCTGGCCAACTCGCACCATCTTCATCTTTATAATTCGGCAATTCAATACTACCGGAATCAATCCCAATGGCATCAGTATTAGAATTTGAAGATTTGTCCGGTGGTGTGGTTTGAATTTGTTTGAAGTAATCGATAGAGGAGCAGGCTGTATAGTTTTCTAAATTTCAAGCAACGAATATATGATGAGAAGGGATTCGGGAGTGAAAGTTCTTGAGACAAAATTCATCAGCTTGTCAAAAAATAAAGGCAACTTGCTTGGAAGACGACGGTTTACGCCGATAGAATCTGAGTAAAGCATTGTCTCAAATTTCGTTGACTTTTTTATATTCAATAATGCATCCAGGCTTTATTCTATATATCATGTCAAAGCACCCGTAACACATCCCACGTCAATTCTAAAAAAATAAAAATAAAAGTCTCATTTCATCCTTACGTATGAAGTTAAGGGTTTGGGGAAAACACCATGCTCCTTACCATGGTTCACAATAATAATAATCTATAATATTGTTTTTTTAATTTAATTCTTATATGTTATGTCTATAAGGATTTACTGTTCATAATCTATTTTTTATATAATTACTATGATATCAACGAAATCTATTTTTTCATCCTCATTCTTTTGATTGTTGCACTCTTATCCCTCTTTTGGTTTATCTTTCTTTCTATCTTGATAAAAACAAATTGCATTTAGGGTTCTCATGTTGGATCATTAATCCAATATTGGGCTTATATGAAAATAATTATGTGTTTGTGGACTGTCAAATAAAGTAAAGCCTAATTAAAATGATCTGCTAAGTATTTTTAGGCAATTGGGTTTGATGTATCTAATAGGGTGTGAACCTTTAATGTGTAGAGATTAAGGGGTTGTTCCTATTTTAGTGATGGGCTAAAATAGGAATATCAAAAGACATGAATACCAAAAGGCACTTGGTTGCCTATATATATGGTCATGGTCTCCAGATTACACGTGCTACATTCTCACACTGCCATTCTATTATCAGAGAGAACTAAGGCTAAGGTAGAGAGAACAAAAGGGCTCTCAAAGGAGAACGTGTTAATCTAGAAGGTCATCCGTACGATTCTAGATAGCGACTTCCGGATATGGATTCAGGTACGCTTCCGCTTTATAGTTTATGCAGTTTATTGTTCTTGATAATTCGATATGAATATCATTTCTTTATATTATGAAATGCTAGATCTAACATCTCAAAATTACTGCAAGCATTGTTTACTTGAGAAATGAAGATTGTCAAACTAGTTGACTCGAAAGAGGTTTATGAAAAATGTTGCATCTCTCCACTCATTTTGGGGCAGGAGGGAATGTTTATGGGTGGAAAGTGAGCAGCTAAACCAGTTCTGTGGGCAAGGCACAGGCCCACCCCTTCATGGATGGAACAATCTAGAGATTTTGCAAAATTTACCTACCTACAGATTTCTCTGTGAACTTGAACCGGTCACGAACCAAGAGCAACTGAGCATCAGTGATCACGTTCCATTTCTGAAGGCGATGAACGAACTAATGAGCAATGAGGAGTTAAAATGGAGGACGGATGAATAATCACCAAAGCATTTCTACTGCATCTATTGGCCTATGTGTTCGACAACACTAAGATATAAATAATCTCGATTAACATCTATATATTATAGCTCTAATTAGTAACCGAAGTTTGTACAGTTGCAAGGATCCTAACAAAATCTCTACAATCATCACAGATTCGAATGAAAACTCTAGTGCATAAACTGTACAAACCATGTATCATACAACACTCTCCGGGGCGCCCCCGAAGCTGTTTCGGTGACATTGATTGGCTCTGGGACAGGCGAGTTACGACATATTGGACAAGTAGGATGCAGCTTCAGCCACAGATCAATGCACTGTGCATGGAAAAAATGGCCACACTCAGGCAACAGCCGTAGCAGGTCACTATCTTTATAGTCCTGCAAGCAAATTGTGCAACAAGTAGCTACCACATCATCAGTACCCTTTTCAAGCTTTTCCTTTGCTTCAGAATAGAGAATCTTTGGACAGTTATTGAGAGTGGCCTCGTCCAGGCCGATTTCTACTGTGACCGAGTCTTGACCGTTTATGGACAGGGAGACACCCTGATGAGATTGCCCTGCAGGCACTGGTTTCCTGGAGCAGAAATAGGAAACCAGAATAGCAATTGCTATTACTAAAAGCACACCAATCGATAGCCCAAAAGTGAGAACCACATCACCAGAACTTGGCGTGGTTGTTTCTGCAGGACTACTGCTATCCATCTTCTTCGAAATTCTGCAGGGCTAGCAAAAGGTGTTTTTGTAAACGGGGCTGGTTTAGATTTGTTTGAAGCTAGATGGCTGCGTCAAGTGGCTGGGAATTAAGAAGCTGGCAGTGTGGCTCTTCAAATTCCAAGCAAGGAAGATATATATGGGGGAGAAAAATCTGAAGAGTCAAATCATATTTATCCTGTAAAAAAACAATTTTGCAACTTGCTTCTTAATCCATTAAACCATTAATTTTCGACTGACGGCTTGGCCCTTGAAACTGCGGCTATCTGGTATCGAGTTTTCTTAACCAGCAAATATGTCCAAAACCGGTGCGTTTTTTCTGTGGTGACCCTTCGACATTATTTTATCTCAAATCCATCGCCATCTGCTTCTTCATTTTATAAATATAAACATTGCATGGATAAATATATATTTTATAATATAAATATAGCATATGAATTATAAAATAGAAATGATGTCGTAAATAAATAATTTTACAAGTTAAGCTAGTTCGGTAAATAGGCACTAATATTTCATAATATTTTTTATTTGAAATTAAAAAAATAGTATTTTTATATCATTTTAATGTGCTAATAACAAATAATTTTTAAAATTAAAAAAATATTTTAATATATTTTAAAATATTATCACAACTATAATCTCAAACATCCTAAAAGTCATTTCAATTTAATTTGACAATGTTTCACGGGATCTCTTACAAGTTCTTAACTTTAAAGTCAATATAGACATGATTAGATAGGGTGCTTATTAATGAAAAATAAATTAACTAGCTAGTTGGTTTTTTAAACAATAAAAATAATTTAAAACTATAATATTAATGTAATTAATTAACTTAACAAGAATGGAATTTTGTGCAGATAATGTACTTAATCTCGATCTTATCATTTAAGGTTAGCTAGAGATCATAGGAAACTGACGGGAGAAGAAATTCTCATAAATACGCACATTTAGTTTGTGTGTGTATAAATACATCATATAGATTTGCCTATGTAAATATATTTTCTTAAATATTTTTTATTTAGAAATATATTAAAATAATATTTTATTTATTTTTTTAAAATTATTTTTGATATTAGTACATGAAAATAATCTAAAAATATCCAAAGTTATTAATTTCATATAAAAAATAAAAAATAAAAATGTTTTTGAAATGTAAGATAGAGCATTTGTATTTACATAAATAGTTACTTCACCACGTTGACTTTGACAAAACAAAAATGCTATTGACTTTGTTTTTGGCCGTCTAGGCTCTTGATTTCTGGCTAGCTGGCCCTCCATTTCCTTGAGCTTGCGCATGGAAAAGCAAGCAAGCTAGACAAGATTGTGTTCATTTCATCTGACTGCCTGAGCGATCGATAATAGATTCACGTTAGAATCTCTACAACTTTCTGAAAATTCTGAAGCCCTTTTCTTCCATGCAAAAATGTCTGCAGAAAAATGGAAAAAGAAATCTCTCACTGCTTCCTGTAGACACTCCATTTGCGAGTAATTTAATGAATTAATTTATATTATTTGTCATGATTTGACATGGATTCAAGCTGCACGTCACTGACAAATTGAAGCGGTTTAGCTTTCTTTAAAAAAAGATTATTTTAATTCAGATTTAATCATCCCAACCAAGAATAACGTGGCACGATTCTTACAAATAATGAGATTAAAATATCATTTACAGGGGCTTCTTGACTCATAGAAACTCTCATCTTTTTTACACTGTTCGACCAATATCGAGACTATTTGCCGCTCAAAATGCTCATCGCTCGCATGTTTGACACTTAAACTCGCATCTTGCTAGCACACCTCTTCTCCACTTGTATCCATTCTTCTTGTTCGATACAAATTGCAGCGGTCATTTGATCTGGACCATCGCGTGCGCAGCCAACGATGCTACTTTAGCAAGAGGATTCAGGGAGAGGAGTGGGCACCAGCGAATTCCGGCACAGCGGACATGTAGAATGCTGCTTTAACCAACAGTCCACACATTTGAGATGAAAAACATGGCCACAGTCGGGCAACAACCTTAGCATGTCATTATCCTCATAGTCCCCCAGGCATATAGAGCAACAAAAAGGCTGTGAATCATTACCCGTGTGCTGTAACTTTCTTTGTGAATATAGCAACTTGGAGTAGCTTGCAAGAGTGGCTTCGTTCAGCCCAATATCGATTACAACGGAGCCTCGGTTGGCGATGGAGCTGCCTTGGTTGGTAATTGGGTGATTCGAAGGTTCTTGGACACAGCAGGAACATGAAAATGCTACCAAAACTATGATCAAAATCAACATCAGGACACCAAAAGCCATTCCCATATCATACGCACTACTGACATGAACTGTGTAACCGGTGGAGTTGTTCATGTTTCCTGAACTATTCAGCTGTGATTGATTTTTGATTTGCGATAGTGCTGTGGGCTTACAAGCGGATATATAAAGAGTTTAAGAGGTGGAAAAAACAAACCAAGGGACAAGTTATGGTCGGACCAGTTTTAGGAACAGCCTGCAGATTGTTTAGTATTATTATTCACGTTGTGGAGTTTTAATTGTTAACGTTTCTGTCACTCTCAGGGCACAGATGCACGGCTTTCTTTCCAGTCACTATCCTTTCACAGACAAATTTCAATGTCCGGTTTTCTCAAAACCATCTAGCATTGTTTATTTGATAAGAAAAGATAATCAACCTGACCCTAATGAGCAACAAATTCTGTTGCATTTTCAGATATTTGAGTTCCCTTGAATCTTTCAAGTTAATTGCAAGGAATCAATGTTCAGCGCGTCCTATTTATGAACCCTAGACCATCTGGGTTGTCTGAGGGCCTTCCATGTTTCAGCTTGTTCAAAATACTGAAAGTGGTTGTTTCCACAGGCAACCACCCGGTCAATTTTGTTCCACGGTATAGAGAACATGAGCTGAAATTGTGCTGCAGTGTGGATGATCTTTCAACAAGCAAACAACAGCTCCACTCATAACAACCAACTGAAAAAATAAGGCCTAGCCATGGTGACCATTGCAAGTCAACAAGGATGAAGGCTAGAGAGTTTCGAAACGAAGAGGGTCAAGGAAAGCTGCACCCGCAAGTCTAGAATACATAGGGCAGCGCGAGGTTGCCCATCAAGGTATTCAGGGGCATGAGTGAGTCTAACCACTGGATCTTAACCATAACTGCATGCATAACCACGTTCTAATAATTGCATTCGAAGTTTACCCATGGCTGATCCAAAAACAAGAAAACTATATATCCGAAATCCAGGTAAAATTACACCGAAAAGAAATTCAAGTGCCTGCTCTTGGAGATCTCAAAAGTTCAAACACTAAGCAATTATCAGTCTGCAGACATAAATATTCATACAAGAAACTCGTAGTCTAGTTCCTATGATTTCCATCACATTCAGTATTCTCTTCAATCACAGCATCCTTGGTTCAGTGATCATTGCTGAGCACATTGCACCCTCTGGGCACCACCAGGCGTATCATCATCTTCATCATACGCTTCTTGGGCCTGTTGTTGCTGTTTCCTCCTCATTTCCTCATCGATGTTCACGTCATGTAAAGTAGTTTCCTCGCATTCGTCAAGCTCCATGTCAGTCAGCTGAACAGATGCTCGTGGAGGAAGCACAGCCTCCAACGCCTTGCACAGATCAGGGGAAAGGGAGTCTGGGAATTCAACACTGAAATGAATGTAGAGTTTCCCTCTCATAAATGGCCTTTGGTACATTGGCATTCCTTCATCATTTATAGCCTTGAATTGATCTGGATGAGAACCATAAATTACCAACTATTAGCAATTCGAGTCCCAACTTTGAGGAACATATCACATAACTGCTCAAATCTTAAAATGTTCAGATGATCAATAAAAATAGGACTAGCCCTACAACAACTCTATAGCCAATACTGCAAATAAATTCACCCAATAAATCCAAGATTTGAAGAGAATCCAAAATTTTAGTTAGTTCAGAGCACGAGCAAACAGACGTGTTCTATTTTTGATAGAAAGAAAGATAGTGAAAGGGTTGTTTGTCTGTCTTGTGAAAGAAAAAAGAGTTCAGAGAAGCTCAGATACAGTCCACATCAATACCATGTAATCATCTTCAATGAATTCACGATTGCCAACTCTAGGACTAACAAAAACGAAAACATGGAGGTGTCATGGCACTTACCAGGCTTGACTACTTCCCCAAGTTGAGATTTTATCAGGAGCTGCCTTCCATCCAAATGGGTCAAAACGAATTGGAAGCCACATAGTGCCTCAGTAAGAGATAGGGTGTGCTCAACAAATAGGTCATCACCCTTTCTCTTAAACTTCGGGTGATCCTTTTGCTGCAGGACGAAGACTATGTCCCCTGTAACAGTGTCAGGCTGCACATAAAACACAGTACAATGAGAACGCACGCTCTCGGCCAAGGTAGTATATGATATCAATCAAAAGTAACAAAAGCATCCAGTAGAGTGGTCCAACTGACCGCCTCATCAGCTTCTCCAGGGAATGTTATCTTCTGCCCATTTTGCATGCCCTTCTCAACAACTACTTCCAACACTTTCTTCTCCTGGACAACCTTCTCACCCTTGCATTGAGGGCAACGGTCCTTATCGTTAATTGTCTCGCCAGTGCCCTTGCATTCATTGCAGGCATGCTGCATTTGCTGGATCATAGAAGGACCGAGGTGTCTAATGGAGACCTTCATTCCAGAACCTTGGCAACCAGCACATTTTGATGATGCTCCGGATTTGGAACCTTTGCTGCAAAATTTCACATGAAAAAATAATGTCAGGTGCAAAACGCACTAAAAAGAAAAGGAGAGAAATGTTCAGCATGCCACAACATGCAGTGCAGTCTATGCACAAACTAACCCCTTGCACTTGGAGCAGATTACATTTCGTGAAAGAGAAAGCTTCTTGGATGTGCCATTATAAAGGTCTTCAAAAGAAACTTTCAGAGGGTGGATCACATCCTCACCCCTTCTTTGCCTTCGGCCCCTGCTGCTACCTCCACCTGGACAAAAAAATTGTTTAGGTCCAATGTGATCAAAAAGCTTTTCCAACTTTGACATGTTCTTGTGATTCAAGCCAAAATATCTACTAATCATAAGACTTACCACCGAATGGATTGCCACCACCAAAAAAGGATTGGAAGATATCAAATGGATCGTGGGCTCCGCTGCCGCCGCCACCCATTCCTTCCTTGAGGGCATCCTCTCCATACTGATCATATATCTCACGTTTCTCAGGGTCACTCAGAACCTCGTATGCTTGCGCTAACTCCTTGAACTGGAAGAAACGCGAAATATCCATTCAAAAACCAGTACAATTACAATGACTTGAAAACAAAAAATAAAATAACAGCTCGCCAAGTTATGTTTCAACGTTATAAATGATTCTGTTAATGCTTCACAAGTTCCATTAGAAGACATAATCCAAAAACCATATAATGTAAGCTGTTGGCTAATATCGAGCTGTGCCAGGATCATGTGCTTTGCAAGCACAAGAACAATACATCATCAGGCAAACCACAACCAAAATTCATATAAGCAGTGTATACAACCATAATGACCCCCAGAGACAGTAGATCTGCTGTCAATCTGGCCACATTAAAACTCACAGTCAACAGAACCAAAACCACCCGTATACGACCACAAGCAACCCTTCAAACCGGTTTTATAGAGAAGATATACCTTTTCAGGATCACCGCCCTTATCAGGATGGTTCTTGATCGCTGCTTTCCTATAAGCCTTCTTCAGATCATCCTGTGAAGCACTCTTTGAGACTCCAAGAACCTCATAGTACTTGGTGTTGTCGCTTTTCTTTGGTGCTCTCCCAAACATTTTTTTATGTCAATTAAGATCCTGGGTGGCCAGCAAAAACCATCAAGATCAACTTGATAAACACAGACAAATCAAGAATCTGGACCCGAAGAAAAGAAACTTTTATTTTAAAAACAAGTACCCAGAATCAAAATCAAGAACGAGAATCAAATAATACTATAACGATTGAATCTTTCTAAACTAATAACAAGTTCCCAGATGCTAAAACACTGTAGTCTTTACGAGAAATAACGACCCAGATGCAAGATTAAGATCGAGAAACCAGAATAACTATATAGATTGAAATTTCTGAAAGAAGAGAATAACGTACAGATAGTTATTATTTGGTCGAGGAGAGCAACAAGAGAGACGGCGAACCAGAGAGGGATTGAGCGTATGTCAGATCCGAGTGTCTTAAAGGGAAAGAAAGAATGGACGGTGTAGATTTGATTGGTGGGAGGGGCAGATAGCAGAGATATATATATAACTATTGTTATTGTTATTGAGAGTTCCTATATGATTTTTGGTTTGGGGGGTTTTAAGGGACCGAGAGGAGGTGGAGATAGAAGGATCTAGAATTCGCTTGAAGGTTTCTCGGGTGTGGCGTGAATTTGGTCGTTGATTTGGTCCACATCTTGTGATGATTGTTCACCTAAAATATAACAAGATGATGAGTTATATTTTTAGAATAATTTGTATTAAAAAAATATTTTTTTTTTATTTTTTATCATGAAATATTAAAAATAATATTATTTTATAAATACTAGCCATGGCCTCACGCCTCGTCGCGGGGCGGTCATATTTTTTTCAATGTAAGAAAATATTTATTATGTATATTTTTTTATCATGATATAAATTTAGACAAAATAATAAATTTGTATATAATTTTTGTGAAGTGCAACTTTTCTATAAAATATATAAATTTTAAATGGGTATAAATTTATCTGTTTAGTTGTTTTCAATTAAATAACCAGTATAAAATAAGTAACAATTTTCTATCTATAAAAAGATGAAAACATAACTTGAAAATATATCCTTATGTTATTGTTATTATCGTTACTACAAAAGTTAAAATTATTATCAACATTACTGTTTAAATAATTAAAAAAATTTAATTGCCCTAAAAAAATATTAAAAAAAGCAAAAGATTTATTAAAAAAAAAGTAATAAAAAAACAATCACTAAAATTATCATTACTATTGCGTAAATAGTAAAATCATAAAATCATTTAATCCAAAGAACAAATAAAAAAACCCAAAAAAAAGGAAGCAATATTAATTTTAAAATTACTAGCAATTTAAATTCAAATCTCAGGATTGAACAGATTAAAAAAAATCTCAAGAAAAAAAAAACTATAAAAAAACTAAAAGTATAGGTGTATAAATACGAATAAAAAATATACATTATCTAAGAATTTAAAAAAAAAACTAAATGAATTGATATAAAAAAACCCTGCAATAATCAAATAAAAAAATAAATAGTTCTATCCACAAAAAGATGAACACATAAATTGAAAATCTATCATTGTGTTATTATCATTATCACTACTATAACAGTTAAAATTGTTATCAACATTACTGTCAAAATAATCTCAATAATTAAATTATCCTGGAAAATCATTAAAAAAAAAGCAAAAGATTTTTGTATAAAAAATGAAAAAAAACAACTAAAATCATGATAATCATTGCATAAATAGTCAAGTCATAGAAATCATCCAAAAGTAATAAAAAATCAATCACTAAAATTATTATTATTATTATTACATAAATAGTAAAATCATAAAAATTATTTAATCCAAAAAACAAATAAAAATAACAGAAAACCAAAAAAATAAATAAAGGAAAAAAAGAAGCAATATTAATTTTAAAATGACTACCAACTTAAATTCAAATCTCAGGATTGAACCGATTAAAAAAAATCCCAAGAAAAAAAAACTATGAACGATTATTATTAAAAAAAACTATTAAAAAATAAAATTCAAATCTCATGATCATTGCATAAATAGTCAGATCATAAAAATCATCTAATCCAAAAAAAAAAAACGAAGCAAAAAAAAAATGAACAAAGAGAGGAAAAAAAGGACTAATATTAACAGTAAAATTATTGTTATAATAGTTAAAATTATTCTCAATATTACTGTCAGAACAATTCAAATAATTAAATTTCCCTGGAAAATAATTAAAAAAAATAAAAGATTTGTATAGAAAACAATTAAAAAATAACAAATGAATTAATATCAAATATCAATAAAAAAAATAAATTAATATCAAATACAAAATAAACATTATAAAAAAAACAAATGAATTAACATCAAATAAAAAATTAAAAGAATAAGGACCAAAATGAAAAATAATATATATAAACTTAATTCCAATTGAAAGATAAAATTAAAACAAAAAAGAATTGGAGAACTAAAAATAAATAATGATAATTATTGTCATTTGATAAAAAAATCAGAAGAAAAGGGACTGAAATCAATATTTGTTTATATTACCAATTTCAATTGGAGGACGAAATTAAAGAAATCAAAACATCTGTACCGGAAAAAATAAAGAAATAAAAAATAAATCAAAAGTATAAGGACTGAAATTAAAACTTCTTATATAATCAGTTTTAATTGAAGGGCACAATTGAAAACAATTAAACTTCAATTTAAATAAATCAGTAATAAAAATGAAATCAAAACCCGAGGGACCAAAATGAACTTTATACAAACATGAGGGACCAGAACTGACTTTGCGACAGCAGGAGAGAGAAAAGCGGCAATCGACGAAAAACCGTCAGCCGCCGCTTACCGGGACATATATGACTGGAACGCGTCACGATGGAAGAGAGATGACCTTTCGGCGCCTCTTCTGGTATGGCAGAATGGCATTTTTTACGGCAGAACGACGCCGCACGCGCCGCCTAAAAGGCACGTGTGAGGAGAACGCTGCGAGCGCGTCTGTGTGACGCGCCGACAGTTAATCCAAAAAAATAAAAAAATATTAGATAATTACCAAGTGGCCCCTTACCCTACTGATATTTACAAAAAAACTGGAAGGGAAAGTACGAAGTTGCCCCCGTTTACTGTGCGTTATTTTGTCTTTTCAGAGTTTTTTTCGTCGATTCACTGTGCCAATAAAATAGAAAAACTGGTAAAGCCCCTGATTACTGTGCACAATTTTGTCGTTTTCGAGAGGTTTTTTCGTTAATCCATTGTTCAAAACCGGATAAAGCAAAAAAAAAGGGGCGCCCATACGCCCGCGACACACGGACAAAAAATATCCAGTCCACAGTGCATCTCCGCACAGTGCATAGTAAACCTACAATAAAACTGAGACGACATGTGTGTGTGTATATATATATATATATATATATATACACACACACACACACACTCACGTCCCAACAATGAAACTTATTGTTAATAAATATTTTCCTAAACTATGAACAATATTTTAAAATTAAAATTTATTCTTCTTTTTTTGTTCCTTTTTTGTGTATTTTCTATTATTTTATTATTTTTTGGATAAGATAATTTTATGATTTTATTTATTGTTATTTTGTTAAAATATTTTGATTTTTTTTTATTTTTCAAGGTAATTTAATGACTTTAATTGTTTGGAACTGTGATATTGATAATAATTTTAATTGTCATAGTAATGAAAATGACGGTAATGTAGGGATGAATTATTAATTTATATTTCATCTTTTTATAGATAAAACATTAACTATTTATTTTTTATTTGATTATTGAAGATCTTTCACAATTTATATTTTATTTTTAAATATGATTTAAATTGAATTATAAAATGAATTAGTCTTAATATAATGAATTCAAATATTCAAATATTCTAATCTTCTTGCTTTTTTAATGATAATAATAATTTTATGTTGGTTATTTTGTTAAAACCTACTAAACATATTATTTATATCAATTTCATATATTTTATAGAAAACTTGCACTTCACAATAATTTTGCATGGATTTATTATTTTGACTAAATTTATATTATAATAAAAAACACACAATTAGTATTTTTTATGTTAAAAAATATGATGTCGCCCTTGATGAGACACGAGGGCATTGACTAATATAATATGATGTTGTTTGGGGTGGCGATTCACCCTGCGATTGTAGTGAACCGCAGCCCCAAACACATAAATTACCAAACGGGACCCTAGTTTTTTACTGTGGGTCCCACCAATAAATCATTGTTCCAGTCGCATATGCAAAAGCATATGAGAGATGCTTTTGCAACTGTGACCAACATGACCAGACGCGCAACCAACATTCCACAAAGCAAGACGTGACTTCACCACCATCACAATCACCGGTGCTTCATTTTACACACTTTCAGTGTTTCTCCCTCGCAGTCCCTCACAGACACAATATGTAAAGCAAGACAAATGAAAAAAATCAACACCCCCTCAACAATTGCCCCTGTATGCAAGTCCACCTTCAATGACGAGCCACCTCTAAGCACATACTTGTACTGTTTTGGCATCACTCTTGTAACTGTCATGGCACCCATAACCCTACCAGCTGCCTGAACCGAAAAACACAAAGCCATGGACATGGCTTCAACACTAACATATGTTGCTATGATGGAAGAGAGAACACCTAGCAAAGGAATGATGAACACCCGCCTGCATGTCAAGATATGACTCCCTTGATTGCTCCCATCTCTTTCTCATTTTCTCTCCACCTACCTAGCAGCACCAAAACAACAGCACTCTCTCTCTCTGTCTTGATTGTGTGGTCTGAAACAAATAATGGAAAATGTCAGCAAAAAGAGGCAATATAAGTTTAGATATAAAAAACACATGAAATTTTATAATATAATTATTAGATCTATAAAATTAAAAAAAATAATATATTTATATATTTATTTAATATGTAAATATATAATTTTTCAATTTTGTAGATTTTATATATATATATATATATATATATATATATATATATATATATATATATATAATTAATTTCACAAGTTGACAACAATATGAAAAGTATGGTAACCAAACACACAAAACTGTTTTTCATTAAACTCAACCTCAACCACAGTTTTACCCAAACAATTAAATTTCAGTCATGAATCGCAACTAAAAGCGCTTTTCATGAAACTGTTTTTTTTCAACCTCGATCACAACAGCAACAGCTGTGCCAAACACGCTCTATGAATGGTGTTACGAACTGTTTTTAATAAAACTGATTTTCATTAAACTCAACCTCGACCACAGTTTTAACCAAACACTTAAATTTTAGTTACGAATCGCAACTAAAAACGCTTTTCATGAAACTGTTTTTTTTCAACCTTGATCACAACAGTAACAGCTGTGCCAAACACGCTTTATAAATGGTGTGGGAAAGCATTGGAGACATTCTCATAACACTGTAGATTATTGCGGTGCTTTTTCCACAATTAATTTTTGTTGTGTGTTCATTTTACTTTTTGTAACTTTTATGTAAACCATAGTCACCTCACCTGCCAAAAACTTTATCTCTCCATGTTGAAGAGTATTTTGGATATTTTTTAGGGATTTGTATGATATTTTCATATTATTTGAGATTTTTTAGTATTTTTTTTTAATTTGCACGATAAAACCATTAATTTACTCATGGGAGGTGACAAAAAGGCAAGGGTTAGGCATGAATATTTTTGTTATTTCACATATTTATGCACAATAAAACTATGCAAGTACCCTGAAAAAGGACAAAGTCAAAGGCCTGATGTTAGGGGCATTGTCGTACTTCTATGTCCTTTTTTCCCATGGTCATCAGTGGGTTCAGGGTGTATAAGTAATTATATATTTTTTTTTTATCCTTTTGAATTTACTATAAACGCGTCGTGCAGACGCATCATCAATTTTTCAAGTGCAAACGTCTATTAGGCAGCGTGTGCGGTGTCAGTATGTGGTGAAAAATGTATGGTTTTCATGTCACCGGGGGCGTTGCCGTGTCTCCTTTCGGTGCGACGTGTGTCGTGTGGAGATTGTCGGCAAATTGTCGGCGGGCATTTTTATTTCCCCTCTTTTTCTTCTCTTACAACTGAAAAATACATAACAATTCTTCATATCTTGAGTTGTTTTGTTTTAGTCCTTGTTATTTTGTTTTTGTTTTTATTTTTGATCTCTTTAATGGAAATTTTAATTGTTTTCAATTGTGCCCTTCAATCAAAACTGATTATATATTTTATTTTATTTTATTTTTGTCCTGGTTTCTTTAATTTTTCCAGTCTGTAGGTTTTAATTTGTTTCAATCTTATCCTCCAATTAAAATTGGTCATATATGTTACGCTTTATTTCGATCCCTGTTCTTTTAATTTTTAACAAAATTATCCTTATTCTTTTATTTTTTTTGGAGTTTTATTTTTATTCTATCCAATCATAAAATTTTAATTTATGTTAGTGATCATTTTAAATTTAACATTTCTCTCTTTTCCTTTTATTCTTGTTTTTTTGGTGTTTTATGCTGTTTTTATCCTCTCTTTTTTTATCAAATAATTTTTTATATTGAAAAAAATGGTTCTAACTACAACGAAGCCGGTGGCTAGTAAAGTATATAAAAATAATATTTTTTAAAAAATAAAAAATACTTTTTAATATAAAAACAAACACAAAAGCTCTATTTGCTGCACAAACAACTTCTAAGAAGGCATGTTACTTTGTATATGATATATTTCCCTCATCAAATCCTCCTCTAGCATTCATGATCGTATTCCCGAGCAGCCTGCGATTATATATAATCAATAGCCGGTTGTCTGCAAAAAAAAAAAAAAATTATCCATAAATCAACCTTTTCTATATCTGCGTGTGTTGAAATTATTTTTGAGAATATTTTTTATTTAAAAATAATTATTTTTAACATTAATACATAGAAAATAATATCAAAGATAAAATATTTTTAAAACGAGCCCAAATAGAACCGGTGTTTTGATCCAAATCAAACTTGAGTCGGGTCTCGTAAGGAGTAAAAAGGATGGAGTCAACAAAATGGAATGGTTATGCTTCAAGGCAGATCACGTAGGGAGTTTGAGATTGGGCATTGTATCTGGGCCGAATAACAATAAGCCCATAATCGATTTCAGGATGCCCCAGTCCATCTCAATTTTCGCGCGGGATGATCCACGAGCCTTCCTCTTCTCCTTGAAAAAAGGGAATTTTGCAACTCTTTTCTTTTTCTGTGTTTTTTTTGGCAACTATTTGTTCTGTTTATTATTATTTTAGATTTGATTTTGTTTATAAAAAATAAATAATAAATTTATTATAAATACACCTACATTGTGTAATGATTTAATTGATGTAAAAAACATATTTTTAATCATACATAAAAAAATAATAATGTAAACTCGAATAATAAAATCATAATATTGCTAGTAAAATATCCTAACTAGTTTTATATTAATAATTTCAGTTAAGTAGTAAATAAAGATACAATCGAATTAAAATAAATAATAAAAAAAATCTAAATATTTTAAAATATATAGTTAAAATAAAAAATAAATAGTTATTACTCTTTAAAAACCTAAAACCGGCCCATCAATTATTCATGCAAACCAAAATAAAAAAAAAGCTAACTTAAAAAAATAAAAGTACTCAGTCAAATGTAGGGGAAAAAAAACAATTGATTGACCAGTTACTCGTACACAATTAAAATAAAAAAAATTGAACTTAAGCATTCATATTTTTTTATAAACCTGATATAATTTTATTGATTTTACATAGATAAAATTCAATTTTATTATTTTATTATTTTTATTTTGAGTACCAATACATGTTAGTAAACATATTGATTGCAAGGGGAATATTTCTTACCAAGATTTTTAGTTAAGGCACTGATACTGTTTTAAAAATATTTAAAAAAAAATTAAAAAAAATATTTTTATTTTATTTGAAATTATATTAGAGCTCTTAAATTATTTTTATATATTGATATTAAAAATATTTTTTTAAAGCATAAAAAAATATTATTTTAATAAATTTTTTAATAAAAAATATTCTTAAAAATATTCTTAACTAGACTCTTAAACATGCAGTAAAAAAGATAAAAAAAATGGGAAACAATAACACTCTACATCATAATTAACTTTATTTTAAAAACATATTGATTGTTTTTACTATCATTTCAGTTAGATTCACTTATTAAAAAATCATGAAGTTACACGGTGCTTTATGTATAAAAAATTATAATTTAGATTTAAATATGGTGAGTTTTTTTTTTAAATAAATTAAAAAAATGATAAATCCCATAAATATAATTTGAGAATAAAATATTTTCAAAAATATTTTGAAACAGACTCTCAAATTCTTAACTTTATTAACTTTATTTTAAAAATATCTTAACTTTTTTTACTATCATTTTAGTTAGATTCACTTGTAAAAACAATCACCAAGTTACACGTTGCTTTATGTATAAAAGATTATAATTTGGACCTAAATATAGTGAAAGTTTTTAAGAATAAATTAAAAAATGATAATTCTCATAAATATATTTTGAGAATAAAATTAAGACAAAAATAGTATGAAAAAAAAGTAGTTATTTTTTTTAAAAAGTATTTTTAATTTAATTTTTTATTAAAATAATTTTTATTTAAAAATTATTTTTAATATCAAAACAATTTAAAAATATATAAAAAAAATAATTTAAAATACAAAATGGAAATTTTTTCAATGTTTTTTAAAATCATTTTGAGAACTTACTGATTAAAGTCTTCTGGTTTCACGGCTCCCTTTCAGTCCCATCACCCCAAAATAGCAGAAGTCATGATAAAAAAAACCATGAATATCTTGTATTTAAAAAATAAAAAATACTATTTTAATATATTTTTAAATTAAAATAAATTGAGCATCATGATATCAGCGTCTTATCAGCAGCAACCCGCTAAAGCGACAAAAGCGACAAACTCTACTCTCTTCTCCACTACTCTCTCTCTCTCGCTTGTTTTCACTCCATAGTCCAAACATATTTTAGCCTTATCTTTCTTCCCTCCAAGGGCTTCAGCCCCATCTTCTTATCTCCAATGCCTTGAAGCAGAACTCAAAAATAGCATCCCCACAAACAAAACCCTCAGCAATCTGTTTGGAAACTGAATCAGACACAAAAACACATACCATGTTGTCGTCTCCAATTCTCTACTCCTTTTCACTCCTGCTTTCCTTTTCCCTCATCTACCACTTTTCCCCTCAAATCCTTCCTCTACAGAACCCCCCAAACCCTCTTGCAGATGAACTTGATGATCTCACTCTTTTCAAGAAAGCCCTTAAGCCTAGTAAAACTATCTCCCACTTATCCACCAAGAACCCCACTCCTAAAATAGCCTTTCTTTTCCTTACAAACTCTGACCTCTCTTTTGCTCCTTTATGGGAGCGTTTTTTCAGGGGCTACAGCAATCTGTACAACATCTATGTGCATGCAGATCCATTCAGTAAAGTCTTAAACCCCGATGGGGTTTTCAAGGATCAGTTCATTCCTGGCAAGAAAACAGAAAGGGGCTCTCCTTCATTAATCTCTGCTGAAAAAAGACTTCTAGCTAGAGCCATTTTTGATGACCCTTTCAATCTTTACTTTGTTCTTGTATCTCAACACTGTGTCCCTCTCCATTCATTTCGATACATGTACAATACCCTTTTCGGCCACAACACTTTGGAAGCTTTCACAACTCAATTTCGTCATCAAAGTTTCATTGAAATTCTCTCCCAAGATCCAAACTTACCTGATAGATACAATGCTAGAGGGATAAACATTATGCTACCAGAAATCCCGTTTGAGAAATTCAGAGTTGGATCTCAGTTTTTTGTGCTTGCAAAAAGGCATGCTTTGCTTGTACTCAAGGATAGAAAGTTATGGAGAAAGTTTAGGCTGCCTTGCTTGAATATAGAGTCTTGCTACCCAGAAGAGCACTACTTTCCAACACTTTTGTCAATGAAGGATCCTAGAGGATGCAGTCAGTACACATTAACAAATGTTAATTGGACTGATTGCTTTGATGGGCACCCTCATTTGTATCAGGCTGAAGAGGTTTCACCAAATTTGGTGAATAGATTGAGACTGTCCAATTCAAGTTACTCTTATTTTTTTGCAAGAAAATTTGCTCCTGATTGCTTGCAGCCATTGATGGAAATTGCAGATGATGTGATTTTCAAGGATTGAAAAAAGAGTGAGCAAAGGTCAGTAAAGTAAGCAGTACCGAATTATTGACGTATTGTTTTCTTTTTTGCTTTTTAGTTTTTGGCCAGCAGTCCATGTGTGTGCACTTGACATTACAATTGAAATTGATGTTGATTGAAAAAGCATCCCCTTGATGCATTTCACATTTCCAATCCCAGTCCCCAACGGGTTTAGGGCGTGTTTTAAATTGAGAAGTGGTGATGAGTTGTTGAGTTTTTTTTTTTGATAGATCCAAAATAAATAAATAAATAATGTATTTTTAACTTTTAGTGATGTGTGAATTGTGTATGAAGTAGCCTGTATTTGTAAAATAATATTAGATTATTTTTTCTTAGAAATATATTTTTTATTTAAAATAAATAAAGGTGTGGATGAACTGAAATGGCAAACAACACCTTAGACTTCGACTGAAAGTTGAGTTCAGTCCCAAGTCAAAAAATTCTTTACCTATTCTTGTCTGGTTTCTGATTATACCATAAAGATGATTTTGCTACCATGGTTTTCCCAGTAATTGGAAAACAAGATGCAATTATATGTTGTGCTGTTTTAAAATCAATTAGATTTTGAAGCTATTTTGATTCTTGACATGGTGGTTATAGAAAGGATGAATTTTTTGGTTATAATATAATGTTTAAAGCATTAGCTTTTGAAATGCCACTAACTATTCTACTAGCTTTTTAGTCTTTTATTTTTATTTATTTAAATGGGTAGAGAGATTTTGATTCTTGCTTAGGAGGGACACCTTATAGTATTGGTTAGCAATTGTGATGTAACAGCTGACCTATGTGCAATTATGCTTATAATTATAGTTAATGCAAAGGGCAAAGGATCATGCTAGAAGAGTGCTGTCTCAAGAAAAGAATTGATTCCACAATAAATTTGTGGGGACTTAACTCAGGATAGCTTTGAGGACGCGTTTTCTCTATGGAGCTAGGATGTAATTATGGGTTTTGGTCAGTTTTAATTTTAATTTCCTATAGTATTCAAGGCAGATTTAACTTATAAGGAAAATAGGGGCAGATTCAAGACCTAAACTTTGGTGTAATTAAGAGAAGGTTGAAGCCCATTTAAGACCTCCATTTTGGTTGTGGTTCGATTATGTTGATCTGAAGAAATCAAGAAATACAAAATTAAATATGAGGCAAAATAAGGTTAATAGATGAAATAACGGTTCAGACATTTGCTTTGGTGCATAGCTGGTATTCTCCCCTGGTTAATTGTGAGGGAGATCTGTAGTTAATATTCTATACTGGAGAGATATAAATAAAAAAAGAATTAAAATTTAGAAGTTTACACTTGAATCCAGGAGGAAATTTTGTATCATTCTGGAAATAGATTATCTGTTTATATCCAATTACTGAGGAATTTAGCGTTTTTTCTTCTCTCTCACTGTTTTTTTTTTTTTTTTTTTAAATTAAGCTAAGAAACTTTAATCTTCTGTTCCCTTACAACTTTGTTGTTGTAAATGAAGTTGTTCAAAAAGTTTACAAATGTCAAATTTTGTAATTTAGAAATAGCAAACGCCTCTTCTTTCTTTAGGGGGGTTTTGATTTTTGACTTTTGGGTCGGTGCTTTATGGGGAAAACAATCTCTGTTTTCATATTCCCAAGGCTTTGTTTTGAGCCATGACAAAAGTGGTGTCGGCATGCTCATTTGCAGTTTGCAGTGTAGTTTTAACTTCTAACATGGGAGAATCAGGACAAAACCCTTGACTCAAGAGTTCACGTGCTTTATGGTCCTTTTGACTAATGAATTCATGTAAAATTCTTCGGTGTAGCATGCTAGCTCACGTGATCTTGTTTGTGAAAATATTGTTTTGCAGGTTTTGGCTAAAGGAATCTTTGAACTTTGTTTGGACATTTGTAAGTGGAGTGGAGTGGAGTGGAGTGAATGAGGAAGAATTATGTTGGTGTGAAGGGAATAGGACCCAGCCCGATGTAATTTGCTGAAGCTTTTTTCAAAGTTGTATAGAAAATGGAGTCGTAATGTCTCTTGTTGTATATTGTATATATATATATCATTACAAAAACACTTCTGCTTTTGTTTATTTTTTACAAAAAGTGAATGGAGTGTGAGACTTTTAGAGCATGAAGAGTGGAGGAGGGAAAAGCTCGATGCCTTTCTTTGTTCCTTAAGTAAAAGGTTGAGATCTCCAATTGTTCCTTCTATAGCAACTTTCTCAAGATGTGTCCCTGCATTATGCGATTCTAGGTTTGCCCCATTTAAATTTAGTGTGAGGTTGCTGCATGCATACCATCACTGGGAAATGAAGCCCCTTTGCTTATGCTGTGTGTTCGTTGTGTTGTTCGAAGTAAATGGTGCTGACAAATATATCGATCACATAATAAACTTCTAATAACAAAAAAATAATCACAGCAGAATTTTTTTTAAAAAACATGGTTTTCAAATAGAAACCTTCCAGCTAATCTTTTTCTAAGCAACCTTCCTCATTTTCTGCCGCTTCTAAGGTGTTCTCTTTAGCAGCAACCCTCCTGCTTTTCTGCCGACGATCTTCTGCAGTTTTAAAGGCCTTCATCTAACAATCCACCTGATTATTAAAAAAAAGGAAGCATACATCTAACAATCCACCTGATTATTAAAAAATGGTACTCCTTCTGCCGCAAAGGATTAACTTAATGTTATCAACTGTTCCTGAACAAAAATTGTCATCAGCCTCTTGTTTTCTTGTAAATTGAAGCGTAACAACTGTCGAAGTATTATATTGCTTGAAAAAAATCAGCTTGAGAACAATCAGCATGGTAAGGGATGGTTCTGAATTTTTTCTTTTACGAGCGAGATAACAAAAACAAGTGAAAACAGCAATCAAAAGGTACAAAAAACAAGCTGAGCCCATGCTACCTGGTGGACTATCTCTTGACTCTTGACGCTTGAGTCAACTTTGTGTCATGGTCACCACAGATTCAATTTTCTTTAAGGCCATGCTTGATGAGCTTCCCAAATAAATGTTCTGGGAAGTTATTGATCTCTACCGAATTGATGGATTTTGGTTCCGTCATTAGCTTGTTGATTCTATCTATAATGGCCATTCATTCCCACTTCGAAGCACTCAAAGATGGTGTCGCCCTCCATAAAAACCGGGACTACAGCACCCTGAAGAAGATGGCTAGGAAGGCAAGTTGTCCCGTTATGATTCTCCTTGCAGTTTTTTTCCGGACTGGATCAAAAATTCTGAGTGCAAAAGACACAGCAGTATCTCAATGTGGCATTTCTGCAATAAAATCATGAGACCTAATCAGCCTCCATTTTCACTGGAGAAAGCAAAGAGTGCATTTTTCAGGCTTGTTGCTGATGATGATCGGAGGAACCACCTTGCCCCAGAAATATGCGAGTGTCTTGATCGACTAGCAGGAATGACATTTGAAGGGATTGGTCTTCGTCTTCCAGACAAGAATTATTAGCCATGGTGCTCAGTGAAATTTATTGCTGCCACTTCCTGCATTCGAGTGTTCGTGATACAAATCTTTAAGTTTCATGGCCTGTGGCATTGCCCGCTTTTACGTGAATTGTCTGTCAAAACAATGCTATGTTCTCGGAATCAATGTAATATGGGATTTGTTTTCATACAATTCGGTTACTATCTCGAGAAAAATTTAGATCGTCGAAGCTATTTTTAATGAAGCAATAATATTTTATTAATTTTCTCATGAAATGTCGATCCAACCAATATAATTTCCTTAACTAACTAAATTAATAAAAAAGAAATGGTTAAATAAATCATATTCAATTAAATATTCAAACTCACATCAGATTCTATATAATAATACCAAGTTTCCCAATCACTCACCAAATCCACTGAGATTTGGTGATAAATATAATTTAAATTTAAGTTTTTAAATGATTTACGGAGGAGACAACGAAATAAAAACGATATTTATTTATTATTATTTTCTAAATTAGTTTGTATGTATCTCAATTAATTTTACAGATTTAAAATTAACGATTATATAAATATTTAATGACAATTATATTAGCACCACAAAGACTCAAACATGAAATTATAAAAAATAAATTCTCTAATTACAAACTTACTGTTAACCGTGACCTGAAATATATCAAAAATACACAGAGGGAAGCTGAAATACAGAGAGATACAATCAGAAATGAGCCACGTGGCATGTGGGAGAGGTATAAAGATTATCCCGCTGAATTACAGAGATAAAGGCCTGTCCTGTGTTTGGGCCTAACTAGTCCAGTTTCTAAAGGTTATTGGGCTTGAAGCCATCACAGGTACCTTTCCTGCCATGTTCAGCCACAGTGTTTTTTTAATCTATGTTTTTTTCTTCCGATAAAAGGATAATCATGAATTAAAATACCAAGTTAAACATGATCGAATGCTAAATATTTAATTATTCTTGATATAAATTGGATTAATTAATTTAATTTGAAATACTATAAAACAAAGCTATAATAAACTCGTGTACCATCTTTGTCAACTTTATATAATGGTCTTGTCACACAGGGTTGAGCACCAATGAGCATCAAAAGCTTAAACAACTTGCATCGAGAGATTAATCATGCAACTTGGATTCACCAGCAAGATATATTCATCAGCAAGATATCACTACTTTTTCTCCCCTTTTTTATGGTACCTAGTCACAAGAGATCAACAGACTTTTTTTGTATGCTACGAAATATTACCTTAAATTTTATTTTTTTAATATTTTATAAGAAATATTTATCCGAACTCGAACTTGAAATCTAATATGTAAATCATAAATTCTCTATCATCACGTCATATCTGTTAAAAAATAATACAAATCATATTCTAGAACCTCACCTACAAGTTTAAGTTTTTAGATGAGATGATTCTTTAATATGGTATCAAAATCTTATTGACCCAGTGGTCATGAGTTCAAATCTCATCACCCCTATTCTATTTGATAAAAATCAAGTACAAAGTAACATGAACCTGTGCAAGTTTTAAGCCCAAAGAGCTTTTACTTGAGGAGGTGTGTTAGAGAATAATATAAATCATATTCTAAAACTTCATCTATAAATTTAAATTTTTAAATGAGATGATTTCTTAATAATATCAAAATATAAAATAGTAATAGATAACCAATCTAAAGGTATCTATGTGTCTATAAGCGTTTTTTTAAACAAATAAATTATTATTTTTTAATTATTTTAATATATTAATATAAAAAATATTTTTTAAGAAATTACTTTAAGAAACAATATGATTCCAAATCTTTACTAGATCTATAAATATTTGGTGGTATTGTGGAGTGTGCGATCATCAAAGGGTTTAGTTGGATACTTTGATTAGTCACATCAATTAATCCAATGAATATGTTATACAAACAAACAATTGAGCAAGTAGGTGGGCGATTCTATTATCAACTAATGTTCGAGTGCCATTTCTGGAATAAAATAACATTTTTTTATATTATTATATCAGAACAACTCCAAAACAATAAAAAAATAAACTCAACCCCAATTCCTATCCACAACTTTTTTTTTCTCAAAAAAACCCCTAAAATATTATTTATTTGCGTTGTCATCGATAATTATTTATAATTTTCAAGTGCTGGCTAGTTGTTTTACCTTTTAAATATCAAAGTCACGTCAAGCTGTGCCCTATCACCAATCTCACGAGCATCGATGGTTTTCTTTTCCCCTTGCTTTTCTAGACGGTGAACCTGTCAGATTTTTTTTTCATGGCAGTGAATCTGGACCGTTTAGTACAAAAAAAAATACCTTTTTTTTTTCAGCTTATACGTGTTATAATTAATATTTAAATTTATTAAATATCCTGTAAATCTAATAAATATATAAAATATTATAAAAATAATAAACATATATAACAACTCAAACCCGAGTATTGACAGGAACAAATATTTCACTTACCACTGGCTTTTCTTTATAAAACAAAAGCAAGGTTATTTTAATTTAAAAAAAAACATATATTACAGTGGTATTAATATTCAGTGAATTATATATTGGTCCCTCTAGATTTGCAGAACATTAACCAGTCCCCGTGTTTCTAAATCCAGTCCGTTTCATGCTCTAGATGAGTAATTATATATAAATACTCTAAGAAAATAAAATACTTTTAAGAATAAAAAATAATTAATTATTTTTTTTAAAACTACATGGATAATTAGTTACCGTTGTAGAACTAGAAGGACTGACTTGTAACTTACTCTGGTACCCTCCTAGCTCTAGGATTCTTTTTCGGGGGTGTTTGGGAGTGTGGTTGCTGTTACTTTTCAAAGTATTTTTCGTGCCGAAATGTATTAAAATGATGTTTTTTTATTTTTTTAAAAATCATTTTTGATATCAGCACATCAAAATGATCTAAAAATACTAAACTGCCGGTTTTAAAAATAAATAATAAAAAAAAATATCAAAATACAGCAATAAACAGATTAGATCGCAATGCCAAATTGGCGGTGTAGTTTAAGCAGTGACGGCAACGAAAAGTTTCCACGTGCATCGAAGGTGAGAAAGGGTTAGGTTACCTGTCCGTCACGCTAAACTACGGTGTAGTGGGACAAAAATAATTCATTAAATGACTGCCTATTTTTTCTGATTTGCATTTATTAGGGAATCTTGGCAATATAAAGTAACTATATAAATATAAATAGTTGCTTAATATTTTATCAATAAATAATTTTAGAGTTATTTTCTTTATAAATGGATGTGTATTTTAATATTATGTCTGTAAAAAAAATATTTAATTTTGACTGACGAGTAAGAGAATCCAAAATATATATATGTATGTATGTATATATATTTTCTGGGTTGAGAATATGTCGTCATAAAATAATAGGTTAGCATTGTTAGCTAAATTATCCATGGATTACACGAGCAAATACAGATGATCGCCGAGGATCTGGCGGGACAAAAACCTTAAAGAAGCATAGAAAATCGTGCCACCGTATCTTTGCTTCCATATTTTTATTAGCTCTGCCTTGAAAAATAAAATAAAAATAGACTCCAAATTTCTATATTCGATTATGAAAAGTGAAAGGCTGACATGACCAACCAAAGCAGAGGACCCACGAGCCGTACTCTCCCACCTTGCTGTATCCCACAAACAGCAGCTAAATGGGAGTGACTGAGTCACCGAGTTCAGTAGAGCTACTCTCCTTTTTGTAGCGTTGCGTGGTGTAGTGCACTGTAGTATTTTTTTGTCTTCGTATTTATTTTTGCAAGATCCAGGAAGGGTCCCTTGCCTCCTTAGTACCTTAACTATTCCTTCACCTTCCATCCTCTCACTTTCTCTCCCTGGCTGTGAAGATATTTTTAACGGCATGTACGAAAGGTGAGTGCAAGTTTTAAACTTCATGGTTTATATCTCTCTCCTTTTCTTTGTGTTTTGGTTCTCTATTTCATTTTCTTCTTGAAAAATCTGATTTTGTTTCAGCGTTTTTATTCTCTCTTTTGATTCCTTCTTATGCTACATTGTTTTTTTTCTTTTGACTATTTCTTGTAGTTTGATTTCAATGAAGTTTGAATCTTTCTATTCTAAGGTTTCACTGTTGCATTGATTATATTGCATTTATTGGTCTTTTAAGTTTTAATTCGTCTATGAAAGTCGTATCTTCTTCTTTTATTCTTTTTGCAAGAAATGTTAAATGCATTAGTAGACTGATAATTTATGGTTCTGGTTTTTCTTAGCCTCGAGTTTGCTTGCCTAGACAGTGAGTGAAACAGTGAGAGAGAGAAGATAGAATAATTGGAACTTGCGTTTCTTATCGTTTTGGAATTTTGAAAATTGAAAAGAAAAATCGAACATTTGTAGTCAAATCCTGTATTTAATGATGAAGGTAATGAGCTCATTTAAAGACAATTTACTCTTGATTTTTCATTGAAGGGAATCTGTACTGTAAGCCGTAACCCTCCCTTTGCTATAAGCCACGATGTTCATCACTTGTGTCTTCCTGTTATTATTATTGCATTGGGCTGGCTTTAGGCAACAAAAGTTTGGTGTTTGTTTTGAACACCGAACTGGTTGCAAAAAAAATATTTAGTTTTTTTGTTCTTCTTGGACTTTTATTTGTGGAGCAAAGGACTTTGCTTTTTGGCAGATCTTGGTTACTCCCTATCTTTCCCTTCTCTGTTTTGATTCCTTCTACAAGCTCTATAAATCTTTTCTTACTATAAAGTTTTCTACCAATAAGGTAGGTTAGGATGCTGTATGAGACATGACACTTAAGTTGTTGAATGGAGGAACATGTTGTGCTGTTTTCTTTCCTTAAGAGGTGCATACAATACAGGCCTAAGAATGGATATCTGTGAGAGTTGAACCTTGAACAAACCCCGTTATTTGTTTTCACCATGTCGAGGCAATCTCTGCTTCCTCCTCGCTGCCCGTTTCCTAAGCATGCCTTTTCTCATCCAATTCTCGAATCCAACCCGCAACATCATAAATCTCCCTCCCAAGGTTCAATTCTGGAGGAGAAGCCAGCATGGCTTGATGATTTGTTATGTGATGAGGATGCAGATTCAAATGGAAAGTGTCTTCGCCGGTCGGCCAGTGATTCAGTCACCCTCTTGGATGGTACTGTGGATTCATTTTCAGGTTTGAGTCCTTACAATGATGAAGCTGCTTCAGGTGGCAATGAAACTTGTAGTGGGCTGCAGTCAGCTTCTATGTATGGTCCTAATTCTCCTAGGAGAAGAGGGAATGTGACATTTTCGGAAAATGTCATAGCATCAGCTCTATCGGAGTATGCATTTCAAAATCCTTTGCAGTATGTCGACGGCAGCCTGTGCATTTCTGGGACTCAACCCTTGGATCAAATGGGGAGTGCATGTGGTTCAGATGGGGAGCTCAATGGTGAGACAAACCCTGTGAAACGGTTAGAATCTGAAACACTCGTTTTATTGCTCGCTTATTTTGTATTTCTAAGGTAATCATAATTACTCTTTTTATCACATCAATTTCTAAGAAATTTCACACTTACATTTTTTTTGTCTATTTCTCACATTTTTAGGCATTTGTTGTTGTAAACTTAGGATGGTCATCTGCATTACCCTGATATATTGGTGCAGCTTTCGATTGTATGTTAATGCCCCTACTTGGTTTAACAATATTTTAGCTCAATTTGGAATCCATGTAAATAATACAATTTTTTTTTTAGTTGAAGGGAAATATCTAAATACATGTCTTATTCTTTTCAATAATCCATATTTGTGGCAATTAAATACTATTCTCATCCCCCAATCGATAAATGATTGATTACAAATATATATGATTCCTATTCTCTATAAATAGAAATAGAAAATAAATAGAAATAGAAAGGAATAAAGTTATAATGGACCCAGAATACCTTGCTTATGTATCATTGGAAAATGCATTAACATATATACAGCAGTAGAAGAGGTAACACAAAAGTGTGTAAACTATAAAAACGAGTCAAAATGGATTGTCCTACACTAGCATTTCCATCATCCATGTAATAACTCTACCAAAGGAGATCCTATTACCGGAATAGCTTCCGGCAAGCCTGTTACAATTTTGACTGCCCAATAACCAATTTGGGGCTAAATCTGGAAGGACTGAACCAAGATTTAGCAACCTAGTTTCAGCTTTGCACAAGTAATTTGTCGGTATGATGCCTTGCTGATTACAATGTGTCTACTTTATATCAGGGACCCCTTTCCCTCTTAACTTTCACAGTTTGCTCTGTACTGGAAAACTTCATTTAATCTTGCCTTGGTTGTTTGTGAACAGTTGTCTTGTAGGCATAAGATTTTCCATTCTGTGTATTGATTTGAATTGTCATTTGAAACAATACAAACTCTGGGGGAATGTTTAATTTTCTGGTGAGAACTACTCCACGAACTAGTACGGTCATACGAGATGACCTCTGCTGGTGGTTTTCCCTAACCAATCTTCCTTTACAAATGTCCCTAGACATAAACTTCGACTGAAGCACAACTCGCAAATTTACCATCTGAGAGCAAGCCTCGGAATTCCGACTGCTGTCCCTAAGAAATGTTTTCCTCCACACTATGTGCTTGAGGAGGAGGGTATATGATTTTTCTAGCCTGAAGGTGCTGGGTGACACCTAGGGTTTTTATTAAGAAGAATATCATGGAAAACCTACCATTGTACATAGAGCGTGGTGTTATTTGCAAATGTATTGTAATTGAGATGAAAGTCAGGAAATTCTCACTTCCAAACAACGAATTCTATCTATAACTTTATATTTTCTGATGCGTCTTCTCATTAAGGTAATGCAAAACATGGAGACAATCTAACTGGTTTTGATGGCTCTCCGCATAGGCATTCCGGGCAACGCTCAAGAGTTCGAAAACTCCAGTATATTGCTGAACTTGAAAGAACTGTTAATGTTCTGCAGGTAATTTCTCTGAGAGATGAGGTATTTTTGTCCCACTAGTCTCTGCATGATTGAATCTCTCATTTCAGGGATAGCATGCAGCAATTTTATTCTTTATGGTGATGGTGAAACTTTAATCTTTGTGCACGATAAACTGCCGTCTAAATCTTATCAACTGGTGTTGAGAAATTTTCAATCATATCCTATAGATACTAATGGCAATATATTTTCAATTTCATAGTTTTTATTTTGTCAAGAATTTCTTGTTTAGTAAATAAAAATTCAGCGGCTGTATAACACTTTGCAGACTTTGGAGTCAGAGTTGGCTGTCAAGGTTGCTTCTATGCTTCAGAAACGGGCTACCTTGTCCCTGGAAAACAACACATTAAAGCAGCAGGAGGCCAGAATACGGCAGGAAAAATTGATCGCAGAGGGTGAGTGTCATATCTCTATGATTTTCATGAAAATTCATCCCAGATATAATATTTGAGGATTTCATAGCGCCTTCATCGAGGAAGAAACATAACACAGCTTCCTTGTTAGTCAAGTTTTTCTTGTACGAAACTGGAATAAGGCACTCAAGTTTCCCAGCACATTATTTTCTTCTTCCATGCATTTTCTTGCAGCTCAATACAGGGCTTTGAAGAAGGAAGCTGGGAGAATGAAAAACAAGTTAGGTTTCACAAATTACAAGTTCAGAAATTATTCCAGATCAACCCCCCCTCCGGAGGCAGCTAGATCAGAAATTACTTGGCAGATGGCGAAACTTAATCTGAACTAGTCAGAGAAGTCCTAGTCCATGCTTCGACAATTCGTCTCAAACATGATTTTCTAATCATCAGTGTCATTTTGTGAAAAAAGTAGTAGCCTTGCTGCATCATGTCATATATTGGTTAGGATACCTTGCACTCCCAGGGCACAAGTAGTTTATATCATGCTGTACATGAACCGCCAGCGAACTGACTTGTATCACAGGGAGTGGCATCATCTTTTCACCATAATTATCTTTGCATCCATGCATGGGTTACAATCTCGTGCTTGATCATTAAGGTAAAGTTCTTATCTTTCTATAAAATCTGATGAATTCAAATCTAAACGAGGAATAATGAAAGAAAGCTTCATTGCTGAAGATCTGCCCATCTTCAACCATTGAAAAGTACGCCTTCCTAGCTCATTCAACCAAAGTTATTGATACCGTTTCGTTTCGGCCGAAACGGCCAAAACGTTTTAATTCCCGCCTCTCCCGTGTCCTATATATATATATATATATATATATAGTTCTCCATATATATATATATATGTGTGTGTGTGTGTGTGTGTGTGTGTGTAGTTATATATTATTATTTATTATTTATGAGATGTATTAAAAATACAAAAATAAAAATAATAAAAATTAAAAAATATATAATATAAAAAATAAAAACACCGAAATGCTCTGAAACCGAAACATTTCGTACCAATAAAAAAAACGAAACGGTTACCGAAACGGTATTGATAACTTTGCATTCAACTGCGGAGTCAGAGCGGATAGGTGCTGTTACAGCACTAGAATACCTGTAGAAAGCTATGAATTTAAAGTGATGGTAGGGAAGGAAAAATAACAAAGACAGGATTGGTTTTATACCCCGCAAATGGCATTTAGATATCGTCCTAGTGATGATGGCTGATGCAAAAGAGGCCTATTTCTTGCTGGACAACAACTCGAAATGCAAGTCTTAAAAGGTTGTGCTTTTGCTGTAGGTGTCGTGAGAATAGAAGAATGGAGACCAGCAATGGTATTTTGAGATCTGAAATTCGACGAAGGATAGGATCCTAGTGATAAATCTAGTGGTTGCTGCCATTTCCCTACAGCCAATATTTATTTTATGTAGCAGAACTATAACGTCCTCTTTTTTCTGATGTCAAATGTACAATTTTCTGTCGTCCTTCTCTTTTTCGCTTCGTGTAAAATTCTTTAAATAATGCAATTCAAAGTAATGTCGTGAATTGTTTAATGAGTTGCTATATTTAAGTTTAAACCAATAAAATTTTGATATTTATTAAAAACATTTTTTAAAAGAACACGGGTAATCTTGCCATTTATGTATATATAAACATTAAAAAGAAAATATTGATATCAAGCTGGGATAAAAGAAAAAGGAATTTAGAAGTTAATAGTTCCAACTTCATTACATATCTAATCGTGTAGATTCCAATATCAAACTGTTCAGAGGTTTCCTTTTTCACAAGATATATTCACACCACTTATTATTAAATCATTGCAAGGACTAAAGCCCTCCAAACACCAATTAAATCACCCTATCAATCATGTTAAATATGCACGCTTAGAAGGGTGCAGCATATAGCTCTTCCATATTTTAATTACATTCACAAGGATCGCAAAAGAAACTGCCTAACCACGAAGAGATGCCCGAGGAACAGCAGGTAAGCCCAGTTCATCCTCGGCCTGTCAAGAATCAATGTTCAGAGAAAGATGCATTAGGCAAAACACCAAGAAAGACATGGAAAATGCAGGTACAGCATATTTAATTCTGGAGATCAAACGATCTAAGTTTTAGGTGGTGGGAAACAAGCTGGCTGTTCTCTTGTATGCAGAGATCTAAATTCCATTGTTTGCCTTCTTTGATAGATAAATTAGTATTCTGTCCCGTTAAATACAGAAATGTTTCTTCCCAATCAACAGCAAATTGTACACGATGAGTTTAAGGAGCCATGTTTCTCAATATCCATCTCACAACACTTACTAAAGTGAATAATACATTTGCTGTACTATCTAATACCTGATTATTGGCTCTACCAGCTGATGCTGCATGTCCTGTGGGTGCCGAAGGCAAGCTCAGTTCTGCATCCAGATCAGGTTGCAGATAAGAAGGCACCTCGTTGGATTCAGTTTCCATTGCCATGTCTGCTTCCAAAGCATCAAGTTCTGCATTCCAAATGAATAGAACATTTACAAGATATAAATTGCCTATGGGTTATTTTTTTGAAACCAGCATGGATGACTGTTTCATATTTTTGTTGCAGAGTAGGGGAAATATTTTCGACAATGTGCGCCTTCTGAAGGTGCTATGCAATATTAAGAACTTGCTTCTCAAACATCTTGGTTGAATGGCAAATCAAAACTTCTATTTTGTCCAAAAAAAATGCGCTGAACTTTTGAATGATCTTAAGCTTACCACCCATGAGATCTTCCTCATCAATATCATCTGGCACACTGTAGCTTCTTCCCAAGGTCTCTTGAATTTCACTGCTAACATCCATCAAGTCCATCATCTCATCTTGCAAGTTCTACACACAAGCACACAGAAAGAGATAATAAAAGGGGCGGGGGAGGGGGGGGGGGGGTTAAAACACTTATCATCAATTTATCATGATTCCCCGGAGATCCCAAAAGAAAATCCATAAAGACAGGGTAGGAAGAGGAGTTTTGGAGTTGACAGACTACATACATCAATATCTTGAATCTTCACAGTTTTCACCATTCCTTTCAATTCCTTGTTGGCAGATTTCAAAGCTGATACCTGAAAAGAGCACCACAAAATTAATGTGTGAGAAGTGAAGAAAATTTGAAACTTTCTCACATGGTCATATATATTTTATCTTAAACTAAATGGCAATGCATGCTGATGATATAAGAAACCATGGAAACCAAGTTCATGAATCATAAGCAGTCCCTCCCTGACAGTAGATGTTTCGTTCCCTACCTCTCATGAGGTAGGCTGCAGGTTCCCATTGGATTACACATATTGCTCCACCAGCTTGAACCATGCCCCTTTAGGTGCTACCAAGGCAAACAAATATCTAAAGGTGAGCATCCCATCCCCAATGCAACCATAAATCTATCTGGTGTAAGATGAATCTTAAAAAACAACAGGTTTTATGTGGCCATTTTACTGGTTACTCCAAACATTAACATTTTTAAAACTATATCGATGTTTTGGAACATACAGTTTGTTGAGCATCTTTAATTCCTTCAGAAGCAAATGCAACTTGGTCAAGGTTGAACGTCTGGTTATAAAGCATGTCACGCTGTCCTTCATACCTGTCCAACAGAGTTACCGGTCACATAAACCATTAAGGCAATTGACAATATACATAATCGAGCTGTATAGAAACACAATCCATTTCATTTCATTTCATTAAGCCTGACACCCTATATCACATCCATCCAGGCAATAACTTGACAGTCTCTTTCAAAGATACGATCACAAATCAGTAACAGATTTACCGATGACATAAGCCATTAAGTTAATTGACAATATACAAATCAAGCTGTATAGCATCGCCCTAAATTTAAACGCAATCCATTTCATTTCATTACGCCCGACAAAAATGGCACCCACTCTATATCAACATCCATCCAGGTAATAACTCGACAGTTTAGTGCTTCAAGTGCAACGAAAAGGGTGAATTCAAAGTTATGATCACAATCAGTAACCATTATCAAGTCCAGAGTAGCAAAAACAAACGAATCCCGGTTATTTAAATAAAAAAATTAAAAACCCAAAAACCCTTTTACTCCAAAAATCGCATTAAAAGGGGGGGGGGGGGGGGGGGGTGTAAATACTCACATTCTCTTCTGCTTAAGAATCCTCATAGCTCTCGCTTTAACAGCCACTTGAGCAGGTCCAGGCCTTGTATTCTTGATCTGTTCTTTATACCTAGCAAGTTCTGCATCAAGCTTCTTGATCTTCTCATCTACTGTATCACCTCTCTTATTGATCTAACATTTTTTTATCAACAAATTAGAAACCCGTGTCATAAATCCAACAAAAACCTAAAACTAAAATCCAAGTTCAAAACTTTCTTGAAAATACATAAACAGAGAATTCAATAAAAAGTTACCCTTTCTGATGAATCTTGAATTGAAGGTGGTGGTTCTTTATCTTTTTTTACACCAAAAACTCTCTTCATGTTTCCAGAAGAAGAAAAAACGATCAGGTTCTTGAAAGAGAGAATTGAAGGAGAAGAAACCAGAGAGACTTTCTTCGTTCTCGAAGAAGTGAAGGCTGTTGCTTTTGGTTCGGTTTTTCTTTTAGCGTTGAGTGAAGTTCCTTTGAGCTTGCAATGAGGGTGTTATTTGATGGATAAGGGTTTTTGATTTGGGGTGGTTGGATTGATTTTTTAGGACCAATGGTAACATGCCATGTAATGAAACCAGTTACTGTAACTGGTAGTGATTTTAATTTTAATTTTATTGGAATTGTTTGGGCTAATTGCTACATACAATTACAATTAATTTTTTCTAACAATAGTTTTTTTTTTTGAAAGAGTTTTATCATTAGAAATTAGTGAAAATATTTATGAGGAGGAATATTTATTTTTTAACTAATTACAGATTAATGTAGATATTTTTATCATGGTTTGTTTGTTATTGTTGTTTGGATCTAGGGATATTTTTGGTTTTATACAAAAATAAGCTATCAATGCAAACTTCGCATTTATCAATAATTATATTGCCTTAATTGGCTAATTTTAGTTGTTGTAATTATAATTTTTTTGCATAATTTATATATAATTGGGATTCAACGTAGCTGTGATCTAAATTTTTTTTTTTTATATATATATATATATAATTGTGATGTTTGAACTAGTTTATATATACTATAATTAATTTCTGGATTCATTGAATATTTTACAAGCTCATTAAATAGTTTATATATACTATAATTAATTTCTGGATTCATTAAATATTTTACAAGCTCAATAAATATAAGTAAGACATTGCAAGCTAACAAATATATATGATAGGATTTGAATCTTGATGCGGAGATCAGACCCTACTCAATTTTTTTTTTTTTTTTGGTTGTACTGTATATGGAAATAAGCAAAAAAATCATATCAACTTTTCAATTTATTTTTTCTTTTAACCCAGTCCCTTCTTTCTTATTTGTATATTTGTATTTACAATTGATTTTTGATTGTATCCTTTGTTATTTGATTTTTTTATTTTATTTTGAAACTTGGTTTTATTCTTTTAATATTTTTTTTCTCGAATCATTTTCTTAACAAATATTAAACTTGGACATGATTTTTTAATCATTTTCTCAGTGGATATATTTCTTATAATTCCATCCCTAAACAATATATTTCATTTTATTTTTAACATTTAATCTAATTCAATTTGATTTGATTTTATGTCAATTTTAGTCTTAATTCCTTGAACTAGTTTTTTTTTTTTTTTTAATTTTGCATTGTTTTTTTTATCATTTTTTTTAATTTTATCATTCAATAATTGTTTAATTAAGATTCTTTGTGTTTTTTAGGTTTGCTTTTAATGATGTCGCTCAAGTCTTATGACTAGTTGTACATCTAAAAAATTAGACTGAGTTGATTTTCATCATTTTTTAAATACTTTTTTATCTTCTATTTATATTTTATAGGGTTACCTAATTTCATGTAATAAGTCATGTGTTTGATTTGTCAACTTGAGTTAACCGTTAGGTTTGCTTAAAGATTTTTTTTGCTTTGTTAAGATTTTAAAATTTATATTTTAAATTGTCTTATAATAAACTTCCTGACAAGATCCAAACTCAGGGTTTTATAGATTGCAAGTTTTTTTTTGTTTTTTTGGTTTTTTACCATGTCTAGGATGTTTGTGCGGGTTTGTTTGTTTTTTACAAAAAAAGTTTTAATTCTTCCCCCTATAGTTTTTTAATCTTTAAAATTTAGTCCTTATTATTTAAATTATTGTTTATTTTATCATGGATTATTTTTTATATTTTTTGTTAAATTGCATCCTCCTTAGTTTATTTTTTTTTATCAAAATTTATCTTCTTTTTTTTTGTTGCTTTTGCTATTTTTTATTTATTAATATTTTTCTTCCGATCTCATCATTTAAAATTAAACTGACAGAGAATTGCATTTTTGATTGAATGAGTATTTTTGATTGAACGAGTAATGCATTTCACAAAATATGACATTTAGAGATTATATCGAATTTAAAAGGTTTGTTGTTTTTTGCCTATTTTTTTCTCTAAATTGATATTTTCTTATTCTTTTTTCTTAACTTTGTTTTGGATTTGATTTTCTTCTTCTTATTTTTATGGTTTGATTCTATTGAGTTGACCCTCAATCATTATTATTTTTTTCTATTTCACCCTTATTATTGTTTAATATATAAATAATATATTATATTACAAGTGATTTAATTTCACTCACTATGATATTTTTAATCTTGCAAGCTTGGTTCGAATCTTTTAATTGCAATTTGTTTGTTTGGGTTTGATTTTGTTTTTTTAGTTTTTTAGTTTGGTTTTAATCTTTTCAATTTAGGATATTGTTTTTTTAAAAAATCATCTTCACATTGTTTTTTCATGTTAGATTATAGCCTCATTTTTTTCTTGTTGTTTCTTTTCCTTTTTAATTTTTTTATTAATAATTCTTTCAACGATTCTATCTTTCAAAATAAATCGGATGAGATTTAAATTTTTTAATTGAACCAGAGTCTATAATTTAACAAGTTACAAGTTTTTTAGATTAGACCGAGTCTACAAAATTCATCTAGATTTACTTGGTTTTTTTTAAGCTAATATTATTTTTATGCTTGATTATTCCCCATGAGTTAGGTTAATATCAGGTTGTTTAAAAAGTGAAATAGAGTTAATTTTTTTTTTAATTTTTTATTGTTATTTTTTTTTCTTTTATATTATTTGTATTATCATTTTGATCGATACTATTATTTTTACATAAAAAAAAACTACTCAGCCAGCAATGCGCGGCTAACTTCTAAATTGATCCCAAGATCAAAGAGCATTTTACAACTAGACCAAACCATGAGGTTGTTAATATATATAACACTTTAACTTCCTCTGGATCTGACAGGGATCAGAACTGAAGGGCTCATTCCTCTCCTCAGGCAGAACCTTCTCTAGCTCTGGTAATTTCTCTCCGCCACTTCCGTGTAGATTTAGATCTCTAAATTTCTCACTAGTCCACTACTATGGATACCCATGACAACAACCAGCCGCACCCAGCAAGAAGGCCAAAACCCTCTAAAATCTACTGTTTATCTATACCAATCCTCTTTTTAGCAATCTCATTAAGTTTCTTCACCAAGACAAGCCACTACCTCGGAATCCAACACCTAAAATCAACACTCACGTCAAACCCCACTTATTTCCAAGAACTCCTAGGGTTTCTTTACTCAAACCAAAACCCCACCAAAACCCAACAACCAAATCACATTTCCCTACCCTCTCACTGTGTTTTATGGATGGCACCTTTCCTTTCAGGTGGTGGGTATAGCTCAGAATCTTGGTCATATATTTTAGCACTTAATGAAAACATGAACAAGACAAAGTTCAAGTTGAGTATTAAGCAACACGGTGATTTAGAATCTTTGGAGTTTTGGGAAGGTTTGCCTCAAGAAACCAAGAAATTGGCTATTAAGCTTTATCAAACTGAATGCAGAGTAAATGAGACTATTGTGATATGTCACAGTGAGCCTGGTGCTTGGTACCCACCATTGTTTCAAACCATGCCTTGTCCGCCAACTGATTATGAAAATTTTAATTTTGTTATTGGTAGAACCATGTTTGAGACTGATAGAGTGAATGCTGAGCATGTTAAGAGATGTAATAGAATGGATTATGTTTGGGTTCCTACTGATTTTCACGTGTCTGCATTCGTGCAAAGTGGGGTTGATCCATCCAAGGTTGTTAAAGTGGTTCAGGCTGTTGATGTTGATTTCTTTGATCCTTTAAAGTACGAGCCTTTAGATCTTGTTTCAACAGGGAATTTGGTTTTGGGTTCGAGAAAGAAGGATCTGGATTCGAAGACGGAGTTTGTGTTCTTGAGTGTGTTTAAGTGGGAGTATAGGAAAGGGTGGGATGTATTGTTGAAAGCATACCTGAAAGAGTTTTCTGGGATTGATGGGGTTGCTTTGTACTTGTTAACAAATCCTTACCATTCTGATAGGAATTTTGGGAACAAGATAGTGGAGTTCGTCGAGGATACTGGCATAGAGGAACCAGCTAAAGGCTGGGCGCCTATTTATGTGATTGATACTCATATAGCTCAGGTTGATTTGCCAAGAGTGTACAAGGCTGCCCATGCATTTGTTCTTCCATCAAGAGGGGAAGGTTGGGGGAGGCCTCTGGTAGAGGCCATGTCGATGTCTTTGCCAGTTATTGCAACGAATTGGTCTGGACCAACAGAGTATTTGACAGAGGAGAATAGCTACCCATTACTGGTGGGTAGAATGAGTAAAGTTATGGAAGGGCCATTTGAAGGGCATCTTTGGGCTGAACCTTCTATTGATAAGCTACAACTTCTGATGAGGCATGTAATAACTAATGTCGCAGAAGCAAATATGAGGGGAAGGCGAGCAAGGGAAGACATGATTAGAAGGTTTTCTCCGCATGTTGTTTCTGGTGTTGTCACAGATCTAATTGGAAATCTACTTGATCGGATGATTTGAGAGATTTGCTTCTTTTTGATTGTGGAGTTCATGAATGGTGTGGGTCACCTGGGGAATTTACTAATCACATTTCATTATGGCATGGTATCTTTGTGAATGAGGAGAGACACGATGTATTTTTCAGGTCTGCAAGATGTTTGAACAACTGGATGACTTCATTACCAGCAGCGTGTCCTTGTTTATGTTCAAATGGGCTGTCATTGTATAGACCAATTATGTCAAATTTTGAGACATTCAAGAGCTAAGTTTCAGGGTTTTAATCAACTGCTAGGTTGCTTCAGTTGTTGAGCATGGCTGCTGGAAAGAGTGTCAGTGCCTAAAATTGCTAATTCAAGAGCGCAACAATACATGGGAAACTTTATACATTACTAGACAGTGCTTTGTGTAATGGCTTGCCCTTCTAAATAATCTTCCATCAAGGATAGGGAAATCTCTGATGGGCAAGAAATGATTCTAAATGCCAACTATGTCAGCAAGTTCGTGGGAGGAGAAATCATTTTCCTAGTACTGCTAAACCACTTGGAGGCAAATCCATGATCTTTGTAATTCAGGAAGAGAGGTAGATGGTTGACTAATAATATATGAATGGGCCAATTGGAACATGCAGTAAAGAACCTTTCCTTAAATTCTTTTAAAAATTTCCTGGCATTCTTTTTATCAGATTTGGAGAGAATTAGCCTCTCTAGTCAATATCTTCACTCTAGCATCAATAGTATGATCCAGAGTATCATATTTTCAGCAGGTTTCATTTACTTAACAGCATTATCTGCAAAACAATCTTCGACTAAATCCCATTGTAGAGTAATATTTGTTCTTATTTTGTCCTCCTATATATTTGTCTGTCATTATTTTTCAGATTTCTTTCGAAAGCTTGGCTTTTTTTTTTCCCGTGTGAACAACCCTTGATGGTAGAGGGTGCGTGTTACTATATATTTTTATATATTTCTGGAAAGGGAAATCCTAGAATTAGAAACTGATGTGGCAAGTGCTGTATAGTGTAATATAACTGATCTATAAAATCATTTCATTAAATTATTCTGTATTATTTTTAGATGCGTACCCGTACTGTTTTGGAAAAAACAATCTTTCTATTTCTTGAGCTAAAAGCTAACCAAATTGAGTAAGTGAAAAAAACACCAAAATCCTCCCATAAAATCGTGTTTTACCAATGAAGTAGGCAAAAAACACGGAGGGTATATAGGAAAAAAAAACGAAAGTAAAAAAAAAAAAAAACACTACCTAAATGGTATAACAGTTTAGGAATCTCTTACAAGCTCTGTGGGGTATTGCCTTCGGTTTATTACTAAAAAAGAACACAACAGCTCCTTCCCTCCGAGGAATCTTCTCTTCCTCACAATCTCACCAACTTCTCTCCTTCCTGTTGTCTGTCAATCATCAGTTTTTATTTCTTTCAAACCTTATCTTAACCAGCCCCCAACAATGGCCACTGCTGCTCTTCTCCCCTGAGCACCACCTACCCTTGCCTTTCTCAAAGCACTTTCCCAAGTTCAGGACAGGATGGCCTCCTGTGCCGCCTCCCTCCTCCTTGGCCTCCTGTCTTTCCTCATTGTGGCAAACACAGCATCATCATCATCTTCTTCTGGGGGAATCCGCCTCAGTATTATCCGAAAACCATCTGCCGATGTCCCTGTCTTCAGGGAAGCTCCAGCTTTTCGAAATGGGGATTCCTGTGGACTTCAGAGAATCCACATTGTCATGACTCTTGATGCCAATTACCTTAGAGGCACCATGGCTGCCGTTTTATCTATCCTGCAACATTCTACTTGCCCCGAGAACATGGAGTTCCATTTTCTCTGGTCACGTTTTGAGAGTGAGGTCTTTTCTAGCATCAAATCCACGTTCCCTTACCTTAACTTCAAAGTTTACCGGTTTGATTCCAACCGTGTTCGCGGCAAGATATCTAAATCCATTCGTCAGGCCCTAGACCAGCCTTTAAACTATGCTAGAATTTACCTTGCTGACATTATCCCATCCGACGTTAAACGTGTGATATATCTGGACTCTGATCTTGTTGTTGTTGATGATATTGCAAAATTATGGGAAGTTGATTTAGAGGAAAAGGTTTTGGCTGCTCCAGAATATTGTCATGCAAATTTCACCAACTATTTCTCTAACCTATTTTGGTTTGATCCTGTTCTGGCCAAGACTTTTCATGGAAGAAGGCCTTGTTATTTTAACACAGGAGTCATGGTTGTGGATGTGGAAAAGTGGAGGCAAGGAGGGATTGCACAAAAGGTTGAAGAGTGGATGACAGTGCAAAAGCAAAAGAGAATCTATCATTTAGGTTCATTGCCACCATTTCTATTGGTCTTGGCTGGTAACATAAAAGGAGTTAACCATCGATGGAACCAGCATGGGTTAGGGGGTGACAACATGGAAGGAAAGTGTAGGAGTTTGCACCCAGGACCTATTAGTTTGCTTCATTGGAGTGGGAAAGGAAAACCTTGGCTGAGGCTTGACTCAAGGAAACCTTGCATTGTGGATCATCTTTGGGCTCCATACGATCTTTATCGCTCATCGATGCATGCTCTTGAAGAATGAGGACTGAGTCAGTAAGAAAAGGAAGGGGTTGGTGGTTTAGGAGAGCAAGAGGAGATGCACTTGTGGCCAAGAAGCCAAATTTTTTAAAAAACAATTAAAAAAAATTAATTCTTCCCATTCTTTCATATCATTTAAGGTCCGAAAGGATCCTCTTTTTCTTCTTCTTTTTTTTCCTTCTTTTTTCTTCTTCAAAATCTTAGAAAAAGAAAGGATTTTCGCTGTTCTATCCTATCGAGATCATCTGATGAAAAAGCCCTAATCAAAGTTCTGTTGTAAGAGGAGGAAAAGAGAAGCTATAAGGGTTTGAGTTTTTTGGTTCTACTACTGCCTATCAGCATGGACTTTTCACGCAATCTTCAACAATTTTGATTTTATTGCATAGAGCTTGAGGGAAGATCTTGAGTTCCTTGTGAAAATGGACATGACAAAATGGTGGAGGTTGTGGAAAAAAAAAATTTGTCCCTCTCTACAACTTTCTATGTACTACATTATTAATTCTGAATCCAGTTTAGTGTCATTAATTCTTTTCTTTTTTTCAATTTGCGGGACCCCGCCCTTCTGCTGTAGCAAGTTTATGATCTCCTCTGTGCTCAAAGTAAATTGACAGATAAACTGTGCCTTTCATTACAACGTCTTGTCTTAATCTTAGCTTTGGGGAAGTCTCAAGATTTTGCTTGCACCTTTCATTTCAGAGTCATGAATTGATTGCCAAATAGAAGCCTTCTCGTTGAGGGGTTTTGCTTCCCTTTTTTATGATCCACAATTGGAATTGGCCACAAGAAATTATTTCTTCTAATTGCACCAATTAAGAGATGGAGGATGTGCTATTTAAGATTGATCTCGATACATTAGAATTGGCTCTAGGATACATTTACCGTGGATAAAAAGCAATCAAGATATAGATCTTCTGCTTAAGATCGGACAAATACCAAGCCTTGGCACATCAGAACTGTTTCGAGGATACCTTTACGGTGGACAAAAAACAATCAAGACATGGATCGGACAAATACCATTAATCGAGAATAGAAAAGATCCTAGTGAAACATAAAGAAGAGCAACTTGCTAGTACTATGATTGAACTACAACATAATTAAAGACAACAGCAACAAATTCCAGGGTGCACTTAGCAGCATCATATAGTTGCAGGAACAGGCTTATCAGCTTCAATGATTTTTTATGCAAACAGCATGGTACAGATAAAAAAGGAACCGGTTCATCAGCCACATGTAGACTTAAGGTTTTTTCCCTTCCAAGCTAAGATTTCTTCTCATCGCTTCCTTTTGTCTTTGGATAAATGCATCTGATTTCTCGTTGATATTTGAGGCCACACTTATGAGATGCCTTGGGTACACCACTTTTGGCTCCCGCTCTCTTGGTAGTGTCCAATCATCACTTATTATGTTCTTACCTTTCTTAGCTCGATCTTCCTCTTTGCTGTCCTGTATGCTGACAAACTTTCCGGGACCTCTTCCTCGAGCCATGGTGCTCACATTGGACTCTGCCTCTTGTCGGGCTTTCCGTCGCTGTGTAATGACTTTAGCAACCCCATTCACTTGAGCTTGGGGGAGCTCCTCCATGTTATGGGGTGGCTCTGTGACTTTCTTGCTTTTCTGCATACCTAGCTTGTCATCAGGGATCAGTCCCTTCGCTGATAAAGGGATGGGAGTGCTGTGACCTTTCTTCAATCGAGGATGATCACCATCAGTAATTCTCCGGCTATCTTTTATTGGTTCATGGACCGAAGAGCCGAGTTTGTCAACAGACGTCCAGCACTCCAATTCTTCTTCAGTTTGCTTGAAGTGAACCTGAATTTTAGATCCTGAACCAGTATCTTTTGAACTTTTTGGACCCTGATGGTGCAGCTTTTCTTCTCCAACAGTAGTTTTAAGAATCGAGGGTGCTTGTTCGTCAACCACAGAGCCCACTCCATTACTCCAGGAGTCATCTACAGGCACCGCAGCTGAGCTTCGAGGCTCTGCATCTGCATGGCGTAAAGTGATGCTCTTAAAGGGACGAGCAATAAGGTTGTTCATGAAGAACTGGAGGAGCCTCTGGCAAATGCCGAGGGACTGAAATTGGTTGTCATTTTTCTGCATGTTTTGTGCCAAAAACACTGTAAAAAAACAAGAAAATGAAGGAAAGAACAGCTGTGGATGGCGACTATAAAGGGGACATGGGAGATGGTATATTTATTTGAGCAATTGCTTAACATGTGTTATTCTATCCTTGGAAAATGGGGTAACAAAAAGTTATAATATGAATTTGTTGGAAGCATCCTCTTCTCATTTAACCTTGAAAGGGAGTCGTTTCTCAGCCTGCTTAAGTAGAAAGCAAAAGCAGAGCGCAAGAAAATCATAGACAAATCCTAGTGATTCCATGCATTTCAAAGGGAAAGGAATCCTACTTTGCTTGAAGTTACTGATATTCCCAAATCACAATAAGCAAGAGTCACGCAAAAACATAACCTTTATCAGGGTGGGCCACGGCCAGCAAATGGAATTCAAACGCCTAGCATCCATTGGAAAACCTGATATTCTATCTTGAAAGTGTTTAATGGGATGAAATGGAACTACATGCGGTTGGCTCGGGCTGGTGATTTACTGGAGGCAATACTGATGAATTATTTTAGCCAAAACTGCTGCAATCACATTAGTACCACCTATTATTTTTCCAGCTAATCATAGAGAGAGTTCGATCAAAAATGCATCCAGAGGGTGTGATCCAAAGAACATCGGCTCCTTTGGTCAAGTATTACGCCATGTATAAGATACGCAAAGACGAAGCTTGAACATGAATTTATGGAAATTAGAGAGCAAAAACTGCCAAAACTTGTATACACTTGAAATCCACAACCTGCATGGAAATGAGGGAAGAAGGGAAACGATCAATAGCAAAATTAGAATACTGAATTTAACTGATCATAACGAGCAAGAAAAACATTATGACAGAAGAAGCTACCCATAAGGTCAATTACTTGTTCTGGGGACATCCATGACCACTAACGAAACTCAGATTTTTCTGAGCCATCACCCAGAGGATTGATCTCTTCCTCATTCCCTGTGAATTTAAGGAGAAACATGTGTGTTCGTGTTTGCAAAATGTGATTAACGGATGTAAAACGAGCCAGGAAATAAACTGGTTTGTTGGCCACCCTTTTGGCACCAAAAACTACAGTTCTAACACCGCCAACTAAAAATTCTTAGCCAAGGCTAGATTGGTTCAGACACGTGATTGACCTTGATGGCGAGGTCATTGTAGGATGATTCGTACTGAAGGTGGGCTATTTATATGCTCACCACTTCTGTGCTTGACCATTCCAGTCAGATACCCTGACTTCTGGCGGGAAGTCGTATGTCAACCAAGAAGGCGCCCACAAATGCGATCAAGTCAGTAAACTGTAGCAACTCCCAAAATAATTTGAGCATGAACAGGTGAGTCAATAAGATGCAAAGTGTAGGGTTTTGAAAAATAATTGAATAGGAAAAGGCATTGATGTCTTTGATAGTTTAAGATTAAGTATAAATAAATTAAAGATATAATAGTAACTTGTAAAAATATAAATAGAATAAAAAATAAGAGAAATAAATCTGAAAAAATTGAGAGAGAAGAGAACCCGATGAGAGAAGAAAGGAGAAGAAGAAGAGAAAAGAGGAAAGGAGAAAGGAATAGAGAGAAATAAGTTATTAAGGCCCTGTTTGTTTCCCGGAATTCACTTTCCGGGAAATCACTTTCCAAACTTTTCTGTGTTTGTTTGTCTTCTGGAAAGTTGGTCAACGAAAAACATTTTCCGGTCAATGGAAAACACTTTCCGGTCAAAGAAGAATTTGACTTGGTTTTCAGGAAAGTGTTTTCCAGAAAATTTGGGCGGAAAACACTTTCCGGAAGTTGTGAAAAATTTAGAAATGTCATTATTTGCTGATTATATCAAATTTGATCCTCAAACTTTTGATTGCTATATATAATTTGTTTTGAATATTTATTTTTCAATTCCATCTCTTAAAATTTAATTTTTATATTAATTTTGGTTCTTATTTTTATAATTGCTATTTGCTTTTTTCTTATCATTTTTTTATTGAAATTTTTTATCTATCAAATTTGGTCCTCATTTTTTTTATTGTTACTTATTTTATTTGAAATAATTTATGAAATGTTAATTATTGTTATTTTAATTTATTCACCTTTTATTTTTTTAATTTTTTTTTTAGATTTGATCTCTATTATTTTGATTATTATTTATTTTATTTGAGATAATTTATGAAATTATATTTTTTTTCAATTTCATTCTCATTCAACTTTTTAATTTGTAAGATTTGTTCCTCATTATTTTAATAAACTTGAAAAAAAATTAATTTATTAATAAATTATTTTCCAGATCATTTTTCATAACATAAACAAACACTGAAAAGTGTTTTCCAGTTCATTTTCCATAACATTGCCAAACATCGGAATTCACTTTCTAGGAATTTACTTTCCAGGAATTCATTTTCCCCGAAATTCACTTTCCAAAAGGAAACCACTTTCCAGCAAACAAACGGGGTCTAAGGTAATATGTATGTGTTATTAAGTAAAAATATTGTTTAATAGTTAACTTTTTTGCTTGTATTAGTGATTAGGGTTTGTAGATTTTATTTGAGTTTAATTGATGAATGGATTGAGATATTAAATGTTTAATGTGTTGGGTAATGGTTTAATGGGTTTGATTGTAAATGATTTTGTTATGAGCTTGACGTGTCAGCTGGATCAGGGACACATGGCAGTGGGGGGTTATTTAATCAGGAGACGCATGGCACCTGAAAAGAAGGCACCGATGATCAGCACATGGCAGTGCAATTGTTTATTTAAAATGCATTTGTTTATTTAATTCAGTAATTATGCAATTGTTATTTAATTCAGTAGTTCTTTTATTTGAATAGGTCCATTACGAGTAATGGGTAGTTTAACCGGGGAAGAAGTGGCCACGATCAGGGACAGTTTAATTTCCAGTATTTTTATTATGTATTTAAGCATTTGTTTCAATGAATGAAAAGGTATCGAAAAACCCAAAAATATTGCTGAGAGCTTAGGAGGTTTTCTGGAACCTAAATAATCCAGAAAGTGTTTCCCAAATTACTAAAAATTCCATACAAGAAAATTTCATAACAGATTTTGAAGTTATTTGATGTGTTTGGTGTAAAAAAACATTGAGAAATGATGAAAAATCCTTGCTGAAATTCTGGGCTGGAGGTTGAAGATGAAAAAAAATTCATTTTGGTCCTTTTTGTGAAAAGTACAATTTGATCCCAGAACTTTGGAAAATTACATTTTAGTCCTTGAACTTTAAAAAATTACAGTTAGGTCCCTAGAGTGAAATTTAAGATTCTGGACAAAATTGAGTATAAATTATGGACAAGATTTCAGTGTAGTTATGAATTTATGAAGTGTTCAATTTAGTCATTCAATTGGATAAAATTACATTTTGACCTTAAAAATATAAGAAAATTACAGAGTGGTCCCTAAGAGAAATATTAGTATTTCATATTGGTTTGGTGGATAACTGAGGCTTATTTGGTGAATTATTATAAATTTTATAAATTATGTATTTTTTATTAGATTTATGAAGAAACCGTTGTTTTTAGGTTTTGCGAAAAATAGATAGTTTAATTCAAAATACATAAGATTATGAACTAAAATCTTAGATACATTAATTAAAGAGATTTTAATTCTTTTTAGTCATTTTTGAGTATGTCTTCTTTTATATATTCAGATAATCCTTATATTTTATCCACGGTATGTTAGTAGGATTCCGTCATCATTCTGCTTTTAAATTTCGATCGCTTTTGAGTCAGGTGAGTGAATAATATCTAATATGCATGAGAAATATTATAAATATTTGGATTGCTAGTACGAATTGGATTATGCTTCTTGATAATATATACGTTGATTACTATGCTTGTTACGATAAAACATAATCAATTGTTGAATATATATTCTTGATATGAACCAGTATTTGCTTGTGAATTGATAGCTCCTCATATGATTAATGCCATTAGTTGAGCCTTGAGATATGAATATATTTGTTTGATTATAATATATACCTACGGTATATCAATTAGAATACCTATACTAACATGGTAGTGTTAGCCTTTGTGCATATTGTATCTAAAACCCTAGTTGGTCGGGGAGTCACCAACATGTGTGGACTGATCATCCCACAGTACGAAGCCTCATGCTCATTGCATTTTGATTTTCTAACGAGTTTTACCTTATACATGCTTGTTATGACCCATTTAAGAATTTTTCTTGTAATAACCTCAAGTTGTATTTGTAATATATTTCTCATTGCTATACTATCTCATATATGTATATTGATTATTATCTACTCACTGAGTTGTTAAACTCACCTCCTCATCATTTATTATTTTCAGGCTCATAGCTTGTTAGCAGATCATTATCGTTGAAATCTCAGAACTTGTTATTTTAGTTGTAATCGACACTTTTGTTTTTATGTCTAGTTAACGCTTCACAATTATAACAAGATATTTTCGTCTCTTGTATTAAGACAATCGAACTATATTATAAGTTTACTTTGTTATTTATGCTGCGTTGAACTATGAATATGAATGATAAGTTTGTAAATTTGGGTTCGCATAGGTGTGGAACCTTCAAGGGGAACCATGCCTATGTGCCAATTACAGATCCAGGAATCGGGTCGTGACAATGACCTATTATATGTTATCTATTCACTGAGTTATTGAACTCATCCCCTCATTATTTACTATTTTCAGGCTCATAGCTTGTTAGCAAGTCATCTGTGTTGAAATTTCAGAACTTGCTATTTTGGCTGTAATCGACACTTTTATTCCTATGTTTAGATAGTGCTCCACATTCATAACAAGATTATTCAACTTTTATATTAAGACAATCAGATTATATTATAAAGTTTATTTTTTTTTTACGCAGCGTTGAACTTGGAATATGAATGATAAGTTTATGTATAAGTTTAGTCTCGTATAAATGTGAAACTTTAGAGAGGAATGATGCTTTTGTTTCGGCCATAAATCCGGGAATTAGATCGTGATATAAAGGCTGAAAACTAGAGGTATATAAGCTCTTAGAAATAACCAGTTTCAAATAAAGCTTTTCTTTTTCTCCATCAGAGATAAACTTGAGATAAGCTACTCATTTATTTAAGATGAAAAATAAAAAGACAGGAAAAGCTAAACCTCGGCAAGAACTTCTGCTGAGGTAACCTCTATCTCTTCTTTGAGTTCCCTGATAGCCGCAACTCTCGGGTCTTCATTCTCGTCAATTCCACCTTATTTCACACGAAACACTGTTAAACATCCTAAATCAATAAACAATCTTCTTTCCGTTTTTTTATTTATTTAACAGTATTGTACCACAAAATGAAACCTTTTACTAATCATTATAGCAGCATAGGGCAACAGCCAAATCACTAAAACTTAAGATTCATCATCAGTAATTTTCATTTAGACCTCAAATAACTGAAGTTACGCAATCCTTAACACAATTAAACATCACTGTCAATCTTGGACATCTATCTATCTATCTATATTTTAAAAAAAGAGTTTAAATCACCTGTGTCATATTCATTTTCAAAGAAAACCAATGAAATCATAAATAGATTCAAAAACTAAACAAAACCCATTAAACAAAAACCAATCTTTTGGTCTATGACCATGGTAGAAGGTCCGATGTTTTGTATTACAGCCCAAAATATGTTTTTAAATCCCTCTCTACTGACACATGTATCTACTGTATACACTTATAAATACATAAGTATATTGATAGATGAATTACTGTATCGGATTTATTAATTTTTTTATTATAACTAACTTATGAAGGAAGAACATGGATGCTGCAATAGTGTGGATACAATATGACAAAAAAATATATTGGTATTTATGAGACGGTGATGAGTGCACTGTTAGAATAATTTTTAATATTTGATATTATTTTTTAAGAAGGATGATAACTAGACTGTTTTGTGAAATGTTGTTGGTTAGATTATTCAACTACAAGGATCATAGTGCCGGCTGGCAGAGCAAGAAAATGAAAATTATTGGAAGACCAAAGTGTACAACCTGTCAAGTCAAAGACCTACCAAAAACAAAAGAGAAGAAAATTCTTCAGAAAAAAACTAGTACTGACCTGGTCGGTCAGCTCTGGTCACATATCTTCTCCATTAATTCAAGTTTCAGCAAGAACTCATTTTTTGGATTCTTTCTATAAATTTCTTTCTGGGGTTTCTATATTTGCTTCTAAAAAAAAGAAGAAAAAATGGTTGTGGCTGTGTCAGGCATGGATTCGCTTGGTGAAAGAGCAGCAAAGATGAAAGAAGCACTTCAGAAAAGCCAAACTATTACAGATAGTGTTGTTTCAATTCTGGGATCTTTTGATAATCGTCTTTCAGTTCTCGAGACTGCTATGCGTCCAACTCAGGTGAGTGGATAGGTCATTCTCCTTTTTTTTATGATGCTTTTGGATTGGGTTTTGTTTGGTTCTTGAGAAAGTGAGGGAAAAGATTGGGACTTTGGGGTTTTTCGATGATAAACTGAAAAACCCAGATAAGATAATTGTTCCTAGCTGTTAGTGTTTGGTTTATTTTGCAATTGCATTGACTTGTTCTTGTTGTCTGCTGTTGATTTATTGTTTGGTGTTTGGTTTACGAGAAAGTCGAGGAAAACTGAAAGATTAGAATTCGGGATTTTTTGATCGTTGGTTGAAGAACCCGGAAGCGATAAATGATTAGTTGGGTGATGATGAGAAAGTTATACGATTCTTGATTGGTCCTGGTTGTTAGTATTTAGTTTGATTTGCACTTGCTTGATTGGATCCTGGTTACTAGTGTTTAATTTGATTTGTACTTGCGTTCGGTAATGATTTATGATTTGCGGTTTAGTTGAAGGGATTTGGATCTTGAGTATTAAAATGATCACTGTTGGAGGACCCTAGATGGATGGATTTACTGGGTTTTAGAGACACCATTAAATTACACTGATTGTTTTTATTGAATTTAGCTTTGCTTAATCTGATTTTTTGTAGATTAGAACGCATGCGATCAGGAAAGCTCACGAGAATATTGACAAGACATTAAAGGCTGCTGAGGTTATATTGACACAGTTTGATGCTTATCGGCAGGTTGGTTTCATGAATTACCACGCTTCTTGCTTTCCTGCTTTATTTTTAAATCACCACTCTTGAATTACTAATGCCCTTTCTTTCCCTGTTTCCCTGTTTCATGATGCTTTCTTATGCCAATACCTTACTCACCCTTGTAATTAGCTTGACTAAACAAAAATACGATTCTAGGTCTTTTTAGTTGGCAAAATGGATTTCGGTATTGCTCTAACATTTTCCACTATCATGCTTGAAGTTTTTTCCTTGCTTATGTCTTTACTTTTTATAATTTCTTAAGGCTCAAACTTGATGCCTTAACTGAATATATGTCATTTTTAATTTCCATTTGTCAAGATCTACCTTTTCCTTGATGATGTATAGTGGTCGATGTTTAGAAATCTTTCACTCTTTGGATGCATGCTTCCTGTGATTGTTGATATCATTATCACTTCAATATGTAGGCGGAGGCTAAAATAACTAAGGGACCCCATGAGGACCTAAAAAGTTACCTAGAAGCAATTGATCAGTTAAGACAAAGCATTCATTTCTTTAGTGGCAACAAAGGCTTTAAGAGCAGTGATGGAGTTCTCAATAATGCAAATAGCTTACTTGCTAAGGCTATTTCAAAGTTAGAGGATGAGTTTAAGCAGTTGTTGGCACTGCACAGGTATGTATTGTCAAATTGATGCTTTTCAATGCTAGGTACTTTAACTGGTGAATTGCTAATTCCCCTGCCTTTTTAACCAACCATTGCTTCTATTTTACACTGATGATATTTAATATTCCTCTATGTGTCAATTGGTAGTTATATGCAGCAATATACTCATGATGCTGGAAAGAAATCTGGTTCCTAAAGATGCCCCAGCTTACTCATGTCACAGCTAACAAACTTGCATTTTTTGAATGACTTTTTAAGTTTTTCTGGCTTATGGTAGGCCTGTATAGATTAACATTTGGGGATGTCATATAGAATATGTTCTGGGAGTATTTGCTGTGCAATCTATTGCCACTCCTTTTTGTGATCGCATAATTTAATTATTTCTGAAGGATTGCATTCATTTCATAAACAACATTCATTCAATCTGAATTCTGTTTACTTATGAACAATCATCTGTTTATTTTGTTCAAGACATTTATATACAGTGCATAATTGATGTTAATATCTCTAGCAATTTAGGATAGGACAAGGTTGGTAATGACGTATGGATGCACTTTATCTGGTCATGCAACTTAGCTTTGTTCATCTCACTAGGTTATTTATTCATTTTTTCTAAATTCCAGCAAGCCAGTGGAACCTGATCATCTCTTTGAGTGTCTCCCTGAGTCATTGCGACCATCCTCAGAATCACCTGAAAACCATTCCAGTGGCAAGAATCATCATCATGAACACCAAAATGATACTCTGGAAACTGGTGTTTTCAAACAGCTTACTCTCATACCTCCAAGGACTTTACCTTTGTTGCATGATTTAGCCCTACAAATGGTTCAAGCAGGGAACCAACAACAACTACTTAGAATTTACAGGTAAAGAGCTTTGTCTTTTTGATGAGATATGTGACATGGAATGTTATTTGCACTCTGAGCTGCTCTGACCTCCATGAGATATGTATCCATCCATTAGCTTACTCCAGCTAAGTCAATTTTACAAAGCTTTAATATGACATTAGTGTTTTCTTACCACTTTAGTGCTTTCTTGGAATATAATTTCAAAATGGCCAGCCCACTATAAAAGGCAATTTGTCCTTAGGAACCAAAGTAATTCCAGTCTAAGGTAGACATTAATGCTGTTTTTATAATTTTGTACCTTACAGAGAGTAGTCTGCATGACGTCTAACTAGAAGAGCTTCTAATTTGCCTAGCTGAAGAGATGTGAGCTTATAGAAATTTACAATCTTTCTATGATTCTATGGCACTACGTGATACCCAAGCGAGCCATGTCAATATCAGCTAGCATTTAATGCATTTAGCAACATGATTTGACTTGATAGTTTAAATAGGAAGATATTGTAACAAATTGACCACTTTTTTTCTTTTCTTTCAGGGATACCCGTTCTTCAGTCATGGATGCAAGCCTTCGCAAGTTGGGAGTTGAAAAGCTGAGCAAAGAGGATGTTCAAAAGATGCAATGGGAGGTGTTGGAGGCCAAGATTGGGAAGTGGATTCATTTCATGCGCATTGCTGTAAGGACTTTGTGGATTTGCATGATTGTTTGTATGTTGTACTTCCTAGTATCTAATTATGTTTTGAGCAGGTCAAAGTCCTGTTTGTTGGAGAAAGAAGAGTCTGCGATCAAATATTTGACGGGTGTGATACTCTCCTTGATCAATGTTTTGCTGAATGTATTGCTAGTAGTGTCTCCATGCTGCTTAGTTTTGGGGATGCAATTGCCAGAAGCAAAAGGTCACCTGAGAAGTTATTTGTACTTCTGGACATGTATGAGATAATGCGAGAACTACTTTCAGAGGTATGGTTGATGCTAAATATGTTCCAAGAATGTATTATGTTTACTTCCTTTAACTTTGTTCTATTAATTTATGAATGAAATAAGACCATTTCATGTAGCATAAATTGCATCAATCTTCATTCGTATATTAGTTCTTTCTTTCTCTATTCCCCTTCTTTCTGTGGACCAAGTTTGACTCCTATTCTTACTTTGCTGGAAATAAAAGTTTTTTTTCACTGGCACTAAATTTTGGATCCTTATTTCCCCAGGCTTTCCATGCAGTTGGTTTTTAGTATAATTGAATCAAACACCTAAACACACATCTGCATCTGACCCCAATTTGATCTTTATATGTTACTAATTCATGATAGTTTTGTGGATGCAATTTTTTTTTAGTTATATGATACATTCCACATTTGGCTTAGATGCCAGAATAGGTGTTAACGCATGAGTTACAATCAGGGCAATGAATATTTAGAGAAACATTTGATATTGTAAATATACTACATGATTTTTATTGACTACAAATTCTTTTGCAGATTGAGGTAGTTTTTGGTGGTAAAGCTTGCAATGAAATTAAGGAATCCACATTTGTTTTGACAAAAAGGCTTGCCCAGACAGCTCAAGAAACCTTTGGTGATTTTGAAGAAGCAGTTGAAAAAGATGCCACAAAAACTTCTGTTCTGGATGGGACTGTTCATCCCTTGACTAGTTATGTTATTAACTACGTGAAATTTCTCTTTGAGTAAGATCAGCCGACCATTCTTTTGACCTTCTAGTTTCATCATTTAGCCGGTCTGCCTGTTAACGTTTAGTGCTGTATTGTTTTTTAACTTGAAGCTATATGATGTGGTCACGATAATGATTGTCTGGGCCTCCGTATTGTGTTTTTTTTCCCTCTCTTCCAGTGGTCAAACAAAACATTATGTGCTCAGCTATTGACGTTGCGCAAACATATTTTATTCTCTAATACACTTCTAGCCTTTTTTTTTAATCCTTTCCTTTTTAAGAAACTGTCCCCTTGCTGCTAGATTTAACTTCAGACATGCTCCCATTATTTTCCTGAAAATGGTGTATTAAACCTCTGCAGCTATCAATCAACCTTGACACAACTCTTCCAAGAATTTGAAAGCAATGGCGAAACAAGTTCACAGTTAGCAACTATAACAATGCGGATAATGCAGGCTCTTCAAACCAATCTGGATGGGAAATCTAAGCAGTACAGAGATCCTGCTCTGATGCACTTATTTCTCATGAACAATATTCACTACATGGTCAGATCTGTGCGCAGGTTTGTCATGCATCATGTATTCTGAGAGCTTTTTAAAGTTTACTAACTCTGCTTGTGGGCAAGTTTCAGTGCATAATTTTTTGTTTTCAGATCAGAAGCCAAAGACTTATTAGGGGATGATTGGGTTCAAAGGTATAGAAGGGTTGTGCAGCAGCATGCAAATCAATACAAAAGGAATGCTTGGTCAAAGGTGCTGTTCTTTTTGCCATTAAATGAACTGACAGACAACGGCCAAACTCTCAATTAGTTTTTGTTGATATCATTTAGTGTAGATAGTTTAGACAAATGAGGTAGTTAAAGACAAAAATTGTCCTCAAGGTGCAAGAAACCTTGTTGACTAGATCTACAAAGAAAAAAATGTGTTTGCTAGTCAAGATGATTTCAACATAAAAGAAATATAACAAGAAGATCTAGGTACATGCAATTGGCATAACATCATAATAACCAAGGCACATGAAAGAAAAGTTTACATTAGTGGAACTTTTGTCAAAGATGGAACAAAGATGTGTGTGTTTTCTTATGACAAAGAAAAATAGATTTATTGAGAGAGTTTGCTGTTTATTTATTAAGTTCTATTCGTACAATGAAAAGACCTATAGAGTAAAGTAACTGGGTTTTCGTGTTACTAAACTTTGGATTTTCAGATACTTCAATGTCTCTCTACGCAAGGCCTAACCTCCTCATCTGTGGGAGGAGGTTCTGCTGTATCTGGCGAGGGAGGAAGTGGAGTCTCACGAGGGTTGATTATAGACAGGTCAATTTCAATTTACTTTCTTCTTGAAACAACCTTATATTCTTTTCATTTCCATATTCACAAACTTTTCTGACCTGGGTGGAGAATTGTGTTATGTCATCAGATTCAAGACTTTCAATATCCAATTTGAGGAGCTTCACCAAAAACAATCTCAGTGGACTGTTCCTGATTCTGAGTTGCAAGAGTCACTAAGACTTGCTGTTGCTGAAGTCTTGTTGCCTGCCTACAGAGCCTTTATAAAACGCTTTGGGTATGCTCTGTCCTGTTATGTTTGCAACGCAGATACATACGCTTCTTAATATTCTTGTAGATTTGAAGAAACATATCCATCTTTTATCGTGTGATTTTTGCAAGAGAAGAACGAAGTACATTATCAAGTTATAATTTGGTCTGAAAATATGAATATATGTATATTAGGGTTTCAACTTGAATTTGGGTACCTGAAAACTGAACAGAACCAATCTGAATTGATTGTTTGGTTTGTTCTTTTTATTGTTTAAATTTTCTCTTGGTCACGCTCATTTGTGGGTGATGAGGTGACTGGAAATGTTATTTTTTGTGCCTTTCTTTTCCCTTCTGTTTGGAAACTCATTTCAGTTTTTGGTCCCAAACGACCTTGATCATGGCTTCCCCTTTTCAATTCTGAATGTTATAATATCTCGGTGCTGGTGCTGCCACTACACCTAAGACTGCGAACCCCCTACTTTCAAATTTATATCATTTCCACCATTTTGTTGCAGGCCTCTGGTTGAGAGTGGAAAGAATCCTCAGAAGTACATTAGATACACAGCTGAGGATCTGGAAAGAATGCTGGGGGAATTTTTTGAGGGGAAGACCTTGAATGAACCCAGGCGGTAAAGCTTGACACTCACTTGAATTAGTGACCTCATGCTCCGGTAGGACACGCAATGCACTTGCTTTGGAATGTTTAGTCGTTGGGTTCCTTCACACTTTGCTGTAGCGGCCACTTGCCTTGTGTATATCTATGTACCATTTGTAAAGTCTCTGAATAATTTATTCTTTCTATTTGATTTTAAGAGAAATAAGTTCTATTTTTGCCCTAGCTTGTGCTGTTGACTAAGATGACCTTTGTATTGACGAAATAGAGCGGCATTTCCCAAGCATGTAGAATTTGTTGTGGCGATGGATTGTATACGGAATCACCATTGCTGCTAGTGCATCATCTTTTTCTCTCTCTCCCCAGCAAGATCATTAAATGCTGCTGCAAATTACTTGGTTTTTTTCTTTCTTTTTACAGAGCAAAAAAACTCTTATTGAGTTGAAACTTTAGTATGATTTGAATTTATTTTATGCTTTCCAAGCTGTCATTATTGGATATCTACAAAGAAACAGAAGAGAAGTTTTTTTAAATTATATATATATATATATAGTAGAGAATTCCTTATTAAATTTTGTGGTGGAATTGGATCTGATTTCTCGGTCTCTTATGTATGGTTTAGTAGAAGAAAATTCAGTCCCTATTTCTTTGCACTTAATATCAAACATCCCAAAAAATCAAACACCCTCCTTCCAAGAAAAGTTCAATCGACCGCCAAAAATAGAAAAGGCCAAATGGACAGGTTTTGCCACGTGGAGAAAAATTAGCCATGACCGGCTTTCTTGAAATACCGTTATTTGATGGTTGATCGGTGTTCTCTGGTTCTTGTTGCGAGAAAAGTCTGTCCTCACTTCCCACTCTTTCTATCACCGATTCTTGTTTGGTTTCCAAGAAATTTAGGATGGATGGTAATATCTCGCAAAAGGGTACGTAAATGTAATTTTCTTGCTGAATCTTCTTTCAAGTTTGATTTGGTTTTGGTGAAGAGTTTATTGATGATCGCTGATCATTTGCTTTAAAAAATATTTGTGGGTTTTGAAGATGAGAATTGGGAATGTTGTATAAAGGGAGCATGTGAGTACAAGCCAAGAAAACCTCTTTCTGATGATATAATCCTTCACATTCTCAACTTGTGAGTTTTCTTTTAATTCTGCGTTAGAATGCTATTTTGTTTAGATAAAGTCATGTTTTGTTAGAGACTATGGCTGTGCACCAAATGTAGAAAAAATAATCGAAGTTTTTTGAATTGCCATTTTGACCAGTAAAGATATTGTTCTGAGGTTTATTCCCATAGTAATTGAGCAACTGTAGTGGTTACATCTAAGGAAGGTATTGCTCTAGATTATAGTTTATGTTTACTTACAATCTTATGCAATCTGGACTCCATTGAAGGTGAGAATGGAAATTAGGCTGTGTTTTGTTTTAATGGCAAGAAATGTATATGCATTCTATAAATTAGTGGTGGTTAAATGGGAGTAGAATGGAAGGGAAATTACTGTTTTCCAAGACGATGGATGTTGATACGATGTAAAATTTTTGTTCAAGAATCTTTATCACTCACGTCAAAATGTTCATCAAAGTTCTCTCATTGATTTTTTTCAGATATGGGTCTTGTGCCACACCTCGAGACTTTGAAATCTATGCTCCAAATGCTTCTTTTGAAGATCCGCTCATGTGTGCTCATGGGTATGCAAATCTTGTAGTTTTACTAGTGAAGTGAACCATAGACTTGTTGATTCTTAGAACTTTAAACACTATGCATCACAGAGAACTATTTGCAGTCATGAAACTGGATCATTTTATGCAGTGAGCAGATTTTTCCTTTTCCATTGATCCCTGTTTGGTCATCTTCAAATGGAGAATTTGTCCCTAAACCTCCATGCATTTTTTTAATAAATTACCCCTACTTTATTGATCAAAATCATTAGTTTGTTGCTTGTTTTAACCAGATAAATGTTGTGTGAATGAATGCCTTCGCATTTTGTTCTCCAGCTGATTTTATGATTCCACAGGGTGAAGCAGATCAAATCAGCTTTCTATTCAATTTCTAAGGTACTTTTTTAACTGTATCAGTAATAATCTTCTTCTTTGTACATGTCAAATTTGAATTTATTTCTCTAATCAAGCATTATGATTTTCTAAACTCTTTCTCCCTCTTGGATTTTGATCTTATCATTATGTCTAAACTCCGAGAGGCATATACAGTCTTGTTTGATGTTAAGTGCTTGGGTTGAATCACGTAATAAATTGAAATAAAAAATGTAATTGTTTTTCAGGTCTTTAGTGAATCAAGAATCGTTGAATACAGTGTGGAACAGAAAGCAAAGCCAGCAGGAAAGCAAGAGGTTCAGAACTTATTTTGCAATCACACTTCATGATTTTTTCCAAGTTTGGTTTTGGAATAGAAATTTGATGCTTTACATGATACATTTGCTTCAGATATTAATTAACAGCAAGCAGCACTACAAGTTCCTCGGAAGAAATATAGATTTGATATCACTCATTAAGCTATATGTCGAGGATGGGAAGGTAGTTCGCCATGAAGATTGGTATGCTCTTCAGATACCTATGCGGAATTCTCCATCATTGCGACTTATTCTCATGTTAAATTCTGTGTTACTTTGTACAGGTGGTACAAGAAGCCAATTGGAAACAGAGAAACAATCAAGTTTCCTCTGGTTGGCCACTTAATGGAAAGACTTCGCCGAGGATCAATGCTTGCAACTCATTCTTTGATGGGATTCGGAAAGGACCCCTCCACGTAAAGTTACTCTTAGAATCAAAAACAGATACATCATGATTTTCTTCTGCTTAACGTGTGTTTATTTTTGTATTGGTATGTATTTCTTGCTTAATCATGCCTGCAAGCCATATAGTCTCTAGCTATACGAGTCTTTAGCTAAGACATTATTGAGCCTGTATTAAATTGGTTCTGTTTTAAACAAGCATTACAAGTAATAATCAGCAAAAACAAGATTGTATTCGAGTAATGTAAAATCTCCAGCAACTTCACATACAACTCTATATTGTTCTGGTTGAAAGCTGTATCTATGAAATTATGGTAGGCATATTTCATTTTATAATGCATTGCATGTGATTACTGGAAATGAAGTTAGCATTTTCTTCCTTAATGATCTGAGATATGGATTTTCATGCAAAAATACTGGTTTCCCCCTAGGTTTTACATTAAAACAAATTAGCCAAACGGTAACTTGCTGGTCTTTGACTCACAAAGGACCAGCAAGCCATAATAACACGAAAAAAAAGAGTGTGGGAGGAAGTTATGACACGTGCATACCACATTGATTGCAGATTATTGGTTCTGCTTTAAACAAGCATTACAAGTAATAATCAGCAAAAACAAGTTTGTATTCGAGTAATGTATAATCTCCAGCAGCCTCGCATACAACTCTATATTGACTGCAGATTACTAGAAAAAAATAGGTGACAAGCATATCTTTGCAGGTGACAAAACTAACCATTCATGATTTTTTGTTGATATTAGCTAGAGATCAACAAAAAATGTGAGGCTCGAATCCAAGACCTAACGGTGATCATTTCCAATTGTTTTTCTTTTTGTTGAGTCTCGATGTGCTAGTGGTAGACGGTTGATGTGTTTTTTCCTGACCATTAATTGTTGCTCTTTAAATGTTTAATTTTTCCCTTTGGATAACATTCACATGCACATGCCTAGCTATTTGTGACTGTCCTTTTGGACTGCTCCTGATATGGTTGAATCGTGTTGAAAGTATCAAACACACAGCCCAGGACTAAATCTACAATTCATTAGGCAATATCTTTAACTAACGGTTAAGTTGTACGTAATTCTGGTGCTCTTACTATATATTAACATGATCAAGATTAACATGAAAAGATGTCAAAGCTTCAGATTTTAGATAATCCTACAGAAATTAAGCATCGGGAACAAAAAGGATCTATCTTAAAACTAGAATAGTGAAATGAGCCATAAGGGATCAGTCTGTTTCGTCATTGAAGGATGGAAGGGTGAATATGTACGTGATATATAGCAGTTTAGTCTGAGAAGAATTAACATATGATTAGTTATAATAATATTAAAAAGCTGTGACATGAGGATCTCCAAATGTCTTCCAAAGATGCTCAAAGACAAAATCTAACAATGATTGAAAGCAAAAACATATCGAATATACGAAAATCATATCAAACATTCTCTTGTTAAATTTCACGCCGGAGCCTCTTTTTGACTGGTCTTTCATGCTGCTTTTCCTTTGGGATAGATGTGTTTATACCTAGAGTGCCCCTCAGTAAGCCTAGTCTCTTTCCGTGTGCCCATTATCATATGAGAATGATGATTGAAGGATCCAAGACTAGTGTTCTTCAGGTATAGCTGCGGTTGGGAGAGAGTGAAAGGTGGATGATTCTATGATAAAGCTTTTTCCATGTCGAAGCTCAATTATACACTCTTTATTGGAGTTTCAGATCCAAGAATTCCCTTACTTTCATGTAAAAACTCTCTTGTTATGTTGATGGTGACCTTATACAAGAACAGTCATTCTGGCTACCTTTCTTTTTCCAAAGACTGCAGAAGTGTAGTGTGGAAACTTTGTCTCCATGCCATTCTTTTTTGGCGAAGGTCTCCACTCTCTCCTTCAAAATCAAAAGTTTGAGGTGTGGAAACTGTCTTGGAGGAGACACTCCTATTGCATTGAAAGATAAAAGATCGATGGGAGTCGTAATGCCTTTGAAAAGTGTGTGCATTTTGAATACTTTATGCCCCAATGACCCCTAAAAAGAATACAACTAACTAGTGGGTTCCTGCTTTTTGTATTTCCTTTTCCCATTCCTTTTAATCAGTCGAAATGATTTTCAGCTCTTGTTCTAAGATAATATCAGGATAACGGCTAGTCTATATATAATTCATCTCACAAAATGAAAGAACCTTTTCGCCATTATTTTGTGTCAATGACATAGGTTTTCACATGATAAAAACATCAACCTATCTGTTAGAGAATAATATAAATAGATTTCATTTGTAAGTTTAAGTTTTTAAGTGAGATGGTTCCTTAATATAATATCAAAATCTTATTGATCCAGCAGTCACAAGTTCGAACTCACCATCCCCATTCTATATGATAAAAATCAAGTACAAGGTAATGTGGACATATGCAAGTTTCAAACCCAAAAAACTTTTACTTGAGGGGGTATGTTAGAGAATAATATAAATCATATTCTGGGTCTCACTTGTAAGCTTAAATTTTTAGATGAGATGATTCCTTAACACTATCGATCTAATTAGATGTTCAAACTTGAAGTAAATAATTAAATTAATTAAAGGGCATTTGACACTGTATTTCAAAAATATTTTCAAAAATATTTTTTTATATTTTAAATTAAAAAAATTAAATTATTTTGATATAGTGATATAAAAATAACTTTTAAAAAATAAAACAAAAATCAATATAATATATTTCAGAATAAAGAATAAAAAATAACTTAACAACACTCCTAAACTCCAAACGGTCGCTGAAACCATGCAGCCCTGGCCAACCTCGTCATATCATGAGCATATAAGACAAACTAGTAACGACCTTGTGATCAGTGATACATTCATCAAGACCTAAATGTTGTTTAACTCTATAGTTTTTACTGCCGTTGATTACCGATGCATAGCTCAAGACCTTGAAGAATATCATGTCCTGTAAAAAACTCATCAATATTTAATAATATTTGTGCTTTAATGGGGATCTAGCTAGATGCTGCAAATGTCAAAGGATTCTGCTACCAAACCAAGCAACAGTTGCTGCTTTGAATTGCGGCAGCCATTGAAGTGGACTAAAGGTGAGTTTGGAAAACGTTTGACTAAGTTTGAGCTGATCTCCATCTCACTGTATATTTTGCCTATGAGAATGTTTTCTGCGTGTCGGATTAACATGAATAGCAGTAGATTAAGGGTGCACGTCCAAGAAGACGAAAAAGTTAGGTAGAACATGCATGAGAAGTGTCATCTCCTCAGGAAGAGAACAGACCAAAAAATCAACATTTTCTGAAAGATGTTTGTTATAATTCTCATAAGTCTTCTAGGGCATGATATATTGTTAATTGTAAGTGCGCAAAAATGATAGGTGCATGCAACAAATAAACATATCTAAATATGTTTCTTTAAAGATTTACAGATATTCAAAAGAAAAGGGAAGAGGGATTAGGATCTGTATGAAGCCAATAGGAGATGGTCATGGACGCACAGGACTATGTCCCGGCACTCCACACATGTTTTTCATGGAATTTGATACCATCCAATTGCTAAGACTCCTTCGTTAAAAACTTCAATAATTCATGGAAGTTGCCACCATCCATTCCTTTGACTTCTTTCTCAAGTCTTTTAATCATTTATCCTTAATGGGAACAAAGCTCGAGGTCATGTCTTCAAGTGACAAATGCTACCCATTATTACCATCAACTTAGTGGAGCAGTCCTTGTAAATTTATGGGGCTGCTGGTGATTAGGATTGGTGTCAACTGGGTTATTATCGTAATGCTGTGATGTTCACTAAACTCTTAGAATAAACACATAGTGCAAGAGATAATATAAAATTTTTACCATCTTTTTGCCAGGTATTCTTTCTTTTCCTTTCTTCTTTTGTGCTGCTCAAGTTAGAACATGACAGTTGGGAATGAGTAAAGCAGGTATCACATTAAGGAGATAAGCCATTGCTTTCTTCATTAGATTTTATGTTTTAGAGCATACGTACAAATGAACTGCATGAAAAGCCTTGGTTTACTAGCTTTTGTGGTTTCTTTGTAAAGAGCAGTAGTCATGCTAAGATCCTCAGGGAACGTACAAGGAGCCTTATCATTTGTTAGTCCTCCGGTTTCTTACGAGTAGAGGAAGGTATAAAACTTTCTGAAAGATGAAACTTATTCCTCTTTTTGTTTACAAAATGATACAAATCTTTAACTTGTATGAACAACAAGCAGCAAATTCAAAACCTATCCCTCTTTTAGTCCTTGTACCACCTGATGGCAGATAGGGTGGCTTGGACCACTTATTTCAAGCTAGGTAATATTTGCTACATATAGGATGAGAGATATTTAGCAGAATAATATCATTCCAATCCAGATCAGTTAGTTAGCTACCCGGATGAATATTTTGACTAGTGAGGAGCTGGCGAGGTCCCATATCTGTACTTCAGGTATAGCATATTAATTAATTACTGGCATATATATGTAGCCAATGTACCCGCGCATTATTCAAACATGTTCCCCCTTATGTTAATGCTCCTATTTTAAAAGTCATGAATGGATGATCTTCCTTTTTGTGATTCTAAAGTGAAAACTTCTTTTTGGTCTAAAGATTAGATGCTTCTTGTTTTTATGCTGATCCTCTTTTTGGTTGCTGATCCATTATTTCCCTCCTCATATATACTTTTCAAAGGCTATAATGTTAGGTTTTAATACATATAAACCAACCAAACAAATAGTAATGATGTGAACACTTGCCCACTAATGAAAAAGCTTAGTGTTCACCTTTTATAATTCATTGTGGAGAATTTTTTTTCAATGGTTTCCCTTCCAGAGTGGCCATTCTTTTGCATGACCATTGAAGTCATGAATCCCTGAACTTTTGGTTTTCAACAATTTCAATACTGACCAAGTCGCCTACTGCAAGATTGATCTTAATCACCATGTTTATCATTGTAGCAATTTAAAGAGTAATATGGTAACTTGGGATGACATTTTGCATGTATGATTGTCTAACTTGGACAGAAAATAATGAAATCTTCGAGAAAAACTATGATTAGAAATGCAGTAATCTATTACATGTTACATCAAGTTAAGAAAGAAAAACAGATAAATATACAGCAAAGCCTTACTTAGCTAATTTCCTAAATCCTGTCAACTCCCCCCTCCATATAAGATCAGAAAAGAAATTTTCTTTTTCCCCTTTGTTAGTTTAATTTCTCTCCCCACATAAATTCACAAAAAAAAGAAAAGAAAAGAAAAGAAAGAAAGTCCTTCAATATAGAAACCTAACAGATTACCCCCCCTATCTCATCAATTCTTGAATTTTGAAAATAACCTGCCTATCCACAGATTCTAAGATTCCATTTTCTGCTAGTGAATATTCATCTCCATTATCATCTTCAAAGGAAATATTCAAGTCAAGTGAAAGAACAGGACTTTTATCCTCCATGCCACCCTCAACTTCCTTGTCTCCATGGTCACCAGAACATGCTCTGGACACAGAACTGAAGCTTTCACAACTGAAAACAATAATGGCATCTTTAAAAGGAACCTTTTCACCATCAGGAAGTGTCAAACTTCCATTTTCAATTGCTTGTTTGATACTCTTTTGAGAACACTTATCAACTCGATCCACATCTTCCATGAAGAACACACGATGAGGATTCTCATTCAATGCTAGACCAAGTCTCTCAAGATAATTGCAACCATATTCATTTCTTGCTCTCTTGTTTTTAGATTCTTCATTAGAATCAGCTCTTGATGATGAGAAATTGCTTAAACCGATTGAGACAAAGTTGCTTTGAGAGCCAAAAACTAGTCTAGCTAGCTCCCTTGCAATCTTCTCTTTGCCTTGAAAATCAACACCCAAGAAAAACAGCCAAGTTTCTGCTTTGTCTTCTATGTGGTTCAACTTCCCTTTCCTTTTCCTCATTCCAGATCTGCACTCAAGGATGGTGGTTGCAATTTCAGATATGATATCCTTTTGCCATGGAACCTTTTTCTCCAAGCCACTGCGTAGATTCTTCAAGTTGTAGTCATTGAACTCTTTAAAGCTTTGAACACCTTCCATATAATCCACTGCCTCACTTGAAGAAGCTGAATTTGGGCTAGAGTTAGGATTTGACAAAAGGTCAGGTCTAGGACCATTTCTCAAACTGCTCTCATAAACTTCATTGCTGCTTTCTGAAATCCAAATATGATTCTCTTTCTCAAGCTGTTTATGTTCGAAAATCACTGGCCAACTTAGATGTGTCTGCTGTGAGTCGTCGTTGAGTTCATGCGAGGAGACTGAATTCGGTGAAGGAGGTGACGAAGCAAATTTGATAGTTTTCTCAGGATAGTAGGACTGTTTGTGGACTGAACCAGAAAGCAAGCTCCCTTTATTGCTTAGATATTCCGGCTGAAGAAGTTACAATTGCAAGGAATGTTAATTTTTCTATCATGCATCGAAGCCAAGATTTATAACAAACTTTGAACTTTAGGTAAAATAAGCACCTTATCATTGGTGGTGTTCCTATCAGTCTCTTCCTTGCATTGCCGGAGCCATAATGGCAAGCTTGAACTAGTGGAAATACTAATTCCAGTAGGGGATTCCTTGTTTTGGGTCCTACCTGCTAGGCTTTGAGATTCTCTATTGAATTTGTCAGAGTAATCTGTCCAGCATGTTGAGTGGTTATCTACTCCACATTCAAGAAGTGCCCATCTGGATCCATTCATAGATACCTTGCTTCTGGACTGATGTGATTGTGAATCACTGAAAGAAAGCAAAGAACAAAAATGTTAATACTGGCCGGTGACAGGCATGTCGAGGAAAAAGGATAACCAAGTGAGCTTGAAATAGTACTTGTATTAAAATGCAAGGACTTACCAGTCAAGTTTGAGACTTAAGCTGAGGCTCCCAATTGGAATTGTTACAGGATAAAGTTCCCACATAGTCTCTAGAGAAGGGTGGCCCGCTTTACACTTCATGTAAGTTTGGAAAGTTGCAATCCCCATAAGCCACAACCTCCCCGTTTCACTGAAGACTTGAACTAAGTTTTTGAGCTCCAAGATTATGTGATCTACAGTGCTGTAGTAGCTTCTCCTATGCTCACCATAACTTGACCAAAAATCAGAAATCCATTTTAGATCACCCAAATATAAAACCACCCCATTACTCGTATAACTTTTCACAGTGCACCTAAGCTCCACAAGCTTCTGTTCAAGCTTCTCTTTGGAAAGACTTCTTAAAGAGAAGAGAGGAAGGCTTATGAACCTCGCAGACCTCAAATCCCCAGAAGCCTCTCCTCTCTCGACCTTGTCCATCACTCCCCTGACTACACTCTCGGCAGTAGCCAGACACTCTCCTGTTATGACAATGTTTCTCTTTTTTCTCACCAATGCGTTCAAGACAATCATTACATCATCATTCCTTACCTGATCTAATGGCTTTCCATGTATGATTCCAAACTGACTAAGAGGTAAAGACTGAGGTTCGCTAGCAGTAAGAACTTGAGGTTTGGTGAATTCCTTAGACTGGCTACTAACAGTAACAGAACTTTGAGGACAGATCTCCAAAGAAACAGCCTGTTCTACTTTGTTTTTCACTTGAGTACTAGAAAACCCAGCCTCCCTCATGACTCTACTAACACTAGGATCATCTAGGATAGATATTATGAGTTGCTCTATCTCAATTTTCAAGGCTAAAATGGGCTGCTGCTGGTTTTCGACGGAGCCTCGCCGTTGGTGAGCCTGAGCACGCTTGAAGGCTGCAACCAAGGCATTGGAAAGGGAAGGGTACGAAGATTGAGGCCCTAACAAGGCACTAGAAGTAGATGCAGGAAGGCGATTAAGTGCCACATTGAAGCAAAGCTCCAGAGCCTTGCATTGAAGAGGATGGGAGTGGGCTTGAAGGCAAGCCCTTCTTAGAAGACCAGTAGAGGAGGCAAGCATAGTACTTGCTACATGAAGAGGAGTGACTTGAGCATGGCCTCGTCGTCTGGCAAGATTAAATGCTTGCTTCACTAAACTTACAGCCCCAGGAGTAAGAGTCTGCTGTACACTACAAATTCCTGCTCTCATCTTTCTGCAGTTTTAAATGTTCACTCCCTTGTATAATGATACAATATCTCAAGGGTTTCTAGCTAGGTGAAGGAAAACTAGATGATCTCTTAGAGAGGTTTTGGCTGCATGTATGGATACTGGATAGCTAGAGAAGTGTAAGCAAGGAGTTGTTTTGGTAGCTACTAATATGAGAAAGCGGCAATCTTCATATGAGAAAGCAGCAATCTTGCTGGCCTTTTTATATTGAAGAGGTGGTGTGCGTAGATATTATGTGATATGGGGATTGTGCTTTGCTTGTTAGTGAGGCAAATTCCAGTCTTTGTATGTGAAAGTGGTTTGCATGTGATATCCAACTTTCTCTTTCTCTAATCATATAAAGGATAGTGGATAAAATAAAAAATAAAAATTAAAGTTGGTGTGGGAGGAGTTATAAATTATGCCAACATCTTGCGAAGCACTAAGCTTTAATGGTTATGGATGTAATAATCACTTTGTTGATGACATAAAAAATGACTGACGAGTTATGTGCTACCAGTTTAAGAATAAGCTAAAAAGTAGATTATGAAAAAAAGAAAAGAGAAAAAGAGAAAGGGGAAAAAAAGGGGCAAATCCACCGATACCAAGGAGCTGAGGAAAAGAAGAGAGGACTGCCTGTCTGTTTGAAGAAGGGAATTGGGAACTGGGTTAGCAGTGCTTTACTCTGCTCTATTCTTAAAGAAGATGAATAGTAAAGCCTTTGATGATTGAGCTATGGATGCCACGACCTTTAGAGAGAGAGAAAAGCAAAACAACAGCAGATAAAACAGATTGCATGAAATCTATGTTAAAGACATTCTTTCCCTCCCTGATCTCCTCCTTGCCCATAAAGTTGGCTTTGAGGACCTTTATTTCAAATCAGGTTTTCTTGCCATCAAATTCATATTGTGTTGTGCATCGAGTGTTTTTTCTCTCGTCTTGGAATCTATCTTGATCATGTTGTGTCTAACTAATTACTGGGCAGATAGATAGATACCTATCCGTTTAGCCCATGACCCTATTGTAGCCATTTTCAACACAATAATCTCCTATATATGTTCTGTTGACAGTCTCACGCTTAAAGCCATGGATACTTGTTTGGAACCCTAACTCTCTTTTGCAACATTGGATGGGTTATCAGTTATCAAAAAATCCCACCCTTTTGCCACAATAGCGTTAGAATATTCAATAAGTCCCTCATGCTCTTGTTTTTCGCAATTTAAACAATTAAGGAAAATGATTTAGGAAGGTAAACGAGAAGTATTTGCGGAATTTGGAAAAATACGTGCCTATTTCAAGAAATATTACAATAAATCATTCTAAAATAATAAAGAATTTAGAGCGATCAAAGACGAAATTAACTTTAAGTTTAGGGACCAATTTAAGAAAAGATCAAGATATTAGGATCAAAAGCCCATCTCAGTATCTTGACTCGCTCCGTTTCACAGATTTCATAACCATAGCTAATGAGCTCCGGTTGCATCTTAATATCTTCAACGTTTATGCCTTTCTCTCGCTTAAAACAGTCTTATTACTGAATTTTGTTTGGACTCACAGTTACTAAAATGGGTTTGAGTTCTTGGATTGAATTGGTGTCAAAGTTTGTTTCTTTTTTATTATTTATCTAATGAATTTGTTTCTACGTTCAATTTTGCTATTGAGGCTGTGTTATTATACCCGCTTTCTGTGTTGAATGTTAACAAATGTATGTAATGGTGGCTTAAATAGCATGAGATATCAAGGCATATGTTATTGGTTCGTGAACATGTATGAATTAGTGATGTGCATTTGCCTGAAATGCATGCTGTTAAATATATTTGCTCAAGAGTGATGTTTTTGAATGCTAACTTGTAATTATCTGCGCTTCTCGTTGTCCGGTTTTTATTTGTGCAGTTATTGTGTCACTGTTCAGAAAGAAGGGTTTGCTTATAATGTAGTGCTCTTATGATTGCCGGTGTAAGTTTTTACTTACAGAAATGACAGGAATATTGAAAAGTGGAAAATGAAATGACTGATCAAGAAACTGGGTGCTGCTGGAGGCAGTGACACCAGCATGATTCTGCCTCTGATGTCCAAGGGATCAAATTTCAGAAGTGATGAAGATGCGGGATGCAAGATATTAGGTATCAGCAGTAAGGTGGAATTAGCATGAGCAATTTGGCTGCTCACTTGAGAATGTGGTGGATAAATCACCAAAGGGATTTTAATTTTGAGGAGATATGGTTGCATTGGGGGAATCCATCAGTCCCAGTTAGATGATCCTAGCGAAGAATTCCCTTAACGCAACAACAAAATTTAAGAAGACTCTAAGTAAGTGCCAAGGAACTTTGCATTAAAGGACAGTGATCTCTGCACTCTTTTGTTGGATGTGGAACTTGATGCTTCAATGAGGTGCTTCCTTAAAGTGATTTCCCATACTGATTGGTGACTGATGTTAAGGAGAACGTATTTATGCTGCATAATTTTGTCAGTTTAGGGTGTCAATCTGGATTCTTTTTCTCAGAATACTTGTTTGTTTTATAATCTGTTCTAGGATTTGAACTCAATGTGTGTATGGCTGATTCAACTTCATTATTTTTTTGGATTTTTTATCTTCCTGGTAGATTCCAGATTATTGCCCTCTCGACATATTTGTGAGCTAATCTGGTTAACTTCTACATTACGTAGTTTCTGTCCTTATCTTTCATGTATATCATATCTGAAAATGTTGGGGTTGATTGACTTTGACTAATTTTATTCCATTTTTTCAGAACCTCTACCTCATATTTTTTTCGTTATAATAAAGTAGGCACAGAACTTTGCATTTATCGTAGATTCAGAATAACAAGATGAGATAAACTTGTTCTTGACTTCTTGTTAAGATGGTCTGAACCCTGAAGTTCCTTTTACTTATTTAGGAATTTGGTCGCTCATTTTATTGAAGCCATGAAAATTTATATGAAGCCCTGCACCACAGGAAATTTCTATCAATTGTAACAAAAGAAAAAACTATTATAGCCTCCCTAGACTAATCTGTAAAGGGAAAGCTGAAATCTGCAGTTCTGAAAATCACAGGAATGGAGGTAAATTGCAGATTGGTCAGGAGTCAAGTTTTCAGGGACAGGGGATATAGTTATTGCCATATTGATATGTTGAGGTTCTATCCTTAGAGTTCAATCGTATAGTTGGTGATTATTATTGACAATGAACACTGGAGGAAGGGAGGAATTTGGAGTGGTTTGCCATGCAAAAAATGCAAATTATTTTTGATATTATCGAGTATCCGCAGATCTGGGGATGCTTACATGAACTTTAGCTTTACAAGCTCTTCTATTTTTGCAGTGAACCCGAGTCTAATATTTCCTTCATTTGATATTCATTTTTTATTAGATGCTGTCTTGGAATTTGCTTGAAGCAGACTCTAGTAATTCAACAGTTCTTACTAAAGTGCTGCGATTAATCAGTGGCTTCTTCTTCTTCTAATGAATTAAATCTCTACTTTTTCTGTGGCACACCTTTCGGTGTTTTCAAGTGAAATTTTTGGGGTCATGGAATAATTCTGAACTCCAGCAGAGTGGTAGAATTAATAATTGTCTTGAAAGTTCTTGATTCAATAATATACAAAGAATGGTCTCCAAACCTTTTCAGAGAGTTTTGTTTTTCCTGAACTCTTGGCTTAACTTCTTTTTCTTTATTTGCATCTTGACCTTTCCCATCGAAGCTTGCTATACATTTCTCCATTAAAACAGAATCCATTGTAAGAAAAAAGAAGCCCCAAAATCCTTGGCTAATATTAGACTGGAGAAACCGAACCAAAGAGCCAGATTTGGGCTACATTCTCCAAAAGAAGAAAATTTTCCTCTTCTTGAAAATGTAACCCATTTCTGTTTCTCCCCTTACGGCAACCCAAAATCTGCAGATTTTCATTTCCCATGAGATGATGGAGGTAAATCTCACAGTTTCCCTTGCAGTCACTCTTAGAAAAGGGGATCAGGTTGTGAATAGTGAACGGGGAAACCATAGGATGTATCTGACTAGTCTCTTACAAGGGCACAACTTTTTTTTTATCTGAAGTTATTTCTATTTCCATGACAAGTACTTGTCCACCCGCCCCCCCTTTTCTGATGAATAAAATAAAATCGAGCGACTGCAACTTGTGCTATTCACCACCTTCTCTATCTCTGGAGTCAAGAACATGCAGGATATGATTCAATATTTTCCGTGAAACCGATATTCTGCTTTTTGTTTCACATACTGTCTACACCATGGGTTAAATCTGGTTGGTGATGTCAATGCACTGTATAAAGGTTTGGCTACTAAGTTCTTGGGAAGATGAAAAAGTGACATTTATGATGCAGTGCATGGGGTTTTTGTTTCGCTTGGGCGTAAAATGGGGGATTAATAACCCATCAATGGCAGGTGCGCTATTGTCGGGAAGATGGTTTCCTTTTCAATTTAAAGAAAGATATTCAGAACTCCCATCTGCTGTATATTTCCATTCAACACTGTTACACAACATGGCATGCCATTTTCCTAGCTTCCAGAAACTGTGCTGTGGCATGTGGAGCTGAGTATATTAATGCTAGAAAGTAAAGGATGGGGACACTGGATGTCAGTACCATTTTCATAGACTGATGTCGTGATTTATGGCTGGTTAAACACGCCAGTTTTGATGGCTTCTCTTAACAGGACAGATTACCAAAATTCAGTCCAGAGGATAAGCTGCTTCCGCAGCAGAAAATCTCTGAAAGAAGGTCATTCTAGTGCATAATGTCAGTATTAATTGTTAAACTAGTCATCTAGATTATGTTATCATTGGTTCATTAGCAACAATAATCTCACATTCTTTCAACGACTCTCTTTGGACCTACCTGGAGATTCACAGACAGATCAAGATAGCAGAACCTTCATATTCTAATATCTCTTGACATGTTCAAGAAGGGGAGAGATTTCATAGTCATCGTAGTAATATAAACAAAAAGAAGCTCTGTATCTCAATTTTGTTTTCGTTAATCCTACTAATATACACAAGTGATACAATGAAGCTAAGACTACACCATCTGTTATTCCTCATCAATCTCATCATGCCCCTTCAATGAACATAAAGGGGATGGAGGAGAAAGGGAAGAAACAGCAGAGGAAAAGGAGGTAGAATCAGAACAAGAAGCAGCTGCAATCCCAACAAGTAGATCCAAAAATGCCCCAACTATGTAACCATGATTCTTTTTCCCATTGACCTTCAAATACCACCCCAACAACTCCTCTAAGCAATCCCAATCTTTAAGTCCATGAGACTCCACCATCTCCTCCATTGACCTTCTAAAATCACTATATGGATCTTCTGACTCCATTGCTAGAACTACACTTTCTTTGAACGGAAACCCTCCTGTTTTTGCCTCTTCTAGTATCGAGTTTGTGTCTCCAGGCTCAAAAAACAACCTTTCTGATCTCACCCCACGCATAACGACCTCCAATGACTCCCCATCAAAGTCCTCCGACTCAGTTGAGAAGCTTGTAGTTACTGATGAGTTTGTGAACCATGACTCTGGTGTCTCGACCCCTTCAAAAGGATCAAAGAAAACTGAGTTTACAGTCTTGATCACATCATCTCCACCCCTGAAAGACAGAGTCTTGGGGTGCTTGCATGAAGGCCATTTTTGCCATGATTGCTTTGTCTCTTTGCTCTTGAAAAGTGTAGGGATCTTCATTTTTCTTGCTCACTTGATCTCAAACACTAGCGAGAGATAGCTTAAATGATTTTACAAGGATTTGTGAATGTCTGTTGCCTTTTTGGGTTGCTATTAATGTGATCAGAGGAAGTTGTGAGGGTGATATTTAAAGAAGAGGCGAGGAGGAGTAGGGGGGGAAGATGGAAAGGAAATGGGGCCGGTAGGGCCTGTCATGACTGTATTAAATTCTAGGTTGAATAATTGAATATGATATTAAATGCCTCCTGAACATAGCATAACTTTTGTCAGCATGAATCTTATAGTTTTGAGCTAATATTTTTTGTTCACAGGCTGCTAATGCGCGGAGCTCCCTTCTTGGCCTTTGATTAGTTGATTCAGGTTTTCCCTGTCCCTTTCACAACACATCCCTTCCAAGTTACTATATTTTTTTCTGTCAAAGCCACTGCATGCAAAGATGTGGCTGCGTAGATTCAAGTGGGTGTTCTTGGATTCCCTTAACAGTCAAAACACTAGATTGAATTACAGCTACTTCTATGAGAAACCTAATTGAGCTTGCCGTTTTTCGTAATTGTGGAAGGAAGCTCTGCTGTTCTCTCTCATTTTGGACCACATGATAATACCATATATTAATAATACGATACAACCTTGTTTTGATTCTTGAAGTAATCGTCCAAATTTCGAAATTTAAGAACTTCATGGCGAAATTGAAAATAAATAAATAAATCATACGACAGGAGGCAGAATTCATGTAACTTTTTTTAAGGAATAACGGTGACGTTGCTAGTGGATTTATGAGGCAAGACTCATGAGATTGAACACATAGATTCCATCTATCATGGTACTAAATTCGATCCGGGAAAGAAAAATTCAGTATAGAGATTGGAAGGGTTAATTTGAATAATATATAATTTGATTCTGAAAAGTAAGAATAGGTTTTTTTTACTGGGTTCTATCAGTTCATCTAATTCAATTTTTTTTCTATATTTTAATATGAAAAATTCAAGGTCTGGATTCCATCAAGCATGTTATTATACTTGCACACATACATATTAATTTGTGCTTTATTTTTATCCAATAGAAATGAGATGGAAAGATTTGAATTTATAACTGCTGAGTCGTATCATGAAAACATCTCATTTAAAAATTTAAATTGTTAGGTAAGGTTTTGAATATAATTTATATTATTATAACTCTGTAAATGCATTAAAAAAAAACTTTATGAAAAAAAAAGAAAATACAATAATTTGATGAAGAAATAAAATTGGATTTGATAAGATTACGTTAATTATTATTATTACACTATGTTAAAGTTAACCTAGCAAAACTTAATTTACCTGACTAGATTTATAATAATTAATCTAATTAGATTAATATTCAAAAAATAAAAACTTTTTTTATGACCATATTTTTTTTCTTCTAAAGCCATAATTATATAATAAATTTCATATATCAAACACTACCTTGCTGATCACATCCTCGGCTAATTATATTTCATGTTAAAATGTCCGTAGCCTATAATATATTTGTTTTCCACAGTGTCATGCTTGCCACTACCGGCTTATCCAACGGACAAGATCGATCCATCAGGTTGACCCCCTACCATCATATCTTTTGATCTAACCTGTGCACGTCCCATGCATCTGTGTAAGAAATGTCTGTGTTCTTCTGTGTTGGCACCAACATTCTTACACGATCCATGTGAACGGTGCCCTAATTTCTGGCTCTTTTGGTGTAAAAAACGAATGGGGTCGCTTGATTGGTGGCTAATCAAAATCATGCAGAGAACAATCACTCAGAAGACCAAAAAGAATGGTGGAGGGAGCTTCTTAATTACGATGGACAATAAGACTAATAATGGGTGAGGCTTTTAGACAAATTTAATGTCTGTTTTATATTTTATTTTCAAAGTATTTTTGTAAAATTTTATTTTTATTTTTATTTTAGTTTTTCTGTATATGTTTATATCATTTTAATATATTAATTCAAATAGCAATCTTTCTTTTAAAAAAAAATGATTTTAATACTTTTCTAAATAAATAAAAACAGTTTAAAAATCAATATCAAGTAAGCTGACAAACAGTCCTTCACTGATCAGTCACATAGAGTTTGGTGGTCGAAAAGATATGTTTCCTAGTTACGGACAAGACACCCATGTGGCCATGCTCGGTACTCGAAGGTAAAAAACTGAGGAATTCTCCATTACAAGTAATTAATCGGGGCTTGTGGACAAAGTTATGAACCCTAATCTAATTACATAGCTTAGTCTGGTATGTTAATTAAGAGATAAATATATTAACCCAGATAAATCAAAACAGTGATGTATCAAAACGGGGTTTGATTGATTTAATCTAGATTAATTTTCATTTTATTTTTATAAATTTAATCTAGAATCGAGTTGTCGGTTTTTGTTTGTGAGCATTGATTACGGTGTTGTTTAACCTAAGGTTGGCGTAAGTGGCAGGTTATTAAGCTCACCAGCTAGGAAGTTTCCTTTTGATTTCATAATTTGACAGATGAACACCATAATGTTTCACTTTTTTTATTCTCTATCTTTGTTTGCAGGTGATTTCAGAATGTCAAGTCTCGAATTCATAATAGAACATTTTAGAATATTTTATCTTCAAATCTGCAACACAGCAGAAAACCTCAGCTACAAGATTAACAAGTGATAGAAAGTTAGTGAGTTTCACTTTAATTAATTCTCTAGTTTTAAGAACTGTTTAGTTATGTTATGTTTTTCAAGTTTCGTCGGGTTTACAGCATTGCAGGACAGCTCCAAGAGTCATATACATCAACTCGTTTCTGTATATATATATATATATAGAATATAGCTCGAGGAAGCTCGATCTTGATCAACCAACCAGGCTTCGATCGGGTCCACCACCAGGCTAGTCCGGTTTCTCAAGGATTCTTATAGTCTTTTGGTCGTGCGATTTGAATGATTTTCTTGTGCTGGGATCAGTAGATCACTGTGTTCTTAAATTATTGAAGAAGTGTTGTAAATGAGGTGGATGGTCTCCCATCTACCAATTCATTATTGGCTGAAGGCAGATACCTACGTAGACGCTGTTGCCCCCTCTACACTGCATGTTTTTCTTAATTTAAAATGTGTTTAGTTTGATATTAATCAGGAAGATTATGAAACATGTATAGCCACCCAGCACCATGGGTCCTGGCTAGCTAGCTATTTTTGTGATCGATGCCAACCCCTGCCATGATCATAATTAATAAATAAGAACTCCATGGAGATCGATGAATGTCTACTTACCAGACAAAACGAGGAGAAAAAAATACTGAAAAAGAAGCAGACAGCAATGTCAATGGAGGAGGATCCCACGTCATACCTAATAATTATTAGCAATGTCAATGAAAAGCTACGTTCATGCAACTGTGTATTCTTAAGTCAGAATGCTGAAGCACTACATGTCTGCACGATATTATTTACGTCCATTAATATCATAATATAATGATTTAACCCGGGTTAATACAGTTTAATTTGACTTTATATTATTATTGTTTTAAAAAAATTAAACCCATACGGGTCAATGTCTTGGTTTATTTTAAAATCCAGTCCGGCTAGAAGCTGATTTAACAATTCGCCGGGTTGATAGATCCGGTTTAGCCAGGCTGAAATCAAGCTTGAGTCGTGGTGGATGCAAGCTAATGAAGCTACCATGATGGAAAGAACATGGAAGGGTCAACAGGGCATTCATTTTGGTGGAAGTGCAAGAATATTCAGCCATCGACGAGATAAGATAGATGCGCATGTCCATGCATGAAACTCCTTGGAAGCTTCATTAATGTGAGATGCAAAATGATTAGATGAATAAATAATTGGGATTAATGCAATAAATTCAGATATATAGTGAGCTCAATAGTAAAATAATCACTATACGTCTTGGACAGATTCACTTGTCTTCTGTTTGAGTGCCAAGAACATGATATGTTGACAAGAATGTTCTTCATTTTTTTCACCCACTAGTTTAGCAGTTGAAAACTGGGTGGGATTTGATTTAAATATGGAAGCAAGCTGGACATGTTCCCAAACGAAAACAATGAGTTGAAATACACGTGGAATTTAAAATAAACTTTTCAAGCTTGATTCTATGTTCATCCATCACACTAATTTAATGACGGTCTAAAACTGAATGGGTTGAGGACTAAATCGATCATGTTAGCATGTAAACTGAGGTTTTTAATGGAATTAACTGAATTTTTATTATTATTTTCAACTCAAAGTAGGTTTAAATTTTAGACAGGCTAAGTTCTTCAGGGTAACTGATAATTATTATTTTTTTGAAAAAATAGATATAAAATCATTGTTAAAAAAATCATTTCACGTAGAATATTAAGTTATTAGATGAGATTTTAGAATATAATTTATATTATTTTACAATATATCTCCTCAAATGAAAAAATTTTAATCTTGAAACTTGTACAGGTCTGTACTATTTTGTGTTTTATTTTTATTAAATAAAATGAAATTGATTAGATTCAATAGGAGAATATAACTTATATCATCCTAACCCGAACTCAATTTGGGATACATATCTGGGTTAGAGAAGCACGAGTGGATGGATGAATGGAAATTGCTTCCTACAAATCCCACCACAAAACCCAACTCAGAAGCACAGACAAAGAGGTAACCTTTTTGGAGTAAATTAACACTTGGTTGATTTCTCTGCTGGCCCTTGAAGGAACATATCAACCAAAATGGTTATCTTGCATTCTGTGTACAACCCTAACATCAACAAGGCAATGTGTACAGCCCAGCAAAATCAATGGAGGAAATTCAGGTGGGACGTAGAACTGTCATTGTATCGAGAATTAGGTCAAACACAGATGTTTCAATGGGAGATACGGAATCATCAAATCCATTTTCACTCTGTCTATAGCTACAGAACCTGAGGTGACCACACACCCATAGCATGCAATGTGGATTGAACTCGTTATTACAGTCATCCTCTTATAGTACTGTTCTGCTCTCTGCGACGTGTGATTTCGATTTTTAAGCCGCGTCTAAATTACCGAGATGCCAAGTGTTCAAAGACTTTCAACTGGGGTCTTGAAACTAGAACATTTTTCAATTCAGAACCCAGAGTTTTATACATTATTCAACCGAGTTCTATTAGTGTGAATCTTGTCTAAAGTGTATAATTATGCAATTAAATGGTGTATTTTTTTAAGAAATATTCATTTCATTTTTATTTGAAATTGGTGACGACTTTAGATGGGTGACCCGGTTATAGAGTTCTAAATAAATAAGGGATGTAATTGAGAAAAATCTTTATTTGTCAACAATATCAGAAGATCAAACAGAAGGGGGGCTGCTTTGACGATTCCCTCGTATCGTCTAATCCCGTTCCATGGTTTTTATACGAACCAAGTGCCTTGAAATCTTTCAGATTGCATTTAACACGAGATTGGAAATTCAGAAGAGAAGTGCTGAAGGAAGAATAGCATCATGCACAACTTTTCTTGTGAAAATAATGATAATAAAAGGTAAACTGACACTTGCTTGGTTTCATAGCTGGCCTTTGACCGAAGTAATCAACCAAAATGGTTCTCTGGCATTTTGGACATTTGGGATGTCCTTCAGACACCATTGATGAGATGAGGCAATGTGTACAGCCCCATCATAACCAATGAAGGCACCTCAGTCCTGCCAATTGAGTTTATATCTATCGACATGCAGGACCTTTGGCTCGATGATGAAGAAATTTCAACTTGATTTGATGGTTCATCGTGTGTGTGCAACCCTGCAATGAGAGTCTTAAGCAAAAATCAAGATTTTTATTCTTTTCTTCTTGTGCTATTATTGGAAAGCCTCTCCCTCTCAGCGGATAGCAATCACGTCAAAAGTTTTACTCTCAAATGTCTTTATTGCTCTGCTCTTTTTCTTCTTTTTTTTGTAACAAGCACTGTTGATGTCTTTCATTATTTAACTTTGATTTAGTCTCACTGAAAGGAGTCAAAATGAAGTCAGTTTGAAGTTGGATGAATCCTGTGTCTGGTTGAGAATTCTCAACGCCATAAATGCATGAAGCAAAATCTTAGTCCTGTGAGCTGTGACTGAAGAAAATTAGTAAAATATTTTGAGATGAGTCGCATACAGGATGATCAAAATGATCACACTTCGAAGTTTACTGCGATGTATTTTAAGGATGGTCAGGCGGCTTTTGACTACGAAACCCCAACTCCTAAAATGGTTTAAACCCATAATCTATGTTTGAAATCCTCAATGCCATCATGATCATCGACATCATCATCGCTATCTCCATCATTCACACCAGCCAAAAACATGTTATTATCACCACCATTGCTGGGTACATCATCAATATCTGATTCGTAGTTTGCCTCGGGAGAGTAATGTGCATTCCAATCAGGAGGGAAGGTCTTCTGTAAAGCTTCTGTGAGCTCTCCACCTGTTCCTTCGATCTTGCGTAGACATTTGGACCAGTAAACTGCAGTCCCCATATCCACAGTAAACTCAGATTCTATCATTTCTCTGCAAATGGACAGAATCCCGGAGTTTATGTATGCTTCAGCAACAGTAGCCCTTGACAACAATGATGTCATTAAGCAATGGTACACAGCTTTATCAGGCTTTAATCCAGCCAACTTCATCTCTTCGAAGCAGCGCAATGCTTTTTCTGGAAGAGAAGCACATGCCCAACCATGAATCAATGTGGTGTAGGTTTTCACATTTGGCTTCACTCCTACAGCCTCCATTTCTTGTATTGTTTTTGTTGCTCTCTGAAAAATATGGTTTGCTTAAATCAAATTAGGAAACACACAGAAAATAAATATATAAATAAAGCTTAAGCATTTAAGATTTTAGACGGACATACATTGATTGAAGCTTTTTGTTTTCTAGTGTTTTATTACAAAAGTAAAAGTTGCACTTGATACAATGCCCCGTTGGAGAATGAGAAGCTGAAATAAAAACTTCCAGTGCCAGGGTCTTGAACACGATATTGGCATCCTAGACTGGAAAGCAAAAAATCATCCTATATTACAAACCTAAGTAAAATATGAATGACCAAATTGCCATATTAACACCTGTTTAAGTTCAAGCAATGACTTACTTAAAAGAAAAAAAAAGTTAAAAATAAATTTTCACCTTTATAAACTAGATGAAATCCTATGAACTTGTGTTAATTGGATTGTCTATACAAGGGCTATAGCAATTTAGAATGCAATGCTTGTTATCACCATCCACGTTCAGAATGCATTCAATGTGCCCTTTACTAACAACATTGGAAAAAAAAGGACTAGTTACTGATCAGCAAAGCATACCAGCATGTCTCCAGCCTTGCAACAAGCATTTATGAAGGATGTATACGTATGAATATCAGGTTGAACCCCTTCTTGCTTCATTTGCTGCATAAGGTCAGCAGCCTCCCAAACATCACCTCTTCGAGCCCATCTACATCAGAAAAACAATTGAATCAAGATAATGGAAATATATGCTGATAACATATTTAACCAAAGAAACAGAGAAGATCAGAGGAGATTTTGAGAACACATTGGTTGCAAAGATATTTAAGAGATTGGAAATTCTCTTAAGAACACAAATTCATGGGTTATTGACAGTAATTCATACCCATCGATTAATATGTTATAGACAAAGGTGTTTCTTGGAATATTTTGAGCACTCATTTCTCTTGTAACTGCTAAAGCACTTTGCATCCTGCCTGACTTGCAACATGCCTTGAGCAATGCCTCATATGTAAACACATCAAGTTCTAGCCCTTCATTTCTTAATTTGGTAAAATACTCAAAGGCCTTTCCAGTATCACCTAATGCTGCATAACCATGCATGATTGTCGTGTATGTGTGTTCATCTGGACTTACTCCTGCCAATGCCATCTCATCCAATATTTCAACAGCCTTCTCCATCTGCAAGATACTCAAGATGAACATATTTATGTCAAACAAGAAGATAATGCATTATTGAATATAGGCTTCCAGTGCAGATAGAAATGAATCGGTGAAAAGGCAAAGTGAATCATTAATATCAGAACACAGAGAAGTCAGCATTCATAAAGGGATTAGCATAATTCAACTTTCATAACTGCTGACACACATGTATCAAAATGGAACTTCACTAAGCATCTCAAGACTTGAGTCGATCACATAACTGAGGGATATGAAGGGAACAATGGTTCACTAAACTGGAAAAGATGTTAGGTTTTTCGACCAAGTACGTGGGGGTGCAAGTGTCACTTGCACAAATAATTAATTACTAATCACAGTGCTGTTCATGCAAGCAGATCTTTGAAATTTTATATGTACCCTAAGGTGAAGGGAAAGTTGCACATATTTAGGAAGTCTTTGAGAAACTTCCATCAATATTATAGACAACAACTGCTTTCCTAACAAATCAACATTGAAAAAAAGGTCATGCTAGAATACTTATACAGTAGACATCATGACATCAACTAAAAGCTTTTTTTCACAACCTAGTCTATTTATCAAAACTTGAAACTGGTAGGTCCAGGTTTCAACACTGAGTTATATCATATGCATAGTTTACCTGACGCTTCTCAACAAGGCCAAGAACCAAAGCATTGAAGGTGTGCACGGTTGGAATGCACCCACTCCGCCTCATCATATCAAAAATTTCTAGGGCCCTCCTCATTTCCCCAGCTCTTGCAAATCCATGTATAATGGGCATAAATGTACGTGATGTAGGCCTATGTCTTTCCTTCTGCATTTCCTTCACCATATTGATGGCACAATCCATATTTCCCATTCCACAGAAGGCTCTGATAATGTTATTATAGAGCACCACATCAGGTTTCAAACCATCTTTGATAACATCTTCAAAAACTGTAAATGCATTGGTCCAATCCTTTAACTTCAAGAACCCATTGATCAACATGGAATACGTCTTCATATTATGCTTTATCCCTTCTGATTCCATCATTTTGCTAACCTCCAGGGCTTTAGAAACTTTACCTGTCTGAAAAGGAGGTTTGAATGTAATGTTTGATCATCACTTAAATAGAAGAATAGAGATACCAACGTGAATACAAAGCATGAGTGAGGAGCAACTAAACATCCAACAAAATACAGGACTCAAACAGAAATATTCATTGAATAAAATTGAAAAGACAAACACACTGCGTAAGATTAAAAAATTTTGAACTGAAGAGCACAACTTAAGCACGAAAATTCCACCAGTGTCCCTCTTATAAAATTCTCAATCTTTCTGAACCTCAAATTGGCTAGGAAGGACATTTTGATGCCAAATTTCAGAAGATTCCAGTTAAAACGAACTGGATCCCAGCATTCTTAGCACTGAAGTCACAAGACTTAGCAGCAAACAAATTCCACTGCATCCTCCTTCATGGTCATTCTTCTAGTATACTAAAAAAAATATTATGTTCCTGGAAGACAACCAGATTCCCAATTCTCTGGAGTAATTTAGACATTCAAATGGACTGCATCCCAGCTTTCTTAGAACTAAAGCCATAAGCCCTCACAACAAACAAATTCACTTGTCATCCACCAGCACGATCACCTTTGTTATTCCACTCAGAAAAGGACACTGTCTAAGTTTCCTGCTCTTTCAAGGGCACAACTCCAAGAGAAGGTCAAAACAAATGCTTGGAGGCATCTAAAATATCTCTTTTTAACTTATCACAGTTTTATATTTTTCATGGACTCCAGGATCTGAGTTCGACCTTATGTTTTACATTATCCTTGTGCAGCGCATAATGAATCAATTTGATTTGAGCAATGACATGTTTAGCTCCACACAGTTTTGTCCAAAATGTTTATACAGCAAGATCTCGAGCTAGGGCTGTCCGTTCCTTAAACTCAAGCATTCTTGGTGTCAAGTTGCTTCACTAGGCTTGTGAATGTGGGAGCTTTAAAATAGACTAAGATACAAAAACATTAGAATCAAAAGGTGCAATGACAAAAGGCTTACCTTGGTGTACATATTGATGAGACATCCATAGCTGATCACTGAAGGAGCAAGTCCACATTCCTACAGCATGTATATAGTGATTAGCAAGAAGGAGCAATATAAGATATGAATTATCATAAAATTCATGTAAATTCTTCATGAAGGAGTATAAAAGGCAAAGGTGAGGCTTTGCAATTACATGTTATCAAAACTTGCACATTGCTCTAACTAACCTAAAATGATTTTGGCATTTGAGGGCAAGCGGGGGGATCGACAGAGCTAAAAGACACAGAACATCTCCAATGCAAACAAAACTTACAAAACTAAATCACACACATAATCACCTTGCATGCGGTAAACTCTATGACATTATCGTTTGGTTACCTTTAGCCTTTTGAATACAATCAGACATTTTTCTTCATTTCCAATCATAGTGTAACCATCCATCATGGTATGATATATGTCAATAGGAGCATCTATACCTTCTTCTTCCATCTCCCTCACCAAAGCTTCAGCTCGATTCATATTGCATGACTGACTGTAATTGATAGATGAGTGAAGATATTGTGAGTTTATGAAAGCACCTCATAAACTTGGAAAAGATACAATAAAGTATGATGTCTAGACAACATGAACAGAATCAATAGCTACAAATTTTATCATGCAACCTAATTCGATAAGCATATCCTCCAAGGACCCATTCAACACGAGCCAAAGGTTTTTTCCACAAATGATGCGACCTGCAGAGGGTCCTTAGATATGGTCCTAACCTTCAGCAATTTAATAAGTTGGCACCCCAAAGACTTGGAGCCCTATAAATGTACTTGGCAGTGGGAGAATTGATGATCCACCAAACAACAGCCCCTAAATTATTGCTATTATATGAGTACATACATAAAGACTTGAAAGTAAAACATTTGTATTTGACCTCACATTTATTTCCATGGAACTACTCAGCATCGACATGAATAGTGTTCAGCATATTGAAGTGATCTGTATATAAATATAATGAGAAGAAAATAATATAGATTTGAATTTGAAACAAAATACTGACCAGTAAGCATATATAATGCTCCCATAAATGATTGCGTTCAAATTTGTGTGCCTCTCCTTGGCCTCCTTAAACCAGTGCTCTGCAGCTCTTCAAAATCAACGTTTAAGTTATTATTACCATGGAGAGGAACTCCTGAAACAAAAATCGAAGTTGCAATGTTTTGAAATATCGAAAGTCAAGACTTGAACAGCTGAACAAGTTGCAACTGCTAAAGTTTAAAGCATATATCATCAAAGCTTTTATATGTTGATCAGGTCATAAGAACTTGCAGTTAGTTTAGTTTAAAGAATAAGCCACTGCACAAATAAGAAATAAAAACACAGGAAACCAATGGCTTAACAAGAAGTTGAGACAAAGAAAGGATAAAAAAAAAGAGGCTTCAGAACTGGCAGATATATTACTCTGGCATATAAAAAAAGGATACCCTCCAAAAGCAAAGTTAATAAAACAGTTATGTTCTTCAAGAAAAGGTACTAAAGGTAATATTTACTTACTCGGCATTGCCAATTTTGGCAAATCCTCCAACAACTATACTATATGTCACCAGACTCATTTCAACACCCTCTTCCTTCATTTTCCTAACACAAGACAGTGCTTCTTCCATGTCTCTACCAACTGCATAAGCGTGAATAAGGCTGCATGAAATAAATAAATTTAATGACAGAAGAAGAAAATTAAAGTACATGACAATTAACCTATAAAACTATGAGGAACCAAGTTCTTGTTAATTGAACAAAGATTACATTTGGGAAGCAACCTTCAACAGACATTGCCAAATTACCCAAAAAATGAATAACACGTGAAAGAAGAATAAGCACATAAATAATGTATGAAATTCAAAGCTAAAAGCCCTACAATCTCGTTTGGACAGGCTATACTTGGAGTAAAATATTTTTCCGAAGGATTGCATCTTAAAACAAAATTTGCAACCAGGCACATTGCTTGTGTAATATGTATGTATTGAAGACAATTTGGATGGATGACTAGTATTTCAACAGATAAAGAAGCTCATAAAGAAGTTATTCAACTTAAATCACAAATAAGCAAGACTAGTAATGTTTTATAAAAACAAATTACCTTGTATAGACATGTGAGCTCGGATATATTCCCCTTGCTCGCATGCTCTCAAAAGTTTGTCGTGCACGATGCATATCCCCTCGCCTCGCATAGTACCCCACCATTAATCCAAAATCTCTTCTAGCAGGCTAATAAAATGATGGGGAAAAGGAGGAAAAACACATTGCGAATGACTAAGTAAGAGCTATCATAACTTCTTAAATATAAAAGATCACCCATATATGACCATGCAACATTTTCCCATCATTTAGAAGCAATACGCATAACGAATCAAGCCATTACGCGTAAATCATCCCCTTAAAAGTTAACGATTATCCACTTAGACCACGGTTACCATATACTGATTAATATAGAATTCATTTTTTCCTACTGTTGACGACCAGTCCACAATTTCTCTGCTGAATCAACCTGAAAGTACAAGTCTAACAATAAGAGTGTCTGAAACCTTGTACCTTCTTAATCCTTTCGAAAGCACTAACAACTGCCTGCCAATTCTCCGGTTGCGTGTCCAAAACCTTCCGAAAAGCCTTTGTAGACCCTTCTCTGTCTTCGTGCCATTTAGACCTGTAGTGAACCCCATCCTGTCCATCAACCCAATTCCTTCTATCCTCTGCTTTCGCCTTCAATCTTCTCCCATCATCCAATTTCACAGTCAAAACCCTCCCATGAAATTCCATTCCATCAAATTCCTCAGCATTCATTGCAGACTTCTCTGCTGTTGTACCATCATAGATAATAAACCCGAAACCCGCATTCCTTTCAGTCTCATTATGACCATTTATCAAAATTACATTCTGTATAGGACCGAATTGGCGAAAGAGTTCAGAAAGTTCATGTTTCTTTATCCAGTTTGGTAAATTCCCGATAAAGATCTTCCCTTTTTGGCAGAAATCATTTTTGGGGGCTTCACTTTCTAATTTTCCAGTCTTTTCTTGGGTTTCAGCTTCTGGGGTGTGAGTGGTTTCTAGTGCCGGCGGCGGTAGCGGGGAGGGAGAGAATTTGCTGGATAGGCGGAGTTTGGTGGAGAGAGAAAGAGGGTTGGTGGTATTAGTGTTACTGGAGCTTGTTATTTGGGGTTTGGAGGGGTTAAGGAGGGTTTTGAGTGGGTTTTGGGGGGCTTTGGGGGTTGTTGAGGTGGGCGTGGGGGTAGGGGTGGGGGAGGGTGTGGGATTGAGAGATTTAGGACGGCGGATAGAGGAAGAATTGGTGGGTTCTGGTAGCGGCGAGGGTGGTGGTTTGAGGGAGAAAGAAATGGAAGCGGTGGTTGTGGTGGCGTTGGAGGAGAAAGGAGGGGGGCAAGGGGGGAAGAGTGGGGTGGTGGAGAGAGGCAAAATATCCATTATCTGCTGAGAGTTATGACTCAGAAAATGATGGGTACACAAGGTAGTTTTTGAAACTTTGGGTACTTATTCTCTTTGTATGGGCTTGGATTAAGCATACACCTTGGGCCAGTTCTTATTCATCATGAACTGAAAATGTTGTGATTAGAGCTCTTTTAAACCCTTACTTTTTTAGGTTGCATGCAAGAAATATTCATTTTTTAAACTGTTTTTTACTCAAATAAATATATAATACTTTTGATTTTTTAAAAAATATTTTTAATATTAGTATAAAAATATTAATAGATTATTTTAAAATAAAATAAATAAATACATTTTTTTCAAAAACATTCGGCAAGATCTTTCTTCTACATCAAAGCCTTGAGCCTTAGCCCCCTGGGATCAAGCATTCTTGCACATATGAAAACAATCATTCCGCACGCAGCAGCACCAAACTTGCAATGAAAAACTGGCATGCGAGTTCTAGGGTTGCATACGGCCTGCGCTTGCTACTGTACTTCGCCAAATCCAAGGGAGAAAAAACAATACAATTTTTCTTCGACTTACGACATCACACATAATATAGAATTCAGGGCGTTCATTTAAGGGAACACATGACAAAAATGGAATTACATGCCAGAAATGATCGAGTAAAATATCATTCTTTTAACATCAAACTCAACTAAATCTCCAGTTTAAAGCATCAAGCACCAGTACCACTGAGGCTAATATCCATACCAAACTATGAAAGTGAGCACTAAATAAAAGACGAGACACAATTTAAAGTTCTGGCGCGCACTTGAACATCCCAGTGAGGTTATTTAACTCTAGTACCTCCTAGCACCACCTCCTCTTCCAAAGCCCTGGGTAGGAACCAAAGGTTGAGGTTCAACTTCAACAATCCCAGGAAAGTCTGACATACCAAGGGCAGCAAGCATGTCAATGGTCTCTTTGTCCACTTTAATCTCATGGATCTTAATGGCAGACTCTTCAGGAACAAAGTCCATACGCCGCTCACGCTCTTCCTCTTGTAGTTTCAGTGAGATGCCACGGACTGATGCTCCCTTCTGAATACGCTTCATCAGATGGGTTGAGAACCCAGCAATCTTGTTGCGGAGCCTCTTTGAGGGGATGATAGCAACCTCTTGCAAAATCTTCTTGTTGGTGTGGAAATCCAATGTCATTTTAGAGTAGTACTTCTCGATAACCTGGCGTGAGGACTTCTTCACTGTCTTGGTACGAACACGACCCATCTTCACAGGTAAGCTGCTGCTGCTGCTGCAAAGAAAATGTATTAGTTATTGAAACTGTAATGCTGATCATTATTTCCTTTCAGAAACCACACAAGCAAAACATGAGATCGTGTTGATAATGACCCTAGACAAAACACCCTTAAAACTCTAAGTTCATACATGATAACAAGAGAACCAAAATGAAAAGGAGCTACAAGAAGGCAGCTTCAAGAGTACATGCTGTTATCTTAAATTCAAATATTTTGCTGAGGAGAGAATCTCCTACAAAAGTTTCTCGAATACCAAAGATAACCAACACAAGATATTCAAATCATGGCAAATATGTACAAACAGGAGAGAGAAAACATCCTGTTTACAGTCTCAAATTAGCTGTAAACCCACGATGACATCATATCAGTTCGACTGAGCTCTTTTAACCAAAAAAGGAGGGGGGAAATCGACAACCAGCGTGCAATAAACATCAAAATTACAGACAAGAACATAAAACCTGAAAAGCTTCCAACCATCAAAACTAATATATTTTCAAACAAATCTAAGTTCACTCTTTTAATAATTCAAAAAAGTAAAATAATCAATAAAAACTGATTTCAATCTCACACTCTCAGGAAACAAACAAACCAATCGCTACACAAAATCCGAAAACGAGGGCCATATCACAAAATTTTTGCATTCCCATTGCCAAGAAACTAATTTTCGAAACAGAAAAACAAAACGCGAACCCCACCCCGCTTTTCCCACGTCATCTTAGCAACCACACAGATCAAATACACACTGAAGCAACAAAAGTAGTAATTTTCATTGAGCTTAATCATACACAATTTTCTGTCTCATAGACATGAAGCAAAAGAGAGTGAGTGTTACCTTCAAGAGGAGAGCACAGGCGTGAGCGAGGAGCGGCTGCTTGAAGGGGTGGATGAGAAGGAAGCGTGGATATATAAGGGTTAGGGTTTTTCTCCTCAGAGTTTTATTTTCACTTTATAGCTTCATGGGCCGGGCTGATATATGTTAAAATAATATGCCCCTTTCTTCTACTTTGTTTAGCGATTTCACTTCATCCGTTTTCTTTTTTATGTTAACAGGTCAGTATAGATTTTTGACTTGAAATTTTAATTATTCAGTTTTTTTATTTCATATTTTTATATCAAATAATATTTTTCATATCTGTAGTCTTGGTATGAATTAGTGAATCATCAAATCAAGTCGTTACGTGTTAATATGTTGGTCAATTGTGTTGACATTTTTTTGGTGTTAGTCCAGCGATTAATTAAAATTTATGTGGTCAATTAATATTTTTTTTAGTTCAATTAATCTAAATTATAATTTTTCACAATCTAATTATCAACACAAGTTTAATTATACATATTGTATGAAATCACTGTATAATCGCTGGTACATTTACTAAATAACCTGTTTTTTATTACTTGTTTGGGAGTGTATTTGCAATTATTTTTAAAAGTGATTTTCATTCAGAATTTTATTAAAATATTATTTTTTTATTTTTAAAAAAATTATCTTTAACATCATCACATGAAAATAATCTAAAAAAACAAAAAAATAATTAAAAATGAAAATTAAAAAAAAAATATTATTTTTTTTCAAAAGTATTTTTAATACATAATGTCAAACACCTATTAATCTTTGGTTATTTTCTGGTGAGAATTGACAACTATGATTTACAGCTTTCAAATTTACATCTTCTAGTAAGAAATAATTAATTTTCTTCCCATTGAAGGTGACAATAAATCTCAGCATTACATCTCTTTTAAGAAACCTAAAAATAATATTCTCCCTTTCATTCATTTCTCTTATCTAAAAATCATTTTCATGTTTAAGAGTATGATATGAATGCCCAAAAATAATTGAAAATCAGAGGCGAATGAAAGCACAGAGCTAATAAAAATATTCACTGCTAAAAATGGACTTAGAAAATTTCCCTCTTCCTCTTTTGCTGATAGGGATACATTTCCATCTTTAAACGTGTGACATGAATATGTCATCCCAATATAGACTTGTTAGTAATCTCGAGTTTAAGTTGTAATATATATTCTTTATAAGAATTTGAATATACCATATTTTTTTATTTTTTTTTTAATCTATCCACCTCCATTATTGGCTCCAAGCATATAACGGTGGTCATGTAGTTGTCGTAGCTTCAGAATATTACTAGAAATATCGCTTCAGAGCCTAGTTGAGCGAAGGCTGATAAAATTGGCAAGCTGCAAAGCAGATCTATACACTCTGAAATTAGCAAATGCGAGAAACTAGGAAGACCGACTTCCTACCCAGACAAAACAAAAGGAGGGGAAATAAATAAATAAGCCATTAGATTACCATGAGCTTGTAACTCGGGAAATCTCTCGTGCTATTACACAAGCAAGCCAATCTGTCTGCTAAAACTCTATTTCAGGTGAGATTTCATCTCTGCTTAACAGATTCTTCGGTCCAGTTTGGAAACAAGCCCGTTTACCGCATGCTTAAGCAAAAGTTTCAATGACATTCAGATGAATGAAGTATCGATCACGCAAACTATAACTCCTGCCATTTTTCATACAGATACCACAAATGATAAACCACTCAAGGTCCAGAACATACTGACTATCAGTAAGTAAACTAGCATCTCACCAAATCTCCCTAAAGAACAGCATCCATTTCAGAGATGGTGATACTTAATTGTGTCCCTAACATTAATTTCCTGACCAGCTAGAAGCAAGCTTCATAAGAGAATGGCATTCACCACAAAAATACAGACTTTTCATAATCCTGATACGTGCCCTAGGAAGCATGTCATCAACCCAAATGTAAGCTTCTCTTTATGGTGGCTTAAGGGTTCTTTCAACTCTCTTAAAGATCATCAAAGGCCACAGTCAGATTCAGCTTTATTACCCAGTTTAATCATCTCCCCTAGCAAATTACTGGCCATAAAAGTGTGAATTGTCCTTAATTTCAATCCAATTTTGACCCCTCTCCTTCATTATCTCGATGTCTTCAAGAAACGTCCTTGCTTTTGCAGCTTCCTCCCAAGTTTTACTAGCAGCATGTGTGTTTGCCAGCAAAATATAGTTTCCCCTGTTGTCAAAGGTTCCATCTTGAACTGGTTCTTAGCTGAAATTTCAGTTAATTCCAGAATCCATGAATACTGCAAGAGACCAAAAGTGATCCCCTCATTGAAGCGGTAGTGAAAAATGGCATTCTCTTCATCAGCTCAAAAGCTTCATGGACTAGTCCTCCCCTACCAGGAATATCATCCGTGCATTAATAGTAAAGGACATATGGTGACATTCTGTGCTCTCCCGTCATGAGTTTGAAATAGCTTCATCCATTGTCGACCAAACCCGCATGCTTAAGTGCACTTCATCAGGGTGCATACCCATCTGCTGCATTTCCTCAAATAAATAAATCACTTCCAAAGATCAAGCATGTTTAGCAAACTCAGAAATCATCACATTCCACAAGACAACATCCTATTCTTTCTATGTCACAAGACACAGCATTAGCCTCTTTTATGGTGCCACATTTGGCATCCATGTCTACAAGAGTGAAAGCAGGAAAAAAAAAATTGATCCAAAGCCAGTTCTACAGACAATAGCATGCACCTGCAAGCCTTCAATCAAAGCTCCAGAGTTGATATCATAAACTGATTGCATCAAGCCCCATTTCCTGCCTTCTAGCAAACAACGTGGAGCCCTTCTCGTAAAGATTTGATTACCTGCACAAAAAGACAGCACCTTCAAAATACAGCTCGCTTTCTCTATCAACTCACTTTTTGCATAAATATCAAGAAATGCAGTTCTCACAAAAACATTAGCACCCACTGCAGCCTTGACAGAAAAGGCATGCAATTGCCTACACAAAACAGCACGTAAATTCACCACATGGGCTTCCTTATCTTCGCATTTCCAAGAAATATCAATGCCCCTTTCCTCCTATCCGTTCGTCTACAAGTACAGATCATCGTATTCCATGAAACCATACATCCCTCAGGCATTTCATCAAACACTTTACAAGAAGGACGAATTAAACCACGATTTCCTTAACATATCTGATGTTAAGGTGTCTGTTTCTAAACCCAATCCAATAATAATAGAAAAAACATGATGCATTATCAATTAAAAAGCACTTTTAAAACCATCACATATATTATTGCTAAACTCACTTTAATCATCTAAGTTTTTTTTAAGAAAAAAAAAAGAGTTTGGATAATTTACAGCAATAATTTAATAACTTGTGCCTTATCATTATAACTTAAGATCCCATAAATTCAACTGGACATGGAAAGATAAAGGTTTTATCTATCAGGGAAAGCACTGAAAATGTTTTGTGAAGAATAGAATCTTATTTACATGGAATTGCATGTCATCCAAGCAAGTTGATGCTGGTTGGATACAGAATGATCTTTAAGGTGATGGAGACAGGAACATGGGTAAGGACCGGCACAGATTATCATGCTTGCATGGCATATTAACACAAATGAGGCACAGGAGGGGCCAAGAAACTAAGACAATAATCCGCAAAATCACCTAGGCTCAAATTTTGTGGACCCTCGTGTCTCTTCTTTGAAAATTACATGATCACGACTCTCATTCTTTATCCTCCGATTTTTTATCAACTCCCCAATTGCAAAATTCTCGTAGCACCACACAAGTTAGGCCAGATTATCTTTTCGAAGGAGAGGTCTTTTCATAGGATCATCTCCAAAATCTAAACTGAAAGTCAGTAGCAAAGGGCCAAGTAAGAGATATCCAACCCCATCATTCATCCTCACCCCATCTCTTTTCTTTCTATACCTTGCTTTATCGGGCTATGTTTTTCACACCGTGCTCTCATCTGTTAAAGAACAGGCGGCTAATAGCAGTTTGTGGTGACAAGTATCTCATGATTTTCGTGGTTGGGATGGAGATAGCACCGCGTAGATAAATCGAGTTGAAGCTGATTCATCTTTTCTTCTTTGGAAATGAAAATAAGAAATATAATTTTACTATAAGGTGGGATTGCTTTCTTTCATGATTAGTTCCCATGATTGATTTTAAAGCTATAATTAGTGCGTAGTTCTTTAACTTTATGGCAAAATCCATCGACATAACAGGAATATATTTTTTTTAATCTTTGGACAGTACAATAACATCTCAATGAACTGTTTATCTTCTGATTATAAAAGGGAAAAAGGAGGGAGCAGTGCATAAAGTGAAAGAATATGAACATCACCTGAAGAATCTTTGGATTGATCTTCTCATTTCCCTTTTCATCATTTATTTCTAGTGGAAACCACACAATGGCGACCACCCACTGCTTCTTGGAGGCGTCCACTTGATTTTCAAGATGCTCATGGACCATAAATCTCATCGCAAATTGAAAGCCTCCCCTGCTACACCCACGCGCTCGCCCAAAATAAAAAAAAAAAAAACACCGAACCATCTCGCTTTTCTTACTGAAAAACTAGCTCCTTTTTTTCTAAAAGTCGAAATTCAATGATCTCATTTCTCTTCTTCGCCCAAAAAAGAATTAAAATAAATAAATAAATAAAGTTTGGTACTTAAATACATTTATTGAAAATTAAATAACTTCAAAAGAAAGGAGACAAAAATGAGATTTTCAAACAAACTACAAACTTGCCACCAATTTTACTTCAATTTTTTATCTTTCAATCCAACCCTCGCCCACTACAAATATGCAATTTAACTCTAATCTGAGCTCAAAATAATTTAATTGCGCAAGAGAAAAGTTAAAGGACCATATTGAAATTTTGTTAAAATATAAGAGAGTAAAATAAAAATAGTGAAAACTCAACACCCTTTAGCTTTTCTTGTAATAAAAAAGGATTTTCATATGTTGATATTTTAAAAAATGAATTTTTTTAATTGTAGTTAATTTTCAATTAAGAAATAATTTTATAAGAACACATTTAATCACAAATACCAAATATTTATTCGTGTCACTCAAGTGATGTCTTCCCCTCCCAATAGATAAGGCGAGGACAATTTTTTGAGAATGACAATGAAAAGCCAGGTGCTTGGAGTCAAAAGAAGATGGAAAATCAGCTCTCTATATAAGATTTTCCCTGAGGAGTAGTTCACCTATGAGGAGTCTGATCACTACAGCCTAACCGGAACTTTCAGCTCGATCATGCTTGGAGTCAAAAGCAGATGGAAAATCAGCTTCAGCAAGACCACCACCGCAATCATCACCTGAGCGAGGTTAAGTGTTTTTCACCGAGGCTAAGAAAGGACGAGGATATTGCTCTTTTCGAACAGCCACCCACGACATGGTTCCGGCTTTATTCATCATACAACTAGCTAACCACTCATTTAAGTCAATATTCTAGTACTGAAAGAAATGTTTTGGTAACTTGTCAATTTGTAATTTATTAGGCGATCAACCTCAACAGTCATCAAGATCATGCAAAGCATCTTTCCCTTTTCAAATTGACATTGATTAGATTTCTCCACTCTCGAAATTCAATTTGAATCAATCATCCTCGAGTATATTTTCTACAAAATCCCACCATTTATTCAACGTCAAAATCCCTTTTGCTCGCACAATAATGCTAGCTAGGGTTTGAGTTAAAAAAACGATAAGGAATTGACTTCTCTTCCGACTTCCATCTACCAACTACACGAGCTAGGCAGCCACTTCTGCGAGATCCCATTCTTTATTCTACCACCCTTTGCCTCCCTTTTCTTCTTATCCGTCAATCACTCAAAAATTAAAAACAAAAATAAAAAGCAGAAATTTTTTACACTTTGAAAAAACCATGGCCCTGATCACTTTCGTCCGATTCCTTCACTCTGATCTCACCATTCTTTTGACCGAAAGAGCCTCCACCCTCAGCATCAAAGCTAGCGTGGACACTGTACAGAACATAAACAAGCACAGCAAGAGCCGAGAAGAAGACGAACCGCACATAGGATGGACCATCCAGAGACCCCAGCAGGAATATGTTGAGGAAGATAGATACACATGGCATCCATGGCATCAGCGGAACACCCCAGAATTCAGGCTTTCTTGCCTGTGGCACGGTGCAGTGAAAGAGCTGTATTATTGCCGTCGCTATCACGGCACAAGCACCGAGCATAAAGGCTTTTCCCTTTCCAAGAGGCATGAAATGCCAGGTGAGAGTGAATAGGATGGAGGTGCAGGAAAACGAGCACAGGAAGGATAATGTAGGCCATGGATTCGTCGTCCCTATCGCGACGTAACGTCTGTAAACTAAAGCATTAGCCACCATGTAGAAGACAAATAGTGTGCCTATCGATACAAGGTTGAGGAGGACATTTAAATCAGTGAAAAGCGCGATTGCTGCAGTGAAGATTCCTGAAAAAGAAATCATGCCACAGGATTAAGAGAATTTACGAGTTCATTCGACAGAACCATATAGCAAACTCAAATCCTGGTATATAAACTGTCCCTTACGTGTCTGAAGATCTTAATTTTCACCAAAGACTACTTGGTAGCATAATTATTAAACATTACCTAATTACCTTGACGATTAATTTGGATGGGTATTGGATTACCAAGTCAACCAACATTGTTTTCGTTTTTTCTTTGTCAGTGCTGACCCGGCCATGTTTAATTTGGACAATTTAATCGAATTATTAGAAACTTAATCAGATCATTAAAGTTTTCACCGAATTAATATTTTTTTTAGTTCAATTTAAAATACAACTTATAAATCAGATTCTGAATCATAAATTATTCTAGCCCATATCTGTGTGCATGCTTGGCATGTGCTCTCTTCAATTCATCAACACCTCCACTTCTTTTCAGAGACGCATGCTAATCCTGCCTCATTTTCTACTGATATAAATATGATTCACCTCTCTTTATAGAAGATTTGTAGTGTTTCTTAATTAAACTACAAATAATCCTACTTCAAGAACACTTGTAATTAACTAAGGAACGCAAACATTAATCATCTTAAAAAAAGGGCTACGCAGCACCGAAAGAATCAAGAAATCAAGACCCAGTTGGAGAACCTTGTAGCATGTTCACGCATTCTCTTCACTTTCTACAAAGCAAAGGCATACCAATTTGGCAAGTGATGGTCCAACTAAGAGTATCTAAAGCGCAATGAGACCAAAGGGCAAGTTCCTCGTAATGTTTTCCAGTCAGGGCCACTTTTAGATGCACTGAATTTACCTCGATAATATTATCCCGGGAAAAATATTTGGCATGCCACGAACACCGTGTCGTAACCCGAAATAGGGTTCAGGCCATCAAGCTAATTCATGAGCTAGATGGGTTTTATTAAAATTATCGTAAGCACAGAGGAAGAAGAAGAAGAAGCAACATCGAGCCCAGAAAAAGCTATGGCATAGAGCTGTATAATTTCTTCACAAGAAGAGATAATTTTCAAAAAATAAAAACATGCATCAAAAAGATAAAAACACGTACCAAGAAATGCGGAAGCATTAACAGGGGTTGATGTTTTTGGGTGGACCCTAGCAAACCAAGCAGGGACAACATTGGACCGTCCGATCACACACATGTATCTAGCTTGTCCCAACATGGCGACTAATAATGATGTAAGAATCCCAAAGCTAGCCCCCATCCCTATCACATTAGAAACCCATTTCCAGCCATCCGATTCCCCTCCGAATGCTCCTGAGAATGGTGCGTCCGCATCTATCTGCATGGTCACCACCACACCCGATCACAAGAACATTTCAGTTATTTTATAATTAATTTGTAGTGGCATTAAATTAGATATCACTATAATTGATTGATTCGTAATTATTACCATATCATAAGGGAGGAGCATGGACATTGAAGCAGCCATGAGGCAATACAGAATGGTGACAATTATAACAGAGCCTGAAACTCCGATGGGGATGTCCTTGACTGGGTTATGGACTTCTTCAGCTAGAGTAGAAACAGCATCATATCCAATATAGCTCAAATACACCATTGCTGCTCCGTTGAACACACCAGGAGCTCCAAATGGGAAAAACCCAGATGGGCTATTTGGGTTTGCAGGCTGTGTGAAGTTTTTCCAATCTCCTTTCCAAAATCCCATTAGTATCACAAATAAAATGAACAAAATGTGTAAGACTGTTAACACCATGTTCACCACTGAACTCTCTCTTGTGCTACAAAACAAGAACAAGTTAATCAAAATTAGTACGTGGAAGTTGGTCTTATCATAAACACGCTGAACATTAAAAAATTAGTGGTACCCGTAGCAGATGATGAGAGTAATGGCTAAGACAGCAATAACTGCGAAAACGTCGATTTCATTGAAGCCATCAGGGAGTCCATGGATAGCCACTCTCCATTTCGATGTAGAGATGCCAATTGCTGAGCCTAGATAAGCAGTGAAGCCTCTAGCAACAGCAGCGTTTGACATGACATAATCCATTATGAGATTTGCTCCGGTTAAGAACGCAGCGAATTCACCTGTTCAGGAAAAAGAAGAAGAAAAGCCCAGTAAGCATTTATGGTGGTAGAGCAACAGCTCATTGACAATACATCTGTGGTTGTTGCGTACCAAAAGTGACACGAACATAACTGAAAGCACCGCCGGCGACGGGCATGTCAACGGCAAACTCAGTGTAACAGAAGGCAGAGAGCATGGCACAAAGACCAGCAATGGCATAGGAGATAACTATTGACGGGCCAGCGTGGAGACGGCTGGCACGACCAGTGGTGACGAAAACACCAGCACCAACCATACCCCCGATGCCAAGCCCAACAAGGTCGTACCAACGAAGAGTTCTTTGCATGGCAGAACCAGACCTTGCTTTGACCTGGCTCATTTCTTCATGTGATGTGGAGACTGAACAAGCTCGCCTGGCTAGACGGGCTGGGGTCTGTGCCAGGGCTCGAAAGTAAGAATTCAAGCCAGAGAAAGAGGAGCCATGGCTCTCCATTGGTAAAAAAGAATCCTCTTTTAGTGCTATTTTGTATCCCTTTCTCTAGCTTCTGCGTGCGTGCAAGGAGAAGGGGAGAAGAGCGGAGTTATATAGGGCTGAGACTGCCAATGGACGGTGAATAAAAGGGCTTCCAGCTTTTCTCTCTGTTTTTTCTCCCCCGGCCCCCGCTCAGTAACTCCCACATGCATCAGTCAATTTCCCTTGCTTTGTTTCGTGGTATATATCCACTATCCAGTCCGCGCTGTACTTCGATTGATTTGGTGGTCCGTGTGTGTGAATATATGCATGAACATTGACGAGCAAAGATTGATTTGGTGTTTGAGTCATGTAGTATTGTATTTGATTGTGATCCCATCAAATATTGGAACAAATTAAGAGCTTGGTATATAAGGTGAGAAACAAGGGTATTTAATTAATGTGTTTATTTTGTATCAGCTTAAATCGGATTAATTTTGAATTAAATTTTGATATATTTACATTCTATTTATCAAGTAAAATAAATTATAAAAAATAAACCCTTTCAGTGAACGACACTAATGAAAATCATGTTCGGAATATTCATACGAGGTAAGTGCCGGGACCGATAGCCATTCAATCCATGATCTTGGCCAGAAACGTCTAAGAGGACTGCACTCGCTTTTCCTTTATTTAATGACGACACTTTTTTGTGGTATCGCCTTCGTGAATGAATAAATGTTATGGAAAGAGATGACTGAAACTCGTAAAACGACAAACTCTAATAAATAAGGTGCTGCTGTTCTTATTTGATCCATGAATTGCCCGTTCGAAAATGTTTGGAATAAATAATATTATTTTATTTTTTAAAAATTATTTTTCATATTAGTCTATAAAAATAATTTAAAAACACAAAAAATTTAATTTAAAATAAAAAATAAATAAATAATTTATTTAAAAAAAAAAAAAACATTGTTGGAACGAAGTGACATTCAAACAAGAAGTCTATCTCTTTTTCTAGGAAAAATAAAACGACGTCATTTGGTATTGTATATTTCAATTAAATAATTCTAAATCTGCAGATGATGGTTTATTTATTTTCTTGGAATAGAAATAGAAAAAAAAATTGAAAAAATAATTATTTTTAATTTTTTTAGAAGATATAAGAACGCATTCTCATAAAAAATATTTATTTATATATTTGAAGATCTTTCCAGCTTAATATATTTTAAATATACTTACATCTGTTTTATGCTGTTTCATATTCCACCAAACTAAACCCTAACCCTATGTCGGCAACATTTCATTCCTTGATGTGCACGCTTTCTTTTTTCTTTTGAAAACAATCGAATTACATGTCCCATTCATCGATAAATATGCATAGCCCCCAGTTTTATGGTTGACTGGTCAGACTGTTGACTAGCAAATTGCATAAATTAACGGGCAAGTGAATCACGAGGTGAAAATTTGTGAGAATATAACTCAAAGCTTACCTCCCACACACATTCTACAAGATTTTTCATTTCTCTTCTCACATTAGACAGGCTAACGAATATTCTTGTTATGTCTAAATTAACTCAGCTATCTATTTAATCGATTTTTTCTTAATATTTCTTTTATGCCAAGAAATTCTATTCCTAGCTAAAATTCTAATCATCTTAAATTCTTAATGAGATGCACATCTTGACTCAAACTTGATATCTGTTATGCAGACCACAAGCTCTTTACTATCACGTCACAATTATTGAGAACAAGAAACAAAATTTTCTTGGCTTGGTTGTAAAATTCCTGGTGATAATAATAATAAAAGACATGTATATTAAAAAATTGTTTTGTATAGATTTTAAACATAATACAATGATATAAAAACAAACAAGCTAATAATTTGAGCCATCAACTCAAAGAAATCACAAAAGCAAAAGCAGGAATAAGAATCAAGAGTTGTTCTATGCTATCGCTTTTCTACGTTCTGAAAACTGGCACCATACATGTTCATGCTGGTTTTCAATCTAGACATTTGATCTTTGAATGAAACCTCCTGAGCCAGTACTTGAAACGAACCGGGAAGGAACACGAGGCCGACACCAAGCTGGCAGAGGAATCTCAAAACGTTACATCTGAACCAGAACGGGGTCAACGAGCCCAATTAATGGTGGTTCCGACGGGTTCTTGACTGCTCATGTACTACAAGGTACGTTGCTCCGTTGAAGGCAAAGTCACTTTGCACCAAGCTTTCGAACCCACAACGACATGTGCAGGAAATGAAAAGGCAAATCTTTGGAAGATAATCAAGGATTTAACGCAGATAAAAGAAGATGGGTGGCATGATGAACATGAACATTTGTCAGAAAGAACACTTTGAGTGTCTGTAGTTGTTACAGAGAATATTTTTCAAAGCAATTCTTTTCGGTTCTTTTATTTTTTACATCAATGTATCAAAACAATCCTAATCTAATATTTCTTAAATTAAAAACAAACATTTAAAAACATAAACTATATTAAACATGCCCCAACGTGAAGGCAAAATAACCCCACAAAGAAAGTTATAGAAAGTCGATGTATATTTTGTGCGCGAGTTGCTTGATGATGAATGAACCCTCCGCTGGACCTCAACGGATAAAAATCATTCGCAATCCTCTGTTCAACCTTTGTCAGGGCTGTAAAGAAATGAGGTGGCCTTGCGCCTATGCTATGGCTCTAGCATGGGCACGATATTACCTGTCCTCGAGTCTCCGCAGCTGGTTCCCACAAAATCATAATGGGTTGTTTCATTTCAACCAGCTTTCTTCCTCTTGATCTGCTGGAGATTGGAATTCAGGCCCTCTCTAACTTCCAGAGGCTAGCTAGTTCATTAATGTTGCCATGCAGGCTCCAACCAGGTGATTCGAGTGGGTTACAGGAGAGGACAGCAATGTTGCTGTCACCTGAAAATCATATATAATTGTCAAGCCGGATTAACTTAGAGCAAAAAAAACTGAGCCATTACGTATTGGTTAAATCCATCCAAAATTTATTAAAATAATTATTTATTAAGCTGATTGAGTCAGGTTTGTATGATATTTGATTGTAGTAATTGAATAAAAAAATCCAATCAAATTTTTTCATACTAATGTATTGTTTAATTCAATTAAAAACTTTGTTAGATTATTAAAGAGATGGTGGCTCCGTCAAATTCCAGAGAGAGATAGGGTCCTTTTTTCAAATATAATGGTATTTATTAGAAATATTTTTTTTTTATTAATATGTTTATGGGACTAGCTTGCATCATCTCAATTGATTTTATAGATTTTAAAGCTATAATTATTTAATTTTTTTTATCATCAAAATAACTATAAAACTCGAAACTAAAATGAAAATAAATTTCTTAATTATACGCTATCCTTACCGTTGGAATAGATGACTTTTTATAAAAAACAATAGTTTTTAATTTGACGGTGGAAGGTATACAGAACACTTGTTAGATTATGGTAGGGACACGTAATGTTTGGTGCCCAAAATTATTTAATATTACGAGACGAGCAGGGTGGTGGTTCTTGGTAGGACGATGTATACATCCATTGAATTATATAAAAATAATAAGCTCGATCGGGTGTTTTCTTGGAAGAAAAATATTTCATAAACAAAATATATTTCTTTTCCTCTGCCATGAAAAGTAGTCAAGAGCACAGGTATTAACTTAACCTGTTTTAGTTGGCGGACTGGTTGCATGGCGATGCGAGGTTGGATTTCATTGCAAATTACTATATTTAATTTTAGTCGCTTCTATCAAATCCAATTTAAATTCACAAAAAATATTAAAATAAATTAGTTTTAAAAAATAATAAACTCGCGTTGACAAGTGATATATATATATATATATATATATATATATATATATATATATATATATATATATATATATATATATATATATATATATATATATATAAATTAGTTTTAAAAAATAATAAACTCGCGTGTATATATATATATATATATATATATATATAAATTGATAATTCAATAATTATTATTATTATTAAGATTCTAAACCAAATCCCATCGGATCTTAATATTAAAATTAATTTAAAGTATTGTTTTTTAAAGTGTTTTTTATTTAAAAATATATTAAAATAAAAAATATTTTTAATATCAATACATGAAAATAATTTAAAAATATCATATTTTTTAATTGAAAAATAAAAATATATCTTCACAAAACAGGTGCTTTTTTTGTTTTTATATCAAAGATAAGCAGCGTTTTCTTCCTCAAGGAAATCACTCACCGGTTTTGTTATTACACTTGAACGAGCATGCAAACCACGGAACAATATCATAACCAGTGTTTTGGACCCGAAAATCTCAGCTTCTTCACCTCCTTGTGGCTTTCTCTGCCGTAAAATGGCGATGAAATTCAAAGCATTTATTGATTATAATTCTTAACCAGCAGCCGCAGTGCGAGTAACCCATGAATTTGTCGAGTCATGCTCTTCTCCGCTTCCGTTTAAGCCTCCCCTTTTGGTTTGCATGATTGTTATTTGGTTTGCTTCCATCAAATATTTTGATATATGGGAACATGGACAAGAACCATAGGCTCGAGCTTCGTTTTCTCCCTTGGGAAAATGGCTTGGTCCCATATAATCCAGTCGATCCAGAGAGAGGTCCACTGGAAAAGCATTGCTAATTTACCCACAATCTGCATCCCTATCGAAATGGACCGACCATTATGATTTTATAATAATTTGAGTGAACTGAAAACATGCATCCTATTCTGATTCGAAACACGTATCATACCATGTTTCATTGACTTGGAATAGATGCTTCCATAGCCTGATTTGATACGACTATGTCTTTTTTTTCATCTTTCTCGTGTCTAAAAATACAATCTCTCGTGCATGGATGCCTTTTTTTCCCGACAACTGCTCGACTTAGTGGCTCTTGAATCTCCAAATTGAGCACATGCACTTGATGAGTTTGAAACAGATAAATGTGATGGAAGAAGAGCATCAGGCTGTCACCACTGCCAGTCCCAACTTTCGATCCCGAGCAAATGAGATGTATCGGGGCGATCTGGGATGGTGGGATGAAATAGCTGGATGTACGTGTCACCATCACAACTTAGACAATGAGCCCCATATATATATATATATATATATATATATATATATATATATATATATATATATATATATATTGACCTAGCTAGTATGGATCAATCAATAAAATTGCAAATAAATAAATCAATTGGGTTTTAGTAAATGAATATCCTAAACTTCATATCCAATTAAGTTTCAAAAGTTTTTTATCCAGATACATACCAAGTCGAAGAAGAGTGCTCGCTCCACGTAATGAATAGCGACTTTAAAGTATTCAAAGCTCAAAGGTGGTGGATTATTTAATGCCTTCATGGTGTTGCTTCTTTAAAGAATTGCAACCATGGAGATAAAGAAAACTCCGGCGACGGTAGTGTCCATTTTGTTTTACATGTGGGGGTATAAAATATAAGATTCATTTACATCCGCTACCTCCCAAATCAATGTTCCGACATGAAACCCTCTTTAAACTAGTATTTTTAAGCAATTAGTGGGTGTGTGTAGTGGTGGAGATAAAAAATTAAAGGAGCAGCATCACGCCATTGTTAAAGAAAGTGGCTTTGAAAATATCTTCTGTTTTAATATATTATTTTATGTTACTTCAAGTGAAGTAGCATAGCCATGGTTTCTGTGTTTTTTTAATGATTTTACGTGGTTTCCCCCCGAACACCAATAGAATAGAAAATGAATTTGGTCAGTAAGCTTTAGCTATCAAAAGCCATAAATGCTAGACAGAACTTTTGGAAATTTCAAGTACTATTTAACATAATAATCAAGTTTGGGTATTTAACAATAATAATAATTGCGCCGAAAACAAATTCACACGTATATAAGCACAATTTTTACACGTGTATCCATGGCTATATCTTCAAACATATATATATATATATACACAACCATTTAATATAATAAGAATCATTACAGTTTATCATGTATACTATTGATTCACAGGATGTTTATGTACCAAAAAAAATAACCTCATGCTAAAGACATTTTTCAAAAATTATCTTTTTAAATACTTAATTTGAACTTTATTCGAAGACCCAAACCAGCGGCGACAACGATGGGTGCTGTGGAGAGCTACGTAAATTTGGCAGCTCTACCGTACCGAACGGATCCTAACTATTCCACTTGCGGAATAAAAAAATATGTATTAGTGGGCAGTAGCCAACTATTTTTTTTCCCCTTTTCATCTAACTTGACGATACAAGATCCACAGAAATAAATTTTAAAACCATAATAATTTGGTCCATAGACAGCCATTTCCATATCTTCTCCCACGATTCTCTCATCTTTCCACTGGCCTCTCCCTTCCCTGCTCATCTCCCAAGTCAAAATGGAAAAGAAACCAGTAAACTCAGCAACCCGATCACTAGCCACTCGGCTTCTCTTCCTCATTTCAAGCATTCTCTACACGTGCACTTTGGCCACATCCCAAGAGCTTCTCATTGGCTTCAAGGCCAGCCCGAGTTCATCAGTCTCATCTTTTCAGTCCCTCTTGAATGACTCAACAAGCACCTTCTCTCTAGGTTTTCTCCGGGCCAACCAAACCCAGCTCGCTCTCACAGTCGTTCACCTCCCTTCTCTCCAACCACTCTGGCAGGCTAACCCAACAAGCTCATTTCGCTGGTCAGACAAGACGCAGCTTTTCTTTAATGGTAGTCTTGTGATATCTGATCCACACACGAGGTCGTTTTGGTCCTCAGGAACGTCCCAACAAGGTGACAAAGTTGTCCTCCTCAACTCCTCAAACCTACAAATAGTACAAAAACAACAAGTTCTCTGGCAAAGTTTCGACTTTCCCACAAGTACCCTCGTCGAGAACCAGAATTTCACCTCTAACATGTCTCTCGTTTCCTCCAATGGGCTTTACTCCATGCGCCTAGGGGTTGACTTCATGGCCCTGTACGCAAATTTCAAAGATGGGAAAACGCAACAAATGTACTGGAAACACAAAGCCCTAGAAGCTAAAGCAGAAGTTGTTCAAGGAAAAGGTCCGATCCACGCCCGACTCGAATCCGATGGGTTTTTGGGCATGTACCAAATAGGAAAAACCCCAGTAGATATTCAACCTTTCAACAGCTTTCATCGACCTATCGACACATTCCTTGTACTGCGGCTAGAACCGGACGGGAACCTCAAAGGCTATTACTGGGCTCAAACCGACTGGGTCGTGGACTACCAGGCTATCACTGAAACATGTGAGTTACCCAGCCCGTGCGGCTCCTACGGTTTGTGCAGACCCGGGTCGGGCTGTTCCTGTTTGGATAACAGGACCCAGGTGGACACGGGGTCATTTCAGTGCATTGATGGGAAGGATCAGTCCGGCGATTTTTGCAGTGGAAGCGATGATTTCTGGGTTATAAGAAGAAAAGGGGTGGAGTTACCGTTTAAGGAATTGATGGCTTCGGACACAAAATCATCGTCCGTGGAGGAATGTGAGCTGTCTTGTCATAGGAATTGCAGCTGCTGGGGTGCAGTTTACAGCAACGTAACCGGGTTTTGTTACCTTGTGGATTACCCGATCCAAACACTGGTGGGCGTGGGTGATGAGAGTAAAATAGGGTATTTCAAGGTGAGAGTCACACGTGGCGGGCATAAGAAAATGAAAGCCGGTATTCGGGCTCTTGGGGCGGTTATTATGGCTCTCACTGGAGTTGTGCTCGGGTATGCAGGTTATAAGATCTGGAGTACGAGAAGAACATGGCCTAAACGGGTCCTGGAGGAGAATGCCGAGGTATCACCCGGCCCGTACAAAAATCTAGGGTCAGCTAGTTTCAAGTCTATCGAGATGTTCTAGCAGTGGACGGTGACGTAAGGGATGACCTCTTTTTGAGAGACCAGTGGGGTTTGACTTTTGGAGAAATTAAGAGGTGGGACTGGCCATTGATTGGTCAACTTATCTCGCTTTTGGGACCCACCAAAATATTCACGGGGGAGAGAAACTCTAGAATGTTTTGAGCATGTTGCTATGTCAATAGGGCTTCGACAATTCCCCCTCTCGTCCTCCTTATTTATTGGTCGTGTTCTTTAAACTGAACACGCAGAAGCCGAAGCTTCATCCTCTTTTTTTTCCTTGTAATATTGATTTGAAGATTTCAAAATCTAATTTAAATATAGTTTTTAATTTAATGTAATAAGATAGTGTATATTAATTTTATTAAATAGGATGGAAAACAACGAGATTTTTAACTCGTGACGGCTTAATGAATCTAGTTTTGATATTATATTAAATAATTATATAATATAAAAAGTCAAGCTAGGTTTTAAAATATGTATTATGTAAATAGAACACCTCAATTATTTAATAGAATTAATTAATGGCAAAACGATCTAAAGTGATTTTCTAGTGCCATGTCATTGAGATTTTGATGCCTCCATTTATGGTTGAATGGTTACCTGTGCCCTTTTCCTACCTATTGTCAACAATACCGGCTGCTTATCCAAAAATATCCTTTACTAGATTTCCACTAGTAGTTGGACCGGTCTCTTGTTGCTGTGGATTTCCACTACTTGTTGGACCGGTCTCTTGTTGCAAGCTTCTAGATTTTCTTTTATATATATAAAAAAAAAATAGTTCATGCAAGGTGAAACAGTGAATGAACATAGAGCTAATCACTATAAGAAGCTTTAAGTAGTTGTTTGGTACTTACTGTGTTTTAGAGATATCTTTTTTTTTTAATTTAAATTATTTATTTTATTATTTTTAGATATTTTGATGGAATAATATAAAAAATAATTATTAAAAAAATAAACATAATTGTAATAAATTTATAATTAAAATATACCTTGTAAAAAACAAACCATAATCACATTACAAAATAGGCTTTTAATCAAACAAAGGCACCAGCACTTGAGCCCGTGTAAGCTATCTTTCGAGATGGGTTCTGTGGGAAGTTGGACCAGAATCCACTCTCTAACTTGGCCCATTTCATCTATCCTTGGCTTCATCTACCAAACGACATGTCAAGCGTGAAGCAGAAGGTCCTACTTATTATAGCCGCCTTCTGGGGGTTTTCGGGAAAGCGAGAGAGTTTGTCGTGTCAAGAAAGCAAAAGTCAACCTACAAAAATGGCATCAAGATCCGCACTGAGCCGGCTGAGCTTTACTGCTACTCGCTCGATGCAGTCAGCTCGTGGAGCTACTCGTTACTTCAGTGATGACAGAGGCCGAGTTCTGAGCGAAGAGGAACGCGCTGCTGAGAACGTCTATATTAAGGTCTCCTCCTTTCTCTCTTCTTCTTGACGGTTCTACCGATCCTGTTTGGTTGTTGAGAAAGTTTAGGAAAACGAAGGAAACCATTGCTTTTGACGATCGAGTGAGCTTGAGAAACTTCTTGCCGTTTTATTTTAGCTCCTCTTTAGTCCCTGATAAAGTCCAGGAAAGTGAAAGATACAGTGAAAGCAGTAGAGAAAATCAGGGTATCATGAGTTAAATTTATTGTTTCTTGAGTTATTTACAACTTTTCCATTGATTTTTTTCCTCCCTGGCAGCTGATAAAGTGTAGGAAGATGATAGAGAAAAGGGAAAGATAAATTAAATTTACGAGTTAGATTTGCTTTTGCTTCAGTTGATGACAGATTTGCTCTCGAACTGAGCTTGATGATTATATTATGTTTTTTTTTTTTTTTTTTGGGGGGGGGGGGGGTTAGAAAATGGAGAAGGAGAGGTCGGAGAAACAGAAGCTAAAGCACGAGAAAGAGAAGGCAGAGAAAGAGAATCAGGGTTCTGACAAGGTAATTTTGTAGCTTCATGCTTTTTGTTTCTCATTTTGGAAGTAAAGCTGTCACGTTGCTCTTGTGGCATGGTTTTCGACTGTGTTTCAAAATCAATACTGCCTACTTTCACCAACTTTTGATGTTTAATTTAATGACTGCTTGAATGATTTTAAATGCATGTCGTTCAACCATATGTTTATGAATTCTTGAAACATACTACACCAGGGAATGGCTGGTGGTGCGACATCGATATCTTGTTGCAGTGAAAACTACAGTTTTGATAGTTGTTGCCCTAGGTTACATGGACTGAGTTTATGCATTCTAGATCATACTATATCAGGAAATGGTTGGTGGGGTGACATTGATTTCTCGATGCGGTGATAACTGCAGATTTGTCTACCTCAACTGTGTCCTTTTTTTGCAGAAAACTGAAGGGAGCCAGAAAGCCTGATGGGGGCATCTGTACCGGTGGCTGTAATGTTGCTGTGGCAATAATCTTCTGAAATAAATGTGACTCCTGTGGAGATTTGGTGTTTATACGGAGATGTCTTTTGAGCAGTCATGAACATAGCCATGTTCTTGTACTTGGTTCTGTACCTGTTGGAAGTTTTCCTTTCATAATTTTGGCTGATCTTGATTCGCAGTTCATTTCATCTTTACTTTGTTGATGCTCTCAATGATTTCCCATTATACAGTTGTGCCCAAGTGGCAAATGTTGATGCCTAACCTAAAACCAGATGAGCTACCTGCTACCAATTGTTGTCTGTAAGGGAAAAAACATAAATAAAGTCTTTGACTGGATGGGTGTTTCGCTACTTCATTTCTGATCACAATTGGTGGTCTATTACCACTCTTTGACGAATTTGGTTCAAATCTTCCTTAGAAGATCTCGAAAAGCATCTAAATCCAAAGGGATTCAACTGCAACAATGTGCTGCTTAAATTATCAGCAGTCTTCACTGGAGTTTGAGTCATGTAAATTTATGACAATGATGAACAAACAAAGATCACATGACTCTGAGCCATGAGAACAATTATTGATAGCTTGGAGTACAAATTACAAAAGTAAAATCACTGGAAAAGATGATGATGCCATGTTATTTGAGATAACAAGCACCAACTGGGAGGTACTAGCATCTTTTTCGAGGCAGGACGTGGCTAGCTACGGCTTGCCAAAGCCAGACTTGATCTTCTGAATGGTGTATACATCAGTCTTGAATGCCTTGGCAAGAATACCATCATCAATTCCTGTTGAAAAGACAGACAAAGGCACAGAATTTGTTCCAGCATTTGCACTACCAAAAGAAGAAATCGCGATTGCTGATTTTTGGGCTGGGTTGTATTGATAGTGCACAAGACCCTTTGGAAAAATAAACATATCTCCAACTTGGAGGCTCTGGGTGTAAAGCACATTTTTGGTGTCAACAAATCCAACTTCGAGGCTACCATACACTAGGAACAGGAGTTCAGAAGCGCGAGGGTGGGTGTGAGGTGGGTTGAGACCATCGGCAGGGTATTGAAGCACAGCATATGACACACTCTGCCCGTTGAGAGCTGGGAACTCATTCAAGGTAGCTTTTGTTAATGTGAAGTTTTGAGGAAACTTGGTGAGAACCCCACGCATTCCTGTGAAAGTGAAGAACTTTCCATCAACACTGGTGTTAGTTGCTGCAATGAAATCCGAAAGGATATCAGGATCACTTGCCAAGACAGTCTTGGCAATGACCAAGGCAAGTAGGAAAAGAAATGAGGAAATAGGTTTGAGTGAATTCATGGCCATGATCGATAAGCTGTAAGCTCAGTGGTTGAATATTGAGCTTTCAAGTTTTGTGCTGATTGGATTTGGTTGTCTGGATCATAGTCTAGCAATGCCTTTATAGCTTCTTTGAGGCTGAAAAATTTCCTGCTTGCTAGAAAGTGCTGAAATTTCAATGTTACTTTCATGTTTTCACCGAAGAAATCAATCTTATTCCTCTATAATAGCACTCGCCAACGAGATAGGAATTGGACTCTTCTGAAATTTGAAATTTAATATACATATATTAAATTGAAATTCTGTATTTATTGGCCTGTCTTGTGCCATCCAAACTATATAGGCTGATCATCATTTGGTCTTTTAAACAGCTAAAAGGCCATTAGGTCAATGTATCTAGCCGCAAATGCAGTAAACAGAAGAGATTAGAAAACTCAAAGTCTTGTTGACCATTAGAATTTTTGGCATATTCTATATTCGTGTGGATTAGCCGTGAAAGAAACTATAGATTGACAGCGCCAAGGAATTCCACCTTCCCAAGGCCTGCAAAAGTAGTTACTGAAAGGTTAATTAGTAGTATAAATGACATAACTTGGCAGGTTGTAGTAGGATCAACTAAGATCTTTTCATGGTTTCAAACACTAACCAAGGCTCATCTTGATATTAGTGCTGATCTTTGCCTGCTTTCAAATATCAATATCCGGAGATATAATCTGTGATTTTGTAGTGCCACCTAATGCTACCAAAGTTGATGGGGAGTTGTTCACTTTTACCAGCTTAAGGTCTCTGGTTGGGGCTAAACCCCCAACAGCTTTCACCGTCTCAAAAGTAAGCATGGCAGAATTTCCGGCTCTCAATGGACAAAGCGTTTCTTACGGAGTCTTACAATATCCAGCTGGTACACCGAACCCTCCTCACACTCATCCTCGATCAGCTGAGCTGCTGTTTCTTGTCGATGGTTGCCTTGAAGTGGGCTTTGTTGACACAACTAACAAGCTCTTTACTCAGATACTCGAATATGGGGACATGTTTGTGTTTCCAAAGGGACTTGTTCACTACCAGTTTAATAATGATCTTAACAATCTGGCTGTAGCAGTGTCTGCCTTTGGTAGTGCAAGTGCTGGAACCGTGTCGATTCCGACCACTTTGTTCACAGCTGGAATTGATAGTGGGATTTTGGCTAAGGCTTGCAAGACTGATGCTGCTACCATAGAAAAACTCGAGGAAGGTTTGGCACCCAAGGCTTGAGGCGGAGCTCTAATATAACGAACGTTCCCTGTTTTTTTTCATCTTGTTTATGTACTGAATAAGCGGTTATCACAGCTGAATAAAGGATTTTGTGGTGATATTATTTTCATTTGGTGTGTTTCTTCATTTTGTTTCAAACTTGTGAGCAAATGATGATGAATACCAGTGTAGCAAAGTTTATATAGTTTGCCAGTTGCATGCTGACTGAAATACTCTCACATTATCAATCTGCTGAACTTCATTAGTTAACTTTCCCCCCAGAAAACCCGTGGCACTTACTGGTTTAATTTCGTTCGAAATTGGAGTACGGGGAAGTTTATGGTATTCATTGATAAACCTAAACGTACCCTTCGTTCTTCTTTGTCAGAAGATTTCACTAAACAGAAGCCTTTTCACTTCTTCTAAATGAGAAATGAAGATATATGAAGCACATAATTTTCAGAATGTCCACCAAAACACCTCACTGCAGCAGCATTAAGCCTTCTATAACTGCATTATCATCTCTTCTTCTTCTTCTTTTTTTTATTGATGTTAATTTTTGTGATCCAAATTAAAAGGTTCAGCCATGCCTTCTTTTCATAGGCGGACCGTGCTTAAATTCCTTTGTCATTGATTTACTTTTATTTCACAAAAAATAAGACTGTTTTATGTTGTTTTTTCTGGTGTGCAACTGATCTGAAGTACACCCAAATTGGTCACTTTGCAGATCTAGATAAAGTGGGATTTAAGTTGAAAAGTTTAAGCAAAAGAACTCTATGAGAACCAGACTGCAAACGTTTATTTCAACAACATTCATTCTTTCTTTGCAGAAGACACGTAAATGAAGAAAAGGTAAGGATCAGGTAGAAAGAAGAAGTAACTAAACCTAAATGTAGCTGCAGTAGCAAGGCTAGGATCATGTTATGCCTTCATAACTTCAAATACATGATAAGATTGCTTGTATGAATCTACGGGACTAAGAACCAAACTTATAAGACCCTGCCCCTCCAAACACACACAAACTAACTGAATCACAAAAACCTGTACTGCTAGAATTGTATCGAAGTCCACACAAGATAATTTCCCATCAATAGCATAAATGGTATAAAAGGAAAACAAAGAGCACGAGGTTAGAGGAAAATATCATCAGGTGAGATAAAAGTAGGCTGGCTACTCACAGAAACTGCAATCCATCTAGCCGAAATGTTTCAAATTCACCAGGCATGGGGTGTATGGAAAGACCAAGAGCTGCCCCAAAAGTATTTGCCTGTCTTCCCTTGCTCTATAAATCAATTTAAACCTCCTGTCTTGAAGATGATAACTGAGCATAACACGCGGAGTCCCGAAGAAAATAACATCCGAAGTTGGATGCAAAGCGAAGGGCCTCAAAGCTGAAATTTTACCAAACCTGCTAATAGTAATCCTATCCAGCTGATGCTGGTGTTTTCCCAAATAATCGACACTGATACTGTGAATCAGAGTCCATCTATCTTTCTTGCTATGATCCTCAAGGAACCAAATGTAAAACGTAGTTCCGACAAGATCAGAATAACATAAACGGCCCCTGGACGGCCCAGCGCACCCAAAGTCATCAGGATCAAGTCTCTTCCTCTCCGGAAGCCTAATGGCACGATAATTTCCTCTGTTAAGATCAAAACATACAAGGTGTTTTGAGGTAGATATACAGTACAGCGCTCCATCCAAGTAAATACAACGCTTGGCCACTTTACAGTTCTTAATTGAATATCCAAAAGGTGTTTCGTGCATACTCCAATTGCCAATCTCGGATGAGAACACGTGCAATCTCACAGGGGGGCTAGACTGTGAATAATCAAAGCAAACGACTCTGTAGTGAGGTGATCTGGAAGGATCAAAAGCCAGGGACGCAAAAACTATGTTCTCGAGCATAGAACCTCTAGGAATCGCTACGCAGTGTTTTGTCATGGGATTGCATACATAGTACTGCAGAGTGCAACCCCCAACGAACAGAACCAAACCGTTGCAACAATCAAGGAAATCATTCCGGGTAGGTTCGAAGGGCAACAGCGAAGAACAGGACTTGACAAATTCATGGGGTCCCGGTGCGACTCCTGGAGTCATGGGGCAAGGGAAATAATCAATGTTGTATGGCTTGCCATTTCTGGCCTTCTTCACAATGTAAATAAAGCCATAAGGAGGTGAAGACGCTGAGATTTTAGGAACACAAGCATCGGTAATCAAATGGCTCCAAGACTTGCACACGCTTTTAAGGCCTGTTTGTTTGCAGGAAAATGGTTTTTTTTTAGAAAATGAATTTTAATATTTGGCAGTGTTATTGAAAATGAACTGGAAAATACTTTTCAGTGTTTGTTTGTATTATGGAAAATAAACTGGAAAATAATTTATTAATAAATTAATTTTTTTTCAAGTTTATCTAATATATATAAAATATTTAATCATTTAAAATAAAAAAATGAAATCTAAAAAGTATAATGATGAATTTTTTTATTATATCCTATATTCATACATAGCTTATTTTATAAAATATAACAATATATGTCATATCATATTATAGAGAAATAAGCCTGTGAAATATTTTTTAAGTAAAACTTATTAATATATATTTTTTTCAATTTTAAAAGCTTAAAATAAGTTTTTTTTTTGTCATTACTACTAACATCTGCGATCCAGTTGTAAAGATATACTATGAAGTCACACGTCATTGTTTTTCATCAAAACAGATTTTTATCTACACATTTTTTTTATTTTTAAAATATTTTTTAAAAAAATCGGACTGGGCCTAGCCCGAACTAAATGGGTCGGCAAAGCCAAGCTGGGCCAAAAGGGCCCAACTCTCCTGGACTTGGGCTGCGCCGAGAGCAGGCCCAGCCCAAGTCCTTACAAGCAGAAGACTAAAACGGTGCGTTGCACCTGTCGTCTTTATATTTTGTCCCACTGTTATGTTACTGTTCACGTGAACAGTAACATGGCCGACTGTGACGAGAGGGTGAACGGCCGATACCTACGGGTAGAGGAGGCCGAGGTGGTTCTTCCTGTGGTGGTGGCGTCTGAAATGGTGGCCTGTGGTGGCCGGAGACAGCATTGGAAGGTGGCGGTACTGTTCACCGACCACGACGAGAGCTTCAACGGACGATGCTGATGGGTAGAGGAGGCTGAGGTGGTTCTTCCTGTGGTGGTTTCATCGTAAATAGTGTCATGTGATGGCCGGAGTCAACATTGGAAGGTGCCAGCATCCATGGCTGTTCCGTTTTGGAGAGCGAGAGAGGGGGGGAGAGAGAGAGAGAGCTTCTGTTTTGGAAAATATATCATGCACTATCATCTTCTTCCTCGTGGCCGTGGCTTGTGAAGCATGCACTGTCATCTTCTTTCTTCGTGGCTTCTCTTTCGATCGACCATGGCTGTGCAGCGTTGCATGCAGAGTCGAAGTAGAAAATCCTTTTGTGCATGGCAAAACAATTTTCTTTTGATAAGGAAAGGAAAACACTTTTCTAAAAATAACTTGTTGACCGGAAAGTTAAGGAATTAACTTTCCTTTGACTAACTTTCCGGTTGTGAAACAAACGTTGAAAAATGAGGAAACTGAATTTCTGGAATTCAGTTTCCTTGAAACAAACGGGCCTAAGTCTAGTGAGATGCTTGCGATCCGTAACTCGACAAAGGATTTCACCTAGCACATCATCCGGTAAATTTGACAAGAGAGAACCAGCACAGCTGCAGCTCTCCCTTGATTATTCTTGTACTCTAAACAGTTATTACATAATAAAACAAGAAGCGCTACTTGATCGATAATAACAGACACGAACACAAAACTTGAATAAGTTTCCGACCATCAAAACTATAATCATTTTCAAACAAATCCAAGCTCACTTTTTTAATCATTCAAAACAGTAAAAACCGATTCCAATCTGGCACTTTCTCAGGAAACAAGCAAATCAATCACTACACTCTCCATAAACAAGAGTAATATCACGATAGTTTTGCATTCACATTGCCAGGAAACTGAATATTCACCCCCCCCCCCTTTTCCCACGTCATCTTGGCACATGGGAGCAATAGAAGTAGTAATTTCTCATGGAGCCGAATCATACACAAGTTTTCGGTCTCAGAGACATGAGGCAGAAGAGAAGAGAGCGAGTGTTACCTTCAAGAGGAGAGCACGGGTGAGAACGTGGAGCGGCTGCTTGATGGCGTGAATATGTAAGGGTTTCTCCTGTCCCTGTTTTATTGTCATTTTATAACTTCATGGGCCGGACTGATATATGTTAAAATAATATGCCCATTGCTTCTTCTAAAATTACCCCGTGACAGCGTGGATGAGAAGGAAGCGTGTATATATCTAAGGGTAAGGGGTTTTCTCCTGTCACTGTTTTATTGTCATTTTATAACTTCATAGGCCCGCGAGTCGTCTCGGATGATTTTTTTTTTTTTTTCATAAAAAATATAAAGAGTATAAATTTAGATAAAATAATAAATATGTGTAGAATTATTATGGAGCGCAAGTTTTCAATTTAATATATGAATTTTAAATCAATATAAATTTATTTGTTCAACGAAATCACCAACATAAAATTATCATCGTCATAAAAAATTCAAGAAGATTTAGATACCTGAATAATTGAATTTATTGTATTAGGATTAATTCATTTCATAATCTAATTTAAATTAAACATAATAATAAAATATAAATTGCGGAAACACCTACGGTAACAAAACAACAAAAAAAATCATTGATTTTCTACGTATAAAAAGAAGAAAACATCATTAAAAATCATTGCTACGTTACCATTATTATCATGACTATAACAAGTAAAATTTTTGTCATCATTACTGCTCAAACAATTAGAATTATTAAATTGTCCCTAAGAATTAAAAAAATATTTTTACAAAAAAACAAGCAAGAAAAAAAATTCACTAAAATTATCATCATTATTATTGCTCAAACAATGAAACCATAAAATTATCGAGAAGAATAAAAAAAATACTTTAACAAAAGAACAAACAACAACAAAAAAGGAAAAAAAAAACTAAAATAAATATTATGATGATAATTTTATTTTCATTTTATAACTTCATGGGCCGAGCTTATATATGTTAAACCCATTACTTCTACTACTTCATGGGCCGAAACAATTAAAGAAACCAAGAACAAATCATAAATCAAAAAAATAAGAACTGAAATGAAAAATAATATATATGATTAATTTCAATTGAATGACAATTAAAAACAATCAAAACTTTCATAGAGAAAATAAGGAAGAAAAACAAAAACAAAAGACTAGAGACTGGAACAAAACAACCAACAACATAAAGGACCGGAAAGTATTTGATGAAAAATCTTCCACCGGAGATTTCCCCATCGCCATCTAACGACACGCGCCACACAAGGAAAAAGAGAACATGGCGAAACATCCGGTGTCATGGAGAACATACATTTTCAACCACCAATCGACACTAGACGTGCAGACAGAAAGGCACGTTCGGGTGAAAATTAGAGGCGAGTCCGGACAACACACCTGCAATATTTAAAAAAAAAAAAATTAAAAAATACGGAATCACCTAAACACCCCTTGACCCAACAATAACCGTAAAAAAACAAACATGAAAGTACCACCATACCCCTAGCTTCAAGTCTTCATTTTTGTCGTTTCAAAGGGTATTTAAGTAGTTTTTTTGCGCATAAATCTGTGAAAAACCTAAAATACCCTCAACTCCAGCCCCTACCTTGTGTCCTACCCGAGGGTGAATAAGATATTTTACTCTTCAATTTACTGTAAAAACCTAAAATACCCTCGGTTCCTAGGGTAAATTTTTACAATCCTAGGGGTAAAATGGTAATGTTACTGTTGAAATTCACAATAATCATATACAGTGAAATATCAACGCTTTTTACATATATGTATAATTTTAACAGGCCAGTATAAATTTGTGGCTTTTTTTACGAGAAGCAAAAATTATTATTTTTGCAAGTTGTAAATTTAATTATTCAGTTTTTTTCTTTCAGATTCTTATACCAAATAATATTTTTCACAACATGAATAATAAATACATGAATTAGTGAATCATAGAATGAATGTTTATGTCAATTGTGCTGATTTTTATTTCCTTTTTGGTGTCAGTCCAGTCAGGCTTGTCAATTAATTAAAATTTATTTGGCCAATTGTGCAAGGACTTCCAATTAAGAGATGGAACCCCCTCAGCTTCCCTCAACACCTTCAAATTCTTCTCCACAGCTATTTTGCTTCCTTTTCCTTTTGTAGATAAATGAACGCCATCAAAAGTGAAGGGAGAAACTTTAAAAGTGAATGTTGAAATGGACATCACTTTCAATTTAAATCAACCAAAAACATGAAATTCACATTTTTAGCATTTTAAACTGATTTTTTTTTAAGTTTATATGGAATAAAATAAATTATTATTTAACAGTTGATACATCACTAATTCAACTATTATTATATTTCAATTATTATTGTATTTTAGAGTAACATGTTATTTAAAAATCAATATTAATTAATTGAAATATCGACTCTTTCAAATAGTTTTTATCATTGGAATATACATAAAAAAAATATATATTTATACTAGTAAAAAAAAATTATCATATCAATTTAACTTTAAAAATGCATTTTGCGTTTCAACGTAGTTTCAGCCCGTGTCATGGCATAGATCAAATTGTCTTTTTATAATATAAAAATACTAGAAAATTACAAAGTCTGATTCATGTCTCCGAGACTATTTTCATATACATAAACGACACCGCATTACATGATATATATTTGTTAAAAGATGGTAAAATAACGATATACTGAATTCATTAAGATCAATCACGATTCCAAATTTCTCAACCCAAAAGTTAAAAAAGTCAATCGATGCGCGGGAAATTCAAGTCATTGACAGTGTGAATCAGATTTCAGCTGTCGTTCTTGCAATGATCCTCAAGCAACCAGCACATCGTCTGGTAAATTTCTTGCTCTGGATTACTTTGTCCGTGTGACTGCAAAGTATGCTTTTGAACAGCTTGCCTCAGTGTCCCTTGCATGGTAACACAATCCAACATCAGGAGAAACAAACAACTACCAGGTCATTATTGGCTATAAATAGGTGTCTGTTACCCCACAAACCTCCCTATCCGGAGACAAAGCCACGTGGGAGAGCACTACAGGTAAGTCACTCTCTCTACCAGACACTTTATTTAATTATGGGGAACATAAAATACCCGGAGAGAGGGAATCCCTGCCTTTATTTGAAGACCTGTGACAGCGAATGCTGCTACCTGTGAAAAAAAAAAGGAAACATTTGTTTAATGCAGTGATCCGTCACTGACTTCTCATTTCCTCTGTTGCCTTGACATCTATACAAGAAAAAATAAGTAGCGGCTGCAAAATCAATCAGTTAATTATCATTACCAATTTCCAATGACCATGAAACAATATTTTCACTGTTTCCAACTGTTCATCTGAGCTCAACACTTAGATAGGTAGGTTTTTGTGGATAAGGATCGTGCTCCAACACTCATGGCTTTGCTTATGTTCATTCCAATAATGAATTGTAGTAAATTAATGTATTCAGTCATAAAGTCATGGTCTGTGTATGAAATCATGCTTTCTAAACTCTAATCAGAAATAACGACCAAGCAATTAGCAGAATCTGTTTGCATTAAGAGCCTAATGGTGGTTTCTCGTATATTTCTTTCCGTAATTGGTGTTGTTTCTAACATAATTTATCATTAAATATGCTCATTTGGGTTTGCCAAACAATATTAGCATTGTTATTCCGCATCCTCTTGATTATCTTCCGTTTTCTTGTCCTGATATTTGGATTACCATGTTTAGATTGTATTGTTCTACAACATCGTGGTTAGCCTATGTTTTCTTGATGTTTAGATTGAGTTACTCTACATCCTCATGGTTAGCCTATGTTTTCTTGATGTTTAGACTGTGTTATTCTACATCCTTATGAACATGGTTGTCAAAATCACGAGTTGACTCGTAAAATCGTTCAATTTTATGAGCTAACTCATCAAACCTTGTCAACTCGATCAAAATCGGTTAATATCGTAAAATCGGACCGATTTTACAATCCTGCTATTGCAAAATTTTAAAACCAATTCACCTCTTATATTTATACACAAAAATTTTTGCCTCTTAATTACTTATCTGATGTGGAATAAGTTAAGGAAAAATTTAAAACTTGTTTGTCTCGGCTGAAGAGTGAAGAGTATTTAAGTGAAGAATAAAGGTTGGACAATGTTATTTGTCCGGTGGGGGACAAATTGCATTGTCCCACACCGGACAAATCAATTTGTCCACAATTTCTGCTGGATAAATTGTGTGTATTCTATATTTGTGTGTGTGTAATGGTTGTCAATTGTGTGTGTATTCTATATTTGTGTGTGTGTGTGTAAGGTTGTCAAAATCGCGATTTTGACACAATATGGAAGGGGCTTCGAAAACTAGGATCGTAAAATATATATATTATTTTTTTTATATAATATATATATATATATATTAAAAATTATAAAATATTTAGAATACACACACAATTTGTCCAACAGAAATGCTGGACAAATTGATTTGTTCGGTGTGGGGCAATGCAATTTGTCCCACATCGGACAAATAGCATTGTCTCACCTTTATTCTTCACTTAAATACTCCACTCTTCAGCCGAGGCAAGCAAGTTTTAAATTTTTCCTTTCTTAACTTATCCCACATCGGATAAGTAATTGAGAGACAAAAATTTGTGTATAAATATAAGAGGTGAAATGACTTTAAAATTTTATAACAACAGGATCGTAAAATCGATCTTTACGATTTTGATTTTAGCTATAATGTTACGATTTTTGTACGAAAAAATTCAGGTACGAGTTTCCGAAGCCCCTTCCGTGTCGTGTCAAAATCACGACTTTGACAACCATGCTCATGATTAGCTTTTGTTTTCTTATCCTGATAAGAGGATTATTCCCATATTAATCACCGAACCAAGTCTTTATTATCAAAAAAGTCATTAGGCTTGATATTAGTCAAGACTAAAATCTTCTGTGATATTTAAACTCATGTTTTTGTTCGCTATTTCATCTTTAAAATTCTTTCTCCGCTTTCACTGATATTTATACTTGTGCTTTTGTCCACTGTTTTATGCAGTATCCTTTAATATGGAAGATACCATATTTCATCAAGAGTTTTGTGAAATCAAACACATTGGTCTGTATTTTTTTCAACTTTGTTTTCAATAATACTTTGTCTATAATTGAACTTCAAAGGGCCTATTTCATTAAATATTTGAGGAGAAGGGGCGTATGGAACAGTTTTTCATGCAAACATAAATTGGACGGACAAGTATATGCAGTAAAAATAATAAAATTTAATAAAGATGAAGATCAAAACAAAATATTAAGAGAAGTAAAAGCATTAGCTAAATGCAATCACAAAAAAGATGGTAAGATATTTTACCGAGTAGAGAGAATGGAGGGTGGTGCAATTTTACGATTCTGATGACAAAGATGAAAGTTATGATGTAAGTGGGGACGATGCTCCTCTCAAAGATCCGAACTCTATGCTTTTCATACAGATGGAGCATTGTTGTCTGTAAGTAAATTTTTTATAGTAAAATTGCCAAGTTTGTTTTAGAATAGTGGTTGTTTACTCTTTCAAACTTACTCTTCCATAGAAATCTTGATCGTCTACTAGAGCAATCAGCCATATCTGAGGGTGAAGCTCTGAAGTATTTTTGGAGGGATGGTGAGAAGTATGGATCACATACATGGGAAGAAAATAATCCATGAGGATCTGTCAAGGAAAAACATCTATATTAACGTTAACGTGGTTGAGTTCGAGTTAGGTATATGTTTCTTTTTCAAGCTAATAAATTTTTAGGTTTACTTTCTAACAAAAAAAACTTATGTTTGTATCCAAACTATTGGATAAATTTGCTACTGCTATTAAATCTGAAAGTTTCAGAACAAAAGTTTATTTTGCTCTTGAAGTAGAAACGGGGGCTCCTATTGACGGAAAGATGGATATATAGTCTTGGTATCCTGTTATTGGAGTTACTCGGGAGCTTCACCACAATGTCTGCACGGACCTATGTCATTATCGATCTATGAGAAATGAGAGTGTTGTCTATTAAATTTTATTATTTTTACTGCATATACTTGTCCGTCCAATTTATGTTTGCATGAAAAAACTATTCCATACCCCCTTCTCCTCAAACTATCCCACCATTAGGCTCTTAATGCAAACAGATTCTGCTAATTGCTTGGTCGTTATTTCTGATTAGAGTTTAGAAAGCATGATTTCATACACAGACCATGACTTTATGACTGAATACATTAATTTACTACAATTCATTATTGGAATGAACATAAGCAAAGCCATGAGTGTTGGAGCACGATCCTTATCCACAAAAACCTACCTATCTGAGTGTTGAGCTCAGATGAACAGTTGGAAACAGTGAAAATGTTGTTTCATGGTCATTGGAAATTGGTAATGATAATTAACTGATTGATTTTGCAGCCGCTACTTATTTTTTCTTGTATAGATGTCAAGGCAACAGAGGAAATGAGAAGTCAGTGACGGATCACTGCATTAAACAAATGTTTCCTTTTCTTTTTCGCAGGTAGCAGCATTCGCTGTCACAGGTCTTCAAATAAAGGCAGGGATTCCCTCTCTCCGGGTATCTTATGTTCCCCATAATTAAATAAAGTGTCTGGTAGAGAGAGTGACTTACCTGTAGTGCTCTCCCACGTGGCTTTGTCTCCGGATAGGGAGGTTTGTGGGGTAACAGACACCTATTTATAGCCAATAATGACCTGGCAGTTGTTTGTTTCTCCTGATGTTGGATTGTGTTACCATGCAAGGGACACTGAGGCAAGCTGTTCAAAAGCATACTTTGCAGTCACACGGACAAAGTAATCCAGAGCAAGAAATTTACCAGACGATGTGCTGGTTGCTTGAGGATCATTGCAAGAACGACAGCTGAAATCTGATTCACACTGTCAATGACTTGAATTTCCCGCGCATCGATTGACTTTTTTAACTTTTGGGTTGAGAAATTTGGAATCGTGATTGATCTTAATGAATTCAGTATATCGTTATTTTACCATCTTTTAACAAATATATATCATGTAATGCGGTGTCGTTTATGTATATGAAAATAGTCTCGGAGACATGAATCAGACTTTGTAATTTTCTAGTATTTTTATATTATAAAAAGACAATTTGATCTATACCAAAATAGAAGCAAAAAAAAGATGAACAAAACCGGAAGATTAAAAAATATATATAATATTTTTTTTTTTAATTTGAGTAGATTATGTTCGGTTTTGGTGCACGGGCTTTTTCTAAAACATTCATAAATTAAACTAGACCAAAATTTAAAAAAAAAAAATCTAACTAGTTTTGTTATGACTCTTTTTTTAACTTCTAGTCAGGCTGGAAACTCACAGAACAATTAATTATAGAAACGATATAGAAATGCATAATCAGAATATCAAGCGGCATGCAATTGATAAGAAGAAGATAGGGTTTTATTGTTTTGTGCGCCACCGACCCATCTCCAAGGATTTTCTATATGGGCCTTATTTCTAGTAAGGTTTGGGTTAATAGGTTGGCATCAATTTTATTTTTAATGAATTGCGTGAGTTTTGTTTTTCAAAAAATAGCTAATGCTAGGCAGAGCATTTTCACAAGGAGGATTCAGTCCAACCCTCGCCATCTAACATTGTCAGAGTAAATGATAACTTAATTTACTAAATAATATTTAAAAAACGACAACCAGCGTTCACTAAGCATCAAAATTATAGACAAGAACACAAAACTTGAAAAGTTTACATCCATCAAAACTATAATCATTTTCAAACAAAATCTAAGGTCGCTTTTTTAACCATTCAAAACAGTAAAAATAATCAGTTAAACCGACTCCAATCTCACACTCTCTCAGGAAACAAACAAATCTATCACTGCACAAAATCAGTAAGCAAGAGCACGATCACAATAGTTTTTCATTCCCATTTTCATGAAAATAAATACTCAAAACAGAAAAAACAAAACCTGATAACCCCACGCCACCCCCTTTTCCCACGTCATCTTAGAAAACCAAACAGATCAAATACACACGGAAGCAATAAAAGTAATAATTTCTCACTGAGCTAAATCATACACAAGTTTTCGGTCTCAGAGACATGAAGCAGAAGAGAAGAGAGCGAGTGTTACCTTCAAGAAAGAGAGCACAGGTGAGAACGAGGTGCGGCTGCTTCATGGCTTGGATGAGAAGGACGCGCGGCTATGTAAGGGTAAGGGTTTTTCTCCTGTCACTGTTTTATTTCCAATTTTTAACTTCATGGGTCGGGCTGATATATTTTAAATCCATTACTTCTGCTATTTTTTTTGCGATTTTACTTCATCCATATTTTTTATTATTATTTTAACAAGTCATTGTAAATTTATTTATTTTTACATAAAACCCAAGAAGCGGAAACGTAATTGCAATCCACTCCTTAGTCTTTCGTTATTTTTTTGGTGAGAATCGACAGCTATGATCTACAACTTGTGGCTTCAGAATGTTACTGTATATATTGATTTTATTTTTAAAAAAAAATTTTATTTAAAAATATATTAAAATGATATTTTGAAAAAAACTATTTTTTATGAAAATAATTTAAAAACACTAAATTATTTTTAAAAATACTTTTAAAATATAGTGTCAACAACATTATTTTTTTAAAAATTATTTGTTACCTTAACATGTGAAAATGATATAAAAACACTATTTTTTTAAAAAAATATAATGTCAAATCATCATTTCAAAGCCTAGTTGAGCAAAGGCTGATAAAATTGGCAAGCTGAAATGAGAGAAACTAGGAAGACTGACTTCCTTCAAATACAAAACAAAAGGAGAGAAAATAAACAAATAAACTAAAGAGACTAAAATGTGAAAAACAACTTATATGTGTGTGGGTGTGGGTGTGTTGTTTTTCACATTTTAGTCTCTACAGGGGTTTCTTCGCCTCAACTATAGCAGATAAAATAACTCACCAATTGATTAGTACCAATCCGAAGTAGCATATTTGATGTGGTCAAGTCACCATGAATAAGACCACCATCATGTAGTTTTCCAATTGAATCGCCAATCTGCATTGCGATGTCATCCGATCGTTCTTCCACAGTACCATGCAACCCGAATTCAAGGAACACATCTTTCACAAAGGGACCCTCTACATACTCAAATGTTAGAGTATGCAGAAGTGGATCCACAGCATACAACACAGGAGTAGACACCCCTAGTCGTCTTGCCTTTGTCATGCATCTAGCTTCCTGCTCCAAAGTTCATAGAAAACATTCAACACTTGCTTCAACAATATGTAAAGAAAACCAGTGGAAAAAAAATCATGATATATATAACACACCGCATTTAAACGCTTGAGAGTAAGTTTAGAATCCAGAGTGGGATGCCTATACTTCTTCGAGAAACGTTCCTTGACAATAGATCTCCTTCCAACAAAACTGGACTCAAAACCCTCTGAAAGAGAAAACCCCAAACAAACAAACAAAAGCAATAATAACATGGGATATGCAAGAATTCAACCAAGAACAAGACATACTTGGTAAAATTTGTGGCTGAATGTGCTGTTTGGGGTGTGGGTGCAGTCATAATAAACGGAAACGCAAAATCATGACGTCTCTGGACATAACAATGTTACAAGTGAGCTCACCGCTTCAGCTCCTTGCTTGATCAAAATGAGGGGGCTATCTTTGATCTCTTCTGCATCTATCTCCATAATGTTCTGTACCAACAGAGTTTACCCGCCAGCCCATATGTAGAAAAATTAGCAACAAAGAATCACAGCACACCTTAATACTATTTTCGAGGATTGAGTTATTAAAACTACCTTTTTCTCTTCCAGCGTTGCAAATATCATGAGTGAGTGAACCTAATTTAAGGTCAAAGAAAAGGCCCCGAAAGTTTAAAAAGGAAAAGCAGCCACATCACTTATAGGAAGATGAAATGGTAAAATTGAATTTCCTGCACGAACTTGAGTAGGTTATTGAAAAGAAGAGACTGAGAGGTACCTTTGTACTGTTTAATAAATTGAAAGATCAGCCGCCGCCGCCGAGGTAGCAGAGAGATAGCACTGCCTCTCCCTCTCGCTTCAACCTACCTTGCCTTTCACTCCGATTTTCTTATCGCAACTTGAGTCTCTCGCTCAACACGATGCCGTTTTCGCAAGGACACCTATAAACATTTCATACAATGTCGTTTTAACAGCCACCTGTCATTGCAGAACCCTAATTTTATATCCCAAACGTGATTTTGCAAACTGGATTCAATTAATTTGGCAACTTTGAAAACCAGAAACGTTTTTTTTTTCAATCGACAAATACAGAATCACAAAGCACACCGCTAATTGCATTGCTAATTGGAAATTTGCAATTAATCGGCGCCACCAGCAACCACATTATAACAATTACGGGCCAACCTGATACAATCCAACCAATGAAAAGCCTCCACGTTAGGACCCCTCTCGAGCACAACGTCATACACTGTAACCTGCACCGCACCTCTATATCCTGCCACGACTCCGATTTTAATCTCCGACGCAAAATGAGTAGCCATGTCAGCAATTAATTTAACATTAGCAGGATTACGGCGTGAAAAGTAAGGAGAGGTGAGCTGGTTGAGCCAGAGAACGCAGGTGACGCAGCCAGTGCCGTCGTCGATTTTGAATTTGAGAAATTTGTTTGGTTTTAGCTCGCGGGAGGTGATGACGCCGAGGATTTCGACGCGGGAGATGGTAGTGTTTTTGCGAGTGAAGGTGATCGGGTCGTAGGTGGAGAGCGAGGGAGTTTGGGTTAGAGAGAGGAGATCGAAGGCTAAGAGTTTTACGTGCGTGTTTTGCAGTCTCTGATCCATCAGATAAAATGGGCTGAAAAAATTAAAAAGAAATTAGCAGATATCAATCTGATTCTGCACGTGGTTTACTTTAAAGAGAGGGTATTTTTGTTAATACGAGCTATATATTACCCCTGCAGGGATTAAAAACTTTTTTATCTAGTTTTAATATATATGATTTTTTATTTTTTATTTTAGTTTTTATTCTTTTATTTTTTTAGTTTAGCTTTGATCCCTTGATTTTTTCGGTTCTTATAAGATATTTTTAAATTTTTTATTTATATCTATACACCCTTGCTCTTAATTTGATTTTTAATTTTTATTATTATTTGTATTTGTATTAAATGCAACTCGTGTTAAAAAATATAGTAAGTTTAAATTTGGTAGTGTAAAATGAGAGTGAAACTTTTTCTTATATATGTATAGTTAAACATGAAATGTTTGAAATACTACCACAAGCAACTCTTCTTTTTTGTCTTATTTAAGGCTACAAAAGTTATTTTACCGTGCACTGAAAAAGTAAAATTATTGGGACACCTCCACTGACAATTCTTGTTTTTTGTCTTATTTAAGGGTATTATGATTATTGTACTATATATGAAAATGAAAAAAATAAAAATACCTTTGATACCATGATATTATTTTAAATACATTTTACATAATATATATATATACAAAAAAAAGAGAGCTTAAATTGGCTCAGAGACCATGATTATAAAAAAATATATAAGTTAAAGAAAGAAAAAAGAATGAAAACACTGTAGTAGTCCATAATATTTTAAAAACAAATTTGGTTCGGAAATTAGTCGTGGTGTACTTAAGTTAACCCGTAGACCCAGGTTATAAAAAAAATATATAAGTAAACAAAACAAAAGTATATAAAAAAAAATATATTAGCGGGAAAACACTTTAGCAAAAAAAAAAAAAAGTCAGGGGATTAGTCGTGGTACGTATAAGCTAGTCTGGACATCCTGATTATAAAAAAAAAAAAAATTGATCCGGAAATTAATTGTGGTGTGTTTAAGCTTGTTTGAATACCTCGATCATAAAAAAAAATATGTAAGTGAAAAAAAAAAAAGTTTAACCAGCAAGAAAAACATTTCATGGAAAAAAATGAAAAAAATATAATAATAAAAAAGAAAAAAAACATAATCAAGAAAAAAAATAGTTATAAAAAAAAATTGAATCCGAGGATTAATCTTGGTGCGTTTAAGCTAGTCTAGACACCCCGATTATAAATAAACAAATATATATATATATATATATATATATAAGTGAAAAAAAATATAACCAACAAAAAAATATTTTATGAAAAAATATAATCAGAAAAAAGAAAAAGAAGCAAGAAACAAAAAAAAAAAAAAAACACTATTGCAATCTACAGTATCATATGGGAGATGTTATAGTGTTTTCCTTACACGATTTTATGTATTGCTAGTGTATACACGCACACACAAATCATGAAATTAGCAACAATAGATGCATCTATACAACTATACATCAGTAGAATACAATTATATTTTTATGGCCCCTGTAAGGCATTGTTGGGTCATAATCTCACAAAACTTTGATGAGTATTTTCTTATCTCAATTATTATTTTTTAATATAATTTATTGTATTCTTATAAATATACTAATCTGATATAAAATATATTTCCTCAAAACATTTCAATTTTTTTTTAATATTTATTTATTGTTTTACAAAATATAAAATCAAATCGGTTCACAGAATTTATTCTGTCTTTAAGGTTTTTTTTTTTTTTTTTTTTTTTTTTACGGTGGACATGGCAGGCTCGAAAATGTCCACCCACATAAATGGGCTCGTACAGATAGTTGAATAGTTTGACTTTCCATCATTTTTTCTTATAAGTTCTATACTATCTTTTCTTAAGAATTTTAATTTTTATTGATATATAAATTAGTTTAAGAATTATTTTTTTCCACTAAACAAAAGGAAAAAAAATGCAAGTTTTTATTTTTTTTTACTAACAATTTTGTTATCACTCTTTTTTTTTCCGTGCATATTCGAGAGTGTAATTTAAATTGTTTTTTATAAATATATTAAAAAATTATTTTTAATATCATCAAATCAAAATAATCTAAAAATATTAAATTTTTAAATTTAAAATAAATAATAAAACTATTTTTTTTATTTTTTTAAATATTTTTAAAAGACAAGACCAAATATTACTTTTTAGTCCTCTTCTATATTATTTTTTTGCAAGAAGTAGGAGAGACTTTTGAAATCTCATTTTGAAAAGGAAATGTGGGAAAGGCAGACAAAGCATTATGGATATGCTCAAGTAAAGGCCAAAGGGCAGCAAGGCCCCCAAACATTAATTATGACCGTTAAATCACCATCACACCAACCTCCATCACCAGGAGGAGATGCACACATCACTTCCTGATGAAGGTAGGCTGTTGATCCCCTAATTCTAATCTCCCTTGTCTCCCCATAATTGTTTTTTAGATTTTAAAGCCATAAACAGCTTTATAGCCGTTGAGGCTGAAACCCTCTCTTCTATCTTTGTCAAATACAACAAAAAGGTGAGAGATATGTCTCCATCTCTGCCCTAGTCTTGCCACCTAAACCTTCTTAAATCTGTTTCAAATTTTCCTGTACATATCATCTCTGCTTTGTTCTACACACCAAATTTTGAAGACCCAAATTTAGAGGGGCTGAAAACATGAAAGGAATAATGAAAGGGAAGCTGATGAAGAAGTTGAAGTCAATGAAGCCAATAGGGTACTTGAAGGAAACTAGAGTTCTCCAGGTGAATGCAGCAGATGGGTTAATTGAGACGGTGATAAATAATCCTAGTTTCAAAGCTCAAGCTGAGGCTGAAACCCCAGAGTTGATGATGCGCAAAGAAGTGGAGAAAGAAAGTGTCAAGGATTGTAGCTTTGTTGCTGATCAAGAACCTGATGTTATTGATGTAAATGAGCTTATGAGAGATCTTGAAGAGGAGGAGGAGGGGGAGGAAATGGAGGTTGATGAAGATAAGGAAAATGTTAGGCCAGTAGTGAAGGCAAGAGCGGGTCTTTTTGGTGTTAAAGATAAGGTGGAGTCAAAAAGGTCTCAATTTAGGCAAATCCCTTTGTCAGAGATTGATACCTCATCTTTCCAGCGACCGGATTTGAATTCTGGTAGCCTTTTTTACCCTATTTTATTGACTGCATCTGAAAAGGAAGTGAAAGAGCATACGAGAGTGAGTGAAGAAGAGAAAAGCGCAAGTATTGACAGAGAGAATCTTGAGAGAATAAGGGAAGCAGAAACACATGCAAGATTTCAGCAAGGAAATCTTGAAAAGAGCCGAGAAGCAGGGAGGAATCTGGAAGACAAGGAAGAAGAGCCACCATTAAAAACTTGTCGAAACAAGGACAGTGATGATACAGGTGACCCTATATTAGGCTTCCCAGCGAAGTGTCCACCAGGAGGCAGTGACTCGGTAATTCTCTACACAACAACACTTAGAGGGATAAGAAAAACTTTTGAGGAATGTAATAGTATTCGCTTTCTTTTAGAGAGTTTTCAGGTACTTTTTTTTGAAAGGGATGTGTCAATGCACATGGAGTTTAAGGAGGAGTTATGGAGGATTTTGGACGGCAAGGTGAACCCTCCAAGGCTTTTCATCAAGGGGAGATATATAGGAGGATCTGAGGAGGTTCTGGGTTTGCATGAGCAAGGCTGGTTTAGGGTGCTCTTTGAAGGGATCCCGATTGATAGATTCGTTGGTTCACCATGTGAAGGATGTGCTGGTGTTAAGTTTGTTATCTGTTTCAATTGCAATGGCAGCCATAAGGTGGTTGCCGAAAATGGGTTGTCGAATATATGCCAGGACTGTAACGAGAATGGTCTGATAATCTGTCCCCTTTGCTGTTGAAGATAATGGTATTGAATTGTCCGTTGTGTATTACTTGAATATATTTTTTTCAATATCTTTCAAGGCTTGTTTGCAGGGTGTTGTCACTACAAGGATTCTTTCCTATTCTTTTTGCAATGACTGGAGTAATATGGAATCTTTCGGTGTTTTATTGCACTAGTTTGTGAATTGGAACCAGTTTTTTCCATATTCACCTCTGTAGCATTTAAAAAGTATATATTGCTTTTTAAGAAGCTTATAATCATTTTCTTGCCCCCGTTCTTTGTGAAATACCTTGATGAACTACTGTTAAAGTAGCAACTGAGCCATTTTGATGTTTTAAGCATGAAAGTTTTTGAGTTTAATTCTCGCCCCATTTTCAAGCAACAAAACCAAGTTGTGAAGAAAAGCAGCTCCATGAGTGTTTTTAGATCATGATCACCAAGCGCTAAATCTTTATGACTGGATCCATTCCATAACCTGGCAAAAAATCCTGCACTTTATATCGAGAAAGAGATAAAGGTCAAACTAATATTCTTCCAGCCTAGCATACAAAGCATGCATCAGATTGGTGCTCTTGGCCATTTATTAAATGCCTCCCAAGCTTTTTCAAATTTCAACAGGCCAAATAGGAAAGGCATGATGCACCGTGTATGCAAGCTGACTCTAGGTAATTAAGACTTCTCACATGCTCATGTTCTGCGCTCTCTCTTCAATTATCTGACAAAGACATGTAAGAGCTCACAGGCATCAAAGGCGCCATCCAAAAGGCCAGCAGCAACAAAGGACAGTTTCCACGAACAGCACCAACACGTGGAATACACACGAATTCCAGCATTCAGCATCTAACACAAGTACACCACCTCCAACATCTCTCCAGAACTATCAATTTGGTGCTCAGCTGTTTCACCGCCATTTTCTGCCCATATGCCTTTACTCGAACTGATGTCTCACTGCAAGCAATCAAGTGATGCCACAGATTTTGACACCAACTGCAACACAGCAATCGCCTTGGAACTTCTTTGAAATTCACTTCCAAGATGAGCCCTACACTATTAGTTTCTCAACTAGTCCAAAGGCTACTCTTGAGCTTTTGACGGGAAGCATTATGTGCATGGAGACTTACATGGTGTTTAAGGTTGCATCAATTTACAAATGAAAGAAAGATACCCTATAACATAATCTAACAGATCAGAACACCATGTAAACACAAGCAGGCAGACACGTAGCAAGAGAATTTGACAAGTCCTTTACTTGTGCATCTGACATGATGTTATATGAATCCAAAAATCTGCAGTGACAGAAAATGGAAAAGCAATATGTCATGTATTATAAATGTAGGCTGAAAATATATATGAAGTAATGCTGGTAAAAGTAGCCCTTCCCTTGTTTTAATCTTAGCATTTTTAAAACAATCCGAAATTCTAATTCAGCAATGCAGCACTAGCTGGGCATTATATTAAACTACAAAAACCTTCGCCAAAAGGGGAAAAAAAGGTGAATGAAATGTGCACCTCAATAGTTCACAGTCTTGCGTTTATTCCATCCCAGTTCGATGGGTCTCTAAGAGATGAAGCTAGACTTCCTTCACTCCCAATGCCTTTTGACGGTCCACTTCCACTAGTTGATTGATAACAAAGGTACGATACTGACTGCAGCCATGAAACTAATGTTGGCTTGCGTGTAACATCATCAGATTCAGCAACCTGTGCATATAACTTATTTAGAACCACATTCTGTCCTTCTTTTGGTAACTCAACAAATAGCTTCGCCAACAGCTTCATCAAGTCTGGCAGTACCTGAAACCAAGAAAATGATAACATCATCAATCCCAAAGGTCAGAACATGGCTGCAAAGCAAAGCACCACTTAATTTAACAAATGTTCCAAATGGAGATCGAGCACAAAGGAACATGGAAAGTGTAATGAAAAGACCACCACTTACTTGTATATCAACAAGGGAAATAAGCCGTAAAAGCAATTCTAAGATTTTCTTGCAGGGCTCTGATTCCCCCTCCCAGTTTTTCCACATTTCAGGCTTTTGGGAGGCAATATCAGTGCAAAGCTTGCTTGCTTTTTCAACAAGACTGTGGATGCAATAAAATGTGGCTGGACTTCCTGCAGGAAGATTTCGAACCAAGGCTGCAACTCCAGAAGCCATACCCTCAAAAGGAGTGATACCAGGAAATCCCTACATTCATACAAAAGGAAAAACCTAGAGGCTTGATTTTCTTTAACAGCGCAAATCATGTTAATGTTTAACCAATTCAGTGTTTAACAGCTTTACATACTGCTAAAGATCTCTGCATGTAGAAGAAAACAAGTTGCTCCTTCAGTAATGATCTTTCATTCTCATTAGAGTCCTTCCCTGATGATATGAATGCTGCAAAAAGAGAATGTGAAGCTCGAGCTACTTTTCCATTTGGATGTCCCATATATCTAATCACAATTGTAATAAGGAACACGCTACATAATAAACGATCTCCCTAATAAATCTAATTAGCTGTTAAATGAAGGATACAAGAACATTGTTGGAGCAACGACTCTGCTAAAAACGGATCCAGGTAAACGTTCAATGCAAGTCGGAATAACCCGCAGGTAAAACAAAATGCGGGCAGTCTGCACTTCATCCTTGAACCATACGTAATCCACTTTCTGCTGGAATTCTATGAAGACAATAAGAGAACATTGCAAATCTTGTGAACTAGCAACAATTTTATGAGTGAAATGTGTAAAACCATTATGAGACCCAATTTGTCATGTTAAGAAATTGAAATGACAACTCAAAGAACACATACCTTGAGGATTTGTCAGATCACCATAAGTGGGCATAGACTCTACAAATGAGATGCATGCAGTCTCATTCTCCTGTGCACTGACAACAACCCCTCGAATTGTATCCATATATTCTGACAAACGCATGCGCCGGAAATATTCTAAACAGGAAAATGAAACTAGTATCAAGACAGATGTCACCATCTGACTTTCAGTTGAGAATTTTGAATTCAGTTTCTGCTTTGTAACAGCCAATGCAAACACTACGACCATAAGGAAAGCAGACTCAGCAATTTTCTCTACATCTTCAAGCAACTCATCTGCTTTCCCATGTAGCAAGAAAGCCACCTTCCGATGCCCTGAGTAGAGTTCTTGGCAGAATCGCCATATCATATTTTCCACTATCATCTTGTTCTCATCGTCTACTGAAATGTATTGACTGCAGAAAACACTGCTAATGGCCCCTGCTTCCCTGAAAGTGACACTGCTTAGATGCTCTTTAATCTTGCCAGGCTCGAGTCCCCCTGAACTTCCATGTGTTGACTCAAGAATCCTTGCATATAGGCGCCGCAAAGGAAATATCTCGGTTAATAACGCTGAAGCAAGGGATAGAAGCAGAGCAGGCCGGGAAGACACTGAACCACTCCGAGCCAAAGCTAATGAAATGCACTGAAGCAAAAGACTGGTTGCATAATCACCACCTGAATTATCAAAGTCTCTACTTTTAGAAATGAAACATTGTGCCACAGACTCTATCCTATTTTCTGCAGAAATCCTTAGGCTGGAAAGGATCTGCAATCCCTGATGACTTGGTGCAGATCTATTCAATGCTCTCAGAACACCAGCAGCAGCCATGACAGCAGCAAATGGAACATGGTCTTTATTCGAAGTGCCTAAAGTCTCCTCAGCAAATATTTGCAATTTATCTTGTGAACGTGACTTGATGAAACTAGACATTACCCATTCAACCAAATGTAAAATCATGAGCCCATGAGAAACACTACCAGATGGCCCATCTTCCTTTCCCCAGATCCCCAGCAATGCATTCAAAGTTCTAGCATAAAAAACAATCACAGAAGAACATAAAGCATACCCAATACCTGCAAGAACATCTGGAATGAGCCCGCCAAATGGACTAACCATTCTGTACTCATCCTCTAGTAACCTACAGAGTAACTCCAAGCAGACTGTTTTAGAGGATTCTGATACAGAAGGCACAAAAGAAAAGGCACCCAGTAGCAGTACACCCTCTGAGAAAAAATCAGGGCTCTTCTTAGAACCCAATTCAGTAGCTAAAAGGTGAGACAGTGTCTCCACGGCCAAATCAATGAGTGCAGAAGAGGGCCTAAAGGACTTTCTGGCCCAGATATAGAGAAGCCGGAAAAGGAGAGGATATGCCTCATGAGGAATGACAAGGTTTGTGGAGGATAAAATTGAAACTAGAAGCTTCGCTTGGGGATCAGCAACATGTAGGGATGCACGAGCATCAAGAAGAATTTTCAAAGACTGAAAGTGATGGGGCTCAAATGATTGGTGTTGATGGCAGTCTCTAAGCTCAGCCCATGCTTGAATGATGGCACGGGCAGACGGCAAAGAAGAGTGGTCTGCAGAAGAGTTGATGATGCTACCACTACTGATCCTCAGCCATTCTTCAAGGAAAAGAGTATTAGCCTGTCCAGCCATCTTACTATTCCAAACTGCGAAAACCAGTCAAGTAACCCTTGTTCAGATACACAAACCAAAGTCAACACCCTTTTGACATAGCCTATCTATATATCTATGCAAAAACAACAGAGCGTTAAGTTAACCTATATCCATCAAAACCCTGTTAAGACATGTGAAAATGGCCACAAATGTACTAGCTAGTGTCTTCAGGACCTATTAGACCAACAAGCTCAAACATACAAGAATCTACCATCAAAATTTAATATCGAGGTGAAAAATTTCCGTTGGAAGCTACCAGTTCGCTTCCAACATCAAATTTGAATGGCAGAAAACCATTTAGGATCACACGTGTGTGAAAAAGAAGTGATCTTAAAAAAAAGTCCAAAATCCATCAAAATATTCGCTTAAAAGTAAAAACAAAACATAACCAGCAATGAAAATACATGGAAAAAAATAAACTTTAAAGAAACTCATGTTCAGAATCAATCAAGATCATTGACTTCAAGTTAACTGAGACAATATATGGAGAATAAAAGCGAAACAAGGAAAACCCGTCTCGGAAAAGGAAAAGCAAATTGTTACCTTGGCAGTTCTTAATTTGAGAAACGAGTGCTCAGAATTGTTGAAAGACAAAACGCATTAAGTATCTTCTCTCTGTCTTCCGAAAAAGAAAATGGAATTGAGGTTCAAGAGCATGAAGCTGTGTGGTTTTGATGAACTGGTTGTTGCCTTCAAAGCCAGGAATCCTTGCAATCCCACCCTCCCAATGAAGAGAAAACGTCATGTGTATAATGGAATGAGCTCTAAACTTTAATCTCATCCCTGTATATTTATAGGTTTCAATTACATCCTTGTAGTTTAAATCTTTTCAATGTTACTCCTATAGTAAATAAAAGGTTTCAACTTACGCTTTGACTAGTCAATAACTCGTTAAAAATCAGATTTTTCTTCCAAAATTCCCTCATCTTAAATCCTTTTAAATTTTGTTATGCATCATAGAAAATAAAATAAATAGAAAAAAAAAAAAAAAAGTAGCCTGTTTTTTCGTTAGAGGCAATAACAGATTTGAGCGAAATAAATCTTGCCACTCTTGATCCTTGCAGGACTTGTATGACCCTACAAGTCCTTTTCTTTCCTCACTTTGCTGTGGACTTGACAATCCTCACCATGTGTTTCGGGCTACTAGACAATCCCTCAGAGCATGGACTATCGTTTCCACAGATCCCTGGAAGCTGGAGCAGTGTGAGCTATCTGCTAGGTGTCTCTTGCCACTCTGTTATCATCTGTCATTACTCCATTGTGAGCAACCAGCCACATAGAACTCTTGATGCGTTCAGGACCCTTCCATCCCCGAATCAACCTCCACACCGGGTCTTTGCTTTGCTGAGCAAGGGAAGGTTGCTCCTGACTGCGGTAGGCTGGTTTGATAGAATGATCAGCTTGGAGAATTACGCTAGTTCATGTTATCTCCCTCAGACTCGGCAACTGGTGGAGGGTAGCTAGTTATGGCCATTACCACTTGAATGGGGAGTGAACGGGCAAAAGCTTCCCAGCGCCATTGAGCATATGGATCTGTAACCATCACATTATTGTTCTTCGCTGAAGCATCAGGTGATGTATACTGAAGCAGAGGCCCAAAATTCCCAACCCACTCATCCTTCCAAAATTTGGCACACTTCCATTTCCCATAGAACAGGCCGTGCCTGCTAAAATTTGAGGCCATACTTTGCATTTGGCTTTCCATAATGGAGAATCTTTGCCTTCAGCTTGAATATGAGAAAAAAGTTCCTGATCCTTGACATGTTCGCTTCGTAACAAGCAAGCCCGGAGATTGCTAGGATCATTTATAACACCCCATCCTATCTTCATCATAAAGGCGGTATTCATGGAATTCATATTTCTCAAGTCCAAACCTCCTTCAAGTTTCGGTTGGCAAAGTGTTTTCCAGTTGATCAGGTGGATTGATCTACCCTCCTTGTTACCTGACCAAATAAATTTACGGCAGATCTTCTCAATCTCATTGCAAATGGACTTCGGGAGCAGAGTAGCTTGCATTGGGTATAAAGGGACCGTGGTCAGCACGATTTGCATAAAATAATTCACCCCGCAAGCGAGGCTTTCCACGTAGCCTAACCTCTCTCTTTAACTGTTCTCTGTGCGCATTGAAAACTTAAGAAACCATCATGTTTACATAGCTTTGCTTAACAAACAGATCGTCAATGGGGGTAAAAAAAGGAGAATTGAAGAAGGCCAATGATCATTGATGCCATCGTTTTTCTGTTAGCCAAGCTTGACTTCCTTCATCAATATTCTTATTTCTAACCACGCATACATTATAAAATAAAATATCAGTTCAAAGAATCACCGGTAAATTGTTTTTATCTGGCAATGAAAATTGAGTGAATGAAAATCAGAAATAATAACAAGGAAGATATTTACATTTCAGGCTGTGGGGCAAACTGAAATTCTGCCAAGAACATGGTACAGCATAATTGAAACAGTTCTCATTGCAGACGTTTTCACGAGTGAAAACATCTCAAAGCTAGGCGCTTTCAGAGTAACATACTAAAATGTAAGAAATCCTGACAAATTAGACATCGCATTGTGAAAACTAGGTTTTTATTGTATAGATGGATTATGAAATTATAATTCCATTGCAGAGAGAAAGGCAAGACAAGAAAAGGAAGCACATTTAAAATATGATCTGATTACAGTTTATACGGATGAGAGAAAATCCAGAGAGTCAAAGCACATAGAATCAGGACAACCGGGATGAGGTGAACGGCATTTTCTCCCATGGACTTGTGATGCCAAGCAAGATCCTTCTTGGTCACATCAGATATGAGATCATGGGTTGGCAACTCTATGTAATCCGTAGTTTTCAGAGGGGATGATACATCGGCTGCTGGTTCCATGCTGATCAAAAACCCATCAGAGGCCCGAGTACTACTCGCTGACCTATGCATTCTTGTACAGAGAGAGGAAAACGACTGTATTGAATACAAGAGAAGAAGGGTTATGCTTCAAGAGAAGAGTCCACGTATGTTATATAATGGGAAATGAGCCAGAATAACTGGTGAATCTCGCCGGGAAAGCTGAAAAAGCCACGATACAAGGAGCCACTTTTCTTGTGAAAGAGAAATCAAGGAGCTAAGGTGTCAGCTTACGTTATGCTTCCACTGTAATTAAAGGCATCGTTTGCACGTGAAATAGAGGCTTAAAATAAGGAAAGTTTCATGTGACTTGATGCGTGGAAATTTTACTATTATCCACAGTAGAAACAAATCACCAGAATGTTAAAATATAGGTAGATAATTGCATTCTTCGTCCGAAAACTACAGGTGGAATATACAAAGAACCTCAAAAACAGATCGCTAAATGGCAGTATCAGCATAATTATTGCTTAAAAAAAGCATACATTGCAAGACGGGATGGGGTTAGAATAATCACAGATATAGAAAATTGTCAGAGCTCAACTCTATGGAAAGTATTCTATGCGACAACAGCTAATACAATGCTGGTGCATCAGCAAATTGTAACATCTCTTGATGAATTTTCATCTAAAGGTTGTGTCAGTTGGGTGTAGTGGAGCTCAATTTGAAGCCGATGATGAAGGGGTGTTGTTGCCATCAAACCCTTCTTGATATCAGCCTGCAATTCCCTTATAGGGATTGCAGCCAAGAAGCTCTTAATATACTCCTTGCATGACTCCTTTCCTTTGCACACAATTTCTTCTTCCATCTGAGTCTTTTCTGCTTCATTTGGACTTGATGGCGGACTCCTTTCAGCCCGAGTTTTTCCCTTGGAGCTGCTTTGTTGCACTTTGTTGCCTGCAGTTTTTTCATCCAGTTCTTTAATTTCCTTCGGCAGTTTCCGGATTGTTGTATCTTTGTCAAATTTTAGGACATAGGCTTGATTACATCCCTCGTAAAGCCTCTCGCCCAATGTGTCAATGATATAGTAGGCATCCTGCTCAACCTTGAGGACAAAGAAGTGGTCATTCCAACTTACAATGTAGACAAAAGGATCACAATTACTAGACAAGTCTAACCCATGATGGTTAATTTCCTGCCAAATACTATCAAAGGACATTGCACCATGAAGGAAGTCAAAATCCCCTTCTTCTAGGCCTTCTGGATGAAAAAATCCAATAAACGACTTTTCAGGGACTACTGAAAGAGGACGGATTTTTGCTTGGAGAATTGTCTCGAGATCAAAGTGCTTGTCTGGAAATCGTTCTCTATAGTCCTCTTTCTCACACAAATTTCTCCACTCTAAAGATCCAACTCTGATCAAGCTGTCAAATTCAGACTTGATTGGCACTTCGTATTGGTTAGACTGCAACCAGTTAGCAATGACAGCAACCAGGGCTGTACAGGCACTCTCTCCTGCAGCCCGCTCACTCCTTTGATCAATTGAAGCAAAAAAGACTTGCGCTTGGAGCTTCAAGTGTCCATCACGGCTTATTACTTCTTTTGTCTCCCAGCTGCCAACAGCAAATTTGTCGTCCCCGAATTCAGAGAATGATGATCTGGTAGTAGTGGAACCTTCTTCCAATTTATTCCACTGCCAGAACAAAAATATTTTAGAGTGAAGTTTGAACTTGTATAATTATATTAATAGGCTTAAGCCCAAGACAGAAGATGCCAAAAAAAAAAGGAAAGAAGGGGGTGCTAATAAAAAAAAATGGGGGGAAAAGGGTTGATATTTACCCCAGAACTGGACTCATCAGAGGAGCTAAGCTGCCTGCGATCAAAATCAATGTCATCGCCACCCTCTTCTCCACAATCCTTTTTCAAGAGAGGCTCTCCTTTAGATTTAGGCTTTGCAGATATAAAACTTAGTTTCCTTTTCCTCCAAGCTAAGATTCCACGTATTGAACTCTGTCTAAAAGATTGTTCATGGTCTGATGGAGTTGAGGATTCAACATACAGAGATCCCATATCTTGTTTATGGTGGTTATAGTATATCCAACTCTCATCTTCAGAATTAGTTGTGGCTTGTTTGCAGCCTCCAGCCTTGTTTGCATGCCCCAAAGTTTCATAATTGAATGATAACTGAGCACTAGAATCCCAATTACTCTCCTCTGATTCCCCATCATTGTCAAGTGAATCTGTATCAAATGGATAATTGTCCTCGGCATCTTCATTTCTGATACAACACCTATCATAATTGTTCTCTTCATGACAAGCCTTTTTTGCCACTTGGAAGCTTTTCACTTTTCTCAGACCTGCTTTAATGACAGAAAACTCATCTCTCCTTGGTGATAGTGTTTCTAGAGAAGAGGGTGAGGGTGGGGCGGTTTCTATCACTCTATGTACTGCCTGTAAAGGTTCTTGAATAGTTCTCAATTCCATCAACATGATAGACAACTGCATTAAATTTGAACTAGTGTCAGAAATGAAACAGCCATTAGCATAGGATACAGTAGTTCATAACAGATGTTTCTTGCAGAACATATTGAAAGGAATGGACTTACATGAAGCAAGGGAGTACCCTCAACAGTGCCATTGTGAACTGTTAAGGGAACATCAATTTCGACTTCTCTCTCCTTAGCTATTGAAGCATATTCCGCGAGGTTTAATGTAGCAGTTCCAACTAAAAGAGCCTTATTCCCTGGCCCTTGTTTGAAGCCCTGAGCCAAACGAAGCAAAATTATCTTATCGTCAAATCAATACTGAGAGATAATTAATATATCAGTCGCTGAAGGACCCATAGCATAAACAGAACAAATTGAGATAATACTCTAGGAATATGCCATTTAACATGATCTAGCATGATAATAATTTCCACTATGTGTGAAGCCAGTCACTTCGAAATAATCACCACGCATATAAGCCAAAAAAGAAGGCCTCAAAAGTGTTGAAATATAAAGCTACAGATACTAAAAAAGAATACTGAATCCCTCAAGGATTTAGCATATTGACCCCTGATTAATCTGCATAAGCATATTCTATACATGTTGCAAATTTTGATTTAACAAAAAAAATAATAATTGATGTGAATTTATTATATGATGACTGAAACTATAGTCCATAGAAGTTCAATAATACACCCACAAAAAGGAAAACCTCCATTGTTATCCTATGTTGTAATACCCAATGGAAAAACACATGATATTCTTCATTAGCTCTAGTATTTTCCCTTAATCAGTCATCTTTGTTCAAAAGAATTGAAATTAAAGAAGAAAGCCAAAAAAGTATATAAAAAGAACATATATCAGTATTGATAAAAAATTCTGAGACGGAGCAGAGTGAGTAAGATGTCAAAAAAGCGTGCACAAGACCACTCAAATAACCAAAGCCAAATCCTAATGACAACAATCAATTTCGATATGATCAAAATTCAACAATCTACCAACAGATAATCAATAAATACCAGAGCAGGAAAAAAGGAGGAGAAAAAAGAAACTTACAATGAAAACTGCAAACACAATCTCCCAAGGAAGAAAAACACCATCTTTATTTCCAGAAAGATTACAAACACTATTAAACTCTTCATTCCATTCAAAAACCCCATCACCACAGAAACCACCTTCCTCGGTAAAATTCCTCTTTGCAGACCTCCTTAAAGCAATACCTTTTTGACCTTTCCACTTCATCTCAACCACCAATCTCTTCTTGCTCTCATCATTATCTTGTTCTCCATCTTGCACCAAATTCAGGCCTTGCAGTTTGTGAATGATCACTTTGGCCTCGAATTTTCTTGATGACAAAGGTGGCCATGGTGGCCATCTCATCATCTTCACCACCATTTCTTTGACTTATAGATGTATCCTTCCAGAAACAGAAAAGGTTACTTTATCAAGGTCTAGACAGAAGTGAGCATGTGTAGTGATCAAAAAGGATAGAACTGAAGTGATTTTGTGATCTAAGAGATATAAAGAGAGTTTTATGAGACGGGTTTTGGAGATTGTGTTGAGATTGCAACAAATTCAAGTGGCAGATAATTACAAGATATATTGGCTTTCTTTTCCTATATTGTAGTGAAAAAGAAAATCCGGTTATGGTTTTGATTAGGATTTTCTTGTTAGATCATAAGATTTGGCCATAGATTATACAAGAAGAAATCAAGGGAACATTTGGCGATGATGATAAAGGAGTGATCTTTAACTTAAACTGAAATTGGGAATTGGGATACGAAGGTTTTTGAGATCTGAAATGGAAGAGACTGAAGAAGAGAGGAGATATGGCGAAGAAGAAGGTGGAATTTGGCAAATATATGCGAGGGATATGCCGTTGGTTATTCGAACGGTATACAAAAAACTCCAGGTAAGAGAGAAAGGTGAATAGGCCGGCAAATGAATATATAAAAGACAAAAAATAAACCTGAGAACTAACGTCTCTTTTTCCACTTATAAAGGGCCTTCCAGTGTTTGGTGTTTTTATCTAGCTTCCAACCACTAGTATTTGCCATCGTAACTTCCAAGCAAAAAGTTCTACAATGTAATAATTTAATGGGCTCGAATGTTTTTTAGTATTTCGTTATATATATATACTAGATAATTGTCCCCGCGTGTTGCCGCGGGTATTCTTGTATATATAATTTAACATAATTAAATCTATAACGATAAATTTATATGATATAAGTAAATAAAAGTTATAGATTAGGAGATCAAATGTATAAAAGTTTTAGTTGAGTTTATTACATAAGCATAGATTACATCTTTTAGAATATAGGTATTGCATCATAAACGATTACAAAAGAGGGCAAACTAACATTAGAAAAAAGAGCAAAATATTTTTATCAGGGAAAAAAAATAATTACTAAAATCATTATTGTGCATATATTTAAATTATTATTATTATTATTATTATTATTATTATTATTATTATTATTATGTTAGTAACGAAAGGAAAAATAAATAAATGAAAGACTAAAAATATCCTAGAAACTTTAACAAAAGATAAAAGAAAAAAAATAAAAAATAAAAATTATCATTACTATTACTGTAAAAACAATAAAAATTATCAAATTATGCTGAGCGAAAAAAAACATTAACAAAAGAGTAAGCAAGAAAAATAATTAAATTATTATAATTATAATAATAATAATAATAATAATAATAATAATTATTGTGTTAATAATGAATGAAAAACCAGAAATAAATGAAAGACAAAAAAAAATTTCTAATAATTTGAACAAAAGATGAAAAGAAAATAAAAATTGTCATTGCTATTAATAATAATAATCTAATTTGAAAATATATAAAAAAAACCAATAAAAAACTAAAAGACAGAGAAAATAAAAAATATTATAGATGATAAAACAGAAATAAAAATTAATAGTTGAAAAAAATCATTTAATAACAAAATTTAAAAAAATATATGTTCAACGTTGCGGGTTGAGCGAACAATTTTTATAGGATTTGCTGGATCAAAATTAAAATATAATATTTATATATGCAAAATTTAATATAATAAAATAGCTCAACATACCCAATTATCACAATAGCAAAATCAAAGCCTTAAAATCTAAAATTACAATTGCTTTTATTATTAAAACAAAAAAAAAAATTATCGTGAAAAAAACACTCAAAAACATTATAAAAAAGAGTAAGCAATAGAAACAAACAAATTATTATTATTATTATTATTATTATTATTATTATTATTATTATGTTAATAATGAAAAAAACAAAAATAAATGAAAGATTAAAAATATCCTAGAAACTTTAACAAAAGATTAAAAAAAAAGAAGAAATAATTATCATTGCTATTATTGTTAAAATAATAAAAATTATCAAATTATTCGGAGGGAAAAAAAACATTAACAAAAGAGTAAGCAAGAAAAACAATTAAATTATTGTTGTTGTTATGTTAATAATGAAAGAAACAAAAATAAATGAAAGGCTAAAAATATCTCATAAACTTTAACAAAAGATTAAAAAAAAATTTTATCATTGTTATTACTGGAAAAAAAAATATTATTAAATTATCAGGAGGGAAAAAAATAACAAAAGAGTAAGAGAGAAAAATTATTATTATTATTATTATTGTGTTAAATACACTTATATATACATGGACAAAAGTTACACTGAGGACAAAAACTAAAAGCATAGATGCATAAATACCAATAAAAAATAAACATTAAAAAAAGAATAAATGAATTAATATCAAATAGAAAATTAAAAGAATAAGGACCAAAATGAAAAATATCATATCTAAAATTAATTCCAATTGAAGGATAAAATTGAAAAAAAATAATTGGAGGACAAAAAATAAATAATGATCAAATGCTGTCATTCCATAAAAAAATTAGAAGAAGAGGGACTGAAATCAAACTTTATTTATATTACCAATTGCAATTGGAGGACCAAATTAAAGAAAGAAAAACTTCCGTACCATAAAAATTGAAGGAATCAACAATAAATCAAAAATTCAAAGTATAAGGACTGAATTAAAAACTGCTTATATAATCAATTTTAATTGAAGGGCACAATTGAAAACAATAAAACCTTAATTTAAATAAATCAGTAATAACAAAACGAAATCAAAACTGAAGGGAACGAAATTAACTCACCACAAACATGAGGGACCAGAGATGAATTTGCGTCGACAGGAGAGAGAAAAGGGACAACCAACAAAAAATCGTCCGCCGCCGCTTACACCGGCATCTATGATGAAAACGCGCCGCGACGGCAGACAAAGCACCTGGAGGCGCACCGTATTCACCAGCGGAGGAAAATTTTTGACCGCCGTATGGCACTGCACGCGCCGTCTAAAGGGCGCGTTGGCGTTGAGCGCTGCTGTCGCGTCTTGACGACGCGCCAGCCGTGCAGAGGGAAATATAATAAAAAAATAGGCTAATTACTAAGGCACCCCTGACCTAACCAAGATTCATGAAAGAACCGAGGAGGAAAGGACGCCCGTGTCCCCGTTCACTGTGTATTAATTTGTCGTTATCGAGGGCTTTTTTCGTCGGTGAACTGTGCACTGAAATTGTGAAAAGCCAACGGAGCCCCTCGTCCCTGTATACTAATTTGTCATTTTCAAGGGTCAGAGGCGTCAATGCACTGTACAAAAGCGGAAAGTTAAAAAAAAAAAAAAAAGAGCCAAAAACCAAAAACATCCCTAGGAAAAAAACACAAAACGCCGGATGATGAAGCCCAAAATCGTTTGCACATTGTCGCAATCCACAGTGATTTAAGAGAGGATACACAGTGCAACAGGTCACGCCATTTATTTGTTTTGTAATATATATATGTATATATATGAACATGGTCATAGGTGACAGTAACTTGATGACAATCGACTGACATTTTGTTTGGTGAATCCCTACAACCTTGTGATTCTCTCATCCAACCTGGTTTCAAATTTAAGGATCAACAGCCTTGTTTTGATTTCTTGTTTGCTAAAATCATAACCAGCCATAATAAAGTCACAATAATAATGGTGTCCTTGCCCCTCGTTATCATACCAAAATCGATGCCTGTGTTCATGTAAAAATGACAGAATGATTAGCTGCTTCTAAGATTCAAATAGTGGTCTTGTTTCCCGTGGCTGGCATGGTAAAAAATTTAAACGATGTCTTATAAATTTTGACTTCGAGCATAGACTTGTTATAAAATCATATGATAACAACAATTTTATTGGACTCATAAAAGAATATATAAAAATTATTTGTATTTTCTCAAATCCAAAATAAAATAAAATAGTGGGTCGGGCATAAATATAAGAGAGAAAGGGGCTATCAGCATAATATTTCTTATTCTTTCAATCTGTTCTGTGTGGAGAGATGACGAGAAGAGTACGAATTTTCCATTTGATCACATAAGCTTGACAGATGAGTTAATATATTCTACTAAATTCTCTCTCAATGTGTCCTTCTCTCCTGTAAATCTGTGTGGCCACTAATTACATGTCTAATTTGGTGATCATGAACACTCGGCATTGATTCATCATTTAGCGAGCAGAAAACAAGAAAATGCCTCCTCTCTTTTTACAGAGTTTTGTCTTGGGCCTAGGATCTGACCTCATGAGCTCGGTTTCTTTTCCTTGCTGGTTTTTTTCAACTTTGCTGAACGAGCACGAGTTTCTCTGCAAGTGGGGTTAGGTATGGATGTACGGCTTGAAAGCAGGATTATAAAATCTACAGTTTTGAAGGGTCATTCCAAATATAATTAAATAATTTTGTGAATAAATAAAAACTGGCTAGTGGCTGAGCTGAGTTGACTCGCAAAAGCAACGCTTAATGCTAGATGCGTAAGCAGGACATTGTGGCCACAAAGAAGAGAGCCACCGCCTAGATTTCAAAGGGATGTCAGGCATGACTCATCTGTGCGTGTATACAAGGCGGCAGGCTCTTTTTTTATTCAACTCATTTTATTACAATAGAAATTTCTTACAGTTGATTTAAACCTTTGACATTAATCTTATTAATCCTGTTTAAGCTTGCCTGGTGGGTCTGGTATTCACGGACCAATGAACTGTGCATGAACGAACGTCGTGATTGTTTGAGCTGAAAAGGAAAGAAGATATCTTCTTCTTCAGAGGAGGAGGAAAAACCCTAGTTGCTGTGTGAAAAAATAGAAGGCATCTCATGGCGAGCACAGCACAGACAATGGTGGGACACGTGTAGAGTGATTATTATCAGCTTGGGAAAGACAACTGCAGCATTATCAGCTTCCTGTCGTTGATTGAATGGAGGATGAGAAGATCATTCGTGTACATGGTGTCTAGTCAACGACCTCATCTTCGTCTCCAGCTAGCTCATTGCATGCCCTGTCTCGTCTGTCTACTTGCTGTTTCTCTCGTCTTTTCTCAGTCAACATTTGTTTGCGTTCAAGGATAGTGTAAATAGTTTAAAAATATTTTTATATTAATATCATTTTTACATGTTAATATTAAAAATAATTTTTATAAAATAAAAAATATATATATTTAAAAAAAAACTTGATATAGAAATTAAATTGGTTTGATCAATAAAATAAATGAGTAGAAATAGAATTTAGCTTGATATAGAAAATCATAAATATAGTTTAGGGATGCTTGGTGAGTTTAGGAATTAACTACAAGGTTTTTAGTTTATCAATATGTTGGCTTTTAGTTAATTAATATGTAGGTAATTAATTACAAGGTCTTCTAGGAGGATAATTTTGTACGTGAGATATTTTCTTTTTAATAATATTAATAATAATAATAATAAAAAATAAAAAATAAAAAAGCTAGCACTAAATAAATATAAAGAAACCAATTTCGCAGCATCCATGGTGATATTGCCTTGGCACCTCCAAAGCTGCTAAATTCTGCCATTTGTCATGAATTTTCTCTATTCTATCACCTCGCTTTGGATATAAAATGAATAAAAAATATAAATTATAAATTACAAATTATAAGAGCCGTTAAATTTGCACGACATGAATCATGATGATAGCGACAACGGTCCTTTACCTCCTAGCGGAAAAGAACAAAAAAATAAAGGTCTTTCATGGCTCTTGCCAACGCAACCGTGATCCAGTTTGCCTCTTCAAGCTATAATTATATATATATATATATATATATAGATAGATAGATAGATAGATAGATAGATAGATATTAAATTTTACTATAAGATGGTAAAAACCCTCCCTTTCCTTTTTTTAATTTAAGCTTGATTGCATGTGTTAATATTATTATTACATTTTGAAATCCAATATTAGATATTGAGATAAAAAAAAATATAATTAAGAAGTGTTGTGTTTATTAAAAATAATTATTTTACCCGCATTTCATTTCTTCACGAGTTTTATTGTTTTTTTAATAAAATCTATATACAAGTTATTTGATATGTTTTTTACAAAAAAAAAAAAATGAGAGATAGATGTAGATTAAAATATTTGATCACACACAAAAAAAAAAGGACTAAATTGCACAAACAAAAGTTCTGATTGGATGATAAAATAAAAAAAATAACGAAAAAAACCAATGAAAAAAACCATAGATCAAAATAATAAGGATTGAATTGAATTGAAAAAAATAATACACAATAAATTGTGTTTTAAGACTAAATTAAAAACACTAAAAGCTTTTCTAAAGGAGCGAGGCAACAATTACAAACACAAGGACTAGGATTGAAGATTGAAAAGAAAATAGGATAGACTTCGGTTTTCTATGGAAGAGAGAAAAGAGAAGGAAAGGGGATAATGATCACCGATAATAAATTACTCATCAACCCCCATCACATGCCGCACCAGAAGAGGAAAAACTAGGCAACACTTTTAACAACATTACAAGACAATAAATTTAGCAACTAGGAGGGGTTACATTAATCGTTTAAGAAGCTCAGGCACCTCCCATTCACGGATAAGTAAAGAAATATCATTTATAATTTTATGATTAAAAAATAATTATCAAGTGAGAAGAATTGAAAATATCCTCTATGATTGAAGATTGAATAGAAGATAGGATAGACTTCAGTTTTCTATTGAAGAGAGAAAAGAGAAGGAAGGAGAAAAATGATCACCGATAATAAATTACTTATCAACCCCCATCACATGCCGCACCAGAAGAAAAAAAACGAGACAATGCCTCTAACAACACTACAGGACAATAAATTTAGCAGCTAGAAGGGGTTATATTCATTGTTTAAGAAGCTCGGGCACCTCCAATTCACGGATAAATAAAGAAATATCGTCTATAGTTTTTTAATTTAAAAGTAATTATCAAGTGAGAAGAATTGAAAATATCCTCTATGATTGTGGAATAAAAACACAATGTGAAATGATAATATTGTTTTGAATAAATGATTTTATTTTTTATGAATAAAAGGATAAAAAATTTAATTCACTATTCTTGAGAGAAAAGGGTGAAAAATATCTTTTTAAAATATATTTAAAATTTGTGATTATAAGGATGAATATATCATTTTATTGCTCTAAAACGTGGACGAAGGAAGGACAGATTCACTACTGAAAAGACTAAACTACCCTCCAAGCAAGGCATCCTTTTGTTTTTTCGTCTTCTTCTCCAAAAGATGAAAGCATAATTTAAGTATCACAGTGAATATGTACGCACAGTGATATCTGCAGTGTTTTGGCAACATCCTCCATTGTTTCTGTCAATTATTTTATGATCGGTGCGGGTGCCATGACGCGTCCCATAAAATATAAAGGTCAGCTAAGAAATTAGGTTAGTGGGTTACAGAAATTGACCATCACTGCTGTCATCAACAAAGACTTTCCCCTGCGTTTCCTTGAAAGCAATGGAGGCCTCGTTGACATCATGATCATGGCTAGAAGATTTTGAAAAGGAATTTAATAGTGACCATCTTTTGTGGCCACACTTAACTTGAAACCCACACAGCCCCTTGCAAGAAATCTGAGCTACATGTAATTGGATGGACAAAGAAATTGAGGAAAAAATATTAATATAAAAAGAAAAAGGAGAATTCATTCTTATAAAATTGATCAATTTCATTTGTGTTAGCTTCGTTGGACCCAGCTACCCGACTCCTTGAACGGCCTTAGATTAAAGAATAAATTATTCATAAAAAAAATGAAAAATTCAAGTTTCCAGCTTTTTTATTTATTTTTTTTTAAATTACTATCAAAGGGATGCTCATGTAATTTTATGTTGATTTTTTGGAAAGAGTCTTGATTACTGTTCTTGTTATTGATTTCATCCCAATTCTGTCACTCAAGAGTCTTGGATTTACAAAGGGTCTGGCTGACATTTTATCGATGATATTTGGCTTTTATTTCACTTGAAAAACACTATCAAATCAAACTGTGAGTAGAAGAAACTCTTTGGATACGCTCCTGAGAAAATTCTGTCAACAAGTCTGTCAGGCAGGTTGGCGTAAATGCAGCTACTTCCTCCATACATACAACGTTCAATGAATATTCAATTGCTCATGCCATGAAAGTTTCTGCTTACAAGTGGATTCAAATTATATTGGATCATCACAATCTTTTAGGCTAGAACGCATTTGATTTGAATCACAGAGCTGAAGAATGCGGTGTTCATTTTCATAATATCCGTCCTGCTTTGATCTTCGAATGGTAGAGTGCAGATATCGCAGGATACAAAAAGGTAAGACAGTGCTAAAGAGGAGGTATAAATTATTACATACTGTTCGAGCAATTTTAGGTCAGGATCTTCATCTTCTATTTCACGCAAAGTATTATCCAAGCTGCAAAAAATATCTACAAAGAAAGTATCGTCCAAGCTGCCAAGGCACTTCAAAGCTAACATGTCTGAGAAGAATGTTGCCCATTTTTGCCCAGGTAAGGAACAACATCATAGAGGGGGGAGAAAAGAAGCAGCTCAAACATGAAAATGTCATCTCCATGACAAAACAGTTTGATACTAGTTTTCAAAAGACAGCAGCAGAGCTGTAAAGCTGAAGAGTGTAAGCAACACAGCTCAAGTAAATATACCAACAACTTGGTAGTAGTCTAGCATTTTTGCTTGCAAATGAATCTTCTTATGAAACCCCTTTGTAAAAACATCAAGAGTTTTTAGCTGGCCTATTTTCATTGATGTATGTGCCCACTGTTTTAAACCACCGCACAAGACTCCGGTGCTCTTTCAGATACAACCATGCTTGAAGAAAATTAAAAAGATTCTCATTCACACCTCGTTCTTCAATAAAACCATGGAATGCATCTCTCATCCTTTCATCAAGTTCCCTGTCAATGCAGGAAAAGCTTGTTGAGGCGTACAATCAAATCATTTACTTTCAAAGTAATGCTATAGAAATGAAGAACAGAGTGGTTTCAGATGCAGCATCCTAATACAAGCCAGTGGAAGCTAATTGAAAGTAGTGGTCCTTGAAGTTCATCTAATCAGTAACATTATCTAAATTTAAAAGAAAATGGTTCTTGTTTGGTCATCATATGCCTCATTGTTCTCCAATTGTTTAACACTGAAAGTTGAGAAAGAGGGAAACAAAAGTTCCTCTGATGAGTCATGGTATCCTCGTAACAAAGAAATCGGTTCCCTTTCAATCATTATATGCCTCGTTGTTTTTCAATATTGTGACACATTATGACTTCAAATTTCATCAACCAGAAAAAGAGAAATGAGAATGGCAACTTACACAAAATGTGGGCCACTGTATGTAGTTGTATCATCAAGAAAGTTAACACCATCAAGCTTTGGCCTCAAAGAAACAGAGTGAATTCCCAGCGCATCTGTATAAAGTCCACAAAGAAAATGCAGAGATTTATCTTGTCCAGGCTTCGAAACATCCACATGAAGGAAAAACTGATTCATGTCCTCGTCATTTTCATCAGACTCCCCATCACCAGGTGCAATATAAGCCATCCGCATTATAGAGAGTTTAATTTCCTCGTTGCCATAGGTACGAATCAAAACTGGACCATCCCCATCCAGTGCACCTTTTATTATCGAGAAGGCAGGTGGAGGGTTCACTTTCTACAATAAATTCAAGTTCAAGATATCGCATTAGCCAATAAAAATCTCACACACTCTCTCTCACATATTCATACACATAAAACTCAATTGGACGCACAAAACTATGCAAAATTCTAATTTGACAAACAAACATATGAGCATGCATACATAGACAGACATAATCTCATCTTTCTAAATTCCCTCGAGTCAAAAACTTCACTCAACAAAAGCAGACATACAAGCATGTACATAAGCATAAGTAACCTCAATAAATTAAAACATTGAGTCAAAGGTGACTTCACTCCTTAAATTGCCTAAAACCACAAACTTTACTCAACACAAACTTACATGCACAACAAAAGTAGCAAAAATCATAAAAAAACAAAGATGGGATTACCATTTATAATCCAAGCAACCTGTTGAGCTAACATATGCGAGTATTTATCTATCTAAAACCCTAAACCCTTCATGTGATCCCTCTAAAAGCAAAAACAAACAAAAAAGGGTTTGGTTTTTTAAAGAAAAACAAAACCCCAAAAGGGTTTTTAAGTAAAGTTTGTGTTTTCTTACAGGAGGAGGGTTCGTTTTGGAGACTTGAAGATAGTGTTCTTTCAGAGATCGAAGCAACAGTGTGTCCACGGCGGCGGATATGCTTGTTGGTGATGTTGATGACCACCTCTTACTTGTTATTGTGCTCCATGACAGCCTCACTGTGGCTTCTCTTAACGCTCTCTTCCACATTTCTTTCACTTCTCTGAAAAGTGAAACCAGAGTAACTTTCAAAACTTAATTCTTGTGCACAACAATAGAGATACAGACACAGCAGATGAAGCAAGAAGGATGTTTCCTGACCCAACCCCTTTTTACCTTGTCTTCAGATAGCGGGCCTATGAAGATTCAATTACAGAGGACAACCAGGGCCGGTCCAACAGATAACTAGCCAAGAAGAAATACCCTGTTTTTTATCCGATTCGACAAAACATGAAATTGAACACGATTTCAGCTCCCATTCCATATCCGAGTTTTTTTAATGCAAGAAAAAAATATTAATATATATTTCTAATAATAAGAAATTATTTATTCAAAATTTAATGTATATTAAAAAAATATTTTTTAAAAAAATATATTAAAACTATAATATATTAGATGATTTTTTATTTTAAATATTAAGATGGCTATATACTATATCAATATGGTGGGTTATAAATTTTGAGTTGTGAGATTACAATGATTTTATAAAAAATAAATTATAAAATTTAATTTTAAATAAAATAAAAAGAAATAAATATTTATTTTTATTGACGCATAAACTGAAACGAATAATAATATTCAACATGTAGCCTTTCATGAGCATGATAGGCCTTAAACTAAATAGGCCTTGGCCCATGAAGAAAACCCGGCAACTCTTATAAGGGCAAACACCAACCCTCACTTGCTCGCTCCCAATCCTGCGTCTCTCCGGGTCACTCACCAATCGATCCTGAAAAGGTAAACAAAGAAGCAAACCGGAAGTGCAGTGAAGTATTATACCAGATAGTGCAACGTTGTTTTCAAACAGTTGCTAATTCTTGTATTGATGCGTTTCCTTCTGGACTACAGAGACATAATTTTGAAAGAATGAAACGGCAGCCACCGCCGGGATACGGGGATGGGAATATGAGCCCGTATGGAGGAGGTGGACAGAGGATGAGAGGAAACACAGGGTCAATGAATAATAGTCATGGAGGAGGAAGGCAAGATGGATATTCTAGTGTGGAGGCAGAGCAGCATCCTGGGTATAAATCTGCAAAAGCTGAAGGGCAGTGGCAGTGGGACAGAGAGTCACAGAATGTTCATAATCAATTGCTTACTCATGGTTTCAGTGAAGGTGAGTGAATTTCGTGTGTCTCTTGGATGATCTTGTGCTTCATTGATGTTTAACTATGAGAGTGAAAGTAATGGTTGTTAGAAATTAAGGTTTTTTTTTGGTTGCTGAAGGTAGTGAATTTGGTTTGAACATGGAAGAAAAGTGTGAACTTTCTTTGACGACATAGGAATTAATGTTAAGCGTTTGGAGTTATCACGTTGATGTTGAAACGACAATGAGGAATTGGGTGTTAATGTTAAGAATTGGAAAGTATCAAGTAGAATCCGAATTAAAAGTTAAAAATATTAACTTTTGATTAAATAAAAAACTTGAATCACTTTTGTAACAAATTTCTTATTTCAGTAAGAAGCTGTCTAATCAAATATATTTATAACATTTCTACGAGTTAAAAAAAACCCAACCTAAATCAATGCACAAAAGTCATACCAAACAGAACCTTCGCTCATTTGAAGTGGGTGATCTTGACCCTATTGAGTGAAGTATAGAAAACAGATGATCAAAGTAAGTTGTGAACTTATTTGCAACCTAGAGCTGTGAGCTGAGTTGACGTGTTGGGATTGATGGTGATCTATTGAATATTGAATTATAGTCAAGATGCAATTGGGCACTAAAGTTTAAAGGTAAAGAATCAGAAATTGGAGATTGATATATGCATGTAATTTGGATGCTTCGAGCATGAACAAGCTTTAGGATGCATGCTTGATAACCAAGAAAGTTGTGGCTTTTCTGGGAGAAAAAATGTAGTGTTTGGTTTTATGAATGTTCGTTCATATTTGCTTCATTTTACAGGTCAAGTTGGTTCTGGGGCAAGATCTTTCTACCATGGGCAGCCACCTGATCTGAAAATGGGTCTAGAAAGTCAGTCCAACAAGGAAGCTGGCAGAATCCAGCATCGTGACCAAGACATGGAGCTTGGCTTCGAGGACAATACATTGCCAATGTCTTTTGAAGGTCTTGAAAGGAAGTTTTTTGATGAAGTAACGAAATTGGCAAAGGAGCAAGGTGATGCAGAGGTTGCCGAAATTGCTAGGCATAGGGAGGTGAGACTTCTATGAAATAATTTCTTCAATTATCCGTGCCTTCCCCCCTTGTGGGCTGCAACTATTTTAAACCGGGGCCAGTAAAGGCTCTTATAGGGAAGAGAGAAGGGGAGGGGGGTTACTCTAATAACTTTAGCTTGAATGACCATGCATGATTGAAGAAATCAAATTAATATTTAAGCAAATTAATTTACAAAGAGCTAACTGTTGCATAGCATGTTGCAAAGCTTCCTGCTTCTCTAACATGCCCTTCTCTTCTTATGCTGGTTTTGAAACCTTCTCCCCTTTGATCTTACTAATTTGTTGGTCTCTGATAGCACCTGCTTTCTTCGTATTTTTTTACTGTTCCTGCTATAGATGACTGGCCAAACAATAACCGTTCAATATTCTCGCTGCTTCAGAAAATTATTGAGATCAACACCAGATACCAGGACAAGCTTTCCACCCTTCGTGCTCAACAAGCCAATAGACAAGAAGAGCTTCTTCGGAAGGAATCACAAGCACGACTAAGTCAGTACCAACAAGCCAGCATGAATCACTACCGAAACACATGTTTGCAGGATGCCCGTGGCTATAGTGGTGCAGCTGCTACAAGACCCATCAGTGCTGGAGAAACTCATCGGGGTTATGCCAGCAGTCAATATGAGTCCCACAGGGAACGACCTCAGTTCAGTGGGGGTGGAAGAGCTAAAGGAAACGAGGTAAGGATTCCATACCCAGAGGGCCGTGTTTACAATAATGCTGGAGCCAGACATTACTAGTGATATAACCGAAGCTCTTCAATAGGTTGGCTAGATCTGTATAAACAAGCCGAGTTCAGTTCTGATCGTTTAATCATCTTGTTGCTTTGATTATGGTTTTAGTAATTAAGGACTGCGAATCGCTTGCCTTCAAAGGGATATATAGTGCTTCAAGAACTCGCTATATGAAAGTTCATTTCGTGCCATACGCTCTACAAGTTATATCTTCCGGCCAGTAATTTTGTGCATCTTCTTTAAACTGCTGGCTCCAACAGCCAAATCTTAAATCGTATGCTTTTAACAGTAGGACAAATTGTCTTAGTCATCTCCTATTTCATAGATGGTGGCTAACACTTAATAATTAAGTTGTATTTTGATACCATATAAGTTTGACTATTTTGATACCAGCAGTCAACCTGAACTCTCAGGGGTTGAATTGTTTGGGTCGGCCTGCTTGTCCTTCAGCAAACCTTGGCGTGTAGGGAGAGGAATGTATGAAAACAGATTACAGGTGAGATAAAACAATGATTATTGGAAATACCTGATGCTCAGGACCAGACATGACACTTTCTTAAACAAATCGATATGATTTGCAGTTTATGTTACAGGTTGTAGAGTACAAGACTACATAGAATGGTCACAAGCAAATTTACCCAACTATGAGCTACCACTAGGAGTACATGGTAAAATTTCTCAGGTTTGCTAAGAAGATAGTACAAAATTGCAAAATAAGTCCACCTTTCGACCATCGTCATGAGGGACAAGGGAACTGTAAAGACATAAGCTGGACCGGGCACATCTCTAGTGCCTGGTAAGGCAGATTTACCTTTGTCACCAAAATATCGACGGGTGACCTAGGAAACAGCAAATCATGCTGTGTATCTCTCATCATTATAATTACTTGTCTACCATGAATAACCAGGAACTTACACAGCAAAACCAAACCAGAGTTCTAAGGTGTCTTCACCGCTTGCGCTGTGATCTTTTGACTCTGACAATTCTTCTACCGGACTTGTCACCACCACCTGTGCCAAATGAGAAGCTTCCCCCAGCATTATTGAACTCTAGACTACCAGAAGCCTGAACAGATGGGTTCTGCGGTGTGGCAAGATTTGGTTGGCTTCCAAATTGAAAGGGATTTGCACCTGATGGACCTGTAGAACCAAACTGATTCCCACCCGATGGAGTTGATAATCCAAAACTTGAACCAGGTGTGGCTGATTGATGACTAAATACAGGAACTGAAGGCGTGGTTGCCTGGACTGTGTCCTCTGCCATGCTGTCCTCCATGCTCATTTGGTCATTGTTACCAGATGGAGAAGAACCAAATGTGAAGCTAGGATTTGGGCCACCGAACACAGACTGTGATGGAGTGGCAGATGCAGGTGAGCTGAAGGGGAAAGTGGGGGCAGATGAGGCACTAGAGGTTGATCCAAACAACATGGGTGCACTGCTCATACCGGTATTAGAAGTTGCTCCAAAGGCAAACAACATAGAGGAAGAAGAGGATGGTGTGGAACTAAATCCAGTAGATTTCAAGGCCTGCCAGTTGGAATCAAATACACCAGATGCAGGGCTCACCATGGAGCTCACAGAGCTGGATGCGGAAGAGGAGGTGGAAGAGTTAAGTCCAAAAGAAGTACCAGAACTTAACAATTTAGATGCTGAGGAACCAAATGTGGAACTGCCAGAAGAGAAGGCTGTATTCACAGAACCAAATGTGGAACTGCCAGAGGATAAGGTTGAACTCGCAGTCAAACTAGGAGTTGATGCTGGTGAACTAAATTGCATTGGCATGCTCTGTGTTGAAATTGTCAAACCAGTTCCAGCAGCAGATACCTGAGTATTGCCAGCATTAAAAGGATTAAAACCCTGAGATTGATTCATGGCAGCTGAAGTTGTGCTCCCAGCATTGAAGCTAAAAGGACCACTTCCTTGGCTCATAACTGCAGATGTGGCATTCAAAACACTACTTTCTGTTCTTGTAACTGCAGAAGATGTACCACCTAAAAGACTATTTTCTTTGCCAGTAAGTGCAGTGGTATCACCAAAAATATTATTGCCTGCATTCGTGATTGCAGAAGTACCACCAAAAATGCTGCCAGCTGTGCTTGTCATTGCAGACGATGTGCCACTAGAAGTAATAAAGCTTGTTTCTTTGGTCTTGGCTTCTGTTTCAGCGGTAGTTGATGGTACTGTCCCAAATTTAAAAATAGATGTAGTTGTCAAGGTAGATTCAGGTGCCAGTGCTGAAGCAGAGAAGTTGCTATTCCCATTAGTGCATGCAGCTGTGAAAGCAGTGGTAATGGCATTAGTACTGCTAGCAACACTGTTGGCAGGGATGCTAGATGAATTTTGACCAGTGAAGTTACTGGAAAACAGAGGTTGACTGGGAGAGGAAAATGAAGATGGAACAGTAGAAGCAAGAGATCCATTATTTAGACTTGAACTATCGGAGGTGATGCCAAATGAGAATAGGGTTCCACTTGATGAAGTTGATGTAGAAAGCACATTTTCAGCTGTCCTGAATGAACCCCCGGTCTTCAAACAGTTCTTATCATCACCTTTATCTAATCCAGGAACTCTGGTTTCCGACTCAGTAGAACCAGTAGCAACAGGTGTAAAGCTGGACATTAGGCAAGGCAAGAGAGAACAAGTTAATAAGCCTAAAAATTACAATCTGAGGAAATTCAATGTCACCAAGTTTCAAAAGAAATGCCATTGAATTGTTGACTTGGGATAGGAAGAAAAGGAGATAACTGAACCGGATTAAGGTAACATCAATTTGGCATGAGCGTTTATACCTGTGGTTGATCTTTTTCACAAGTTACAACACATGTGAACCCATAATTTCAGCATTTTTAGCTTCACAGCACACACATATATTTGCTTCACACTTTAAAGACATGACAATGAAAACCATAAAAATATATTAACAAATATCTACTGACCTGAAACCCTTTGGTTTGGCATCAGATGATACACCCAACTTTTGGACACATGGGTCACTCATGACTGGGGAAACAGGAAGTGGTGCGGTTTTATCACCAGTTTTATTGGTAAAATTGAAAGTTTTAGAGGTGCCATTTGGTTCATTTGGCAAAGCAACCTTCTCCGCAGTGCTAACTATTTGGGGCAAGGGATTCAAGTACTTTGGTAGGGCAGCTTCATCAGATATCGATACTAACGTGTTTACCGCAGCCTGCTTATCAGTAATGGTAGGCAAAGGTGCAGCTGGAGAGGTAAAGCCAATGCTCTTTTCCTCGACCACAGACCCATCAATCCCTGCATTTTTTTTGTTCAATGTATAACTTGATGGGGAGATGACTTCAGATTGGGCTGGAGACTTCTCCGCTACAAAAGCCTCAACAACATTATTCGTTTCTACCAATTTGGTATCCACCTTTTCCCTCCCTTCATCCAACATACCAGATGCAGTCCCATTAGAGTAGTCGTCATCATCAAGCTCCAGAAAATCCTTCCAAAGATAAAATAAAGTATCATACACTAGTACTAGAATATAGAACATACTGAGTTTATAACTAGATGGTGGTTTGTGGCTGTTGCCACAGGTTATGTAGACCTCTATCAGTTGAATGACATTGTAGTAAATTATGAATAACCACAGTTGCCCATACATGCATGTAAAATAAATTAAGTTAAATAATGCAAAAATAACAAATTATTGTTATTGCCTAATTTTTATAATCTACAGCTTACATGTTGAAATAAATTGGGAAAAAAATAGTTGAAGTTCTGAAAGAAATGCTGTATGTCTTAAATGGCTAAATTATTTTATCTACATATTATAATTTTAAACAAAGTTCAAAAATCAAAACAATTAAAATTGAGACAATCATGTACTCTCATACAATTCTTTCATTTTTTTTAAATTACATTATATTTCAGGGGGGGCAGCTAGTGGGTTTCATCTCCATTTGTCTTGTGGCACAGCAAATGACCAATATCACCCCAAATTTTAGATTTAAATGTGGATATAATCAGATACAAGCTTTGGTTGAAATTGTAGAAAACATTTGTGGTCTAATGATCCTTGAATGGTTAAATTATTCAAAATTAGAGTTTGAAGGATTGAAAATGCCTAACTGCATATGAAAACAAACACACTGGGTTTTTTGCCCTTCAATTGCTCCTACATGCAGGGACTACAATGAATATAATTACACTTGAAGGATTAGAACGTGAACCGACCACAAAACCCAGAGTGACGGAATGGCTTACAACTAGAAAGGATAGTAATAAATTATCTGAAAGCTGAAGGGGTACACAAAAATTGCATCCAAAAAATGGCAGATGGCTAACTTTCCCCCACTCCAGTGTCCACGACCCGATATTAATGTTTAGTATAATTCCAGGATTTTCCAATCAAGATGACTACATTTTCTAAGCCTGGATTATCACTAAAAAAATCTACTTATTTATTAAGCATGAAAAAAAAGTGCACAGCCAACTTTAGATGAGTGGAAGACAATGGATAGAACCACAGCAAAAATGCAAACTACAAATCTCAGGTGCATGCTTCAGTCACTTGGACTGCCCACTCCAACCTCATATTATAGGTAAAGGACAAGATACCCAATGTGGTGTAACTCGGTCCACAGACAAGCAAAAGGAAACTATTTTAAAGTAGAAAGAAGAGGTGATTCCAGATAAGTGGAGAAATATAGAGAAAATAGATAGTCTAAGGAGACTAGTAAAGGACCTTCGACCAGCGTAGGTGTAAATACCAAATATAACTTGATGTAACAAATACCTCTTGTGCGCTCATCTGGAAACCCCTTTTCTTTTGTAGAGGGGCCTGGGCAAAGGTGCTCATCACAGGAAAAGCTGATGTTTTGACCCCAACCACATCATTCTTCAATAAACTTGTGGCATCTATGCCATTTCCTGCCAGGGCTAACTTGCCACAAGGAGCAATGGGTTTGCTAGGACCCTTTTCTTCAATTTTGTCTTGCTTTTGAGACACAGACTCTCTTGCATCAGGTAACAAGGTATCATGTTTCAAGGCCAACTTGTTAGTATCATCATCAATTTCTACGAACCTTGAAGAATCTACATTCTCCAGACTTCTAAGAGCTGTTCCCCGTAGCATGGATGGTGACAGCTTGGCAGGAGACTTCTCCCTTGATGAGACCAACACATCCAGCTGCTGCAATATCTTTGATGCCATCTCACTTGACTTGGAGGGAACAGGAGAAAAACTAGTACCATGGACATTGTTATCCCCATTATCCTTCGATGGTTCGCCCACTAAAACAGGCTTCTCAGTTGAGGGTAGTTTTTGAGCAGATTTAGAGCCAATACAAGCTCCACGAATAGAATAGGAGCCACAGGTAGGCAGAAGGTTTGACTTCTGACGAATTCTACGTATGGGACCAACAGATTGTATATCATTATCCAGGACAGAACTCCTCCGTTTTAAAGCCTGAAAAAAAACCATTCTGGTCACATAATGCTCAAGAATTCTAAATGTCTACAAAATGTTTTTGATTGATTTCAGCACTTGTACCCCTTGTTTAGATTCAGAGAATCTGTTGTTCTCCAACGCATTCTGAGATGAAGATGACAGTGCAGTGAAAACATCACTTGATGTTCCAGTACCCTGGAAAATGAGGGGGGAAGTGTAAATAATCAAAATTCAAATCACAATTTCAATCAGACAGATTTTCATATCACACCAACCTGGAGGCCAGTAGATGAACGAACTCTGGAATATGGTGTTCGGGCCATATTGTATATAGCAGATCTGCCTCGAGACCTTGGTGTCACAAAATAATTCTCAGGAACCCCAGGACAGCCAGAAGAACGTGGCGTGAGCGACATCATTGGTGATTTTGGAGTAAATGTATGATTTATTAGAGCTGTTGAATTATCCTGAAATGGCTGGCAGCGTGATTCTAGCATTGATGGTGATACTTTTGAAGGCCTACTACCCATGTAAGCTTTTGCAAGCTCTGTAGGTGAAGCAACATCCTCATTGAGAACCTGAATAGAATTTTAGCCATTGAATGTGAAATAGAGGCACAGTGCAAAGCGATGTGTGGAAATGCATATGCACATGAATGCATGAATTCACACATCATGTATAGGCAAGCCCTTACATTCTAAAGAAAACAAGAGAATCATGTCAAATCAAATATCTATGTGAAACAAAAGCAGTGGTGCAAAGCCACAAAATGTAAAACAAGACACACAGCATAAAACCATGTGACTGTGCATGTGCAGGTTTGCATATACAAATGAATGCTTGTGTACACACGTCATGTGTATGCACACTCTTGCATCTTCTATGAAACAAGAGAATCACAGCAAACCAACAAGAGTTCTTGCAAGTGTGCAGAATAAAAGTAAAGATGAAGCATGAGAGTTTCTCCTACACTTGAGCCGACAATAGGTGTTGAATAAAAGCCACTCTCAAACCCATTAGTAACAGGAGCAGTCAATAACTCCTTTTTGCCTTCAGAGACCATAGCTCTTGAAGGAATCACTTCAGGTTTGTTCTCTTCATTTCCAGTAGGAAAATCAACAGTCCTAGATTGCAGCAGAGCTGTCAATCGATCAATCTCTGACCTGTAGAGAAATTAATAAAGAATCTGGCATCACCACAACATCATAATAAACACTTGAGAAAAATTATAAAATGTAGGAAAATCAAGGAATTATGACATCTCAAATAAATAAACAGATGAAGAAAGTTTCCACTGTGCATGTCACAGATGTTACAATACATACATAAAAACTAATTCAAAGTCAAGTGGATTTTAATTTTACAATAACTTGCCTTGTAAAGGTCTTCTGTTTTAGAATTAATTCCAGTTCAGAGACCCCACCTCTACTCGAACTATTAATCAGACCACTGCTTGCATTGATGACTTCTTTATGCACTTCAAGACAATCCTTTGAGAACAATTTTGCAAAAAGCAAATACATGAGTCAAACTTGCAACACATAAATCACATGGTGTATATACATGAATCACAACTGCAAACATATGAAAATATCACTCATGCATGAAAATTGAAGCTTTGTAATCCATGATATATGTACGCATTTAATTTACTCTTTGGTACATGAGAAAATTCCTTTATAGCTGGTTTTAGATTCATTGAAAAAAAGAAGGAATATACAACTACTCCTGCCCTTTTCTCCCCATCAATCCTCTCTTTAATCCTGCAAATTTAATGGCTAATAATACTGCACACCTGAAACGGTACTTGTAAAAAGCTACAGAAAGTTCACGGTTTAACTAGTTGAAGTCTCAAAATGCATTAACATTAGGTACTAAAATACCTCAGGCCCATTTTGAGTCGGTGGAGAAAAAAAAGGCACAGCAGCAACGACATTCATAATCATGTAAGAATCTTAAAATAGATTTATATCTACATTATAAGGGATAAATGCAGGCATGTATTTTCTCCTCATAACCATTTCTAAAACTCCCCAGCATAAATAGGATTGTCAGCCAACAGAATAATTTTAAAATAACCCATGAACTTTGCGAGGTTTGAACTTGGTCCCTCAAATAACATTGATATTCTTCCCAAATTCCCAGTTCCGACAGCATGACCCCGTCAAAAACAACTAAATAACTAAGTGCTGGTGATTATAAGAAAATAGATGAACAGGAGCAAAAAGAAACACAAAAGCAATCACTTACTGTGGAAGACATTCCCTTCATCTTATCCAATGCTCCCCGGTTCACCTCTGTTTAAAACAGCGAATGACTCAGACAAATTCTCTCTTTAACAAAAGCAAAAAGAAATTTACTAACGGAAGTACAGTTAAGTAGGAATAAGCATCGTTAATTACAAATTTTAACTAACTGTATCAAACAAACCCCGACTCAATAAAGAGAGAATCCCTAGCTAACAATTCCGCCAGCACAAACACCCTAATTCCCAAAGTTCACCGAGTCAAAAACCTAAACACAACAATTCTACGACAAGAATCAAACATAAAGAAACCAGCTTCAACCAAAAACAACAAAAATTCAACAAACGAAACATTTTCGAACCACAGTCAACAGAGGCCCGACCTGTCTCCCGCTCCGTATTAGGAGACTGCGACGGAGGAGCCACCGACGGAGGTGCAGGTAGTCGTTTACGAAAGACAGAGGCGAAAAGCCTGTGAGCGCCATAAGCAATGAGTCTCTGAGCCGGATCCACTAATTTCGACAACCAACCATCACTAACCCCGCTAGGGTTTCGAATTGCCGTCGCAGGACGATCATATGGCGTCGTATGTGTACTCCTTCGAAACGGCCGTTTTCGTGATTTCCCGTAACCTCCTCGGTCTTCTAACGACCTTTCGTTACTTTCCCGAGCAGCAGCAGCCATTCAGAACCACGAAATTAGGGTTACGGTATGGAGGGAGAGCGAGAGAGAGCGTGTGTAGTTGTAGAGAGAGAGAAAAGAGGCTGAAATGGAACCTATTTAGGGTTTTAATTTATTTATTGAAAAGAAGAGAGGGAGGGGGGAAGTAGTATTTCTGTATGTATTCGCGCGTATTTTACACTCAGGTACGCCTGCATTTTGTGTATTTGTTTGGTATTTTCCTTTTTTGTGCTTTTATTAGAGATATCATGTAGTGGGAGTATACTTATTGCTATGTCCCTTTACACATGGGATCCTCCATTCTAAGGGTATACTCTTCGATGGGAGCCTGGAGAGGTGCAACTTGCAACTGTGTGGGGACTCGTGTAATTGTCAAAAAAAATTCATAATTGAGCATTTAATAGCCTCTTTTTGAGTATTGATGGGTTTTTTTTTAAGTATTTTTTGTTTGAAAGTATTAAAAAATAATAATTTAGAATAAAAAAATATATTAAAATCATTACCAAACATTGTTTGCTCCGAATCCAAAGCCACCATCATTATTTGTTCCTTAAAGAAAACAAATGAAAGTTTCTTTTACAACTTTGGTAATTCAATGGAGGATGTTTTTGTAAAAGTGCTTTTTAATTAAAAATATATAATAACCCAATTTCAGTAACTATAATCTAAAAGCAATTAGAGATAAAATATGGTAATATATATACACACACATATATATTTTCAATAGAGTTTTAAGATATGAAGTTATCGATATTTACACGTTACACATTCTTCAAAATCAAATTCTCATCTAGTATTTATTCAATATTTCAAAATTCAATTTCATCAATCATCATCAAGGCTTTCATCAAATCTTGAAATAATTTCAAAATCAAACATTATAATAAATTTATCATTCATGCAATATAAGTGAATGTTGATTTTAATAAGTATATGATATATATCTTTACTGTTTTGATAAAAAAATGTTAGTGTCAATCTTATATGTTGATATCATCATCCATTTATATTTGAAATAGTTAATTGGGTATATTATACACACACACACATTATATATTTATCTTATTCCTTTCTCGTGTCAATTATAGTTTCTTTTTTCTCAGTAATAACTCATGTCATTCAAATTATACAGAGGATAACATTCTATTTATAATAAATAAAATACTTGATAAATAAATACTTACCTGTTGCATGAGGATTACTTGTGGTTTCTTGTTGTTATTGTATAGTTCATGTGTTTTTTCTCTGCAGTCACATGTATATCATGTTCAAATTGAATTCAAATTAACTTTATAATCAAGTTCCAAGCTCATTGTCGGAAGATAATATGGATTATGATTCATAAGTAGTTGAAATTTTGGAGTCCTCCCATTGTTTTCTCCAGCCAACCCCCTTTTTTTTACAATCTCTTCACTTGTTTCTTGCTCAACTCTTATCCAATATTGCTCTTACTTCCTATGAACCCAGTTTTTTGGTGAATTAGACATTGTTTTGGTGTTTTCTCTCAATTTTATTTGTTGAAAAATCAGCTTTACCTTTTTTGCTCTTTCCCTGTATCAATTTTCAGCCAGAAGGAAGAAGCAATGAGGGTATTTTAATGCATTTTCAATATCTATAAAATTAACCTCATTTACTCATGTATTTCAATTTTGGCTCAACTTTTTCTTTTTATATAGTTTTTATCCCTCCATGATGAAACCTGATTATTTATTTACTTACTTATATTATTATTTCCTCCCAGGTTTCACAAAATTAATTAAAAATATTAAAAAAAATATTGATTTAAAGCATTTCTTAGACTAAGAAATATTTTTAAAAGCATGTTAACAAGCAACTTAAAAGCTATAACCTATATGAGATATCACTGTCATATTACTTTTGCCTATGTTTAAAGATTTAAAAAATAATATTAAAAGAATAAAATATTTAACGGTGATTGTGAAATGACTGCATGTGTTGAATAAATTAGTGTTACTAGCTTTGGTGTCTATATTTTATCGCGAGACCATGCCATTTTTTGTATAATAATAATGTTTAGGCATTGAAGTTGAGTGAAAAAATAGCATTAGAAACCAGTTATGGAAAACATGTTAATCAGAGTTGAGATATCCCACCAACCTCACAATTTAGATCATGTGATTGAAATAATATTAGCTTGCTTGATGTTTTACTAAACAGGTTTCATGAAAATATATCACAAGATCTTGAATATTTCCATGTGGGCAGACCACACCCCAAAAGTGAACTGGTTTGCCTATCTTCAAGTTCCATGGGGATGAAAAGAAGAATGGAAAACTGGAGGGAAATATAGCAATGAAGCTAAAACCCAGAAAAAATACTGCATTTCTAAGGGCACCAAAATGTTTTGCCAGCATATTTGGGTTCTGAAGAAGTAATATAAGGATCATACAGGTTTTCTTTCTACCTCGAAACTATTACAAGCACTGCAAGGTAGATTCCAATCGAAATGGAAAACCCAAATAAACACTACCATGTAAACAGAAGGCCTGCTCGCTTCTCATAGTGGAGCTGCCATGCTCTTTACTATACACCGTCGTCCCTCAACAAAAGAAAAAAAAATAAACTAAAGTTTGAGAGCTTCTCTAAAATTAATGCTGAAACTATGCTCCAGGCCCTTCCTCGCTGGACCTGCTGCATTTCCCTTTTGCATCATGGCCACAAATTCATTGTAATCTATGCGTCCATCCTGCAATATTTATAAGCAATCAATGATAACAAGCTCAGCATGCAATGCAGTTTTGAAAGACAGCCCAGAATTCATTCACGTGCAACATAGATGCAGTATAAGATGCAAAGCAGAAGCATTTTCAGCACAATCTAAACTCTGCCAAATGTCTCTCAAAAACCATGAAAGAAAACTAATATGGGTAAAATTCATATTCTTGATTGAAGATATTAGTGGACCAAGTTGCATCCACATAAAGTTTCTATCGGACCAGTAAAGCCTCAGCAAATCAAATCATCATCATTTACTATGCATTGTTTGAACGTATCTTCTTCAAAGGTCACCAAGTAGGTCATTCATCGCCTCTATTCTTGTCAAAACCTCTTCTGATCCTTAGCTCAGCTAAAATGAAATCTTCAAAAGAAAAAGGGGAAACAAAAGATATTCACTTCACTTACATTGTCCTGATCAACTTCTCTGATCATTTCTTCCAGCCGAACATCCTCTAGTCCAAACTCCTCACAAGCTTGCTGAAGTTCATCTGGAGTAATGTAGCCACTTCCATCCTTATCAAAGTATGAGAAAGCTGCATATAGATGATCCTGTCTCTCAATTTTGTTTAGATGAAGTGTGGCGGCAATGAACTCCCCGTAATCAATTGTGCCACTATTGTCTACATCAGCCTGCAGTTTAAGAGTATGCGATAGGTTAAAGAAAGGTTTTAGACATAAAAGTATCGCCCAAGATTTTTTAAAAACTTGTGATCATTATCTAACTCTTCTTCGAGCATTGAAGTATACCCCACAAGGAATGGAATAAGTCACAGCAATACTTTTCCTTGGGCTGACAGTATAAAAGTTTATAGTTATTCTCATGAAATACATTGAGATCACATTTAGAATACCCAGCCACACACATCTTCACTTTCTTGTCAATACAATATAGTTAATTTCGTTGCTTAAAGATTAAATCGGGATTTCCTATGATACTCACTGCTTGCATCAGATCATAAATTTCAGATTCCTTAAGATTAGCTCCAACTCTTTTCAATCCAGCCTTGAGTTCTTCAAAAGTGATTTGACCACTGCCATCAGAGTCTATCATCTTGAACATCTCCTTTAGGCCAGCTATCTCTTCTTCAGATAGGGTCTCTGCAATGATCTGTAAGAGGAAAAAGACAAATCCATTCTACATTGTCAGAAACTTCTACTTTAAATTCCTGATGTGACATCTGAATGCAGCCATTTAATTCCAGATTCTAACATTTCCAGAATATATAATATTCAAATGCTTCAAGCTTCATGACAACATCATGTCTTGGACATTCAGAGATTTACTCCAAGGCCCATTCTTGAGCTCGAGACTTACTCTAAGAGCCATTTTCTTTAGCTTATTCATAGCAGAAAATTGCTTCAGACGACTCAATACAGCTGAATCTAGAGGCTTGTCAGGTGCTACACCATCTTCTTGCACCCAAGGATGGCCTGCAAGGAGTACGAGCCACACATCAGAGATTGAAAAGAATCCTGCTGGATAACAAATGAGGTCTTGATTTCATTTTAAGATTTTCTAACATGAAATGAGAGAGAGAGAGAGAGAGAGACCACCCAAACTGAGCTTTTCAAGGAAGTCAGGAAAAAAACAAGAGGTTTAGCTGTTATTTTTAAAATACTGCACTCCGTTCTTGATTATAAGAATCTATCAACACTGTAGATAACTTGTGGAGATGTGGCTGAATGACTCTAACAACCATATCCAGGATTCAGAATTTTAATAATCTAATTGAGATATCAATCACATCAATACAAAATCTGTCGAGGATTTAAAGATCACATGCAACCATTCTGAATGCAGGCTTCCCCCTCATTCAGAAGATAAGAAACCCATGTAAAGGAACTTCCATTTGTCACCATATAGTAGTACTCTGACATGTCATGCATCAAAACTCAGAAAAACCAATTTTCTCATAGGGTTAATTTGTCAGTCTTAAGCATTTCATTTCTTTTTATTTCAGGCAATAGTAAAAAATAACAATCTGTAAATCAAGAGGTAAGAAAAAAAGGAACAGTCAAGACTCACACAGAACTTCATGTGCAGTTAAACGGCTTTTGGGGTCTCGAACAAGCATTCTCCTCACTAAATCCTTGGCACTTTCAGAGATACTAGGCCAAGGGTCTGATGAAAAGTCAAGATCGCCATGCAGGACCTGTTCGAATATCTCCTGCTCGGTCTCTGGATAACCGTGACAAGCAAAATGAAACAAGGGAGGGTGGGGATTCTTTAAGTCAAATTCGGGTCACATTTAGACAAACTGCGTAATCAACTAAATTTAGGAAGCTAATCATTGACAAAGTTCTCACCAGCCCAAAAGGGAGGAACTCCACTTAACAAAATGTAAATGATGACCCCGGCACTCCAAACATCTGCTTCAGGACCATAACGCTTTTTCAGAACCTCAGGAGCTACATAGTATGGACTCCCAACCACATCGTGAAATCTCTCTCCTGGAAAGAAAACCGTCAATTTCCAACTAGAATCTTCAAGTCAGAGTTATGGCTTCTTACACAAGGTCTTGAATTATAATTGTCCGAGGAAACATAATCATAAAAATCGAGAAGCAAGTTGTCAAAAAGGAAATGGTAATGAAAAACACACAAGATCAATTGACAAACCAAAGATAGAACATGCCTGGCTTGAAGAATATTGACAGACCAAAGTCGATTGTTTTTAGAAGTGAGTCCTCATTTTGGTTAACAAACAGAAAGTTCTCTGGTTTAAGGTCTCGGTGCATCACACCCAGTGAATGACAAGCTTCAACCACTCCAACTATAGTTCGAGTAAGCTCAGCTGCCTTTCTTTCGGTATAATGCCCGCGCTTAATAATCCTGTCAAAGAGCTCGCCACCAGCACATAACTCCATAACAACATGAACTGCCACAGCATCCTCATAAGCCCCTTTAATAGATATAACATTTGGGTGGCCAGCCAAATGGTGCATTATCGAAATTTCCCTTCTTACATCCTCAACATCCTCATCAGTTAACAGCTTCCTCTTAGCAATCGATTTGCATGCATATTCTTTCTTTGTCGCTTTCTCCACGCATAGAAATGTTATCCCAAATTGACCCTGTCCTAGTTTCTTTCCCAAACTAAAGAACTCTTTCAGATTACCAGCTTTAGTTTTTAAAACAGATCCAGTTCTAAGCCCGGCACTGGACACCCTTTTCACTTGAGGGGGCTTCTTAGGCTTCGCAGGCTCTTCTGATTTTTCAGATTTCTCTGGTGCTTCGGGTTTTGGGATGGTCATCTGTTCCGGGGGTTTGCTTTGAACTGGCACAGGCAATTCAGATTCTCTAGATGCTGCCTCATGCTCATGGTCAGGCTCTCCATTAGTCTGAGACATTGAATCATCTGGCGATCGAGTCCGCCACATAGCAGCGGATACAGATTGGAAAAAACCATTCTTGGAAATGCTCGGTCCTACACAGGTATTACCCATCTATCCTGGACTCAATCACTTCTAACCGCTCCCAATGATCTCGACATCAAAATCTAGTCCTACAGGCTCTACCAATACAGCACATAACTGATTTGAACTTTAAATCACTAACAATATGATCAGTATGAAAACTTGAACACCAGCAGCTTATGGAAAAATATCGACAGATAGAAGCAAGATTCAAGCAACTACCACCCAGATTCTTGAAATTATCTGTTTTTCTAAAACATGTATGAAATTGCAAATACAAAATGATTGACCTTTAGTCGACAAATCACAGTAAATACCGGGGGGTTTTTAAAAACGAATACAGCAAATAAAGAATCCCAAAACACTCAAACCTTCTTGATCAGTGATTCAATCCACTATTAATACAACAACAAACAAAAACACCAACAACCCTTTGCTTGATAGATCAAGGAATGGTGATTGACAAAGAAGAACTCAAGATTCAACAACCCAAAAAAACAGCAACAGATGGACAAAAAAGGCTCTGCCCTTGTAAGCAAATGGGGTGAACAAACAGAAAGTTAAGAACTTGACCAAAGTTAAAGCATAGTAATTCGTTTACCAGGTCCATCCGCTAGGAATTAAAGAAGAAAGAAAGGGACGACTTGGTTTTTGGTGGGTTACGAATGTCTTTTGGTGTGTGTTGGTACGTGCACAAGTCTTTCCCTTTGTTTATAGATAAAGTCCGCTGTTTGCAGGGGCGGGATGTATCTCTAACCATGATAAAATAAGCAGACAGGTATGTGTGTACTGTTGAGTTGTGTTGGAATTTGAACCATCGTCTAAAAACGCGTAGTGATGGTGGCGGATTTTCTAATCCCGATCATTGCGGTTGATTTTTTTTTAAATAATAAGCTTTTGTTGGGTCCCACGTTAATGGCCTCGCCGATCAAAGCTGACTCCTCTTCATCGATCAATTCATAGAAAGAACAACTGTGGAATTCCTATATTTAAGGTTAAGAATATTAGAAAACCAACTTTTTTAAAATATAAAAGAAATTTTAACCGAATGAAGATTAATTTATATTGCCTGATCAATTTATGAGTTTAAACATAATTTAGATAAACCGTAAAAATATATTTTGATTCACAAGAATGTATGGAAACACTTTTTTTAATAAAATAATATTAAAATAGAATATATTGAATCGAATTACATTTAACTCAAGTTAATCTATTAAATTTATAATATAGATCATGAAATTATTATATTTATATATAAATCAAATCAAAATAAATCATGAAGTTTAATTCTAATTTAACTCAATATAAAGAAATAATAAAAAAAATATTATTTTAAGCTAACATATCATACTCGCGACCTGAGTATGAGACCAGAATAATTTCACGTAAAGTAAACAATAAAATATGTAAAGGCATAAAACAACTCGAGTTTGCCCTAATTAACTTGTAAAATACGTAACCTGAGTTATAAAACCATGACAATCCTATAGAAAGCAAATAAAAAATACATTACAAAACTTAATTCATAAATAGTATAGCATTGGAGCATAAAAATAAAAAAAAAATCAATTAAAAATGATAAAAAAAAATAAAGTTAGTAGAGTTAACCAGATAAAATTACTTTCAAAGTAATAAGATTGGGATAATCTTATAAAAATAAACCAGAATAAATCACAAAGTCTAATTCTTGATCAAACTAATATTGAAATATAAAATTAAAATAAAATATCAATTAAAGAAAATTAGGGGGGGAAACTTGAGTAAACCCTCTATACAAGTGATGGGGTTATTGGACTGAACTAAAAATATATAAACCAAATCTTAATAATTTATGAAGGCTAACCCCAATAAATTAAATGTTGAGATATACAATCAGGAAAATAAATATAGATTTAGAAAAAAAAATTAAATTAATGATGTGTTTATGAGGTGGTGAGCGGAAAAACCATCACCCCTTTTAGTTTATATCATGAGATCTAGATAACCCTATGAAAATTAAATTGAAACAAGTCACAAAGTTCAATTCTCTATTTAGCAGATGTTGAAAGGTGAAATTAAAAAAAGAACATAAAAAATCACCCGAGTCAATCGATCAAAGTTATGATTGGGTCAACCTCATATAACAGATCAAAATAAATCATAAAATTTAATTCTCAATCAACTTAATATTGAAGAAAAAAAATTGAAAAACAAAAACTCGACTATAAAAAATTACAAAAAAAACTCGAGTAAAATGCTATAACTCGTAATCTACATTATAAGACTATAATAATCTAAAAAAAGAAGTAAAAAAAACAATATGAAATCCATGTCTTAATCAATTCAATGTCCATAGATTAAGTTAAAAAACTAATGATAACAAAGTGATACAAGTCAACTCAAGTAAACCTATCAAATATGATTTATAAAATTAGGATAACTCCATGTACTGTAAACCTAGAAAATTATAATGTCTAATTCATAATCAGTATAGTGATAAATGAAAAATTAAAAAGAAAATACATGGAAGAAAAAGGAATTAAATATATAACCCACTCATGAAAAACAAACTAAATAAAATCATGAACTTGCTAAAAAATTACAAAACTTAATCTCCACATCCAACATGACATTAAAAGACATAGGTGACACCAACCACTTTTTAATTAAAAAAATCACAAGGGGTGAAAATGAAAAATTATTTCAATTTAGAGAAGGATAAGAAGAACTAAATAACAAGCCAAAAAAAAAAAATAAAAACCAAATTTGATATAAAAAACAAATATCAAAGGATAAAATTGAAAATTAAATAAACAAAGGACTCAAGACCAAATATATTATAATCAAAAGAATATAGATTACATATAATATAAAAATCAAATGTGAAGGGGTGAAATTAAAAACAAAATAGCTCAAGAACAACCTGTAGAAACATGTTGAATAAACTTATTCTGGTTCTGGTGATAATTCCCATTCACAAACTACATGTTGAACTAGGTTTTCCTTTTCTATCCCCCCTCTCTTCTAACACAACAGGAAACATGGTTTCCAAGGTACAAGGGTTTCCCTATCGAGCTCTGACCTTTCCATTAATACAGCAACACAGTAGCATGTATATATATATCCTTCAGTCACCAAATTAACCTAATCAACAAGTCCCTGGCAGTAATTCAAGCTTGCTGGGGGCCACGTTTCTTCCTCGAGCAAGCCAATTCTCTCAATGGCAGATCATGGCAGGAGCAAATTCTCTCACATCCAAGAGTGGTTAAGCGCCCTTGAAAACGAGGCATGTCTGGCTATAGTCTTTCTCGCAGTGTTCCTAGCCATGGTTTTTATTCCATGGAGCAACAATTTGCAGCCCCCCTTAAGTTTCTCTGGGAAAATGAACTTCCTTCTCCCAGTCACGCTATTGCTTCTATGCAAACTAGCACTCTGGCTATTGCCACTCTTCGAAGGCAATGGCAGGGAGCAGAACGTCTGGTTCGGTAGCATGGTCGAGGGGTGCAGCGTATTGGCTGGGGTTGGTTTGATAATGCTAGTTTTTGTTCTTGGGAGCCTACAGTCAGCCATACATGATAGCTATAGCCGGCCGTTTTAAGTGAGCGAGGTAACATGCGAATTTATAATTATAATTGAATATATTCTTATAATCTTTTACATGATTGTGTCTTGTTAGTAATTCATGGAGCTCAATATTGGGCATCAACTCATCACACAATTCAAGAGATATTATACCAACTCAGAGTTACGGTGTGTGTGAGAGTATTTTTAGAAAAATATTTATAGAAAAGGTTTGAAAATTTTTTATTTTTATTTTTTATATATTTTTAAATTATTTTGATATACTGATATTAAAAATAAAAAATATTTTTAAAAATAACTATAAATACGAAGTTCCACGTAAAATCACACCAACATTCTGATCACGAGTGCTAACAAGTATCAACACAGTCACGAGGTAATGACTGCCGGAGGAGAAGAAAGTATAACGCGACGAATTTATCTAAAGTGACGGCTCAGATTAGACAAAGACAAATGCCAGAGATCTAATCGGGCATGAACGTGGACTGTGGGTTAAGTATTGGGCCTAGTGGGCCGAATGGAGATGATATTCGGCCTAGTCTGTGGCCTAGTCCTATCCATGCTCATTACTTCTTTGAGACCAATTGATTGAACTACGGTGCGTTTTTTAAAAATGAAATAAAATTTTTAATTAATTTTTTAAATTATTTCATGTTTTTATATTAAAAATAAAAGAAATCATTTGAAATAAAAAATAATTTAAAAACAACCTGAACAACACTATCATTAATTTATATTTTAACATTAAAAATATAAAAAGAAGAAGAGGAGGTTATTGGCCATGGTCAAATCAGATCTCTCACTCACCTTGCTCGTTGGGTTTTATTTTTTATTTTATGTTAAATTACTATTTTTTTTTTAATTTTTTAGAATGTTCCAGGATAATTTTTTGAAAATTCGAAATCCAGCCGCGAGTGGGGACACTAATTGAATTTGGGTGGAGGGGAAGTTTCTTTGTTCCTTTTCGGTTCGGTATAGATAAGAATTGATGTTTCGTTAGATCCTACGCTCCTTCCTCGATGTTGATGAAGATGATGCTACCTTAGGATTTTTCTCTCGTCATGTCCTTCTCGTTTGAGGTTCAAGTGTCCCATTTGAAATTATTTATTATCATTAAATTTTAAATAAATAAATCGGATCAAAATTTATTATCTCGTGGCAGGATAATGTAACGATATGAGTTTTTATTAATAATAATTAAATTAAAAAAATCAAAATTAAATCAGTCCGGTTTAAACTGTATGTTGTGGTTCGGTTTTTTAACTAAAAAATAAAAAAATAATTTTGATTTTTGATTTTTTTACTTTAACCATATTTTCTCTTTCCTAATTTAACCAAAATAGAAATAAATCAACAAAAATTGAACTGAACAGGAAATATATAAAAAATCATAATATATTTTTTTTAATTTGAACTGGCGTGGTTCGATTTTGATTTACTAATTTTTTATTAAAAAATAAAAAATCAAACTGGATCGAAAAATTTTAAAAATTATAATTGATTTAATCGGTTTTTTTCTTAGTTTGATTATTCTTGATTATTTTTTTTTAATTTTTTTAGTTTAATGAATTTCCGAAATTTTTTGCTCTCACCCGTCAAGTTTTTCCCATATATACTCGTAGCTAACAATTATTCCTCTCGTTTATTTCTTATTTTGTTTTTAAATTTGCAACGAAAGTCAAAATAAAATAATGAAAGTAAACACAACGTGATGTCCAAATAAGATGGGAATCTCCTGTAACTTCCATCGAAATGCTCCAATTATAATCAAGGAAACTGCCAGCTCTCCGGTTCCAGTTCTTCAAAGATGGGAAACATTGAATCAACGACAGGTGGATGTTTGAATCGAAGGTGGCTGGGCTAGTCAAACGAAGACAAAACCCTTTAATAATTCAATCGAATATCTCCACGTTGGTTCACCGGCAGCCCTTCTAGAAACAGAAATTCTTGAATTATATATATTCCCCCACCGTTGACGTGGCACGTAAAAGCTGTGGAAAAATCACAGATGTCATGCGCGGGTCGTGTGACGGCGACATTCGTATTTTAATTATTTCCACGACTGATATAATAATTAATACAAAATTCTTAGAAAATTATTTCATGACAAGTGATGATTACACCCGTGTTAGCGAACTCGATGGGTTGGTTTTTTTGACCCAAATATAGCAAGAATTATATTTTAAATTAAAGTAGATAAGAACTAAAATAATTAAACTTGATCGATGATGTCAATGTTAAGTATATGATTGATGATTTTTATTCATAATGGTATTAAAATAATATTTATTATTTTTTAAAAAATATTTTAACATTAGAAAATTTTAATTCGTGTCAAAGAACTATCTCACCTAAAAATTTAATTTATTTGGCGATGTATTAGAATATGATTTATATTATTCTCTAACACAACCCCTCAAGTGAAAGCTTTTTGAGCTTCAAATTTGTACATTTCCATATTATCTTGTGCTTGATTTTTATAAAATAGAATATGGTGGTGAAATTCAAATTCGTGACCGCTAGTTTATCAAAGCTCTGATATTATATTAAGGAACTATTACATTCAGTTTGATAAAAATCGAGTACAACATAAAATAGAACTGTGCAAGTTTAACTTAAAGTTTATGGGGTTTCACCTAACAACTTAAAATTAAAAAATATTATTTTATTAATAACACTTTTAAAATTCAATGTTAAACAAAACCTAAAACCCAGTTTGATTTTAAATAATAAAAAATAACACCATTTTTTAGGGTAAGTTTAATATAAAAGAGAAAATGATTGGAATATATAAGATAATTTTATCTGAAAAATAATATTTTTGTATAAAATTATGTTGATAGATCGTTAATGATTATTAATTTATTTTAAAAAAATATTAAAAGATATATTGAAGCTGGAAAAAAAAATTGCAATCCAAAGAAAAAAGAGATTACTTGAACTACAAGGAATTTATTCACGCTTGACATGCCTCTGCCCAGACAACGTTCACACATAAAGCATCGAGAAAATCATCATATGTATCGTGTGTTCTAGGTAACACACTGCATTCATGTAATTCTACAAAAAATATTTTCTAAAAGTAAAAAAATTATTTTTATTTTTTATTTTAAATTACTTTTTTGATGTTTGAGATTATTTTGATATGATGATTTCAAAAATATATATTTTTTAAAAATATTTTGATATATTTTTGAATAAAAAATATTTTAAAAAACAATATCATCACAATAAAATTTTAAATTTTAAATTTTATATGTTTTTAGATCATTTTGATGTGATGATGTTAAAAATATATTTTTTAAAATAAAAAAAAAATATAATTTTAATACAATTATAAATATAAAATATTTTAAAAAATAATCATAAATAAATGAAGTTTAATAAATATATTAGATAATGCCTTTTAATAGATTTTAAATTCAGGCTAAGATCAAATAACATCCTCGCAAGTTCAATTCCTTTACAAATTTTGAGTTAACTTATCTTATAATATTATTTTCTTAATTTAAATCTTATCAAATTAATCAACTTTGTAATGCTAAAATTCATTAAGGTTTGGCGGGTGTTTGTTATATTGTATTATAAAATATTCTTTAAAAATAGTTTTTAATAACTTTTTTTTGTCTATTATTATTTTAATATCAGTACATTAAAACCACAGAAAATCATTAATTTAATATTTTTTAAATAAAAAATACTTTAGAATTGATTAATAATGCAAAATCACACGCTCATTGTGCAATATACTGTCAAAAATCTAAAACCCTCTCTCCATTTTGATTCTGACATTACTGTTTCTTAATCCAGCAAGTACACTTTTTTATTTTTTTTTCTAGATTCTAACTTGTCGCCTTCCATTGCTGACTCTTCCCCATTCCTTGCAAGCCCCGTCGTCTCTTCGACATTGGCTTTGACTTTGTACAGGTCTCTGTGCGCATTAAACACGCTTCCTCGACCTCCATTACCTCTGCACCAGCTAAACTTCGCTACAACCCCCCCGTCTTTGGTCGTGCACGAGAAGTAAGTGCTAGCCGTTTCAAAGTGTAAAGGGGAGCTCCGTCACAGTACAGGTGACTTTGCTCTGTGTCTGTCTGTTGAACTCTTGATTTTTTTTTTTAATTTTTTTCCATCTTGTAGAGAGAGACGGGGTCTTTCTGTACCTTAAGCTGTTTTAGTTTCTGGGTTTTGGTTAAACTTCGAATTTTTGTTGCTGCTGTGATCTTTCACCGAGAGAGGTTAGAATCAAGTCTTATGCTGGCAGAGAGTTATTCTAGCTCTGGATCATGGCCGCAGAGAGGGCTTTACTGATCCCATCACCAAGAACCCCAAAAGGTACTCAGGATTTGCCTAGTTTCCCTGTTTTATCAAATAGTGGAGTAAAAGTCAATCTTGATAATCCCAGATTGGTTTCTGGGATGGACTCTCAAAACCCAACTGAAAGTTCATCAAGTAATGAGATCTCTCTTAAATCTGCGTCAATAAGAAGTCTTTCTTCAAACCCATCAAGGGCTTCACGTGGGAATTCAATTGGAGCAGGGAGTTTTCGTGATCTAAAATCAAAACCTGTGAGGCTGGGGTCTAGAAAGGGCGATTCAGAGGTGTTTAGTACATCCCAGAAAGAAATTAGCGATGAAGATGCCAGGCTGGTTTACTTAAATGATCCTGCGAAGTCAAATGAGAGGTTCGAGTTTACTGGGAACTCAGTTAAAACTGCGAAATATTCTCTCATTACGTTCATCCCTCGAAATTTGTTCGAGCAGTTTCATAGAGTTGCATACATATACTTCCTTATTATTGCTGTGCTCAATCAGCTCCCCCAGCTCGCAGTTTTCGGCAGGACAGCTTCCATTTTGCCACTCGCTTTTGTGCTGCTAGTTACAGCAGTTAAAGATGCTTATGAAGACTGGAGAAGGCAGATGTCAGATAGAGTTGAAAACAATAGATTGGCATGGGTTTTGGTTAATGATCAGTTTCAACAAAAGAAATGGAAGGACATCCAGGTTGGTGAGATAATCAAGATTCAGGCAAATGACACTCTACCTTGTGATATGGTGCTGCTCTCTACTAGTGATTCAACTGGGGTGGCCTATGTGCAGACTATAAATTTGGACGGAGAGTCGAATTTGAAGACCAGGTATGCAAAGCAAGAGACCCTTTCAAAGATTCCTGAAAAGGAAAAGATTAGCGGGTTGATCAAGTGTGAGAAACCCAATAGAAACATATATGGATTTCAGGCAAACATGGACATTGATGGCAAACGACTGTCACTTGGGCCCTCCAATATTATTCTTCGTGGCTGTGAGCTCAAAAATACTCCTTGGGCAGTTGGAGTTGCAGTGTATTGTGGCCGTGAGACTAAGGCAATGCTTAACAACTCGGGATCACCATCAAAAAGGAGCTGGCTTGAGTCACGTATGAATTCAGAGATCATTGTACTCTCTTTGTTTCTCATTGCTTTGTGTACCGTCGTCTCCATCTCCGCTGCTGTGTGGTTAAGGCGCCACCGTGATGAGTTAGACACCATACCCTTTTATAGAAGAAAAAGTTTCAACAAGGACGAGCCGGAGAACTATAATTATTATGGATGGGGGGCAGAGATAGTTTTTACGTTCCTCATGTCAATTATTGTGTTCCAGATCATGATCCCTATTTCTCTGTACATTTCTATGGAGCTTGTCCGGGTCGGCCAGGCTTACTTCATGATTCGAGATACGCAAATGTACGACGAGGCTTCCAATTCAAGATTTCAATGTCGGGCGTTGAATATAAATGAGGATTTAGGTCAGATAAAGTATGTTTTCTCTGATAAAACTGGTACGCTCACTGAGAACAAGATGGAATTTCAATGTGCAAGCGTATGGGGAGTAGACTACAGTGATGGGAAGGCCAGCACACAAAATCAGCAAGCTAAATATTTTGTCAAAGGTAGTCATCTTTGTTATTAACCATGACTTTTAAACCTGAATTTTTTTATTTGTTTTACAAAAACTAAATTCTCTCCTTTCTTATTATTGTTCTTTCCGTGCCTTGTTTGTTATCAGTGGACGGGAAGGTCGTGAGGCCAAAGATGACCGTGAAGGTCGATCCTCAGCTTTTAGAATTATCAAAAAGTGGAAGGGATACAGAAGAAGCCAGACATGTCCATGATTTCTTCCTTGCATTGGCAGCCTGCAACACGATTGTGCCTCTTATTGTCGAAGACAAGTCTAATCCTACCATGAAGTTGATGGATTACCAAGGGGAGTCTCCAGATGAACAGGCACTGGCTTATGCTGCTGCAGCGTATGGCTTTATGCTTGTAGAACGGACTTCTGGCCATATAGTTATTGATATTCACGGAGAAAGGCAAAGGTACAATTTTTCCGTTGCTTCACTCTTTTATTTTTCCCATTTCTTTTACATGCTTTGCATTATTACTGTTATTATTCTACAACCACTTCACTGATAAGCACTGCTGCAACTAAGTTGTACAGCATTTCATTACAAAGCATTTGAAAGACGTGATATTTCTAGCCATTTTAGAGTCTACTGCTACCTTCAGCCTTTTGGTGGAAGAGGATTAAAAAGTTTTTACTCATTTGGATGAAAACTCTTTATTTTTTAAAATCCCTTCCATAAGGAGCTGCTTTCTGAGATAGAGGAGACCACGTTCTCTGTTTATCTCCACTGTGGATTATTTTTGAATCATAATGGATCGACGAAGTGATCTGTATAGTGATGGCACTGCAAGGAGCTGCTACAGTTTGTTACTTGTTCCACTGACTGGTGTTGTCACTTTGAGTTTTCTTCCTGAAAGGCTGGTTCTTACTATTTACCACATGACTGTGCAGGTTTAATGTTTTTGGTTTGCATGAGTTTGATAGTGACCGGAAGAGGATGTCAGTTATACTGGGGTGCCCTGACAGTACCGTGAGAGTCTTTGTAAAAGGTGCTGATTCATCCATGCTTAATGTGATAGATAGATCCTTGAACAAGAATGTAATACAGACAACCAAAGGTCATCTTCACGCTTACTCCTCACTGGGTTTGAGAACACTTGTTATCGGGATGCGCGACTTAAGTGAGCCAGAGTTTGAGGAGTGGCACTTCTCTTTTGAGGCAGCTAGCACAGCTGTAGTTGGCAGGGTTGCTTTGCTTCGTAAGGTTGCTGGCAATGTTGAAAAGAATCTCACAATACTGGGTGCATCAGCCATCGAAGATAAGCTGCAGAAAGGGGTGCCAGAAGCCATAGAATCTTTGAGGACAGCAGGAATTAAAGTATGGGTTTTGACCGGGGACAAGCAAGAAACTGCCATTTCAATTGGCTACTCCTCAAAGCTCCTGACAAACAAAATGACCCAGATTATAATTAATAGCAACTCTAAGCAGTCATGCAGGAAATGTTTGGAAGATGCCTTGGTCATGTCTAAGAAGCTCGATACCATGTCTGAAACATCAGATAACACTGGAACAAGTTCTGAAACTGCTAGAAGCCCTGTGGCCTTGATTATCGATGGTACGAGCCTTGTCTATATACTTGACAGTGAACTTGAAGTGCAGGTAATTACTTACAAATTCTCCTTATCTTTCTCTATTTCATATCAAAGCTGTTGTTTGCTCATGTATCTTACTTCTCCTTGGCTGTAGCTCTTCCAATTGGCTAGTACATGTTCTGTGGTCCTTTGTTGCCGGGTGGCTCCATTGCAGAAAGCTGGCATTGTGGCGCTAGTAAAGAAGAAGACTTCTGACATGACACTCTCCATTGGAGATGGTATTCTCTCGATTTATGTTAGATAACTATCTTATGCTTCCAAAGAGTAAACTTTAGGAGGCCAGGAATATACTTTTCCTGTTCTCTTTTTGGTGTAATAGGCTGACATTGGAAAAAATCTTCTGAAACTTCACAGGAGCTAATGACGTCTCAATGATCCAAATGGCTGATGTGGGAGTTGGTATCAGTGGGCAAGAGGGTCGGCAAGCTGTAATGGCATCAGATTTTTCAATGGGGCAATTCAGATTCTTGGTTCCACTTTTATTAGTCCATGGACATTGGAACTACCAGCGTATGGGCTACATGATACTTTACAATTTTTACAGGAATGCCATCTTTGTTTTCGTTTTATTCTGGTGAGTGATGCTTGTTAAATCATGTTTTGATCATTTTATACATGCAAAATCCTTCTAAATATGCCAACCAGATTAACTAGCAAAATCCGTGAGGGCAATGTTAGCAGGCATAAATTAATTCCTTGCGCAAACCTAAACTACTCCTCTGCTTATTTACGAAGAAACAGGCAGTTCTTTGTTTATCTACAATTGAATGCACACCTAACTATCTTCTTGTGGATTGTTCTTATACAAGTGTATTTCTAAATCAACCCCCTTCCTTCCTTACCTTCTTTGAAGTGGATGTTACCCTGCAGCCCATGATAACATGGCTTTTAATATTCTTTTTGTGCACTCCGTGCAGGTATGCTCTCTTTACTTGTTTCACTTTGACGACTGCAATCAACGAGTGGAGCAGCATGCTGTATTCTATAATTTACACTTCACTGCCCACCATTGTTGTTGCTATTCTCGACAAGGACCTAAGTAGAAATAATCTCCTCAAGTACCCTCAGCTTTATGGAGCTGGTCAAAGACAAGAGGCATATAACAGAAAATTGTTTTGGCTAACAATGGCTGACACTGTGTGGCAAAGTTTGGTTGTCTTTTTTGTCCCTATCTTTGCATATTGGGCGAGCACCATCGATGTGCCAAGTATCGGAGACCTTTGGACACTTGCAGTGGTTATTTTGGTTAATCTACACTTGGCCATGGACATCATCCGATGGAATTGGATCTTTCATGCAGTTATCTGGGGATCTATAGTAGCAACTTTCATATGTGTCATGATCCTCGATGCCTTTCCCATGTTTGCTGGTTACTGGTATGCCCTTCTCGCCTCCACAGACTTAGATATTACTTTTATATTTTCTTTAGTTATGCCATGTATGTGTGGAATGACTAATATTTCCAACTCGAATGTAATTTGACAGGGCAATCTTCGACATAATGGGGCAGGGATCTTTCTGGGTGTGCTTGCTTGGTATAATCATAGCAGCACTACTTCCTCGTTTTGTTGTAAAAGTGCTGTATCAACACTTCACTCCTGATGACATTCAGATTGCAAGAGAAGCTGATAAGCTTGGAAGTCTAAGGGGCATAGCGGTAGAATTAGAAATGAATCCCATCATTGAACCGCCATCTCCTCGGAGATGATGATAGCCGGTGATCTTGGTTCCATGTACATCATCATGCATTTTTCTTTTTTCCTTTTTCTTTTTTCTTTCAAGATATCACATTCTTTTTGGCATCTTGGGAGCATGATCACTCGAGTTCCTGGGTTTTCATTGTATGGTATCCGAAGGATACATAGAGGTTTTAATACTTACTTCAGGCAGGTATTTATTGTATTGTTTCACATGAAAATATTATTGTAAATCAACATTTTTTCGAACAAGATAAAAGTAGCTGTATACATGTACATGAATTTTCCCATGAAAGAATCTCAGGTGTTTCTTTTGTCTATTAACATTATCTGCAAACATTCCAATATAACAGATGTTCAAAGATATTACGACATCCTGATGCCGAGGCAACAGACACTATATGCTTAAAATAGAGCTCCCTCTTCAGCATATACCCATTAAGGATTGGATGAGTGTATTTACGAAATTTCATTAATTGTTGATTCGTGTCAGGAAAAAAAATATTATTCGCTTAAAATACCAAACAAGTGTTGTTTTGCATGTTGATATTATTAAATATTTGCAATAAATTCATAAAATTAATAAATACCTGGATTGATTAAGACGTTAAATGGTTATTAACAGTATATTTTTTTGAAAACATCCACTAATCGAACTATTAGCAGAAATCTATCAACTCTCTTTAATTTCACACACTAGTTTCTTGACAAGCATATAAACTTGAATTATTTAATTAATCTATATTTAATTTTAATCTTGTTATGATGACAGCATCGCGGTGCAGCATGCCATTTTTGCCCTGCTCGTGGACACCTTAAACAACCAGATCCAAGCGAAATACCAGTCATTGTCAGTTTCTCCATTTGAAACCCACAAGAGGCCCATGACACCATTTTTTATTGCTCTGTTTATATAAAACGCTACAGCATCAGTTGCCGAGGATACACTCCGGACGCAGAAATCAGCCCACCAAAGACTTGTCGGCAATATTCATCTTCTTGCTCGCGCCCTTGCTACCATTCTGCTTCTAATGACCCTCGCCCTGATTTTGGCCTGTATCATTTCCGTCCTGCGGTCCTCTTTATTTGTGAAATTAGCATATGGATTATGTCAGGATCTCTCCCAGTTGCTAAGCCAAACAGCTGACAAAGTACTGGTCATGTTGAAAAAGCTAATCGCAATTGCGAGGAGCCCCAGAGAGAAACCAAGTCAGTCCAGTGTGTAAGTCCTTGCAAGTTCCAAGATAGATGAGGATAGTGCTTCTTTTTGTTTGCAAAGTCATCTGAGCTAGATTTAACCGGCTGTCAGCAATTTCATTGAGGGGCTAAGTGAGGCCTTGATATGATGAAGGTTGTGCTCAGATCACCGATTCAAAGCATTCCTCGCCCGATGTATTGTTGCCCGTCTAGCAGATGGATTCTTGTCCTCTCTGGGTTTTTATTTCCTTTCTCTATTTTTTCACCCTCAGCGTCCTGTAAGTTCTGTGGAAGGGGCTGCCATTTTGATCTATAATGCAAACAAAAAATATTATTAAGAAAATATAAAGACACCACCTGAAGAAAATATCTTGAGAGGTTTTGTTTTGTTTTGTAGCTGGCATTATTCGACCGGAATCTGCCCTCCCGGATTCTTGGAACGGAGCTCCCCATGATGAGCCTGAAACCCTGTCCCTAGGGCAAACTTCCATGAAAAGAAAACGAGGGAAAAAGAAGAAAAGGAAGAGAGCAGCAGCAGTTCGGTGGAGAGAGGTGATATTTGGTATATTTATAACGGTCAGGGAAGCCTCGCGTGCTTGTTACGCTGGCGGAGATTTTACGCTAATTTTAAATTGGATAAATGGGCCAAGTGTGTATTCATTTACTACAGGCCCATCTTTGTTAGGCCTTTAAAGTCAGCCGGTCGAAAAATTAAAATGGGCTGTAGAAGGCCCAGGTAAAAATAACCGGCGTCCCGGCCGCTAAACTCACATGAAGAGCCCATAGGCTAGTCCCATTTCAATCTTGAATCCAAAACATGCTTTATGCATCCATCAATAAATAATAAATGCTGTTTATTTGATAGAAATAAGTTGTTTTTAAATGTTTTTTTATGTAAAAAAATAGATTTCTGAAAAATATTTTATTTTATTCATGGATGCCATGAAAAATTAATTGAAAAATATTTTTCAATATTTAATTAATATTTAAATCTTACAAAATTTATCTAAAAAACAAACTTGACATATCAAGTCGTGAAATCAAAATCAATCAATTGTGTCCTTGTCCTATATTAAAATAACAGAGATCATATTAAATAAGTTTTTTGCTATTTAAATTGTTTTTTTACTAGTTAGGTTAAACATGTATATCATATAACTTGTTCATGATTTAATTTTAAATAATAATCAAGTAAAAAGTTAGATAAAAATATTTTAAAATTAATATGTCATGTCAAATTTAATATCAATATCAAATAGTTCTTCAATTTTTTTTTAATGTTCATTTTTTTTTAATTGTAGTCCAAACAACCTTACAAGCTAGTTGTGTTTGACAATGAATTTCATTTTTTTTTTAATATTTGTTTTGTATTATTTTAATAAACTAATATACACAATAAACTAAAAAAATATTATTATTTTAATATATATTTAAATAAATAACCCTTTTTAAAAAAACCTTTACAACATTCCCATACCCCAACTTGATTTTAGTCAACCAGCAGGCCTAAAATTGAAAACGTTATTATAAGTATTTCTTGCCCATTTTTTTTTTTTATTAGTGGATTTTATTTGGTATGCGATTTTTTTTTATAAATATTTAAAATGTACGGACGATGGTTCAAGAAACACATCTGTCTATATGTTAATTAAAAATAGTTTAATGAATAAAACTAGCTAATAGATGAATAAAATTGAATCACAGTTTTACCAGACTACCCCGGAATGTAATTTCAGGTGGAGAAAACGGCGTCGTCTTTTCGTTCTTGCAAAACCCCCTCCTGTCTTTATGTCATCATCACCAACCAAGCTGCTTTAACTAAAGAGCAGCTCTCTCCTTTTCCCTCTTCCTTCCATTCCCCTCTTCTTTTACCGAGAAACATCACTTGCAGAAACAGAATTCTGTAGATTCCAAGATTTTGGAAGTGGGTCTTGAATATCTTCTCTATTTTTTTCGAGACAATGCCTTTTGCTGGCTCTAAAGTTGACGTTGATGCATCATCCATAAATCTGTAAGTGGGGTTTGTTTTTTTCCCGTGTTGAGAGATTGAGACGATTATACTCAAGAAGACAAAATGTGGTTTATTTTTCAATGAATCTTGAAACTTTAACATCTCTCCAAGATGGACTCATTTTAATGGGTGCGACATGGGTGTCGGTTCAATATATATTTTTTTTAAATCTTTTTAAGAGGACATTTCTTGATCTCTACATCATGGCCTAAAAGGGGTCTTTACTGATTCAATCACCAAAACCAGTAAATACCCAATATTTGCTATGATATATCTATTTTGACTCTGGAATAATCTATCAAGAGTCAATCTTAAAGCCCCCAGATCCGTTTCCTTGATGGATTCTCAAAACCCATTTGAAGTGAGACATGGATCAAGAGGGGGTGATATAGAGTTGTTGGGTTTGTCGCACAAAGAGATTGGTGATGATGATGCTAGATTGGTTTACTTGAACGATCCTGTAAAGAGTAATGAGAGATACGAGTTTGCTGGTAATTCGATTCGAACTAGTAAATATTCAGTATTTACATTTCTTCCAAGGAACTTGTTTCGACAGTTTCATAGAGTAGCGTACATATATTTTCTCATCATTGCTGTGCTTAATCAGCTTCCTCAGTTGGCAGTCTTCGGTCGGGGGGCTTCCATAATGCCACTTGCATTCGTGCTTTCTGTTACGGCAGTCAAGGATGCTTACGAGGATTGGAGGAGGCATAGGTCAGATAGAGTTGAGAATAATAGATTAGCTTGGGTTTTGGTTGATGACGAGTTTCAACAAAAGAAATGGAAGGATATTCAGGTTGGTGAGATACTCAAGATTCAGGCTAATGAAACCTTTCCTTGTGATATTGTACTTCTCTCAACTAGTGAGCCAACTGGGGTTGCTTTTGTGCAGACTGTAAATTTGGATGGAGAATCGAATTTGAAGACTCGGTATGCAAAGCAAGAGACCATTTCAAAGATTCCTGAAGAAGAAATGATTAATGGGTTGATTAAGTGCGAAAGGCCGAATAGAAACATATATGGATTTCAGGCAAACATGGAAGTTGAGGGGAAAAGACTGTCACTTGGGCCCTCAAACATTCTTCTTCGTGGCTGTGAGCTCAAGAATACTGCATGGGCAATTGGAGTTGCGGTTTATTGTGGCCGTGAAACTAAGGCCATGCTTAACAGCTCGGGAGCTCCATCGAAGAGGAGCCACCTTGAGACACGTATGAATTTTGAGACCATCATACTCTCTCTGTTCCTTATTCTTCTGTGTAGTATTGTTTCTATATGCGCCGCTGTGTGGTTAAGAGACCGCAAGGATGAGCTAGATATCTTGCCTTTTTATAGGAGAAAGGACTTTGCACATGGGGCTCCACAGAATTTTAATTATTATGGATGGGGGCTGGAAATATTTTTTACGTTCCTCATGTCGGTTATTGTATTCCAAATCATGATCCCTATTTCTTTGTACATTTCCATGGAGCTTGTCCGGGTTGGTCAGGCTTATTTTATGATTCGAGATATGCTACTGTATGATGAGGAGTCAAATTCAAGATTTCAGTGCCGGTCTTTAAATATCAATGAGGATTTAGGGCAAATAAAGTATGTTTTCTCTGATAAAACTGGCACTCTTACTGAGAACAAGATGGAATTTCAACGGGCAAGCATATGGGGAGTAGATTACAGTGGTGGGAGAACCATTTCACGAAATGATCCTGTTCAAGGTGGCAAGAGTTTTGTTGTTTTCAACATTTTGATATTTTTGCATGCAACTTTCTCATTTTTTTTCCTGTTTGCTGTGTCTGGCAGCAGTGGATGGGAAGATTTTGCAGCCAAAGATGCAGGTGAAGGTTGACCCTCAGCTCCTAGAGTTATCAAGATGCGGAAAGGATACAAAGGGAGCCAAACATGTCCATGATTTCCTCCTTGCATTGGCAGCATGTAACACAATTGTGCCTCTTGTTGTAGATGAAACATCTGATTCCACAGTAAAGTTGTTGGAATACCAAGGGGAGTCTCCAGATGAGCAAGCACTAGCATATGCTGCTGCTGCATATGGTTTTATGCTTACAGAACGAACTTCTGGTCATATAGTTATTAATATTCAAGGAGAAAGACAGAGGTACCTTTTTACTATGTTTTTCTGGGTTTTTTACTAACAGTTTCTTGGACATATTCTTACTAACATTTTAATGATGATTAACACTGCCTCTTCTGTCATTGTTAAAATGATTGTGGGCCAAGTTGTAAATTGGCTGGGGACAGTTTGGTTACTAATTTTTAATTATAGCGGTATCTCTGGGATTAGCATTAGGGAAGAATATGTTTATCTTAAAGTGAAGACATGGATTTGTAAATGAATTGACTTATATTGAAATCAATTAATACTTTCAGCTTTGTGATGGAAAGCTGGGGTCACACAGAAATGTTTGTGCTGTTTGGATGAAAAGTTGTCCTCTTTTCTGAATCCTCTTTATGGGAAGGATCTCTCTGAAACTCCCCCATACACACATATCATTAAAATACATGCATCATAATAGCAAGGAGAATGTGAACCGATAGTGGTTGCAAAGCACGGATTAGTTGGTTACTTGTCCCGCTAATTGTTGTCGCAATGTTGAACTTCTTTCCATTAAAAATGGTTCTTACTGTTTCATTTTTTGTTGGACTATCCCATATTGGCAGTGCAGGTTCAATGTTTTGGGTTTGCATGAGTTTGATAGTGACCGGAAGAGGATGTCGGTCATATTGGGATGCCCTGACAAGACTGTGAAAGTCTTTGTGAAAGGTGCTGACACATCCATGTTTAGTGTGATAGATAGATCCCTGAACATGAACATTATACATGCAACTGAAGCTCATCTTCAGACTTACTCCTCAATGGGATTGAGAACACTTGTTTTTGGGATCCGTGAATTGAACAATTCAGAGTTTGAGCAGTGGTACTTAGCCTTTGAGGCAGCTAGCACAGCTATAATAGGCAGGGCTGCTTTGCTTCGCAAGGTTGCCAACAATGTTGAAAATAGTCTGATCATTCTCGGTGCTTCTGCGATTGAAGACAAACTGCAACAAGGGGTGCCAGAAGCCATAGAATCTTTGAGGACAGCAGGGATCAAAGCATGGGTTTTAACTGGGGACAAGCAAGAAACTGCTATATCAATTGGCTACTCCTCAAAGCTCCTGACAAGCAAAATGACCTCAATTATAATCAATAGCAACTCTAAGCAGTCTTCAAGGAAGAGTTTAGAAGATGCTCTGGTTACATCTAAGAAGCTCACGATCACATCTGAGATAACACACAATACTGGGGCAAGTGATGCAGCTGCTGTGAATCCAGTGGCGTTGATTATTGATGGCACCAGCCTTGTCCATATACTTGACAGTGAACTTGAAGAACTGGTACTTGCTTGTGAATTCATCTTTAGCTTTCTTTTTTCACGGCAGTGGTTTTGTGTGGTGATATAGTTTATTCATTTGGCTGTAGCTCTTTGAATTAGCTAGTAAATGTTCTGTGGTTCTGTGTTGCCGAGTGGCTCCATTGCAAAAAGCTGGAATTGTTGCCCTTGTGAAGAACAGGACTCGTGATATGACACTCGCCATTGGAGATGGTGATTTCCCAACTTATGTTAGATCAATAACTTTATGTTTCCCTGAACCAAACTTTGGGGGGCACAAGAAATTACATTGTCTTATCTCTCATTGGTGCTTTATTCCAATGTTGGAAAATTCTTCTAAATGTTTACAGGTGCAAATGATGTCTCAATGATCCAAATGGCTGATGTTGGAGTTGGCATTAGTGGGCGAGAGGGTCAGCAAGCAGTAATGGCATCAGATTTTGCAATGGGACAATTCAGATTCTTAGTTCCGCTTTTATTGGTCCATGGACATTGGAATTACCAGCGGATGGGATATATGATACTATATAATTTTTACAGGAATGCAGTGTTTGTTCTTGTTTTGTTTTGGTGAGTAAACTTGCGTAAAGCATATTTTGGATTTCCCCACTCTCATATGCCAAATTATGCTTTAAGTAAATATGCTGTGCAATGGTAAAATTTGTTGGAAGTTTTAGCAGCCTTCACTTGATTCTCTGCCTGATCCTGAACTTTCACTTTGGTTATGTGCCTTATTTAAGAAAAACTCTGTTTCCCCTTCTCTTTAGAAGTTAAAGAAAAGGGTTCCATGCAAAGCATTTTCGATATAATCGTAGAGTAGTCATCACTCATCAATTGGGAAAGTGAACTCCTCCTGAATTGAAGCTGACTGGATGAAGTTAGCTGAAAATTTTATGTGTTCATTTCTTGTACTTGATAAACACCAAAACATTACCCTGATGAAACAGTCATCAGAGATTAGTTAAATTAGGATCCTTGTTATTTTGCACTGTACAAAATATAACGTGTGCTCCTTTTTAACCCAAAATTTATGTGACATTATCGCATGCTTGTTAACACAGTTGTTGATACGTTGTCCTCACTGTGTAGGTATGTAATCTGTACTTCTTTCACTTTGACAACTGCAATCACTGAGTGGAGCAGCATGTTGTATTCTATTATCTACACAGCATTGCCTACCATTGTAGTTGGTATTCTTGACAAGGACCTAAGTAGAAGGACTCTCCTAAAGTATCCCCAGCTTTATGGAGCAGGGCACAGACAAGAGGCCTACAACTCTAAGCTGTTTTGGCTGACAATTATTGACACCTTGTGGCAAAGTGTGGCTGTCTTTTCCATCCCTCTCTTTGCATATTGGGCCAGCAGCATTGACGGGTCAAGTATAGGAGATCTGTGGACGCTTGCAGTGGTCATTTTGGTTAATTTGCACTTGGCCATGGACATCTCCCGGTGGAGTTGGATTACTCATGCAGTTATATGGGGATCTATAATTGCAACTTTCATTTGTGTCACTATCATTGATGCTGTGCCTATTTTCTCTGGTTACTGGTATGCCCCCTTTCCTTTGTCATATTGTTCAGCTGTTAGAGCCATTAGTAAACACAATGCATACCTTTATATCTACTCATTTATGCTCTTAAATGTCGTATCATTTCTGAATTTAGTTTAAACTGGAGATAATATCATCGATTAACATTTGTTGTCAGAAAATAATATGTATCAGTCGGAAGATTCTTGAAAACTCTGTTTGAGCATTTAGATTGAGAAACAGTTGCACGTGTTATTCATGTATATGTATATATATAGCATCTGATTTTTACAATCCAATGTACATGACAGGGCCATCTTCCATGTTGCAAAGACAGGATTGTTTTGGTTGTGCTTGCTCGCTATAGTTTTAGCGGCACTGATTCCTCGTTATGTTGTAAAATATCTGTATCAATACTATAGTCCTTGTGATATTCAGATAGCAAGAGAAGCTGAGAAGTTTGGGAGTCCAAGGGAGTTGCGGAATACAAGAATAGATACAAATCCGATATTGGGATCTCCACATAGATGACAGAATCATCTCCCTTATCTTGTATAAAAAATATGATTTTCTTAAATTTCTTCTAGTGTAATCGCCGTTGGTTCCTGGATTTTCAAACATATTGTTTGCTATCCAAAGGATAGTTGTTGTAATAGTTTGTGTTGTGTCAAATGTTGTATCACATGAAAGTTGTGAAATTAGCGGCGTTCACAACAGAAGGAAAGTTCAATACGAATTCTACCACAAAAGGATTTCATATGAGCTTTGATATGTCAACTGTTTATCATTTGATATTCTTGGATGAGTTTCTTTTCGAATGTAATGAAATAAAATTTGATAAACTCATGGGACAGTCTCTCATAATCAGCACGAACTATTCTGTCCCCTGGAAGTACGATGTGGCATGAGATTTGACTTTGAAACTACAGATAATCATATGTCATACATGGGAAATAAGACTTGTACAAGAGGACTATGATGGTCTCATCAAATTCTTGGAAATATAGGGAGTAGATATAGTTACATCTAAGAACATGATGAGATTTTCTGTTCTAGCCGGTTCTGGAACTCTCCCGAACTTGTGCTGCAAATTGCAAGTTCCAAAGCACATCATCAACTGATGGTCTGTCAGATGGCTCTTTAGAAAGGCATCTAATACATATCTCCATCACTATCTTTAGAGATTCATCTGAGCACTCCTTGTGAATTGATGGATCAACAATATTCCTTCGAGCTACATCGTCAACTGTCATGCTTACTTGTAACTGCGCAACAATCACAAGTAACTTGATATCACACTACAAATCTAGGATTATAGGCGGTGTCATGGAGACACCAGAGGTACAAGTACTAACCAGATCTTTTAAGACAGTGACTTCATTTTTAACCACTGGCCTCCCAAAAATGATTTCAACTAAGATTACTCCCAAGTCATAGATGTCTTTTTTATCTTCATGTCTACCCCTGCATTTGTCGAAAAGAACAGGAGTAAATATAATTTTTCAACAAATACTAATTTTAAACTAGTAACAAATTCTACAATCCTGATTTGATCTCGAAACGAATCGACCACAAACCTTGTTCCAAAATTTTGTTTTGTTCCAGAAGAATCTGCAGCGCCCACCTGAAAGGCATACAAAAGAGCATGAATATGATATACTTTTGCTTGGAAGAAGAAAACATCAACCAGGGATCTGTTTAGTATTTTGTCATTACCGATCCCTCAGTGAGAAGTGGCAGGTTATAGCTACAGAGTTTTGCAAGCAGATCATGGTCCAATAGGACATCTGTTATCTTCAGATTGTTTGGAAATACACCAGGGACAATCCCTGTGTGCAGGAATTGAATACCCCTTGCCACTCCTATAGCAGCTCCTATTCGTTGTGGCCATTTCAGTTTTTTCTCTGGAATTCCTACCAAAGTGCTAAGACCATGAGAATGTGATTGCAAGAATATCATGCTTTATAACACAGAACTATGGACAATCATATTACCAGAGACATAGTCTCTAAGAGTCCCATTTGAAGCAAACTCAAATATATTAAATATTCTGCTGGTGCTGGAATCATCCTGGCAGCAATCAAAGCAGTGCCCCAGAGCACTGATCAAATGGTTGTGTCTGAGTTTTGAAATTAACTCGATATGGTGGGTGAAGTCACGTTGGCCGACCTTTTTCCTGGCTTTTGAGCTTCTAATAGCAACGAGAGTTCCATCATTGAGCTTTCCTTTATACATCTGATACCATAATAATAACAGATGGCTAAATTGGGGAATAATGAAAAAGGCAAGTATTTTGGTTCTATTTTTGCAGTAGCCAATTAGCAGAAGTTTAAGCATTCCGAATTGCATACCTGACTGTTTGAATCTTCACCAAGTAAGTTTGAGGCATCAAAATTATTTGTTGCCTCCTCGAGCTCCTCCAGAGAAAAGGTTCGATAAGTAGGAAGGCTAGCTCCAAGCTTCATTGTTTGTGATATGTACCCTAACAAAGCAAAAAAGAAAATAGCAGCTGTTAAAATTGCCGTCTTCACAGGGAAGATTTAAAGACCTGAAAAATCTCCTAAAATCACATGCCTAGCAAGAGAGTCATGAAATGAACAACTATAGAGCCATATCACCAACACTCATTTAGCATTAAAATGGAAGAAATCTCTGCCTAACCCAACAACTGAAGAAGAAGAAAGTTAGAGCTTACTTGCATCTGAAAGAAGTTTCACTGTGTTCACTTTTGACAAATTCTCCACAATTATCCTTCTATGGGGTTTTTTCACATCATCCTTACTGTATACCCTCTTGACAAACAAGAAAACCAAGCCAGCAATCGCAATTCCTCCAACCACTCCTCCCATCGTACTTGATGCAAGGACTTTCTTATGGTGTCTCTTCTCATCACGAGGCAAGATCTTCACAGCCACTGCTTCATTGTGACAGAAGTTGAAAGGATGCTGCTCTTGTTCTTGGTTTGACAAGCAGTTTCTAGCGTACAGGACAGTTCTGCTCTCTGAACTCAAGTTTAGGCAAGGAGGTAACTCTCCAGTCAAAAGATTCGAGGATAAATCTACATAGGCTAGTTCAGCATGGCAGGACATATTTTCGAAGAGCATCCCTGTAAATTTGTTATGTGAAATATCAAGATAATTCATTGAAAGGCCTGACAACAAAGATGGCAAAAATGGTCCAACAAATCCATTAAAGGAGAGGTCCAGCTTCTGAAGCAGATGGTAGGTGACTAATTCAGCAGGTATGCCAGAATGAAAGCTATTGTTTCTTAGCACAAGAGTCACCACCTTGTAGTGCAAACCTGGAAAATCAGGACCGAAGTGATTGTCTTCCAACTCAAGCACTTGAAGATTGGTCAAGTTATGAAGATCAGGCACTTGTCCAGATAAGTAATTCTTTGACAGAGACAAAATTCTTAGACTTTCCATTCTCGTCAGAGAATCTGGTAGATACCCGCCAAGGGAATTGTTCTTCAAGCTCAACACGGTCAAAACTGGAAGGAAACCTACCCAACCAGGAACTTCACCACTGAACTTGTTATGGTCCAGAATCAGTGTCTGAAGGCTCCTCAAAGATGAAAGAGATGCTGGAATGGAACCACTGAAATAGTTTGAACTTGCATTTAATATCTCAAGTGAAGATAACTGACCAATACTTTCAGGCAGTTGCCCCCAGAAGCCAAGAGAAACCAAAGACAGAACCTTCAAGCTAGATAGACGAGCAACAGTGGCAAAGAAAGAGTCTGTGGAGAAATTTTGAGGAACCCCACCATTTCCTACAATGTGAAGCTGTGTTATATTATCTTCATAGCACACTAGAGTTAGAGAAGGAGTTGGTTCAATGTTGCAGAAATCTGTGGTGTTGCTTAAGCTGGTCAAGTAAGATGGGTAGTTTAGAAGCTGCTGGATTCTCAGAAGGGACTGAGATTGAAAGGGCTGCAGCTGGCTTGACCGATGAAAAGAAAGGATAAGAAACAATAGAAGGAGATAGCATGGATAGTGAACTGGTTTTGCCATCAAAACTATCAAATGCAATAGTTGTTTTCTGGGATATGAATTTTACAAGGATTTAAAGAAGAGGCTTTTCCATAATGCAAGCTTTACCAAAAAAAGGCAATGACTGTACAGGCTTCTTCTAAATTATACTCCAATTACTTTCCTTAGTGGTGGAAATTGGACTAGGTTCTTGTTTTTTTCTAAGTCCTTAGGAAACCATGAAAGATTAAGACCTTTAACTACCACATTAACTAAACCATACCCTGAAAGCTTTGGATTAAAGTTTTGAGCCAAAGCAAGAAGATTCTGCTGCACTGAGCCATAATACAATATAAAAAAAAAGAAAAAAAGTGCACGGATAAATTGACAGAAGTAAGCCACATCGGTGTTAGTGTACAAGAAATTGGCACATCATACCACAAAAGAATCCAATAGTATCTCGATATTCTGGCATGTTTACAAGATAGTAATATTTTTTCTCATCAACGACTAGTATTGGTCACGTGATTTTCAGGCCACGTGGAGTGCTGTAAACAGTTTGGTCAACCAGATTATAGAGAATGTTTTTTCTTTCCTTTTCTTCTCAACAATGGTTATTGGTTAGTGTTCTGGGACTTTCCCAAGAGCCAAGCAGCCATGAAGAATTCAAGAAATATTTCTATATTTAAAACCAAAAGGATAAAAACTCTTTTACCCCCTGTCACACTTTTATCTAACATCATTCCCATCTTTGATCGTGTAGGATATTATTGCATGGGGTGTTTAGGTAGACAAGACCAATTGCCACCACTCACGTGTTTAGCAATGCATCACATAAACTTGAACAGATTGGATGGATGGTTGATGAGATATGTTTCCTTTTCTTTTCAAGTTAGTTTTTTTTTTTTTTTTTTAAAAGCATTGAATCCATATAGAGGACACGTCTATATTGCATGGCCATTTTTAACTCTAGAATATTTAATGTTAATGGAAAAAAGCAATTTACAGGTAGATGGGACATGACTTGACGGTACAATAAGACAAGGGAATGTGAATCGACAGGGGTTCACGGGGAAATCAGGTTGACGCAGAAGGCTACAAACAAGACCATCCAAAACAAAAATTGTTTCACTTCTACCCTTATAATTTACAATTTATCAATGTTACTCCTATCTCTTTTAAACTTTTGATCTTTCCTCTAGCTGCAAAAAACTAACAAGAAGCAGTCTATTTGGTTTTAATGGTTAAGGGTGACATTGTAAACTTAATCCAAACTCTAAGGGTAATATTGATAAATTTTAATTGTATGGTTGAAATGGAACATTGAAGGATCTGATCATAGGGACCTAAAAGCAGTTTACCCCAAACTAAACAAAAGGTAAACTGAAACGTCCCCATGTCCTTTCACATCACTAGACTAGTACAAAATTTCACACTTGGAAATGAAGAAGCGTCATAATGCAAACCAGACAAAAGGTGGCTAGGAGTATCTGTCACGGATGGGATTTGAACTCGGGAGTATCATTTCAATATGCCTATTTGTTTATTTATTTTTGTGGCTGTACATATGTTTATAATTTTTTTTTGTTTGAATGAAATTTTATGATATTTTTAAATTATTTTGATATAATATTGTCAAAAATAATTTTTAAAAAGTAAAAAAAAATCATATTAATATATTTCTATATAAAAAATACTTTAAAAAACAACCACAATCATATTCTCAAACTCAACAGGCCATATAATTTAACCTCAACCTCAAATTTCTGTGTTTGAAGTCTAAAACTCAAGGAAACATCAGCGCAATCTCAGATTGAAATCAGACTTGTGATTTCATGTAAAATGTCCATTATTGAGTCTGGTCCTGTCGAGCCTGTAGTACCATATAAAATTAACATATTTTGACAATAATTCCCAAAAGAATCACAGCATTTGAATTTTAATAAAACAAGTTACATTCTGCCACTACACTTTCAATCTTCAAGCAAGTATCTGTTTCTTCGTGCGCCGAAAGCAAATCTCTGCTAAAAAGGAAAAGTGCAAGCAGAAGAGGTGATCAGAACCAATAACAATCCCCGACTGAAATAAGTCGGTGCATCTTCAAGAGTTCTCAAACGGAACAGAAAATCAAAGTGTTTCACTTAACTGAGAATATCTGCGAGTATGCTTTCACCCCGGTGAGGAAACGGATATATGTAGGCTTCGTTGATCCATTGGCAGGGATAGATCTGATGTTTGGAACAAGGTATTCTGCAACCTATGACGACCCAGAAAATCTTAAGTCAGTGGAACTAAGAAGTGACTCACATAAGATGATCCACAAAAAGTGCCCCCTTTTCTTATGATGCAAGCACCTCCCTTTTAAACAAATGTACACACCATCTTAGCATACATAACTATTTCAATCAAGGTTAACTAATATGATTTACTTAACTATAGTGATTACTAACAGTTGATGGTCATATGGTTCTGTAAACCATGAAATACAAGCACATTGAATGACAGCCTAGTAAGCAAAATCTTACCACTTCAGCTGGTTCTGCCAAAACATTAATGAAAAACTTGGCCTGCAATGGATAATATTTGATCATTTCATTTAGTACCCACAGAAGACAGACTCCAAAAGTAGATGATCTTTTATTCTGACCTGATTTGTGGTAGCTCCAGACATGAGAAGATCAGTTGTGACCATTCCAGGCTGCAAGCCGATACCAAGATTTTTTTTTTAAAAGCTAATAAAAAAACTATTGATAATGATGGCATTATCAATGATAGCATTCATGATAACACAACAGCTGTCAAGAGGAAAGGATATTCTCTTGTTTTTTTTTATTTTTTAAAAGTGGTATTTGACATAACAAAGTGCATAAATAGTGAGCTCAAAAGGAAAGAGCTAAAAATAATGCTAGCATACCGACAGATTATGCACTACAACGTTTTGAACATCTTGCATCCGCAACTCAGCCTGTTCCATAAAAAAAAACATGTTTATAGCAACTCTCACATAGATATCTAATCGGAACACATTTCACTAACATAGACTGTTGTCTAAATGACCTCTATATTTAGTTGCATGCTACTTAAATAACACAATGAGAATGATGAAACAAATGAGATTTTTCTGACTACTCAATTCTTATGTTGAAACTAAAACAAATATCAGTAGTTTCACATCTGGTAAAGTACCAACAACAAATAGTAGAAATGAGATTTGACATCATATGATTCTATAAACGACCCCCAAGGGCTGGTATAAAAAAGTTAAGAGAAATGCAAGAATATTTGATGCTATACAATGAGAAAAAAACACTGCTCTGATATATTCTTAGTGATTGAATTACACTCAAAACTACTACCTTGAAAAGCAAGTTGAGTGTGCACCTGTAGGGATTTTGTTAAATGCACTACACTGCGCTTAGTTGCCCCGTATGCAGCAAATCTGAGTGAAAAGGAAAGGAGAAATATGCAATGAAAAGCCAATTAGCAAATTCACATCGTGAACTGGGTTTGCACAAAGTAGTCACTTTTGTTAGTGGAAACTGGCATAGAAATCATGAATGACTTCAGCAAATCTAATTAAAGCTCAAGAAAACTGAAACGTGGTACCTTGGGGTTGGTCTTCCATCTGAGCCAGCTCCATCAATGTTGAATATGTGACCCCCTCGAGGTTGGTTCAACATCATTTTCATTGCCTTGACAATTATTATGTGTAAGAAATAAGCCTGAAAGTGCCAGACAAGGACAAAGAGAACACTTACCTCTCGACAGCAAATCATCAAACCAAGGGTGTTTGTAGTGACAACTTCTCTGCACAGAAGTAAACAGAACAAACAACAACTTGAAGCATTGCAAAATTGCAGTGAAGAAGAGGAAGAAGAAGAACAATAGGAAAAAATGGATAAAAAGGAAAGAAGAAGAATTAATGAAAACTTCAAATGCTCACATAAGATCTTCATCTGAAGCTTCTGCCAGGGGCTTATAGCTATAAGCATTGGATCCTGCATTATTAATCTGCATCATTAACATGAGGTAAGAGAGTAACAGCAGAGACAAGTCATTTTATGGGGAAATGAAATGGAATAATCTAAGAATAATGCAACACCATTTACTGATAGAGTATACCAAGGAGGGTAGGCTGCTGAACAAATTTATTATCAGTTCTGCTAGCTGAATGAGAGGCATAAAACATGAAATTTCTCATGAATTATTACTAAACCAGTCCAGGAAGCTATGAAATAGCTTGAATGGTAATTACACAAAATGTTTATCTCTAACAAATTACCAACAATGATCTGTGTATTTCACCAACAAGAACAACTTTTCCCTACATATCGCAGAAAGAAACATCCTTTAACCATCTTTACAGCAGAGCAACCATCAAATAAACTAAGGTTTATCGATTCCTATAGGGAATTTTGTTTAACTATAACAATTAGAAAGCATAAAGCAGCTGGGATTATTTGCAACAATACCCATATATCGATGTATTTCAGATTTTCTTGTGCAAATGCAACCAAATCCTTCACATCCTTTCCTTCTCTAACATCGCACTTTGTACCCTGCAAAGGAGGAACTGACTCATAGCCAGAAGTATGAAGTATAGACAACTGATCATGGAAAACTTTCATAAGGGAAAATAAAGATACAAAAAATAAATTGGAGAAAAGAGTTGTGAAGGAGGTACCCACACACGCTGCTCTCCAAATTCTTCTCTCAAGCTCTGAACAGTAGACTGCACTCGTTCAGCTGTCAAAGATTGCAGTAAACAACAGTAAATACAAGTAATTAGGTACATAAACTGCAAGCTTCATATTCTTTCAAGATATAAACTCAAAATGTCAAGTACCACTATCTCAAGCCTTTGGGTCAAGAGGATTCTTTGGCACAAAAGACCATAAATCAAATAAAATGAACATCAAAAGCCCCCATTAAAACATTCACCAAGAGGTATTTACTCAGATTAAACCAAACCGATTGTGAGAGAACCACAGTTAAAGTTTGTCAAAAGCAACTAACTTATATGCTCGAGACATTTCAACGTATCCACCAAAGAAGATCCTTACCTGACCTCGAGCAAATTATCACATTGTCACCTGCCTTTAGAAACTCCTTAGCCAAAGCATACCCTATTCCTGGATTAAAGCATCAACAAGCTTTAATGACTTAAAGAACCAGCCAACTTAAGAAAATGAGACATTAAAGATATCATCTTTAGAAACTCTTGAGCCATTAAACACTGTAAAACACAATTCATGCGAAAACTGGTTAAAAAATCCAATGATTCTCATTTCACACACGGAACAAAAACCATTATTGGGCTGAAGAATGCAATTTCTCGCAAAGAAAACAAAGAAAATGACCCAGAAAAAGTAGCACTCAAAGCCAAACTGAAATAAATTCAGTAGTAGCAATGTACCTATTCGAGCTCATAAATCAACCACCTCCCTTCTATTTCTAGTTGACCAAAAATCAAACCATCCGGTAGAGACACGACACCCTTAACTCTTGGACAAATTGGGGCCTTAATTCGCAGCAAACCCACAAAAAAGAAACCCAGAAATCATATTTCATAAATCCATTAAAGGGCATAGAATTAACCAGCAAAACCAAACCAGAAACCACAGCAGTAGACACGGCATAGCAAACACCACAAACTGATAAGACAGTAATTAGAGAACCAAGAAAAGAAAATAACCTTTTGTTGAACCAGTGATTAAGACATTGAAAGGAGGCAACATGGGCTCTCTACTTAGTGCAGAAGAAGAGGAAGTTTGTGCCTTCACAACTACTGGATAATTCAAATATGCAATGCCCATATTGGTAGTGTAATTACTGTTTCTTGCATTAGTGCTCTTTGTTGGGGTTTGGCGGGAACAAACGGTCAAGAAAAGGCGTGAAGGAGAAAGAAGTGGAATGAACTGAGAGGAAAAAGAAGTCTTGTGAAGAAGAGGAGAAGAAGGGAAGTGATGAGAAGCACAAGGAATAGCCATCGGTGGAAGTGCTTTGTAAGAGCAAGGTTTTAAGCCTTTTATACTGGATAATAAATAATTGGGTTTGGATAGAGTGAGGACAAAATTAAAAAACTAAAAATATTTAAAAAATCAAAATCAAAATCAAAACCAAAATCAAAACAATCTATTTTTATCATGTCGATCAAATTGCGGTTAATCAGAGCCTCTTAGATGGTAACAAAGGTTTTTAATTTTGTCAGGGTTGATGTTTTTTTCAATTGAAACAGTATGATTTTGCTTTCAAGTATGTTGGTATGTAGTTTTGAAATTATATATATATATATATATATATATATAGATAGATAGATAGATAGATAGATAGTTTTAATTCAAATTTAAAAATAAATAAACTTGAAATCATATGATTTAAATTTCAGCACAATTAAAAAAATATAAGTTAAATTGATATGATTTGAATGATTTAATAAGTCTATAGATAATCTAAATGACTAGTACAAATATAATTTAACTTTTAAAAGAAATATTAAGATTACATGTTTTTTTTTTAAATATTGAGATGACAATTATTAGATTGACCCGACCTTACTTTCTAATTTATGAATTTTATCATGAAACTATAATAACCTCAAATTAAGTAAATTAAAATAAACTAAGAAGTTTAATTCTTAATAAATATATTATTAAATGATGAAATTGAGAAAAAAAATAATATAAAAAAAGAACACTTAAAATGACATTTCAAAATAAAACTACAAATTTGAACAAAATTATAAGAAAATTAACTTGAGAAATAATAACATATTCTTAATAAATTTTTAGCTTGATCCAACAGTTAAATTAAGTTATATAATTAATAATGTAAAACTATATAATATTTTCAAAAAAATCATTATCTAGCCGTAACAGAATGATCAAAATAAAATAGAAATATTTCGGCTGAAATTTTTGTGGAATTTACAAAATAGGTCGAGATTTTAAACAAAATGAAAATCTATTCTTGTTTGGTAATTTTTAATAAATAAATAAATCAAGATATACAGAAACTACAGACAACCTTCCATAGCACAGATCAACATTCCATGTTTCAATGATAAATGTGCGGTGGGCTGTTGAAAATACTTCTACGTAGAGATAACTGATAGGCAGGGACTTCCACGCAACTCAATTCATGCAAAATACCGTAACATGCAAGGAAATCCAAAAACTCAAACAAAAAGAGGGCTTCAGTCACTGAATCATATATTAATCTCATATAATTTCATTCCCTTTACATTTTTTATTACCAAAATCATTTAATTCTCTTAAAAATTCATTTAAATCAACATAACATGATCAAATAAATTACTTAAAACCTACCTTCACAACGTATTTTTTCTGTTCAATTTTAAAATTCATCTTCAGATCACAAATTTATCGAGGCAACTCGTCAGATCAGCCAGGCCAGGCCAAGCCAAGCCATATTTAATAACCACGGTAGAAACCTTGCATGCATGATCGATCTCTTGGCTTGGCTAGAAACTTCATAATATCATCCAAGTCTGTTCTCTATCATCCATTCCTCTTACCGCTACAGGTTCTAAAAATAAAAATCTGATGAGAAAATCACCCTACAACCTCCCTGGCCCCACTTACAACATGCTTTAATGTTACTGGTACATGGGAAAACAGGTTCTCTTCAATACGTACAAATTCAAGAATGACTGTTCAAATGTTCCCTTCCGTCTTGGTTGCTCGGCTACATTTTCTTTCCCTTTCTTTCTTGAATGCAATTTCACAGTCCATGCCCGCATCAACTTTACTAACCATGTACATTGGCCTGGGGTCATGATCCTCTGCTCAGATAGGAACTTGAGAATTCGATAGTCTGTTTCGTCTGCTGTCAAGCCAAACATCGAGAGGCTCATGGTTAACTCTCCTATATCAGCAAGTCCATATAGCCTGTATGGATCCCTTCCTTTCATTGTTTCACACCCAGCTAAGCTGCAGCCCCCCGGATTGTCGAAAGGTCAACGATTAAGTCTTGCCCAAGTCCTTGTCCAAATGTCTTGTTTAAGCCAATTCAGCAATTCCAAGTGTAACAATGGACAGCCAGATCAACCAGGGCGATGCTGCTTTGATCTACGACGTTTCCCTAGAAGTTTGAGCATGTTATCAGTGACATCAGGTTGGGAGTCATCATGCTCAGTTTGATTCTTGTCGGATGTATGGGTTAACCAGGCCAGTGCTTCAATAGCAGCATCCCTCTCTGCTAGTTGCTTGTTTCTCTTGGGCTTCCCCACAAACTGCATTCCCTTGAATTCAACCAGTGCCCTGAACTCGTTCGTCTTAAGGTGCTTTGTCTTGTATTTTGGAGGGGAGTGTCCAGCTCTCATCAGCAGGGTTTGTAGTAAACTTTTTGGATTTGCTCCGTCTTTTGTAAATCTGTCATTATCATTAGTTACCTTGGGCTTCCTGCTTTCACGGCCAAACACAAATTTTCCTTCACATTGATCTCCCGACACCAGGTCCTCAACAGCAAGCATGAGGTATTTTCCTTCCTTGAGAATGTCAAGTTTAGGATCTTGAAGCTGCATCATCACAAGAAGCTCTTTATCGCACAATGAAACAGATATTATTAGATCAAAAATCTTTCCAGGTTTGAGGTAGATAGGTTAAACCCACAACAATGTTCATGTATTGGATATGTTAATCACAGTCACAATACAGAAACTTAGAGATACTCTACACTTAAATAATATCATCACACCAAAAGAGATGTGCTCATGAGCACAGTAACAATGAAAAGAAAATTGCAACCTCGGGAAAACAACCATTCAACAAAAAGCTCCTGACAAGTACATTTTTTGGAGCTTTCAATGAAAATAGTTGCGGAATGGAATTTTTTCTTAAAAAAAAACACTGTTCTAAACACCATCTTGTATCAGTGTTATAAGATCTGCCTGACCAGACAAGGCAAACCAGTGACCTGCCGACCAAGGACCTGCCCTGTGAAGAAGTTTTTCTTACCAAAACATCATTTCAAGATTAAAAAAAACTCAATGCTTGAGTTGACCAGATTAACACCCGACCTGTGACCCAAGCCTTGGGCCAGGTAGACCCCCAGCTTGGGTCTTACAACTATGTCTTGGATTGGTAAAATCTGAATGGGGAAAAAGTGGTCAAAGGATTTAAGAAAACAGGTAGATGATGCATGTTCAGTAGTTTACCTTCTGCAGGAGCATAACCTCTAGCAGCTTGATAATACCAATCATTTAACAAGCACAGAACTAGAGGTGTGTTTTATTTTAGTAATGGAAGGTGGAACCTCAGAAGATGACAAACTAGGATTATGTATGGCTAGTTGAAAGATGAAACATAAAATTATTCTCTACACTAATTATCTTGCCCAACTCACCTTCTTCTGAAGAAGCTTATCAAGTTCTTCTTTAAGCTTTAATAAGCATTCTGCCAAATTATGATCCATGAAGAAATCAATGTATCCGTTCAACATTTTCAGATGCCCAGCCTGAGCACAAGAAAATTACTGATTATAAAACTCCGCAAGTTCAAAAAGAAAGGAATATCATAACTATCCATAGAAAAGAGCTAAAATTACCTGTGCTCCACAAGCAAGTGCACCACCAAAAAGGATCAGTATTGAGTCAGATACACCAGTGGAATCACGTATGAAAACTGAGTTGACCTTTACTTTTTCACCAAAGACCAGCCATGGATAGGGAATTGTCTCAAAGCGTGCATTCACAGAATTCTGAAGCAGGACCATCATCATTATCAAACACTCTCGTGGACAATATAAGAAACTTCTAAAGCATGATGGCCAGAACTCAAGAAATAGCACTCACATATACACGTGCATACATATACATATATATATGGCAAGGGTTTAAATCTTCTCTAATTACACACCCTTCACATTTCAAAAACTGCTCAGAATTTAGCAGGAAAACATACACACAAACAGCAAAGTGATCATACGAGCTAGATAACTCAAACTCAGAATTTATGCATCAAAGCATGTATAATTACCATTAGTTAAAAAAGTCTAGTCTGGCCTACTAGTTTAAGTTTTACACTTACAGCATAAAGAGAAACTTGGCCATCATCCATTGTTTTGAAAGACATGGATGTTTCTCTGTGCTGCGCATGAAGACAGAGCAAAATGCATCAGCTATCGAGTTTCATGATGAAACACAGGATGTGCATTTGATGCAGATAAACATACCACAACTGATGCAATTCCAGGATAGAGACCAGAGCATATAATTGCTCGAACCAGTGCTTGGTTGTGACTTAATTTGTTGTTGTTGTTTGTATCTTCTTCTATTAAGCCAGCATCTTTTAAAATGAAGTTGAATTGCTTCCTTAGAGAATGAATGGCCTGCAAAGTTTGTGCAGACAGGAAATTTCTCCAGCAATACTCATATGCTGATCCTTCTCTTTCAGCTTCTTTCCATCCTTCATATGCTCGGACAAGAGCCATATGATCGCTGTAGTCTTTTGCAGAAAATCTAGACTTTGCTGCCCCAGCTAACTAAACCAAAGATAGAATAGTTCAGCTGAAAATAAATCCAAAGCAGGAAACTACAAATTGGAAGCATAATGATCAAACATACTGGAAATGCTCCAAATGCTGATTTATAAGCTTCAAAGGTGCATTGATAAATAAAAAGATTGTTAATACAGGACCAATGCACAGGACACTATTGTTAATACTTAATTGCACTGTACTTACATCCTTTTTGTCCTGTGGCAGAAGGAAAGGATCCCTGACACTGAGCCCTGACACTATTGTTAATATAGGACCAAAGCACCGAAAGATGGCACCCATTATTAACATTTTACCCAGCTTGGGATCTACCGGAAGCATTGTCAAATACTTCCCTGATTGAAAAAAACAGAGGAGTTTAATAATTATAGCTAAGAACCAGAACATAAATACTAGAGCTTTCTCATCTGCAAGAATCAGCAAACTGACCAAGATTTGTCAGATTCTCCTTCTCATCTAATGCTCCAATCATCTTCAAAAAGTCAATCGCATTTTGGACCTGTCATCCATGGAACTTGTCAGTTTGTGCAGTAGACTAAGAAATGAGGTTGCAAATAATTTGCATTATTGAAACTTGTAAAATTGCAAAGTGGAAAAGTGGAAGCCCTTGAGATATGCATGCAGCTTGCATTATCTTTTGCATTGTGTGTTCATTAATTAATGCATGAAAGGTCGTGGGTGATAAAACAATAGTCGGAAAGTAATGTTCATCCATTTTCCCCTTGTACATTTTCATTTATGAGTTACAGATATTCTAGTTAATGGATTACTTTCAACAACAATCATAGACATGAACCATTAAACAACTACTACAATGATTGTAGGATCAGAAACCAGGTGGTATACAATTAACTCACAATTTTTTATGGTGAAAAGAACCAGGTGGTATACAATTAACTCACAATTTTTTATGGTGAAAAGAACCAGGTGGTCACAATAACTCTAAAAAGGGCTGGGTAGAAAATTTAGTTCAGGAAATTGAATGTGAGCTAAACTTGATCAATTGCAGTATGACATCCTCTATAGAGAGATGTTGTCATCAGTTGTATGAGGTCTCCCTTGGTAGGCTCCCTTTACTTGAAGTTTATTCTAACTCCTAAAGATCAGCTCAATAAAGTTTCAAAGCAGAAAATAGGCCAGCATCCAGGGGGTAACATGGACATACAAAGTTGTGTTGACAACACTTACAGCCAATGGTTTTGGTGGCTGGAGAGCAGCAGACAAGAATTCTCCTATGCTTCCAACCTGCAAACTCTTGATTTGCAAGCAAAGAGAGTTCAGAGGAGTCCTCAAAAGTTCAGGAAGTTGATATTCAGCAAAGGCTTCATATACACATCTTGGGTACAGGTGGTAACATTCACCTGGCTGCACTCGGCCAGCCCTACCCTTTCTCTGCAAACCCATGAATAGTCAAAGAAGAATGTCATATATGAAAAGTGACCAAGAAAATGGCATAGATCAAGGTGAACCACAAAAGACGACAACAGATTTCAATAAAATCATAGTCAATCCAATAATGCATGTTACCATGCAGCAACACTGCATCTTAAACATTCATATAACCATCCCAAGCTGCATGAACCCTCAAGCTTAACCAACTATGTTTCCAGTGAGGAAAATACCACCCATACATTATATAAACAGGCATTCAATATACACTCAAGTGAGAATACAGATCAAGTCTATTCCCTTTTACAGTTAGAAGCATGCAATTTGGTAATAAACCTGAACAAACAAATCCAAATGATGTCAAAGCAAGCTTACCTGTCGAGCAGATGCTTTTGATATCCAAGAAGGTAGCAGACAAGGTGTGTTGTTTAAAGCATCATAACTGGTCTCTTTTGCCTTCCCACAATCGACGACAAAAACTACATCATTGATTGTAATACTTGCCTCTGCCATATTTGTTGCAAGAACAATTTTACGTACATTAGGAGGAGGTTTCTCAAAAATCAGTTTCTGCAGAGTAAAGAGATGGTAAGTAATATGACATGAAATCAAACACTCCAAATGATATGCTGAGCATGAAACGCTGTAGCATCCTTATTTCACTCTAGTTATTTTAATAATCTACTGTTACACTTTTCTAACCTGGAAGGTTAATAAACATGATAATGTTGACATTAATTATGAATTGGACAAGCTTCTGGAACACCCATTTTTCAGTGGGAGATATCCTACAACATCACGGATTACAATCACTCCTGGTCTCATACATGGTCCACTGCACCAGTATTTTTGTTTAACTAGTAAAGGTCGCTCAAAGGATCATATCTGCATTGAGTAACTTGCTAGACGAGTTAGACTGCGGAAAGGTAAATGCTACCTTCATAGTGAAATTAACACTTATTCTAGCATCCAGATATGTCTAACCTTGATTAGAACAGGGGAGCTTTTAGGATTTTATTTCCATTCAAAAAACCTAACAACATAAGTATTAATGTAAAACTTAAAACACTACCTGTTCTGAGGTTGCCATAGAACCATGGCATGTTAGAAGCAGAATTCTGTTAGGATCACCCAGGAGAGGATGTGCTTTAAGTTGATCCCTCAAACAGCTAATATCCTCCCAGCCAGTCATGAATACTAAGACAGCACCTGGTCGTTCCTTCCGACATATATGGCACAAAACTGCTTCAATAAGGTTAAATCCTATGCAATCAGGCATCCAGCGTGCCAGAGCATCACGTGCTCTGGAACTATAATTGTCAAAACTTGAATTATTAAGAGCATCCTGTCCACAAACAAAAAGAACAATTCCCAAACAAATTAGTTTTTGCATGTGCAGTAGATAGTGCTCTAGTAAATAGAACTAAAAATATCATCTTACTCCAAAAGTAGGCTAATGCACAAAAACTGAGAAATTTTGGAAAATTTACAACCTTGTGTTTCAAGTCTTTGGTCAAAAAAGTAAAATGGCAGTAGTATAATAGTAATAATCAACAACAAGTCTTCAAGAGACTGTCATACCTCAACAAGAGTAGTGATCTGGTTTTTCCTTTTTCGTGATGCCAGTTGCTTCTGTGTTTTCCACACTTTCTCCTGGCCATAATCATCAATTTGATTGAAAGAAGTCAGCTTATATCCGGTCATTTCCAGTACATCTTCTAAAAAGTGTGCCCTCACTGGATATGTAAAGCCCTGGTAAAATACATGAACCTTTTGAGTACCTCATGGTGCAAGCCATATCTCTATAACTGAAGACATTTCTGTTCTAAATAATCAGATGTGACAATTTTGAAATCATGCTTTTGAATGGGTTTCATCAAAATCGATACATTTTGAAGGTGCAAACATATATTTTCTTATGTTTACCAGCATTAGAAACTGCAGTACAGTTTTCACGCTCTTCTACTTGCATGCACAAGTCATATTTCATAGCATGCAGTTACAAACCCCGTGTATTTCTCTCAAGCAATTTTTGTTGTTAAAAACTAAACTCCAAAACCAACATGGTCAAAATCACATCAAAACAAAGTGCACAGGCAGCTTAAAATACAATTGCCAAATCAAAGCCCAAGGACACTTGAAAAAAATAAAATGACAACTGATCATTAAAACAGTTGATGCTCACATCTCATCACACCAACACTAGAATGCTTTGAATACAACAAATAAGTGTATATTGATAACAATTCCTGCTTCTAGCTTACCGGAATATGAATAGTTGGTGCTCCTCCAAAATAACTGGAAAAGAGTTCCGCATTCAAAGTGGCACTCATTAGAATCAATCTCAAGTCCTGACGACGTGGAAGAAGATCCTTGAGCACAATCAATAGGAAGTCTGTAACAGATAAAATGTAAGACAGAAAGGAAGAAGGTAGAACAACCTTTTGCAGAGAATAGCTGACAAACTAAACTTATAAGGAAGTCACCTTCATTCATGCCTCGCTCATGAATTTCATCAACAAAAACATGGGTTATGCCATTCAAGTTGCGGTCACTTAACAAGCGTCGAAGTAAAATTCCACTGGTACAAAAAAGCAGATGTGTGTTTTTTCCCTTCATGCCCTCTAGTCGAACTTTATAACCAACCTAACAAAAAATTCTGTTGTGGTATAGCAGCAAGAATAAAAAAGCTTTCAAATGAAAAAAACAACTATCACGTTAACAGAGTCTTTGTGTGTGCAATATGATAATGTACTGAGAGAAAGAATGCCCACTGCTTCACCAAGAGGCTCTCCTCTCTCTGCAGACACTCTATCTGCAACAGCCATAGCAGATATTCTTCGAGGCTGAGTGCAAATTATGCTACAGAATGCTCCACGCCCAGATTCTATTTCTGACTCCAGTATATATTGAGGGAGTTGAGTGGTTTTCCCACATCCAGTCTCTCCAGATATTACAATGACCTACCAATACGACAACTAATCAAGAATAAATTTAGGAAAGGTAGGCATATAGTACTGGTATGTCATCACCATCAAAAGGTTCCTCTTCTGGTTTGATGGCCAAAAGTGGGAATAAAAGAGAAACTGGATAAAAGTTTGATGAAAGTACATCTTGACAAATTGAATGAAGTACCAAACATACAGACAACAAGAGAGGACAGATTAGAAAGTTCTCCAAGCAAAATCAAAATAAAAATAATCTCTTTCAACAAACATAGCACAATCTTTAAGATATTAGCTGAAAACAAGCCGATGAGTTGTATATTCAGACCTGATTCCTTGCTATTGCTTGGAGCAACCTCTCCTTTTCCTGGAAAGCTGGTAGAGATTTCCTAAAGTCCATCATTTTTCTGCCCTCAGGTGATTCCTATGAACCAAAGACAATAAATACAGAACGTAATCAGAACGAGACACATGGTTTTTATCGTCCCCGCCCCTTCAAACATGTGCTATTGATCAGTCTACAAAGTGAAGGATGTCTTGCTGATGACACTTAACAAATTAATAACAAAGATCACAATACAAGAAAACAGAAATCATACCCGCCAAGCTCTTTGCATGTTACGCATTCGCAAACTCCTTCTCTGAAGAACCCTTTCCATCACAGAGCGGTCTAGAAATGAATCTGGATTCTCATCTTGACTCGTATCTTCAATCTTATTGATGAACACATCATCTGCATTACCGACATCTTTTCCAGCACTTAATTGTGTTCTATCAAGATGCTCCTGAAGTAAACCCTCAACCCTCCTTTGCAAGCTTAGTGGGATAACCACCTGCACAAAATGAAAATTTAAATTCCAACCATCCTGCCTGAAAAAACATCTAGAAATAGCATTCATACAAGCTCATTTGAAGAGCTTCACAAATCATCACCTCCCTTTGAGGCCGCTTATCATCCAGATCAGGTCTGTAATTAGGTAGAGGAACCTTGCTTGCAACAACCACTTTTCCATAAAGTTCACTATTGAACAACCAAACACATGCAAGACCTCAATATATCATTTCAAAGTCTCAGTCCACTACGGGCACACAAAACAAATTTACTTAAGACAAAAAGTAACTCCTGCCTCCATTACCTATAAAGTCCCATCCTTCCAGCAAGATTTGAAATCTGCTCATAGTCTCTCCTGTCTTTTCTATCTCTAGAAACAATCTCCTGATCCGTTTCACTACGCAATAGCAAGCTGAGCTTCCATTTCCACTCATCAACATTGGCCACGGACGAAGAAGCCTAAAATTAATAACAAAAACCATCTTAGACCACCAAATTTCCCATCCTCTTGACAGTATAATCAATTAGTTCATGAACACAACAAACCAATTGCACCAATTCCCCCAGGAAAAAAAAAAACTAACACTATCACCCCACAACAAGCAATAATACGCACAGCCCTTTTCATTTCTAGTTGATTAATTACCAATTATGCATTCAAATCCCAATATTTTACACCAAAAATCAAAACTTTACATTCATAACCTGATAAAACGAATGATAGAAAAGAAAAAACAGACCTTTTGGTTTTCAAAATCACACTCGTACTCGTCATCAGAGAACTGCTCTGCTGCATACCCACAAAAACCACGCCTTTCGGTCACTAAAAAGCTGGTTCCGTTAGAATCTTGTAGAAAAAAAAGAAAACTAAATAAAGGGTTGTTGTTTTTATTGCTGAAGATGGTATTGGAAAACGACTTCTTCTTGGCGGTGGTGCTGCATCCCCGAAGGAAATTTCTGAGTACAAGCTTCGAGTTTTGCATATTTTAATTGATAATATGCGAAGCAAATTCATTCCTTTGTGTGCATTATCAAAGGTTCAAATGCAAGACAAACCATTTCAAGGCACCCTGTAAGCCACCAGTCTAGTAGAGGGAGGGAAGGGAAGAGAAACTGGCTAGCTAGGGAGTGTACAGTGGAGCAGAACGAAACATGGCTATTTAATTGGGGAAACCTAATTTAGTCCTTATAACATACACTTATTCTTCATCGAGTACCACAATAAAAACCTTTATCAATTGGGTCCTATATATTTCAGATATTGTTTAACTGGGTTCTTTTGTCGATTTCTTTTTCAATATTTTACATTTAATTAGCATATTTAAACTTTTTAACAGAGTTGTTAAACACAGCAACCAGGACGTATTTCGAGCTGTGTTTTATAAAAAATAAGAAGGGAATTGATGTTGCAAATTTCTTTTATTAATATTATTTAAATAAATTATAGATCAATAAAAAGTAATTTAAAAAGATTCTTGATTTTTTTTATTTAATTTAATTCATGATTTATAACTAATCAAACGGTGATAATTCATTCTTCAACTCTTTAGCTTTTGTTGTTTAAGTAATACTTTTATTGTTTTTTTAGTAATTCTTCATCTTCGCCTGTTAGTATGCAATTTATCTAATCACATAAATTTATATTTTCTTTTTATTAATTTTTTTCTTCTTATGTTCTTATCTTCTTTTTTTTAATATTTTCTCATTTTTTTAAAAAAAAATTATTTATGGATTATACGCAATTCTCTAATGTTTCTCTACAAGAAATGTGGAATTGGAGTTTTTGGAACGGGGATGTGAATTATGAAATACCATAATTAAAATGAAACTAATTAAATATGGCTACAGAAAAAAAAAAGAAGATAATTTTTGGAGGAGGAATGTATATTTTTCTGATGATGTATTTATAACTACTGCCATATTTTCATGCTACAGTTTTTTCCTGCATGGAACATAGCTTTAGATCTTGCTAGATGAGCTAAAAATGGCATAGAAATGTGCTCCAACTGCCATGATTACTGAAACTGCCACACAAATATTCACTACCAGTTGATTCTCGTCATTCTTCATGTCGTCATCCTTGTCAGCAGAAGCTCTTGCCTTTTCTGTGTCCTCAGAACTATCCTCGTTACACTTCTGTTTCTCATCATCACCAGCAGCTCTCTCATTCTTTCCCTGCTCTTCCTTCTTCTGGACAGCACTTTCAGCTATCCCTGGCTCCTCACTTTTCTTATCGTTCTCCTCTTCTTTTACCAATGGCTTCTCCACGACTTTCTCATCCTCTTCCTCTTCCTTTACCGATGGCTTCTCAACGACTTTCTTATCCTTTTCCTCTTCTTTTACCAATGGCTTCTCAACGACTTTCTCATCCTTTTCCTCTTCTTTTACCAATGGCTTATCCACGACTTTCTCATCCTTTTCCTCTTCTTTTACCAATGGCTTATCCACGACTTTCTCATCCTTTTCCTCTTCTTTTACCAATGGTTTTTCAACGACTTTCTCAGCTATCTTTGGTTCCTCACTTTTCTCCTCTTCTTTCTCGGGCTTTTCGGCAACTTTCTCGGGCTTTTCCTCTTCAACTGGCTTCCCTTTTGGTTCATTCTTCTCTCTCTTTTCGGTGACATTTTGATCAGCCATTTCGCCATCGAACCCTGCACTCTTCTCCTCTATCTGTTTTGTGGTATTGGCCAGTAAATTAGCTTTTTGAGGACCTTCATCTTGACCCTTTTGAGATACGGCTTCGCTGGCTGCTTTGGGGGGGCCTTGAGCTTCAACATCTTTCCCTTTTGTTTCTTTGGCAGAGGTGGTTGAGGTTGTCCCTGAAGGAGTCTCTTCTCCAATCTTCTCAGGCTTTGGTTTTCCTGTAAAGTCTTGAACCCCGGGATCGTATTGGCTAGCCGTGGCCTCTAGTTCTCCATTATCAGCATTTTTTACAGCAGGGATGTTTTTCGGGATCCTGATGGTTAGGATCCCATTAGCAAACTCTGCTTTCATCTGGCTCAGGTCACAATTTTTGGGAACGCTGTAAGCAGTATTAAATCGATTGCGGATGTTATTTGGGAGTATACGTTCTCCATAAACTCTGATATACCTTATCATTTCGTCTGCCGTAACCCTTACTTGCTCTCTCAAGAAACCTGCATGATTAACCACACTTTTTCAAGAAAAAGAAAGGGTGGACCATGAGATTTTAAAGCTGAATTTCAGGCAATTAGATGATCAGAACGTTACCAGGAAGATATACAAGTAAAAGTAGAGCTGCATCTTCCTCCTTCCATTCTGTTTTTGGCTGAAAATTGGTTGGAAGACTTTGAGAGGTGCTGCGGGCAGGTTGGCCGCGGATGGGATTATATCCACGGGGCCGAAAACCAGTGTATCCAGCTCTCGGATTGATCATGATTTTTATCCCTCTATCTCTTTTGGTTTTTTTAATAACACCAAGTGGCTTTTTTTTGCTCTCGATTAATCTGCTGGCTACCATGTTCTGGTTTTTATTTATATCACAAATTTTTCGGATTGTAATTTGATTTGGAGTTTTCTTAAGCGTTTGGTTGCTTTGCTTTTGTAAAATGGTTCGATGATCCCTTGGACATTACAAGGCATAACTTCCTTCACAAACAAAGGAAGGTTTTTTTCTTTGGCATGTAGTCTTTACAATCCATGGCATAACAATTGTAACGGACGGTGATTTAAGAACCATCAACATTGTACTTCAAAAAATATTCCTCAGCTGTACAATGAGAACCGAAGCAAGAGCCAGAATTTTGTTGCCTTGGATATCGAATATATTATCCAGCAAGAAATGCGACTCTGTGGCATTGGCTATCAGTAGGGCAATAGAGCTTAAATGACTTTGCGATGAAGTCTTTTGAGTGATTAGCGTGCTCTAGTATTAATATATTCATGGTCTGATGATACCACATTACACTTAGGTTTTGTTGGATCTTTGTTATCCCGTTGGTGGGTGCAGATCCTAAATATAAAGTGAAAACAAAGGAGCTCTGATCTATAGGTTACGTTTAAAAGGATGTCTCCATGTTATTGTCTTATGTTAAAAATGCTTTTCCAGGTCAATTAGTGTGCTGAGGCCAGGGAAGCGATCCAGGTCATACTATTTTCATGACCTCCTTCACCAATGCCTGAAGAGGCAGCTAATTAGTTTGGAGGGATTGGAGCCTTATCAGTAGTTGGGGTTTTTTCTTCAGGACTAGGTTGTCTGGCTGTTGCTTTTGGAACTTAAATGACTGAAGGAAACCCACCCTGAAACCTAGTCTTCATTTTATTCACCTTAAAATTTCCTGGAGCAGAAAGCTCTAGATTGTAAACTACTATTATAAGCAAGTGGTCACTCTGCAAGAACTTGAATGGCATGGAAGGAAGGCAAAGAAAGCACTAATCCCTGCTTTTCTTATTAAGTTATACGTCTTAAGTCGCAAAAGACTTCTCGTGTGAGAGAATGCAACATAAACCATTCCTTGCTTTCCAAATTGTCTGTTTATAGTATCAATTTATGCTCAATACCTTGACAAGTTAAAGAACATTATCCTGATGCCAATCGATGTATGTGGTCTGGCTATCTAGCTCATTGTTTATTCACAGATAAGAAATTTGTATCCATGGTTTGTCTCAGCTATGTTAAGAACTGGAAGAATAAATTATTATAATTTGTTTTCCTTTTCCCTTGAATTGATTAAACTTCAGATGAAACCTGCTTCAAATACAGTGTAAATAGTTGCTTCATTGATGCCACCTTGCTAATGTACATGAAATATATGTTGTCCACATATAGAAATTCTATGAATCAAACTAACTATTGCTAGTCTTGATTTTCATATATTCATTCTACTGACTTTTCTTTCTAGATTGGCCATAGATGGTATAGACTACATAAGCTCCAATCGCCAGAATCACGGAGAGTATGGTGCATTTTTCTACTGTACATCGCTTTTCAGTCACCACCCTTGTTACACTGTGATTCACAGACGTTCCAGAAGAAGAACCTGCATTCTCCGTATCCTTTACTTCCCCTCCCCTCTCTTGATCAACGCTTTCGCCACTCTTCTCCTTTTCCGTTTGATCACCAACCTGTCCTATAGTGCTTTGATCATCTAGTTCCAGTTTTCTGGTAAATGCTACTGAGAGATTGGCTTTTGAAGGAATTTGATCTTGGCCCTTTTGAGACATCCATTCACTCATGATTTCTCGACCTTCAACATCTTTGGTTTCTGTAATTTCTTTATCTACAGGTTGTGGCCTTGCAGTACCATCTCCACTCATTGCAGGAATTACTTTTGGAACTCTGATGGTTAGAATTCCGTCATCAAATTTGGTTGTTGCTTCATAGAGGTTAAATTTTTCAGGAATATCCTCGAAAAGTGTATCGAAGTGCCAGTTTTTAAGTGCAGGATCACTACAGACTCTGATATAATGTGATGGTGCAATTATCCTGCATTCTATATGCTTCTCAGCAAAACCTGCACAGTGCATCATAATTTACAAGGAAATACAGTTACAAATTATACATGACATGATCAAAGCTAGTTTAACAGAAATATTTTTAACCTACCACGAAGATGAACATGCAACGTAAGGGCTTCATCTTCCTCTATCCGTTCCGTTTTCGGGGTAAAAAGCGATCGCGATTGGGCACGTTGACCTTGGTCCATAGCAGTTTATCAACTAATTCATCTATTCACAGGCCTTTTTTATTTTGATATCTCTCAACGTGCCAATGTTTTAGGGTTTTTTTTTTATGAATACGTTGACAGTTGATATTTATGGGAGGACTGCAAGCCAGTTTGGTTTTGAGTTTTCTTGATAGGGAGTCGATTCTTTCTTCGTTGCTCAGGTTTCCTTGAAATGAGGGTTTAGCTTTTGTCCCTCTATTGCCTGTGTACAAATTAAGGACAGGGATTCTCTACTTGTCTTGGAGGTCTTTTCCAAGCCTTCTGTACAGGTTTTTGAACATTAGGCCTTTCACAAGTGTTAAATTATAAGAAATATCCCCCAACTATATGCAATTCTCAATTAAGCCTCCAAATTTTAAAAGTCTAAAAATTTTACCCTTAAATTGTCATGCATTACCCAGTATCACCATCATAGAACGTGGCGAGTGGCAACAAATAAACTCATCTGTGTTAAACTGACTTTGGACGAGTCACTTAAATCATTAATGAAATTGGAGCTTGTGTGATAAGTGATTTAATTGTTTTAAATTATATCTTTCCTTCAAAGGATGCCTATAGTTCAAGCAAAATTATCAATTCATGCAGACACATTCCCAGGTTATAGGTTAGATAGTTTACCCAAATCCATATACATTGACCTTGTTTTAAGATTTTTTTTAAATTTAAAATGAATTTATATTGAAACAAATAAATAAAAAGCTAGCTAAATCAGGGATTATCTTGGTTTTGAATAAATCTATCAGGTTTAACTAGATCATCACCGGGTTCAGCAACATTGAGCTGAACAATAATCGAAAAATAGTTTTTTTTTCCCTTTCAATATGATCAGAAAACAAAGAACAAATAGTTAACTGAAATATCAAGAGTAGCTTTGTAAAATCAAATGTTCTTCGTTTCTTTGACTTTACAAATAAAGGAGGAATTCTCTCCTTGGCCTGCAAAGCTTACACTTTACCTTGTTCTAGTAATATTGATACTTGAGAATGTCCGATCAGTCTTTGGCAGGGTAAAAACATTATCTGATTTATAATTATAGGATTTGAAAGAGCAAATAAATAGTTATTGGAGGTGAGAAATTTATTGTAGTAATTTACACAATGGGTTTAAGTGGTTAACAAATGCAAGATAATGCATGTTATTGTAAGATTTAGTCTTTGGAAGTTCCTGATGATCGATAGCTGTAAACCACGTAAGCTCCAAGTGCTACAATCACTAGGACTGCCACACCCATATTCAACATTGATTGCTTTTCTTCACTTAGCTCCATGTTGCCAAGTCCTTTCATGGTCTTCTTCGCAGCAGCTGCAGCTACGTTCGTCACTTCCTTGACTTTGCCAGCAACATTGAAATCCTGCTTTGACTTTTCTTCAGCACCAGCACTAGCAAATCCATCACTCTTTTCTCTGTCTGATTTGTCCGAAGCTCTAAGAGAAGAGGTTTCACCAGCGAACACTGGTTCTTTTCTTTTCTTTCTGCTTTCATCACCTTCTGTTGCCAGAGAATCTTTTCTTTTCCTGATGATTTCCTCTTGTTCAAACAAAGTCTTCTCCTTTACTGATTCTGTTGGCATCTTCTTGCTTACTTCATCTGTGCTTTCTTTCTTTACAATCATGGGCTTTTGGTCAACTGTTTTAGCACCAGAGACCTGATCAGTCTTTTCATCTCTCTGCTTCTTTGTATCAGTAGTCGAAACAACTTTTGGTGGTGCTTCAGCCGGACCCTTTTGAGACTTTTGATCTTTCAAGGATTTTTGAGGGCTTACAGCTCCCACCTTCTGGCCGTCTGTTTTTTTCGGGCTAAAAAAGCCTGCAGGATCCTCCATACCCTTCAGTGCCTTTGTCTCCATTTTAGGTTTCTGAGAGACTTGAGAAGTCGTAGTCTTCTCTGGTAGGGCATCTTTTGAAGGCAACAAAGCCTCTTTGGTACCCTTTGATTCTTCTTTGGGGTGAGATTGTTTGATTGTAGCTTTAGGCATTGTAATGAAAAGAATTCCATCCTGAAACTTGCCTTGAATTTTATTCACCTCACAGTTTTGTGGAACAGGAAAAGTCTGATTGAATCGACTCCATTTGTTATATGCAAGTGGTCGTTCTCCAGTAACTCGAACTATTCCGGAGGAATGAACATAAGTGATCTTCAGCTGCTCCTTGAAAAATTCTGCAAAATCAGGAAAAAGATTTTAAGAAAACTGATGTCTCTATAACACCTTCTTCAAAACTTCCACTCATCCTAAATCTGAACCATTTAAGACATTGAGAAGTTAACCATATACGAACAATCGTTTGGCACAAGTTATATAGCCAAGATATAAATGGTAAAGCTCACCAGGAAGATAAATGAGCAGAACACTTTCCCCCTCTTCTTCCCGACTTTCAGATTTGGGTTGAAAATTCTCATACTGGATAGCAGCAGCAGATCCTCCATTGCGTGTCCTCATAGCCATTTCTATCCTCCTCTTCTCTATGGTTTACGTAAATTTCTAGAATGTGTTTGATGAAGTCTTGGTAAAGATTGAGTTTTTATATAGGCCTGAAACAATGGAGGATCGCTAAAGGTTGGCCTTTTACACTTTCTTAATCAGGAAACTATTCTTTCTTGATTGATTTAGTTTCTGAAAGTTTCATGAGATTTCAAGTATCCCATGATCATGTATGAGGTATAACCTGCTTAAGAAATAAAGCTGAAGTTCTTTGTTTGCCCTGTACTCATTGGGTTATCCACCCTCATTTCTCAACTCACCTGAAACAAAATTTCTGAATCATACAGTACATAAAACAGGTTTCACATGCAAGAGTAATATTTCAGATGGATTAAAGAAAAACTATTGTAGCAAATTTGGAATTGCTTCGGCATGAAGCATATGTATCCTGTCAAAATCTTTTAATTTCAGAAAAGTAAGCTGAATTCCTTGAGCTCACAGACATCTCAGCTCAAAGGCTTTCTTTGATAAGGAATTCTGTTTCTGCCGCACCTTTTGACTCTTGATGAGAAAAGCATACCTAGCATTTAATTTCTCTGTAAGTTACGGTGCTTGAGCTTGACAGAAAGCATATGATTCTTCCATAACCATTTACCGGCATCCAGAGAGACGTTTCTGACAACCCAAGAGTCAAAGAAATGCATGTAGGAAACAAAAGATAGAACTTAATTGTCTGAAAAAAGAAAAGAAAAGGAAGCTTTATGACCTTCGAATATTGATGCTTGCTAACACAGAATTTTCTTCTATGGAATCTTCCTTAAAGTGTTGAATCCTGAAAAAAGAACTAGTAGCTAAACAACAATGGTTCTGCTGAATATTCTGACAGATACAAATAGAAACTTGGACAATAAGTATGTCAGCACCATAAACAAGATGGGCTTCGACTAAAGGAGTGCTAGTAAAAGAATTGGCACCTGAAGAGCAGAAAGTGCTCACTAGGCTGTTTACAGCTGCCTTTAACTGCATGAGCTCGCAGCAGGGAGTCTTTCCTGTGAGAAGAATTCCATGATTTTTTTTTGATGTAAGGAAACTCTACTCCCTAGACACGCTTTGTGGGCTCAGAAATGATAGTAAAACTCTAGCTATCCCGGATTCTTATAAAATATACATGCTCTAACCTGATCTCGAAATGTGAAATGCAGAGTTCAAAACCTTTGCCACACGTCTCGCGCCTTGGGGACTCCATGACCTTTCCTACAAGGGTAGCTATAGTTAATGTTCAAGCACATTTATCTGATCTGACCTTGGTCGTGGGTTTGCCATTTTTTTTAAACTAAAATGATAAGTTTTGGACAATGATTACAGAATCTGTGGAGTTAATCCGACCGTGTCTCACCTCAACAGGGCCAAGTCAACTTCCAGATTTGGTTTGCTATAAATTAAGTTTAAGGGGAAAGGAACATATTTGTCCCCCAACTGTTACATGATTCTCAGTCGGATTCCCAGAACAATAAACTCTCATATGGATTTCCACCAACCACTTAACCCACCACGTAAATTTCTGATAGAAACAATATTGTTTTAATACAAATTATAAATTCCTTTTATGATTTCAAATGAAAACACACTATCCCTTTCATGTTAGATTGTTTATGCTGATCGAACTGACATTTTGAAAGTTGTGGCCAATCAAAAATTAATCTAGGTTGGATTTGTAAGATTCCCCCCTTAATTCATTTACAATTCAGTTTAATTTATAAAAAAGAAAAAAAAAGTATTTCTAAAAAAATCATGCAATTCTCTTTCACGCTCATTCTAATTTTGTACATTTCATTGTATAGTTTTTCTATGTCATATAATTTAACATCGACATATATAAACTATGCTTTTTTATTATTAATTTATTTTTAATATATGTTATTTTACCCTCTTAAAAAAAAAGATGCTAGTTTGCTCTATTTGTTTTTAAAAATAAACAAATCAACTATTATCGGTAAACTTTCGAATTAAAAAGGAATTATATCCATAAAACTCCCGAATTTTATCATTAAAAATATATGGAATTCCCTGATATCTTGCTAAACCTTCAGTTACCAACCCCCCTTGCATTAGTAAATAATCTCTGGCTACCAGTGACTAATTCACAAGTTCCTATCTTATTCAGGATAAATGTTTGTCTAAATCTAGTAAATTTATTGCCTTATATTTGAATCCTTTCTCTTCTTTCAAATCAAAATCCTCATAAACTATTCAACTATTTCCCTTTACATGCGCCTGGTGAGTTTTTCCTCTTTTTTAAGGATGTTACAAATCTTGGTCGAAATTTTTGGACGACGTTTGAGAAAAATAAGATAGCTCTGGCTGGATTTTGCCGTCTAGAAAATTTGATCAGTGTAACACCACGTCAAGAAAAATGATTGCCTTTGCTGTTTGAGAAAGGCATGGAAAAAGAAATTCTTATGAGCATGCTCTTCGAATACAACCATTTTTTAAACCTTAACGCTTTGGGTTTGCCTCATGTTTTTCATTTTCCATTTGTTTAATCTCTTGTTGGTTCATGTAATTCACAGGTGCTGTGGTGGAACTTGGGATTATAGTTAGAAAGCAAGCATGGCCAGAGCATGGATCGGCGCCTTAGCGGGGCTATTATTTATATGTTGCTGGTCATCTACAATGGGAGCTGAGCAATATGTGCTTTATAAAGATCCAACGAAGCCAGTGGATAAAAGGGTCAAGGATTTACTACAAAGAATGACACTTGAAGAGAAGATTGGACAAATGGTCCAACTTGAACGAGCTAACATGACTGCTGAAATCATGAGAAAATACCACATTGGTATGGCTGCAGAAATCCTAAAAATGCATGCACGTTGCTCATGTTTTTCTGCATTAAAAAGATTCTCGAGGTCTAAAGTGAAGAACTAAATAATTGGAGTGATTAATTATAGGGAGTTTGCTGAGTGGAGGAGGAAGTGTGCCGGCTGATAGGGCCTCTCCGAGACAATGGGTTGATATGGTGAATACGTTACAAAAAGGGTCTCTCTCAACCCGTCTCGGCATCCCAATGATCTATGGAATTGATGCAGTCCATGGCCACAACAATGTTTACAAAGCAACCATTTTCCCTCATAATGTTGGCCTTGGAGTTACCAGGCAAGTTCACATACGATCTGTTATAGGATCGGAGGCAGCTTTGATACCGTATTAGTTAGATAGCGTATTCTTTTTCTTTCTTTTTGTATCTTCTGGTGTATTCATGAGAATTTTCTTTAATTTTCTCATGGTTTCGCCTTGGATTTTCCAGGGATCCTGCCCTTGTGAAGAAGATTGGTGCTGCAACAGCCCTTGAAGTTCGAGCAACTGGAATTCCATATGCTTTTGCTCCATGCATTGCGGTAAACTAAGCGATTAATCTCGATTCCGAGTCAGATTTTCCGTTGATCTTTTCATTCTATATATCTATCATTGCATTGTGCAGGTCTGCAGAGATCCAAGATGGGGCAGGTGTTATGAAAGCTATAGTGAAGATCCCAAGATTGTCCAAATGATGACTGAGATCATCCCTGGTTTACAAGGAGATGTCCCTGCTAATTTTCAAAGAGGCACCCCTTTTGTTTCTGGCAAGTAAGAATTGATTTGCCAGGCCTAATGCGTCATTTTGTTTTTTGTACCAAGCATACACAGATTCTTCAGCTCTATCTCCTAATGAAGTCTATATTTTGCCCTTTTCTGACTCCATGTAGAGACAAGGTTGCAGCTTGTGCCAAGCACTTTGTTGGGGATGGTGGCACAGTCAAGGGCATTAACGAAAACAACACCATAGTTACCCATAACGAACTCTACAACATCCATATGCCTGCATACTTGAATTCACTTGATAAGGGTGTTGCAACAGTCATGGTATCCTATTCGAGTATCAACGGCGTAAAAATGCATGCTAACCGTGATTTGGTGACGCGTTTTCTCAAGAGGAAACTCAAGTTCAGGGTAAGACACAGATTCTGGCAGATCAAGTAATTGAATTCATGCACTTGAAACATTGTATCATGTATTGTTGCCTGTAACTTTCAGGGTTTTGTCATCTCAGACTGGCAAGGAATCGACAGGATTACCTATCCACCTCATAAGAACTACAGTTACTCTATTCTAAAATCGGTTAACGCTGGCGTCGACATGGTGTGTTACTAGCCATTGTTCTCAGAGATTCAATGCTTGGATATTGATGTTGATTTCACCTAGGAGTGGGTATCTGACATAACTAGGTTTCGTATGATTCAGGTTATGGTTCCTTACAACTACACAGAGTTTATTAATGGTCTGACCGATTTGGTTAACAAGAAGGCCATTCGCATTCAACGCATAGATGATGCGGTGAAAAGAATCTTGAGGGTCAAGTTCGCAATGGGTCTCTTTGAAAACCCACTTGCCGATTACAGTTTCGCTGACAAGCTTGGAAGCAAGGTGAGTGTGGATTCAGCCAGGCGGCTGAGGCCAGCGTTTTTCATTAGCCACTCCCCTGAAAATGATTCTGAATGACCAGAATGGGTTAATTATATCTGCTTTCTTTCTTCAGGAACATAGAGAAGTAGCCAGAGAAGCTGTGAGGAAATCCCTTGTTCTCTTGAAGAATGGAAAATCTGCTAAGAGCCCTGTGGTGCCTCTACCCAAGAAAGCAAGCAAGATCCTTGTTGCCGGAACTCATGCTGACAATCTTGGCTATCAATGTGGTGGCTGGACGATCAAATGGCAGGGACAAGAGGGAAATAACCTGACTGCTGGTACATAATAATCTCAACTCACTTCCTGTTGAAATATCGTAAATTCAGAATGGTAGGCAGATGCATGATAGAATTTGTGACCCTTGAGCAGGCACCACCATCCTTAAAGGCATCCAAGCTGCCGTTGATCCGAGCACTAAAATAGTCTTCAAAGAGAATCCTGACAGTAAATACGTGAAGTCCCAGGGCTTCTCCCATGCCATTGTTGTTGTGGGCGAGCCTCCATATGCAGAGACAGCAGGCGACAATCTGAACCTGACGCTCCCAAATCCTGGCCCGGAGATAATAAACAACGTCTGCGGGGCCGTCAAATGTGTTGTAGTCATCGTCTCCGGCAGGCCACTCGTGATTGAGTCATATGTTCCAAAGATAGACGCTCTTGTGGCCGCGTGGCTTCCAGGAAGTGAGGGCCAAGGTGTTGCTGATGTTCTATTCGGCGACTATGGATTCACTGGCAAGTTGGCTAGAACTTGGTTCAAGAGGGTGGATCAGCTTCCAATGAATGTTGGTGACAAGCACTACGATCCACTCTTCCCATTTGGCTTTGGCCTTGAGACTAAGCCATCAAACTAGATTCTTCCCTCCATCTTCTCCATTCAAGCCGCCAGCATTCCTTGCAAAATAAATCATAGTAGTTGATCCCATTGCACTTGTCTCTCAATACATTTTTTTTTTTAAAGAAAATTGAAATTTGGCCAAAACTTGTATAGTGAAGATTAAAATTGTGTAACCATGTAATTTCTCGCTAAATAAGTTTTGATTAACGATACCACTATTTTATACATTACAAATTAATAATAATAATAATAATAATAATAATAATTTAATTTCTTATCCAACCAATAATAATTTAATTCAGGAATATAGTGATTTAATGGGTTTTTTTTTTTTTAAATCTCGACTTGCATCCTGTTTGACATTGCGTTCTAGGAGTGTTTATTTTTTAAAAAAATATTTTATTTTTTATTTAAAATTAAAAAAAATATTGTTTTATATTATTTTTATATGTTGATATCAAAAATAATTTTTTAAAAATAAAAAAAATATTATTTTGATATAATCCTGAATAAAAATACTTTCAAAAGCAATTTCTATCACACTTTTAGACATGCACTTAGTTTAAACTTTTGATTGCTTGAGTCTCTTTAATAACTATAATCATATCTACTTAACAAAATAAACTATCTAGATTTCTATTTTATTTATCTAAAGAATCAGTTTTATATTTTTTACAATTTTTTTCTTTGTAAATAATATATATTTTTATTTTAAAAAAATTATGTTAACATCAATATATCAAACACAGTTCAAAAATGCTAAAAAAACTAATTTTAAACAGAAATATACTCCATTAATCACCACACTTATTGTATTGTTAAGATTTTTTAGTGGGCTAAACATTATATTTAATATTTTTTACACTAGGTTTAACAATAAAAAATCTCATCATGTTAGTTTTATTCCACAATTCACTTATATTATAAATTTTCAAAAATAATATAAATTATATTCTAGAATTTTATCTATCAGCATGAGATTTTAGGTAAAATAGTTCCTTAACATGGTATCAGAGTTTTTTTGATCCAACAGTAACGAGTTTGAATCTCATCATTCCTATTCTGTTTGATAAAAAAAGTTAAGAATAAAATAGTATGGACTTGTGCAAGTTTCAAGTCCAAAGAATTTTTACTTAATGAAATATATTAGAGAGTAATATAAATCACATTCTTAAACTTTACCTATCAACTTAAATTTTTAAATAAGATGATTCTTTAACTATATATTTATATTTACCAAAGAAATCTCTAAGATTATTAAATACCTATAAATTGCATCGTCGTTTATCGATCCAGCTTCCATCACCAATCACCAATTTGAGATAGCAACGTGGTCACGAATAACTGTCACACGATCAGACTTCTTAATAACGTTAAAGAGCACGCGCGCGCACCAGATTGCCACATCCCTCTCACGTCTGTCGAGAAAAAATCCAGCCCACCTCCACTTTCACTTTTTGGGTAAACTACATCTTGATCCTCCAACTATAATATATGTTTCTATAAGGACTCCCCTCAGCCACAAGTTTCAATTACACCACAGGTAATATATCCTCCAACTTGACTGTGTAGGAGTGTAATTAATGTTGGTTTTAAAAATATTTTTTTATTTAAATATTTATTAAAATAATATATATATTTTTTAAAATTATTTTTTCTATCAGCACATAAAAATAATCTAAAAATATATATAAAAAATCTAATTCAAAGTAAAAATTAAAAATATATTTTTAAATTTTTTTAAAATATAGTGTCAAACATGGACGAATTCATGCAATACTATTTTTTTTCTTTTTTTACCACTAAATTATTTGTTTGTGATAATATTGTTCATAAAATTATCTTGTCAATAACTATCAAATATAAAATTATTAAGACTTTTTATTTTTATTTTGTTAAAGACATAATTATTTTTTATGTGGAATTTGATTAGGATTTTAATTATCATATATCATATAAATGATAGGTATTAGGTGTCATTTAGATTTTTTGGATGTGCATTTAGTTAGTAAAAATTAACACTAAATTTTTTTCCATGTGGATATACGATTTTTTTAAAAAAAAATTAGTAAAAAACTCTGCTCATATATTACTATAAAAGAATAATATAATAAATAAAATATAATTTTATGGTACATGTGCATTTAGTTGGTAAAAATTAACACTAATTTTTTTTCATGTGGAAATATGATTTTTTCAAAACAATAATAAAAAAGTCTACTCATATATTATGATAAAAGAATAATATAAGAAATAAAATATAATTTTATGGTACATATGTTATTACATATAATTAAAGGATATAAATTAAGATATATTTTTTTTATAAATGTCTCTTCATAAAATCTCTTAAAAATATTCTTCTTTAATATTTAAAACTTTGAATGTTAAAAGTGTCGATCCACTTGAGAAGTCATTGGAATTCTTGAAACCGAATAAATAATGATAAGGTCCAAAATGAGATAACCAAAAGACTTTAAGGTTCAGAATAGAACTTTACTCAAAGAAGAAGAAACCGCCCAGCACAGTTACAACCACAGCAAAACCCAGTGGTACACGTTCCACATTCTTCTTCTCCACTCTCTGTCTCTTGCTAACACTAAACAGACTCTCTAGTCTCAAGTAATCTCCCTCCCTCCCTCCCTCCCTCTCTCTCTCACTCCCACACACGCACACACAATGCGCTTGTTTCATCTTCTCTTGCTTAGGTGTTTGGTTGCTGAGAAAATCAATGCAGCAAGAAAACAAAAACAGTAAAACGTTTGCGTTCTGCTTATTTTATTCTCTACGCTAATTTTTTATTACTATTGAAATGCTGGAAGTAGTTGCATTGGAAATGCTGCAGAGACAGCAACCAAACGTAAAGCAAAACGAGATTCTGTGTATTCTTACTCTTCGAATAATTAGGTTCATAGAAGCTAAGGTCTAGGTTAGCTCTTTTCCTTTGCTTGTTTGGTTGATGAGAAAGTGCAGCAAGGAAAGAATAAGGAAAATTGTTGAATGTTTGTGTTCTGCATATCTTTCACGCTCCTTTTTTTTAAATGCTGAATGTAGAAGGTTATTGGTTCGATTTTCTTACTGTTTCCTTTCCATTTTCTTAGCAACCAAACAGATCATAAATAAGAAGTACTAATTTCTTTTCTTGTTTTGTAAACGATCGTAGAAACTTAGCTGAATTTTATTTCGTTGTGTTTTGTTTCGTTTCCTTCCTTTTATTTTGTGGTGTCGGAAAATGGAGGCTATGGCTAGGATTTTGATGGAGATGATGGGGATAATGCTGTGGTTAATGGTGCTAGTAGCAATGGCAGTAGGAGAGAATGTGAAATACAAAGATCCGAAGCAACCAGTAGCAGTTCGGATTAAGGACTTGATAGGTAGAATGACGCTTGAAGAGAAAATTGGTCAAATGGTTCAAATTGATAGGTTGACAGCCTCTCCGGATATCATGCAGACTTACTCCATTGGTAATCTCTAAAACTCCCCTATATTGTTTGCTTTGCGTTAAATTTTATCGGTGTGGTGCTATTTACAGTTTCTTTGAAAGCTGTGATATTCACAAATTGTAGAGCTTGTGCCTAGAGATGTTGTGGACAGGTGTTGCGCTGGCATTGCTGGTTTTGTAAATGGTGATGTTTTGTTGTTCCTGTTTGATGGGATAGTTATTTTATGATGGTATTGAACGGGAATGATTGTGTGCAGGCAGTGTTTTGAGTGGAGGTGGGAGCGCACCACTTCCTAAGGCCAGTGCTGAGGAGTGGGTTAATATGATAAATGGGTTTCAGAATGGGTCGCTGTCTAGCCGATTGGGGATTCCAATGATTTATGGCATTGATGCTGTTCATGGGCATAATAATGTCTTTAATGCCACAATCTTTCCTCACAATATTGGGCTTGGAGCTACCAGGCAAGTATAAATTTTATGTTCCTTGTTTATTGATTCTCTCACAACAAGAACTTTGTGCTACAGAGTCATCGATTTCACAAACTGCTTGTAGGCTTTAGTTCAGATAACATATTTTAGTGTATGTTTTATGTAAAAGAAGTCTTCCACTTTCTGTCTCTTTGGTTTGTAAGAAGTGCTAACAAAAGCATGTACATTAAATTCAACGTGCATTGTTCAACATATCTTTTGCATTCTTGCCGAAGAGCTAAGTGATCTACAGTAAAACTTGTTGGTGGTCTCACACATTGGTTTCCTTTAGTTTGGTTTAACTTAATTATTCTTAAGTCTTCTGATCTTTGGTTCAATCAATTTTAATATTTTTTTACTGGAAAGCACCTGCACATTTATTATAGAAGTTCATGCTGGCCCATTAATCTGTGTTGACTTTATATTTTATTGGACTTCTTACATACAGGGATCCTGACCTGGTGAAGAGGATTGGAAGTGCAACTGCTCTTGAAGTTAGAGCAACAGGAATTCCTTATGTCTTTGCTCCATGTATCGCTGTAAATAACTATTTGCACTATCAGTTCTTAAATCTTTTTGTAGATATTAAGTAGTGAATCAAGCAGTCTTTCATGCATTTTTCATATTAATTTTGTACTTTTCATGACATCTACTCCGAAGGTTTGCAAAGATCCAAGGTGGGGCCGGTGTTATGAAAGCTACAGCGAGGATCACAAACTTGTGGAGGCAATGACTGAGATCATACCTGGTTTACAAGGCGACATCCCTGCTAATTCTCGGAAAGGAGTTCCATATGTTGGTGGAAAGTATGTACCTTCAGAAGTTGAAACAACCATCATGAATAAGCCTTATCAATGTCCTTCAAATCACTAATTTTGCTTCTTTTATAGTTCTGATATCCAAAAGAATTGGCATATTCATGTCCTGGCTCTTAGTTTTTAGTAACAGCACCCACATAAATCAGTTCTCAGCACTTGTAGTGTTTAACTGATGTTATTCTACAAGACTGAACCAGAGCACTTCAAAAGAAGCATATCCCCTCCTTTTTTCTACCCCTTCTCTATTGTTGCTCTACCTATATCAACCTGCATTTATGCTCAACTGTTCTAAACATGCATTTGATTTGTCTTTTTTGTTGTCCTTATGATTTTTTTTCTTTAACTTCTTTTTTTGTAGGAAAAAGGTTGCAGCTTGTGCAAAGCACTTCGTGGGTGATGGTGGAACAACCAAGGGCATCAATGAGAACAATACAGTTATCGATAAGCATGGGCTATTCAGCATCCACATGCCTGCCTATTCAGATTCAATCATCAAAGGTGTTTCAACTGTTATGGTTTCCTATTCCAGTTGGAATGGGGAAAAGATGCACGCAAATCGTGAGCTAATAACTGGCTTCCTCAAGCACACCCTCAAGTTTAAGGTCAGGTTCACATTTCAATTTCATTGCTCATTGAATCTTACCTTTTGCAGTTAGTTTTGTAAAGAATGCCAGCATCCACACTTACAAATTGTGGCAAAATTGTATATTCTTGCAATAAACAAGAATTTGGACATAGGTTATACAGCAATTCTTGGAACCTTCAGATTCCAATGCCCATCAAAGATTTTTACATTGTACCATGGGCGAAATCTCAAATTTTGGCATTTGAGACTATTCTGCTTGGTGCATGGCCCAGCTCATAATTCCACTCCTTTGCATAGAGGCTGGCTTTGCCTGGAAGTCTCCTCCAACACCTCGCCATCATGTCTTCAAATTTTTTTGAAAATAGTAGCATTGTTTAAGCCTCAAATGTAAATGCACCTGCTTGCTTAAGTATTATTGTTTTGGCTTCATTTCAAATTAACCATTTCTAATTGTATTTGTTTTTGTGCTGATTCTTTGGCTTCATTTTCTGGCAAGTTTTCAATTCTTTAATCCATTTTATTACTTCAATTTTTGTTAACTGCCCAACATCATTTCTGATAAAGGATGGTTAGCCATCGTTTTAACTCCAATAATAATAGTAGGGATATCATGATCAAGAGCATGCTACCAGCACTGCTTGTCCATTCATCTTTCTATGATGCCCTGAGCAATATGGAGAGCATTATGCTTGATTCGTTCCGGATAATGAAAGTGACCTTTGGGATCCTTTTGGCAATAAGCTTAACATCACTGTCTTTTCCATGGTTTTTTTGGCAATAAACTTTGCTGTTGCAGTTGATCTCATGCTCCATGTAGATTTGGTAATTTAACCATACATATGCAACGTGAACTTTGGTACACAGGCTAACTGCTGTTGCTGTCTTGATCAACTTTCAGGGTTTTGTTATATCAGATTGGCAGGGTATTGACAAGATCACTTCACCACCACATGCAAATTACTCATACTCTGTCCAAGCTGCAATCCAAGCTGGCATCGACATGGTTGGTCGCTAATGTTATGGGCATTGTCATTTAAGATTGAATTCCAGTGAACTCATCTCTGCTCTGCAGAGATGCGCGAGAGTGAATAATTCTGAAACTTGGAGTTGTGGTTCTCTTTTTTCAGGTCATGCTCCCTTTCAACCACACAGAGTTCATTGATGATCTTACATATCTGGTCAAGAGCAGTGTCATCCCAATGGATCGCATTGATGATGCTGTGAGAAGGATTTTGCTTGTGAAGTTCAACTTGGGTCTCTTTGAGAACCCTTTAGCTGATTTCAGCCTTGTTAACGAGCTTGGAAGCCAGGTAAGTAAATCAAATCATTGCTTAGTATCTAGAGTCTCTTTATTCAAATTGGCCTTTTAATTTAGAGATTTGGCACCCAATGCTTCAAATGTGGAAAGACATTCAAGAAAGTTCTCTCTTGCATGCTCAGGTGACATGCATCTTCTTTTTTGCACAAATTACCTTACTTTCCTCCCAAATATAGTTCCCTTGTCTGATTACCTGGTTGATATGCTGAGAATAGTTTTGAAATATGGTGCTATGAATGATGAACATCCTTCTACTTACCCAGGCACATAGAGACTTGGCTAGGGAAGCTGTAAGGAAATCACTTGTGCTGCTGAAGAATGGAAAAAACGAAACTGATCCATTACTTCCACTTCCCAGGAAGGTTTCTAAGATTCTAGTAGCTGGTACGCATGCTGATAATTTGGGCTATCAATGTGGCGGGTGGACCATTCAATGGCAAGGATTTAGTGGCAACGAATACACCAGGGGTATGCCTTGTTTAATTCGCTGTTACAGACTGCAACATGAATCCCTCGCTTAAAAATATATTATGTTTAACTGTCTTATTCTCACCTACTTGGACATGTTGAAAAATTCTTCATTTATTTACAACATAGATGATGCTTCTTTGAAATCATTTGATGGAAAGTAGCTCCACTAATTTAGGAGCGCTCTCAAACTTTTATTGTAGTTGCAAATAAATGTTGTTTTATAGAGTCATCTAAGTGAGGATATGAAAGGAGGTCACCATTAAATTGTGTTCCGAGTCTCATCCTTCTGTACAGTGTAGAAAGGTGGGGTATATTTTCATTGTTTTTTCTTAAAGTTTGAAAACTTTATTGATGGTTTGGCACATGCCGAACATCTAATCTAAGGTCCTATGATATCCTTCAAAGAATTTAGGAAGAGCGCATATCTACAATGGTCTAGAGTATCATTTTTTTTTGTGGTGATCCAATTCATCCAATATCCTCTTGTATGCTGTGTGATGAGATCAATAAATTTTACACTTCACCTTTCATGTTAGGAACCACCATCCTTGGTGCCATAAAATATACTGTTGATCCAAGCACAGAAGTTGTGTTCCAAGAGAACCCTGATAGCAAATTCATCAAGGATAATCATTTTGCGTATGCCATCGTCGTTGTGGGTGAGCCTCCATATGCCGAGACTGCAGGAGACAGCATGGACCTTACAATGATAGATCCAGGTCCCAGTGTCATCAGCAATGTTTGCGAGACAGTCAAGTGTGTTGTTGTCGTCATTTCTGGCAGACCTATTGTGATTGAACCATACCTTTCCTCAATTGATGCCTTAGTGGCAGCATGGTTACCTGGCACGGAAGGGCAAGGCATCACTGATGCCCTTTTTGGAGACTATGGATTCACTGGAAAACTTCCAAGAACATGGTTCAAAAATGTGGACCAACTACCAATGAATGTCGGGGATCCCCATTATGATCCACTCTTCCCCTTTGACTTTGGTCTGAAGACCAAGTCGGCGCCAGACATTGTGGGGAGGTAAGTCTAAATCACTAAATGTTTTGAAATTTTAATCTGTTTTTCAGAATAAACTTCCATCTCACTTTCTTTTCGATCATCTGTCTAGTAGCTTTTATTATCGAGTACAAAAAAGACGAAACTTGCAGGCTACAAAATAAAACCTGTATTTTATTTTTTTGTATGGATACATACCTATTAAAACCCTCAATGTTGTTTGTCTGCAGATCAACCTCAGCTGGAATTATTGGGAGGCCATATGCATTCTTTCTGATGGTTTCTGTCATTTTCAGTTTATGTTTCATAGGTATGCTCTTCACCTGACCTCCCACCAATACCATTTATTTTTCAACGAGCCGATCCTCTCTCGTCAACCTTTATTATGATTTGTCTCCCAGGTTCCTTGATTAATGAAATCTTTTGCCAAATTATGACAGGCTAAACCCAACGTAGTGAGATATTGGCAGGAAGGAGGCTTCAAAAGTAACGAACATGATTTGTTTGTCGATTAAGCTGCGATGGAAACGTTAAATGCTCTGCTAGCATAGAGAGGGATCTTCTTCACTTGTAGCATGGAAGACAAGCAGCCTTTCCGATTCTTGTTCCGCTCTTTCCACTTTCTTTTCCTTTTTTAGAAAAAAATGTAAAGATGAACATTGAAACCTTGAACATTTTTTCTGAAATTTGCAAAGGGCTTCTATTCTCTCTCTTCCCACGTGAGAGTTTGTTAAGTTTGATTTTAAAAGTATTTTTTTATTTAGAAATATATTATAATAATATTTTTTTATTTTTTAAAAATTATTTTTGAAAATGATTTAAAAATACTAAAAATTTTTAATTTAAAACAAAAAACAAAAAATAAAAATTTTAATTTCAAAACACAATTACCTGTATCCCATACGTTTTCATAATCTCATATTAGTTGTCACAAAGTCAATGATCCATTTGCATTTGATAATTTACTGGGAAGCCCAATTACGTTTTTCAGGGAGCCCAATAGGAATGAGATTAGATTTTACCAGTAGCAGTTTCCCTGGGCCTAACGTCAATGGCACAGAAGTAAGCCCAATATTAACATGAAATCAGGATGAGGACTGTTAAGAAAGAGAGAGAGAAAAAACCCGAATCACACATATAAGTTGCCAGGAAATGGATAATTGGAGTAATTATCTAAAACTCCTTCAATAGGTTTGAGTTATATAAGCAAAATTCGGGCCACTTTGATCATTTGGATCTGGTCAAAAATATTCTTAAGACTAATAATGGGTTTGCAATTTCTCAGACTTCATTTCGGTTATTAATTAACCTCCTAATTCTCATAATTAACCTACTAAGTTAAGAAAATCTAAATTGACTACAACTAATCATTTGAGTTGATGATTATCATAATTAACTCACTAAGTATTCATATAAAAATATCTAATTTGACAACTAAGAAATCCTATTGAAATTTAAAATGCGTGCAACTAATCATTTTCATTAATAATTATTAATTAACCTCCTAAGTTGAGAAAATTTAAATTGACCACAACAAACCATTTCATTAATAATATCATAATTATTACTTGACCTTCTAAGTAATCTATTAAAATTTAAATTTGACCTTTAAGGAAGACTATTAAAATTTAAAATGGGCGCAGCTAATTATTCTCATAGATATCATTTAACCACTTAATTTGTATGAAATCTAAATTGAACACTATTAATTATTTTATTGATAATATCATAATTATTGTGGTTGATTTGCAGGGGTAAGTATTATTTAAGATTTTAAATTATATTTATATATATATTGGTAGGTTACGATGTTAGTAATAAAGTAATCTATTGAATTGTGTAATTGAGAACATCATAATTAGATTATAGGGTTGTTTGCTATTTTCTGGATTATTTTAAAAAAAAATAATAAAAAATGAGGGCCAGAACAAGGTGCATTGCCCCCAATCTTCTTCCTCCATGGTGGTATTTCTTAATCAGCCACGGGGACATGCCGGCTGTAATCTGTGACTCCCTTTTAATCATTGGATGTAGCAACCACCAGAAAATGCCATTAACAATGATAATTGATTCTCCACTGGAATATCATATACCCATTTGGATCATGCTTAGATCCTAAATTATATATTGACGCGATCATAGGACAGCAAACAGAGCTAAAAGCCTTTCTTTATATATGTGATTTCAAGGAGACAGGATAGCATAAGATCATGAGGATCCAGTGAACAACTTAGCAATGACGGCACCGATTTCACAAAGACGTTTTAAATCACCATTCCTGCTTCCTAAAGGTGGCGAAGAGATTCCCCTGAAAGCATTCTGGCAATGATCAGAAGCTTTAGAAGCAACACCTGCCAATTTAGCCAACCCGAAAAAGGTCTCCGAGTTCAAGTCATTGTAGGCCTCTTCTAGTTTAGAAACTGCCCGGAGATAATCATGGCTGCATATTCCGAGACGGGAATGGTAATCTTGACTGGAGTTATTCTTGAGCAGCTCTGCTATGTAGTCTCTGGTGCTGTTTGCATTGGTGTATGCTGCTCCAAAGGCGATGAAAGCCAGTGTGTAGCTATCAGCTTCTGGGGTGCGTGGGTCGGAATAAAGAGTTTCAACACAGAAAGTGTAATTTGATGTCTGGTTGCAGACCTTGTCTACTAGCCTAGTTGGCTCATCAGTGGCTGCTGGGGAAGCATGGATGAGGATGAAACAAGCTAGGAAAGCAAGAGAGAGATAGGGGAAAGAGAAGGAATGAAATCCAGCCATTTCTTTCTGATACTGTAAGAACTAATGAAAGATGGAAAGGACAACTTGTGTTTTTAAAGAAAAAGATTGTGAGATAAAGGGGAAAGAAACAAATGAGTAATGTCCTTAAATGCTTTACCATCCTTGAAATTACCAACAATAGCTCAAATTCTTACAGGAAAACCCTCTTATAATCTACGTAAGAACATGGGAATACCTCATAAAAAATTCTCATTGATGAAGTAACAGAGGTATAATAACAGAACAGGCTAAATGTTGAGCATTGCAAGAACCACTACATATCTTTTTTACTGTCCTAATGAAACCCTAAGTTTTCTGAGTGAAAAGATGAATAAATGCAGGAGAAACCCAAGATTTGGGCTATCCCATGCACTCTTGTGAGGCGAGGAATCTGGCGAGCTGGACAGATATGATCGCGTATTAAAAAAAGAGAATAGTATCTCCACCCAAAGAATAGTGGCTTATATTTAATTTTATTCCGTAAACTTTTTGTTGGGCAAAGAATCCAGCGAGCTGGACAGGTTTGACCACGTTTTCAAAACGAAGTTAGTTTCTCCAACCGAGCTGAACAGGATCTCATATTTTATGACAACCATTGTCCTAGCTATAATTTTCTGAAACAAGATGATATCCCCAGATACACAACTAGCTTAATTTTGAGGCGTGTTACATGACTGTTGAAACTGACAGATACTTGAGATCCTTTCAAAGCTCCATCCTAAGATAATGTAGAAAACAAAAGTTTGCTCACCAATCCGGCAAAAGCTTCCTCAAATTCCTCTCCGATGAAATCAGTTATAAACCATTTGAGGAAGCTTTTGCCAGATTGGTGAGCTAACTTTTCTCCGATGAAATCATTTATAAACAATTTCTCAAGGGCAGTGAGGTGTTGAGGTTGATGTAGTACAATTTTTAGTTTATCTCATCCATATATCCTTGGTAATTTGAGGGTCCACTCAAGCGTTGGATTGAATTTATATAACTTCTGTAGGGAAAGCCTCCATCTCTTTTGAGAAACCTTTGATGCGTTGGGTGAGGTAGCCTAAGCAATCCTATGGGAAATGAGTCAAACTGTAATGAGCTTATCAGATGATACAATGGATAATCTTTGAAGCGAAGACAATTCTTGTAAATTATAAACATTACATTAGATAGGCTCTTTGCAATTTATTATTGAAAATTCCTCTAGAGATGCGCAGCATTGTAGTCCCTCTTGGAAGAGCTCTTAATTTCAAATTCCAAACCATCAATTTCTTCGAAGAATATTTAAATCCTCGAAAATCACAAGGAATTGAGATCATCTCGGTAGTTTCCATATTTTAAAATCCACCAGAGTTATGCAGTGTTGTGCTCTTGGAATGGATGGATGCCAACTTCTCACCATCCCATATCCTAAAAAATTGATGAGATGTGAAGCAATGAAATTCATGATCTATATTTAGATCTAGTGCAGAAGCCGATTAATATCTCAGTTCATCACAATCAACAATTTCAAAGATAGAAGACTGCATATCGAATGAATCACCATATAAATATCTTAGCTATGAAAAGTCTCATGGTGCTTGGGGATTAAGTACGAGTAGTTTTCTCCCCAAGTTACAAAGCTGGGCGTTACAAGTTAATATTTCCCTTGCAAATTAATATAACGTAAACCATAACTTTTCTAAATATTATTTTATTTATTTAGACTCGCAAGGATTAATAACAAGCCATTAAAAACGAATGTCCTATTGATTTAAGCCATATTCATCCTTGCTTCTCTAGAAAAAGAGAACAAATGATTTCAAAACAGACAATTCTATTACTTGTAATGACATTCTCAAACTATAATTTTATGACTTGTAGCTATATCAATATTTTGATAATCTTAAGCTTTGCAGTCTATACATAGCAATGTTTTGTATGTCATCATGCAAAGGCCTACGAATGAAAAGGAAATGCCAATAAAGACCAATATACTGGGTCAAAACAAACACCAACCCACCTTGTTTGAAATCTAGAATAACCATGTTGTTTGATCTTTAGGTTCTGAACCTTCTAGCCATGTCTGGTGCATGTGCATCCATGTGAAGCCATCAGGTACCTTGGCCTGCCCAAAACCCATCGTAGATTAATCACTGGTGTAAGGCATATATGATGAAACCAGCAGGCAGAAAAAAAACAAGGCAAATGATATTTAAACAGATAGAGCACCAGACTACTGTTCTACCTTTGAACTTAGCAAGACAGTGGTCAAACAGCCATGCCGTTCCTCCCCTATAATGTAATTTAGCCATGGTCATATGTCAAAGCAAATATAAGAACAGAGAATATAAATGAATCCAACATGATAAACCAAAGGAAAATCAATTCGTACAAAGGCAAAAAAGATGTTTAGATAACCAAGTATTTATCTGACTATAATGAAACCGAAGGTCAAACAGTTCCTTATCTATCAATAAAAGTAACTACATCAAAACATCAGTGCCGATACAAATCAGCAAAAAAAAAAAAAATACACATAAAAGAACCATAGGATGATAGAAAATAAATCTCACCAAATGCCTCCCATTTATAAAACTTCATGAGCCATGTGTCTGAACCAACTTGTTCTGAAGAAACTCGATCTACCCATATGCGATAATCAGTTCCTTGCTTGTCCCCATGCAACCTTGCCATTACATCTATGCAGTGGTTGACTGGTTGCTCAACTCCTGAAGGATGCACAAAAGTACCCAATGGAAACTGAGGAGCAAAGGAAACTCGTTCAGCAGATGTCAGTATCGTTAAAGGATAAAATGAAAAGGCAGCTCCTATAAGGGAAAAACAAAAAAAGAAAGGGCAAAGGCAGAGAAAGATGACACCACCAAACAAAAGTTCAAGCACTCATAGAGTTCAGTTGACAAGACAAAATTTGCATTAGCATGCTCCAGGTAGAATATGTTAATTATGTAAGTCAGGAATAATTAATTTACCACAAATGATGATTAAATGCTCAATTCAATAGGTGTAAATTGATCACAACAATATCTAATCTCCTAAACTAATTGGGAAAAAAAATAAATTTAACTAAGGAAAACAATAATTCTCCCTAAAAGCCATAAAAACTCCTGTATAAGTTCCCCACAACTTCTAATGCAGCTTCAACTCAAAGAATGTCCATAAAATTACTGAAACATTCTGCTGCTATAAATGCATAACAAATGTAGATGTTACTTGAAATTCATTTTTAAAGTAAAAGGAAACGTGTTAAACTTACAAATATTAAATTTGGAGTTTGCATGTTCTTGGCAACTTCTGCACGTCTCCATCTCTCATAGAACAAATAAAACTTCACAACTTCATGACAACTATTGAAAATTTTCACTTTGCATTTCTGAAAGTCTCCAATATCTCTTGGAGAAACATTTGGACCCAGACTAAAATTACCGATGGCTTGTATTATCCCAGCTGCACATCTCTCTGTTGCATGAATTATATTAGGATTGTTCTTTGCATTTTCTGCATGCCACTGCAGCAATTCCTCCTGTGCATTGCTGACCTTCATAATAAAAATACAAATGTTGCCATATGTTAGAGAAAAGGAAAAGAACAACAGGAGTAGCAAATTACAAAGCTTATGAGTATACAAACCATCACACCATATACTTCAGGAACGCTGAATAGTTCAGCATCGTTACCAGAGTCACCGCAGACAAGAGTGTTCACAGGCATCTTTCCATCAACTTTAAATTTTTCAAGCAAATAAGCAAGAGCCTGTCCTTTGCCAGCACCTTTTGGTAAAACATCCAAAGCTGTCTCATTACTGTATATCAGTTTCACATCTAACTGGCCAAGAAGAGATCAAAATTGAATGGTAAAGGGAACAGAATTATTCATATATATGAATCCAAATGCTCTTATAACTCACTGAGATGAAACTGCTCATATCACTATATTAAGAATCAGCTAGCAAATAAAACCTTACCCCACGCTTCTCTAGACGTTCTGATAGAAACCTTATAACTTTCAAGGCTTTAATCTTCTCCACAAAAAAACTCACTTTATGGGGTCGTTGCTCTGTTTCAGACTGCAAAGACCCATTAAAGTTCAGTTTATTAGAACTCAAAATGCACAAAAGTATGGTATCATCATAGTAATTAGTATATGATTTCAGCTCTTCTCCATGAAATAACTGTAATATTAAAACATATGCCCTCTTATAGTCGATTTCTAGACTCAGATGTTAGATATAATAGTCAAAGTCATTTGGCTAAACACCATACCTGAGGGTTAAGTTCTGGAAACTGGGCTGTTTCCTCTGTAACTATTTCCCTGTTCCAATTTTGATTTAAATATTGTTCCCAGTCCTCATCTCTTATCATTGACTCACCATACATAATTTCAGTTCCAACAGACATTATGGATATATCTGGGGTCAACAAAGGTTTCTCCTTCCTCAACTCTTTATAAATTGTGGGTGACCTTCCGGTGGAGAAAACTAGCAGAGAATCTTGACGGTAGTAGGCTTCCCACATGGCATTGAATCTAAGAAGGCCTAGGTTGTCTGGATCAAGATGATCCACCTGCATCAGAAGCCACCACGCTCATGACTAAAGTAACCACAACATGACACTAAGCAAATTTACAAAAAGTAGCCAGCAGTTCTACCATTGTAAAGTCAAGATCTGACACTATCATGAGATGCGCAGAACCATCAAGTCGATCCATAATAGGTCTACCTACTCTGCTAATAAAAAATAAAAAAAAAAAGCTTAAAAGATTAGCAAAATGAGAACTTCATATAATAACAACCAAAAAAAAAAAAAGTCTAAGCACAAGCAAATTTCTAAAGTTCCTCTATTTATATCCCTTGAAGAATCTTGGGATCATAACCACCATCAAGACCAAAATTAAAGTGTGATCATCCTAAACAACTGTGGTACGACAAAGATGAACCATAATGATGACAATGCTAAAAGTAAAACAATGCAAGCAGCACATTTTAACCTAGTAATAGCACAAATTTAAGCTAAAACGTGGCAGCATTCCTAGTAATAGCACAGAGTAATGTTCTTTAAACAATTCACCAGTCAGGCACAAAGAACTATCCTGCTTCATCAAAATTAACCATCGCACAGACAAATTCACTATGTAAATCACTTCCAACAATATCTTTAGCCTTAAGAAGGACATTTTCCGAGAAAGAAAACATGAAAGTCTGTTAAGTGGAATGATTACCACCCCAGATCAGCTCTCTTAATAATCTTTAAAATATTAATGAAAAATTCAAATAACTAGACATTACAGCTACATAGTTTACAAAATTTACCTTCTTCTTCTTCTCTCAACAAATCAAGTACTGAAGTCGAGGTTGTCTCTTCGACAACGAAGTCTTGTCCGACTCATTTTTATCAAGTTAAGAAAAGACGCATCGTCTAGAAAGAAAGTGCCCACAAACGACGTGCGGTTGTCAAAGAGGTTAGCAGACCGCAAACCACTTCTGGCTTCAATCTATCACGTTATAGAGAAACAAATGAAAGTTGGTCCATCAATCATCACATAATTATCAATCAGGTCCTACGCTACGGAAATTTCAATTAGGTTTTTAATCTATCAAATATTCCTCAAGGCTCATGCCTCATCTTTAGAATTTATGACAAATAATTTTGAGAAAAAATAGGTCATTTCGAAGATATTACTACTTTGAACTCTAAGAGCATCTACTCCAAAAACATAATAAAGAGGCTATTAGATAGTCTATCAACTATTACATAATTATTTATTGATTGAGTACTAATTAAAAATAATAATTACATCTTTAATTTATCAAATATCACTTATACCCCATCGTTAAAATTCATAACCAAAAAAATTATTTTAAGAAAAATATATATATTCATTCGAATATGATTCTAGTAATCATTTTTTAGGTTAGTAGATTAACATTAGTTTAAAATTAATAATAATTCTTTTGTGACTTAAGATGAAAATATTTCCACAAGAGGGCTAATTGAGTACTGTCTTGTTGAAGGAGGACTCAATCGAGAATATATTTGTTTGTAGATGTAATTGAAAATTAGGTAATAATTGGGGAAAACTATGTCCTTTGGTCAATAATACCCTCAATCTCTAAATATATAAAAGCACACGTCTAGCACCTGTCTTTCTAGGGTTTTTGTTTCTTTTATTGCAGTCAGGGTGAGAAGTGAGAACTTAGCAGCAGCCGCTTCCTCTATCCTGCTTCCTATCTAGCTCCTTCAGGTATTGTAAGACTTGTCTTTTTGATATCTTTATTTCTTCTTTCAGTAATGCATGTTTTAGCTCAGCTTGTAAAGTTTGGTCCTTTTAGTTTTCGCTCTTCATTGCTATGTTTAAAGTTCTGATTTTTAGTATCTGATTCTTGTTTTATATCATGGATTTGCTTAAGTTTATCGAATGGATTAGAAATTTGGTGTTTTCTGATAAAACCCATTCTGGGACTCCATTGACTTGTTTGTTGAACTAATGTATGATAGTCTTTGGGTGTAAAGTTGGTGGTTTTGTGCCTCAAGTTTAGAACTTTATCATCTGATTCTGGTTTTTGTCAAATGGGTCTTCTTTCTTTTGTTTTCCTCAAGTGGGTCTGGCTTATTTTGCTATTAGAATTGCGAATTCCATGTTTGGAAATTTAGCTGCTGTGGTAATTTTATTGGATTTTGTTGCTATCTAGTTCGTATGTTAATTATTTCTTCTCAGGGTTTGGTTTCTGGCTTTTGGGTTTTCAGATGGTACTATAAATTGATTTCTTCATTATCCGATCCTTGTTTTTCTTGCATGGGTTTTCCATCTTTTCTTAGCAATCTGAATCGTAGATTCAGTGTTTGCTATGTAAGCCACATTTGTGATTTGAATGGTTGGGAGTGGGACTGAGTTTACCTTGCTCTGTTTTTGTTGTAGTATGGATAGTCAAATTAAGCATGCTGTGGTGGTGAAAATTATGGGAAGGACTGGATCTCGTGGACAGGTCACTCAGGTTAGAGTTAAGTTTATTGATGACCAGAACCGTTTCATCATGAGGAATGTCAAGGGACCAGTCAGAGAAGGTGACATTCTTACATTACTCGAGTCTGAGAGAGAAGCTAGGAGACTACGTTGATGGTCCTCTGGCTGCTTAACCACAAGATTCTCATCCTGGTTTTGGTGGTGATCAATCAGGACTATTTTTTCATGTAGTAGCTAGTGAGTGGCAATGGATTTTGTTTACGGTTGGATTATCAGGACTTGGATTCCAGATTTATGAAACTATATGTAAGAATGCTTTGAATGTTTTAAAGTTTGGATTAAGCCCACGAGTCTTGTTTAAATACTGTTTTCTGCATCTTTTAGTCGTTTTACTGTGTTTTAATGCAATGCTTATTGGCTGGGCATGTAGAAGTCCCGATAGTGGGATGTTGACTGGATTTGGCGTCTTTTTTGACCCTGAAATCTAGAATTGCGTCCTGGTGGTGTTTTGTTATTGTCAATTAACAATGGCTTGTTCTTGTGCATTCATTGATGTATTTTGGGGGAAATCGGTAACGGTGTTGAGATTATCCTTCTGCCAAGAGTGTGATTCCCTCGCCGATTTGGTATAGTGTTCTGAACCTTCAGTTTTGGGAAGCTTGACCAGGCTGGGTTATTCCCAAATAAAGAGCGCAAAAAACCCCGAAAGTTTTGGGATTGCTCAGTAGTCACGCCCTGTCGGTGTGGAAGGCACAGCAGGCATGATATTGCCAAGCCGATGCACTCTGCTAGTGTTGAGATGCACAGCAAGCATTGCCAACAAACTTCAAAGATTGCCAAGATAGTTACCCCCGTTACTGTTGCAATTTTTCACCATCCAATACCAACAAATAGCCAGATCCAATGACGAGGTTGTTTACTACCATTGCAATTTTTCTCCAGCCCGGATCTGTCATCTCCACGGTAAAAAGTCTACTTTGACGTTCCCATTTGGTGATGCCATCGATTTTCAACACCCATGTATGTATCATTATTGTTATTATTAACGAGCTATTCTTCAACCTTCAATTGCCTCTCATCCCTCCAACACCAAAACAAAACAATCACATCTATCATTATCACTACCATCAAAATATTAATATTATTTTGAAAAAAAATGCGATTCCTTCATTAACAGATTTAAAATACATAAGGAATGAGAGCCTTCACATCCTGGGGAAAATCCTTGAACTGTGAAAGGTACCATCTCCTCGTGGCATAACTCCTCCCCATCAGGTAAAGAGTTGATCCAATGAAGAAAGAAAAGGCATAGAATGTTTGAGCTGTGAGAGAGATCCCCAAAAGCCCTAGAATCTCAAACAGATAGTGAGGGCAAATCACTAGGTCAAACAAGCCACCCTTGGGAACCTTGTATTCTTTGTCGTTCTTGCTTCTCAGTTTGGAAAGGAGACAATGGTGGTAAAAGTTGCCGATTATTCCTATCATAAACAACACGATCCCTGGATACTTCAAATCAACTGCTGGCTCTGGTAGTCCTTCTGCTAGGTGTTGAGCATAGATGACAAACACAGAGGATGTGAAATAACTAAGAGTGATTGAAATCAGAGACTCAACATCCACTCCCCCGCTGTATCTGTGAATGAATAGCACCTGGAGGACAAAAACATTGTCTGGTTACTATATATGGCATGTATCCTTCTTTAATAGGGATCCAAATCGCTACTCTTGCATGTTATCATATCATATTAGCTACAGAGAGGGAGGGAGGGGGAGATTGATTACCTCAAGTATTCTTTTGAAGAAATGGAAGGTTAGAGTGGATTTGACGAACAAAAACCTGAGATCCTCATTTGGGAAAAGCCCAAAGGAAATAGCACCAGCAAGAAATGATGGTGTGTAAGCAATAAGCATGCCAGTTCTACTAGAGAATTGATTCTGCTTTTTGTTGGACTTCTTTTCACCAATATTCAAGAATTTGGAGTACTGCATATGCTTTCCTCTAATCTCTGAGAGCCCAACATTTCCTAATGACACAACACAGACCAAAGACATCGCTTTAATAAGCAGAGGTGCTGGGAAGAAAAGCCTCGTCAACACGGACTCCATTTTTATTCACTTCCGTTTTCTCAGAAACTTTGAGCAACTTCAGCTAATAGGTACGATATCCAAGAAAAAAGGCAGTTTGCTATGCTAGTGGAGAGGAAACAGACACGTTACAAGGGGTTTCCTGGAATCAAACGTTCGACAGTGTAGACCAGTGAAACATGTGGTTAACAAGTTAGTCGCTGGATTTCTTGGCTTGAATTTTATATAAGTTTTGGAAGGGCTCATATTTTTCATTACAAAACAACTTAAATAGATATTAGGCAATAAATATTTTTAAATTAGGGGAGCAAGTATGATGTTATATTTTTCGAAGATGCATTGCATTTTCATGTTCATATTTTACTTCTCAGTTGTAAAAGATTTTATCTGATTTTCCTTAACTTGAAAATTTTATACATGTAGAAGCGCATTCACTGCTTCAAGTATTTGGACATGGAAATAAGATGTAAGAGGAAGGAATATATTTAGTCTATAGCGCAGTTATTCTCAATCACTTTGTTAGGTTTATGTATATGTTCAATGAGAAAAATATATGGAATATAGGTTTTTTTTCGAGAATAAGGGATTAAAGGGTGTCCTTATATTACCTTCCATGTCAATTGAGATAAATTCCCTTTCAAAATGATATTAAGAAGACATCCCCGTATCGACCTGTTGCATTTTTTTTTATTGCTCCTGTTTATCAGATAGCTATATAATTATTCGGAGTCATCTGTACTTGATTGGTGAAGAATCCTCACAATTGGCTGAAAGTTAAGCTATTTTAATAGGTCTTCTGTGTCTGACTTGGTATGGTGACGCAAGTGCTCCATGAGAACCAAGAAAATCTATAAAAATGGAGAAGAATAATATAAATTATATTATGGAGTTTAATATAATAATTTAAGTTCTTAGATGAGTTGGTTTTTTGACATGGTATTAAAAATTTATTGATCCAAGATCACGAGTTTGAATCTCATTACCCATAAAAATTAAGTACAAAATAATCTAGGTTTGTACAAGTTTCAAATTTAAAGAGTTTTTTCTTGACAAAACTTGAAGAGATTGAGCAAGAAACAGTTGGTTTGTTGAGACATTACAATGGCCTATATTATGATTCACTTGTAGAAGTGGCATCATTTTCTTCTCTTTTCATGATAGAACACAGCTTCCACAAGCGACATCCGTTGTTGATATAGATCACGAAGTCACAGTTCCAAAGTGAAACCTGTTTAACTCAAATTCTATTTTTGAAACATTTAAAAAACGCAAGGAATGATAGCTTTGACATCCTTAGGAAAATCATCAAATTTGGTAAGATACCATCTCCTAGTAGCATAACTCCTTCCCATCAAGTAGCATATTGTGCTTATGGTTGAGGCAAATGAGTACAACGTTTGAGAGATGAAACATATTCCTAAGAAAATTAAAATCTCAAAGAAGTAGTGGGGGCATGCAACTAGACCAAACAGACCACCCTTCGGAACCTTGTATCCTTTGTCATTCTTTGTTCTCAATGAGGCAAGGAGGAGGTGGTGGTAGAAGTTGCCAACAATTCCCACCAAAAATAACACAACGCCAAGATGCTTCAAATCCACTGGTGGCTCAGGAAATCCTTCTGTTAGGCTTAGAGCGTAAATTGTGATTGAGGTAGTTGTGAAATAACCAAGAGTGATAGTGATCAGAGTGTCAACAGCCATCCCTCCACTATATTTGTGAACAAATAGTACCTTCACATCATGGAAAAGAATAACACAGCGTTTGGTTAAGCAGAAAAACCATCCAATGTTGTCATGTGAAATTCATAATCTGTAAAATAATATTAGCAATTCATCAAACTAATCATGTTTATATGATTATCAACACACATTTTGCTGTGCTAGTTCTAGTATACAAGAGAGGATGAGAGAGAGGCAAAGAGCATAGGTGGCAAGTACCTCAAGGATTCTCTTGAAAAAATGCAAGGCTAGGGCTGATTTGACCAACAATGACCTAATGCCAACATTTGGAAGCTGCCAAGAGAATGCAAGAGCAGAAAAGAATGCTGGTGTGTAAACTGTAAGCATGGCAATTATGCTAGATACTCTAATTTGCTTGCTTGTAGATTTGTCAACGTTCAAGTTAAAGAACTTGGAGTATTGAAAGTTCTTGCCTAAACCTTCAAATACCCCAGTAACTGAAAATAATAGACAGGCCACAGACATTACTCTAACAAGCAAGCAAGTCACTGGTAGTGGAAAAGCTATTCTAGACAAAATGAACACCATCATTGCCATAACCGATCTCTCTTTTCCTCTCCGTCTCAAACTTGTGATGTTCTCAAGTGAATGATCCTGTGCTTTTATATTTGTGAAAATTAGAGATGTGCATGGACTGGATTCTAGGCTCTAAGCACAAATATTGTCAACCATGGCATGACAACATCAGTGCTGGCAAAATGAAAATGACAAGTCAACTACTTTCATAAACAATACGTAAAAAGAATTGAACCACCAGGTACAAGAAGAGTAAAAAAACTCAACTTGAACTGTTCTTTGACATAAAAATAATTGGATGCTTATTTCTTTCTGTTTCTTTAATCACTTACCAAAATAATTGAAGTGATGGATTAAAGGATATTTAACATTTTGGAGTATCAGTCTGATATTATGCTGTGTGGAAAGAGACGGAGTGGTACCAACCTCAAGTATCCTCTTGAAGAAATGCATGGTTAGAGCTGACTTGACCAGTAAGAACCTGAGACCAACATTTGGAAACAGCCCAGAGAAAGTAACAACTGAGAGAAAAGCTGGTATGTAAACTGCAAGCATGCCATATCTACTACAAACTGTATTGCTCTGCTTTCTTGTAGACTTCTCAACATTGAAGTTCCTGAATTTTGAGTACTCAAAGTTCTTTCCCAGACCCTCAAACAACCCAAGGACTGAAAATGATAGACTAGCCATGGACATTACTGTTATGAACAGGGAATTTGGTGGTGGAAAACTAACTCTAGACAACATCGGCACTAATCACATAACCCCTCAGCCTGTCTCTCAAACTTTTGAGGTTCTCGAATGAATGAGAGCTGTGTGAACTGTGAGAGGCTGAGGCGTGTCCAATTTGTAAGAACTGGTGGATTGTGTGGACTGCTCTGCTAGGCACTACTTGCCACCAGTATAGTGACACCATTATAGGAGGGTTGGCGATTAATCCAAAGTTAGTTCCATTGGCTTTCTACACGTGGCATCGTGTTCCATTTTTGGCTGATAGTTTGAGGATCGCTTTTACTTTCCAACCACACAGGCCAGACCAGTTAGCTCTTCCACCTCTTTTTTTCAGCCGGCAAAGTAGCATCTACTTGCCATAAAAACCCTAGTAAAAGTTCGCTCGGAAAATAATTCGGGTGCTCATAAATTATTTCTTCCCTGAAATTATTGATATTCTTGTTACAGTAAGATCTTCTTTGCCATTCTGAATCTCAAAATAAAAGTGTTGAGAATATCATTATATTTTATAAATTTTGATATGATAAGTATTTCTATGTGCTTGATATTGTGATATAGGGTATTTTTATAAAATATTTTTCAATTAAAAAATAATAATATTTTTTTAATTTATTTTCAACATAAATATATTAAAATTATTTTAAAAAAATAAATAAAAAGTCAAAATATAAAAAGCATTAAAAAGAAGAAGCACAAGTAGCATGTGGAACAACACAAGTTTGGGCGGTGCCTAATCACAAAACCCCAAAGCCGAAGTGGTCCAATATGGATTATAAAGGAAGCTTTATCATTTATGACCATATTGGATCCGACTCCAGAGGCCCATGTTGTAATAGTAAGCTATCAGATTATTTAAAAAAAGTGGTAGAGGTCGGATTTTTAAAATATTTTTAAATTAGAAATGTATTAAAATATTTTGTTTAATTTTTAAAATTATCTTTGATATTAGCACTTGAAAATAATATAAAAAAATAAAAAATATTTAATTTAAAGTAAAAAATAAAAATAAAAATATATTTTTTTTAAAAAATATATTTAAAATGTAATGTGAAACATGGTTAAAATTGAAGTGCTTTCTTGCTAGTATATATATATTTTTTTATTTTGTTCACTTATATTTTTTTTTTATAACCGGGGTCTCCGGATCACTTTAAGCATATCATGACTGATTCCCAGACTAATTTTTTAAAAAAACAATATGGATTGCTATAATGTTTTCATGCTTATACTTTTTTTTTTCTTTTACTTGTATATTTTTTTATAATCATGGTTTCTGAGTCAACTTAAGTTTTTTTTTCACTTATATTTTTTTATATAATTAGGATTTTCAGCTCAGCTTAAGCGCACCATGACTAATCCCCAGACCAAATTTGTTTTTGATAACCAGAGTGTCCAAGCCATCTTACACACACCACGACTAATGCTCGGACCAATTAATTATTATTTTTACTTATATTTTTTTATTTACTTATATTTTTTTTTATATTTGGGTCAGGTTAGGCACACCACGGCTAATTCCCGGGTCGAATTAAAAAAAAATATGTAGATTGTAAATGGTGTGGGGAAAGCACTATAGCCCCCCACAAATAGCACTGTGAATTGCAATTGTACTTCTCCATTTTAATGTTTTTTTTTCTTATTTTTGTTCTTATACTTTTGTTTTGTTCACTTATTTTTTTTTATATATATAATCAAGGTTTACAAGTCAACTTAAACACACCATGACTAATCATGGACTAAATTAAAAAAAAAAAAACAATACATTTGCTACTGTGCTTCCACGCTTATATGTTTTTTTTTTCCCTTGCTTTCTTTCACTTATACATTGTTTTTATAACTATGATCTCTTATTCAGCTTGAGCTTCTTCTTTTTTTCACTTACATATTTTTTTATAACCAAGATCTTGGGTCCAATTTAAGCGCACCACAACTATTCCTTGGACCTTTTTTATAATCGGAGTGTCCGGGTCAGTTGATACACATCACAAGTTGTATAAATATGTATATACCTCGTATAAGATAAAATCCAAGAGTTGGCTATAAGGGGTATTGGTAATTTACCAATTTTTAATTATATTTTCTATCATGGTGTTATGGGTGTGTCTTTGGACGCGACATCAATTTTCGAGCTTATGCACATTTCAAATGGCGAGTACGGCATCGTAGAATATCTAAAAATATATATTGTTTTTTTATACAGTCATTTTATTGTGTAAAATGTGTTCAAAATAATATCATGGTATCAAAGGTATTTTCATTTCTATGCATAATACAATAATCATAATATCCTCAAATAAGATAAAAATTAAGAATTGTCAGTGGGGGTGTCTTTGTAATTTTATTTTTTTAATGCATAGTAAAATAACTTTTGTAGCCTCAAATAAAATAAAACGGAAGAGTTACCAGCAGTGGTGTTTCAAATATTCCATATTTAACTATACATGTATAAGAAAAAGTTTCACTCTCATTTTATACCACAAAGCTAAACTTATTATATTTTTTAACGGGAGCTGCATTTAATACAAATAAAAACAACAATAAAAAAAATCTAAAATAAAAGCAAAGATGTATAAATACAAATAAAAAATTTAAAACTATCTTTGAAGGATCGAAAAAATCAATGAATCAAAACTAACAAAAAAAAACCAAAATATAAAACAAGAAATTATATATGTTAAAACTTAACAAAAAAAAATTCCTACAGCGAATCGCGGGTTTAAGGCTTGTATTTATTAAAGCATGTTGAATTTTTAGGAAAATCTCTCCAAAAAATAAGTTCTGATGCTCACCTGATCTGATGAATGATCATGCTGGTAGATTTCTTGATTTTTATAAACAAGTGGGAACCAACAACTACAACAATTTTGTTCATAGAAAAAAGCGTTGGAATGTCAAGATCATAGGATCTCTAGTTAAATTAAAAAAAGAAAAAAAAAGTTGGAGAGCTGACATAGCAATCTCTTACAGAGTCAGAAGAAACAGGATGTGAATCTTTTTTCTTGAATCAAACAAGAAGAAGAATTTGACATTCAAAACACACAAGGAACAAGGGCCTTGACATCCTTAGGGAAATCCTCAAATTTGGAGATGTACCATCTTCTTGTCGCATAACTCCTTCCCATCAAGTAAACAATTGTGCCTAGAGTGAAGCACAGGGGGTACAATGTTTGAGAAATGAAAAAGATTCCTATGAACCCTAACACCTCAAAGAGATAGTGGGGGCATATCACATGGCCAAACAAACCACCTCTGGGAATCTTGTATTCTTTGTCACTCTTTGTTCTCAAAGAGGCAAGAACAAGGTGGTGGTAGAGGTTGCCGATAATTCCCACCGAGAACAGCAGAACCCCAGGATACTTCAAGTCCACTTTCGGCTCGGGAAACCCTTGTGTTAAATACTGACCATAGATCATGCTTGAAGTAGCTGAGAAGTAACTTAAACTTATAAGGATTGCAGAATCAAGAACCACCCCACTGGTACTATATTTGTGAACAAACAGCACCTGTGTAGTAACATGGCAGAACAAGCTCAGAATTACTCAAGTTCAAACCCAGTTAGCAACCTATGTTAATTCCTAGCAAAGTGTTTTAAGAGTTTCATGACCACAGATGCATTAATTACCTCAATGGTTCTCTTGAAGAAATGAATGGTAAGAGCTGCCTTGACCAAGAACAGCCTGGGATCGTGATTTGGATAGAGCACAAAAGAAGCGACACCGGAAAGAAGAGCTGGCACATAAAATACAAGCATGCCAGTTCTGCTGGAGAGTTTGATCTGCTTTCTTGAAGATTTTTCAGACCTCAAGTTCCAGAATTTTGAGTACTGTAAATGCTTTCCTAAGATTTCAGAGATCCCAATAAAAGCTTTGATATCTTACGGTCAATCACTCAATTGAAAAAACTCACGCTGGAACAGAGCCAAAACAATGAAAGAAACAGAGGCTTTTGTGATGCTTAAATCACTTCATCATTGTCTGATTTTCTTATTATTTATAGAGGCAAATATGAAAGGTTACGTCCTAAAATACATTACAACTATTACATGAAAAGTTATGTCCATCCAAAGGTTATGTCCCAAAAGAGGTCACGTCTCTTAAAAAGTCATGTCTGTTGGAAACAAAACAAACTGAAATAACAAGATTAATTCTATCATTCTCCTCCTTAAGCTTGTTGTTCTTTATTGATGTCCAGTACACCAATCTTTCCTCTCATCTCCTGAAATTTTATCCTTCCCAGTGACTTCGTTAAGATATCAGCAAGCTGGTCCTCGGTACGAACATGCTGAATTTCAACCAATCCCAATGTCACACAATCTCTTATGTAATGAAAACGAGTGTCAATATGTTTACTCCTCTCATGATGAACTGAGTTCTTGGTTAGAGCAATTGCGGATTGATTATCCATTTTTAGCACCACTTTCTTAGGTTCAGCCTTTAACAATTCTCCTAACAATCGACTCAGCCACACACCTTGACACGCTGCCGCACAACCAGCAATATATTCTGCTTCGCATGAAGATAACGCCACTACTTTCTGCTTTTGTGAACACCAGCTGATCGGATTTGCCCCAAGAAAGAATATCAATCCTGAAGTGCTTTTTCTGTCATTATTGTCACCAGCCAGATCACTCAGTATGTGCTTTACTGCTGCCATGTGTTCCAATGTGGGTTTCTCCATAAATCGACTTACCATTCCAACGGCAAACGCCAAGTCTGGACGTGTGTGCAGCAAGTATCTCAAACTGCCAACAATACTTCGATACAAAGTTACATCTACAGGAGGTTCAAGGCTTTCCTTGTTCAATTTCAGACGAGGCTCCATAGGAATCTGTGTTGAGTTACAGTCCTTCATCCCACATTTTTCCAGCACCTTCTTTGCAAAACCCGATTGCTTTAAGGTGATTCTTGTTGGAGTCTGACACACTTCAATTCCCAAATAATAGCTAAGCAACCCAAGATCACTCATTCTAAATAGCCCTTTCATCTGAGATTTGAATTTGTCAATGTCTCGAATACATCCTCCAGTGATAATTAAATCGTCTACGTATACTCCAACAATTAAATTTCCTTCCTTTCTCGTGTACACCGCATGTTCTAGAAGACACCTCTCAAAACCGAGTGCTTTCAACGACTTATCCAACTTGGAATTCCATGCTCTAGGCGCTTGTCGCAAACCGTACAAGGCTTTATACAGTTTCAGCACCTTATACTCTTCTCCTTTTATCTCAAAACCCGGTGGCTGCAGAACATACACATCCTCCTCCAATTCACCGTTAAGGAAAGCGGATTTTACATCCATGTGATGCACTTGCCACCCCTTTTGTGCAGCGATTGATATCAACAACCGTACAGTTTCCAATCGAGCAACAGGAGCAAAAACTTCATCAAAATCTATCCCGTGCTTTTGAACATACCCCTTTGCTACTAACCTCGCCTTGTGTTTGATTATTCTCCCTTGAGTATCTTTCTTCAATTTAAACACCCACTTCAAACCAATTGGCTTTTGATTTTCTGGTAAAGCAACTAACCTCCATGTTGCATTCTCCTGTATGCTGGAAATTTCTTCTTCCATAGCCTTTCTCCATGCTGAATCGGTTCTTGCTTCTTCATAACTCGTGGGCTCCTCCTCTCCTAGCAAACATAGCCCCGAATAATCCAATTCAATAGGAGTAGTTTTGTCGTACAAACTGTTTAGGTCTCGTTTCCCTCTTGGTCCCACTTCTGATGCCTCTGGATGGATGAATTCGGATGCCCTCTGCTCAACAGGAAACGACACTGGAGTTTGTGCATTTCCAGAACCGAATTCATCTGCTCTGTTGCTACCAGCAAATGTACTCTCAGGCTCGCCAGATTGATAGAACCCTGGCTGTGGAGACGTCATATCAGGATACAGCATCTCTTCCTCAATTCGTTGATGGACAGCTTCACTTGAAACTGCAACAGGAAAATAAAGAACAGTAAAGATATCCTTTGCTGGTCTAGGTTCTGTAGCCGATGAATCAGTCCAGTCCCACTTCTTTTCTTCATCAAACACGGCATCACGAGTCACTACCACCTGTTTTGTCTTTGGATCAAACATCCGATAACCCTTGGTATTCAAATCATACCCAATAAACACCATAGGTTTGCTTCGATCTGCTAGTTTCGGAAGGTGAGGTGTGACATTCTTCACGTGAGCAATACATCCAAAAATTCGCAAGTGTTCAACTCTTGGCTTTCGATTGTAGTAGGCTTCATAGGGTGTCTTGTCAACTAGACTCTTAGTTGGTGCTCTGTTCAGCAAGTAAATTGCCGTTGACACCGCTTCTCCCCAAAATTCGCCGGGAATACTTTTACTTTTCAGCAAACTTCTTGCCATGCCAACCACTGTCTGATTTCTCCGTTCCACGACACCATTTTGCTGCGGAGAATAAGGTGCAGTAAGGTAGTGTTTAATACCATTTAATTCGCAAAAGCCCTTGAACTCATTTGATGTGAATTCACCACCACGATCACTTCGAAAAGCTTTCAATTTACACCCCTTCTCCATTTCGGCTGCAGCTTTGATCCTTTTAAAACTTTCGAACGCCTCGGCTTTGCTTGAGATCAGAACCTGCCACATAAACCTTGTGCAATCATCGACAATTAGCATAAAATAACGCTTTCCCCCATTCGTAGTCGGTGTGATTGGCCCGCACAAGTCTATATGCCACAGCTCAAGAGGGTACTCGGCTCTGAAATTTGATTCAGCAGGGAATGGTTTTCGTTGTTGTTTTCCAATCAAACATCCATCACAAATGCGATCTTTATGATCTATCAAGGGCATGCCATGCACCATTCCATTTTTACCCATGATTTTTAAAGCATGAAAGTTCACATGTCCATACCTTGCGTGCCAGAGCCAAGCTTCTTCTTTGCTCCTTACCAGAAAGCATTCGGGTAAAGCTGGTGCTATGTTAAGCACATATAACCGATTGCTTGACCTCTTCACTTTTGCTAGTAGCCTTTGTAATCTGTCCAAAACAGTCATAACACCTCCTTCAATCACTACCTTGCATCCGTTTTCATCCAACTGACCAAGGCTTATTATGTTGCTCTTCAACATTGGGATGTAGTAGACATTAGTAAGTATTCGATGTTCACCTGTGAAGTCTTCAAGCAAAACCGAACCTCTTCCTTGGATTTTTACAGTCGAGCCATCCCCAAATTTGACTGACCCTGTAATAGTCGTGTCAATTTCAGCAAATTTTTCAATACATCCGGTCATGTGGTTACTTGCGCCGGTATCTAAATACCAAGCCTTCTCTCGGGTGCCTTTAATCTTTGGCACCACCTTGTCTTCATGCAGTAACACATGCTCGTTCTGTATTGAGTGGCTAATAACACAAGTTTCGGCCATCAGTAGTGCCGGTTCATCATCGGTTTGTGTTGTAACAAAATTAGCCCTCTCTCTTCGGTTTGGCTTGGAACAATCTTTTGCGAAGTGTCCAAATTCATTACAATTGAAACACTTAACCTTGGATTTGTCGAAGTTTCGTGGCTTTCGGTCTTCGTTAGTGCGTTCACCATTTCCTCGACCTCCACCATATCCACGCCCACGACCATGTCCTCTCCAGTGACGTCCTCCTCTTTTGTTGTTGCTGAAACTTTCATCTTTCTTTGCCTTTGGGGTTCTTGCTTCCCTTTCGGCTTGGTTGAATAGCAACTGCTCTCCTATACTCTCTGTATGAGATCGCCCCTTCAATCCCTCTTCAAATGTTCTCAAACGCCCAATAGCTTCTGAAACCGACATCGTGTCTATATCTCCAAACTGCTCAATTGTCCCAATGATTTGAAGAAATCGATCTGGAACCGAACTGAACAGCTTTTCAACAACTTCGCTTTCTTCAAGTTTCGCGCCAAGTGATCGGATCTCACCAACCAAGGCAGTCAACTTCATCGAATACTCATTTACGGTTTCTGAATCTTGCATATGCACCTTGTACAATTGTCGTTTCAGTACTTGTACACGTGCCTTCTTGACACGATCTTCGCCAATTCGCATCTCCCTGAGTGCGTCCCAAGCCTCCTTTGCCGTCTGCTTCTCCGCGATTGCCATCATCACGTCATCTGGCACGGCTTGAGAAATGGCTACCATGGCGCCTTGATCTTTGTCGTCGTCTGTGTCTGCACCTTCGATCACTGACCATACTCCTAGCGAACGCAAGATTATCTTCATCTTGACAGCCCATATGCCGTAGTTCGTTTCGCTTAACATTGGATAATGGATCGGGATTGAGGCTCCTCTTGCCGTCGGTTTGACGACTGCAAGCGTCTTAGATTGATCTCCTTCAACACCAGCCATTGCTTTGACAACCTTTGCTCTGATACCAATTGAAAGCTTTGATATCTTACGGTCAATCACTCAATTGAAAAAACTCACGCTGGAACAGAGCCAAAACAATGAAAGAAACAGAGGCTTTTGTGATGCTTAAATCACTTCATCATTGTCTGATTTTCTTATTATTTATAGAGGCAAATATGAAAGGTTACGTCCTAAAATACATTACAACTATTACATGAAAAGTTATGTCCATCCAAAGGTTATGTCCCAAAAGAGGTCACGTCTCTTAAAAAGTCATGTCTGTTGGAAACAAAACAAACTGAAATAACAAGATTAATTCTATCACCCAAGACCTGCTATTGCTACCAGACTAACCACGGACATGACTGAGATGATCAAAGAAGGTGGTGGAGGAAAGAGAACACTAGACAACATGAATCCCATTGCTGTCACTCCTTCCTTTCTGTCTCAAAACTTCGACTCCTAATGAAGGGATTTATAGTAGGCATATCCTGTGTGTGAAGCGAACCTTGTAGTAAAGCATCGGCTAATGTTACCTCCGAATTAAGATGCTATTTGGAATTGAGGTTGCGCACCGGAGCATGGAAAAAAAAATATGATTCTGGTGATTGGTTATAATTGATAAGCTGAAAAATTAACGTAGGCGGTGCTGAGGGTTTTTTTAATTTATTATTTATTATATTTTTTTTTATAAAAAATATCTTTTTAATATTAAAATAATTTAAAAATTAATAATATAATTTTTACCTCATAATTCTAATTTTATTTTAGATAATATTTTACTATATATTATTCTGAGATCGCAGAAGCATTCACATATAGATTTATATTCCATGATAAAATTACAAATAGTTTGATGAGAGAATAAAAACAAGTATCTAATTTACTTGAATTATATATATACTTGAAATTGATTTTCATTAACCTCAAACTGAATCATAATTTTAATCAAATATTTTAAAAATTATTTTAAATTATAATTAAAATATTTTCCATAAAACTGTTTTTTTTTTATTTTAATTATAAAAATAAAAACTATACCACACAAATTTTTGTATACGTGCATAAAGTTATCGAGTGATTCTATACTAGTCTTGATTTCTATGTCGCCAGGTTGGAAATCCCACCAATCATCATGCGACAATGCAGAAGTAAAATTATATTACTTTATAGTAGAGAACGAGGCTTTATTTGTCGATCTGTAATAATCACCTTGCTGACATAACATGTTTTTCTTACAAAATAAGAAGACTTGTACACAACTTGAAACTTATTTTCTGAGAGATATATTTATGATTCGCAAAGCATGGATGCCAAAAGCAACTGGAAGGGGTGAGTTCAATGTTGTCGGCGATATAGGGCAAAGAGGCTGGGTTGGATTTGATAGCTATGCCATTTCAATATTCATTAATTACCCTACTGTGCTCACCAGCAAAGAAAGTGACACTTTTTTTTTTTTTTTCCCGAGGCAGGAGACATGCTTTAATTATAGTTGTAAAAATCGAGAGTTATTTGTAAAATTATATAATTTTATCTTTTAATTTATCAAAAATTTAAATAAAAAAATAATTTATATCAAACTTAATAAAAATATAATAAAATCATATAAAATTATAAAATCATATCGGATGAATCCAATTTTATAATCCCTCAATTTCATTCAAAAACCCTTCTACCCAAACCTACACATCTCACCCTATACACCTGTCCCTAGCCCCGTGCGGCTCACCCCTCTTTTTAAAATAAAAGAATCAAATGCTAATATAATAATATAATTATTATATATTTTAAATTTTTTAAAATCATATATAAATCTTAACTAATAACATTTTATATTTATAATTTTACAAGTTTTCTACCTACATAATTCTAATTTTAATTGTAATTTTATAATTTTTATACAATAAATTTTAAATATAATTTTATGATTCCAATTTTCCTATTCTGACTTCTGATTCTACCTACACTAATTTTAATTGTAATTTTATAATTTTTATACAATAATTTTTAAATATAATTTTATGATTCCAATTTTCCTATTCTGACTTCTGATTCGCATTAAAATCATGATTTGTACAGCCATGACTTCAATGCACTCTTGTCAAACCTTGACTGGCATTGCAGGTGAACTCGGGACCTACCGGTAAGGGGTTGAAAAAGAAGAAAGTGAGGATGGATTCGGAGAGATAGTGCGTTCGTTTCGTTTGCACAGATTCGGGGACAGGTAGACAAGCAACACATTATACATGCGCCTCAAGGGGGCTCTAATACATCTACGGGAATCCACAAAGGGATGCTTGCAAAAGGAAAGACAAAATAATTTTAAAAACACACACGCCTATAACCCCTATACACCCCCACCCCACACACACAACAAAATCTTATATTACAATGGGATTTTAAGGATCGAATGTCATCTACTTCGCCCGAAAGACGAGTGCGTGAGAGAGGTCAAAACTATTGAGGGGGCACGTTTTTATGCCAATAAGTTCACCCTCTCCCTACATGAAAGAATTACACGTTTGTCAAAACCACTATGTTGCTCCGGTTGCAGGGTTGTTTCTTGCTTGGTTCATTTTGCAACAGTTTGTTGGGAATCACGGTCATGGATTCAGCTAATGCGCTGGTTTCACTTCCTCATTGCTTCCTAGTTGTAGATTTTTACTGGCTTCTCAAATGCATGGCGATTCTGTAAAATGAAGTAAAGGTCACCACAAAGCTTGTGAGAGAGAATAGAACTCGTTATCATCTATATGCATGACGATGCACTTTATCTTAGACCATTATCTGCACTTAATAATTCAATTATCAAAAATCGTTTTTTTAGCTTGACCAGCAACCTTGGCTATAAGTTTTGCACTTACTTCTAATTACAAGAGAGCACGTACCTGATTAGCAGCATATGACCTTTTAGGAGCATTGTCAGAATGTTCCAATCCAAGATACTGCTCCCAAGCACCATAAACATCCTTTCTCTGTTCAAACAGAAGATGGAAGAGTAAGAAATTGTCAGAGAAATTGTCATGTCAGTGCCCATGAGAAATGGCAGACAGGCATGTGTGGGTGAGCATGCGCGCGCGAGCAAGAGATAGAGACCTGAAAACGGCTAGACACGATGTCTGAATCTTGAAGGTACTCAGGGCGGCCTAGAGACAAAAAAGCTAACTTCCACTGCACATAAAAAACCAAACAAATATTAGAAATAAAGATAACAAAAGTTTGTATCTACAAAAAGCTGATCCTGTTAGATACGTGGTGAGATATTGTCTCAAGAATGGAAATGCAATGTAACTTCTTGAAAATTGCTACTGGTCTATCATATAAACTGGCCCAGTGATTGTTTTGGCATCAAATGAATACCTTTGAAAATTCTTCATCGGGAACCTGCAATTTTTTCTGTATGCGCATTTTGACTTCAGTCAATGTCTCACCCTCATGAATGACCAGGAAAAATGGTTCTCCGAAATTCTGAACCTGCTGTTAAATATAAACCACAAGAAGTGTTGAAAAAGATATACCAGAGGCGTATATAACTTGACCAACTAAACATGGAAATAATTGATAAATGGCATATGAGAAGAAACACTTGAACGAAGTGCCAACCGAAAAGCAGTTGGAACTAAAATTTAAATGTACTTACCACCTGGTTTTGAGTTGTGTCTTTCATGAAATGATAGACATGAATCAAGCGATCATGAGGACCAAGGTTTTTCTCTTCTTCAGGAACCTAAGGCAACGTGTCACAAAATAGATGCATCATTAATGGAATCCATCAGTGAATCATATCAAGGGACATGCAAACAAAAAAGGGACTGCACAAGAAGAAAATTAGTTCAAAACATGAGAGCTGAAAAAAGATCTGGGAGATTTGTTCAAATTTCTCCTCTTTCACCAAAGTTTTCCTACATCACATTTGACAAACAAGGACTCATTTATCCCATCTCGACCTTTCTATTCCAAGGTTCTACAGGACAACATGAAAGAACAATTCAATCATGAACAGTTGTGAGACAAATTAGAAATAGAAGCTACACTGGCGAACAAACTATTTGGTGGACTCACATTAGGGTCAGTATATATGAAAAATGAAGGAGAATGAACAATAAAACACAAATCTTTCTGCAGGGGTTACTTCAAAGCTTTAGTAATGCATAAGATGGAACATGAGTTACATCTTTCTTTTCATTAGTTATGGACTAGTCTAGAGCATTTGAAAGAAGTTAGAATTGAAGGATATATCCCAGGTGATAGTGTACTGCCGAAATCCATGTTGAAAGGGGTAGTGGTGCGGGCTTAAGCAATTCATAATTCCATGTCAAATTGAATGGTCAGTTACAATGTACCAACAGCCAGAAGCTCAATGTACCTAGCTTACAGATATTTGCAATTCAATTTCACCCACAATGAAGTGGCTTACCTCCTCTGCACGTAGTGTCCAGTACTGATCATTAATGTTCTCGATTTTTTCATTGTGCAGAAAGATCTGAAAAGATGAAGAGGACTAATAAGTAAAATACTGCAAAGATATAAAAGTTGACATAACAGTTTAAAAGAACATGCACGCCCATTCAAACTCCTTAGTGTTTCCTAGGAGATGCATAAACCAACTCTCACTTGAGGTTTAAGCATTATACTCGTGAACATCTAATCACAGCCCATAAGTTACACCACATCAAGTGCTACACCCAGGTTCTCTGACAGGCCATGCAATTGACACTCACATTTTCAACTCAATTGAGATTGTTTCAAAGTAGAACCCCATGTCTGATTAATCCATGAATATTTGGTTCAAAACAAAATTCTGGAACCATCATAAATGAAAATGATGTGAGCTAATGTAGGTTTTTTCTTCATATTATTTGATTTATGTAAATCATTTACCATCCATGACACATGTAAGAACATATTCTAATATGTACATGCATATTATTCAACTCTGATACAAAGGAAATGAGTTTGCACATACATTTTACCTATAATGGCAAGACTTCCACATAATTCTATCACTACATGATTAAAAATATTTCATCCACTTAAAACAGAGCTTGATTATTTCTAAAGAAAAGAAGAGGAAAAAAAGCATAGCACATCACAGGACCCTTGCATCAGAGGACAAACAGCTAATCTTTATAAATGATATTTTTCAAAGCACAGATATTACAGGTTAATACAATACCTTGTAGATCTTGTGATAGAAAACCTCAAGCAATCTAAGTTCAGCATTAGGATGAGACAGCTCCACCTATTCCAAAATAAGGCACATGGTGATATCCTTCGTCCAAAAAGAAAGACACGGAGGAGCAAAAGAAGCAATTGCGAATGAGATTGGTATTCGCATCAGTAAGTGCAGCTTCTGCACAAATTATGAAATAAATCCAGCAGAAAAGGTACAAAAGAGACGTGGATTCAAAACTTCTTTTTGTCCAGAGAGAGTTGCAACCATTTACCTTTGTCTTGAGGTCATTAATGACATCACCTACAGTGCTCTGTTTTGGCAATCTAATGGTATGAATCACTACCTGGGATCATGAGAGGTTCCATGAAGCACAAAAATTAAAATACGCATTGTAATTGCACTAAGAAATCTAATGTTTCATCTTCTGCACTAACCTCATCCTTAGTAGCATGATGAAAAGCAATTTTTAAAGTTTTAAGGCCTTGCAACTCTGGTAGAGGGATGTCCAATACTTCATAGTATAGAATATCAGATGTCTATCAAGCAAAACAAACACAAAAATTCACCTCAGCCATCATAGAAGAGAGATGAAAAAACAACCGCTAGAGATCTAAAATTCTATGAAAAAACAACTGATAGAGATCTAAAATTCTATGGTATACCTGATTGTAGTGCACCAGCATATCAGACAAATGATCCACTCCTCGGTATTTAATGGGCTGGGGTTTAGGTTGCTGGGAGTAACAATTATGAGATGTAAGCCTAATTTTGGATGGGTCATCCAAGCCAAGATGGTGAGCTACTCTTTCCACGACATCATCATAAGTGTGGAGCTTTGAACTGAAATATGAAAGAGTTAGAGCAGACACAATAAAGACTTCAACCAGTTAGTCACATTCCAGGTTAAATTCACTTACAGCTCAAGAAAGAATTCATCCTCTTTTGATTTCTCCAAAGATCGAAAACGTACCACCTATGGATCAGAAACAAAAAACTGACATAGCAGAATACAAAATATACAATATTGTAATATTAGTATTTCTTGAAAATGACAGCGCACGATAAGATAGTTTTAACAATTGCTGTCAAAACTAGCCAGGCCTGTTATATGAACCTAGTGACTCAAGCCAAGGACCCGTTCAGGTTTCTATTCCAATTGTCCAGGACATTCACCAGGCCAAACCAGGTGAACTGACAGGGGTTTAAGTGACCCAGCAAAGGTATCCTAGTGCAACCCAGTCAAGAACTTGCAGATCAACCATAAAACTGGATATAATAATTAAAAAAAGGAACTAAATTGCATTCTTTTCCTTTCCCAAATAAAAGCAAAATCCCAAAGATAACTGAGCTCTGGAAACAAGAAATTCTCCATCACTCATATTTCAGCTCACATCAATCGTTCTCTCTCATTTAGATCTCATCATCAACCCATTCACTATTTCTAAGTTCTACTGCAAGATAGAAAATTGAATTTTATGGGTACAACTAGTGATTTGTTTCAGCATTTGGATTTGTCTCCATTAGATTTCTTACAAATGTATCCAGTTGAGTTAGGTTTTCTATGCCATGTTATGTGTTCCACATTCAGATTCTTCATTAATTCTGTATCCAATGCCTGAAACTGTTCTTGCTAATGGTTTTGGACTGTCATTCTTGTAGCTTGTGACCTTTCCTTCAATAATATGTTCTCTGCTTATTGAAGTGGACCTGTTGTCCAAAAGATCTTGTAATTTCTTTATGCTTAATTCAATTACAGGTCTTGAAAGGGGCAGAAGGGGCTCAAAATTAAAAAATAATAAGAAATTTTTAAAACAGGTTTTATTACCATTTATATTCTTTTTTATTCTTATAATTTGATATTGCAGAATAATTGCTAAAGCCATGTTTTGGTTTCTTTTCTTTTCCCTTTGCATTTACACAGGAAAGAATGAAAATTGCAGACCAGCCAGTTAGAACCAGTTACCCAGATTAATTCTGCCGGTAGGAAATGTGCCATTATACCAATACCAAGCATCCAGCTATTAGAATGGAAATTACCAAGCCCATGGTAGGAAAGAAATCAAAAAAATTTCAACAGCAAAATGTACTGCTCAACAATATAGAAAATTCTATCTTATCAAATCATAGTATACCTGGCGATTGTGCATGTACTCAAGGAAGGAAGGCACATCAGGGTAGCGGCACTGTTCATTGCTTACCACTGGAGGGGGTTTCTGATAGCAAACAATATCTCCATCTTCGAGCTACCAAAATAGCCAGGAGATATGAATACAAAGTTGTAGACATGAAGTAATTTGCTAAAGAGAATTTATTCACAAGAACTTTGCATTAAGAAGTTGATTTTAAGTACCTGACTAGAACGAAAAGTGAGCCTCTTGTCTATGTGTTCGCACATCACATTAGGCTCAAACTTTATCTCCTGAAATAAAACAGGAGAGAGATATTTACTGAAACTAAATTTCAATCCCTTAAAAACATAATAGAGTTAGACTACAAAGTAAATGTAAATGACTAACCTCGTAAAGTTCAATTTCCTGGTCAGAAGCAAAGCCAGCCATTTCATTTAGTTTTGTCAGGATCTCCAACGGCTTGCCGCTACCCTTTACAAACAGCCTCCCTACATACCTGTCATCAAAGAAGTTCAGCAACAGTAATTGGCTGCAATTCCTTACAAAAGTAAAGAGTAAGTGGGAATACCGGAGTTCCTCCTTTGATGGATCATAAAGTTTAAAGAAAAGAAGGATATCCTCTTTAGTCTTCTCAGGTGGAGGAACAGGTCGAAAATCCTGGATTGTCACAGAGATAAGTTAAAGTAAGAAACAAGTAAAATTCATCAAAATACACCTAATAAACATAAAGAATCAATGGAGAAGGATAGAGCACATAACAAACCTGTCCAATTTCTACTTCCAGAAACAGCTTTAGCTCAGCAATATTTGCCTTATTAGAAACCTCTCTCAATTGTCCAACCTACAATGAGTCCAGCCATTATGACAGCAAAAGTGCCCCCAAAAGCTAATGCTACCATAACACAAGTTTAAATTTGTATTGATCTCAACTAATCAAAAGTGCATAAACTTCTACAAAATAGTCAAAAGTTTGTATGCCTGTAGGTTCAAGTAGGACTCGGTGTTTGGGCTTCTCATTTTGGCACAAAAAAGAGATGAAACAAATACAAAATAACACAAAAACCATAAATCAACAAGTCTCATAATTTTTTCTTTGGGGATCATTCACCAAAGCAAAATACAAACTCACAAGAATGATGAAAGAAATGCATCTTTGAAAACCCTAATTCAACAACCACGATAATATTTCCCCAGGCTCTCATTTGAGTGAAATTAGATTTCAATTTTTCATATTTCCGAAGTCACACAAAATTTCATGTTAATGGAAGGGTCTTGTATATTAGCACGTCTTACCTGGAGAATCAAGATGAATGCAATAGCACAGATACATGTTTAGCAATGACAAGGCAAGAGGGTCTGATCAATCTCTACTTACAGATTGTGCTTCCTCCTGAGGAGTCAATGGTCGATTTGGACGGTATGTATGATTTTGTCGCTTTGCCCACAGCCAAAAACGTTGAAATTGCACTGGTATACCAAATTCTTTAGCAACTTCTTCCTGTGAAAATAAATTGGAAGACCATCAGTTAGAGAGACCAAAATATATTTGCAATAAGAATTCATAATTATAAGCGTATTACTAAGAAAACAATGGAAAATAAGATACAAGCAATTTTTGTACCATAAATGAGATAGTGAAGAAGACTGTCACAAAGAAGAGGATCCAAGGACGAATTACTAATACATGGGATGTGACGTTGGTTGGTAATGAAACATGGCATCTGTATGACCCATATAGGCTGTATTGTGTGCATGCTGCTGGTTTAAGCTTTTAGGTTGGATGCTCCATTATAGTATGAAAATTGATATTCCCGCCATTGAGCATTGACACACATGGTGTAAAATTATCTAATTATAACTTGATTTGAATCAGGGGCATAGGAGGGGAAATTAAGAAAAAAATTGTGCTTTATGAAATGAATGCTCCCCAGAATGAACCAACACGCTTCGTTATATGATTTGAATTGAACAATATTCCAGATGAGAGTACATTTGGTGCAGCTGTCAGCATGTTTGAGCACTCAATTGTATGGTTAAAAATTTAACAATATGCAAGACAATAAAACCTTTGGTGCAACTGTCTGCAAGCTTGAGAACAAACTTGTGGATGCAAGTCAATATGTTAAAATTGTGAATTGGGATATAAGACATCGCCAAAAAATGGTTGCAAAAATGAAACTGAAGCTGCAATTTCCAAATATTATCAAAGAAAAATCTGTACCTTGAAAAGGTTAAAGGCTATCTGTTTCTGGATACGGAAACTTCGTACTTTGTCATGATCCACAAGATCAAAATATACATCCTTGCCAATCTGTTCAAGAAGATCCTCACTTTGTGCAACCTAAAGGCACAGAATAACTGAATCATTAACTTATTTTCTGAAAAATATAGATCCTGTGATATACCAGCAAACACAAAGAAAAGCTTTGAATTCATGAATGCATCAGGGCAACAGGCATGTGTTTGTGTGTGAGGGAGCGAGAGACACAACCTTTATTATGGTGTACAAGTGTGCCTCTGCTTTTTCCTTTCTCTTTTTCTCCTTTTCCTCCTGTTCTTTCTTCAATCTTATCTGAAATGAGATATTTGAAGTGCATAGAAAAAAACATTGTTAGTAAAATAGAACATAGAAGCACAAATTTATTGCATAAAAAAAATAATCAACATCTCACCCTGAGGTGCTCGGCAATGTCCTTCTCATCCACATTACAGATTATTTTTTCCTTGTCACTTTCACGAATATACACAAGCATGTAAGCATTTGAGTACTTTGTAAACTTGAAGGGAGAGTTGTTAAAGCCAGGATTTATCTGTGCTAACTGTTTGACAGAAACGAGTTAAAGATTATATGAATGAACTGAAAGTAAATGAAACTAACAAGTATGCTGGAAAATCTCACCTCTTCCTCACCACCATACTGCTCCTCTAATGCCCTTTTGATATCCTCTTTGGTTACCCGCTCATCATCGAATTTGAACCTACATGCCATGAGTTTGAGGCTGTGAGATGAAAGAAACAATCAGACAGCCCAAGTTCAATGCAAAAACAGATCAGTAGAACTCATGTAGTACACGGTAAAGAAGCTGCTTGAGAATATGCTTAAAAGAAAAGGCACAAATACCCAAGTTCAAGAATGCCAGTGAGATGAAAGAGTGTTGGAGCCGATTTTAAGGAAAAGGATATGTACCATCTAGAATCCAGATACATAAGCAATCTCATAGAGTATCATCAAGAATTTTTCAACAAAACCAGGATGGTATGGAATGGGGAGAAAGTGTTGCTTAAGACACTCATTTCCTTCACAAGCATTTCAAACAGCAGAACCATACTGGTAAGTTTATCTATATATATATATATATATATATATATTAGAGAGAGAGAGAGAGAGAGAGAGAGAGAGAGAGTGCTGAAACCAGCCTCATTGAACAGAATGCATACCATTGATCTGAGAGAGTTGGTCTGATATAAGCATAGTAGTGTCCACCATGCACGCCACCACTGTGAACCAAAACACTGCAAAAAAGGAAAGAAAGAGGGAAAGAATAGTTATTGATACCGTAAACCAAATTGCACAAATACATATCATCAATAAAGAAGGCATGGTAAAGGTTCTATCTTGTAATAAAAAGCCATAGAATGATAAGCACAGCAAAATAAAATGGGAAAGTTACTACCTGTGAAGGGTGTATAGATTGCGGACACTGCGGTCAGCCTCAGGAGATAAATACTTTCCATTCTCTCTATCAAGATCAAGTTGCAAAGGGAACTCATAGCGATCATTTATCTGCGTAAGTAAAATAAGTGAAGCACTTTCTACAATCATCAGTCCAGCACATAAAAGGACCACCAAACAATAAGAGAACTTGTGCTTTATGTCCTAAAAATCATATGATTGAATTTTTTTTTGCATAAGATTAGAAAACGCAAATGGTATATTGGACATACAAGCAAACCATGAGCATTTCATAAAAGATATGTAATTCCAGTCAATTACTAACCTTCACCATTATGTCCCGCATAAAATCATACTCGAACCTTTTAAGTTGAAGTTGGAGAACTGGGGGGAAGTCAATAAATAGGACACCCTTTCTAGCATCCTGAAGAAAATCCAAAAGCAGAGCACAGCATAAAACATTTGTCAAAGAGCAAACCATGCAAAAACTAAAGGCATTTGCAGCATTATCATTTAAATGCACTTCCAAAGTTAAAATATGCAAAAGCTTTAAGTTCCAGAGTTTAAAATGCATGTCACCTGTAATCCATGCTGTTCAGCATGATATTTATTGTCACCTTCAAGACGTTCCACCTCCACATACTTATCAAAAGAAGCATAAACATCCCGACAGCCTTTGACATCAAGCTGAAGATCTACAATTATATATATAAATATATATAAAATTCCATGAGGTCCACAAGATGAATCTCGGATAATTTACTATTATCCGCTGTAACCAAAATCTGTACCATAAAATGACTCCTTTCTTGTTGACTTATAGTCAACATTGATGCATTCAATATAATTCATATGGTGCCCTTCAAATAGCTGCTGTATAGTGCCCTCCACAACAGTCCCCTGTTACAGTAAACCAAAATGAATATGAATTCAGCAGTCCTTCACCCACATTTTAGCAATGAACTAACATATCCTAAGGCTATTCAACACCCTCTACCTTCATTTTATCTTCAAGCTTTTCACACAGTACCCTATTAAGTTCTTGGACATCATGCTGCATGAAAGAGTCATATGTATCCCAACCGAAAGACTTTGTCAACTCTTTTGTAGCTACACTAGTGTCACTGTATTGAAGTTTATAAAACAAACTCTGCAATGCCAGAGGAATGCTCCCTGATGGGATATCATTCTCAGTTGTTGGCATGTGATATACAGCCTGCAATTAACACCTCACATCAAGGGGCTTGTGCATAATTTTGATAGTTTTTTTTTAAAAAATATCTTCTTCATAAATTCAACAATTCAGATTCAAAAAAGTAGAATCCAATAAACCTTTCTGATATAAGGAATATGATACAGCGTCTGAAGGAGAGAGTTCATGTAGCAGGTAGCTCCTTGGTTCTTTAGACCAACATAACCAGTCTCCTTCTTTGAATCATGTGACCAGTAATCGATGACCTTATGAACAGCAACATCAGCTTCAACTACACACGTGTCATTTACAAGATACCCTCTCCCAGGGTCATACAATTCCCCAAGAGGCATGAATGAAGTGAATCCCCAATCACTCTCTCTTGCATAGAACTGGTGCTTAGTGTCTGATAATGAAATAGAGGAAATTCATGACCATGTATTCAATTAATTTTCCCTATGTCATAGGAAAATATGCATGTGAGATCATTTATTTTAGGATAAGAAATCAATAATGGATTTGTTCCGGTTGTTGCTAGGTAAATCTCCATTTTCCACATACCAGAGTTATATTTAGAATGCACCTAACCCAGCACTGTTGCATACTTTACCAAAAGCCAGGGAAACTACAAACTCCATGTTTCTTCTGGACTGCATATTATGCATGTGTGGCCAATTAATCATCATACCAATGTCAACAAAATCCAAGGTTCGTATTTAAAGGAACCAAGCAACATTTTTTCCCCTTCATATATTATGTCTTGATTCCTTTGTCTTCAATATGAAATGGTCAGAATTTCAACAAACAAGATAGCTATCTAGTTAAAACACGTCAAATACCCCCTCACCATGCAATTATATTCCTTGAGCGTTTGTAGTTGCAGTTACAGTTACAGTTATTCATGTTTGAATCGCCCATGTAAGCCAAATTCAGTTTAAGCAGCCCTCCCATATTTTCCACCACCGTATCTAATGGACAAGACTTCCAAGTTTCATTCCAAATGTATCCTGAGAGTTTATCACACATGACCAGACACGCACGTGGAGCAAACAGTATAAGACACAAATATGATACAAGTAGAGCTCATTTTTTGACAAGTAATTTAATATCAAATAAAATTTTCCAATGATCCAAGAAGACTACGCTGCAAATTCCACAGCAAAAAAATTAGAAGAAAGCCTTGAAAGAAAAACATAAGCAAAATGATGCCTGATATAATAACAAACTGATTTGTCTGTCACAATAGTTATGGCAGGTTGTCTCCCGTTGATATGACCAGTTTAGAAAATTGAGTGGTTACACACAAACATGCATGCACATATGCACCAAACAAAGTTAAATGGAACTGTCGCAATACCCTTAGCACCAGGATATTGATAAAATGTTTTTTAAGGAGAAAAGAGCAGATCAAGTGCACCAGTTGTGAGAGAAAACCTTTCCGGATTGAAAACTTTTGATGAAGTTGATTGATAACAGTCAAGCTAAACTGCGCAAATCGACTCCAGCCATATGGCAAAGCTGCTGAATCAGCAACATCTAGATACATGGATAAATGATCCACATTGTTACCCTTTGGAAAAATCAATATCCGCCTGACAGCCAATCACGCAGAACATTCAATACTCAAAAACAGGCAATAAACACCACAAATAAGAAGAATACATCATATTATCCAATAAACAGAAAATAAATTATCAACGCACCACTTGTAGCCTCCAACAACAAAAACATCAGAGTAGAGCTTCTTATTGTTTAGCCTCGAAAAATTATCAATCGTCCATGTAAACCTAGCTGACGGTGGATCATCCACTGACTGTGAGTCAACTGCTGTTGCAGTTTCGGCTTGTGCTACTACAAACAATTAACCAACACCATAAAATAAAAATAATCCACGACCAAAACTTCCCACCTCACAATAATCATTCGTTGCAGATCCCAGAATAGGGAAATCCCCATCAAACACAAACGAAAAACCAATTATTCAGTCACAATCATTTAACGACGATGCATTCAGAATCAGACTTCGATCCTAAGAAAGACTTCACCTTTGCTTTCACATTAGCTCAGTGAACCGAATAAAAAAGAAGGCATCAAAGAAAATAATTCAAAAAATATAAATAAATAATCAAGCAAAAGGTATGATAAAAAAAACTAAATCATGCATTGAAAATCATACTTTAAATCTAAAAGACGCAAGCTTTTCCTTCACATTAGCTCACCAAAACAAGGAAAAAGAAATCATGGAAGAAAATAGTCCAGACTAATGAAGGAAAAATCAGCTTTCTCAGGCACCAAACAGAAAAAGAAGGGCACCTTCCATTGGCTGAGGTCCATCAGCAAAGTCAGTGTGCGGGACCAACATCTCATCGTCTCCCTGTTGCTACAGAAAACAAAAGTCAATGTGAAAGCTTTGGATCTGTTAGTCGAAACCTCGAGAACTAAATACGGGCAGCACAAATTAAAAATCAGACACTTAAATTAAACAAAATTGAAGAAAAAAAACTAACTGACTCAAAAATCGAAATTAAAGTGGAAAAGATAAGCTTTCTCAGGCGGAAAAGATTAAGCGATTACATCTAGCGGAGGAGGAGTCATGAGAGTCATGGGTGGAGGGTGATTGGTGACCTTCCGGTCAAGGAATCGAAGAGAAATGTTAAGTGAGAAAATGAGAGAGGTGGGGGGGAGGGGATTGGTGTGGAAAGGGGAGGGGGGGAGGAAGAGGGGTTTAACTGTTCTGGTTTACGAGGAAAAGGACAGTGTTGGTATTTTGTGATAATCTACGTGTATCAAGTGAAAAACGTCGTCCACTGCAATACGGTACTTTACAGGGGCAAGAACGGAAAATTAAATGTTTTGGTGATTTTTTTATTTTAATTTACTATGAGTTTCATCTAGTGATCAGGGTTTTGGTTTAAATGTATTTTATTTAAAAATAAAAAACTTTTTATTTTAAATTAATATTCTCTTATGTTTTTAAATTAGGTTGATATGCTGATATAAAAAATTATTTTAATATATATTTAGATAAAAAATAATTTTAAAAAATAATTTTAATCATATTCTAATAAATCCAAAAATTATCTCTTTTTTAAATTGGGATAGTAATTTATTATTTTTTTATAATTTAACTTTACGATAATTTAAAAAAAAAAAGCTTGAAATAGTATTGGTTGTTTAAAGAAATAGTAAAAAAAAATGAATAGAGTAATTAATTGATATTTTTAGGAGTTTAATGATGTTGATAGTGAGATTATCGGCAAAGAAGAATGTCAGTAAAATAAGTATCAAAATTAAGTTTTATAATTGCTAATATAATGATGATTAAAAATTGATATGATTGTTAATTTGTATAATAAATAAAAATACAAGCAAACTGTCCTGGACTCTAATATTAATAAAAAAAAATACAATAACATAATCATTTATTTATTTATCTTGCTATTGCTATTATTCAATGTAAATCATACAGAACCCTGATCCGTCAAGCACGTAGCATGGTCAAACTCAAGACGAGTCTTGTGAGATGCTGTAAGTATATATTTTTTGAGAGAAATAATTCAAAGTCTCTCTACTTTCCGAGACATAATTTTCCAACGGCATGTGTTGGAATGTGTTTTTTTTTTAATTTTTATTTTAAATTAAAAAAATTAATATTGTTAGATTATTTTCCTGTATTGGTATAAAAAATTATTTAAACATATTTATAAATAAAAATATTTTAAAAAATAATATTAATTAAACTCTCAATACATCGCTACGAGAAAAAGATTTGATGGATAGTATATAATTATTAAGAGGGTAATATTTTTGAAAAATTATTAAAAAAATATATTTTAGAACACAAATCACGATAAACAGTATTGTTCTTGTAATTTCAAGCTCTTTTAAGGTTTTTTTTCCTATAAAATTATTAATTTTATCATCGAAAAGTTTTAAAATCCTCTAGTTGGAACTTTATTTTTGCAAGTACTCAAGCTTCTATTATCATTCTGAGCTAGAAAGAATAAAACTATATTCTCTAACAACCTAATTAACCACTTTCCAAATATCAAATATATTTATACTTGAACGTGTTCATCATCAACTTTCAATAAATCAATTGAAGAACCTTCAACGAGGAGGTCCATGGCAGATTATTTGACTAAGGGGTGTTACATCAGGAGTTCAAATAATTTGTCTTTAGAATTTGATCATAAAACACATTGACAAAAGAGTTTTTATTCATGTGAATTACAGGGAACCATAAACAAAAACAGTGCTCCAGAAAGGAAGGTGGCCAGGTGGAATGCTAGACATGATTCAAATTAAGGTGAAAGATTATGAGTTTCGAAGAATCCAAAAACACATCATTTGATGACAGGGTCTGCAAACTTTTGTACAAACAAGAAGGCCTTTGTTCAAGAGGAATTACATCATAATCCTTCCTGTCAGAAACGGACCTGCCTGCAAGAAAGAGTAGCCAATAAAACATTCAGCTTCCTTAACTAATACTGGATAATATGATGAGTTGTGCTTTCTTTTTTCTTCTTTCATCAAGCAAAGCCTGTTTGTTACTCCTGACTAACCTATTCTACGAAGAAAAGAAAATAATGAAATTATTAGGCATGTTGCTCTGAAATCAAGAGGCCTTAGAAACTCATCGCCAGAATCTAAGTTCTATTTAATCTGTCCGCACTTCCTTTTTTTTCAGAAAGAAGCCAGTGCATGTTTGAGTGGGCATACCCGAGGCATCTCTCAACAGTAATCAGCATTTAATCTAGCACCCAGTATTTTCTCTCCGCACTATCTTCAGAAATCAATGCCAACGTTACTGCACGACCATATAAAACATGACAACGAAATATTAGTGTGCAGACTAAGAGCACAAGAAAGCAGAGAGCTGCTTTCAAGATGAACTGCCTGTCTAAATAGTACAATTCAAAGAAAGAATTGAAATGAGAGAGAATTATAAAAAAAGACGAGTGCAGTGGCCACCCGCTAATTCTACACAGGAGAGCCATGCACCTGCAAAGAGCATGGATGCAAAATTTGCAGTTCTCTTATGTCCCAGCAACAAAAGTTGTCCCAATATTCTTCCTAATAAACTCCATTAAATCCACGTGTACCAGGTAAAAGGACACCAAGTGTTGCATGGTTTGACGCCTGAAAAATAGAGCACATTCTACTCTCTACCTCTCCTCACATGATTGGTCATGCTTACCCTATGAGAAAATGTTCTGGTCTCTGTTTCACCTTACATGACTACTAATGGTTAACCCAGTAAATAAAAAGCAGGTATTTGAGTTCGGGAGCAAGTACCTCTTGGCCGGCAGTTAAGAGGCAGAGATTGCTTTGTAACCTTCCTTCTCAAGTGTCTTTGCTATGGAAATATCACCAGTTTTTACAATTCTGCCATTCTCCTAAAAGGAACGTAGAAACAAACAAATCCAGGAGTCAGGACAGTTATTAAAACATTCATCACACGCTCTGAAGCCCTGGGCAAGACAAGAAAAATGTCATTTAATATCACAACAACATTAGGGTCTCTATCTCGCAGTATAATAACATGAGCAGTTTCTTAAGAAATTACAGAACATTCACAATAATTCACAGTATAATAACATTAAAGAACATCCCAAGCACATGAATAGAAATCAAGTAGTTGAAAAACATTACAAAATAAGGATATTTTTCACAATAATTCCTATTGAAAAATCCCCCAAGTACAGCTTTGAAGTTTTTTACTCTTTTTTTTTTCTTTTTCTTCCAGAAAATATCGGACTCCCAGCTACAAGAAGCAGCCAAGGAGCGAGGTGTAAAATGAAGTACATAGCTTTGTGTAGCTCCCCCAGGTGTTTATATACATTGTATATTTGTATTATTTCATGAAATGCAACTAGAAATTGATTTCGAAAGAAGACCGGCCAGTATTACAAGCATCCAACTAAAAGATTCATTAGGATCGTTGCACTCCTTCATAATATAGATCTTTCGATCACATCAAGCACACTGTTACCAACAACAAATGGGATGCTCCAATTGACTTACCATGATATGAATGCTTGTGGGCTTGATGAATTCCAGAAGCCGTAGATAATGAGTAATCATCAAAACAGCATTCTTCGGGGTCAACATGCCATTCACTGCTTTTGCTACATCTTGAAGGGCATCGATATCCAACCCAGAGTCAATTTCATCTAATATAGCCAATTCTGCACCCAAAACCTAGAACACACAAAGCCCAGATTGATTTTCAAACAATACAAGAACAGATTCCAATTTCTTTCTCCCAAAAACATTACAAGTCAAAATTTACCGCGAGTTGTAAAATCTCATTCCGCTTTCTTTCACCACCACTGAAACCTTCATTCACATTTCTATTAAGAAAATCACTCTTCATGTTTACAAGCTCAAGTTTTGGAAACAAATAAGCATAGAACTGCGATGACAGAACAAAATATCATTGTAGCAAATATAGATGCAATCATTCAACTGAACAGGCACAAAATCTCATAATCATACCTCAATAGGTCCAAGTTCAGGCAGACCAAGTTTCCGTCTTCGCGCATTGTAAGCCATGTTAAGAAAATCAATATTGTTAACACCAGGAATCTCAACTGGTGACTGAAAACTCATAAAAAGCCCAGCAAGTGACCTTTCTTCTGGCTCTATATCAAGCAAGTTCTCACCTTTAAACACCACACTCCCTCCAGTTACCTCATAATCCGGATGCCCAGCAAGCACCTTACAACAATTAATAAAAAACATCAAATCTTCCTATCATAAAAGCATAATTAAACCCTTAATTCTCTTGACCATGATCAAACTAACATAAAGTTCTAACCTTCGAAAACGTGCTTTTACCGGACCCATTTTTTCCCATAATAGCATGAACCTATTCATGAATCAAAAAACACCCATATAATTAATCAAACTGAATTTCATTTATTTATAAAAGAAATCTTGAATTATTAATCTTTGAACCACTTTTACTTATCAACCAACCTCTCCTTCATAAACGACAACGTTTACGCCTTTGAGAATCTCCTGTTTCGACTCAGCAATCACAGCGGTCAAATCTTTGACTTCCAGCAACGGCCTTTTCTTCCCTGAATCGGTTCCATTGGTCCCTGTGGTTTCTACGGAAGAGACAGAGGCAGTGACTGCAGGAAGACGGCGGGTGGAGCTGAGACGGAGAGAGCGAGTGGTAGAATATGTGAATAAGTTCAAGTTGAGGGGCAGAGTTGAAAATTTCAGCGGGGGAGGAGAATGGAGAAGTGGTGGCTGTAGCGAGGGAGAAGGGGTGGAGAGAGTGAAACGCAGAGCCATCTTCGTTTTGGAGCGAAAAGGTTAAAAATCGTTACACCGATCGTTTAAGAGAGGAGATGCTGAGGTTTTTCCCTTCTCATGCTATAACGTGGGATGCTGACGGGATGGGCCTTGCATGGTCTCTTATTGGATTCTACGGGCCGTGATTTTGGGCTATTGGGCTGGTGTCAAGATATTGATATGAATTTAATTACGTATTTTTTTAAAAAATATTTTTTTTGAAAAATAAATTCCTAATATATATATATATATATATATATATATATATATATATATATATATATATATATATATATATATATCTGTGTGTTTCTGAAAATAGGTTTGGGAAAAAAATAAAATTTATAATGAAAAATAAACAGAAAAACAATTTATGAGTAATTTATTTAATTTTCTATTTTTCAAGCTTTGTGAGAGAATGTGAACAAAATCTAATAGTTATAAAAAACATAATTAAATTTTAAAAATATATCATCTCAAAATTTATTTAAAATAAATACAAATATCAATTCAAGGAGTGAAAAGGCACAATGAATTAAAAAAAAAATAGAATAGCAAGAGAAAAACAAATACAAACGACCAATATTTGTATGGAACTTGATTAAATTAAGATTTTGTTTGGCATTGTATGTTCAAAAGTGTTTATGAAAAAATTCAAATTTATTTTTATTTTTTACATAAAATTAAAAAAAGTAGAGTTTTTAAATTATTTTCATTCGTTGATGTCAAAAATAATTTTAAAAAATAAAAAATATTATTCTTATGTATTTTGAAACAAAAAAATATTTTTAAAAATAACAGCAATCACATTCCTAAATACACAACAAGTTGATCTGGTCAGAATATAATAGGGAATTTTTTTATTTTCCTATAGCTTCTTGAAAATATTTTTCATTTAAGATTAAAATAAAAGGAAAAATATTTTAATGAAAACGAAGGATAAAATAATATTTAGCTGAAAAGTATATTTTACTGATTTTTTTTCTAGTAGTAAAAAAATATAAAAAAAAATTATAAAAAAAAACATTTTCCACTTAACAAACTAGAACTTGTAATTATAATATTTAAAAAGATTTTCCAAAATAAAAATAATAATAATGAGATTTTTGTGTAGGGTAAGGGCAAGCATTGTAGCCCCAGCAATGGCCCATCGCAATATTGCTTATAAATAAAACTATAGCCCACTCTTACACCGGGTTGGTTAGTGGACCAGCTTCCCTAAACAGAGTTCGAGAACTATCCAGCATTTTTCACACGCTTGCAAAAAAAAAAAAAAAAAAAAAAAAAAAAAAAACTCCAAATCCAATCTTGCTTGCCAGGGAAGACCCTGAGATGCCGGCAGCTAAAAAATATAAAGAAAGAATTGTTCCCCACGTGTCACCCTCAACTCTCCTTAACCAGCAACCGACGCTTTTTTTACCCCGCCATAATAAAATGGCTAAGAGCCTTTTTAGTCCTTCTATTTCCAGTCCTTACGACTTTCTCCTCTCCTTCTATTTTTATTACTAATATCATCCTCTTCCTTCAAAATCATATTTTTTTAGCAGTTTCTCTATTGATGATGATATAATTAGTATAAAAATATAAAAAATTAATTTAAAAAAACTAGTTTTTTTAAATAATTTTGAGATTGAATTCTAAATGGACATTTATTAACCATCTACCAGATTGTACACTAAAATTATGTTATTTAATATACACATATAGTAATAATTCAAAAAATATATTATTTTAATATATTTTTATTTAAAAAATACATTATAATGGATCGAGCAAGAAACTTGAGCCAAGCTTAGGCTACCAGGACAGGGCTGCATTCGTCGTCACCCGAGGAGGCAGACTGGTAGAATGCCACGAGGCTGGGCTATATTAATAAAAAGAAGAGGGAGTAAAGTTGTATGAGGTCAAAATTACAGGGATTAAAAGAAGCTTCAAACCGCCAGAAAAACAGTAAACTACCACCCGGCTAGACATTGCGTCACTGTCTGTCCTCTCTCACCAGCAAGTCCTCTTATGTATGTATAAAAGTATAAAACACAACAGCAGTACCAAAGACAGGGAGAGAGTGTAAGAACCCAAGAAAAAGAAAGTACTGAGAAGAGAAAGAAAGAAAAGACTGGCCTTTGAAGCAAGCAAAACCAACCAAACCCCTCACCTCTTCCATTTTTATATATCTGTCGTAACCTCTACAAGAATTAACCCCCCATCAATCTTCTCCTTCTCCAATGGCCATGGCACCTTCAAGTTCCTGCAGCAACATTTTCTTCGCTTTTCTTCTTCTTCTCTCAATTTTTTACCCGGGCTTCTGTTCTTCTCCCTCCACACTGCAAGAGAACCACAGCAATGGGTCCTATTCGGGCCAAATCAACTCAAACTCGGTTCTTGTAGCTCTTCTCGACTCACATTACACAGAACTGGCTGAACTTGTTGAAAAGGCACTTCTTTTACAGACCCTCGAAGACGCTGTTGGTGAACACAACATCACCATCTTCGCTCCTAAAAATGAAGCTCTCGAACGTGATCTTGATCCCGAGTTCAAGCGGTTCCTGCTTGAACCTGGCAATCTCAAGTCCCTCCAGACTCTCTTGCTTTACCACATTGTCCCGAACAGAATCAATCTTACCCATAACACCTCTGCTCCCCATCACAGCACTTTGTGCCGCGATAGAATCAAGCTCAGCAGTCAAGAATCCGGCGAGAAGTTTATAGATTCGGCGAAAATCATTCAAGTGAATGCAGTGGAGAGGCCAGATGGCGTAATTCATGGGATTGAAAGGTTGCTAATCCCACGATCTGTTCAACAAGATTTCAACAACCGCAGGAGTTTGCAATCAATTTCAGCTGTGAAACCAGAAGGAGCGCCAGAGGTTGATCCAAGAACACACAGGTTGAAGAAACCAGCACCACCAACAAAACCCGGTTCAGCCCCGGCTCTACCAATCTATGATGCGATGGCACCTGGGCCATCTCTTGCCCCAGCTCCAGCTCCTGGTCCAGGTGGACCTCATCACCATTTCAATGGAGAAAAACAAGTTAAAGATTTCATTGAAACCCTTCTTTTGTATGGCGGATACAATGAAATGGCAGATATTCTCGTGAATTTAACGTCATTAGCGACAGAAATGGGAAGATTAGTATCAGAAGGTTATGTGCTAACAGTTTTAGCCCCAAATGATGAGGCAATGGCTAAGCTTACAACAGACCAGTTGAGTGAACCAGGAGCACCAGAACAGATAATCTATTACCATGTGATACCCGAGTATCAAACTGAAGAAAGCATGTACAATGCTGTTAGAAGATTTGGGAAAATGTCTTACGATACATTAAGATTGCCACACAAAGTTCTGGCGCAAGAAGCTGATGGGTCTGTGAAATTTGGACACGCTGAGAATTCTGCTTATTTGTTTGATCCTGATATTTACACAGATGGAAGAATCTCTGTTCAAGGGATCGATGGGGTTCTGTTTCCATTGGAGGAGGAGAAACTGGATACCAAAAAGGAAATTAAGAGTGTTAAGGTTGCTGCTAAGCCGCAAAGGAGAGGTATGTTCCAATGAATTTTGCTTGCTTAGTTTTTTTATTTTTAAATCTCGTCTCGGCGATATCTCGGTTTCGGTCTAGATGTTTCGGCTGTTTATTTGGCGGGGGCTGTAGAGGTTTTTTTTTTTTTTTACCACAGGCGCTCTGTGTAGAATTTCCTTGCCCTGCTAGTTTTTCTCTTTTTAGTTATTGCCCACCTTCCAGGGTTACCGATATTTCGGTCTCTTCCCAGATATTTCGACGGTTAATTTCGCGGGGAGGATGGAGGGTTTTCTTTTCTCTCCTGGTTTTTTTTTTTTGTTTTTTCCACCATGCCTTGCATTGCTACAGTCTTGAAGTTCTTATTTCGCGGACTTCTCTGGGAGTTAATTTTAATGCTGACCGATATCTCGGTTCCAGCAAAAACGTTTCGGTAATGACTCCCAGCAAAAATTAAAGAGTTCATTTTAAGGTCTTGGCTTTTGGTTAAGGTATGGTATCGGGGATTGTGAGTGTCGGTGGTCAGAGCTGGTCAGGATGGCATATTTGTCTTTTCCCTTTTTGGCTCATGTAGGGAAAGGGTTGGGTCTCGTGAGACGAGAGTACACATTCCAGGCATGAAATATGTGGGGTTTGTAGCTCAATGATCCTGCCCTAATCACAATTATCGAGAGCAAGTGGACTAAAAAAATTGGGATCATTCTGTAAATATTCCTTTTAACATTAATTAGCATGCAAAAAAAAAAAAACCCTTGATTGTTTTAAATGTGGGATGGAGCCTGCCATCTCCTCTTCTTTGTTTGATTCATGATCTCTCGGTACAAATGCCTTGCAACTACCGATGAGGTTTATTATTTTATTACCAAGCTGACAATAATTAGGTAACTTGATTTGTTTATGAAGATGTTGCGAAGTCAACATCTCTGCCATTTGTATAGATTATAGCAAGAGTGGTGTAATAAAACATGAGAGTTACCCCCTCACATTCGGATCCATAGTTATAAAACCAGGCCTGGCTTAGGTTTTGTTTTGAATCAATCTTTTTTTATCGAAACGACATTGTTTCTTTTTGTAAATTATAATATGGGTTGAACTTCTTAACCCATGTCCCGAGCCGGGTCAACTATGAACCAAGATGAGCCCTATAGGGGGGAGATCTAGGGAAAATTCATGGTGTGTGCTTTGATGATGTGGGCTAAAGTTGGCCGATGAATACAAAGACTTGGATGGGAAAAGAAAAAAAAATACTAACTCCTACCATAACAGGAATTATAGTTTTTTGTTTTTAATGCCGACTTGCACCCTTCTTAATTCTAGAAGCCAACAAAAGACAGGGTGTGTTTGCTGATTTTGGTCTATGATTCTAGCATGCAGTATATCATTTGGTTTGAAGACAATTATTGGGCATTATTTATTATGTTTTTATTACAAGTTATTTAAGTATATAGTATACAGCATTGGTTTTGGGGACCATCTCGGAGTATCCTGTCAAACACTACGCAAGCTGGAACCTCCATTATTTATTTCAAAGCTTAGAGTTAGTATCCACACGTTTCTTTGACTTACTGAATTATATATATGAAAAATAAAATTAAGACCTTTCTATTCCTGTTTCTACTGCTGCTTTTCTAGCTGCCAGAAAGAATGCACAGATCTCTCCCATGTCAGGCTTGGATAGCTACATGGAGGAAATGCCCTTCATGCAATTGCCTCTTTGGAGTGTTTAACATTGTTCAGTATGGATGATAAAGTATTAATACAATTGCATGTTGGTTGGTTGATTAGGGCAGTTAGTTTAGGTTTTATGTTGTTGTTGAGTGGTTGGTTTCATGAACCGATCGAAGTTAGCATGTAGCTTTCAGTTGATTTGTATAATATTTGTCGAGTGGTGTTTAATACTTTAATGTGTATAATATTCGGCAGGGAAGTTGCTTGAGGTGGCTTGCAGGATGCTTGGGACATTTGGGCAAGATTCACATTTCACCACATGCCAGTAAATAAAGACTCTCTTGTCTGAAAAGGAATACTTCGAAGAAGGATAAAGGTGAAGTTCTTAGGTTGTTTCTTCTTCGAATCCATCTGGAAAATATAAAGTTTGATGTCATTGTTCTTTGTTAGGATTTCTTAATCTGCATCAACAAATTTCAGCAACCTAACAACCAGTTAAAATCAAACAGGAACCATTAGTTCAGGTCTTGTCATAAAAGTCTATTCCATGTAATTGATATTGTTTTATATCATTTCTCCGTGACCTGGAATCGTTCCAAGCTGTGTAGCATGTGATTGTTGAGGTCAACCCCCCAGCAGTATCTGGAGCATTGCTTACATCCTCCAACAGCCTAGACATTGACAAAAAGGCACGATAACTTGCTAGAAAAGTATACATGATGAAAGTATAAGACTTGATGTCTACAAGATAGCGTTTTCTGCTTATTGTTTCCAGATAGTGGAGATAAAGAGAACATGTTTTCATGTCTTCCACAAAAAATAACCTCAGAGTTATCCCTTAAAAACTTATTTTATGTTTCTAATTCTGTTTTTTGTACCTTTCCTTCAAATATAAAAAATGTAAAAAGGTCGTCTTCTTTTTTTAATACACGATTGCCTTTGAACCTTCTTGATGTTTGAGCTAATTCCATGTCAACGTAGAAGTAATGTGTGACTGGTTTGTTTTACTGGGCCTGAAAAGGGCAGCAATTTGCTTTCAAGTCAAGTAAATATATCTTTCCACCACAAGGGAAAAGGAAATCACAGCCTAGAAATTGAAGTCTTACTGTGAAATTGCTTGCGCTAATCATAGTATGATATGACTTTATGCAGGTGAGCTGCTGTGATCATGAAAAGTCCTTGTATCTGAATTTTCATCTCTACAAATAGGTTCTAGTTTTTCACATGGGAAGCCTGCAACCAAAGGTGAAAAGGGATTATGGCGTGATGATGTTCTTATTGTTTTTGTGTTACTCAATTTCCATGATTGCATAGGAAGAAAAGGGTCACTGTCCTTAGTTTTAGAGACCCTTTAAAAAGCACAAGATATTATTATTCTTTTTTTTGTCTGTTTTTGTGTCAAGTATGGTGGTGGTGAGCTGTCTCGTGTTGGTTGGTGGTGAAAGAAGAAAACTATGGAGGAGGTGAGAAGTATTCCATGTGGGGTTCCCACTACAATAAAAGAAAGTAGGCAGAGATATGTGGGAATAATAAAATAAAAGTATTCTTTTGTGTTCATGCACGATTAGAGAAAGGAAAACTGTAATTAATTTTTTGTGCAGTTTCTCTCTTTTGTTTACTTTCTTTCATTTTTAAGCACTCCAGTTCAAGCATCTCCTTCCCTCTCTCTTAATCTCATAGTGCCATGGTTATTAATGGCGTTTTCAGCTATTGATAAATACCTATAATCATATCCAAATGAAGAAATAATACCCGCAAATTATCACTTATCCATTGAATTATGAATAATATCCCTCATCTTTTAACACGATTTCAAATCACCAATAATAGTATTAACAGTACAACTTACCTACAGTTCACTGTATATTTCACGAAAATTCAAAGGCCAGCGCACTGGAAATTTGAGATATTTCTGTACAAGACATTTTGACAAAAAATTGTACAAGTCATAGGATAAAACATGCTCTTTTGATGACTGTCTCGTCGACAACGGACCTGATGAAGCTCTCTTCTTCAAGTATGGCTACACCAAGCCATGCTCTCTTGCGGTTTTCTCCTTCACATGTTAAATAATCAGTAGAACATACAGTTTCAATTTTAGCACTGTTGCCCAGTAATCTCTTCTTTTCAATCCATTCAATTTAAACAAGCAGGATTTTCTTATCTCTCTTTACAAAACAGCTCAAAAAGACAGATATGTAATATTGGATTGCTTGAAAGTCTGGTTTGCAGCTTCCTTGCTCATCAAGATGCTGCAATTGCAACTTAAATCTCTTGGCCAACATCCATTACCAAGTTCTGACTGGCATTTGATGATTGATTGAGTGAGCTGGGAAAAAAAACAAATCTCTCTGCATCAATAGACACTGCCATATTAGAACCAGTAAAAAAACACGAGAAGGAATAGTACAATATACAAGAATACAACATCGGCATTGCGAACTGAAGCTTGACCTCACGGTGAGTTTTGAAAACCTGATCATACATTGACATGCTTTACTAGCTTCAAATTTCCGAGCAGAAATAGTTACCAACCTTTTTATTCACAAAGAATAAATCCATGATCTTTGACCCTGTAAAACACAACATGATACAGTATTAAATGAATGATTTCGACTAAGTCAGATAATACAGAGGAAAATACATGGTACGCACTTCCACTGATTCATCCTTGAAAGAAATTCAGAACAACAACTGTATCCATCAAAAGCAAAAGTTCCATACATCTAACAAATGAGATGGTTAAGGCTCCACAGATTTAATAGGAAGGTGTTTTATTGCTTTTGATTTTGTAGAAAATGTCATAGAGGAGGATGAAGGGAGGGCAGGGGTCTCAAGAGCATCCTAGCTTGCGTTGCCCAAGCATTAGCCAGAAAAATACTATAGAATGAAAAGTATAACCAAATTTGTTCTGAAATACTGGTTTACCTGAGTAAACCATCAGAATTGATTCCAGGACAGAGGTTGATGAAAAAGCACAGCACAATCCATCTGGGCTTATATCCCTGCATAGTAAAACTTCCAAATATTTTCAATGAATGAGTTAAAAACCAATCTATATTATCAAATGCCTGGGAAGAGAAATATAAAGAAATGCACCTTTGCTCTCAGCAGTTAAAGACGCTTCTTGGCCATAGCTGAAGCAATACCCAATGTCATGGCAACATCACTGGCATTTATTCCAGTCCATAGGGCCTCAGGCTTTGATACAAGGTTTTTTATTCAGCGAAAACCTCAATCTGACCAAACTAGTTAGAAATGGTGTACTATGGAGTGGTTAATATTTTGGATTTCGAGCAGATGCTAATAAAAGACTAATTCTACACATTCCAGGAATCATCAGACCAATTTCTGGAAATAATTTTGTGCATTCCAAATTATACTACCTTTAGTTTTCCCTCATAAACACTTTGTCACCTGGAACCTCTTAGTTATCAAGTCTCATGATAAAAATTAGATGAAAAGGTAATCAATTTAAATAACTTTAGATAATTAAGCTCCAAACAACAGATAAGACAAGCAGCTACCAATGAAAAAAAGCAACTGCAAAATAAGCCTTAGGTTCATCCTGTTGTTTCCATCCCAAATACTTCAATTATATCAAAGCAAAATCATAATACGATTCCTTAATATGAACATAAAAGAGATCACCTCCTCATCACTGTGGGACTTATTCTGGATGACCATTGCTCCACTATCAAATTTCCAAAGCATTGCTGGACTGTCAACACAAAGTACAATCCTGTAAATGACTTGAAAGTCATAAAGATAATCTAATGATACATGAGTATTGAAATTAAGTAGTCCCCATATTTGGATCTCAAAACAGACAACTTGATGCCCGAGTAATTGAAAATAGAATCATACATACACATCAAACTTCTCCCAAAGAGAACATGCGTGCGACAAATCCTCAGGAGAGATCAATTCTATGTAGAACAGTACAAAAAGAGTAAGGGCCCAGTAGCATCAGTGAGAGATGCTACGAAATCAGAAGCTCAATAAAGATTGAAGCGATACTCATTAAAACAAGGAATGCTTAGGACATCAAACAAACCTGTGCCCCGAGCACGATTGAAGAGGCAGTAGATATCCATAAGATTGATCATTCCACCAGCTTTCTCTAGGGGGATCCTGACAAAATCTGCTAGGTAACGACAAAGAAAATTTGAGATTCACTTCTTTAAGAGAAGAGAATCTAGTAAGAAAATATATATTTAAGAAGCATACTCAGCCAACAAAAGCAAGTGATATTAAGAAGAAACAACTAAATTTATCTTTTCAAACAATTAACATGAGAACCTCATACAGAGTCAACAAAACGATGGCAAACGAAATAGACCTGAGAGGACGGTTGTTGATTATACATGGCAGCAGCAGAATCTTTTGTTACTGGGGATATGATACCAACACTCAACAGCCACTCTTGCATGTCTTCTTTGGAACCCATTTTCTCATTATTTCCAGAACTACTTTGAGAGCTCGAGCCAGACAAAAGCTTCTGCCTCATCTTCTCTGCTAGCATGACCATCTCTTTAGCCGTGCTCTGTAGATTTAAAAACCACCGAACAAAAAGGCAGCAGCAACCAAACCCATAGTGATAAAACAATAACAATTTAACTCAACACTCGTACACAAGTAAAAACCAAGCTATTGTGGTCTCATTTCAAAGCTAAACACTCAGATAACTCACTTCTCACATAATCTAAGCAATGCACCAACCAATGCCAAAAACTAACTATTGTAATCTCGTTACAAATCCAAACATTCATATAATTTACTTTTCACAGAGTCTAAGCAATGCAACAGCCCATGTGCGTAATTGTTCATGTCAAGTTACTTCAAATACTAATACATTACTATATTGTTAAATAGCGATAAAATGAAACTAAACATCTCTCGCAAGCTATTATCTTTTTCAGAATGATAAAAAAGAAAGTGATAAAGCATAACAATTTGGCTCAACAGATTAGACACAAGTCAAAACCAAAGTCATTGCTCTCGTTTCTTGCATAATCTATTAAATGCAAGACCATATCCTCAGCATCGAGTTATTTCCAACTGTTAACATAAGCTGTAACGGATCAAGAGGAAGGTGTAACGTATAAATTAAATAAAACAATTCAATTCCTATTTGTCAAGTCAGAAGAACAACTAGTGGATATACTCACCAAAGCGGTGTCCAGTAAAGAATTCCACAGCTCACTAGTCAAGTTGAACATTCGGGAACCATATACACCAACTTGAGGGGGGATGTTGACATGAGCTGTAACGGATCAAGAGGAGGATGTAACGTATAAATTAAATTTTCATTAACTGTCATTTAAGCTAGAGTAACTGTTATTGATAAGTAAGCATTAATCCAGTGCTCCGATTAGTATTCTAGTCCTATATAATGTATTCTCTGGAAATGTATAGAATTGTACTTAAATATACAACAAAACATGAATTGTTGAACACCAACCACTAATATATTAATGTTTACTAGATAACCCAATAATTACAACTAAATATCTCCTACAAGCTTTTCTTGGAAACAACATACATGAACACATTGTTCATATGCAATTATAAAAATCTAATCCATTAATCTATAATCATACAACTCAATAACAACAGTTAAAACTAAACATCATCCACAAGCAATAAATATTCTGGAAAAAAAAACAAAACAACTACCATAAGAGCATTCAAGTCTTGAAAATCCTCTTGCATTGCTCTTGTCAGTGCTCTCCCACATCTCCTGCTCTTTCCTCAATATCCCAGCCACACCCATCAGACTCAATGACCCATCACTGAAGTATAACCCACCACTCGAACCCGAAAAAGACCCGTAACCCGACCCACCACAACTATCATTACCTATCTCCCAAGCCCTTCCTTTCCAACAATCCCAAAACTTCCATCTTATCACTAAAGTCACCACAACACTCCTCGAATGCATAGAAACTTGAAACCGGATCCGGGGTGTGTGAAACATTGACTTGATCGACTTCTTTTGTGAAAAATATACACAACTCAAAAAGGGAGTGATATTGGACTTGATCTGTATGTGGTGGCATTGGAAGGAAGCCAGAGGAGGCGGTGTGTGGTGACGGTTAGGAGGCCTGGTTTTAATGGCGGGAAGTCAAGGGAATTGATGGTGGTGGTTATTGTGGGGGTTCGGTTTCAAGGTCTACGGAGGAAAGGAGGTAGCACTATACTTCGGTTGGTGGAGGACTGGACGGCACTGCTGTTCAAGGAAGCCGGTTGGAAGAAGGTGGTGTAGCTGTTCGACATTTTCGTAGATGTTGTGGCGTAGGAGTTAGGATGTGATGTCTGTTTTTTTTTTTTAAGTCAAGTTCGTTAACATATAGTACAAGGTAACTTAGAGAATAGTCCCTGTAATGTATTTAAATTAGTTTATTAGTCCCTTTGTATAATAAATAGTTTGAAATGGGGCCATAAAGTGAAGTCATTATATTTTTTTTCATGATCTATGAAATTGTAAGAAATCCGTCTAATTCTAAGAATAAAAAAATGCAAAAAAGTCCTTCTAATTCTAAATAAATCCCAGTTTCTTTCCGTGAATTCTTCCCTTCTTAAGATTAACATGTTGGACATCTGCGCTAGGCTAGTTTTTTTAGCGAGAATCGAAAGAAACACTGAGGAGGGACAAATGCGCTAAATCAAAGAAATATGTGAGAAATATTAGCTATCTTTTAAAGAATGAGGACTTATTTATAAGTAACTGTACACATGAGGGCTAACATGTAGTTATCCTTTTATTTTTAGCAGAGTAAAAAAAAAACGCTAGTGCTAGTAGATTTGTGGCTTCTGGCTAGCCTACAAAAAGTACAAACTCCAGAAAGAGAAACCCGCCTTCTTTCTGTTAAAGCTTAAACCCTAACACCCTCGCTTCTTGCTTTCTAAATTGAGTAAAAATCTCTGGAACTTGTAAAGTAGCAGTCTTGATGCTCAAAAGATGAAACCTTTCTTCAATTCCCGTCGTCCTAAGCATCACAAGCAAAAGGCCAACACTGCTCCTCTTAATCAACAGGTACTATAGCCCTCTCTCTGTATAATTCTGTATTTCGAAGGGGTTTTTTCCTTGTTCTAATTCAGAGCTTTTTTTTTTGTTGTGAATTTATCAGGGTTTTTCAACAAACCCATCTTTATCAAATGCAATGCCAACGCAACCGCAACTGGGTTTAGCCAATCCTCAGATTCCAATTCCTTTCAATAATTCAAACACCCTTTTAAGCAATGGACAAGCCATGGCTAATATGCCACCTTTGATCGCTCAACAACCTGGTTTATTGAACGGGCCTAATGATCTGGCTATCCTTCAGTTACAAAATCAAGTCAACAAGTTGAATGCTTTAAAGATGTTGATGGATCAAGTAAACCAATTGCAAGGAGAGCTGTTCGGTCCTAGTTTCTCCAATTTGCCACAACAACTCAATCAAAATATGGGCTTGCTACGAAATCCAATGCAGAATATGATGAACCCTGTTATGCCTTTGCAAATGCCAATAAATTCCCAAGTTGCTTCCTTTAATGTCCCTTCAAGCAATCACCAAGTGGTAGGTGCTCAAAGTCAGAACTTTTTTGTAAATCCACAGTTTGGAGCTGAGCAACGAGTTAATCCAAACCAACCCAACTTTGTAATGCCGACAACTAGTGCGTATGGATCGAAGCTATTGCATGTTGCTGATCAGCAAGTACAAGGGAAATTGTCTGCGTCACAGCAAGGTCAGAACTTTTTGATGCCCGCAGTGGGTGCAAATGGATCAAATCCTTTGCCTGTTGCAAATCAGCGAGGGGAAGGGAACTCGCCTGCATTACGGCAAAGTGAGAAAGTTTCAATGCCTGCAATGGCTGCAAATGGAGCAATGACTATTGCAACTCAGCAAGGGCAACGGAACTCATCTGCATCTCAGCAAAGCTGGAACTCGCAGCCCTCTACATACAATAGGTGGCAGGTAACCATATTTCACCATTGCTATATCCTTGTTGTTTCTACCTTGGACGATTTCTTTCCGAGTTCATATCATTTATGCAATCCAGTGATCATACTTTGTTTTATGCACTTTCCATGCTTCAGCATGCTATTAGTCATGGTGGCTGGCATGTTTTTTAAGTTGCTTCACTAATTTCTTAGTGAGGTTTGCTCACGTGCAATTCAATCATTTGGCTTTTTGTATATGAAATTTGTTCCAAATCTTTATGCAGTTTTGTTGATACTTTTCTCTTCGTTTTTTTTTGTTACCTCTCCAAAATGTCTGCTGTGCACTCCCAATTGATGGCTTTCGTACAAGTATTGATGAATTCAAGTGTTTTGCCCTTGTTTTAGGGTAATCCTGCAAGAAATGGCCAGAGTAGTACTCCAAAATCCAAATGGGAAAAGTCTTCTGGAAAAAACTTCAAAAATAATCGAAATAGAGAGCCATCACAACCAGGGTGTGTATTGGAACTTTTGGTTTCTAACTTCTACTATTATATGGAACAGTGTCTTGTAATCATCTGAAATTCAATTTCTGTAGACACCAGAAATCTGATTTCAATTGCATGGATAATGGAAAGAGAAAGCTTGAGTTTTCTAATGAACACGGTAGAAAAGGTTTGTAATCGTAGACCATTCTACAAGCTCACCAACTCTTTGTATGTCTTGATGGAGATAGGTGGTTTAATCCTTATTCTCTAAAAATGCATCAGGGCAAGGCAATGAGAGGGTAGCAAAATTTGGTCGCACTGATCTTACAGACCATGGTACAGAAGAGAAAAGGTAATGCTTGCTTGATCTATCCCTTAATTGTTACTTAACAATTTGAGTTAGTGTCATACTAAGTTGTCCTCGTATTATCATTCAAGCAACCTTAAGATTGTAAATGTGAGGGCAGGTGGCAGACAGGTAAACAGCCTTTTTGTTTTTTTTTCCTCTATAAACCCCCCCCCCCCCCCCCCAAAACACACACACACACACACACACACACTTTCACTAATAATTTCTGCATTTTGTTTGTTTGCTGGTTCTAACTCTGTACACCTGGCAGAAATTTTTTTTACACCGACCAAGAAATCAAACAATGGCGTGAATCACGTAGGAAGCACTACCCAACAAAAGCCAACATCGAGAAGGTTCAATCCTGTTATGTACTGCTATGCTGCATTTAATTATTAACTCAAATAATTGAGCTGATCATGAGCTTGACACCTGACAGAAGCAGACAGAGGCCACTGATAGAGAGGCCAACTTTCGTCGCAAGGTAAACCCCACCCCCATCTATTGTATTGCATATTTGGCACATATACTAGGTCCAATTGACAAGACCTTGTTTGTATAATATGCCCTTCCATGGATGATCACATTTTTCTGGCAAAATATGCATGCCAATGAACATTTAATTCCACAGTTTAGATCTCTTCCTTGCTTGCAATTATAGCCTTTTACATAATTCATCGCTAGAAAGCTCATTTTATAACACGGTGAAAGAGAGCAAGAATGGGTTCATTATGAAAGGATTGGTTGGTTTTTCTTAAGGTGATGAAAATTTATGTCAAGGAAAGGATCTAGTGAAAATTATTAAGCTACAATATACTTCAACTTTTGGTAATTTGTTGGATGTGTTTGACACAGCAACTCAAGGAAATTTTGGCAAAGCAGGCTGAGCTAGGAGTTGAAGTCGCAGAAATATCTCCAGACTATCTGTTAGATTCAGAGAAGCTAGGAGTTCAAGTTGCAGAAATATCACCACCCCAGGTGTTAAAGTCAGAGAAACTAGGAGTTGAGGTTGCAGAAATACCACCACAGCATCTGTTAGATTCAAAGAAACAAGAGCATGGAAGGGAAGATAACAGAAGGTCCTTGACTAAGAAAGGGAAATTCAGGAACAAGCATGATAAAAGAGGAAGATATAACAAAAAAGGTCGGTCAGCCAAGCAGGTCGGATCAGCAAATGAAGAAAGGAAGCCAACACTATTGGAGAAGCTTATGAGCGCAGATATAAAGAGAGATAAGCACCAATTGTTGCAGGTTTTTAGGTTCATGGTTGCGAACTCTTTCTTCAAGGATTGGCCAGAGAAGGCTTTGAAATTTCCTTCAGTAGTGGTCAAAGAAGATGGTTATGAGGATGAAATGGGAGGGGGGAAATCCCCTCTTGTCAGGGAGGAAGTTTCTGAAGACAGGAACAGCACAACAGCTGGGAATTTTGTTGATAGAGATGACTGCATCGAACATGATGCTCAAGTCGAGCTGGGGAATGGTGTTGTCAGGGGAAAATGTGACATTGTTGACGAAGTTGATAGGGTCGAAGAAGGAGAAATTGTTGACTAAGATTGCAAACAAGCCCCCCGCCTGCACGTTCTGTTAAATGTTTCGAGCATTGTAATCCCACCACCTTTCAAACAGGATTTGTAAACTATTTTCACTCTGTTATCAACTCTCTTCAGTTTTGTATTGAAGGTTGTCAAAATGATCTTTGTACTTGAATAATAGCGTGGACATGCATCGGCACTCGAGCTAGCAGCTAGCTTGTCCAGTTTTTGTGCACCTGCAACAGGCATCACATGGCGCTTGGCAAATTGCCTGTCAAGAAAGGAATACAAGGGGTCAAAATTGCATCACCACGTGATACTGTGGCGTTGACAATTGCAGCACCGAAACTCAATACCAAAATCATCAATCCTAAAGCTCATTTAACCTCACCCTTTTCTTCTTTTCATTCCCCCTTTCCGTTTTCAACTATTGTTAACCTTTAGCTATTGCCTATGACATGTGTACTAAAAAAATGTGCAAGCCTATGCTCCATTTAAATAAGAGAAAATATCAGGTGAACCGGTTTCACAATAAATTATGTGGGATCCATCCTAAGATTATTTCAAGGCCCCTCGATTGATGAATATAGACTCATGGTGGACTAGGTTATAAAATAATTTCTTTAATGCAAGTAAGGGCAAGTCCAACGGGGAATGCATCCCGGAAGCCAAAGCTATATTTTCAAATTTTTAGCTTTTTTTGCTCTATTTTATGTCTCCAATGGAAAGAGGCATTTTAATAGGCAAAATATCTTTTCTCAACCGAGTAGCCATTTCTACATATTTTGCACTGTGAAGCCAAAAATTATATAGCCGTTGGAGTTGGAATTATACTGTTGAAATACAGTTGAAAACACATATTAAACACACGGCAATATCAACGAGAACCACAGTTGAATCAAATCTGAAAGAGCTATATAATTTTCAGTCGCAAATAAAGGAGCTGCTGAAAGAGAAGCGAGCAAACAGACAAGAAATGGACCACTTAATGAAGCAACTTGCAAAGGATAAAGCTATCAGGAAGAACATGGAGCAAGACCGAATCAAATCTGCTCTTCATTCAGTGCAAGAAGAGCTGGAAGATGAGAGGAAGTCAAGGAAGCACTCGGAGACCTTCCACTGGAAGCTGGCTCGAGAGCTTTCTGAGGCAAAATACTCTTTCTGTAATGCTTTAAAAGAGCTCGAAAGAGAAAAGAAAACATGTTTTTTGTTGAAAAATTTGTGTGATGAGTTTGCCCAGGGAATAAGAGATTATGAGCAAGTAGTGTTTGGTGTGGGGGGGGCAGCGCAGCAGGGAGAATAGAAGGATGTTAGGGTTTTTTAAGTGTGAGATGAAGGGGAAGTGGGGGGTTTTTATACTAATTATTATCATTAATAATTATTATTATTATTACATAATAATTATAATAATAATAGTTAGCATAAAAAAAATAAAAAAAATGGAGGTATTAATTTATAATTAATTTGATTGAATTATTTGTAATGTAATGTATTTTAATTAATTATGTTTGAACTTATTGGTTATTTATTAATGTGTTCTTTAGTTTTTTAAAATTTTATCTAACACTCAAAGACAACAAGTAGTTTAAAACATACAATTACTTGAAAAACATAAAATAAGTAGTTTAAATTTAAAATTTCAAATATTGCGGGTCTTTTAATTATATTTAAAAATAATAAAAATAATAATTTTATTGTTGGAGGATTTTTCAAAAGCAATTATTTAATTATATAACTTACTCCTATTAATTGTATAATTAATTGCATAATTAAACTACATACAAAATAATTGCACTATATTTAAAATAATATAAAAAAATAGTTCTCCAAAATAGCTCTTACCATTTGAGCACACATCAACAAAAAAGCCATATAAACACTATTCAAGGAACCATTTTACAGATTTAACTCTTAAAAATAGCTCCTACCATTAGACTTACCCTACGAGATAAGGAGGCAATTGGAGCATTCGTCCTTGCAAGAACCATATACGTTCTAGCTCTATAAACTCAACTGCTTCACGTCTATTTTGATGTAAAATTCACTCAACTGCCTATTAGCCTAACTAATTTAGCTGTAATTTTTTTTTCTTTTTTTCTCTTATAGTTTTTTAAAAAATAATATTTTTTGTTAGATTAAATTTACATTTGATTATTTATATTTAACTATGTGCAGCATTTATGTGTATATATACTAATTTTTTTTATTGGATAATAGTAATCAAATGGTAATTTTAAATAAACAAAATATATTAACGGGGAATCCCTAGATGCACTCGAAACCCGGATGCGGAAGAACTTTTTCCCTCCACCTCAAAACCTGATTAATACGGGTGGGGACGGGAGAACTATAACCCGCCCATTGTCATCTCTAATTGTAATTTGATGTATAAGGATTTTATTGATTTTTAAAAAAAAAAATAGGGACTTACATTTATCTATTATTAAAATAAAAGAACCAAACAAACTTTCGAATAAGGACCGAAACTTGGAAGACAGATTAGTAAGGTACATATGTGAACGGGTATATGCATGCAGTTTTGGAATACAGGTTGGGTTCGTAAATATTACGAGGTGGTGGATCTCATGAGACGAGAAGGTTTAGGGAGAAATGGTGGAGATGATGGAGGAGATGATGGTGGCAACAGCTTTGCTAACCTAGTACGGAAGCAAGTCTGGCCGATGAACGTCCATGGCAAGATTAAGGTTTTCATTTGGACATTGCACAATAGCATTTCAGGTGGCTGTGATATGAAGAAGAGAACCGAGAATTCTGATCCTATATATTGCTAACGCCACGAATATGAGTTACATTGTTTGACCTTGATTACAATCATACTTTTTAAACCTCACCTAGGATTGACCCCGCTCGATTTGATGTAATGAGGGCGACTTGTCAGTCAGGTTTAACAGCTATAGTTACAGTTTCAAGCAGTCTCCATGAAGTTTCGGGGTAGAGACTGACAGAGCAAGCTTTTTATGGATTGCTTTCCACAAATGCACATTCAGACCAACTGGTTAGCTATTTCTGCTGGAGACTGGTCATGCTGTGATTGAATCCAGGACCAGGAAGGGGTCTTAAAGGTGCAAACAATCCTTTTAAATTACCATATAGAATTCCTTTTAAGTTTCCAGGAAAATACAGAATCAACCCATTTGCAAAGCATAGTCTCACGAAATCTTCCCTCTTTGCCCCATACTGTACTTGGACATAGATACTCATCTCATAACCCATCAAGCAGGAACGCTGCTCTAGGCTCAGCTTGAGGCCTTCGTCGTTCTATTTGTCAGGCTTCAATGTCCTCTGAATGGTTGATAATATGGAGAATACCAGTTTCAATATTATTGTTTTTATGCCAGTTTCAATACCAGTTAGGAATTGAAGATTTTAACAAGGAAGAAGCAGTTTCACAGAGAATCAGAATGTGTAATTGCAAAACTTACGATTGCTCTACGGGAGAAAAGGTGAAAACAAAAAGGAGAGCATCTTGTCAACATTTCATTGACCCAAACAATACAACATTAATTCAATAAGCATGGACATTGTGCAATCTGCATTATCGATTCTTGCCACCTTTCTGAACTATCACAGACTATTACCATCTCTGGTGGAAATTTTTTCCATGAAGTGTTGGATCAGTAAAAATGTGGTGTCACTGGGCTTCAAGGGCTGCAATCTCATATTTGATTTCTTCCAAGTGTTCATTTATGATGGTTACAGAATCCTGTACACCTCTGATTGCTTCCTTGAGAGCATTATCGTACTCAGCATCTGCTTCTGCCTCTTCAGTTCCAGCAGCTTCAGTTATTTCATGAAGGTGCACACACTCATGCTCCATTGGTTTTGAAAATCTGCAGTTTTCATGGTTCACAAGACGTTCTGAAGGCCGACCAGCCTTCTTTAACAGCTGAATGGTTGCTGTCTTTAAGAGAATGCAAAGGAAACAATGTAAATGCTACCAAACATGAAGCAGGTAATTGATGAATGGAACTTCCATGTCTTTAAGAGGACCCATTTGAGTGTTGACAAAAATATTAGTGGCATATATGTGTATTATGAAAGAAAACAAACAGGAAATAGAATCTACCCAAAACAAGATTGAATAATATTGACTTGGCAACTGAGAGAACCAATGACTTAGACATAAATCAAAATCGATAAGAAAAGAAGACATAATTGCAGGTTTCTATCCAAAGTTCCCAAAGGGACACCAATAAAAGAAACCACATTGCACGAACATGTACCAGATGCAACTTCTGCTTTTCTTGTGTTTGGATGGCTCTGAGAAGGTGAGCCAGATCATCTCGGTCATGGTCAGGGTTTAGAAATAGGGACTCGATTTCAATTACCTGAACTCAAGTAGAATAAGAAAAAACAATAAATAGAGTTCCAGGAAAAAAAGAAAAAAAAGAAAGAGGAGAGGGTGAAAAGAAAGGAAAAGAAAGAAATACTACGAGTAGGATCATGGATGTACTTGTTTGGAACAGTCATTGAACTCTTCTGTGATCTTGCTGCAAAGCTGCTGATAAGCTAATTCCCCTCCTGAGACCATATATTCAGCAAAACCCCTGGAAAGCAAGAATCAGAATTCCCCATAAATAGTTTAGTCATACTTAATGCAGAACACAACTTATTCTGTAATAAACTTTCAGATCAAAAGATAGATGGGAAACTTGTGTCTAATTTCCAATAGCTTGTTCACTCATTTCCCAAAAAAGACAAATCAGGCCTATATGATGTGATCCAGACACCAGATCCATGAAGAGGTCCTTAGGCTCAAATGAAGCCCTATGGACTCCCAGGAAACTGTAAGCAAGTTGCATTATCCCATGAAGGATTGGTTGAACAAGCACGGAGGATCAAACTTTTAAGTGAGAAACAAGGACTGAAACTGACAATTATAATGGATGGGGCAAAAGGGAACTTAAAATAATGATACTGACCCTACATGACATGTTTAGAAATAGATGAAGGGAAAGAAAAAAAAAGATATGAGTTGGTCATGATCAATGCAATAAATATACCGAATTGTGACCCAGTCTAGTTGCGAAAGAACATACGGAGTATATACTTGAGAAACTAGTTGAATTTGAGAAATATAAAGGAAAACAGCCATACAAGGAAGATTAACCTAAAATCAGATTGGGGTTCCCAAATGATCATCAAAACTCAAAATTTCCTGTTCCCAGTCTTAACTGCTTATCTGAAACCGTCAATTTTTTTGAAAAATACACAACTTTCTTACCAGTTAAATAAGTTAACTCAAAATCACAACAGGGTTCCTAAAGATTACTCTAAAAATTCAATCATTATGTTCCTCATTCTCTGCCCTTTAACTGAAACCAATCAAGAAACTAAAAGAAACAAATTTTCTAAGAAAATAAGGAAGACAGACCTAAAATCACAACTGGGTTACCTCTAAAAATTCAATCTTCTTCATATATATATATAAACCAATAAAACACCCCAAAAGAACTAAACTTCTCAAATAAAATCCATAAACATAGCTTTGCATTCACTAATAATATCAAAAGCTCAAATTAATATTTTTTCGGAGAGGAAAAAAATGAGAGAGAGGGAAAGAAAGTACTGTTTGAGCTTGGCATAAGCTTGGGCTCTCCTTTGCTGGGTTTCAAGGAATCTGCGGAGCAAAAGAAGGGTGTTGGAGGATTTGCTGCGGCTGCTGCTGCTGCTGGCTGCTGCTTCTGGCTCCATTGCCTCTGTATCTGTTAATGATACCTTCTTTTCGAAATCTTCCATGAGTTTTTGGTTTGTCGTGTCCATCAATTTTTAGTCTCCCCCTGTGTATATACTATTTTTATTCCATTTCTTATACCCAAAAAAGGGGGGTAGTACATTGTATTTATGCTCCTATGAGTTTTAGCAATGTTCTACTTAAGGCTCCTACTTCTTAAGATTTCAATTTCAATCTCGGTGTTTCAAAAGATTTTCAATTTAGCCCTTAACAAATTACCATTAAATTCAGACTCTTTTTATTTAATAAAGAGCTCAATATGCAGAAATAAAAGTTCTTTCTTGTTGATGGAAAATTCGACGGCCGTGCTTTTCAGTCTTTCAATTTAGCCCCCCCACTCCCTTTGAATTGATAGAGTGGATTACCTTTTCAAATAACATCTTTTATAAATATTTTTGCTGCATATTTATGTATAGTATACGAAAAAAATGGATGCTTTAGGGTTTAGACCTTTTTATAACAACGCGGAAGAATGTTGAGATTAGAGAATAAAATGTAGCTTGACACTAAAAAAAGAACGAAGACGATTATCTCTTTAAAGCTCAAGTTTGTGCACGCATATGCTTCAGCACATTTTAGAAATGTGACCTTTGACACAAATCCGATCTTTTACAAGTTTATATATAAGCATCTAAGATTCAAACTATATAATTATTAATATGATGATCATTTAAAATTTATATATAATTATTGATTTTAAAATATATGAAATTGATCAAGATGTGCTCAAACTAGTGAGGCACACAATTTTAAGAAAAAATAATCCATCAAATCAACCCTCTCCCAAGTCGGTTTGATACCAATCTATCAACATGGAGCAAATTAATAATCTAAGCATAATTTGCTTATATAATAATTGCATCATGAGGCTGCAAAAGTGAGACTCATAAAATGATATGATCTTTAAATGATGTGTTATTTTCATGGTAGCTACACTACTGTTTACTTTCTCTTATTTTAATGGGTATTATTATAATATAAATTCTTAAAAATATTAATTTAATTCTTAAATTTTTATTTTGCATAATTAAAACTTGATTACATGTTCTATAAAAAATAAAAATTGAATTGAAAACTAAGAGACCGGAATGCAATACATGAGTATTATAGATGTCACTTTTAATTTTATTGGTGGAGTATATTTTTTCCTCCTATATTTATTTTTGTTATAAAGTGATATTCCCTTTATATTTTTTAAAAAATTATTTTTATATTAACTTTAATTTTATTATTTTTCAGTTTTTATTAGGCGAGAAGATAGAGAGTTGATCGCGAAGATCCTGTCTAGGAAGTGTTTGGACGTGCTTATGAAAAAAAAAATTATTTTGATTTTATTTTTTATTTTAAATTAACTTTTTTTGTGTTTTTATATTATTTTAATATGCTAATGTTAGAAATAATTTTTAAAATATAAAAAAATATTATTTTAATATATATCTAAACAAAAAATACTTTAAAAAACAACCACAACCACATTATTGAACAAGCCCTAAAAAGAGAGACTTCGTTTCAACCACCAAAACATTATATATATTTTTTCTCCAAATAATTTCATATGACAAAAGGAGTCTGGATGTGAGATGTTAATAATAGGTTATATATTCTTTGATTTTTTTTATGTTTTTTTAAAATAATTCTAAAATTTGTATATTTACTTATTATTGATTTTTTGGTTATTTATTCTCTTTTAAATAATGATTAGCTTTTAATTAAATCGGTTTTATTTAACTTTTTAAGATATTCGTGTTATTCTTTTGTCTTTTTTATATATTAATTTGTTTATAAATAAATAAAACTATTTATTGATTATAATATTTTTAATATGTGCATTTGTTTTCTTTTTCTTTCGTCTAATAAATCTTATGTTTTTGTCGATTTTTATTTTCATTTAATTTGAATAAATAATTTCTATTAATACAACCATGTAAATTACTCATATTACAATATTAAATATCTTAATCTGTATTTGTTATAAAAAATTTCTTCATTAAAAAATTATAGACCTAAAATAGATTTATTATGATGTATTTTCTATTTTTTTTCTCATATTCTAAAAAATAATTGTTTCATATAAGAGATTCGACGAGTTTAACTTTTTTTTATTAGTGTTTTCACCATCTCAGTATTAGATTAACAATTGAATGTATAATTGTTTATTTTTATTATTATATGCTTAAATAAAAAATACTTTTTAATATATAAATTATAATACCACTCAATATTGACCCCCAAGAACACAAAAACAGAAAAGAATCATATAATTATCATAATCCTTATAAATAAATAAATAAAATAAAATAGAAGGATGAGAGCTTTATTCAACAAGTAACCTCACCGACAACTCCTATCATGTTCATGCATGCAAATCTACAGGGTACAAATTCAAAGAACAAAGAACCCAGAAGTAGGAAAAACAACACTCAAAAAATCAAAATAAAAAAAAATAAAATAAAATAAAGGTTTCCTTACAGGATCCTCCGGTGAACCGAATTTAGACCATCTCTGACATGAGGCAAGGATGTGCCGAGCAAAACAGACATAGCATAAGCCATATAAGCTTCAGCAGCTTCTTTATGAAGCTCCGATTGCACAACCCACACATTTAATTTCCACCAGCAGCAGCAGCAGCGCTACCCCCATTAGGGTCCTTCACTGACAAGCTCCCGTTCTCACTGTCATCAGCGGGCGTCTCGTCACGTCGGCGAGATTGGACAATGGGGTGAATGAGGGGATGAGGTCGGAGAGATATTGGTGGCGTGGAAGAAAAGAGAAGGAATGGCAGGAAGGGAGAGTAAGACGGTGGAGAAGGGAGGAGGAGAGCCGGAGAGCGGAGGAGAGAGATATGGGATTGTGAGAATTAAGGTCTGGGACTGTGAAGAGGAGGGGGGATCCTGTTTTTTGGGATGTTTTTGTCTGTACGAATGCACTGGGGGTTCTGCAACAAGTTTGGATTTTTAGAGTGGCCTTGCGCGCCAAGTTGTTCTAGGGCTGAGATTATTCTAATCAGTCCCAAATGTTTTGATTTTATTGCAATTTAGTCCTTAATATTTTGAATCCTTGAATTTAATGTCCTAACTCTTGTTGTGTCGATGGCCTTTGATTTATCAAAACATTTATCTGGTTTTTTTAAGCTGTTATAGATGCATAATTTGAAGCTTTAAATTCCTAGATAAAACACAATTCAAGAAGGGTTTGAAGAGACATAATTTGATATTTTTAGAATTTGATTAAAAGGATTTTGAGGTGATACTTGCAGGCTTATAACATGGAGGACTGATTTGTAACTATATTAAGAAAATCAGAGGGTAGAGAAGAAACAACTCCCTTATATTTGTTTGATGGAAGTGTTTATGAGCTGGTATTTATTATTTTTTAAAGTATTTTTTATTAAATAATTTATTTATTTATTAAACAAATATTTTTAATACAGGGCACAACAAGATAATTAAAAAATACCAGAAAGAAATATCTTGTAACGTGAGCAAAATAAATCTAGGAAGTCTTCAAGGGATGTGGTGTGGTGACAAATAGTTTGAGATCTACACAATAAATATCAAATTCGAGTCAGAATGTGTATTTTTGTAAGAGTCTGAGATAACTGAGATTTTATTCATTCATCTAGATCCACAAATTATGTTTTTCGAGAAATATGATTTCCTCATCTAAAAATAATATAATAAATTACCAAACTAGATTAAAATATTATCTTTTTTTTTTTTTCATTTTACTTGACAACAAATACAATTCAACTACAAAAGATGACACTAATAAATATTAGTATTTTAAAATAATTAAAAAAATACATATAAAAATAGTTTTTATAAAATTTTTGATAACGCGATCAAAATGTTTAAAAAATTTTGCTAATTAAAATTTTATTTTTTATTTAAAATATCAGTATTTTAAAAAATTAAAGAAATACCAATAATAATATTTATTAAAAAGTAAGAATAAAACACAAAAGGACAAAACCACGCCTCCAAAATCCAACATTGCACCAAACGCCCAGACAACAGAAGACCAAACCGAACAACGAAGTCCCTCTCTGCGAATATCCCACTCAAAATCTTTTTGTCTCACATAAGTTCCCCATCATCATCACCACCCACCAACCAAACCTAAAAAGAAATCAACACAGAACAGATTCCTTTCCATTCGTTTCAATCTTACATTGAAAAGTGAAGAACTTTTTGCCCAATTCAATAATATATTTATATTTTAAATCCATAGCAATTGTCAAAGATTCAAGAAAGAATGGCATTGGCAGCCTTTAAATCCACGTCAAGAAGAGCAACAACAAGTACAGCAACATCAGACAAAGAAACTTCAACAAAGCAGCACACTTTACCAAGAAAAAGGGTACCTCCAACAAGATCAAGAAGTGTGAGTGCAGTGCCAAGATCCCATCTTGTTGATACTTCAACAACAAGAACAGCACCTGAAGGAACAGATACAGGGTCAACAAATTTCTTGATTAAAAGAGACAACCCGCTTTACTGGAGCAATGTTTCTCCACCTGATAAAGAAGTCGGCGAAGTTGCGGTTGATAAGGACGAGTCTAAGAGTGCACCCACAAAGTCAAATGTTGTTGGTGACAGTAGGAGAGGGAGATCCGTGTCAAGAAAGGCTGACGCTGGAAGAAACGTTTCCGGGATTGGTAGGAGTTTATCCAGGGGTCCTGTTTCCAGAGGGAGGTCTGTGTCCCGGACTCCTGGCTCTAGAGGCCATTTCGTGAATTCCGAGGTTTGGCTTTCATTTTTCTTGAAGAAAGCTTTATTTTTATTTTCAATCCATGAATAGCAAAGAAGGGTTAGTTATATACATTGAAAGACTGGTTATTTTATTGATTCGATGGAAGAATCCACAAGGATTTTGAAGTTATTTGTCGTGAAAGGTTTTTTTTTTTTTATTGAATTCAAGAGTAGCAAAGTATTTTTCGTTTATAGTTAGCTGTTGTTTATGACAGGGTGATGCTGAACAAGAAGGGAGTTCCTTGACGAAGTATAGAAATGGGAGTGGCGGTTTGATTGATGTGTCAAATGCTGGGAGAAATAGTGATTTAGCGAAGAGTTATGATAGTAAATTTGAGAAGATGAGAAGTTTGCCGATGCAATCATATGGATCTGCTTCAGACTTGGTATTTTCACAAGAAATGGCTGTATGTGTTTTGGCATTTATAAAAAAAGTTTTGAATGAAGCTGTTTAGTTGAATGATGTTACCTGTCTTATTTGTTCTTTTTTTATAGCCGCCTTTGCCCATTAGGAGTTGGGAGGATAGATGTCTGGGAAGCTCATTTTCAGAAGCTGAAGAGAGAACTATCAAAGCAGTTTCTGAACAAATGCAGGTGAGACCTGAATGATGTCGTGTTTAATTGGTCTGGACATGAGTGATTTGGAGTTTTTTATGTGCCGGTGTTGTAAATGGTTAATGAATGAAATTGTATGCTGCCTTTTTACGTGAATGTTCCTGAAACATAAATGGATAAGAGGCAAGATCCTAATATAGTTTTGGCTATGACCTCATGTTGCAGTCATTCCATGGGGATAATCTGGGAGATGGCACCTCTAGTCATATATATGAAACAGTCCGATCTGAAGTTAGACGTGCCATTGCTGACATCCAAAATGACTTGGAAAGTGTAAGTTCCTGTTGCTCATGGGTGATAAAGGTTTTCTTATATGATCTAAATTGTGATGCTTTCATGCAGGATGCCCCTTTGAAAATGAATTGTTTTGATGTCTATTATAATGCTTTACTAGTTATGAATGCTTGGCTTAAGTTCAGTCAACTAGTATAGTATTGGCACACACTTGTTTCAGTAGACCTTTAGCTACCTGACTTGCCAGCCTAGAACATGACATATTGATTTGACTCTTTGAATGAGGAGGTTGCTTTGGCTCTTTGGATTAGTCGGTTGGATATTTGATACAAGAACGTTAAATTTCAGGAGTGTTTGCTGGATTTTATGGTTCCGTTGATTTTTTTTTTTTTTTTTTGGGATGTGTTATAGAATAACAATTTACTTCTTGCACATTTGATTGCAGTCTTTGTATTTTACTGCTTGCTTCCATGTTTTATGCTTGTTCACGATTTACTCTGAACTTTGTTTTGAGCTCAGACTATCCAGAGGAGTAACACAACTGCTTTTGCATTGGCCAATGTGAATGATATTCCTCCTGATCTAGTCAACCCAAGTGCAGTTGAATTAGTTTTGGACATCAGAAGAGAATATGCCAAGAAGCTTGAGCAGGTAAGTTTTGCTCATTTTCAGCTGAGATTGTGATTGAGAAGTTTGATTGACCATAGTAAATCATTATACCCTTGACATTTGCTTGAGTTGAGCTGGTGTGTTTTAGATTCTAGCTTCAAATTAAGTTAAGGAAAACTTGACATGCATAGTCGATGCTTGTGTTTGTAGCCACTGTACTCCTGAGCAGAGTAAGGTTTTTATCGAAGAAAATCTGTGATTGTCTTGGCATGATGAAAATTATATTGAGATGAAATTTAAAATGGCTGATGCCTATTTCCTACTTCCCCTGCCACTTGAAGAACACTTAAAAGCTCAAAAGAGGAGGGATGGGATTGGAATAGTTTCTAGATTCAAATTTTAGATATGACAATGACAGGAAGGGGTGGGATCGCTCTGGTTTCCTAGTTTTGATGAAAAGGCGATGAGATCTGTTAATGAATGTGGTGCTTTATGCCTATTCATTTATCTTCTATAATCTAGTTGGAACAGACAGTTATGATTGGATCTCTTTTTTAACTTGTAGTCCCAGGAACGGGCGAGGAAGCTTCGAGCAGACCTTGCTGTAGAAGAGCACCGTGGCTTAGAGCTCAGCAGAATTCTGAAGGAAGTGCTTCCGCATCCCAAGATGTCAAATGTGCAGAAACCCCGTGCTGGAAGAAAGGTACATCCTTATTTTTTCTTTTTGCATGTGCAGCTTTCATTCAAGCATATTTAAACTAGATGCATTAAAAAGCACGTCTGTTAAAAATGTTTAGTGAGGGATGATGTCACACACATCAAATCAATATCCTTCTGAATCTAAGTTTACATTTTCTGCATATGGTTGGTATTCTAAAATATGGAACTTGATTATCCATACTTTAAGTAAATAAACTAACTATAGTTTCTATCTTATCTGGGTATGGTCCCCCGATCTTTGACTTAGAGGTGGTTTTTGATAATGATTTTAGTCATGCTTTTACTGTTCTGTTTATTCACGTTATGGTCCAGTCTCCACATGCTTAGAAGTTGTGGGCTTTCAATGTCATTACCATATAGATGCGAGCTTTAACTGTATTTGTTTTTGTGGTCGGTGACAGCCCAGCATTGAAAGAAGTAAGGTGTCAAAACGATTAACAGATGAAGCCATGGCTTATTTTGATGAATGTGTGTCACTGTCGACATTTGATAGCTCTGACTTCTCATCGCCAGAGGATCCACCAATCAACTTAGTTGGTGTTGCTTCCCCTGTTGGTGATTGTGCGTCCTTTTCCCAAGCAAATTCTAACGCTGCAGTCAGCTGCTGTCCCAACAGCTTTGCTACCAATAAACAGGTTTTTCCCTCTCAATATTCTTATCTGTTATTTCTGTTCAGAAGAAATACAGTTGGCTGAATCAGTGATTTATTTTCAACAGATACTGATGCCATCTCATTTTAAACTCAATTCCTTTTCTTCTTGAGGGGTTGCTCTTTGCCTCGTCTGTTTTGTTTTTCTTTTTTATAAAAAAACTGTGCAAGATAATGAGGCTGACAGGCAGTGAGGTTGAAGGTGCTATAGGAGAAATATAAGCGTTCATATACTTCATACAATATCATGTTGGAGAAACAAAAGCAGAATCTTAGTCTAATGATAAATTATGTTTATGCTTTCAGGAATTGGTTGATACACATAGCCACGGTGCATCAATGCTGCCAACCACTGGCAGCAGCCAGGAGCCTGCTCAAGAGAAAGTCACTCTAAACAGCTCAGAAACACCAGACAGCCGGAGGTCACAATTTTCTTTTGCTCGAAAACCAAATGATTCCATCGAACTTCAGCAAGATATTAGGAAGTATGTCAAAAGCTTTGAGAAAGACACAGAAAAAACTGCCATCAATTCAAAGATTTTAAGATCAAACCACTTTGATCTGGATGAATATAATTTGCTGGCCTCGAGGCAAAACCTCTTATTTGACACCGTGTTCCTTAATAACAGAATTCAGTCAGGTAGTGTGCTACTGTGCGATGGAGGCATGGGAGTTTCATTTTCTCCCTTTGCTGCCTTAATCTAAATGACTTGGTTAGATTTCCACAAATCTATCCTCACGATCTGGAACGTGGAGACCTTTTGTGTGCAATTTGTGCTGGTTTGATGTCGTGTATACAGTGATTCAAGAATGTCTTTGGGAATAGAAAATAGGAAGCTTGTTGCGTGGTCAGCTTTCAATAGGATCACAGATATATGTGATTTATGTAAGAGGGCTGAGACCTCTACTTGGGGTCCCTGGACAGGGAGGGGTGTACAGAGATTTACAGCAGAGATGGTTCTGGGGCAAGAAATCGCAGCATTCTAAGTATAGAAAGATTGACAACAGTTATGTTATAATTATGCTGTTTATGTATTTACATTCATGATAGAAATCGTTAGCGCTATTCTTGGTGAGAATTCACATGATCTTTGGCTAGGAATCTGAGTGTATATCATGGTCTGCCTTGATAGGGTGTTGTACAAAAGGAGTTCGCCCAAGTTTGTGTGAAGAGCACACATTTTGGAGGTGCCTGTGAGTTCATGGGATGGTTGTGAGTATACTGATATAAATAACATTTGTATCATTATTGAATATTTTCTTTTCTTTTCTGCGATAAGCTTCAAGCCAAGGGTGATTGGTTGTGGTGACCCGCAAGGTTTTATTATTTTCTTGACAGGACTGATTTCTCCACCTTTGGGAGCAATTTTACATATTCATATCTGCTCCTGTCAAACTCACTCTGCTGTTGTTATTCTTGAAATAATTTTATTTTTTATTTTTTATTCATATTTGTATAATGGAATTGAATTGGTGATTTTGAAAGACATGGATATAGCTAGAGATAATCAATGTAAATAAACAAAACAAAATAATTGTAATTTAAAGAACATGGACAAGATCCAAAGAAAGAAACGGTATAATTTTTTTTTATAACCAGAAATCCAAAAAATAAATAAAATCAAATTGGACCAAGCTATCATGAAAAATTGTTCACACCCTCAACAATTATATAATGTGAAATGATCATTTTACCCTATTTTCTTTGAAGACAACCAATAAGAGTAACTCTAATGGCAAGAGTTATTTTAGAGAGCTAAATCTTTAAAATGGTTATTTGAATAATGTACATATAGTTTTTTTATTGATATGTGCTCTAATGATAAAAGCCATTTTGGAGAGTCATTTTTTATATATATTATTTTAAATATAGTACAATTATTTTATATGTAGTTTAATTATGCAATTAATTATACAATTAATAAGAGTAGGTTATATAATTAAATAATTGCTTTTAAAAACCCTTCAATAATATAATTATTAATTTTGTATATAATTTTTTACTCTCTTGTTGAGGTATTTTTAAATAAAAACAAAAACAAATATTTTTTATATAGTTACATTATTTTCTAATATATATATATATATATATATATATATATATAGAGAGAGAGAGAGAGAGAGAGAGAGAGAGAGAGAGAGAGAGAAGGTGACCCCACCAAAATCTTGCCTTCTCTCTGCATGAGCTGCTACAAATAGCAGCTCACGCACGGGGAAACTATTTTGACTACCAAAATAGCTTTTCCGGTGGAGTGTGAAATATTAAGCCAACATGCATAAAAAATGAAATTTTTTAGCTCTTTAAATAGCACTCCTGTTGGAGTTACCCTAAGGATGCTTTTTCCAAGGGTAACACGGGGGAAAAACTATAATATGCCATAATATTTTTTTCTCACGTACAAGTAATGTAGATAAAAACCATTTTGTATATCATTTTAGTTTGTTGCTGTATTATATTATATACTAAAAGATGTCATAGTTCGATTACTGTAACTTATGAAACAAATAATTGTGGATTACAGTAATGTTGCTCAGCTTTCAGGTCATTCGGCTCACAAATTACTATTTTTTAATTAATTTTGCGCAACAAGATATGAAGAAGCGTCTGTAGCTCAGTGGAAAAGGTGCAAGTTTTCTAAGTTTGAGAGCAGGGATTCAACGTCTGATTATGCTCTTTTATTTTTTTTTTATTTTTTCTCTTTTCTTTCTTAATGTATACATTTTTTTGTTTCTTTTTTTAGTTTTTTTATTTTCACGTCAAATGATTTTTTTAGCAAATAATTTTATTTTATTTTTATTTTTTGTTTGTTTTTTTGCTAAAGTTATTAACTTTTTTTTCTTTGATTGATTTTTTTCTCATTATTAACGTAGTAGTAGTAGTAGTAGTAATAATAATAATAATAATAATAATAATAATTTTTTTTATTGCTTTCTCTTTTGTTAATGTTTTTTGTCTTTTTTCTCGGGATAATTTAATATATTTTATTGTTTTAACAATAATAATAATGATATTTTTATATGTTAAGGCTTTGATATTCTTATTGTTATAATAGGGTGTGTCATGTGTTTCATTATATCAAATCTTACATGTATAAATGTTATAATTTATTTGATTTTTTTATTTGATTGAAATTGATAGTAGATTTGATTTTTGTTTAGATCCTTATACTTTTAATTTTTTTATTTTAATTTCTTTAATTTTTTATAGTTCTTAAATAGTCCATATTTTTGTCCATGTTTATATATATGCACCCTTATTTTTGGTTTTTAATTTTTTATTATTTTCTCTCTTGTTGAGGTAATTTTTTTTCCAAAAACTTTGCTCTTAAATTTTAGTTTATATTTATGATCATTTAAAAATTGATATTTCTTATTTTTTTTCCTTTGTTTTTTCTTTTGGTTTTTTTATTAGTTTTTTTTTCATGTCAAATGATTTTTTTTATTTTTTTTGTTGTTTTGTTAAAGTTTTTTGGGTTTTTCTATTCTTTTATTGAATTTATTTTTTCATTATGCATGCAATAATGATAATGATAATAATAATAATAATAATAATAATTTTAGTTTTTTTATTGCTTCTTCTTTTACTAATGTTTTCAAGTTTTTTTCTCGTTGGAATAATTTAATAATTTTTATTATTTTAGCAATAATAGTAATAATATTTTTAGATGTTAAGTCTTCTATGTTGTTGTTATAATAAAGTGTGTTGATATGTTTTATTATATCAAATATTGTATGTATAAATATTATCTTTTATTTTTAAACTCACAAAATCTATTAATTATTTTAATATTAATAATCATAAAAAAATATATGTTTGGTCAACGATACAACGTAGTTAATTAACTAGTTGTCTCTAAAAAAGTTTTTTATGCCACCTACCAACGGAGAGGGCGGTCTATGCAATTTTTTTGGGTGTTTGTGAGTGTGGTTATGGTTGTTTTTCAAAATATTTTTCATTTAGAAATACATCAAAATAATTTTTTAAATTAACACATCAAAATAATCTAAAATTACCAAAATAATTTCATTTATAATAAAAAAAATTCAGTAACAAAAGGGTTAGACCGCAGTGCCAAGCAGGCACTTTATTCTTGTGCCTTGTTCCACTGGCTCCGTGGTAATATGAATAAAGGGACAAGGGCAAAAGTATAACTTTACACCCTGCGGTCATGTCCTTCCACATCCCATGATACAGAGGGGGGTCACAGAGGAAACTCACCCCCGAAGTAACTGGCCGCACCAAGCCAGCCCATCAGCAATCTCCTTCAACTCTAAGTAGCTCATCAGGAAAATCTTTGTTTATACTGGTGGCATGGCAGTACGAATCAGCCAAGTGTAATTTATGTAACCCAATTGAAAATTCTCTAACCCAATGTATGGTTAAAGTTAAACCCCGAGGGGCCAAGAAACATGCTGTAGTCAACTGGCTTGGCTTGGCTTGGCTTTTTCAACACCTTACACTTCCACTTCTTCTTTTCCATTCCTCTGCCCTTTTTGGTGACCCACTTATGGTCGCCAATATACACTCCTTCCAATTCCCAAAGTCACAAAATATTAATCAGAGCAGGAAACAAGAGAGACCTCAGAAGTTAACATAACACAGACCCGCCATTTTTCTTCTGACAAGTCTTGCTTGCTGTCATTCCATCATATTTGTGTGCTCTCATCTCACATTGCGAAAAGAAGAGGTAAATGAAGGGGTCTTCATCCTCCTCCTCCTCCTCCTCCTCCTCCTCGTCTTATTGCCTTGCCTCTGAAAGCATTCAGAAACCAAAAGTCAAACGCATTGGAAAAAACCAAAAGAGCAATCAAGGGAAATCCCAGAATGATGCTGCCGCCAATAGTACTAGCCCTGGCAAAAGAAGTTCCATCTACAGAGGAGTCACCAGGTACCGAAATCTTGCTCAACTTTTTATATTATGATTCTTTTTTCTTGTTGGGTTTTTCAAATATGCATGTGTGGTCTTTTCGTTGATCGATCAAGAACAGACATAGATGGACAGGAAGGTTTGAAGCTCATCTTTGGGACAGGAGTTCACGGAATAACATTCAAAACAAGAAGGGAAAGCAAGGTGGATTTTGCTTAATAAATTAAAGATTAACACAAACCAAGGAGATCTATAATCTTTGTTTATATCTTACTTGCATACTTTTTTAATATTTTCTGACCCTGTTTTGCTCTTTACACTCGTCCCTGTCACCGTAACGTTCACATACACAACCTTGTCTGCTGCTTAGTTTATTTGGGTAAGCTAAGCACTCCTCCTAATGATCTCAGTCTCTCCTCTTTTTCCTTTCCTTTCCTTTCCTTTTCTATTATATTTTATTTCCTTAAACCACAAAATAAAGATCACGGGTCCTAATTGTGTGTAACATCCAGGTGCTCATGACAATGAGGAGGCAGCTGCACACACCTATGATCTTGCTGCCCTGAAGTACTGGGGAGCAGAGACAACCTTGAATTTTCCGGTATAGAATTGACCATTGTCAACACACATGCACTTAAATGGCAAGTTACATGTCTTGCATGAATCTCGTGTGAGCATGTGAATCGAACCAATCACGTGAATGACTCAGTCTTGATTCATATGAACCGGGCCGGGTAGTTCATGAGATAAATTGATAAGCTATACGTACACTGAAGCTGGTCGAACAAGCTTGTCTTAAATATTAACTGATGACGATGCAGGCAGAAACCTACACAAGAGAGATTGAAGAGATGCAAAGGATGAGCAAGGAAGAGTACTTGGCATCACTTAGACGGCGAAGTAGTGGATTCTCCAGAGGAGTCTCCAAATACCGCGGGGTGGCCAGGTAAGTGCCACCTCTCCTTCGTGTTTTTCTTCTTCTTCTTCTTTCTCTCTGACCAAGAGTTGAATTTCTGGAGTGCTATAATATAATTGCTTGATTTTTGACGGTGGTCACAATTAACTCAGACTTGAATTTTGGTAGGCATCATCATAATGGGCGATGGGAAGCAAGAATCGGACGAGTTTATGGGAATAAATATCTCTATCTTGGAATTTATAGTATGCTCCTCTCTCTCCCTCCCTCCCATCTAATCGCCGGTATTATTTATCGACACTATACCCTGCTGGCATGAGATAATAACAATTACATGACCACGACAATAAAATGTTTATATGATAGGTATTGAGTTTTAGTTATAATGTATATTTCTCGTAAAAATATGAAACAATTAAAATTTTATTTATTTATCTAAACTCATAAAATATATAAAATAAATTTTATTATCTGATAAAAAAAACAATAATATGCTATTTTACTTGAGGGTCGAGGGTGATTTGGGAATAATATAATTCGAATTACTCCAAAATCTTCCCCGTTTGGCACATTTGATTACAAAACTTTACCCTATCAGATTAGCATGTCAGATCATAAAATGGATTCAATCTTTACCATATCATTCTACTTAGTATAAAATGTGTTAGAAGGTCACGTGACACGCCCTCGCAATGGCAGAATAAAGGCACGTGCCAGTTTCCCCTAAAACCCTAGATGTTTAATCTTTTTGCTAGCAGAAGCCTAGGGCATTCCCCTGCGAATGCAAGTGGACAAAGTCTAGGTACTGTCGCCAAAGGATTTTAGCTAAGGTTTCATCAAGAACATTGTGTGCTGCATTCTTAGATATGAACATCTACTATACTAAGGTTGTTTTTGCTTTAAATGACTTTTTTTAGTATTTCTATATTGTTTTGATATGAGATGTCAAAAATAAACTTTAAAAACTAAAAAAGAAAATTCATGTATTTTAAAATAAAATTTTTAAAATAAATACATATAGAATAGGCTCTGAAAAGCTTATATACCCATAAATAAGACATTAATTAGCCACTCTAGTAGCCCTAATACAAGGTAAGGCCAATATGACCATAAATTAGGCATTGAGTGTGTTTAGGATTGTGGTACAAACTCTAATTGTAAAAAAGTTGAAGATTTAAGTGTTTGGTTAAGATGAGATTTGAAAAAAATATATGGGCTGTATCTGTAAAAATAGCTTAAAAGTGTGGTTCATGGAAAGTAGTTTGTTGCTGCTTTCCGCGAGTTTGCTTTGCAAAAAGAGAGGGGGGAGAATGAATAAAAAATAAAAGGAAATGAGATAATTTATATTAGAGTTTGTTGTTTGTTGTTGTTTTATTTATTATATTTTTATATATAAAATATATTTTTAATATTAATATAATCTAAAAATTAAAATATAAATAAATATATTAGAAGGAGATCGCAATATAATTTGTCTCACAATCCTAATTTTATATGGATTTGTAGTTCGTGATGAAATTATAAATAGTTTGATAGAAGAATAAAAAAAATGCATAATTTACTTAAATTATTAATTATATTTTATTATTATAATCATTATATATATATATATATATATATATTAAAGTAATTTCAGAAGTTGAAAGCAATATGAAATACTTGGTAACTAATCATTTGAAGCTGTTTTTTATTAACTTCAAACTCAACCACAATTTTAACCAAACATTTTAAAAATTATTTTGAACCGCAACTAAAAGTGTTTTTTATGAAACTGTTTTTTTAAAACCTCAATCATAAAAGAAAAAACAATACCAAACACACTCATTAACTAGCCACCTTAGTGAATTATTTTTTTGATATTTAAGATTTTTTGATACTAGTTAGATAGATAATGGATATATGTCAAGGTCTGAACTTTTTAAGAGCAACAAGATCAAAATGGGGAAACTCAAACTACTTGGGTTGAAATGGAATGTTGATAAATCTTTAGGGGCTAAAATAAAATTTTCACTTGGTATTAACAAAAAAAAAATCACCAAAAACAAAGGATTGATAACCTAGAAGAATCCCAACAAAAGATTTTGAAAAAGACAAGAGGGAAGGTGGTGTGGAGCCTTGCATGCTTGGAAATAGGCATTCTCTCTGGTTGAAAAACTTGAAAGTACGGCTGGTTCTTGATGCGGTTCTTGTCTACAAGTAACAAGATCTTGTTCAGCAACTAGCCAGGGCACAACCAAGGGAACTAAACTAGTTGTGTTTTTTTAATGTTTCAAGGAGTGAGATTTGAAAGCAATTATTCAAATTAGGCATGTGATGAATTCCCAGTCCAGCTTTATTATTTAAAGAAATCAACCTCTATTTATCAATCATGTACGGTGAATCTACTTTTCTTGCACGATCTTTAATTTATTTATTGTTTGACTAATTAATTCACTAATCAGATTTTGTTTGTCTACTTTCTGTAAAGATACGCAAGAAGAGGCAGCGGCAGCATATGATATGGCAGCAATAGAATATAGAGGAGTAAATGCTGTGACCAATTTTGACGCTAGCAATTATATAGAACGGCTGAGGAAGAAAGGCGGCATCCCTATAGACCAAATACTCCAAGAACAACAACTTCGTAACAGCTCGATTGATTCCGTCATAGAAGCAGAAGCAGAAGCTGAACAACCATCACCAGAACAACAAGAGGAGCAAGAACAAAATGTAGCCCCGTCGTTACAAGTTCAATGTACACACCTCAATTCAAGCTTGGATGGCACATCTTCTATGGTTACTATGGAGACTATCGAAGAGAACGAGCTAGCATGGAGCTTCTGCATGGATCCAGGACTGAGCCTCACAATGCTTGATCTTCCCCTCGAAAATACTTGGGAGTTACCGGACTTGTTCAATCATACAGGGTTTGAAGACAACATCGACTTGATATTCGATACATGTTGCTATGGAAACTAGTAGCACAGGAAGGTTTGAGGAGGTTGGTGTTGCAAGGAGCATAGATGAGGAGGGTGAAAATGGGAAGGACAGGTTGTTGTCTGGTTCTGTTTCAAGTTCTCCAGCTTGCTCAAAACCTCCCCCGTTTCTTGTAGCTATTCTGTTTGAATGTTTTGCTGGACTTTGTAGGTTGAGGACTGCTGAGGTCTGTTTAGATTTTGTTTCGCCGGGTTCTGTCGTGGGTGGATGGGAAAATAAAGGCCAAATGATCCCTAGGTCTTTGTTTTTACTGTCTTCCATGCTTGTTTTCTTCTTGCAACTTTTAGAAGAAAATATGAATTAAATAGTGAAAAAAAAAAGTTTCAATAATTCTTGCTTTCCCTTTTCAAATGGCTGAGCTGATTTCTCTGTGGACTCAGGGAGGAACATGGTTGGCCTCCCTGCAACACAAGAAAAGGAGAGGACTTTTCTTTGTTGTTTTATGGAGTGGGGAGAGCACCGAGTGGGTTTGGTTGGTGGAGTGTACCAGGTAGGGCTTCAAAGTGCTATGGGCCTAGCATGATTGACACAATGTCTTTGAAGTTGACATTTAGTGAGTTTTAATTTATCTTTATAAAAGGCATTTTTTAGTCGTGTTAATTCAATCTTTATATATATATATATAAAGATTGATTATATATATATAATATGATTTTTTTATAAATATTTTTTCTTTCTAAAATCTAAATGACCTGAGGTAACCAAACAAGATAAATGAAAATTCTTTGTTTAAAAACATAGAGGAAAAACTGAAAATCTCGTGTGCCTGCCTGGCTTGGACCCTTGACAAACACCGACAATCCATATTTCTAACCACCTCTAAAAAAGGAAAATAAAAATTTCCATATCTGTAACTGTCAGTATAAATCTGTAAATATTAAAAAAAGAAAGGGTGTAAATGTGAAACTGAGAAACCAAAAAGGCTTCAAGTAAAAATTAACAAGAAGAAGAATTCAAGGGTTCCTAATGCTCCGAGAAATCAGAAACCAGAACTCTTCAAAACAGAATAAGACACAAGACAGGTTTTTTAATGCAAAAACCCTAACAAAAGAGAGAGATAAAGAAGATTTGGGAAGTGGGTGGTTTGTTAAAAAGAGGTTTTATTAGCCTAATTCACTCTATCACCCTCCCAAAGGTCAGTTTCATTTATTATGAAGACCCCGTTTTTTATGTTGAAGTTCATGGCTTTCTTTCCTGTTATTGTTTTTTTGTCAATGATTTTGTGTTTTTTGTTGTTAAAATGAGAACTGAATTTAGTGTGGTTACTGGGCTTTTGTTAACTTGAATTTTGGTATGTAAAACACAATACACTCTCCACATTTGCTCGGGGTCGTTTTGCTCTTATGATTCTGTTGTTTTTGTTGTTTTTTTGATGGGTTTGTTAATCTCTGCTCTTGTTCTTGATAACACTATGTTGTGCTGGAATAGTATTTAGGCAGTGCCTGGTTACATGTTAGTGACAATGGCAGTGAAAGAATGAAGGAGAAACAAGAAATCTGCTGTATGCTTCCTTTTCTTTTCAAGTAATCTTCATGGATCAGTGTTTTGAACTGGTTGCTTTTGATTAATTCTGACGACAGATTATGCAGGCTGTTTGTACTGCTGATAAAATCGGAATCAACATGAAGAATTGGTTCTAAGCACGCAGAGAGAACAAAATCTGCATTCACGCTATCCACACCTATGGATGGTGAGGTGGTAGATGTGGAAGTCAGGGAAGGGAATAATCACTTGGCAGTGATTGCTGACCCGAATGAGACTGAGAAACAGAATACAACCGGGAATTATATGGAAGCAGGAGTTAGAAATCAGGATGATGACGGAATAGCTTTACCACATGTTGGCATGGAATTTGAATCAGAAGACGCTGCAAAGACATTTTATGACACCTATGCTAAGCGCATGGGATTTAGCACCCATGTTGGTCAATTTACACGTAGTAAGCCTGATGGGCCAATTGTGACTTGGGAGTTTGCTTGTTCCAAGGAGGTTTTCAAAAGGAAGAATATTGAGAGCTGCAATGCCGTGCTTAGGATAGTGAGGAAGGATTCAAATTCAGACAATTGGGCTGTGACAAAGTTTGTCGAGGAACATAACCACTCTCTGGGGACTCCTGGTAAGGTCCTTCGACCACGCAAGCATTTTTCTGGTGCTTCAAAAAACATGGCTGAAACGCTGGATGCCACTAATGATGTTTATGTTTCAACAGACAGAAGCCACTTACCTCATGAACCAAACCGTGTTAGGAATGCCTTCCCTGTAGAACCTAATAATCTAGTCAGAAATGCCGTGTCTCTGCCTGCAACCTATTTCAGGGCTCCTGGTGGAAGGAAAACCCTTGGAAGAGATGCTCACAGTCTCCTGAACTATTTCAAGAAGATGCAAGCTGAGAACCCTGGCTTTTATTATGCAATACAACTTGATGATGAGAACCGCATGACTAATGTCTTCTGGGCTGATGCAAGATCAAGGATTGCTTATAGTCACTTTGGTGATGCAGTGGTTTTTGACACGATGTATAGACCGAATCAATATCAAGTGCCTTTTGCTCCTTTTACAGGAGTGAATCATCATGGTCAGATGGTATTGTTTGGTTGTGCATTGCTTCTAGATGAGTCCGAGTCTTCCTTTACCTGGTTATTTAGGACATGGTTATCTGCAATGAATGGCCAGCCTCCTGTTTCTTTCACCACGGACCAAGATAGAGCCATACACATGGCTGTTGCGCAGGTTTTTCCAGAAACTCGTCATTGTATTTGCAAGTGGCACATCTTGAGAGAAGGCCAAGATAGGCTGGCTCATATATATCTTGCTCATCCTTCCTTCTATGGAGAGCTTTATAGCTGCATTAACTTCTCTGAGACAATTGAGGATTTTGAATCATCATGGGCTTCTTTGCTTGAAAAATTCGACCTCCAAAGGATCGAGTGGCTTCAAGCTGTGTACAATGCTCGCCAACAGTGGGCACCAGTTTATTTTCGTAACACTTTCTTTGCTGCACTTTCTTCAAATCATGGTATCAGCTCCTTCTTCGATGGGTATGTGAATCAACAGACCACAATACCTTTATTCTTTAAACAGTATGAACTTGTGCTTGAACATTCTCTGGAAAAGGAAATAGAAGCAGACTATGATACAATTTGCACCACTCCTGTACTTAAGACACCGTCGCCAATGGAACAACAAGCTGCAAACCTTTATACCAAGAAAGTGTTTGCAAAGTTTCAGGAAGAACTAGTTGAAACTTTTGTGTATACAGCAAATAAGATTGAACAAGATGGGATGGCCACTAAATACAGGGTCGCAAAATATGAGCATGATGACAAAGCGTACATAGTGACACTGAATATATCTGAGATGCAAGCGAGTTGTAGCTGCCAGATGTTTGAATATTGTGGCATTCTCTGTAGACATATACTAACTGTCTTCACTGTAACAAACATTCTTACCCTCCCATCTCACTACATATTGAATCGATGGACAAGGAATGCAAAATCTTGGATTGGATCAGAGGAACATAGTGCGGATTCACAAGGTCTTGATACTCTGACCTCTCGTTTTAACAATCTGTGCCTTGAAGCTATTAGATATGCAGAGGAAGGTGCAATTGCCACTGAGACTTATAATGCAGCCATCAGTTATTTAAAAGAGGGTGGAAAAAAGATTGCTTCCGTTAAGAAAAGTGTGGCTAAAGTCACACCTTATAGATCACATTTTAGTGGAAATAGTCAAGAAGAAAATAACAAGAAAACCCCTACTGCTCCTCATGAAATGATCCCATCATTATGGCCTTGGCAGGATGCTATGCCACCTCGGTTTAATCTTAATGATGGGGGAGTACCTTGTGCGGATACAAATCAGCCCAGCATGGCCCCTGTATCTATTCACCATGATGGTGGCCCAACTGATAACTCGGTATGCAGCATAACCTATGTTTTTAACATCTAATCATTGTCATATAATTATACTATTTGAGGTCACAGTAATTTTTCCTAACAATCATCTGAACATAGTTTGTGATTATTTCATTGAATTAATGCAGGTGGTTCTCACTTATTTTAAGTCCATGACATGGGTCATTGAAAATAAGACTTTGACACCAGCTGGTAAAGTAGCTGTCATCAACTTGAAGGTATGTAGTAAACTTAATCTTACATTATTTTTCGGAAATTTTCATTCGCCAGTTACACATTATTTGCTAGAAATGTATGCCGATTGTGTTATTTGGAAGCACCAGCTACCTCTGCACAAAGTTTGCATATTATTTCACAGATGTTGCCATATCCAATGAAATTTTAACTGTTATTTACCATTCTATAACTTATCAATTATTTCCCTTCTCCCTGCTCTAGTTGCAAGATTATGGTAAAAATCCATCAGGGGAGACAGAGGTACAATTTAGGTTAACCAAGATCACGCTGGAGCCTATGTTGAGATCTATGGCCTACATTAGCCAGCAGCTCTCAACTCCAGCTAATCGAGTTGCTGTCATCAATCTGAAGGTACAAAACCAGGTTTTACTACTCTTGTTTGTGAAAACTTGCTAAAACATGTAGGCTAAATACTATGTGTCAGATTGGATTTAATCATTCTCATTAGTGTATTTTTAGTTCTCTCTAATAAGGTTTGATATTATGGTCTGCATAGACTCATATGACAGGCATATCTTTTGAATGAAACCAGCTTCATGTTTTTCTGAATAAAATATTGAAGAAGAAAAAAGCATCACAAAGATGGTCATTTTATGTGAGCTCACAGCCTGCTGCCCTCCACTATTACCACTGTCCTCTTGAAGAACATATAGAAGATCTCTTTGATATGCTATATGCAGCACATTTTTGACATGGGCTTGAGATCCAATCACAGATCCCACTAGAGAGCTGGGATAGTGATTCTGGAAACTCGGTTCTTATTAATCCATAAAACCTTACCATGTCCCATAACCTCCTTTTATCTTTCCACTTGCCAATTAAATGCAGAAATGCCAAGCATGTCTTGCATTTCGCAGCCTTGGGATCTTGTGACTGGTGAGTTTCACCAAAGGCACGCTTAATATTAGATGTCTTGGAGAATGTCAGGGTTTTTAGTTTTTTGCTGTTCCTCCTTTTGAGGAACCATCATGTTAGGTAGGTACATCATGTTATTATTTATTTTTGATTTTACATCTTATCTCAAATGAGTAGTATTTCATCATCTGGTTACTTGAAAGTTTGTTAGTCATATAAACCTCTAGGTAAAGCCAACATGAACAGTTATACAAGCCTCTTTTTTTTCCAACTCTTCAATTTTTTCTGGCTTGTTGTCTCCAGCTCCAAGATACCAAGACAACAACTGGAGAAACTGAGGTAAAATTTCAGGTTTCTAGAGATACACTTGGTTCCATGTTGAGATCAATGGCATACATCCGTGAGCAACTGTGAGACCAGTAAGTGTATTCATTCGGATCTTAAAATTTTGCAATTCATTGAATAATTAGCAAGATCTGTGGTTGAAATTCCATGTCTTAAGCAGAGTTCAATAATGGACCAATTTTTCATTGCGTTGACATGGCTATAGAACATTAATCTGGTTAGTTGATTTTTTATTTGACCAGGGTTGTCAGGTCACCATTGGCTTAAATCCCTATTGTGCCAGCTAAAAGTTTGGAAATACTGATAATTCTACTCTTAGATTATAAATTACCATAATGCTAAACTGAATGATGATGTGCTGGCATTTTCAGGCCACCAGCACTTCTGCAGTGTGACCACATATTAGGCATTGGCTATATAACTGATTGTCACTCGAAGACGATATTCATAGAATATGGGTTCTTATAGTAATTGATGTAGTAGTAATTGAAGGTTTAATATGGCAGTTGCTTGTATAAGATGCCCGAGTCAGAATTTTACTTTCTGAGATTCACGTATATAATGGCTGAAATTGAGGAGATTGTTCTTGCGGCTGGGCCAGAAAAACTTTCATATTAGAATGTGATTTGATTGATCCACTCTTTGACGTGTTTTTGCTAGTATCTTTTAAATGCGGCACAATGAAATAATGTGTGCTGACATGGATATCTGTGGTTCATGCAGGTTTTAAGAATTATATAATCTGTTAGAACTCCTTGGGTGAGCCAAGCCCGGATTAGATCCAGGTTTCCAGCTACATCGGGAAAGCTAGCAGGAGTGGAAGTCTGGTAACCATTTGTGCATGATGTGCATGCTCCAATGACATACAACGTGTGGCCTTAGCTGTAGTTAGGTACGGGGTATTGCTATTCCATTTGACCAAGCTTGGATTAGCTGTAGTTAGGCATGGTTAATCTTGTTGCTAACGTCTAGATAAGATAATACATGGTTTCCTTGTAACAATGGACTGGAAACTTGATTTGTAAATGCAAGTAATTGTGAACAGTTCAGATAATATTTTACTGAATGAGCATTGCACATATATATATATATATATTCTTGTTTCCCATGTTTTGCAGAAACTATCTATAGGTTTCTTGAACTGGCTACATATCCTGTGTGTATATGATCTTTTTTTTTTCTCCCACTTGGGCAAGCCCCCAGCAGGGCACATTGCTACACAAATCACTGCCACAATACTAATTACAGCGCGGTCTTAGAAGATAACCATCAGGATTCAGCAAATCTGCTGCCTACGTAGGAAGATTTTTGAAGAATGAAAAAAGAGAGGAGAAAAACCATTTCTCAATTTCTGTTATCTGTTTATTGAATGGATCCATCTATGCATAATGTGATAAATCTGCCTGAGGATAATTTTCTTTTTACACTCCCAAAATAAATGAGGCCAGACCACTGTATGAATCCAAACTCTTTTCTTATTCTAATCTTGGTGTCAAACTTGGACTGAGGATCACAATTGTTGGCCAAAAATGGGTTTATTTGACTAGACTCTCTATATCCTCACCTTCTTTATAATATTTTTTATTTTATTTTTCCTGGTTGAACCTTTATAAAAATCACAGATCCTTATAGCCCTCAAATCTTCTATCTAACAAAAAAACCAAGTTGGTACAAGTAAGAAAAATCCAAGAGAAAAACACTTCTCATAGATGCAAATTCTGCATTTATCCTTTTTATTAACTCCTCCTTTAATTGAAAATAATAATAATAATAATTATCAAACTTTAAAAATAAAAGAATAAAAACAGAAATAAAATATAAATGGTGTAGTCTCATTTTTACTACCAATTTATTTTTTATATCAATTTTACCCTTAAACTCACTTATAATTATTTCACAAAAACTACCAGACTCTACATAAAATGATATCATTTATTACAAAAATAAAAGTGCAATTTGAATGAAAATATAAATAATTGGAAAAACTTTAAATTCGATAAAATTTTTCATTTTATGTTTTCGACAGTTTGAAAAAAAAATTGATACAAAATATTATGTATGTTTTATTAGTTAAAGGGTATTTTCGGGACTTTACAAAGAAAAACGAAAGCCACGAAACGGCATAACTTCAACGAAAGCGAACTTTCCTCTCTCCACCTTCTCTTCCTCAAGAAAACTGCCGCTATTTCCTCTCACACCGGTTCACATACCGCCGATACATTTCAGATACACCAAAAGCTTTGGAATCTCGCTTTCCCTCTTGGTATATCTTTCTGTACTTTCTTTTTTTTCATTGATTTCTTTATTTCTATCATATGCCAAGAGTGCTTATCATGTGTATGATGAATTGCCAGTGGCCAGCCACAGATAAATCTGACGCTTTCTTTCGTTTTTATCTTGCACTCTCGTCTTCAGTCCCTGGTGGGGCTTAAGCATTTCAGTTGGTTTTGTGCAGGGATCTTGGATCATTGGCCTGTGCTTCTAGTCAAGGTAACCAAATGGGATTGTGTTTTCCTTCAACACCCAAGAAACTGGCCATGACTATAGGATTATTCTCTTCTGGAGCTGCTCTTTTTGCTATTGGCTTGCATCAATGCTATGTCAACATTGCTCCACAACAAGCTCGCATCAAAGCTCGTAATGATTTTGTCAGAGAACGATTAAGAAAGAAGTCTGGCAAAGAATAGAAAGAGTTGTCCTCGCTGCCCTGGCTATCTAATAATGACTTCCAGGCCAAGAGTTAGCACGAAAAACAGCGATTGGCTCCAAGTAAAAATCCAAATGATAACTCGAAAATAAAAGCATCTTGTGGTTTCAATACGAAATTTGTTTCGGATACTGCATTATTCATTTTGAAATTATATCTTTATCTTATTTTTTTTGGAGATTATTTTGATCTTTTGCAAGCACTCAATTCTTTTTTATTGTTTATTTCATTTTATTTAATAATATTTTTTGCCAATTGACTAAAATCATCAATATATAATTAGTTTAAAAACATTACTAGTGAATTTACCCTCCCAAGTTTGAATTGTCTGTTGAACCCAATTAGAAGGAAGAATTCTGGGATCTATCTGCCATGGCTATCCAATCTGCAACATGATTTACATTCCTCGTTACAGCTATGTAACAACACTACCATCATGCATGATGTTCATGTTGCTTCTATCTCCCATTCAATGTTGAATCCCTGATGACTGACACGGCGGCGCGGCGGATTCAGTGGTAGTCACTTGCGGGTGGAAAATCGAAGCCAAGGCCAGGGGCTCGCGAATAGCAAGAGCTTCTTCTTCTTGTGCCGCTGGTTTGTGTACACTTTCAAACAAGACCTTTGACTTCCACTGAGACTCCGTTGGAGTCTCTGCAGGCAATATCAATCAATCCCTGCATGAGAAGCTCCTTGAACATACGATGATTCACAATTCAATTTTATTTCATACTGTCCATGTCTTGTCCACTTCACCGCTTGTACTTGCCAAGAAATGTCGGCTTGTACTTTTATTTTATATATATATATAGAAGCATGGCATTAGATAAATGTTTCTTTTATTTGATGAAATAAAATAAAAGTTATATTAAGGGGATGATATATTATTAAAATTATTAGTTCAAAAACATTTTTTCAACTGATTAAGCAACTACCTTTATGAAGAGAATCATACAATTTATCTTCCTACGTTCAATCTTTTTCTCCTTTCTTAATACGAGGAAAAACTTATCATCTGTGCACTAACTTGCTTATAAATTATTGTTTTTTAAATAATCATTATATATATATATATAGATATAGATATATAGATATATATAAACAAAACGCAGAACGAAAGTCACGAAACGGCACAACTTTAATGAAAGCGAGATCTACTCCTTTTACCTTGCCTTTCTCTAAAAGAGGAGTGAACTTCCTTGCCTTTCTTCTCTCACATTCCGCCGATACATTTCCGATACACAAAAGCTGAGGACTCTCGCGTCCCGGATCCGACACCCGAAACTGCCGAGTTTCATCGCATTTTTTCGGCCCCACAAGCCCGGCATTTCGGATTTTGACAATTCCTTCACAAAGTAAGCGTTTTTTTTTTTTTTTTCTAATGACCAGCCTTGAAAGATTGAATGTTTAACAATTTTAGAAGCTTATTCAAGTGAGTTGATGAAGTTTAGCTTGAAAGCTGAAATGGGTTGTGTTTTTTTAGTCTTGAAATCGCTAATCATGATTAGTTCAGTGGTGATTGATCATAATTATGGGTAGATATTGATGTTGTTGAAAATGTGAGTGAAAAAGTTTCGTTTTCTTATGACTTTTATTTTTGTTTTTACTTAATTGTTGGGTTACTGATTTTTTTTTTTTTTTGAAGTCAGTACGGTGTTACGAGTTGAGAGTTTTTCCCAACAGTTTTCCAGGATGCAATTTAAGGATCATAACCATGTAAGGATTTGATGTGTTTGATGAGTTTTAGCTTAAACCTCAAGTAACTGTGGTTTTTGAGCTTTTGAGTTTTGAACTCCAGATTTTGGCACCTCCTAGAGCTACTGATCCTGGATGGGCTCATGGGACTATGGTTAATGGGGGCAGGCAAAAAATCAAGTGCAAATACTGTCAGAAGATTTTTCTTGGCGGCGGAATTTCCAGACTGAAGCAGCATTTGGCTGGAGAAAGAGGGAATGTAACTCCATGTGAAGAAGTACCCGAGGATGTTAAAGTTCAGATACAGCAGCATTTGGGTTTTAAAGTTTTGGAGAAGCTAAGAAAGCAGAAAGAAGAGAATTGTGCAAAGAATTTGTATTTGTCGTACTTTCAGGATAAGGAAGGAGATGACGAGGATAATGATGACGCGGGGCCACTGCAAAAGATGGCTATCAGGAGAAGGGGTAAAGAGGTCGTGGAAGGGACATCTAAGCGAACCAAGAGACGCAAGAAGCAACATCCACCAATGGCTGTGCCTGTTGTTGCTCGACCTTTGCTCCAGAATTTTGCTTCCCAAGAGAGCTTCGACCAGGCTGATATCGCTGTTGCAAGATTTATGTACGAAGCTGGAGTACCATTAAGAGCAGCAAATTCTTGTACTTTTCAACAGATGGCTGATAGTATTGCTGCTGTAGGCCCTGGCTATAAGATGCCTTCTTATAATGCTTTGAGGGGAAGATTGCTGAATAGAAGTGTCCAGGATGCAGGAGAATATTGCAAAGAACTGAGAAAGTCTTGGGAAGTGACCGGATGTTCGGTTTTAGTTGATAGGTGGATGGATAGAATTAATCGCACAGTCATAAATTTTTTTGTTTATTGTCCCAAGGGTACCATGTTTTTGAGATCTGTGAATGCGACAGACATAACAAAATCAGCAGAGGGACTCTGTAATCTATTTGACAGTGTTGTTCAAGAGGTTGGTCCCAAGATTATTGTCAATTTTGTGACAGATACTTCTCCCACTTATAAAGCTGCTGGAAAACTCTTAGCAGATAAATACAAGACCTTTTTCTGCAGCACCTGTGGAGTGCAGTGCATTGACCTGATGCTCGAGGAAATTTCAAAGAAGGATGAAGTAAAGGAGGTATTAGAAAAGGCTAAAAGAGTAACTCGGTTCATTTATAACAATGCTCGGGTCCTTAATCTGATGAGGAAGAAAACAAGCGGAAGAGATATTATCCAACTTGCAAGGACAAGGTTCACTTCCATCTTCTTGACACTGCAAGCAATTGTAACTTTGAAAGGCCATCTTGAGCAGATGCTTACAAGCAATTCATTGATGCAGTCACCTTTTACTAAGCAAAGAGAAGGAATTGAGGTGGCAGAAATTTTGGTGGATCAACATTTCTGGTCCATGTGTGACCATGCTTTGAATGCTGCAAAGCCCCTGCTTTCTGTTTTACACCTCATGGACCGTGAAGATAGACCATCCATGGGATATGTATATGATGCGATGGAGAAGGCAAAGAAAAGTATTATTGAAGCATTTGACAATATGGAGTCTGATTATGCATCATACTTGAAGATTATTGACCATGTTTGGCAAGAGGAATTCCATAGCCCTCTTCATGCAGCTGCATACCATCTCAACCCAGCTGCATTCTATAATGCTAATTTCTCCTTCAACAAAGTCATTCAAAAAGGTTTACTTGATTGCATTGAGACCATAGAACCTAGTTTATCTGCCCAAGTTACAATCACTAGCCATATAAAATTCTATGAGGAAGCTGTAGGGGATTTTGGTCGACCTGTGGCATTACATGGACGAGAATCACTAGCGCCAGGTTAATGTCCATAACAAAGTTTGTATAACCAAGACCTTTTATAACTTATTACTAAATAAATCTGTCTATGCATGCAGCTACTTGGTGGTCTCTCTATGCAGCAGACTACCCTGATCTGCAGCGCTTAGCAGTCAGGATATTAAGTCAGACCTGCAGCATCACCACATCTGAGAGGAGCTGGAGCATGTTCGAATGTATCCAGTATAAGAAGAGAAACCGATTGGAGCAGCAAAGATCAAGTGACCTTACTTTTGTTCACCATAACTTGTTCCTTAAAGAGAGGTAATTTTCCTTTTCCTCACCAGTAATCAAGTCATAGACTGGAAGCTCTGTCATACACATTTTCTTTCATCCTCTGGGTCTGAAAAATGAAAGAAATCTAAATAACTTGATTCTTGTTCAATATTTTTGTGTTTAGCAAGCATTCCTAGGATCAAGCTTCATAGATTGATTGTTATCCTAAATGAAGTTATGATACTAATTTCACACCACTGATCAATCCTTAGTTCCTGTACAGTTTCACAAGGTCTGTCAATGCTTGTCACATTGAAGAGAAAGCCATTGATTAAATAGCTTTTATTTTCCATTCATCAGAGCTGATTAGTTTTTATTTTTATAGAAACCTTTGGTGTCGTCCTGATGTAATAGTAAATGATATTTTACACCCTTGTGATCCTCTTCCCTTGATTAAAAACTCTCCTTGAATTTAAAATGTTGCAAATGCTAATTTTTCTGTTTAACATCCACGAAGGCGAGCTGAGGCAACTAAATCCAGGTGCATGAGAAACAACATTGATCCTACATGCTTAGAAGCTATGGATGCCAATATTGGAGACTGGGTGGAGGATTTGGAAGAAGACTTAAGCTGGCTGGATGAAACAGTCAGCACTGAGCAAGTGAATCATGGAATACAAAATACCGATGATTCCAACTCCAACGAGAGTACTGACGACAGAAGCAGTGATCTCACAAAAGGTCTTGATGGAGATGACGATTTGTAGGGATACCAACGCACTTAGTTTGTCATAGGATAGCAAATTGGAGAGTTCATATAATTGTCTGCAATCTTTTTGTTAAAGTAGTCAAGGGAATATCGTGATTATGTTGAACGGAAATATAGAATTTTGGATCTTGTACGATTTCATTTTGTGGCAAGAATTTGAGTGTAAATTTTACAAAGCTACAAAGTGAATGGGCATAAAAATTTTTTCTCTGCAAATTCAAAAATACTGTAGCTTCCAACTCAGATCATGCCTACTTTCAATTCTTTTCGGTGGGGCATTTTCATATCGTACTGCATAACCCCACGGGAAGGTGTTGCATTGATTGACTTTGTGCATGCAGATAGTTCAGTTGAAAGAGCTTGCTACTTCACCAGTTTGCCAATGAACTCCCGTTCCCTTGTATCAGCCCCTTTCCTCTGCCATTGCTGGAGTCAAACCCTCCGAGGCTATGATGCCAGAACTAATTCCAATATTAGTTTTCAGACAAAAACAAAAAAAAGGGAAGAACTAGACTTGTTGTATTCAATTATTAGGGAGAGAAGAGACAACGTTGAAACGCGGACTCGTGCAAGGAATAGCATCAGCTTGAGAGGATTTTGTGCTATAAACTATGATAAAATTCATGTGGAAACAAGAGAATAAATTATAAGAGAGAGGAGCTGAAGAAAAACAGACAAAGAGACATGGTCGACTAAACCTTAATTATTAGTATAGTGAGCTTCCCTATCTGTCTTTAAAATTCTTTATCTTAAACTCAGAATTTAAGCTTCGTTCATCAGTCCATAAATTCATTTAGACGCGGATCTCGAGATACAAACTTAGGAAGTCAAGAGACAAAACAGATTTCTTCAACCATCCAACCTGCCCCTTAATTGCATATCATCATCCTCAATTTATATATTCATATTCTTGATATTGTATTCATTAAAATATACAAAAGAATATATGTTACATTTTCTTTTTGAACAATTTTTATTAATGTGCTTGGCCACACCCAAGTAAACCAATAAACAAGTTAAGTATGGTCTCATTAAATGCATGCAAAAACAAGTATTGAATTTGCTTGGTTATGATGTAACCAACCACCAGTATGGGGGGCATCAAACCACCAATCCCCAATCCTTCCAAAACTTGTGTTTTGGGTTCAGGCAGAAAATTAATAAAAGACATGTGAAGGGTGGCGGGTTGATTCATGAGCTCAAGTAGGGATGTTGCAACTGCTGAATTAATTTCAGCTTGGCTTTGAGTGCTGCTTTGTTTGGGTCATTTTCTTTGAAAGAAAGTGCACTCTTCAGTCCAAGATTGGTTTTTTTTCCGTTTGTGCAACGAGAATCATTGGATTCTTTTATCAGTTTTCGCATGATTTGTTTTTTATCGTGTGCAATGGCTCAAGGGTTTCTAAAGATGACATCTTTGACGTCTCAGTCGGCTGGGTCTTTGTGTGAATAGAGCTTGATTATGCTTTTAATTCAGGAATAGGGAATGTTTTGGCTAAGGAGTTTCTAAAGGCAGGTGACAGTGTGATAATTTTCTCAAGATCAGGTAAGTATCTGCTTCTTCGGTAGAGTTGTTGAAATGTTTCAAGCATGCAAGTCATGTGCTTTAGACAAACTCTAACTATGTTTCGTTCACAATCAACCTGATTGAATCTGGGTAAATCCGAATCGTGAAAGGTTTTCACAGGGACTTTTGATGTTCATTTTATTGGATTTACAGTCTTTTATGCTTAAGAACCCTCTTGACCCCAGGGCTTGAAATAGTGAAGCTTGCACTTAATATACCCATTTGCTTGTATTTACTGTTGCTGACAGCAATTTTGAGCTGATATCTTGAAAGAATATGAAGCATACAGTTAATATACCCAATTGCCTGTATTTACTGCTGTTGACTACAATCTTTTGACAGGTGAACGGGTGGAGTCTGCTGTTCAGAGCTTGAGAGAAGAATTTGGAGAGCAGGGTGTGTGGGTACCTCCTTCACACCTCCTTTCCCCAGTTTGTTTTTTGTAATTACTTCCCCATATGATAGTTTTCCATGATCGATTGCTTACACTTCATACTTGTGACTATGAATCAGTCCCCCCTTTGCAGGGTACAAAGTGTGATGTTAGAAAAGCAAAGCGCGTGAAGGATTTGGTTGCATTTTTGTGATGGGTATTTGTTTTCTTCTTGTCGGCTGTTGAAGGTTTTTGTGTCGGGTTTTCAGCTTGTCTTGCCGTTGCAGATGAATCGGCTGGGAGGGAGGGGTTCACCTTTTGTGTTTCTTCAGCGAGTGAAGGATCATTCTAAACAACGGTGTAATGCCGGTTTTAGAGATGAGGCACAAGTTGTGAGCATGGGACGCCATGGTTGTCCTGCAGATTTATCTTTTGATCATCATTCTCACGGTTAATACCTCATATTTTACGTCCTTTCTTTCTAACAGGATACTGTCTAACGTGACAAGACAATAAAAAACAAATATTCTTAGTCATGTAATTTCCCCTATTGGACTTCCTGGGCCTGCTCCTTATTTGATGAAAATCTATCCACCATTTAGTTAAAAAAAGAAAAATACATACACACACACACATACACATATATGTGTGTGTGTGTATGAAAAAAATAAGAATAAGGTCAATAAATATTAGAGCTCAACTTTCCTTGAGGCGGGGGCCTAATTGAGGACCCATGACAAGGAATCATAAGAATTTGACCAAGTGAACAATAGAATGGTTGGATGGTGACCAATTACATGACTTAGAATACTTCTTGTAATAAAAATAATTTCTTTCCTGCTTTATGCTCTTACTTAAGTAATTTATTTGGCAACTTTCAAGAAGCAGGGACTATCATTCTAACCCTTTTCGAGCATTCTATCCATTTTCACTGTATTGCACGTCATTTTTGAGTTATTGAATTTATTAACTTATTTATTCTACATTACTTTTTCATGTGAGTAAACTTTACATCTCAAAAAATATATTTTTTAGATCAAGATATATAAATAAATTTTCAGTTATTTCATATTCTTATAAAAAATACATACCTTAACTTAAATACAAAACTTATAATACAAATTACAAGTTATCTATCACGTTATGCTCTTTTATAGAGACATGTATAGAACCAACTCTACGATTAAGATACAAGATAAAAGATCTTTTAGAAGCACACATTCCCCCATGTGGGCGATTAGAGCAGGGGCATGAGGGTTGCTATGACACAATCAATAATTCATTCCATTTTCAATTATTCCTTGCATTAAGAAAATGTGCACAAGCATCATGGATATGCACGCACTTGTCTGATAATGTAAAGAAAGATCCCAATTGGAAATTTGAGAGAGTGGTTGGATGAAAGACGCGGGAAGTGAAAAGGGCTTCGCTTCAAATACTTCACTTCCGAGACCGGCCTAACTTTGACTCATCTTCTCAGATTCCCCACCCCCCCGGGGTATTTCTCCCCCATGCCAAACAAAAACCGTGGGACCCATTTGATATCTCGCCTCCTAGTGTGAATCTCAAGCGTCTGATTGCATGTCATTCAAAGTGTTTTTTTTTTAAATATATTTTTGTTTAAAAATTTACAATATTTTTATGGTTTTGAACTTTGCATCTAAAACTTGTATCAATCTCCTTTCCTGCCTCCAATCAGTCTACGAAGTTTCATGCAAGAGCTTAACTCCCCATGTCACCCATGTCTTCCACCTGGACACCCTAGCCTTAAACCTTGGGCAGGGAAGATGGGGACTGGGGGATGAGAGAAATAGCTCCATGGTAAAGACTTTGAACCCTCAGTAGGAGTTCATTCATATGTTAGGATTGAATTTGAGTTAAGGTTTGTACACAAAACAGAGAAAACAGAATAAAAAATCATATCCAACCAGCCCTGTGAGAGCATCGCTGCTTCAAACTGAAAAGAAAGGCATGTGTTTAACGTGCAAAAGAATCTTTCCATCAAGATTTTTGACCCTAGACATAAAAGCATATTAGTGCTTGGAACTCTTTAGATGCGACGAGAGTCGTCCATGGTCGATGTAAGATACTGTTGCCAGCTTTTGAGTGCTTCTGCCTGCTAGAATCCCACATCTTTCTAGTAACTTCAACTACATCCAACAACTCTTCCTGGACTCCACCACTACTTGCTTTGTCTCTGCCGTCTGTGCGAGGGTGCGTTGAGCACACAGGAAAGGAAGCATTTCTGTTCAAGTACCTTTAGAAAAACTGGTCAAGTGCATTGAACAAGCTGACAGAGTGGGGGCATTATAAGGTCCCTTTCTAATTCAACTTCCACTCACAAAAAAAATAAAAATTCTAATCATAACTAGCTGAATCAAAAAATTGACCAAGCAAGGATTGCAGGGATTTTGCTCAAACACAAAATACAGCACAATGTATGAAACCACCATATATTGATATATGTGTATATATATTTAACTACATGCCGATATAAACTTTTCAGCAGCAGTACTGCATATGGGCTTGGTCCTTGCTAGTTCTCTTCATTGGCTCTTCTTCAATGCTGCATTGAAAGCAACCTAGAAATCCTTCACTAGGCAAGATAAAGTAGCAGAACAGAAACTCAGAAGTACACAAAGGTCTTAAACATCTACATACACGAACATATTGAGCTACTAAGACTTATAAGGATGAAGGTTCAGCACTATCACGCAGAAACTGTGTTGATGATGAAGTTTTGCAGCTATGAAGCAGACTCTGTGTTGATGGTGACTTTCTTCCCAGAATGTTAGATGTACCACATGCCAGCATCCTGCTTTGGCATTGGATCCAGGGAATAGTCAACTGGTGGCATGGTGAACGGAGAGCCAAATCTGAAGTCAGCTACATTATCATTGACATTGGCATCAAATGCAGAATCAAATGCCTTGCAGTGATCAAAATGAATTTCAGTTGATGGGAAAGCAGAATTGTTCGCTGGCATACTGGTCACTTCAGTTATGTTGTTCCCCACTATAGCCCCTTGGCCATAGAAGCTATCATCAAGCTGAAATTGGAATTTCTGCTGTTGCTGTTGATTTTGACTACCAAAAACATTAGCATTCCTATAATCCAGCTGAAACTGAAATTTCTGTTGCTGCTGCTGCATATTTTGGTCCCCTGAAAAGTAGACATTCCTGCGGTCCTGATGGAATTGAAGTTTCTGCTCATGCAGTTGCTGCTGATTTTGATCTCCAGTAACATTGGCACTCCCAGGATTCATGTTCTTATCTCGCTGAAGATTGGTATCATAGAAAGACATCAGATCAGAAATCGTTTTTTTACCATCTTCTGGAAGTCCAAGTCCTGAAACACTAAATGAAGTGGTCTGGTTTGGAGCTGCTGCCTTAGTTTGGGGAAATGGGAGAGAAAACACAACTGGCTTGTCACTGTTAATTTGGAAATTAGACATTCCAAATCCCTGAGAAGTGTTGGTGCGGTATGGGCATTTCATTTGGTGATTATTTCTTGCAGTGATGTCAAGAAACCCAAGTCTGGAATCGCTGTAGGGGCATTGAGGATACTCGCACCTATACACCTTTTGATCAACCATCATAGGTGGCTCACCAGCAGGCTGCTTCCTTTTCTGAATGAAACTCATGCTTGTTTCAACAAGTTCTCCCTTAATCTGTGGAGCCACTGGCGGCATCATAAATCTATCTCTTGGCCCAGCTGCTGTTGCCATGTTGAATAGATTGACATCAAGAGGTTTGCAATCCTCTACTTCAACATTGGTTTCATCATCCACGCCTTCAACATCATAACCACTGGAATCGCTGATGATAAAAGAGCCACTTCCACCAGCAGACACAGGAAGGCAGCTATCTGGGTATAATTTTCGAGACAGTGCTTCTTCCTGATTAATTATTGCCAACCAAGTGGCACTCTCCTTGGCAGTCATCTTATCCTGCAAACATTTAGACTGCCGAACAAGTTTGCGAATCTTGGCAATATCAGGAGACAAGTGTTTAATCACTGCTGTTAGAACACTGACTTTCCAAGCCTTCTTCAGATCATGGGGCTTCTTGTATGGAGGAGGACCCTGATCCTTGGGCAAACCCAGTTGAGGCCACCATTCCTCATTCCCACTGGGCCACCATGGGGGGGAAACACCTTTCTCCAGTGGGAAACGCCTCTGAGGTGGATCACAGTGCTGCATCAGGGCTGACAGAAGCGATCCAAGAGTTGTATCCTGAAGTTCCTGCAAGGTGTGAGGAGTGGATGCTACTGGACCACAATCTTCACTCTTTCCAGGGATTGAATGTTCTGCTTGATACTTGGAAATGGCAGCAGGCCCATTCCGATCAAACCTGACCTTTTCCTTCCACCATCCCCGGAGATTGTCAGATGCCCCACTCACTGGCTTTCCCTTCTCAGGAATGATCCCATACACAAAACCCTGAGCTTTGCAAACTTCCATCATTTTCAGCATATATTTCAGGATACCATCTTGCGCTCGTGACATCTTCTTCCTTCGTGCTTGCTCCTGAGACTGACGCTGTTTTGCATTATCAACAACTTCATCATCAACAACTTCTGTATTCTTACTCTGCTCCTTAAGTCGCCTAAGCAACATTCTGTCTCTCCACATCCTCCTCTCCAGCTCATCCACATCCATCTCTTCATCACTGTAATCCTCCTCAATTGTTGCGTCTGGTTCGGGTTCTGGAACCACGTCCATTTCTTCAGGAGGAGACGAGAAAAGGTCCAGATTGTTGATAAATCCCATTTCTTCAAAGATTCCCATTTCAGCACACGCCAGAATCAGGTCAGTTTTAAGAAATGGACAGAAAAGTAAACCCGGTTATGATTGGCCCCACCTCTCCTGCTAATCAATTTCCACGCACAACTATTCGCTTAGAAGCTCACCTATTCTTATTCTTTGCAATTCAGAGTATATGATGCAGGAAGAGGCTACCACAGATAAGCTCCTGCAAGCCAAATAAATGCACTTAAATAGTTACTGAAAGTTTCTCCAATGCTCTATCTTGTAGTAGATCGTGTACAGCGAATCATTAAACTCTGATTTAATGTAAAAAAAACAGAGGATGGAATAGCAGACACTGTAAATTACACTGATACCTATTTATCAACAATCAAAAGACAGAGTAGCTGTTTTAGAAGACGAGCAAAGCATATATCCACCGACAAACAAATAAAAACATGCCCATTAAGGCTCTCTTTAGCTTGGCATTTGTAAAACAAACAAAAAAACAAATATGCAAACATAACATACAGCAAAGCTTTATCATCAACCGCATCAAAATCAGTTACGGTTTGAAACAAATGAACTTGCTTTTCTCATGTCAGAAACATAAATTAAAATCCTAAACAAAAAAAAAACAGCAGATTCCCGGACTCCACTTGGACAAGTCAACAGGGTGTAGGCGGTGGGCTGTGTCTTGACATGCCCGGCAACTAGTCTTAATTACATCTAAGCATCCCTAGTTAACCAAGAACAAACCAATAATAATGAAATAAAATTAGATACAATATCTCGGCCCAATTTTACATGTCACGATATCAATAAAACACTAATTTTTCAAATTAAAAGTTAGCAAACAAAGACATATAAACCATAGATCTACCTGTAATTGGATTATGTTAAGAGGGTCAAAACTATAATACATATAAACCATAGATCTACCTGTAACTGGATTGTGTTACATCACTAACAACTAAGATTAAACCGAAAATGATTCTCTACCAAAAATAAAAGAGAGAGCGAGTGTGTGTGTATTATTTATAGCTTATTAGACAAAAAAAAAAAATCCAGCAAAATTGCTTGTTTAGTAAGCAGAGAAAAAAAGGAAAGAAAGAAACCAACCTTTTCAACAATAACAACAGCGCAAGTCTTTAACAAATCAGATGCTGTTTCTTTTAAGATAAAACCCAAGTCTTTTGTTACACAAACAGGTATAATAAGTCTCCAAGAGCCATCTTTCCAGAAAACTAAACGGTGAAACGACACAACGTACCATGAATAAGAGGGAACCAAAAGGGTCATCACCATGATTCATGAAAAGACACTGAGAATCAACAGAATTTCCTTTTTTCTATGTGACATAAATGATGATTAATTAATTACAAGATATTGGTTGATATCAACAAGTAATAAAGCATTTACAAAATTCCAGGACAGTACTATTAATAAGCACGGAAGATCAAGCAACATAACAAAACTTAACCATGAAAGACATGGTTTAAAACAAAACAAGACATGGGATCCAAAGGATTTATTGATAAATGAAGAAATGGTTGTATCTTTACCAAGTTAATGATTTGTGGAGTCGTAGGAGCTGCTGCAACCATTGAAGAAATTACCAAAGTTTCTCTCTTCTACCTTTCTTGTGTTAAGAAGAAGAAGAAGAATCTCTCTTCTCTTGTGTCATTGTAATGCTCCTATGCTTACTGTTTAGACGGAGAGAGAAGAAGTGTGGACCTTAAAAGCCTTTACGGTCAGTCATTTGTATTAAATTTTTCTACTGCTACTGTCGCATGGAAAAAAAAACAAGGAGAAAAATGTAAGGAGGAAGAGAGAAAGGTGGCGGATTGTCTGAAAGAGGGAGAGAAATGGAAAGAAGTCTAATGGGTGGGTGAATTTATAGATAACCATGGTTAGGGTGGGTTTAAACCGTGGTTAAAACGCGGTGATGGTTGGAGTTTTCGGATAATTTGGAGCGTTTTATTCTTTCTTTTTTGGGAGTTTGCAAAGAGTACTTATATTGGGATTTCCTCTTGTGTGCTTATTCACACTTAAAGTATGGTATGTTGTAAGGTGGACAAATGGGTGTAGATGAGAAAAATGGTTTTGGTGAGGGTTTGACACAAAAGAAGCTAGGCATTTTTATTTTTATTTTTATTTTTATTTTTATTTCAAGTTTGGTTGTGGAAAAAAAATTCTTTTTTTATTTATCAATTAAATGGTGTTAAATTATTTTTGAAAATTATATAGATAAATCTAACAAAAACATAATTATCTTTTCTTTCTTTGTGTGAACCTTCCGGTTTTTAAATTTCAAGATAATTAAAAAGGTGAAATTATTATTATCTCTTCTATGTTTCTTGTGAGTGTGGTTAAGGTATTTTCATTTAAAAATATATTAAAATGATATTTTTTTTATTTTTTAAAATTAGTTTTGATATCAACATACCAAAATGATCTAAAAATATCAAAATAAATTAATTTAAAATAAAAAAAAAAACACTTTAGAAATGCAATGTAAAACATCCCATTAGTATTTGAAAGAAATTATAACACTTTTATATTAAATTAAATGAATTATCCATTTTTAAATTAAATTTTTACCCGGTTATTGGTAAATTATAAAACCAATTTTTCCAGCTTAATAATTAGATATTACCTTATTATAATTTCTAGATTAATTAATTAGATATTGATATCATGCTTTGACTATTTTAAAATCACAAGCTAATACAAGTTTTCCTTCACAGAAGTTGCAAGAACTACTCAGTATGGACACAAACTATTGAAATCCCCTCGTAAAAAATATGTGATGGAAAAAAAGTAGAGTGAGTGATGAAACTAATGGTGTGAGTGACTTACACCATAAATTTCTGGAACAGTTTGGAAACGGGCAGCGCTCAGTGGAGCCGGACGGCGCCAGAACGTGCATGAATGGAAACCTTGCTTCGTGGAGGGGGGTCAACCTTAATTAATTAATTAATTATATTTGCTTGATTTCATATTTTATTATTATTATTATTTTATTAGATTTCAGTTTACTCTTTTGCCAAGAAATAATAATTATTAATTTATGAGGGCACCCGAGATTCCAAGACCGTCACCAAAATCTGAGGGGTAGATATTTTAAAACTCTTATTGCCAGCTCTATAATTAAATTAAATTAAATTGATTTTTACACCTTCTAAATTTGTGACTATCTTATCTTGTTTTCTATAATCTTAAAGATATTTTGGGTTTATTTGTTTTTGTATTTTAATTTTTTTTATAAAAAACAATTTTTTATTTTATTTTTTTAATGTTTTTAGATCAATTTAATGTGCTGATATTTTTAATGTATTTCCAAACCTATAATAAATTGATTTTGTTATATGTTTTTGGTGATTTAAATTAAGAAAGTAATAATTATATTCAAAAAGTAAAGGCAGTTTTCTTCTTGCCCTGCATGAGATGTGCTAATCTGGTTAGTCAGTAAATCTGGTCAAAACTCCAGTCAATTTTTTTTTTAATTTAAATCAGTTTTGTTTTTATTTTTTAAAATAAAATAAAACTTTTGTTATTAACTGGATCAATTTTTTTTATCTTAATTCTTAAATTTATTTTCACAGATTTGAATATCTTGTAACGCTTATTAAATCTATTTGTATAAAAAAAACGGAAAAAAGAAAATCAATTAATTGTAAAAGATCATTTTACACTTCAGGCTGGCAGCTCCGGCTAGCTTCCTTTTTTTTTGTGCCTCACCGGATAAATTATCTGTCCGAGACTCGACGTAATAAAGATTTAATTTTAATACGCAAAAATTATTCCAATAATACCTTGGTTATTTAAGAAGAAAATAAAATAAAATGACGTGTGTGGTAGACAAAACTTTCTTAAAGAGTTCTAAGATATATTTCTCATTAATTACTCTCATGAATTATTAATTAAGTTTAAAATCTATCTGAAACAAAAACTTGGCTAGAATATATACGCAAAAATATACTTATAACCTGTTTGGCATTGCATTTTAAAAATAAATTAAAAAAAATAATGTATTTTTTAAATAAAAATTATTTTTAAAAGCAATCCAAGTTATATTTTCAAACAAACACTCAATAATATCCTCGGCATTACTTCCCGTTGATTTTGCACGAGGTTTTTTTATTTACAAGACTCCACACATCTAAAAAAAAAAAAAAAAACCTTGTATTGTGAGCTATACGAGTCAATTAAACTTGATTTCAAAAAAATAAAATGAAACAATTTTATTTTGTTCATTATATCCATCGAGTTTGATCTAATCCAATTCAGCATGAAACTATATAAGATCAGGTTATCGGTCGTCAACGAGTTACCAAATTAACCCAGCAAGCTAGGCTAGGTTTAATAACAATAAAATGACATGTTAAATTCAGGAAGGTATCCAAAGGGATTTCTTAATTTGTTTTAATTTTCCAAGGTGAATCTATGCAGAATGCTCATGTGATTAATTAGAAATTAACAGTGTTGTTGTATATGAAGTGGAGTGTAATTGCACGTTATTGCTGCCAAGGTTCATTGAATCTACCCTCCCCCTTTAACGCTTTGGTTTGTGTTTTATTCCTTCGATTCTGTTCATGAAATGTACTTTAATTAATGTTTGTTGCCTTAACAGTGTCGTGTCCAATGGCTTTTCAAGCTCGTGTTCAGGACCAGACACTGTGATTATTATTACAATATTGGATCTTAGTCTTGTGATTATTATTTTTTTCTTCAAATAATTACAGGAGAAACACTAGAGAATATTAATAATTTGATGTTTTTAAAAGTGGGAATATACTTTTAAAATTCATCATGGAGTAAAATGTCGTGAGAAGTTCAAGGTAATCACGTGAATATAGATTTATAATCCACTAATCTAGGTTTTGAAATTAAAAATAATATTAATTTACAGACATAAATAATCTTTAGCGATTGTCTTGGAGTGTGATTGAGATTGTTTTTAAAAATATATTTTTTTTAAAAAATTATTTTTGATATTAAATATGAAAATGATATAAAAATACTATTTTTTTAATTTAAAATAATATTTATTTATTTGGAAAACATTTTTAAAACATGGGCATGGAGCAATTTCCAAAAGCAGGCCTCCTGCAACAAATACCTCGAGCTAGGTGGCTAGCTTCTGGCCTCCCAGCTCCATCGATCACAAGCCAGGGGTTTGATCACAACTATATGTGAAGTGATTCTGCAGACAACTCCGTGGGTAGCAACGAAAACTGATGCAGTTTGGTCTGACACGTGTTAAAGCATCATCCTCAACAGTAAATATCAAAACCTTTTTTCTTTTCCAGAAGCAGCCGCCACGCAGATGGCGCGAGCAAGCAACTGCCTCTGTCTAAAAACCCACCTAAAGGTCCCTCTCATAGCTTGACACGTGCTGCACCTAGCGAGCCCCTCCTTGCCTTCAAAATGGTGGGGGACATGTCTGCTCCTCGAATCAAATGATTCGATCAAGTGGCAGCCAGCCAACCCTTACTGCCTGTTGTTCCCTTTCAAGTTTTGTACTCCTCTACAGCCATCGTTTTTTTTTTTTTTTTTAATAGAAAATATTTTATGAAATTTGATTCAGCAGATAAATATTTAATCTTTTTTAACCGTATTTAAATTATTTCAACACCTTTGACCCTGATATAAACACAGCCTAATCAGCCAATAATATAATTGATAAAAAAGCCTCTCCCCTCTATTTTTTTATGAAAATAAAAATTATTTTGATATAAATAATATAAAAACAAGCCAGATTATTGTAGAAAGAAAAAGGAAAAGGGGGAAAACAAAGTGGAGGTGGGCGATTGTAAAAAGACGAGATGGGGATATTTCTTTTCATTGACGGGGATGTTCGGATTAATCTACGTATATCTAAATTCAAACTGAAATTATAAATAAAATAAATATTTTAATTTTAATTTTAATTTTTTATGCTTAAATCACATATTAGATCTAGATAGTTGGAGGTGACGATATTTTGGCAGTACAGTAAAGGACATGGGGCTCATAATTCAGGCCAAGTTGATGATAGAGATGGAGCTTTATGGATATTTATTTATTTATTTATTTAAATTTCCTTCTCCTGCTTCCCATATGGATGTATGCCACCCATATTTCCCCTCTGTTTTTGAAATGGTGTTATTACATCTGGATAAGAGTTGCCACTGGACCTCACTTGGATATATATATATATATATATATATATATATATATATATAAAGAAAGAAAGAAAATAGCCGAGTTGAATCGATTATCAACTTGCAACAATCTGGTGGCAGTTAAAGCCTGCCTGATTTCATTAGAAACATTAATAAGATTGGATAATATTTTTTAATTTCAATAAGATAACCCGTATTTGTTTTGTCCATTTCAATTAATCAAGTGTATTTATTTTTAAGAATTTATTTCAGCCCATTTTCACTCGATTAATATGGGTCGGTCCAACATTTTGTTTGGGGGCAGAGCAAGATGGGGACCAAAGATGGTGGAGAGAAGTGGAGATGGGAGGGGGGACATCATAATTTTATATGTTCGGTTCATATCTTCCCATACATTTGTGGTCGTTGTTCTCTCCCGTTGAAATTATTAAATCCCATCAGATTCATGACCCCCTTTTAATATTTCAACTATTTATTCTAGTTAATTAATTTAAATAACATATCTTATCAAAAATAATTTATATTATAACATCAAATAGAAAACAAACCAACAATGTTTGGACTAGTTTACGTGTATCTTGATTAAATAAATTCTTGATAATGTTATTGCTAACTATGGTAAGAAAAATATTCTAGTTCAAAAATTTATATTATTATCACCAATGCTAACATAATATAACTAAGCAGAAATTTAAAAATATATTTCACAAACTTAAAAAATTACGAGGGAATGATTTGTTTGACTCTTCTTCATCTTCTTGGTAGTGACATTGGCTGTCAAGCTTGCGCGCAGATGATAAGGTCAACAACAATGCTTGCCAGAATATTGTCTGCTTGAAGAGCAAGAGAAAATATCAAGCTTTGTGTTTATCCGAAGCTCGCAAGGTCGGACAACCGAACTATATATATATATATATATATCAAGCATGGACAAAACAAAGAGCTAAACTGAGACCAACAGACATTGCTTTTTTCTTGGACTCCAAACAGCCCACAGGGCGTAAAGAGAAAGCAGGCCCATGGATTTGTTTCTCATAAAACATACATGAATCCAACATCTAGTTTTATTTTTTATGTTTATCTCTCAAGGGGTCACATCCTCATGATCAGATTATACCCTGGATTTTGGTTTGAAGAGCTGAACTGTCGCATTGGGATAGTTGAAAAGTACTCTATTGCTCAATATTTTTTTAAATTCTTAACGTTGTGGCCATAGATTGTTAAGCTTCAACATGAGAAGCACTCCCAACAGCTTCAACTTTCCAAAATTCTATGCCTTCCCCTGGTGCCTTGCACGTACAGCGATGCTGCCTATTTCTGTTAACATATAAAAGCCTCTCCCACCCACCGTTCCTTGCTTCATAAACAACACAGCAGCAGCACCAGCAAAGAGTTCTAGGCATGTCTTCCCTCAAAGCCTATGGAAAGCTTGACGAGGCCGAGCAAGCGCGACACGAGGCTCGTCGAAGAACCCGAAAAAGAATCACCATTATAAGCCTTTCTTCAATACTTCTCGTTGCCATTGTTGCTGCTGCTGTGGTAGGGACGCGTGCTGGAAACTCAGAGAAGGGTGGAGCTGATAAGTCACTTTCTACATCAGTTAAAGCTGTCTGTGATGTCACATTGTATAAGGATTCTTGTTACAATAGCCTTGCTCCTGCGGCTAAACCAGACCAGCTTCAGCCTGAGGAGCTTTTCAAATTGGCAATTCAGGTGGCCAGGAATGAATTGTCAAAAGCCTCTCAGCATTTCTCCAAGGATGGAGGGGTGCTTTACAATGGTGTCAGGGATAATGTGACAATTAAAGCCTTGGAAAATTGCCAGGAGCTTCTGAGTTTGGCACTGGACCATCTTGATAACTCATTGCAAGCAGGTCAAGGTGGCAGTGTGATTGATATTGTGGATGATCTAAGAACTTGGCTGAGCACCTCAGGCACTTGCCATCAAACATGCATTGATGGCCTTTCGGAGACAGAATTAAACGCTACTGCTAACGATTATCTCAAGAGTTCGAGCGAATTGACCAGCAATAGCCTGGCAATCATCACCTGGATTTCCAAGGTTGCAAGCTCAGTGAACATCCATAGGCGCTTATTGAATTGCGAAGACCAGGAGATGCCAAAGTGGCTGCATCCAGAGGGTCGTGAACTGCTTCAAAGGTCAGATTTGAAGAAGGCCGATGCTATCGTGGCTCAAGATGGGTCTGGAAACTACACAAGAATCACTGATGCCCTCAAAGATGTTCCTGAACAAAGCAAGAAGAGGTATGTGATCTATGTGAAGAAAGGAGTTTATTTCGAAAATGTTCGTATCGAGAAGAATCAATGGAATGTCATGGTGGTTGGTGATGGAATGAATGCAACAGTTGTGTCTGGAAGCCTCAACGTTGTCGACGGAACTCCTACTTTCTCAACGGCAACATTTGGTAAATCCTCATTTTTATCTCGCTCGGGTCTAATCCTCCTCCTGTATGGTTGCGTGCTAACCAAGCTTTAGCTATGGAGATAGAGGTTAGGAACTTAGAACCAGCGAAATGCCTGACAATCATTTTCCTTTTTCTGCAGCTGTGTTTGGGAAGGGATTCGTTGCTAGAGATATGGGGTTCCGTAACACAGCCGGCGCGATCAAGCACCAGGCAGTGGCCTTGATGTCAAATGCTGACATGTCAGCCTTTTACAGGTGCAGCATGGATGCTTTCCAGGACACTCTCTATGCGCATGCTAACCGGCAATTCTACCGAGAATGCAACATTTATGGAACAGTTGATTTCATCTTTGGAAATTCAGCTGTTGTCATTCAAAACTGCAACATACTACCCAGGACACCCATGGCAGGCCAGCAGAACACCATCACTGCACAAGGCAGGTTTGACCCTAATCAAAATACCGGGATTTCAATCCAGAACTGTACCGTTTTGCCTTATGGCAACTTGAGTTCTGTCAAGACTTACCTTGGCCGACCTTGGAAGAATTACTCAACAACTGTATTCATGCGTTCGATGATGGGGAGCTTGATCGACCCTGCTGGATGGTTGCCATGGACAGGAGACACAGCACCTCCTACCATATTCTATGCTGAATTTCAGAATTTCGGGCCCGGTGCTTCAACAAAGAACAGAGTTAAATGGAAGGGCTTGAAAACCATTAAAAATAAACAAGCTAGCAAATTTACAGTGAACGCATTCATCCAGGGAGAAGGGTGGATCAATGGAACTGGAATTAGCTACAAACCGGGTCTCTGACTGTGATACATTTCCTTTTTTGTGTTTCTCTCCCATGTTTCTGCTCCCTTTATGTTGTTTTCCTACACTAATTTCTGACCATACTTTTTACCTTGCAAATTGATTGATTGTAACTTAAGTTTGAAACAAGACCACAATATCAAACAACGAAATTTCTTGGCCACACAAGTCACTGCCAAATACCTTGTATTTTATTAATTTGATCAGACAGTACTTATAATCTGTCTTGTCACTGAATTACAAGAAATCCAGGAAGTGCCAGCATGAGAAGAATGAAAAAAAATTGTTAAGCAATAACGTCCCTATTTGTAATCAAAGTAGTCCTCCAGAGAAGGGTACGTCAGTGTCAGGCAACCAAGTATCCCCCATTGTTAAATTGTAGACAGTAAAATTCGCAGCTTGCGTAGCATTCATCAGATTATAACCAGGCCATTGTACTCTCCTGCTAGTGTTTGCACCAGGCCCATAATTCTGAAACTCGCCATAGTAAATAGTGTCTAATCCAACAGTTCCATTCCATTCTAGCCATCCAGCTGGCTGAATCAGCTCTCCGATATACGACTGCATGATCACAGTTCTGGAGTACAACTTCCAAGGTCGCCCCAAAAAGTTCGAGGTGGAGTTACTTCCTGTCAAGTTCCTGTCCATAGCCAAATCAGGGGCAGCTTCAATTGTGCAATTGTGAACGGAGATCCCGGTATTTTGATTTGGATCAGTACGACCCTGCGCGGTGAAGGCATTCTTCTGATTAAGCAATGGCTTGCGAGCATATAAATTGCAGTTCTGAAAGACAACAGCAGCATTTCCGAAAATGAAATCTACAGTTCCATATACATCACATTCCCTGTAGAACTGCCTCAAGGAATGCACATACAGAGTATCCTGATAGCCTTCAAAGCTGCACCGGTAAAAAGTGGAGAGATCAGCATTGTTCCTCAGAGCTACTGCCTGGTGCTTCTCAGGACCCGCCGTGTTCCTGAAAGTAATGTATACCCCCACAAATCGCTCCCCGGAAACAGCTGCAGCATAAAATCGAGACTCGTCAGGATTTTAAACAACGGCAGAAATTTAGTCTTTAGTTATAAACTGAGATTGTATCTGGTTAGCGTCCCTAGAAAAAAGAGAGAGACACAGAAGAGACCGTAACCAAACAACCAAGTGGCCATTCGCTTACCAAAAGTCGAAGAATTAAAGGTTGTCCAGCCATCAACTACACTGTGGTTTCCCGTGATGACTGTCCGATTAATCCCTTCTCCGATCATTATTATGTTCTTCTTAATTTTGGGAACAACAACATACTCCTCGTAAATTCCTTCTCTGACAAATATTACAAAGTAGCCATCTTCAGATTTTGATTTATTTGGAGCAAATGCAATGGCATCTCCAATGGTTGTAAAGTTGTCAGCACCGTAAGGGCCAACAATTACCGAGTCATATACAAGAATCCCATTGTCAGCATCATCGGAAAGGATGCGTTCTCCCCTGTGGCAATTGCTTGATTTCTGGCAGGATGGTTGTTTGTTTAAAGCCTGCAAATCGTGGACTCATCAGTTTCTTCATCTATACAAGTAAAATTAGAAACAAAATTCACCAGCACTGTCCAATCCAAGGGAGTAAGTATGTGCATATAATTAATTTTACAGCATTGATTATAGTTTATAAATGGATCTCCCATAATTAAATAATTGTTTAAAGAGTTGACTTTAAGAAAATTCAAACACGTGACATCCTCTGGCAACAGCGTGCTTGTTCTTTAAAAGAGTTGACCAAACACGTGAAGGAAACCATTTCCTCCTCCATGCATGGCACACCGACACTACAATTATTTTCCAGGCTCTTATTTATCTCCAAGCAATTTTATTTTATTTTTTTTGTTTAAACCCCGTATTAATTATAATTGCTAGTTAATTTAAAATTATTATTATTGCTATTAAAGACGACGAATAAGACATCCATTACATCCTCTAGCATCAGATTCTGTCTGCTATAAATTAATTCATATTATTTATAATTTATTTCTCGTAGCCAGCACCTGATGCTCTCCAATACCTTTTGTGATGTGGTAATCTTGCAAGGCTTACAGAAATCAGAAATGCTGTTAGATGGGATTTTTTTTATTAGAGAAGGATTCGAGATGCCATCAAGAACAGGAAGGGTTCTCTAGCTAGATCTCGGGGAATTTCCATGTAAAAACAATTTTCTATAATAATCAATCACATCATCAATTGTGAGTGACACTGTATGTTTGTAAATGGTGTGTGTATGTGGGCGGCGGCAAGTGTGATTGATTTTTTAAAATATTTTTTATTTAAAAAAATATTTTTAATACATCAAAATAATCTAAAAATATATATATAAAAAAAACTAAACTTAAATTTAAAATAAAAAAATCATTATTTTTCAAAATCATTTTTATAACACAGTTGCAAGGCTCCCAATAATTTAATTTCTTCTTTTTGTTAATAGCCTAATTAAGCTAATTAGCTTAGGTCTAAGCGAGATTCCATAGAGTTAGACTTGACCCGTATAGGCCAGTGCCTTTTGTTTACAAATAATCACACGAACCGAGCATGAACAGTTGCTAGCAAGAGGAAGCATTGTGGTTTCGAGAGAGAAAAATGGAATTTCACGATACCTTGATAAGAGTTTCGAGTGGTTCGCGAACCCCCTTTGCCAAAATCCATTGATGATGTGACCCTTTTCTCCTCTTGTTCCTCTTCAGGTTCTTCTCCAGAGAATGCGTGATCAGAGCTAGAGACACGCTGTACAGCTGCGTGCCATTAGAGAGAGGCACCGACAGAGCACCGACAATGCTACTCTTCGACTGAAGCAGCCCGTCGTAGCAAGATTGCTGGTTGGTCACCACCCCACTGAGCAGACTCTTGACTCTCTCAACCAACACGTCGCTCATTGACTCGGCTGATTTCAACTCATTCGATATGGTCTCCAAGTAGTCCACATTGAGTTCCATGAGCTCGTGGCAATCTTGGAAAGCACCAAACTCTACATGGGTCATCTTGGAACGTTGGTTTTTGTGCGTTAAGTGATAGTTTATAGCTTTAGACAGTCTTTTTGCTTGTTTAAGGCATTGTTTGACCGAAAACTTGCTGTACTCGTAAGGGTTCGAAGAAGACGAGGGAAAGTTTTTTAAGATTGAGCGACAAAGCTTAGGATAGAGGGTGGATTGGCATGCGTTGGAAGGCGATTGTGGTGGTGGTGGTGGAGGAGGAGGAGGAGGAGATTGAGAGGAGATTAACAGAGGTGAAAAGATGGAAAGAAAGGCACAGAAGAGAAACAAGAATGGTGGGTGCTGCATTGTGACTTAATTTGTACAAATTAATCAATGGTGAAGAGAAAGGCATGGCATATATGGGCTTTAAATAGAGATCAGGGAAAGCGCGTTGTGATTATTGTAACCAGGCATGGGAAGGAGGATGTTGCTGGTGGCTAGTGAGATTTGAAGAAATATATTTATTATTCGAGGTTAGGGATTTGGGTCGAGGGCTAGCAACTTGCTACGAAATTAAGGCTTAATTATTCACTTTGATATGAGTTAATATAGATAGATAGTGTTACGTAGTTATCGAACTCATGATTTTTTTAAATGGTAATCATGTGAGTCCGCTCAAATCACTGATTGACTCGGTTGCCTCGCACAGTTTCTTAGGGTTGGAAACTCTCATGAATGGTTGAATCTTTGCATGGGACTCGTACATGTGTGGAAGAATAATCACATGCATTGACCGCCGTATTATCAGCGTGGCCTTGCAATTTTTGGTTTTGGAGTGTGTGAGTTTACGCACGTCACTGATTGCTTCAAAGTTGATATCAATCCATTAATTAATTCAGAATATATAGAAAACTAATTTAAAAATAAAAAGTCAAAACTTTGACCTCTCATCCCCTTCTCTTTTTATTCATATCAACTGCACATGGAAAGCAAACTCACTATTGTTTGGGAGCCTATTTGATATTTGATATTCAAAGTTGATATTACGTGTTGACTTTTTTTTAAAAAAAAAAATTTGGTATGAAATGTATTTTTCTTAGATAATAATAATAATTTATTTATGACATCAGCACAATAAAATAAAATAATATAAGAGAAACTTAAAACAAAAGAAATGTTTTCTTGAAGCCATAAATCCCAAGTTCCTAACTTCATAAGTGTTTTTTTAAATGAATTAAAATAATATATTTTTTAAAAAATTAATTGGTGTTATATCAATCCATTAAAAATATAAAAAAATATATAGAAAACTAATTTTTTTTTTTTAAAGTCAAAATTTAGAGTCCAAGCTGCCCTCTCACCTCCTTCTCTTTTTATTAATATTAAGTGCACATGGAACACAAACTTACTATTGTTTCGTGCCCAATTTCATATTTGATATTACATTGTGATTGCTTTTTAAATTATTTTTAAATTGAAGTGGAAGCTCGCAGAATGGTGGTTTATGGTGCTTTAAATTTGAAAAGCCATAAATTCCAAGTTATGTTTATATCCCAGTCTTCATCTCATCTCTGATAAACACACACAAAACAAAAGAAGAAGAAGAAGAAGGAGAAGAAGAAGCTTTCCTCCATAAGCATAAAACGTATGTTATTTCCACAGAAAACTTGGCGTTTTTTAACAAAAATTCTTCTCTCGAAAAGCTATGGTAGAATACGCTTCCTAGCTAGGTGCTTCAACTATGATGATTTTAGAATAGTACTTTATTTAATCCGTAAGGAAAAGCTTCTCACACCCCACCAATTGCAGAAGACTCTGTACAGCTTCCCAACCACATTCTTCTGCAAGAATATCATCTTTCCATTCTAAAAACGTTTGATATAAATGGCAAAATTTTGTCGGCTCCTCTGTCTTCTAGCAGCTACAGTCAGTTTATTGGTAACCTGTCCGCATAAAGATGGTTAGGCAACATAGTATGGAGAGCTCACGATGAAAACAAAAGGAGTTAAAACTGCTGGAGAACTCGCCATTATGGATCAAAACAATCATCAAATACCACGGACTCGCATGTTATCTTCTTGTTAGAGGCAAGTGCTCTTCACTTTCAACTCGCATGTTAAAGCCTGATAATGCCTTACTTGATCCATCACTAGAAACCTGTGCGTCTATCATGAATGTTGCACATACCGGCCGGTGGTCAGAAAACCTGGACTCTCCACGTACGTAAGATAGTTGACGAATCCCATCTCCATACCACAGTATTCTATCACACCTGTGATTTTGTTAACTTGCTCAACTTATTTGTAAAAAAACTTCATGTCAGTAAAAAAGGTGGAGGTTTTTTCTGTATATACCATGCTGGAGTTCTTCGTTTCTTTTGTGTTTGGATGGTATCTCCAGTGTACATGTCTGAGTTATAGGAGTATTTGTATGTTGGTGCGAAGTAAATCTTTCCCTCTTTCCACCCTTTGAACACTCGCCCTGCTTCCCTCTCAATTTTCAGCTGCCAGAACAAAAACCGAATTCAGTTCGAGTATGCAGGAAAAAGAGAGGAATTAAAGCTCAATACACCTACGGAGAGAGTAAATACTATGGCTGTTATTACAATATGATGATGCTCCATACAGAAACAAACATTCCTCGTGTTTATTGAATAATGATGAACACTTCTTAAGCTCCATATACCATAACATTCTAGTATTCCACCCAGATGATTTCGTTTTTTTCCTTCTAATTTAACCCCAGACAAAGATTCGCACAAGAAGATAAGGAAAAGATTTGATCTTCAGAGCTGTAGAGAACAAAATAGAGGATGCCATTCTCACGTTGCGTACAACTCCTTACAAAGTTATTCTATTCAGCATGAAGGAAGGTACCTGATCTTTATCAAAAAGTGTGTCCCATTTATTCTGTTCCAGAAGCTTTCGAGTCTCGCAGTAGCTCAAAGCTATCCTGTAATTCAAGTCCCCTAACCATATGATTCGGCTAGGGCCATCAAAACAGATTTTAGTGAGCACAGATGAGTAGAGTATCGAGGGATCCGGTTAAGAAAGTTTTTTCTACGACAGAATTAGACTTATTGTTTAATGATTTCAGAGATGCTTACTCATGTTCCATGATTTTCTTAGGTATCCGACTCCATGGAGATTTGCAAATCCTTGAAAATTGTGTGTTCTTAAGTATCTCGATGACATCCGAATTTCTCCTAAGTTCATCTCCTTCTTTCTCTCCCGACGCCAAGTGACTACAGACAAAGCAGAAACTTGTCTGATGGAAAGACATGCTAACAGATATACACCCCTGCAACAAGAGAATTAACCATGATTTCAAATGAGGAAGGTCCATAATTCTATCTTGACCTTCAACCATGAACCATGGATAGCTTTGTTCATAAACAATGCACTTCCATGTCTTAAATTACCTTGTTCCCAAGACAGCCTATGATCCCACGGCCAACGTTACAGATTCTCAAATGGCTTACATGTTGCACAAGCTCCTTCCTGACCCAAACAGTAACAAATATTCCGACCATCTGTTTCCCTGTTATCAAGCTGTACTTCATCTGGTTGGCACTAGCTGGAGTGGAACTCTCTGAAGATACATAATTGCTAAGTCCATCTTCATCCTCTTCCGAGGAACAGTAATCCTCAGTCATATTTGTTGATGGGGGCCAAACACAGCAATCCTTGCTATACTTCTTTCCCAATATGGGAGAGCAGTTGCAAGTCTTCAGCCTCCGTCGACTCTCAGTCCTGAAAGACTTACAGACCTTTTTAAGAGAAGGCTTTTGGAAGCGAAGGGAGCTGCAAAGGGATGTTTTTGATCTTCTTGAAGCCACACTACATGCTCTATTCAGTGATTGATTAATTAAAGCCAGCCATTTTGCGGCAGGCTCACTGTCTTCTGCCACAAGCACATTTCCAGCATTCAACGGAACAATTTCCTGAAAACTGACAATCCAAAAAGGAAACAAAACAATGAGCAAATCAACATACCTTATTGCACTAAAAGAATTTAATATTTTGGTTAATTACCATAAAATTTAAAATACAAAGAAACAGCAGGAAAAGAGGGAGAAGGCATACCCTAGGACATATATATCTGCTTCATCATGAACCTGAAGAAAATCATCCAGGTCGGGGCCACTGTGAGGAGATTTCCCTCCGGCATTCCATGTTGCTACGAAAACTCTATGAAGGGAGAAGTTTTCGACCAGAATATATTAGATTTTTCATATAAACAGATTCATCGAGATAATAAATAATGGGCGGGGGTGGGGGGCCATGGAAATATCGAGACTAGGATCTTTTGCTTACCTAAATGACTGGACTTGACTGCTTGGCATTGGAGAGCTTAATTGGTGAGAAAAGAGAGACTTGAGTGATGGATCAGAATGTGCTTCTGCAACTGGAAAGAGGAAGAGGGGATTTTTTTTTCTAATGAGAAACAATGCATAAACTTTGAAATTGTAATCTAAAATTGAGGACAAAAAGCAATTTTTGCAAGAAAAACTTGCTTTGAAAGGTATATCGGTGGTTGCAGAGAAATTCAAGCATTTCTCAAAGTACACCCACACGTCTCAAAGTTAAACAAGAACGTATAAGAAGAAAAGGAAGGGAAAGAAACACCATCCACATGGGGTGATACAGACAGAGAAGATATATATCACCCTCACTTCCTTTCTTCCATTGGATGAGGTTTAAAATGAATATGTTCTCAATTTTTGAGCAAATTGCAATGATGCTCTTGTCACTGTCAACCTTTAACATTTCTTAAATATGCCTTCCCAGCCCTTCATATTTACATTTTGGACTCCCTTTTTGACTTACCATGGAAGTCAAAGAACAAAAAATAAGAATAGGAGAAAATTATCTGAAGAAAGAAAATGGAATGGAATCTTCTTAAAATGAAGAAAATTATATCCCCGATAATCTTCCCTTCCCAAAAAAAAAACTGAAAAGGGGAGGTTCCTTAACACATCAAGAGAGAAACTATGATCACGAGCGACTCGTTTACGTACCAGATGAATCGAACGAAACTTCCTCTGCCTTCCCCCCTCTTACTTCCTCCTGCAAGAAAAAATGTCGCAGAAAAGACTGCAAAACACGGCAACAAATAACTGTCGATCAGAGAAAGATTGAACAAATAATGTATTCTAGGTGATTAGAAACTGTAATAAAAGCAATAGCCCCGTGATGAAATATGTATATATTTCAAAATAAGAGCATGGTCACCCATTCAATTCCTCTGAGTCACTTAAAGATTTTAAAAAAAAAAAGACCAGGAAGAAAGTAGCAGCAAAGGCAAAGACTGAAAGAACAAATAAACCTTGATTTACCTTCTTGTTCTGGTCTTGATTCTCCAGTGTCATGTCTGAATCTTCTCTATTTTCATCAATGGCAGTGGCCCCAAATCAAAATCCTTCAAAAATATAGTAATTGCATCAGAGTTCATGAATCAGAAACCCCATAGAAGTGACAGGGACATAAAAATCATGTCATGGTTAAATAAGATAACAAATCAATAGGCCATAAAACAGAATCAAGAATATCAACCCATGAACAATCAATGATGCCAATCAATGAGCTTAGAATTAGGAAATAATCAAAAGAAAGTGTGGGACCAGAAATCCTTGTGACCATATTTTCAACCAAGTAACACTCAACATGTGATCCAAAACAGTCAGACCCAACTACAGAAGCAAACAATCTGTTAGAGCCATGAATTCCATTTACCAGAAAACAAAGATCACGGTGCTATCACCGAGAATCAAAGCCATAACCCATCACAGAAAGTTGACAGCCCAAGTGGGGTTTCCTCGAAAAAGTCAACTTTCCAGGAAATGCATCCTAGCCAACGAAAACACACGGAAAACTGAGCAACAAAAGAAAATGCAAGCAGCCAAGAAAAAGAAAGAACCTGGATATTCTGCTCTAGAACCGAGAAAGGACTTTTTTTCTATCTGTGATAAGCAAATTTGAAGATAACAAAAGGTTTCTCTTTGTTTTTATGATTGATGTACGTGCAAAAAAGTGACTCGGGATTCCTTCGTTTCTAAAAAATAAAAAATATCAGGGCGTTCTCAACCCTATTCCAAACTCTAAATTAGATTTTAACCAGGTCGGTCATATTATATATTCAAACAAGTTAGTTATCCAACAGCAACCCAAGATTGATTTTTTATATATATAAAACATATAAGTTTTATATATAGTTGTAGTTATAACATCCAACCAGGGCAAGGTCAAAGGGTTTGTGAGAAAGGAAACGGGATAGTGGACCCCCACGTGTCTGTGTCCTGACTGCCAAGCAAATCATAAGCCGTATATAGGGCATCATAGAGTTTAAAGCAAGTAACTGTTTTCCTGGCTGATTGGCAGTTAAAAAGTTGGGAAGTGGGTCTTCGCCATCGACTACTGCTACTGCTTCCAGTCTACAGACAGCATGGGTTTCTCATCTCTTGGACCAGGTTCGGGACCTGTCATTGAAAATTCACTTTTGTTCTGCATGAAGTTGATTTTCTCTTTCTTGGGATGAAGTTCAAATAGACGGTTTAGGTAATCTCCCCTATTCATGGGCAATTACACTTTAAAAGTTATTTTCAAAAGATAAATTCTAAAAATATATATAATTATTTTTTTATTGATATGTATTTTAATGGTAAAAATTATTTTTTATATTATTTAAATATAATATAATTATTTTGTATATAATTTAATTATACAATTAATTAATATAAGTAAATTATATAATTAAATAATTATTTTTGAAAAATTATTTACCAATAAAATTATTATTATTTTAATTATATACTTATATTTAACCCTCCCATCTGATTCCTTTGAAACCTATCTATTCACATTCCCATCTCCTGCGCTGCCCCCCAAACCAAATACACCAGCCCTCCAAACTAAGCCCCCTCCCCAGCTTCCTATGCTAATGCATTATATCAAGAACATTAATCTTATGGTTATTTACACTCTTTGAAAAGCTTTTTGACATTTTCATATCTTAGTAGGCTCATGTGTTGGCTTTGGGGCTTTGATGAGCAGGGTTCATGTTTTCTCCATCTTCTTTTCAGTTTGTTTTTTTGTATTAGAACTTTTGAAGATTTTAGGATTTTGCAGGCTATTCTCGTTTTATTTATTAAATATTATTATATTTTTTAGCTCTTTAGTTGAAACATGTAGAAATAGCTACTAACCATGAAAATAATCATTTTAGCTATTCAAATGCTTCGTGTTTTAAAGATGAAAAATTAGACTACAAAATTAAAAAAATAAATTTTTAACTTTAGCTCTTCATATAATTCCAGCGTAGGACTTGCACTAATACCGACTAATTCTTTTTCCAACATTCTTTAGATTTGCTATGATTACTTTTTTAAAAATATATTTTTAATATTAAAAAAAATCAATACATATTATTAAAAATAATTTAAAAAATAAGTTTGACCATGTTACCAAACAATATCATATCTTTTTTGGGATAAGTTATGGCTAAAAAGTAATTTAGAAATCTTTAGTTGAATGAGAAACGAGCTTTCTTTTTGTGTAATCAATTAGGTTTAAAATTAAAAAAAGGGTCTTGCTGATATATTTTTCTAGATATAGATATTTTTGTTATACTATAATTTTTGGAGAGAATTGGAATTAAATTTCATTGTGAAAAATGTAAGATTGAGCAAAATAATGAGCAAATGGAAATCTTGATATACAAGGACAACGAATATACGAAACCCTAGGAAACAAATAGGGGGGATACCATCACATTGTAATTGCTCTCAGAATTATTGACTGGGTAATGATGGAGTCAAAATTCCAATCCTACTTGAATTATAAGTCAAATTCAAAGCCTTCAAAACCTAAAACCCTGCTTATGAGGGAGCCTAAATATAAGATTGTACATCGCCAATCATAGCAAAAAAAAGAAGATAAGAGCGTCTTGTGAAGACCCAGATTAATGGTCCCAGTGGCTATTGTTTTTTGGTGTTGCTAGCTAGCATGCAAACACCAAAACCACCTGCATCTGCATACAGAATCCCCAGAATAGAGGAAGAATGGCTGGTTTCAATGTGGGCAACGGGCCATAGATAGACCCTGCTCCCTCCCACAGACAACATGTTCAGGGTTTCTATTCTCGTGCTTCAAAAATTCTAAAACATTTTTGTGTAAATCAAAGACCATGCATTTGAGTCTTGTTTTGTTACCAAGAGCGACGCGATTGAGACAAAAAGATATGCATCGAATCCATTGCACTTGTTTAGTTTGCCTTGATTAACAACAAAATTTTCGTGTTTCTTCAACTCTTAGATATGGAGGGAGGGGTTTCTCTGCCATGTTAATATTGGGCAGAGATAATTCAAGGAAGTCAGGACAGCCTGGACTTTGGCAATTTGAATGCCCCCATTTAAGCCCAAAGGCTCACCTCCTATTGCTGGTATTGTCCAAGATTCACGAGCAGAGGAGAGAGAGAGAGAGAGAGAGAGAGCGAAAGCTGTGAAAGGTAGATGATTAGAAGTGAAAGAAAAGATGTCATCAATGTCTATTATCAAAGAAAATTCACATCCATTTACGATTTGAGGATCTCTTGGTTTAATTTCTGAGTTTTCACCGTTTTAAACATCAGTACATGTAAGAACTGGATAATTTAATAATGCTGATACAGGCAGAAACGTAGAACTGGACAATGCTAGCACTCAAGTAGTGAGAGAAGTATGGAACACGAGGGAGTAGTAAGCCTAAGCACACACGTATCTATGTCTAGATACTTGGAAGCTACCAAAAAAAATCTAACAGAAGAATTTCAAGAGGACAAACAGTTACAGGGGGGCCAGATGCATCAAGGCTGCATTGCCGTCATTGAAGCAGGATCAGGTTCATAACCATGTACCCTCAAACGATAAATGCATGTGAGTGAGGGGTTTCCATGGTTAGATGTGAAGTCCAGCCTCATTGTGTCAACAAGTCCAGAGGCTGTTTTGTCCAACACATTGAAGGTCTGGGCGTTACTGTTCTCGAGGTCATAAGTAAACTCTGTTAAAAGAAATATATTCTCTTTGTCACCTGCTGGGTTCTGCATCCACCCAGACACTCGACAGTTCTTAGGAGCAGATGACCTGTCATAAGCCACACTCTGTCCATGTAACAACGACAAGAGTCAGTTGGAGCACAAGATATACTGAGAAAAAAAGTGCAGCTACTAATAAAAGAAAAAGAACAGAGTGTTTGGATTGTTGATGCAATTTGCAACAAAGTCATGGCGAATTGAGTAATTACATAAATGTCATCGCATTAAATCCAGAATAGATTAAAAATCAACAAAAGAAATTTCGAGTACTCATAGAAATCCAGACTAGATTAAAAATCAACAAAAGAAATCGGAAGTGGATGAAGGCATAATTCTGAATTTGGATGGGTGAAAGAAGTCTGACAAGGTTTAGCAAGAAAACCATAAATTTCTCTTCTAAACACAACGAGGGATTGGTTTTGGGGTTTAAGGGTATAGATTTTACAAGTTGACTCAATACCATCAATCCAGTCTAATTGTTTGCGTCCATCCTCTCCTGCCTTCGCATATGACAAAAGTGTTTAATATGATAATCCTCTTCAATGTCACTGCAAGCAATATATGCTTTGATTGTGATTAGTACAACCACATCCACCGCTGTTTAAAGCACTGTAGTCACCACCTTGACTACGTTCTACAACAAGCTAGTTGCCAACCATTACAGACTACTCACCACCATCACCATAACACATATCATCTTGAAGTACAAGCATCCCCACAACCAGCAGCCATTACTGCAGTATGCAATCCTTAATCTCCAAACATCTCCTTCATGCTATGTTTTCATGCTTACTAGTTTTCAATTACATTAACATCATGCCACCGATTAGGAACTAATAACACTAATTCTAAATTTTTAATTGAACAAAATTTGAGATGCCAATGGGAATACATGGAGGAGAAGGAGAATAGGATTGCAGAACTTTGAAGTGTTCCATGTAAGAGAAGTGTTTCGCATTTCCCCCGGGGGGGGGGGGGGGGGGGTTGAAAAAAGTAAAACCAAATGTGGAAAGAGACTGATGGGAAAGCTTCCAAAGATCAAAACTCAACAGGTTGAAGTGGCTAGAGTGGGGATTGGACTTTGATGACAATATTATCATATTGGAAATTTTTAGATGTAGTAATAAGAAAATGCATGAAGAGAATTAGCCTGGTTTCATTCTTTTAGTACAGTTGACAATGATTTTCATGGAAGTTGAAATGGATGGGTGAAGAAACCTTGACCAAACTTGTTTTGATAACTTGCTCATGATCATGCTTCTATAGTGTGCAGTCTCGATTGGTTTTGACAACTATGTAACACTTCTTTCTCCAACCTCTCAGATCTTTAGTTGAGACTAAGAAATTGATTTGAAACGGTAAATTATAAACAATCCGTCTTCCAATCTTCACTTCCTAGAAGGCTCATCTTTCACCTAACCATCCTTATCCTGTAATTGTAATCCCGCAGTCTTTCTCGTAAGTCACTAGAACTATGCAACCAAGAAATATTTTCACACGGAATGGGAACTATTTAACTATTGCAGCGGAGTTGCGTCATCAAATTTGAGGATGTAGGGTTGAAACTCTAAAGACATGCATGTAGGGACATGTCTTTTGGAATATTTGCGCAACACTAATTACTTGATACTAAAAATCATGCAAGTCTTAATAGCACTGCATGTTGACCATGTAAATAAAATGAACGAAAAGTCATCTTTGCAGCTTAAACATCATACCAAATTACTTTGCTATTTTAACAAGCACATACTGAAATGAGGACAGTACCTTAGCAATGTGTTCCATCGTAACAGCTTCAGGAACAATAGCACTTCGCAGCTTAAACTGGACAAACCCCCTACTTCCTTTCAAAGCAAAGCACTTCCCAGGCTCACCAAAACTTGGTTTTAGCATCTCATCAGCATTCGGATGAACAGCCCTTCCACCCTTCAAGAACCATCTAACCCCTCTTACGGCCTTGTAAGGATCAGAATGCTTCAAAACCATTCCACCACTAGCTGCCAGCGCATAATCCACCCTACCAAGCCCGTCAGCCGCATGCTTCTCGATCTCTTTCTGCACTATCTCCCTCGCATACGCCATTATGTCATCCAAACTCACATCACTCCCACCAAACTCCCCATCATTTTCCTTCTTAAACTGCTTGTAGAACTTCTCAAAATCCTGCTTCGATAACCAATTACCCGCTTTCAACTCCCCAATTTTCTTCTCCAACCCGTCACTTCTCTCCACTAATCTCCTCAACTCTCTCTCCAAGATCACACCTTTATCATCAATCTTGTTACTCATTTCCCTCCTTAACCCACCAAATTCACTCTCAATCTTCTTGTCAACAACTTCCACCTGAACCTGAATCATTTTCACCGTAGTTTTCACCATTGACTCCATTTCCGCTATCCTTGCATCAAATTCAGGTAACCCCATTTGTGTCTCCACACTGGCACCATCAATATCCCCTGATTTCACAGCCAATTTCCTAACCATCTGCACTAAGCCTACTAAAACAAGCAAAAGCACGAGATTCTTAGTAAACGCTCTCACAACCGTCATCCACCGCGGTCTCCCCGTCTTCTTCGCCGCCACCTTCCTTGCCCTCCGCGGTGAAATTGTCGAATTCGCCTTCTTCACTTGAACAATATCTTTCGCAGTCCTCTCCAGAACCGCATCTCCTCGAATCGAGTGATGACTCAGATCCCTGCTCGCAGCGGCGGTGACATTTGCATTGCCGCCTCCACCGCTTTTGATTCGTTGTTCACTCGGAACTATTAATTCGATGTTGTTGCTTGGCGATTTCTTGTCCGAAACCACCACCGGTCTCCGCCGTGCCGAAGCTGGATTCGCCGTGATTGACACCGTTGAAGCCGACATTTTGAAGTAATCAGGGTTTTTAATAGGAGAGAATTGAGGAAAGAAATCCTAGATGGATCGGATTGGAAATTGTACGGGCTGTAGAGAAGAGAGAGAAATTTTGGAGGGATGTTGAATTGAAATGATAAACCCGCAACTTTTCAGGAGGGGAATTATTTATGCTGATGAAAAAGTTTGTCTGAAACGACGTTGTTTTCATACACTCAAATTAATATTAATAAACTACGTATTTTTTAAGAGATTCATCAGCAATGCATTGCTTTTAATTATGTTTTTTTTGCAGCTTTTTTTTTTATGAAATAGATCTTATCTACTTTTAGCATTTTTATCATAAACATTTTAACCTATTAAAACTAAAAAAAATATTAATTTAATATTTTAAAAACAAAAATACCACTTGTAATATTGAAAATTTTTATTTTTATTTTAAATTAAAAAATATTGTTTTTAGATTTTTCTTATTTACTGATGTCAAAAATAATATTTAAAATATATATATCATTTTAATATTTTTTTTAAAATGAAAAACACTTTAAAAAATAATTTCAATTACATTCTTAAACAATCATTTTGATTTTCAATCTAATCTATTATAGTTACGAGTAAATATATTACTGATAATACTTTATTTTATCTCTATGTAATCCGTCCATATTACTTAGGAGATGTGTGACGACCTGAATTCTTTTTAGATTACCATTTTTTTCTAATCTAAAAGCTCTTTTTTTTCTTTTAATTGTCACTGTCCTGGACCTTTCTAAAAAGTAATTTAATAAAACCTCGTAACTCAGCAACATGGGATTCAATTGAAAGTTTATTTAAAAAAAAACATTATGTGTATTAATTATTAAAAAGGTATGGTTGTAGTTATATTTTAAATTATTTTTTTATTAAAAAATACATTAAAAAAATTCAAGTGTTTTTCAAACATGTCTTAGATCCCATTTATTTGAAAATATGTGTTTCATAACATATCATCTATATATATAGCTACTACATGTAGGATTTTATTTACTTGATTCGTGCGATTTATCCAATTCATGTGTGTTCTTATCAGGTAATGAATGGAATTTTAGACTATTCCACTCTTGTATCAAGATTAGATTTTTATTTTTATTTTTAAATTCAATTAATCTTCATGTATCTTTATTTATTTTTTAGGGAAATAATGTTTTTTTATATATTTTTCATAACAATATAATTATTGTCTTGCCCTCGAAATCACAAGCTTTGTAGTAATTTCAATTTTCAAAAAACATTGCAATCACTTCATTATTCTTTGCCATTCAAATTTTTAAAACCTTGGATTCAAGGGCATTGTTATAATTGCATAATGATATTTTTGTTCTTATTATTATTGTTTCTCCTTGTAAACATTTTTGTTCTTCTACAATAAAAAAAAGTTGTTAATGGTTGCCTTCACATGTTAACCATCATGTTATTTACGGGTGGCGTGTGCGGTTAACTCGAATAGTTTCAATAAATATTTCATTGTATTATTTGATTCATTTGAGCGTTATTCTCCTTTTCAAGTGTACACGAACATGACAACTAAGTCTTTTGGAGTGCAATTTTGCTTCTTCTTTCTTGCCCCCTTTCTTTTCCCTCATTTTCTTTTATCAAATTGTTTGTTGATTATGAAAATATAATATTAGCCATTCAATTTCTTTTTTCTCATCGTTTAGTCCATTTTCTCTTAATTGCAATTATCTTATTTACATTGATTATTTTTAATTGGATTTTTATTTATGGTATCAACCTTGGTTGTTTGATTTTTTTTCACTCTCTATTAAACTTGATCTTTATTTTTTTAATTGTTTTTTTTTTGTTGAATCATTTTTTTGATTAATTTGTTTTTATTCAATTTCATCCTTGAGCATTTATTTTCATTTAGTTTTTACTACAAACCTAGTCTTGATTATTTTAATTGCTATTTTTAAATCATTTTTTAATTTTTTTTTCAATTCCATTCATAACACATGTAATTTTTATATCAATTTTAGTCTAAATTATTTTAATTGTTATTAATCTTGTTTTGAATTGTATTTTAGGTATGAAATACTTGTTCAAGTTGACTTCGATTGGTTTGAAAAAAAATGTTGGTTTGCTGACTTAGGTTGACTGCTAGGTTCTCGCGAGACTTTTTTTAAAAACCTTTTGCTTTCATATCTTTCCATCATCCCTAAAGGGATCCATTTCTTATATTTTTATGATGTGTACGGCTTTGAATTATATTTTTAAGGTATAAGTTTATCCAGTCAGTTTTATTTGTATTTATTATTTAAGTCATGAGTTTTTTAAAGTGAATTTATCTTTTATTTATTTAAATAAATAAATATAGTAAATACAATGGAGTGAATTTTTTAGATTTTTTATTATTGACTATCTTGATCCACATTCACATTCATTTTATTTTTTTGTTATTGTTTGTCATTAGTTTTTAGGGTGAATTCATCTTTTTATATATTTAAATAAATAAGTTAGGTAAATATAACTGAGTGAATATCTTATTGTATGTTGTTAAATATCTTGATTTATATTCATCTTTTAAGTTTTAAAGGTTTTCTTTTGTTATCATTGACAATTTGTTTCATTTATATAAATAATTTATAGTTTGAATTTTTTTATTTTTATAAATGATTATTGATTTATTTAGTTACATGATTGCATAAGTTACACACACACACACACACTTAGAATTTGTTTCATGTAAAAAACAAAATTAAAATAACTTATATATCTGATATTTCCTTTTTTAAAAAACTATAACCCATGACAAAAATGATTTAAAAAATAATTTTAATATATTTTTGAGTGAAAAACATTTTAAAAAACAATTTTAATCATATTGTCCATATACTAAGTCTGATTAGTTAATTATTTAGTTATCAAACTAATTTACAAAAATAAAATGGGTATATCTAAGTCATTACAATATGATTTAATCTAAAACTTTTGATTTCTAAAATAAATTTGTTTTTTTATTAATTAAGTTATTGGTGGGCTATTTGTAACTGTGTTTCAAATGGTTTGTTTCATTAGTTTTATATATTTTTAATTATTTTAATATATAAATATTAAAAATATTTTTTAAATAAAAAATATTTTAAATAAAAAATACATTTAAATAAACCACGACACATCTTAGATTTTTAGCGTCTCGATACAGGCTCCGAGTCATCTTGTACCTGCATCGACCCATTGGGCAGTTCAGGCTTCATAACCAGGCAATTAATTAGTTTTATTCTTGGAAGTGTTTTTATATTCTGAGTTCTTTCTCTCTCTCTCCCTCTCTCAATGTGAATGTATAATAATCAGCTGATTTTCTCCTCAAATCAAAAACAGCAACTCAAAAGTTCCCCCCTTCGAAGTCACTCAACTCATTCTTGGATCACAAAAGTAAGTCCCTTTTGTTGCTTCCTTACTTCACCTAATCGATTTGTAACACAAGAAATGAAAACAAAATCCCTTCCTTACAGCGCTTCCCATTTGAAAGTTGTTATTTCTCACTTCCATTCGTGGGATTTCTTCTTGTTCCTTTTCCAGGTTGAAGAGGATTTTGATCTCGAACTTTATGTAAATATCTGAATGATATTTTTTTTTTGAGAATTGATTTACGTTTCATGCAGAAGTTTCAAACTTTGTAATCGAGGGTCATTGGAAAGTTGTGATTATGTGGAATTTTTTTTTTTGATTTGTGATTTGGGTTTTTAAGGTTTTCGATCAATGAGGGGTAAGCTGTGAGCTTTTGCATTTGCATGTAAAAGATTATAGCCTTATAGCTCTCTGTTTGTACGCTGTTTCACTTGGTTTTGATCAGTTTATTGGTTTCAAAGTGCCATGTTAGATACAGTGACACATATCTTGTCTAGCTCATTCAGTTCATTTTGGATTCTTTTTCCTTTTTTCTTAAAAAATAAAAATAAATTATGGTAATGGTTTGGGTGAATCTTCTTGCTATTTTCTCTTCCAGTAGTTACCTTCATCTATTTTATTTTAATTTTTGTTCCCATAATCAGGGGATTTAAACTGCATATTTGTTTGTTCGGCTTATTGCAACTTGATTAAATGTCCAATTGCTTTTATTTTGTTAGCCATGCTGAATGGAGGTTATTAGTTTAGACTTTTGAGATAATTAATTCTGGATGCTTTAGGTCTGGTCTTGCAAAGTATGTATAAAAACACTGAAACTCTATTCATATTTTCTTCATATCAGAGTTTCTTTAGCAGTTTGAAGAGTGTAATCTAACAATCTTATGCTGTACAGGATTCATTTCTAGGTTTACATTTCTGAAATAATGACTCTGCTTTCCAGGTTCTGATTTGGGATGAGCTAGAGGATTGGATCATTGTGGTTCTATACAATATTAGGGTTTTATAGAGTTTTTGAGTTGAGGGTTTTCAGATTTAGATTTGGAATGTTTAGGTGAAGGTTGTTGAATGGGAATGCAGACAATGGGATCTCAAGGTGATGGTAGTAGTCGTCATAAGCAGCCTCAGTTCCAGCCATTGGTGCGGCAAAACTCAATGTACAGTCTTACTCTTGACGAGGTTCAAAATCAGCTGGGTGACTTGGGAAAACCCCTAAGCAGCATGAATCTTGATGAACTTCTCAAAAATGTGTGGACAGTGGAGGCCAACCGGACTATGGGTTTGGAAGTGGAGGGCACACCATTCGCCAATCAAACTGCTCTGCAACGTCAGGCAAGCATATCAACAACTAGTGCCCTGAGCAAGAAGACAGTTGATGAGGTTTGGAAAGATATCCAACAAAGCAAACATGATGGGGAGGTGAAGTCTAGGGAGCGGCAGCCGACTCTGGGAGAGATGACTTTGGAGGATTTCTTGGTAAAAGCAGGAGTTGTAACTGAAGCATCCGTGGACAAGAAAGATGGTGGTTCCATTGTTGGGGTTGATACATATACAGATCAACAGTTTCCACAACAAAGTCAATGGGTGCAATACCCACCACATCCGCAGTATCAGCATCCACAGCAAAGCATGATGGGGGTTTATATGCCAGGCCAGCCTATGCCACAGCCACTTTGCATGGGGGCTGGTTCTATGATGGAGGTTTCATACCCAGAGAACCAGGTGACTCTACCTCCACCCTTGATGGGGACTTTATCAGATACACAGACACCAGCAAGAAAAAGAGGTGTGCCAGAGGATATGATTGAGAAAACAGTTGAGAGGAGGCAGAAGAGGATGATAAAGAACCGTGAATCTGCTGCCCGTTCACGAGAACGGAAGCAGGCTTACACAAGTGAGCTGGAGAACAAAGTTTCTCGGCTGGAAGAGGAAAACAAAAGGCTAAGGAAACGAAGGGTGAGTATTTGTTTTCATTTACTCCTCTCGTTCAATCTTTCCATTGGATATATTGATAGCTTGTGTTGAACTGTATGCTTTAGTTTCTTTCTTTCCTTCCTCCCTTGATTTGAATGAAGTCTTAATTGAATCAGAGACGTGATAGTTTAAATGAAACCTAGTTTGTTTTCCTTCTCCAATGATTTCCAGTTATCACCCTAAATGGAATTTAGATCAGTTTTGATAATTATCAGATAGCTATGTCTTGGAGAAATGAAGATCAATTTAAATAGTTTCCTGATAGCCTTTTCCTTGAAAATCGAATCACATTCCTAGATGTGATAAGACATTTTGAAGATTGTCTCCTCATAGGTGTTTGGGGAAGAAAAATAGATGATTAGTATTAATCACCGTGTAAAGCTTTAGATTGAAGTGGGTGGGAGAAAACTTCTAGTCACCCCTTTTCCTTATTTTTGACAGAAAACATAGAGAATAAAATTAAAGGATTCTTGATGAATGAGCTCCTTGTTTATTTTGTGAAATATCTACCTTCTTGTTATTGTATCCCTTAGGCATTCCACAACTTGCATGTTGGCCCTTGTTGTGAGATCTGCGACTGCGCCCAGGTTATTGTTGAGAGATCAATTTTAGCAAAATCTTCATCCAAAACTCACAAGACTAGCATACCGTGCTTTATCACCTTAAAGACACCAAAGTTTCCTTCCATAATTTCCAGTAAACAACCAAATCAAATTTACTACGGTTCTTGACTAACCAAAACAGCTTACATTCATGATTTACAGTCACTGTAGCTTCCCCACCAAACCATATTCTTAATTATACGTGTCACATGGAAACAGAATAAATGATGCTTCTTTTGCTTGTGGGGCTAATGATGCTTGTTGGCATCACCTTGTGCTATATAGCCTATTTGATGATTGTAGAACATATCTATCTTGTCACTGAATGTGGGACACTTAGGAATTGAATACATTCTCCCCTCCTTATTGTTAATTACTTTTTATTTATTTGTTGTACGTTAACTTGCAGGAGTTTGAGAGTATGTTTCCATGTATCCCTCTCCCTGAACCCAAGTATCAGCTTCGCAGAACAGCATCAACCCCATTCTAGCAAATGAAACGGCTGTGTTGAAGTTTTGTAGATACGGTGCATTTCTGGTTTGAGCTCATAATTTACTCTTTGGCCCCATTAGAAGCTGCCTGTTTGTCACGGTTACTGCTGTGAGTTTGCTTCTCATCTTCATGAGTTTTTTCTTGTATCTATTCTGTGAAAAGATGGTTAGAAGTTTTCATTTGTAAATTTCACTGTCGCAGTGTCCTATGATTTTTCAAAAGAATGTCAGCTAGTTCTTTTCCATATGGTCAAAATATTTTTCTAGCTTCTTTTCAGCCTTACACCCCCCACTTCATCTTTTCGAGTTTTGCTACAACTGTCTAGTATTCCCGACATTCTTCCATCATGTGCTCTATGCTGATGAGAGTGACGGACACTGCTTACCTTCCTACAGAAAGCGAAAGATTGTGCTTGTATGTATTGTTTATCAACCACGCGATCTGGCACTAAAAATATGACCAATCTAGCAAAATGCGCTGCACAGTTTGAGAAACCTGCAGCAGGGTGCAAGGGGCCAGATTTCCTGGTTGCTGTGCTGGATCATATAGTTGTCGTATAAATGTGCAACGTCTTGTACCTATGATCGTAACGAATAAATTCACCCTGTTGCAGAAAATGCTATGTTAATTATTTACTTTTAAGAAAATTAGCTAGCAAGTGACCTGGCATCGTAACTAGTTACATGGGGTCAGCTTCTGCCAAAGCTCAAGGCCAAACGTCTCTCAATATTTCAATGATGGATAAATAAATAAATAAATAAACATAAATGGTGATCCTCATACCGTCCAAGCTTCCATTTCCAATGAGCCCTCATGTTATTATTACCCTCCTCTTCATTTCCTTTGCCGCCTCATCTTTAGCAATGCCAGCGAAATATAGCGTATCAAGTCAAGGGGGCAAAGCCTGATGGAAAAACTGACTCGACCACGGCCGCGGCTGCCGCTTGGTCCCAAAGCATGTGCCTCTGCACAACTAGCCATTCTTTATGTTCCTCGAGAGATTTCGGTGCGTAGTGTGTGGCTATGGCCAATATTCAACAAGAACAAGCGTGACTTGTTTTTGCTAAACCTGCCACTCACAATATAAAATCAAGTTTTAAAAATTAACATGAAAAAAAAGGAGCAAAGTTATTTACATAAAAAAATATTAAAAAAGACTCAAATCATTCCTGATAAAACAAAATAAACATGCTTGATAGTAGCCAGCAACCTAGAAAAAATGCTGTGATGTCACTTCATAGGTTAAAAGGGAGCGCAAGTCAGACCTTTCATTGTTGATGAACAAAAGGCAAACATATCAGAATCCAAGGCAATGATTAAATATTCAAAAAAACGAGTTGCAGATTCCATGATAGCCTGTGCCGACAGCAACATGCTGACGTAACTTTTTGTTTAGTTTCCAATGATTGGGACCAAAAATAATAATTATCCGGCGGCTAGCATAGGGTTTGATTAATTGCCAAAAATATCACAAATTAATCCAACTGGGTCCAAGTTATATTAAAATAGTCCCATTTCTTCTTTCTTCTTCTTTATTTAAAATAAAAATAAAACATGACTTGACTTGATGGATTTTCACCAGGCTAAATTTAATAATATTATTGAGATAAAGTTGAGCCGCCCCCAGTATTCTCCTCACATAGATTTTGTTTAAGAAATTATTGGATTGAATCGTCGCAATTCTATACAGTAAACGATTGTGGAATATACCAAGGATCTCTCTGCTGTATTATAGCAGTGCTGCCCTGCCCAAACCAAAATCATTACATAAAAGATCTACACTGATAAACTAATTTCTCCTCTAGCAGAGAGCAATAGCCTTTTAAGGAATTGATTGGTGATGAAAATTAGGGGGTCCCATTCTTTGTTTTTTGTGCTAGGAAAGGCTTGAAGGTCATCAGGACTCCAATTAATTCAACCACATTCAGGACGAAGAAAACCATCTGGTCACCTGCATTTGAACATCAGAAGTCAAGCTCTAGCCAGGACATGAAAAGCTCAGGTTGATTCTAGCAATGCATTTATCGCAAAAAAATGAAAGAAAGATTATACCTGGCAGGAATGCAGCATTTTGGCGCTTTTGTGCCCAAGACAATCTGCAAGCAATTGCTTGTTACATTTTTTCAGGTGTAAATAAGATGTCAATTTTGTTGTGAGGATTAGGATACTAAGATTAGCTTTCCACAGTAGACGAGACTACTAAAGAAGGGAAATAAACATGTTTGGTTGAAGGAATTAAGATGAAGATGTTAAAATAAATTTGTCTCTCGAACAGTTTAAGAGTTCAAAACGCTAAAGGATAGAGGATGTGTCCTCTTCGTCCCTACTATCTTCGTCATTTTTTATTTTGAGACAGCAACCAAATGTTTACTTAAATGGTAGATGATCAGTAAGAACACTTACAGGGCACCACCACCAGCTGGACCGACAGCTTTGAAAACAGACATTGCTGTCATAGAAATGCCATTAGCAGCTCCTCTCTGGTTTTGATCCTGTTTTCCCAACAAGCAACAGCAATAAATCAAGACGATATATTGAAGCAAGAGAGTTGCGGCAAGTAAATCAAGAAAAGAAGTTTACCACAGCATTGTTTTGCAGAATAAACATGCCAGTTATAATTGAAACCTGGTCATCGAAACATGGAAGGTAGTGTCAGACAAAGGCAAACGAAACTTAAAATCTTTCTGATCCAAAAGGATCGATTCTACCATGAAGCTGTTCAAACTTCTGTGCACTTACAGAAAAAACATTCTTCATTACAGATGCACAGTTTATCATTATGCTGAGGCCGAGCCCCGATAACAAAGCTATAAAAGGGTAACTTGACAGTAGCGGTATGGATATGACCTGCATTAGGAAGTTCACGAAAAAGATTGTCACAAAGGAATAGGTGGAAACACGAAACATGCAGAGATGTTAAGTACTTACAGCTGAGATCCGAGCTACTGGTACTGGTCCAAGAATCCTCTCCACGTATGGATACAGCAAAAGTTGAAAGACAAGAAGGCTGAAACCTATTATTTGAACAATTTTTTCAGGGAGTTTCCACAGTCTAATTGAGAATAGGGTCACCATAAGGCACGGTTGTAAACATGACTATTGTATCAAGTTTCGGTTGCTTTTGAATGTTATAAATACCTGATATTGCAAGAACTTCACCAACATCCTCTGTTGTATAGCCCAGGCCTCCAAGTTTTCTAGAGCTTTCGGCCCATAACGAGAATATCTACAGGAAAAAAAAAATCAAATATAGCCACTCTTATAACTAGAGACAATGCATGAAATAAAACTGTTTCTACAGGAGTGAATCTGCGAGTAGTCCTGACTGCAGTCATTGAAGTAACGGGTTAATGGGAATGAGAGATATAAATACCTCCGTGTAAGCCATGTCATGAAGTGAGAAAATACAATAGACGATGATGGAGGACATCAAAGGCCAGTTCTTTAGAAGGCTTTCATTAGAAGCTGGTTTCCTTGCTTCATCGTCTCCCTTAGATGCGCCGGTTGCAGCTTCCAAAGCATCATAAGAATCATTGGATGAAGTCTTCTTTTCATGGTGCATATGCAAAGTTTCCTGCAACAACCACAGTGAGGTAAACAGCCAGTAATACACCACAAAGTTATCACCAAAACAAGCGAAAGATCAGATGAAGGTTATTTATTTCCTTAATCCCAACACCAGTCTAACATAAATTGAACACATTTAGTCATCGAGAGACAGGGATGGATGGCTTTGAAAAATATGCAGGCCAAAAGTAGCACAAAGATATGATGACCTTGCTGGTTGATTTTGATTGTTATGACATTATGATAGAGATAATATACTTGTCAGGATGTTGACAAGTGATATAAATCAAGTTCTGGAATCGCAAAACAAACTGAACTCCAGATTAGGATATATCCAGAACTACCTAAAATGCATATGTTCACAATGTAGCCCAGTTCAAGAAGTGTCCCAGTTCAGGGTCTTAATAGTGATGGAAAATATATTTTGTTGAGATGTATATCTGGTAATTCTGATCCACTGGTCACAATTGGTAAGTACACCTTTAGTGTAAGAAACTTTTCTTTCTGGGAGTGGAATCCGAGAATGAAAGCAGCTGAGAAGTCCGAATACAACAACAAGTTTTTCGCTGAGATGTCAATATTTTGATGGTCATGAAAGTCTAAAGAAGATTTACTTCCAACAATCAGTGGCCAAAAAACAAAAACGATCAATGCTAAGCATGAGAAAAGACCTCTTTGAAAGAAACAAATATCGTAAATTTTACAGTCATCGATTGATAGAGACAGGTACCGGAAGCCAGCACGTGGCAATCGTGACCACCAACGCGAAAACTGATATACACAAGCAGGGTAAGAAGTAGGGGAATCTGCACAAGACATGCTGGAAGATGTAAACTTAAGTTATCAAACAGAACATCTTATGATAAAAATTGAACAGTTCAAGTTCATTTACCTCCCAAAAATAAATTCCTTGGAAAACAAATTTGGATATTTCTCAGCAGGCTGAAGTACCAAAATTGTTAACAAGCATTAAAAGAATTGTTAACAAGGGGCTACAGAAGCTGCTTAGGAGTTAGTTTCACATTGCGAATGCTATTCACAAATTTTTACAATGAACCATGAAAATGACAGAATCTTCATTGCAGAGCGTTATTGCATGAATAAATCATCAAGAAATTTAAATACCTGAGCCAGGAAACCTCCTAGAGCTGGGCCAATGATCAGTCCTATACCCCATGCTGTACTGACCTGGAGTTGAATCATCTGTTAATTCAGACCCAAAAGGGCTTCAAAAGAACTCAAAACTATGCGTGGGTTTCATAAAACTCACTGTTGACAATCCTAATGCTTGATACTCTGCCCTGAAAATTTCAACTGCATATGCCTGCCCATGAAGGTATACAGAATAGAAGGAGAAGCATCATAACTAAAAATCACATAAGTTGATAGAAATCCAAGAGAACAGAGAGTCGTTCCTTGCTAATCAAGGGAAATTTTTTGGGGAAAAACACTACACAGTACAAAATTCTACCTTTATTGGTCCAAGCAAACCATTCAAACTCCCAAGAAGAAATCTTGTAATAATGGCCATCCAGAAATTCACACTAAGACCAAAGAGAGTATTGAAAATGACCCTGGGAGCAACCAATAATCAAGATAAAGTAAACACAACATTTTTAGAGCACGAAAATCCATCCTTGATGGTAAGAACATGAGCTTAAAATGTAGAGACTACTCACACTGCGATGGTCCCTAAGATTATAACAGGTTTTCGACCATAGCGATCAGCTACTATTCCCCAGAAAACAGAAGTTAGAGCTCTCCCGATCATAAATGAGGACCCTTTTGACATACATAGAAGAACTCGTCAGGACCATTTCATCAACACCTTACATGACGACTTTCCAACAAATGTCAAAAGCAAATATTGGAAAGGAAGCTCACCAACATATCCAGCATAGTAGCCAATATCTTCCTCTCGCTCAGCAATTCCAAAATCTCTAATCTGCAAATAGAAAGGAGCAATTCATGAATAGCCTGTGCATCCCAGGGCCATTTGGAAAGAAGAAACCACAGACTCCAGTATGCTTAAACAGATGGCCTGTGCACCATGTTCAAGAACTCACCATGAAATAAAGGAATGGAAACAGAGTTGATATTGGAAGTGCTGCAAAAAACAATTGACATCACAGTCACCATATATCAAAGAAACTGCACAAATAAACAGTGTACAAGTGATGCGAGATGCCCTAAAAACTGAATCGAAAGGCCACTTGAGATGTGATGGAATGCCACCCAATTCGGCTACAGACCAAACCACTTAACGATAATCTATGTGTATAGGAGCAAAAACAACCGTACAAGAATGCCAAAATAAACTGAAAACAAACACATGAACATGGATACTTTTCCATCAGACTTTGAGAAAGCCACTACTTTTTCAACCTGACAAGCTGCAAGGCAAACTCAGGTTTCTTTTCAAGACCAAAATGATTTGAAATGAGACTCTTACCAGTACAAAGCACAACAATCCATATCGAAATGAGCTCACGAAATGGGAATCCTCTCTTTAACTCTTTGAGTTGATCAACCTTACATCCTGGGCAATTCTCATAGTAAACATCCTTCTTCAACAGTGCCTCTCTATACTCTTCTGCCATGTTTTTATCGAGCCAAACAGAAGTCCGGCCCAAGAATTAAGACCACTCTTTCCAATCTTTACACAATACAAATCCTTCCAAACCTACTCGTTCATCACCCTATCAAATACAAGAGGACTGCTAATCAGAAAAAAATAAGATGGAAAAGCAGAGCACAGAAAGAAAGAACATAAAGAAAATCTGATTTTCCTGTTTCATCCACTCATGCAGAGTTAATTCACATACAAAATTATTCCCGACACAGACCATATTTTCCTTTCATTCTTTTACTAGAACAAAACCATAGACAACACACACATACATACTGGAAAACAATCTATTTCTCTTTCTCCTTGTCTTGCTGACACATAGAAACCAAAACATCTAATTCTTGAGGTCTTAAATAGGGGAGCCTATTTGTGTGACAGCAAGTATTCAAGCCAGGACATGGCTATTGGCATGCCATGTTGTTCACAGTCACCCACATCATTGCACACGTCACCGGTCCTAATTATGGCAGGAAAACATTACCCTTATAAGAATTTAGAAGTGCATGGCAAGGAAGAGACTTCCATTTATTTATACAAGGAAAGAACACTGAACCAGTCTCATTTTTTAAAGAACCAAACTGCAAATTGAACTCTCCCACCTACCCTTTGTTTTTCTACCATGATTGAATTAAAAACGACACATCTGGGGCGAAGTTATCAGGTTACTGTCTGCCTCACGGCATGATCCGGGACCTGGCTCCCCCGACTCGTGGCCCTGGCCGAGTGTAAAAAATAAGTAGCAAACTGCGTCAAGTACCTGAGTCCTTGGTCGTGGCTGCTTATCGAAGTTGTGTTTTTTTTTCCCCATAAATATATTAAATAATATTTTTATTTTCGATATATTACACAAAAAAATAATTTAAAATTTAAAATAGAAATTTTAAAAATTAATTTTTTTGAAAACATTTTTAAAATCCAGTGAAAAATAGTAAAATATCCTAATTTGATTGGAGATCCAGAAAACACCTTGTCAAGCTTGTCGCCTGGCAAGGTTATATCAAACAAGATACATTAACTACATGTGTCCAATTTAACAAGTAGAGACATGAGCTGTCTTTGGATGAATAGATAGTGCCACCTTTTATTTTTTATTTTTTTAATAAAATTAATAAAAAAATCGGCCACACGTAGATCGATAACAATCGGTTTAAGAGACCCGTATGATTGACCGACCCCTAGAGTTCTATACTTGTTGACAGCTAGGCGAGTTCGTTCACCATTGTTTAACCCTTTCCTATTTATTTTTATTTAAAAACAAAAAGAAATAGAAAAGGGGAAAAGACGAATATGCACTGAAAATTTAGAGGACATGAATGAATCAATCTAGCTTTGATAAATTGAAAATAATTTCTATTAAATCGTGTTATTCAATTTGTATGGTTCCTATGAGTCCTTTTTTATAGGAAAGGCCTCGATATAGTCATGTAAAAGAAGATATGGACCACGAATTAAATACAAAATAATTTATAATAAAAGAACAGCCGCATGGGTCTGGCTCGGGCACGATGCAGTCACTGCCAACGAACACTATCATGGGTTTGTGGGGCCAGGAAGGTGGTGCGGACCCGTTAGTCAGGGTGGCGATGGGTCACTGTCATAGTCCAAGTGCTGACATGGAGTGAGGCTACGGGTCATCAAAGCCAGCGAACAGAGACGAGGTGGATGGGATGCTAGCCTGGAAAACTACAGTACAAATCGGAAACGTGTTAATATACATCACTGTGTGATAAAATCATTTTGTTTTTATATTTTTATATAAACAAATATTATTTATTTAGTTTAAATTATTTTTTCTTGTATTTTTATTAAAAAGTAAATACAGCAATCGTTTTTTTGGATGTTTGTTATAAATGGTGGGTCCCTCTCATATAGGGGAATGGTCAGCAGCTACATGGTCATGCATAGAATTATAGTGTCTGTCCCTTGTTCGTCCAGTTCCAATGATGACATAGTATGAGCTATTTCGAGAGTTCGAATCTTTAAAATAATTATTTGAATAATATATATATATATATATTGTTAATGTATATTTTAATAATAAAAACTATTTTGGAGAGTTATTTTTTTTATATTATTTAAAAATAAAAATCAATTGTTTTGAATATAATTTAATTATACAATTAATTATATAATTAATAGGAGTGAGTTATATAATTAAATAATTACTTTTAAAAAATACTTTGATAATAAAATTATTTTTTAATTTTATTTAAATAAAAAAAATGAATTAAAATATAATTAAAAGACCCATAATATTTTAAATTTGAAATTTAAGCTATTTATTGTATGTTTTTCAAGTAATTTATATGTTTTTTTTTTATGATTGTTGAATTTAAAATTAATTAATGTTACTTATTGTCTTCGATTGTTATGAAAAACTTAAAAAAACAAATTAAACACATTAACAAATAACCAATAAATTCAAACATAATTAATTAAAATACATTTCATTATAAATAATTCAATCAAATTAATTATAAATTAATACCCCTATTTTTTTATTTTAACTATTATTATTATAATTAATAATAATAATAATAATAATAATAATTACCATAAAACCCCTCACTCCCACACTCATCTATTTCCCTCCATCTCATTTTATGCCGTCGCCCCCACCCACTCGTCCACTCCTATCTAACCCGGCGCACCGCTACTCTTTTCTTCCTCATCCTCCTTTTCGCTACTCAAATTTTTTTTTTTTATCTTTTTAAAAATGAGATTGAAGCTTCGACATCAAAACACAAAGTTAACATGTTTAAATGTTATGGGGTGACTGTTCATTTGTCTCTATCGTTGATCACTTACTTCTCTTCTCTTTTTCCTGTCAACTGTACGATCGTCGACCCATGGCTGCCATGCGCATGTGAGCTTTCAGATCTGAGCTGAGAAGCAGGTGAATGATTGATGTATTCCTATTTATGAATATTTTATATTGTATTATTATTATATCAAAATGTCTAATTAAACTTTATCAAAACACTGTTTGTACTTTGTACCGCACAACCAATCAATCATCAAAAAGTTTATTTAAATGTTGTTTTTTAATTAATTTATAAATATTCTGTCATATTTTTTTTTATTTTCTAAAATATGTTTTTAATATAGTAAAAAATAACATTAAAACATAAATAATAATATTTTAAAAATTAATTTTACAGCACCCTATCAAGCATCGTGGAAGATGCTTTGATGGGGTAATTAGGGCAAGTCCAATGGCAAGAGTCATTTTGGAGAGCCAAATCATAAAAATGGCTCTTTGAATAGTGTGAAAATGGTTTTTAAGTTGATGTGCAGTCCAATGGTAAAGAGTTATTTTGGAGAGCCATTTTTTTTAATCTTATTTTAAATAAAGTTTAATAATTTTGTATATAGTTTAATTATACAATTAATAAGAATAAATTATATAAGAGCTATTTTTTTTAATCTTATTTTAAATAAAGTTTAATAATTTTGTATATAGTTTAATTATACAATTAATAGGAATAAATTATATAATTAAATATTTACTTTTGAGAAAACCGCCAACAATAAAAATATTATTTATATTTAAATTAAAAAAATTATAATTAAAAGATCCGGAATATTTAAAATTTTGAGCGTTAGAAAAAAGTTAAAAATTTAGTATGTAATTAATTTAACAGACAAAAAAAAATCCTAATTAACAAATTTCGCATAATTGTTTTTCTATATTAACTATATTTTTATGCTAACTATTTTAACTGATAAAAAAATCATAATTAACAAATTTTGCATAATTATTTTTTTATATTAATTATTTTTTAATGCTAACTATTTTAACAGACAAACAATTTCAAGAATTTCACATTTTTTTCTCCTAACTATTATTTTTTGCTAACTTTTATAATTTTTATAATTATTATTATTAATAATAATATATAAAACCCTCCCCCGATTATAATTATTATAATTAATAATTGGAGACAGACATTTAACAACAAAAAGCTAAAATTTCAAAATTTTTGCTTTGGCTTCGCAGATAGAGTGCCCGTTGGACTTGCCCTTAAGAACCGCAACTTTACAATAAAAAGGATATCAACAATATATCAAGGGGGTGTGTGGGAAGCCACTCAAAAGTGTTTTTGGATGTTTTTGGTCCATTTTTTTTTTTTGAATTTTAAAAACAGACAGTTAGTGTTTTTAGATCATTTTGATGTGCTGATATCAAAAATGATTTTTAAAAAATAAAAAAATGCTTCGGAGACATCAATGTCGCTACAGTATATTTTTTTAATTTTTTTTAGTTATATTTTTTTCTATTTTTTTTAAATTTTTTCTATGAAATATTATTTTCCTTTTCCACTTTTTCCACCACCCTATCCATCATCAAGATATATAAATGTTTGTTTGTTTGTTTGTTTATAATTGGGATGTCTATGATAGCTTAAGCACATCACGATTGATCTTCAGATCTGATTTTTTTTTGTAACTTTTTTTTTCTGGTTATGTTTTTTTCTTATTATATTTTCTTTCATTTTTTTTCATGAAATATTTTTTTTGCTAGTTATACTTTTTTAATTTTTTTTCCTTTTCCACTTATATATCTTTTTTATTTTTTATAATCGAAGTGTCCGGGCTAGCTTAAGCGCATCATAATTAATCCTCGGATCCAATATTTTTTTGATAATCAAATTGTCTAGACCAATTTATACGTATTGCTACTAATCTTCATATCCATTTTTTTTTTTTTTGCTAATATGTTTTCCAACTGGTATATTTTTTTTCCTTTTTTCCTTATAATTTTATTTTATTCACTTATATATTTTTTTATAATCGGGATCTACATGTCAGTTTAAATATACCACAACTAATTCCTGAACCGAATTTAAAAAAAAAAAGATTGCTACAGTGCTTTCACGCTTATATGTTTTTGTTTTTTTTAACTTATATATTTTTTATAACCATGATCTTTGAACCAGATTAAACGCACCATGACTACTCCTCAGATCAATTTATTATTTTTTTAAATTGTTTTTACTTATATTTTTTTTCACTTGTATATGTTTTTCCTTGGCCCTCGAATCAATTTTTTTTATACAATTCAGGTCTTTGGGTTAGGTTAAGTGCGCTACGACTAATTCCCAAATCAATTTTTTTTAAAAATAATATGGATTGTAAATGGTGTAGAGAAAGCACCGTAGCCCCCCATATAGCATTGTTGATTGCAATAGTATTTTCCCACTACAATACTCCCCCCTCATTTTTTTGTTTTTTTTTTTTCTTATTATGTTTTTTTTTTCCATTTTTTTCTTATTATATATATTCTTTATTTTTCCCCGAAACATTTTTTTTCTGTTATACTTTTTTATATTTTTTTCTTTTTTCACTTATATATATAATTGAGATATTTAAGCTAGTTTAAGCGCACTACGATTAATCCCCAGATCCATTTTTTTATAACCAAGATGTTCAGGCCAACTTATACGTACCACGACAATCCTCGGACCCACCTTTTCTTTTCTTTTTCTAAAGTGCTTTTCTGTTGATATATTTTTTTCTTTTTTTTTCCTTATACTTTTGTTTTATTCCCTTATGTTTTTTTTTTATATATAATTGGGGTCTTCGGACTAGTTTAAGCACATCATGACTAATTCCTAGGCCGAATTTTTTTAAAACACAATATGGCTTACTACAGTGCCTTCACACTTGTATTTTTTCTTTCTTTCACTTATATATTTTTTTTATAGCCATGGTCTCTCGGCCAGCTTAAGTTTATTTTTTTTTCACTTATATATTTTTTTAACCAGGATCTCTGGGCTAGCTGAAGCACACCACCACTAATCCCCAGAACAAATTTATGTTTTGATAATCCGGGTGTTCGAGCCAGCTTGGGCGCACCACTACGAATCCTCGGACCAATTTATTATTTTTTCCTTATATTTTTTGTTGTTCACCTGTATATTTTTTTATGATGGGGTCTGCGGTCCAGCTTAAATGCACCACGACTAATTTAAAAAAACAATATGGATTGCTACAATGCTTTCATCCGTATATTTTTTTTTTGTTTTCACTTATATATTTTGTTTATAATCGGTGTCTCTGGGTCAACTTAAGTTTTTTTAAAAAAAACTTATATATATTTTTTTATAATCGGGGTCTTTAGATTAGATTAAGTGCACTATGACTAACCTCATACTTATTTTATAATCGGGGTGTCCAGGTCAGTTGATGCGCATCACGAGTTGTATAAGTACGTATATACCCCTTATAAGACAAAATCCAAGAGTTGATTATAAGGGTGTATTGGTATTTTACCAGTTTTTTTTATTATATTTTCTGTCACAGTGTTGTGGGTATGTCTTTGGGCGTGATGTCAATTTCAGAGCTCATGCATATTTTAAATGGCGCATGCGATGTCGTGAAACTTCTAAAAATATATATTAGTTTTTTATATATTTATATTTATTATGTGAAATATGTTTAAAATAATATCATGGTATTAGAGGTATTTTTATTTTTTTTATTTATGTGCATAGTATAACAATTATAAAACCCTCAAATAAGACAAAAACCAATAATTGTCAGTGGGGGTGTCCCGATAATTTTACTTTTTTAGTGCACAATAAAATAATTTTTGTAACTTCAAATAAGAAAAAATGGAAGAGTTATCTGCGATGGTGTTTCAAACATTTTACATTTAACTATACATATATGAAAAAGAGTTTCACTCTCATTTTACATCGCCAAAGCTAAACTTATTATATTTTTTTAATGCGAGTTGCATTTAATAAAAATACAAATAACAATAAAAATTAAAAATCTAAACTAAGAGCAAAGGTGTATAGAAATAAACAAAAAAATTTAAACTATTTTAGAAGGACCGAGAAAATTAAGGGATCGAAACTAAACTAAAAAAATAAAAGAATAAAAACCGAGATATAAAAAAAAAAGTGTTAAAAATAGATAATTTTGTTTTTAATTCATACGGCGAAGTGCTGGTTTATGGCTTGTAACATACTAGTATATATATATATAAAACATGTTGAGGTTTTATTGTGTATATTTATTATAGATTTCAATAGTAAAATTATTATTTTATTTTTAGATATGCCAAAAAAAATGACCTTGATATTGGGATGTTCTAGTTTTTTCAATTTTTATTGCATAGTGAAAATACCTATTTATTCATGGGAACTAACAAAAAAAAAAATTGTCGGAGGGCATTTTGAATTTTTCACATATTTTTGCACGGTATAATTACCTACATACCCTTCCCTTCACGAAAGATAAAAAGGAACGTCTGTGTCGGGATAAGGTGATACTTTCACGTCCCGCCAGAATATATGTTGTAGTTTTTTTTTAGGCAATTTAATGATTTTAATTATTTTGAAAATAATATTGATAATAAGTTTAACTCTTATAGTTATGATAATAATGATAATACATGGATAAATTTTCAATGATTTATAAATAAAAAATTATTTATTTATTTTTGTTATTGAAGTATTGCAGGTATTTTTACTATTTATACTTTATTTATTTTAGAAACAAAAATCATCAAACTCTCACCTAGTGATTTTTTTTGTTATTTTACTTTTATTTTTATTATTGATTTAAGGGTACTTAGTAATATAATTGTTTTTAAAAAAACTGCTGGCGTTGGTGGATGAATCAGGCGCCATTCTGACCGAGCACGAGGGGTCATCCAATCATCAAATACTGAATTCCAGGGTTGCATTTGAAAAGTTTCTTAAGCTTATGTTTTCCTTTTCTTTTCTGTTGGACTAGTTTTACTCATTTAACCCTCAATGATTTTTTTTAATCTCACCCATATTATTTTTTAATTTATAAATAATCTATCACATCACAAATATTTTGCAATTTCATCCTCTGTGGTTTTAATCTTTCAAATTTGTTACTCATTTTTTTAATTCTATTTTTCATATTTTGTTCTCCACTTAAAATTAAATTGGATGATATTTAAGATTTTTAATTGAATATAAACGAATTCCAATAAAAAATGGGATCGCACTGTAAGGGGTAATTTTGAAAATAATTTTATGGGGAACTCACTCGTACATGCAAAACACGTGCCATCTACTCTGTCGGACCCATGTGAGATCGATTATCATCAAGCTTGGAGATGATGGTGAGGTATCAAATCGAGCGGCTACGTCCAGGTTTGACGAGGCCCGAGAAAAACAAAGCACCACAAAAAATAATTTAGCATTTAAAACGAATTTAAAGATCACAAAAGCCTACAGCACCGAAAGTCGGCGAAGGACATACTGTAGCTGCCAAGGGACAAGGAAGACTTTAAAATCCTTGATGATGTGTGGCTGGCGGTATCTTAGAATTTCATATTCAATCGACAACAGCATCGGTTCTCGAGGAATATCGTGTTTTTTTATATTAAAAGTTTGTATACTTTTAACATTAACAAAGAGAAAAGATCTAAAAAGCATTAATTTAATACTTTTTTATTCAAAAAATATTTTAAACAAACACCCAAGTCATCAAGTGTTCTCCTGCAAAATAATTCTAATTACTGTGTTGTTCAAAAGAAGATGGGGATCAATCTATCTCTAGTTATAATTTATTATTCATGCTAAGGGACCACTTCATTATAAACACAATCTCCATCGTGAAATCTCTACTGATTAAGATCTCCATCATGTGATCTTCACAAGACTTGTTTAATTTGAGTTTGGTTTTAACGGAGGTCAACGAAACTGTACCTAGATAGAGCATGATTTCAGGAGCATATATCCTTGTATTGATGGAGATCATATCGAATAATTATTTTGAACATAACCAAATCTACAAATAATCGCAACACCACCACCATAACATCTTAGCCTTGATTACTTAGCTCGTATAATATAGAGATCTCCATCTCCATAGGAGGCATCCAGATCTGATTTAAAAACCAAAACTCGATTTTGCATGTTTGTGTTAAGAAACTGTTCAACACTGGGCCAAAGTAAGCTAGCTAACACAGCTGCAACAATGGTTTGTGAGCAGAATTAAAGCCAATGTCACTTAACAGAAGAACATCGAGCTACTGACATTATTATGCAGACGTGGTAATTCTGGAACTGGAACAGCACCTGGAATAGTAACCTCACCATGGCTAGAAGATGTATCCGACAAACCATCGAACTTGATAAACTGAGCCATCTGGCTTGCAGCTAAGTGGGCATAGCAAACCGGAGCAACTGCAAGAAATCCACCATGTGAAAAGACCATATAATTAAGCATTTATGTGCCTGAATTTCTACACTACAGTATCAGCAAAGCTGTTAAAAGTTGCAAGAAATTTCTTGTAAAACAGTAAAGTATCAAATCGGTTTGAGTGCTGGTAAAAGGGCACATGATCCAAGCCATCACGCTGAGTGGTTTGATATATTACCTACAGATATGGCAGTGGTACTCCTCTGATACCTGCAAAATTTAAAAAGCTAGACATTACTTCCTGACGAAATTATTGTGCATGCCTTCAGATTGATTCTATTAAGTCCAGCCAAATTATATTCTCATCAAATTGCGTATATATATAGGCAATTACTAACACATATGACAAGGAGTGCACAAGCTCTTGTAGATCATCTGCAGAAAAACCAAGCTCGTCATATAGAACATGGTAATGAGTAGGCCGAGTCGTTCCCTGTTCGAACAATGAAGTTGTTAGCTATATGATCTCATAAAACGAGACATTGTTATTTTTTATATGAAGAAGAATCAGTGCCATAACAATCACGCTTAAATATTAAGACGCGGCAGATTGAAAAGAAGCAAGTTCAAAAAAAGGGTAGCCAGAAGCATAGCCACTAGACTGGGATAGAGCAACTTACAATCATCCCTGCTTGAGCACACATGTAGAAGTCATTGTTTCTGGGATGGCAAACCTTGTTGTCAATGACAGTACCTGCATGGAAGATAACAACAAGGTAAAACAGAAAGAGCATCTGCAATTAGCCTTTTGCTTCTTCTTTCTTGTCCTTTGATTTCAGGTGAACAAACTAGGGATAGTGAACCAACCAGGTGGAACATTATCAGGTGATCCCGACTGGAAGAATTTGGTATGGTGATTTTTCTGGGCCACAACCACCATGAACTTCGGGCACCAGTTCTCATCCAAGAACTTGCAGGCCTGGAAAAAAAAATAGACGTGTAATTACACCAGAAAATAATCTATTAGCAGTAAACTACTCAGGCACAAGTATATCAGAGATTAGAAAACCTCAATTATTTGTTCAAGTTCAATGTTTAGAACTTGGCTGAACTGTGACTCGCTCACTCCATCCCTACACAGGAAAACAAATACCTTAAACAAGAAAGAATATATCCTATCACTAGTAGTGCAAGTCATCACTACTATAAAATCGCATAAAGCATGCGGAATTCCTGATAAAATTTTATGTAAATGAATTTTACAAACGGTTTTTTTGCCGTCTCTTTATTAGTTGATAATTACAGATGGAAATGTACAAAGGAAACTACAGTGGAAAAAAAAGATATAAAATATACAAGTAATATGATTTTGATTTTTATAGACATGATTAAGGACAACGTTTCCATTGAAAAATGTGGGCAGTAAATGTAGCGAGGGAATAACAACAAGATTCATAAAACCTAGAAAGTATGATAACGTGTCGCCTTTTTCACCATTTTATACACATATTTTTTATCCTCATTTTTTATAATTATAGCTTTGTCACCATTTTCTTTCTTGGTTAAAACCTTCATGACTCGCACTTGCCATTGTGTTACATCACCTCTGCAGGGAAAAGTGAGGATCGCGGCGAAATCTGGTGTGAAATTGGAAAAACAAGATGGAGTCGTTCTTCAAAACAAGGCAAGATACTACACTTAAATGTTTTATCATAATTAAAACATTCTCTGGATTGGCTCGGTATGGAGTTATAAAAAATTTTTGTGCTCAGGAAATTAATGGCCCAAAGGACCTCTAAGAAAGGTTCTCGGCGCAACAACGTGCTGAAAAAAAACTTCGAGCAACCTTGCATTCGTGTGGCGATTCCCTTGTATTTTGCTAGAATATTAAGAGATGAATTATGTTTGGAGTTGTCTGAATCTCAAAATTATATGGCAGCATATTAGCCTTCCTTGTTTATTACATGAACTGTTATACGTGAGATTGTGTAACCGCATCTGCTAACACATATGGAACTGTATGGTTCGATTTTTTTAAATTATCTTTCAATAAATATATATTTTTAAAATATTAGTGACCGAATTATCCATGAAAATTTCCTTTGCTATTTCTAGAGTTAAACAATAATTAATTCAAATGCTGCTTCTACCTATAGAATTATTGACGGGATGTTACTGATGGAATTATCAACAAAGATTCTATCGATGATACTTTTAATATTCTGATAAAATTTAACAGGGATTATTTTTTTGACATGCTATGTCCATCGGAGATTCCATGGGTATATTAAATACCGATGAAATTGCTGATAGAGCATGAAACACTGACTATGAGTTTACCGATGAATTATTTTTGTTCATGGGACAACAATAAGATAATTATTGACAGAAAATAAATTTAAATACTGATGAATATTTTTATTAGTAAAACTATTAATTATGAGTGCAAGCAGCATCGGTAATTGGTTCTTAAAAGTATGTATAAACCATATAAAAAAAATATCAGTTAAAATATGTTTCTCATGTCTGCCTATCCAACCCAATATATTGGACATTTGGCAGATCTGTCCTATAAATGAAGCATAAAGTACCTGAAAATAATGATCTGATCAGGCTTTCTTTTTCCTGAGCTTGAGTAGAAGTCCACAAGTGACTCCCTGAGAATTGAGAAAACAAGAAATGCATTCCAAAGAGGTTACCAAAATAAATAACACCCTAGCTTTCACGAAATCACAAAAACTGATGATCAACAAGACCGTCCAAATTTGTGTGTCAGACAATCTCATTATTGAAAACCCAAACTTAGTTAGCACAGCGAACGTAAAGAAGATCAAGGAGCTGCCAGACCAATCAGAGCTAGATGTGAGGTTTTTACTCACCTGATAATACCCTGATCCTCAGCTGTGCCAGCAACAGGCTTGAATAGATTTGCAATCATCTCAACCTTTTGTGACTGAGTGCGAACAGAAGCTCTGTAGCGAGAAATTAATGGCCAGTGCCTGGAACTTACCACCTAAAAGTACGCGGTATAAGAAGAGATTTGAAGATTTCGAAAGAGAGAAAAGTGAAAAGAACTTTTTTGTGGTAGCATAATTTATCAAGCACAGATGAACAAAGGCACAGCGGAAAGAAAATCAGAGAAAATATTTATTACCGCGGCAATAGATGGCACATCAGAATGGCCAGGAGAGCCATGTGATACATCCATCCCAAGTATCAAGGTGGGACGCTTAGAGACCAAAGGTATAGAAGGAGCATGCTCAGTTGATAACAAGGAATTCATTCCACCAAGCTGTGGGAAATGAGAGAGAATGACGAGAATTAGATGAGGGATGAATGCTTGGAGCGAAATCGGAATGAATAGGAGAAAAAAAGAAACCTCAAACGGTATAACATCGCAAAATTCTACCTTGGCATTGATTTTCAGTAGCACATTTGTCAAGTACTGATCATTCACTTTTGTAGGTGCAATGCATTGTGTGACGATCCCTAAATCAGAAAGATTTTTCCTTTTCCATGGACCTTAATTTGTAGCAGAAAATATTGATTAGAAACAATCTCTAGGTATCTAATTAGGGCATGAAAAGGAAGCGGGTGAAGCAAGCACGCAGCACAACCATAGATTTCAGAGTTCTTCCTCTCTGGAAGAATACACAGCAGAAATTGTGGTGGCCCTGGAAGCTTAGACTTAATGACCTCGAACATTTTCTCCACTCTTACAGGAGCAGGTTGTCGCCTAAACTGGGGACTCTCTTCAAATACCTCAAATGGATTACTTATGCTCTGCAAAAATAGAAAGGTTGATGTGTATCAATTTGCAATGATGAAATCGATTTCTTATTATTAAATGCAGAAACACTCACAATGCCTTTCATGTCTCCACACTTCATCAGGTTATTGCACAGATAACGTATGTCACAACGTGCAGAGAAGTTTACTATAGCCCATTTTTCAATCTTTACTGGATCCACTAGTTTCTGAGATACAAAATCAAAGTTCACACACACACCATTTATTAAACATGAATGATTAAAGAAAAAGAAAACTTAAAGAGCACCTTGTTGTTGAAATTCCACCTCCCGTTTCGAGGGAAGAAGTCCTCTCCATTTCCCACTTTTAGCTGTAAAAAAGACAGTGTGCCAGCAGTGTGAATTATAAGAAAGAAACCAACTCCTATTTCATCAGATGTTCATATGTATATGTAACAAGGAAAAGGAAAATAAGGGTAAACAAGGTTTGGTATTTACCCTGGGAGCAGATAAAACACGACCTTCAACTTGAGTAAACTGAGCACTAATTGAAATTCCAGAAGAGCGAAGCATTGGATCAGCATCATAATTGCTGCTTCTCAAAGCCTGCCAAAGAGGTCCGTTGTGATTAGAAATCTGAAAGAAAATTGAAATAAAGCTACAGGCTTAGATTGACATTTGCTGGACAGTACTTACATCAGTCAAAGACCTCATCCGCTCTTGGGGCTTCTGACGGGATTTCTCCACAAGTGAAGCCCTTTGCAGGTTGGACAACGCTTTGGTGTAGCGTTGTAACGAAACCAGATTGCACAGCTGCATATATGGGAACCAAACAATAACGCGCAGGCATGGTCACCATTTAAACTACCAAGAGGCTCCAGAAACATTACCTCAAGAGGAAAATACGACGGGCGCTTTGGTTTCCCAACATTAATGCATGGGAAATTAGCTGAATACTGCAATTGCATGTTGCGATGATTGACAAAGTAATCATATACCGTAACCTCAATAGGTTGCACTTCACCATCCCCGACCCGTCCACTTCTTTGGTTTAGCGAGAAACTAAACGATTTACACAGGTTTATTAAGCACATGAAAGCACGATTTTGAAATGCAAAAAGTTAATGCGTCAGGTTCAGAACAATACTGCAACATATAAGGAACTCACGTTTGCTCTCTGCAGGATTTTTCACTCAATCCAGTAATTTTGTACTCAGTGTTGGAGTGATTAGTTTTGATCCTCAGATTCTTGAGCATCCTCTTGGCCTGGCATTTAACCCATGAATGAACGAATTTGCAGTGGTACTTTAACAATAACTCGAAATCAACATGGAAAGTCAAAGTTGGCTACCTTTGTCCAGTCAATATGGTAAGGATCTCGAGCATTCTGATTCGTGATCAGGAAGTCCACTACTGGTCCAGGTTTAACTATCATGGTGGTTGATACATCTGCGCACAAAAACAAATAAGTATGGACATTCTAGATGACTGAATAATAACTCCTCAATTTCTACTAACCAATATTAAGGGACAGGCCATCTTGGGTAGCTCGAAAACTTGAATGAAAACCACGGCATCCCATGACACCACCTCCCAACTCAACGAAGTTTCTTGGATTATTATGGAAAAAGGACTGTCGGACCAACAGGCAACCCCTGCATGGAGTGAAAACCAAATCAGATATAATAACAAGTTGAACAACGGAAAGCCACCAGAAAAGGAATGGCACTCACTGCCTTGCTGCATTCTGTCTTAAAATAATGTCTAGAACTCTGACAGCTTCTTGAAAATGCTCGGATTCTTGACCCTGCAGAACAGCTGCAATTGCTTGAACTGGAATTTTAGTTGCATAGCTGATTTGTACTTTAATCGTTTTAGAGTGGTAGGCTCGCTTCATTCGCTTTTGATCACTGTCACTGGGGCTGCCATTACCCCTGGAACTGTCGTTTTCTCCACCTCTATTTACAAACCTCACACGGTCAATTACTTACACATGAAGAAAGGTAGATCATAATAAAATGAACAGTACAAACTGATCAAACTCAGTTTACCTTGTCAAGGAGACATCCTCCAACAGAACAGTGAATTCCAGCTTGTTGTGTGGAAGAGAACCAATCGTAAACATGGTCTTCTCCCCGTCATAAGCAAGCTGTTTTCCTTCCAACTCAGTGTCATAGGTCTCCTGGACTTTGTCCATAACCTTTCTTCCGATTCTCTTTCCATCGGCAGGGCGGCCATCTTCATAAAATAGAGCAACCTAACACAACATTAAACATATAAAACAAAAAACATCAGCTTGCTCAATATACAGGAAATAAATTGCAAGTGAGAAAGAAAAATACACTGTACTGGTAGAAGTGGCCATTTGACTTGGGTACTGCCACTTCGAAATGGTTAGTTAGTAGTTTTATTCTCTGCCCTTTAGCTCCGAAGCCACGGCGAGTCATGGGAACTCGTTTTGGGGTCACTGCTTTCTTTGTTTGTTCATAAGTCGGACCCAATTCTGTTTTCACCACGCCAGCAGGAATTATAGCCGGAGGTGGCGGCAATTCTTTCCGTGAATCTGAAGACTCCATTTTCTGATACCTGGTAAATAAAAAAAAACATTATTAATTACGACCATGCAACAGATAAATAACCATATCAACAATCATTGTTAACTCATACATTATTAATAACTGAGCATCGATTCTATGTAAAAAACAGTGTTATACGAAATTTAGAAAAAAAACAGAAAAAAAACAGGGCAATATAGAAAGTTCTATTAACATAGACATTAATCTAAACAAAAAAGAAAATATATCAAATACTCTATAAACGAACTAGAAAACACACAAACGCGGATATATAAATATTTAAAAAAGAGAAACTTTAAACAGAGCTTTTAGATTTAAAACGCTCTTTAGAATCTTTAGAATGTCTTTGAGCTGGAAAAAAAAACGATGCATAAACAATACTAAAAAAGCGCTTTTACATATTTATAAAGAGAAAATAAAATCATAGAATAACGAATGACGGACCGAAATAAAACGGGAAAAAAAGGCATATATAAAAAAAAAGAAAATAACCGAAACAGTCTAAAATCAAAAGAAATTTAAAATATCTGTAGAAAACGAAAAAACCGCTTCGTAAATCACTTCACTGCACAGCAAAATATCTCAGAAATATATTTGTGTGTGTGTGTGTGTGTGTAAACATAAAATAAGAGAAGAAACGGAGCCTCAACGCAGAAACAAAGATCACTCAAACAACAACCATGCATACGCAAACGCACAGAGGAATCACTATATGGAGCCACAAAAGCTTTCAGAAAAGCACGTATCCCGCAAAACAGAGGCATAAAGCGAGCAATGCTGATCTCGCGCAAGAACTACAACGACATGAAAGAAGAAGTAGCGTTACACTATAATACCTTGAACGTGACAAAAAAAATTGGAGCGCGCGAGGTTGATTTTGCTATGGCGAGAGAGAGAGAGACGGCACGAAACCCTAGACTGCTACTCGTTTTTATATATATATGTATAATATTATTTGGGTTTTTAGAGAGTTGGACTCTGCCCAAACTCGCTCTTTTAAGATACAGGAAGAGACGCAGTCTGCTGCTGGTCTGCTGCTGGTCTGCTGCTAGGAGTGTTATGGTAGCGTCCGAAAGGGAAGGCCAACTGGCAGGAGGACATTTTCGGTTGCCTATTTTGCCACCTTGCTTTTCTTTACAGTGATCTTAAAGGAAGGTTAAGAAGGTCAATTTGTTTAGTGTTTTGGGAAATTTAGGGGCTCGTTTCATGATTTATTTTTTAATATTTTTAAATTATTTTAACATATCAAAAGTATTATTTATATACATTGCTATATGAATAGCCTGCAGTACTTTTTACTTGTATGGGGAATTTTTTTCTTCTTACCTCTTTGAAAGAGTTTTTTATTTTTCCATATAAATAAAAATTGAAAATAGGGGAATTAATGAAAGTTTAATTATGCTATTTAATAGCTTGATTAATAATGACAGGGCATGACTTGGGAGTTGGGACATCATCCAACCACATAATTCTCGTGCACCGCACTTACGGGTCTGACCTTTTTTTGAGCTAATTATACGTATGACTGGTTATAGTTTCCTACTAGCCATTTTACTACGCTCTGTTGCTAGTTTTTTTTTTTTTTTTTAATTATTCTCTGTATTTTAGTTTTTATCCTTTTATTTCTTTTTAATTTTAATCCGTTTATTTTTTTCAGTTTTTTGGGATAGTTTTTAATTTTTATTTATATACTTTTAGTTTTGATTTTTAATTTTTTTTATTAATCATAGTATATTAATAATATCATTTTTTTCCACGTGTTTTGTTTATGTGTGGTTTGATATATTTTTAGTTTAAAATGATTTTTATTTAAAAAAACTAAAATATTTTTTATTTTTTAAGATTTATTCTTGATATTATTATATTAAAAGTAAATCAAAACACTGAGATTAAAAAAATCTTAGTTCATTTATATATATATATATATATATATATATATATATATATATATATATATATATATATATTAATGCATTAATATTAAATAAATATCGAATATATAATTAGTCTAATATATTTTTAGGAAAAAATGATTTAAAAATAATCATTTTCATTAATTTCAATACTTTTCTATAATAAAATTAATATACAAAAAAACTAAATAATCAAAAGTTTTTTAGACAAACACGAAAGAGAATAATACATTAACTTAGATTGGTTCAATAGTTTGATAATATCTCATAATGATAATAATATTAAATATATTGTGTCCTTTAATTTTTTTTATTCATACATTTCCATTTGTTCTTTATATCAATTTTTTTCAATTTTGAATATTGTTCTTGGTCTTACTTTTGAGCATAATAATAACATTAATATTTTTTTTACATGTTGAAAAAACTAGCACCAGTCTTCCTAGGTTTACATTTTTTTTAATATTTTTATTAATATCATTTAAATTATTATTATTATTATTATTATTATTATTATTATTATTATTATTATCTTATGAGTTATTGTTATTATTATTATCATCATCAAAAACATAATTATTAACACCATAAATACTATATTCATCACAATAAATTACAATTGTTATTATTATTATGATTAGTAATATCATTGTTATTATCACGATTATAACACAAAATTATTATTATTGCTAAGACAATAAAAATTATTAAATTACCTCGAAGAATAATAAAACTCAAAACACTTTAATACAAAAGCATGCAAGAAAAAACTAAATTATTATTATTATTGCGTAAATATGAGATCTTATGAATGATTTCATGTAACATTTCTTCATTGTAATAGTTATCAATGGCAACATGGCTAAAGTAATGGCTTTGATTTATTCATGTTTTGGTAAAAGAACTGCCATCTGCTTTCAATGATCTTGGTAACAAAATCCCATAGTTTGTGAGACAGTGATATTGTGGTAAAGACTAATAATCTATTGTCCGTTGTTTATGTGAGGCCAATATGATATATGCAGATTAATGCAACAACAGATTTCTACATTCCCCGACATGGAGTGCAATTCATAATCTTTGTAGGGTACATGATCATGGATCTGGTCATTTTCTCTTCGTAGAGTACATGATCATGGATCTGGTCATTTTCTAGCGTGGCTCAAAAACTTGCTTCCTCGGTCGATGGTCGCCTCAAGAAATATCGCAAGCTGTTACCAAGAACCTGCCAAGGTTTGTAAAGCAACACGTTCACAGAGAGAACACAAAGGTATCATCAACAGACTAGTCGGCCTGCAGTAAACTTCGATATTTCATACCAGTTGTAGAGGCCTACTGATGGCTTTACCCTTGTAGCTGACATGAAACTTTGCCTTGGCCAACAACCCCTGGGTGCCGAAGTAAGAAATATCAGTGTGATTGTAATGTTAAGGATATTGTGTTTCAAATGTGAGAAAGATATGAAGGAAAGGAAATCCGAAGGTGCAAAATATATGCAGATGTCTTATCACCTCGGTGTCAAATTCTCCTGATTCAACAGAGATGTTAATGTCAGTGATAATCTTTACAAGATCCACCAGTAATCCTGGTCGATCAGCTGTCTCCACTAAAAACAAGCTGCCACAGAAATACAGTCAACCCTCTAGTAATTATTGTTCACATGCTACACACTAGAACGAAAGGTTATTATTCTTGAAGGTGACAGGTTTTTCCCAACTCAACAGTGTAATCCACAATAAAAACTTGATAGAATCGCTTTGAGAGAATTGTCGTAATAAAAGTGTGTATCTGAACAGTAGTTGATGAAATCAAAGCACAAGTTACCTTCGGTCAGGACCATCATCTTTGACTTTTACATGGGTTGCTATATCCACATCAACCTGATGAATTACACAATAACAAAATTTTGATCTGAGCTGAATAACTTGGGACTTAAATCTTCTCTGAATATTTCATAGATGAATACTTTAACATTCTTCCCTTGGGACACCACTTTCTTCACAATGAAAGAAAGTTGGAGACAGGTAAACACAAATAATATCCTTCCTATGGGGCTATGACACCCTCGCATCATATCTAAGAGCTTGCAGGAAAATGTTTTACTATGGAGAAAAGGCCAACAATTTTAGAATTTAATAACTTATTAAGATGGAATAAACAAAGAGAAACCTGTTTTGGTGGCTCTACTCCAAAGGCAATTCCCATTGCTAACTGTGAACTTGATTCCTGTTTGACATTCATTAGGTCATGCATATTAGGAGATGCGCATCTAATGATCAACATTCTTTAATAATATATAAATAGCAGAAATGAACATCCAGCAATGATTACAGGGTGATACTGAAGCAAATTGTTGATGATTGTCAAACGAATGGCCTCCAGCAGCTCTGGGTCATCAACTTTTCTACCAGTACTACTGAAAAAAAGCTCCATTGCCAGAGGCAATCAGATTTGCTGTTAAACAAAATACTGTAATAACAGAATTATATGGCCCATTACAATCAAAATTATACAAAATTTATTTCAGAAACTTGTCTGTTCAATCCATGAATATCATCTTATGAATATCTCTGATCTTCTGTTTTTTAGTGTACTTTTGCAGCATCGTCATGTATGGACACAAGTAACTTCCTCTCTAAGTATTATTGATGGTCTCCTTTCCTTTTTTTAAGAGAAAGACTACTGATGGTTTGGATATAAAACAAACAGATCAAAGTCTTTGAGGAAGATATGGAACAGCACTTTAGGGCACAGAAAATGTAGTAGCAGAACATTTAATTTCCTGTTAAAGTTCTTAGCACAATTAATTTATTCTTCATTCCCGTACAAAATAGAATGACAAACCAGTTATACTTAGTAGGAGAATTCAAGAATAGCAGAGAGAAGGGACACATAAAAAAAAATGCAACTTTTGCAAACAAGTGAATTCTCAAACCTTAAACATGATGTATAGGACGCAACTTACGATTTAGTGATGGCAAATGTGTTGTGCTTCCCAGAAGAATCCAAAAAGACATTAGCCTTAACAACATTCAGCCCGAGGTTTTTAAGTGCATTCATCTGTAAGGCATTTAATCACAGTTTGCTCACAACTTTCTGTGTATGCTAGCCAGAGGGCAATGACAAGTGATTCAGAACTAAAGAGTTTCTAAATCAGAAAATATCTGGAGATCCTAAATAAATATGTCAACAGCAAAAGATAAATCTGATGGCAGCAAGTATAGGACTGCATACCGTATCCAAAAGAGCACCAAGGCGATCTCCGAAGGTTATCTCCACCACTGTAGCATCTGGATTAGAGTCTTGGTCAATTATAACTTTGGGAGTTGGAATTGCACCAGTCTCATTTTGACTTCCATCCTGTTTAGAACACCATTTCCTCTATTTAGTAACTAAGAAGAATTTACAAGTTCATATTCACTAAAATCCTAAAAAAACAGCAAAAGCCATCCTGCACCTCAATGGTTGGAGCCGATGAAGCTTGCGCAATAATTATTGTCCTGGAAGATGACAATCTGGCAACAATCATATATATTAGGAGAAAGTAAAGTGACAACACAGAATGATGAGGTGAGAATGTCTTTTTATTCATGGAATGCTTGTATGATGATGTAAAACTTGTGCTCATTGTCAATGGTGCTAAACTGTATTCCAAAAAATGCTTCTCTATTTCACTGATTCGAGAGAGGCTTTCAGATTCATTGCAATGTTTAGCAGCTATCTTGCAGCAGACGAGTCCATACGCGGCTATTCAAGCCATTAGGGGGGTTGAGACAAAAATTGATATTGAGTAATGATTAGATGTAATTTCAAGGGCGGAAGCTTTGATAAAAACATGTAAAGGGCAAATCTAGCTACCGTTTTTATCAGTAACAGGGGATTCAGGAGTTGGCATTTAGGTAAGGTATGGATGGTGCATCTTCTGGCCAGTCCTTGAACCATTAAAAAAGTTAAATAACTTGACATAGAGCGAGAATTATCCAACAAAAAAAAGAGTAAATCAAACACATTTAAATGTATTATTGTTGTTTTCAACACCCACTCAAGTTCTCAATCAAATCCAACAGAACCATAGAAATCATCCTAAGATCTTTATTCAATAAAGATTCAAACTTGAATGTTAAAGCTTATGCAGTCATATTCACAGCCAAACATTACGACACAAAAACCTTAAAAGAGGGAACAACGTCAGAAAGTAAGCTTACCTTCTTCGTTCCTTGCATAAAAAAGGAAGCTGCGCAGGGGCCAAGCCAGAACTCAAGGGATTTTCAACCACTTTAACATTACCAAACTGAAATGCAAGATTAGCAAAAGCCAAGGACACAGCCATTTCGGTTTTTCTCTTTCTTTCAAGAACAAACCTGTATTTCCAGCAACAACTAAAGACAAGAAACGAAAGAACAAGAACCCAAATGAAAGAGCATCACTAATTCGAAGAAAGACAATGAAAAGACTTGGGAAGGAAGGAGAAGAGTAGTAGTTCTTGTAATATCCGCCATGAGAAAGAAAATGAGCTTTTAATATAAGATCCTATCTCTTTATCTTTATCTCCCTGTGTTTCTTTCTTGCAATTTATCTCTAACGTCCATTCCTCATCTGATCTTCATTTCTTTGTTTTTGTTTTTTTTACTTGCTCTGTATTTCTTTTTAATCATGAATAAATACACTTTTTTTTATTATGAAAAATTATTTTTTCTAATCCTCCATCCGGGGCCATGGGGACAGTCGAGCAATAGAGACATGTTTGGTTAAGATACCTCTCTCTGTCACCATCGAAGGCTCTCTCTTACCAGAAAAGCACATGATGTATCGGGTACTGTTTTTGTTTTTAGGCTCTCTCTTACCAGAAAAGCACACGATGTATAATGTACGAGTTCCGTAGACTGGGAGACAGTGAAAGACGAAAGCACCCTTCACTAATGACAGTCGTGATCATACCGTTAAGTTACACGTGTAATCTTGTTCTCTCCTCCAATTGACACGATGGGTCAACGTTATCGAGGGTCCAGGCCTCTTGCTTTTTTATTTGCATGTGAATAAAGAGTTTTGTGTTGTCCAACAAATATTTTCATAGAGGAAAAAAGAGAGTTAATTTTCACGGTATAAAGTTAGAATGATTTTTTAAAAAAGAAATATTATATCAAGTCTTTTATAATTTTTATTTTACTTTATTTTTATATAAAAAATTCAATTTGTGATCATTTTATTTTTCTAGGATTAATTTTTCTTCTAACAGAATAATATTTTTTTTATTACTATTAAAATCACTCTTAGTAATATTAATTTTCATAATTATATAATAATTGGATAAATTACTTAGGTTTAATGAGCACATACAGCTTTTTTTCATATGACTGATTATTTAATATTGTATTTTAAAAATATTTTTTTTATTTTTTATATTATATTAAAAAAATATAAAAGGTTTAGATATTTTCATGCTGAAGTAATGTTAAAAATAATTTTTAAAATATATATTATTTTAATATATTATTAAATAAAAAGAAAAGTAGATGATGATCCGAGACCCCCGCTTAATAATAATAAAATAAAACAAGAATTAAAATAATATAGTTATCAAATATATTTAATAAAATAAAATACACAGAACATGTGGGAGCAACACGTCTATTATTATAATTACTAGCCAAATCCCCCCGCGCGTTGCCGCGGGTATTTTTGTGTATATAATTTAACATAATTAAATTAACAATGATAAATTTATATGATATAACAAAATAAAAGTTATAGATTGGGAGATAAAATGTATAAAATTTTAAGTAGAGTTTGTTACGCAAGCATAGATTACATCTTTTAGAATGTAGGTATTACGTCATAAAATATTACAAAAGAGCGCAAACTAACATTAAAAAAAAAAGAGCAAAATATTTTGATAAGAAAAAAAAAATTAATCATTTAATACAAAGAGGAAATAAAAATAATAAAAAAAAAATAAAGGGGAAAAGGAAACAATATTAATTTAAAATATTATAACAACAGCAACATCGAAGTCTTAACATCTAAAATTATTGTTGTTGTCACTATCAAAACAATAAAAATTATAAAATTATACCGAGGGAAAAAAATTAAAAAGCATGAACAAAATAGCAAGCAAGAAAAACGATTAAAATATTATTATTATTATTATTATCATCATCATGAAAGATTAAATAAATAAATGAAAGATTAAAAAAATTGTAAAACAAAAAAAAATATCAAACAAAAAAAGTACAATAAAAATCCAAAATTATCATTGTCGTCACTGTCAACATAATAAAAACTATCAAATTGTTCTAATGAATAAAAAAAACCTTAAAAAACATTAACAAAAGAGTAAGCAAGAAAAACAATTAAATTATTATTATTATTGTTGTTGTTGTTATTATTATTATTATTATTTTCATTTATTTGTTTTATTTTTGTCTTAATAATGAAAGGAAAAAAATGGAAGAAAAAAAAATCTTAAGAACTTCAAGAAAACATAAAACAAAAGAATAAAATAAAAACAAAAACTATCGTTGCTATCACTGTGAAAGAAAAAAAAGTTATCAAATTATGCCAAGAAAAAAAAACCCTCAAAAACATTGAAAATAGAGTAAGTAAGGAAAAATATTGAATTATTATTATTATTATTATTATTATTATTACTATTACTATCATCATCATCATTATTATTATTATTATTATTATTTATTTTATTTTTTTGTTAACAATGAAAGGGAAAAAATGGAAGGGAAAAAAAATTCTAAAAACTTCAACAGAAGATCATACAAAAGAATAATAAAAAAATAAAAACTATTATTGCTATCACTGCTATAACAATAATTGTGTGTAATTTTTTTATTATAATATAAATTCAGCTAAAATAATAAATTTGTGCATAATTCATGTAAAGTGCAAGTTTTCTACAAAATATATAAATTTAAAATCGATATAAATTTATCTGTTTTGTAGTTTCAAATGAAATAACCAGCATAAATTTATCATCATCATTAAAAAAGCAAGAAAACTCGGATATCTGAATTATCAAGTTCACTGTATTAAGATTAGTTTATTTTATAATTCAATTTAAATTAAACAAAAATAAAATATAAATTGTGAAAATACCTACAATAATCAAATAAAAAAAAGTTGTTAATTTCCTATCAACAAAAAGACGAAAACATAGATTGAAAATTAATCCTAACGTTATTGCCATTATCATTGCTATAAAAGCTAAAATTATTACTAACATTACAGCCAAAGCAATTAAAATAATTAAATTTCCATAAAAAATACAAAATAAAAAAGCAAAAGATTTTAAAAAAAAATAAAAAAAAAATAAAAACTAAAATTATCAATATTATTGCATAAATAATAAAATAATAAAAATAATATAATCTAAAGAACAAATAAAGAAAAAGAAAAAAAATGAATAAGGGGAAAAATAGAGTAATATTACTTTTAAAATGATCACCGATATAAATTAAAAATTCAGGAAAATCTTTAAAAAAAATCGAAAGATTTTATAAAAAAATAATCACTAAAATTATCATTATTATTGCGCAAATAATAAAATTATGAAAATCATCTAATCCAAAGAACAAATAAAAATAAAAGGAAACATCTAGCCATGGCACTCGCTCCTCATCGCGGGCGGAATCATATTTTTTTCAACGTAAAAAAATATTTATTATGTATGATTTTTTTTATCATAGAATAAATTTAGATAAAAGAATCAATTTGTATATAATTTTTATGAAGTGCAAGTTTTGTATAAAATATATAAATTTTAAATGAATATAAATTTATTTGTTTAGTAGGTTTCAATGAAATAACCAGTATAAAATAAGTTGTAATTTTCTATCAACAATAAGTTGCATTGTGGATTGCAATAGTCTTTTTTTTCGTCTTATTTGAGGATATTATGATTATTGTACTATGCACATAAATGAAAGAAATTGAAAATATCTCTAATATCATGATATTATTTAAAACACATTTTACATAATAAAATGAATATATAAAAAACTAATATACATTTTTAGAAGTTCTACGCTGCACGCGCCATCCAAAATGTGGTTAAGAGAAAGCATTGTAGCAATCCATATTGTTTGTAAAAAAATTTAGCTCAAGAATTAGTCGTGGTGTGCTTACGTTGGTCGGAGACCCCGATTATAAAAAAAATGTATAAGTGAATAAAACAAAAGAAAAAAAAAAGAAAAAAAAATGTACCAGCAGGAAAGCACTTTAGAAAAAAATGTGGGTCCGCAATGTGCACAGTGTAATCATGAATCAACCCCTTGAAAATGACAAAATAATTATTAAATTATCTTGGAAAAAAAAACTCAAAAACATTAACAAAAGAATAAGTAAGAGAAACAATTAAATTATTATTATTATTATTATTATTATTATTTATTATTATTATGTTAATAATGAAAGAAACAAAAATAAATGAAAGACTAAAAATATCTTAGAAACTTTAAAAAAAGATTAAAAAAAAACAATTATTGAGATTACTGTAAAATTTTTTTTTTATCAAATTATCTGGAGGGGAAAAAAACATTAAAGAAAGAGCAAGAACGAAAAACAATTTAATTATTATTATTATTGTTATTATGTTAATAATGAAAGGAAAAAAAAATGAAAGACTAAAAACATGCAAGAAATTGTAACAAAATATTAAAAAAACAAAAACAATTATTGTTGCTATCACCGGCAAAAATTTTTTTTATCAAATTATCGGGAGAAAGAAAAAAAACACAGAAGAGTAAGAACAAAAAATAATTAAGTCATTATTACTATTACTATTACTATTACTATTACTATTATTACTATTACTATTATTATTATTATTATTATTGTGTTAAATACACTTATATATACATGGACAAAAGTAGGGATTATTCTAGAAATATAAAAAAATAAAAATATAAGGACTTAAATGAAAATCAAATATAAAAGGCTTAAATTAAAAAATTAAAAGTCAAAGGGCTGAAATGCAAATTACATTTATTCTCAATTGAAATCAGAGGACAAAATTGGAAAAATCAGAACTTGTGTACCGAATTAATTGATTTATATACAGCCAATCCGGAAATTGAAAGTAGCAGGACCGAAGTGAAACTTTGACATTCAATTAATTAAAATCGGAGGACCCAATCGAACAAAATAAAAAATTATATAACAGAAATGAGGACCCAAAACGAAATTAAAAGTAGAGGGACCGAAGTGCAATGTGAACAAATATGGGGGACTCTCCTGCACATTGACGTGCAGGAGAGAGAGAAACGTGGCCGGCGGCTTGAACCGGCCTCCGCCGCGTCCACGGACATTTGGTAGATACACGCACCACCGCGGGAGGAAGACCACTCGGCGGCGCACCGGAATAGCCTCCGGTAGACAATTTCCGAACACCGTAGGAGGCCGCACGCGCCACCTGAACTGAGCGTGAGGCGGAAAACCGCTTGGCGCGTGCGGATCACGCCCTGACAGACGCCGATTAAAGAATTCGAAAAATATGGACAATTACCGTTCTAGCCCTGAAGTCAATTCAATGTTTTTGTCTTATTAGGGGCTATAACCGTATTTAGCCATTTCCGAAAATTAAAAAAAAATAAAAAGTTGCGGCGGACCGGACCGGACCGGGCCGGTCGGACGCGCGCAATTACGCCGGTGCCCCTCCACAGCTGATTATTAAAAAAAAAAGGAAAAACCAAAAAAAAAAGAAGAAAAAACTGAAATTGGCCCCGATTCACAGCCACTTTTGCCGCGCGCCCGACGGCCATTTTCGGCCCTACACTGCTCGAATTCACAGTGATCTCTAAGAGGCGCTACAGTGATTTGGCCACACTCTTTATATGCTTTGTAATTGTTTTTGTTTTTATAATTGAAATATTAAAATGCTTTTCATATTAATGTGATCTTATATATATATAAATTATTTTTTAAATTTTATAATCATAATAGTTAGACACAGAAAAAAATTTAATTCATAAACCTTTTTACATTCAAGGAAAAATCTATATTAAAAAGAATTTATGACATTTATTATTCATGATAAATCAATCAAACTCTAATAAATGAAAGAAAGAATAATATTAATTAAAATAAAACTCTTCCATCTCTCGTCACATTCTTTCCTCCTTTTCCAAAACTCCATTCCACTGAGCACAATTCCTCCCTCCCTCTCTTGGTTTCCCAGCCTCTCTCTCTCTCCCCCCCTGTAAATCCATACTATCCACTCACAAATTCATTTATTCTCTCACATTTATGCACCACTAACCACCTCTCTCTCTTTCTAACGACAGGTTTAAGACTCACCACCAAGAGAATTAGTTTCACAGACATCTCTTTGAAACAAATTATTATTAACAAATACTAGAAGTTGAAGTTTCTTCTACAAGTCAGCAAAGATGATCACCACACTTAAGTAAGTCTATTAAGCTCATTAGTACCTTATCCCTCCTCTGATCCTTAAATGATCAGAACACCAGAAAAGCAGCTCTTACGATACGTATGGAAAGCAATAAGATTTTTCTGTTTTTCATGAAACAAAGCTTATAAGATTTTTTGAGATGACCCACATAACTTTTTCAGCTTCTCCATGTTAATCAAACATCTAAAATAATAATTTTTTTTCAATCTCCATCACACCTCACTCCCAATTACCTTTATAATGTGGGAGTACCCTTTCTTACCTGTGGTAATCAAGCAAGTGTGATGGCTTTGAATGTAGTGCAAGATATTTCGCTTGGGAGATTTTTCTTATTGGGGCTTCTTGAAATTTGAGTTACTAAAATCTGGACCATTTAGCACCATTTATGAGTTGCCAAGTGTTGGATATAATTGAAATTGGAAGGCAGCACTCTATAGTTCCTTAGATTATTGAATTTATTAAAGTTTCGATTTTTTTTTGTCCTTTTTGGATTTTGCCTTGATGGATATTAGCAGCAAACATCACTTATTTTCCTAGTATTGACTGCTCACCCAACTTTAGCTGATATGGAATCCAACGGGTAGAATCCAATGCTCATCATGTACCCTCAACTCTAGCATGATCCATGATCCATGATCCGTGGTTAATGTCTTTCTCAAGCACTGGAATATCAAGCCAACATGCGATGCATATGATTGGGCTGATTACATAATGGGTTCCTGCATAGGATTCCACTAAGCTAAATTCTCTTTGAGCAATTCAAAATCAGTCATCAAGACTCGAGCATTTCTATTATGACCATCTTTTCTTTTGATTTTTTTTTTGTCTACTAGCATGACCATTATTAACAATGACATCTACATGGCAACGGTCCAAGCAATGACATTCTTCTAAAAAAAAAAATATATTCTCAGCATACAAGTCTCAGTCGTCAGTAAGAAATTCAAAGAAAGGCGAACCCAAAAAGAAAGGAAAAGGGGACTACATGATCACTATCCAGCAATTATCTAAGCAACTGAGACTTGGGTACAAGGTAGGGTGTGTTTCTACTGCTATGAGCAAGGTAAAGCTAAAGCAGTCATATTCTTTATCCAGGTTCCATCCTGCAGGAAGGGTTCATTCAAGATTTCCCATGAACTTAATAACCCTTGTTTCCTCGGATTCTAGCTCTCATGTCAGCCTGAAAAAACATGAATCTCGACCAAGCACAAAAGCTAGGACCTGGTTCTGCTTGATTACACAATATTAAACCTGAACCAGGATGGTCCTAGGATGAAATAGGGACCAAACTAACCTGTTGACTAAAATAAAATAACCTTCTTACCGTCCAAAGCAAGGGAGTTGCATGGTCAGATCTAATAAAATGGAGGAGCTGATAGGCATCTTCTGATTAGGTGGGAGTATCGCTAAAGTAATTTTTACTTAAAAATATATAAAATAATATTTTTAAAAAAATTTATTTTTGATAACAGTACATAAAAATAATCTAAAAACACTAAAATAATTTAATTTAAAATAAAAAAAAAATTGCCAAATAAAAAAAGAATTCTAATCCACATTTAACGTTTAAGTCCTTCATATGGCCACTGAATTCAAGCCAAGTCCTTGTTATGTATTCCTGGCATTTTAGCTAGAAACTGATGAGAACAGAAGTGATATTTGACTTTTTTCAAACGTTAATGATATACAAATGTAAATGGGAAAGAATTGAGACAAAAAAGCAATGCTGCTATCAAATTCTTATCTAGATTCTGTGATTTTGCACGACAGATACAAGGTTTTCGCATAAGTTCAATGTCTATTGCTTTCAACTTTCAAATTCTGAAAAATAACCAAAAAACATAAATGTCAATCTTTATTAAACAAGTAATTTAGCAATTATCATTTAGCTGTGTTAAGAATATAATTCCAAGCATAAGGGGAGGAGGAAATCACATGCTCTTCCGCATCATCTTGTTGCTCTGTAACCCTGCATATTGGAACACCGAAACATCAATTTCACATAGGAAAAGAAAAGGCCTGTGAAGATTGAAGCATGCAATTTTAAAAAAACAATAGCATGTCCAAATAGTACTCTTTCCTCCTTTTATTTTGTTCTTTCCCCTTTTCTCATCTCCGTTGTGCCTGTTTTGCTGAAAAATAATAAAGAAGAACAAACAAACAAACCTTGACTCGTTTCAATAGATCTTTAGCCTTGGGATCTTTGCTAAAATGATCACGTACAGGCTGCAAAAAATGTAGTATTTAATTAGCTTGATGAGCAAGTTAGGATAGAGTAGTTTCTTAGTGATTATTCAGCATCAACAAACTACAGGCTGTGTTTCTAATTGTTATGGACACTCAAAATCGTCTATGAGTAACAGTGATGTTATAGAGAGGAAGGCAAGGCACAAATCTGACTTCCAAGTTCTGGTCAAGAATAATCAGGATATAAGCTTAACAAAGAAAGAAAAAAAAAACAAAAGAGTTGTCTACCATGTGAATCCACTTTCTCGCATTCAAGTACTCCAAAAGTGAGGTTTACCTGCAGTATTGTATTTAATGCTTTCGCAAGAGCTGGTTTCAGGTCACCCGGATGTAATCCACCACTTTCATAGTCAGCTACCAGCTCCTCAAAGCTTTTGTAGATCCTACATTAATATATAAACCAGGTACATAAAATCATGCAGGAAAATAATTGTCATATTCATCAATACAAAAGAGTTAACTGTTAAAAAAAGCATGAAGCGACAACAATGAAGTTTCCAGCATTCAAGAAATAAATGAGCACAATGAAGTTTCCAGCATTCAAGAAATAAATGAGCACGGACAATAAGTGCAAGAACTTTTAACTGTTAAAAAAAGCAGGAAAAAAATGAGAAGTTTCCAGCATAAAAGAAATAAATGAACACGGAAAATAAGTGTTTGACATTGCATTTCAAAAATGCTTTTGAAAAAAAAATGATTTTTTTTTATTTTTTACTTTAAATTAAATTGTTTTGGTATTTTTAAATCATTTTCATGTGCTGATATAAATAATAGTTTTTAAAATTAAAAAAAAAATATATATCATTTTGATATATTTCGGGATGAAAAACACTTTCAAAAGCAACCTGAACGACACTCCCAAACAGAAGGCACAGTGCAAAAACTTGCTGAGATGCACTCCATGAAAAACAAAAACAAGTAGAAATGAAGCAATGGCAGGGTAAGAGAACTTACTTCTCTCCACCATTTTCTGGATTGCGTTCCACCTTGAACTCATGGAACCATGGGAAGATAATGTATTTAATGTATTCCAGACAAGGATTGCCCTCAACAATTTGTGGGGGGCAATATGCCTTCTTTATCTTAGTTTTCACCTCAGCCTATGACACAGTGATAAAAAATATATATAAAAAGAAGGCATAAAAAGTAAAAGTTAACTATGCACGGCTGCAATTTGCGGGGAATCTTTATATTTCAGGCATGCAAATTAACTGACATTGCAACTTCTCTTAAACTCTCCACCCATAAATCCAGAACATACCTCTTCATCCTCCATGAAGATGGAAGAAGATGGATCACTTTTTGACATCTTTTCTTGCCCTTGCTGTAAACCAGGTAGCATGTCTGCATTCATGAAATGTGGAGTCAAATCTACTTTATTTAAGCAGCTAGATAAGCTAAATAATATCATCACACAAGTTTTGAATAGAGGAATTAGGAGCACACGATGAGATAAAATGATAGGCTTGTTTTTCCTCTTTATGTCATCACAGTATTCTCTTGCAAGGACATTCACTTTCCGTTGATCCATCCCCAATTGACAAATGTCAGCCTGTTGAGGATTTTGGAGAGTTAGGAGCACTCGATGACAAATGTCATTTGAAAGTGATTTGGGAGGATTTTGCACATAAGAATACGAGAAATTGGTTCAATATTTACAACTGTGAGCACAAAAAAATGTCATTACACATGCCCAGATTGAAGAAATTGATTTAAAAAGAAATTCCAAACTCGGATTTGAAACTGCTTGCATAAGTACCTTGAGGAAAAATATGTCCGCACATTGCATGCATGGATAGAAAATCTGGGCAGCCGTAAGCTCATCCTGCTCACTACGGCCCATGATTTGAACACATCTAAGGACCAAAACGCAACCTTTTATAAGTTCCCTATAGAATCACATACTATAGAAGCATCCAGTTTTCAAGCTCTATCAAGTACCTCATTATCCTAGGAAGCTTGTTCCTGCGAGCTATATCCATAACAAGAGGCCAGTATTCATGAGCCCTGGAGTTAATTTCATCGGAAGACCACAAAAACTCGACTTTATCTCCATCAATATCCATCCCAACTGCCTTCCATATCTCAATAAGATACTCTCCCACTGTCTTAATTTTCTTCAAGTCTCCTCCCATTTTGTTATTTAGCTGCGCAAACCAATCAGCAATCCAAATTTTCACTTTGCAACCAGCTTTAGTCAGCTTGTTGACATTTATTGTCTTCATAACTCCCTGTTCAATAACAGTAAAAGAACATATAAAAACTAGACTGAACAAAAGTTCTAAACATAGGCTTCACGGCATAACCTAAGTTAAGTGAAAGCACCAAGCCGCAATTAATAGCAAATGCCTCCAGGTTGACAAGGCAATACTAAGATTGAAATCAACACTACTCCACAGATCCTTAATCTTTAACCACATGATAACTTTCTCAAAAAGATGTAACCTTTAAGCCTCAAACTCATCAATCATCAATAAAGGCTAACCAAGTAGACTAAGTTTTCATCACTAACAACAAAATATACGAGAACCCAAATAAAAACAAGATCGAAACAACCAAAAAGAATGTACCTGAGCAATGTGCATTCTCCCAGAAGGTTCAAAACCATCATAACAAATGGGTAGCGGCTTTTTCTCAAGAAGATTACGTAGTTCTTCTTCTTGGATACATTCTTCACCAACACTTCTCACAAGTCGAAACCTTTCCTCTAAACTCATCACCCTGAACATCAAAACCCATTAACAAAATATAAAAAAGATTAGAAAATTACACAAACCAGTTCAAATTTTACCAAACAAAAAAATTTAAAGAAAAGTTAATTACTGGGGTGTAGTGGGATTTGACGAGGGTGAGGTTGAAGGGTTGACAGAGAGGGGTTGCATCTCTTCAGATGGAGGGGTTTGGTCATTCTCTTCCATTGTTGCTGTTGATGGGAAGGAAAGGAAAGGCCTTGTCTTTTGGGTTAACAAAAATGGCAAAGGAGGCGGCTTGTTATTGAATCCTGCTGGTTTCAATGGAAGAAGCCCTAGACCTCCCTGGTTTAGTCCAGCTCGGAGATAGAAGACCGTTTATTCTCTCTTTGTTTTTTCATTTCTTGTCCTGAAAAAAGACACAAAAAAAAGTTTAAGATAATATTCTATTATATTTTTAAAAACAGTTTTTTCATCATGACATTAAAACATTTAAATATAAATATATAAATTAAAATTTAGCAAAACGCTGATGCAATTCCAGATAAGAGATAAAAAAAAAAAAAAAAAACCCACCCAAAAGGAAGTAAAAGAGTGATCTTTTCACTGAAAAACGCCGCCTAAAAAAGGCTAACATATTGGGTGATTCCAATTATGATAGAGCAGAAGAATACTTTAGGGAAGAAGGTGAGCAAGAAGAATTTGCTTTTGGGCACGATGTTCTTTCTAATGATGATGGCCACCTAGCAGATGATTTCTTACAAGGAGGAAGCGGTGATGAAGGTGGGTTTTTGTTGATGGTGACCTCGATATATTTTATCCAATGACCATTAGACGTGCCATTAATAGGATTTTGGAGGGTGATACATCTAGCATTAGAAGTTGCAGCAGTGGTTGCGGCAGTGGTGCCAAAAGCACTTCTTTTTTGTATTAAAAAAAAACAACAAGAACCCAGGTTGTTTTTGTTTGTTTTAATTTAAAGAAAATATGAGCAACCTTAATAAAAAGAATGGTAAGAAGCTAAAACCTTAATTAGAAAGGAAAACAAATTAATAAATTAATGGGACAGTACATTTCTATGGTAAGAAAATAATATTAAGAGATTCATGGAAGTGAGGGAAGAAGAATGGTTTTTTGATCCGGATTTGGCACCCAGTAAGTTTCTTTTGGTACAAAACCAGCAAATCTTAGAAAGAATCTTTCCTAAATGTATTAGGGTTTGCCCCTCTACAGGAGACTAAAAGGATATTGATCTTCACCTTTACCGTCTCTCTCAAAATAGAATTGCAGAGGGAATCATTATGGAGGAAATGAGTGCTATTTGTGGTTATGAGGTGAGCCTCTCCAATGGTTTGTTTTATGATCTCTGCTAGTTGTTGCATATTATTATTGCATTCAATATTTGTAATTTTTACAGGGGTGCTTGACATTTATTTATATGATATCTTACACTATTATTCCATGTGAGGCTCATCCATTTTGTGTTAAACTTATCTTCAACTCATGTTTTGTCCCTTCAGATTCCTCGAGCATATCATATACATCACCAAAGTGGTCTTGTATAGATATAGATGTCGATCTAGTGGTTTGTTTGGACTGTTTTTCCATGTTTTTACACCAGTGATATTGGTAGTAGTTTTAGTGAATGTTAGGAGTTAGTTTCTATTGAATTAATTCTAAGTGTTTCGTTTAACACTAATTGATTAGCAAAACAAACACGTTTCAAGGCTTTAATTTTTATAGTTAAAAATTAATTATTTTTTGTGTTTTTAAATTATTTTGATATACTAATATAAAAAAAACAATATATATATTGTTTTGATGTATTTTTCAAGTAAATATCACTCTAAAAGCTATCTCTAATTAATATACTAATCTAAATCAATAAAACTAATCTAATTTCTGACCTGATGACACCTTTTGCTACTGTTCCTGCTTGCCTAATGCCTAGAAATAGTTGATCATCACATGGATTCATTACAGACTACTGTTTTTGCCAATGGGAATCCATAATTTTTCTAAAAGGACAGGAGTTTTTGGTATATATGGAACTTATGCTCTTCTCTAGTTGGGGAAATCCATCATCTGCTAACCTGCCTGCTATGATTTTTGGCAGAGCATGGATGACCTTAAACATAAGCTCTTGTACACAACTCTTGAACTGCAGAAAATGAAAATGAAGGCAAATGTGACACTGAGAGAACAGAAGGATACTGTGCAGCATTTGCTCAATCTTTTAGCAAATGCTTGCAAAGAAAGAGATGGAGCAAGAGATCAGCTACAGGCATTGCTTTACAAGTCAATCTCTTCTAGATCACCAGGTCAGATTCTTTCTCAAGTCCAACCTAAAAGCCCCATCTTAAACACGACTCCGAAAGCAAACATTAGCATATTAGAATCCAATTCTGAAGCATACAATCAACTGTCACACTGTTCATCTTCTGTGGATTCGTTCTTTGATGCTGGTTCATCTCCTGATTTCCCAAACAAGAACTTGGAAGGATCGAGCACTACGGGGTTATTGAATCAGCTTTTTGTTCAAGAACAGTACAGCTGGACAAAATTCACTGGTTTAGTTTCTTCAGGAGGGAACAATGTTCAGAATGACAGGGGCATTGCAGTGATTGATTATCTTGCTCAGGGAAAGGTTCTGCCTCAGAAGGGAAAACTCTTGCAAGCTGTGATGGATGCCGGTCCCCTGCTCCAATCACTTCTCATAACAGGACAACTTCCTCAGTGGCGAAATCCTCCTACCCTTAAAACACCTCTAAGTATTTTACCAAATTCTAACAGAGCTGCATATGTTCGTCAGAAGCCATATGCAAATCCAGTTTGTTCTGTTCTGAGGGCTTCAAATTCATCACCATCAAATAATATGAATCATTCATTACAGTTTATGTCAAATTCTACAGGAGCTCCGTCATGCTCAGGATGGAGCAATGCGCGGTTTATAACTTCATCAGCCATAACAAACTCTCAAATCCCACTTCACAAGCGACAAAGGTTGATGTGAAGCTATAAAATTTTGCCTAGTCTTTATTGCATTCTAATTGTAACAGTCCAAATTATGAGTTTCTTCCTAGTTGGCAGAACCAAAATGACATATCTCTTTACTTTGTGTTTGATTCACTTGCTCACTTTCTGCTCGCCCATTCCCTCAATCCAGCCAGACCCTCCCTATCCTACCGATAACTTTTGCTTGTGTTTCTAGGGCTACATCACAACCAAATCATTCCAAACCTGCATTAATGAATCTCTAGTATGCTTCGAATGCGTTGTTGTTTTTAATTGTCTTGTCAACGAACAATGAGGAAGCTAATATATTATGAATATAGAGGATGAGAAGCAAGATGAACGAAAACTTGGGGTAGATCCAGTAAATTAGAGTTAACATACTTAATATTCTTTTACTTTCACAATAAAGTAGAGATCACAAACAAATGCTTGTTTACACCATTGGAGACTTAAGCTATGACAATTTGATCAGGGGGCAAAATTGCAGGCTCGGAAAAACTCCAGATCATAGTCAACGTACTTTGTCCAAAGCGGCTGGTACCTAGGAATGGCGGTGGCAAGCCAAGGTTTTGAATCTCCATTGTAGTGAACAACTGCAGCATTCTGAATCTTCTCCTCGCTAAGTCTTGGGTTATAGCCTAGCCCTAGAACATGCCATGACTTATCTAGTGGCTTTGTTGTGGAATAAAATGTGATTAAACCTGGTGGCAGTGTCCCCAACCTCCACAAAGTCCGATTCCCATTCTGCAACAATATCAAGATCAATAGTCAATAACCACACAAATAAGATCAGAACACAGAAGAATAAGATATAACTATTTACCAACTCTTGCCAATAATGATACTTTTCAGTGCAGTTGTCTCTTCTCCAGGCATCTAAATCAAAAATGTTCATTCCATAAGCCCATGCACATGCCTTGGGATCGAACGTCTCCTTGATCAAAGGATGATCAAACTTCAAGTATTTATCATATCGATGGAATGACCCAAAACATGTCTCGACCGCTCCATTCACTTTCCCGTCCATGTCAACCTCCCACAACCCTGTCAAGTCCTTTTGAACCACTACATCATCATCTAAAAATAAAATCTTATGCAATTTTGGATACATTTCTGGCAAATAAAACCTCAAATGGTTCATTATAGATAAATACTTGGGGTTCCTGAACTTTAAGTTGCTAGGGTCGGATGTTGAGTTTTCGAGTCCATTCCCGTAGTAATACCCCTGCAACTCTGCAGATTCTTGTTGTCGAAGCACTGGCACATAAGATGAGTTCAGAAATTTGTAATCTTCAACTGCTTTCACTTCAATGTGCGCCCCATTGTGGTCTTTCAACTTGAACATCACTTTCATTGCTGCAAGAGTTGTCCTCTCTGTCACAATATGTAAAACATGTTTCCATGGCTCCCTTGCATTTTGCACCACTGAATTCACCACCACAGAAGCTGCAAGAACATTATCTGAAAATATAGCATAATGGTAAAGATTTGGATCTTCAAACTCTTTCCGTGACTTCGTCTGTTTGTTATTGTAACGAATAGGATTCTCAATCCTCTCTTGCATTAACCGCAATGCAAGGCAATGCAAGTTTCTTGGGATTGCCTTTGTGGCAATTGATTTTGCGAACTCGCCTTTATTTTTCATTTTTGTCATCTGTTCCTCCAGACCAAAAATGGTGTCTTTCAGTTTTTGAATCTTGAGTTGACTATCGAAAGACCCTTTTGATTTAGAGATCAACTGTTTAGCAGATTTAACTTTCTCTCTCGCCTGCTTTAGAAATCGGTGCGCCAATGTTGTATTGGAATCTGAAACATCATAGTGAGAAGCCTTTTCTATGAGATCTGTGAAGTTCATCGAAAACTCAGCAAAACTGGTAACAAGCTTGGTGCTCTCGAGTTTTAGTTTCCTCGCTATGGAACCGTGTATAAGCAACAAGCGTTGGTAGTCAACCATTGACCGAACAGTGTCCTTCAACTGGGCCTCGAGAGCGTTCGGTGTGAGAGAAAGTGGATGTCTCCCGTCACTAGGTTCATATCGTTTCAAACCTAAAACCTAACGAAAACATAAATATGTTAGAGATCTCTCATTGACAGTTCTACTTCAAAAGGAAAGGAAGATATTCCATGCATGTCTACGTTTTCCTCATAGAATTATGGCTTCATCTTTCAAGACAAATTGTTTCCGGAAAATCTATGTAGTTTCTTTTCTGATATAGCTAACAAACGTTCAAAAAGGGAGAAAGAATACTTACTTCATGGTCAGTGGGAGTGGAAGAATCAACATGAACGCTGAGGAGGAAGGAGCAAGTGAAGAAGAAGCAGCCCACGACTGCGATGGTAGCGGCTAAACCCTTGAAGGAAAAAATGAAACTCAACGCCACTCTTCTTCTGCTCCTAGCCATTTCGTATACCAAAATTTCAGAGAACGAGAAAGCTATGGCTGCCCAGCATGGTATAAAGGCAATTGAGTAAGAGTTTAAGCATAGGTAAATCTGTTAACATCCAATTATAAATCTTATTTTATTATTATAAAGGGGTATTAGAGAGCAAGATGAATTGTATCAAGCATGGTTGTTGAGGCAATAGTTATCTTAAAAAGAGTTTTGATAAGGCAAGACAAAATTCTGATTTTATCTCTTAAAACTGGCAAAGCTTCTCCAGCCCAGTTACCTTCATCTAAAAAATTGCAGAAGTTACCAGCTTAATGATCATCCAAAATTGCAGAAGTTATCTATCAGAGGATCAAAACCACTAAATTTGTCGCAGAGGAGATAAGGCAGAAAGTTTCACACTGTTCCACCATCTATATTGCTCTCTGCCCCTGCTAAGAGAAATAATTTGAAAAACAAAAACCCTTAAGATCAGCGAAAGAGTAAGAATGGAAAACTAATACTGTATCCCAGTTCCCCATGATTTCTAGCAGGATCAGTGAAAGCCCCGGAACTTTCTAGCTTCGCGTAAAAGGTATTGGAATTGAGCAGCCGCGAGCGTTCTGGGCACAAAACTGCAACAATTATGAATCAATGGATCTCTAGCTATCATATGTACCAAGAACCATACCGGTAAATTATGAATTAAGCAGCTTCACAAAGAAAGAGAAAAAAGAACTACGAAAAATATCAAGAAAAGGTTCCATTAATTTTAAGCAAAAATTCTAAAAGGTTTTCTGAACAATATCCGATATTAAAACAACTTGCAAAGAATCTTGCTGCGACCATGAGGTAGCATAGAATAGTCCCTGAAATAGTTTGAAGTTCCTTCCTGGACATCACCAAAATAACGAGGGCTTGAAATAAGCATCTAGAAGCAATTACATAGAAAGAAGGAAAAAAATCCATCTACTTAGCATAGGAAGTTGTCGAGGAAAGTTTGCGTCAGAAAAAAGATGATGCCATACAATAAAAAAAAAAAAAAACTGAACAAGTTGTTGTTGCCATTTTAATTTTCTATTTCCACCAAAACTCGTGAATAATTATAATTTTCTTTTCAAATTCTATCTAATTTTTGGTTCATAATCTATAAATCAATACTGATTTTTTCTTCCTTTTCTGATTCAACAGTAAAAAAATATCATTAGACCAACTGTCGAGATCTGATAAAGAATTCCCCACATGGGCATAATCAACATATTTTGTCAGTGGTGATATGCTCGTTTAATCACTTAAAAGGTATTCTTTCCTCATAGATCGAGCTAGGAATGATTCAAACACTCCACCATGCCACTACATGCAAGTTACCTATGGAAGCATACCGTGAACAACATTTTTCTGTTCTTAGCTTCTTATTGAAAGAAAGAAAAAAAAAATCAAGTGAAAGAAATGTTTGTAGGATTACCTTCCGTCGGTTGGATTGTGAGCACTGGCTTAGGTGGAGGAGAAGGTGGTTGCTCAAACCAGAATGGGAAATTTTCATACCTCAAATCGCAACTCGGAGACAGTATCCGATATCCCGAGCACTTCTCATGGCAACATAACTTGGAATAATTAAGTAATCCATTCAAACACCGAGTACAATTATCAAGGCTAGGATCTCAGGTGCACTGCACTATACCATACCTCATCTCTTTCGCAGCACCATTATTACAGTCTTGGACAAACATGGATTTCGATTGTCGTACAGATTCTATCAATCCCTGTAAAAAATCATTCGCCAGGACATCCGCCGCTTCAAGTCTAGAATCATTGTAAGCTTGCTATAATTTCAAAAGCCAACACTGCTAGCCTGAATGTTACTGAAAGGCACGGTGTAAGTCAGATAACAAGAAATCAATGATTCCAGACCTTCCCGTCACTCCTTCAAGTATCATTCAACCTATTTCGTAGCATTCAATTCATTTTCACAGGTGCATGTAAAGATATGGCCGAGGAATTCCCTGTAAACATTAATTAATGTCACTCTCCCAAGCCCCAGACAGATCGTTTTGCCATTCTTTTTTCCATTCATTCGCCTTTGCAATAGATGCAACCACATAATAGTAGTAATGCTACAGAAATACCTGTGGTTACTGTCTCAGTTTCTGCTGTCCTAATTGACTTGCTAGTTCCTTGATGAACCCGAAAAAACTGTTCATGAATTATTTGCCTCTCATTCTTATTACCAGGAAAATAAGAATATTCGAGCAATAGGCTATATGATATTTGAATAGTGGTTAATCCAGATTCTCAAGAATACACCGCTCTTCTCCTAAGCTTAGGAAGTAATAAACTAATGGTAAGATCCCAACTGCAAAAACAACTCTACTCGGGAGACTTAAAAGACTATTTAGTGATAAAGTCAATAACTTTATAAAAAAAAAATATGAATGACTTAAAAAAAACCTTAAATTCCAAAAATAATGGTGTTTGTTCTTGTATATGATGAATATTAATGGTCTGAAATATATGCAGGTTATTTTTAGCATATAAAGTTTGTCCAGAGATGAGATTTTTTAATGTTATTTAATAAAAAAAATTGTCCAAATTAATTATTATAACCAGATATATAACATTATATATAAAAAAACACACTCTTATCATTTTTTTTTTATTTTTTTATAAAGTAATTAATTTATTGCGACGAAACACACGATAAACAACTCGTTGGAGATGATATCAAGAAAGACCACGTACGTAGTTTCAAGCAAATGGATAGATATCGAACGGATCGTCCCATTTTTCTCAACTAAATGACATTATCTATAAAGTGGCAAAAGAATATAGCCAGCCCTCTAGGATTTGCTTTTATGTGATTATTATGTTTCTGGATATATAGAAAGAGAATGACGAGCAAAAGCATTTCCACTTTGAACACAAATCTTTGCTAAACACCGTTGGCTGGCTGGCCCCTACTACTAGTCGTCTAAATGCTTTGGGCACTCGTAAGGTAAAGAAAAAAATCTCAAGAAAGCAACAGAGCCCTTTTCATTGAGAAGCACCCACCAGATTGATCGACAGATTCGAACCCCGAAAACTACGAGCACTGTAGACCTTCTTGGATGGTTGGGTGGGTGGAATTCTCACAAGTCGCCCCAAGGCTACGAGATTTTTTTAATGCTTTGGCTATGCGCAAGTTTACTCAGATAAACAGAGACGACTTTTAGGTGTGGATTTACAGGAACCCATGTCAGTTCCAGTGGCATACTAAAAGAACTGTGCTCAACTCATTCTATTCTCAAGCCAAATGACGTCTTGCATGGCATCTAGCACCGCCCTAGCCCGCTGGACTGTAAAAGCTGTGGAAAAGACAGCAATGGAAACCAACAGTCAGATTTTATGGTTAACAGTTAACCCTGTGTGTGTGTGTGTGTGTGTGAGAGAGAGAGAGAGAGAGAGTGAGAGAGACTGTAGCGGCTACAATCAGGTTCGAAAGGAAAGATAAAAACTAGGCAGGGATCCTCATGGATAATGCAAACTTCAGCATTCATTTTACTGTGTGCCGGGGATTGAGTTGTGGCGAGGTGAGATTGGAGTTTTCTACAGGTAGAATACTTTTAAAACACAAACCACGCCTCAATAAATCACAAAAATACATGTTTCTTTTTTGTCGCAACAAAAATACAGGTTTTGGCAGCTGCCTAACTCGAGAGTCATACGAGTAATAAAATCTTACGATGTGAATTTAACGAGTAGCAACATTAACGAGCTAGTAGAACAAACGAGTGTGTGTGTGACATTAAAAGGCCAAAAAACCCTCATCATAGCATAACTATTTTAAGCATATTTTGATTTTGCCATCACAGCAAAGCTGTCCTGTCGTCTCCAAAGAATTTCAAACACAACAACTATGAAGAACTTGACCGGAACTTTTTTTTTTTTTGGGGGGGGGGGGGGGGGGTGTAAAGGTGACTTGACTTTTAAAGCATTTACAGATAGCTCTATCATGAATCATTTAGATTAGTTACTAATTAAACACTATCCACTAATTATTAAACATCTCCTCTCAACTTTTAGCAAAATCATGGAAATGATGAGTTGAACGTCGGTTTCCAGACATCCCTACTCTAACAAAATTACCAAAAATAAAATGCATCATAAAATGGCTGTTTATATAAATTTTGATACCTGAAGATCTTCAACAGTTATGTTAGCAGAACGGGAAAGGGGGGGAAATCACATGATAGATACAGGACACGGGAGATTGAAAAGAACAAAAGCATGGTACCCTGGCATTACCATACCAAACATGCTCTGTTTCATTATATTACAGTTCATTAAGACACATTGCTGTCAAGAACAATACACATCGTATTCTGGGTTTCCAGGTTGTGGACCCGTGGTTCTTAACCAACCATACCAGCACAAACACTAAGGAAAAAGGATATCTGCATTGCACGGTGATATCTGTAAAGATGATTGTATTAGATAAATACAGAGAGACCCAAGCATCAATACTAAAAAGCACAAACAAAACCTAATGTCATGTATCCATACAAGCTTGCAAGATTCATTCTGAATCTTTACACCCACCTGGAACTGTAAAAAAGAAATGGAAAAAAAAACACTCAGCACTGACAAAAATCTGACCTTTTTTTTAACTAGATCTTCAAAACCCCTGAAAAAAAACAATGACAATCACTCATTCCCTCAAAACATTGAATTATTAATCTGATTTGATTAAAACTCAAAAAACACAAACCCCCCAAGTTCTCATTCTCCTAAACATTAAAATCCAAATCATCATATCGAAACTGGCCAAAAACTAAACAAAGTAAAAGCAACCAAAAATGGGGTAAGATTATATTTATCATCATCATAGGCGTCTTAGTCTAATTCAATCAAAACTAAAAGTTCTGTGACATTTTCTCATTTCCACCAAAAATAAAAAATCCAAGCCCACACAAAAAACCCAAAAAGAGAAAAAAGGGGGGAAATTCACATTAATATCATAACAACAAAAATAACCCACAATAGTAACATTAAAAATTCAATAAAAAAACTACAACAACTACCTACTAAGCAATTGGCCTAGGAGGCGGCGGCAACATCAAGTTATGAGTACCATTCCCACCACTCCCCTCTCCACCTCCACCTCTTCTCACAATAAACGGATGCTGCAACAACTGATTGGCAGTCCACCTCCTCGCCGGCTCCCTCTGCAGACAACAAGCAATAAAATTCCTAAACTCCCTTGATGCACTCGCCGGCGCCTCCGGTGGTTGTGACATACAAATTGCACACATTAAACTTGCCCAATCCCCTTGTCTTCCTACCCCAAATGGAAATCTCCCTAAATAGAACTCCAAAATGCTAACCCCTAAACTCCATATATCCCCTGCGTACCCATTATACAATCCCTGATTCAGATCAGTGTTTATCCTTTCTGGGCTCATGTAAGCAATTGTTCCTACTGAGCTATTGCAAGGATCCATCGTCTGTGCTAATATTCTGCTAACCCCAAAATCAGCTATCTTAACATTTTTTTGGGAGTTAATTAACAGATTGCTTGGCTTAATATCTCTGTGCACAATTTTCCTTTTATGCAGGTACGCGATGCCGTTTAATATCTGCCGGGCCACGTCAGATAGATATGCCTCGTGGTTTATGTGGGTCCCTTCTAAGGAACCGTTGTCCATGAATTCTAGAAGGACCTGGATCTCGCCGTTGTGATCGAACATATCGTGGCATTTAACGACGTTAGGGTGGTCGACGTCGCGGAGGATCTCGATCTCGCGGCAGATCTGGTTGCGAACGGCGTCTTCGTGGTTGCCGTAGATGACTTTGAGAGCGTATATGCGGCCGGATGGACGGTGGACGACTTTGTAGACGGTTCCGCCGCTTCCTCTTCCGATTCGGTTGATTTGGTCGAGCTCGGAGAAGCTGAGTTGAGCTCGAGCTGAGGAGGACGAGGACGAAGAAGGGTTTGAGCCGCCGGAGTTGGGGGGGAGGGGGAGCGGGACCGCGAGGGCTGGGTCGCGTTGTGGGAGAGGGAGGGTTAAGTCAGGGCGGCGACGCGGTCTGCTGTTGTTGGCGTGACGATTGATGGAGGAGGGGGATTGTGGCGGTGGTGGTTGAACCGGTTTCATGACTGTGAGTTGGGTCGAAACGGGCGAGTCGAGTAATTTTGAGAGAGATTGAGAGGGGGATCCTTTGGTTGGGAGATACAGAGTGGGTCGGGGTACACAGGGGAGCGAAGGAGTCGGTGTTTTAAAGGGAGGGATAGAGACACGCGCCTTGAAGGAGAGTGGGGGTCTAGGGCTAGTGATAGAGGAGTAGGGTCCAGCGAGGAAAGGTCAGAGCAAGGGCGTGAGTACGGTAAATGCGCGTGAGGGGTAGGGTTTTAATTGTCTGCGGGTGAAGACATGGGGTATCTCGTGGAAATTTTAAGACCTGTCTATAATTAAAAGATTTTTGCATGGATTCCAATATAGAATTATTTATTTAGCTTGATATTAACTTATCCAGAGAGAGGTGCTGGCCAGTGACAATTATTTTTTTTATTCACGAGTGTAGCTTGATATTAATTGTTTTTTATATTAACATATGAAAATGAAAATGATTTAAAAGTATTTAATTTAAAATAAAAAAATTCAAGAATATATTTAAAATATAATGTCAGATATACTGTAAATGCCTGAGAAATGGATTGATATTATAATGTAAAATAATGGAATGGGGTTGGGATTAAGACGGTTGGGAGTTAATTATTGATTAGAAAATAATAGTGGGCTCTAACCCTTTATTTTTCTTTTAAAAAATAACAAAAGAAAGTACCAATTTCGTCCTTCGTAGTTGAAATCTCATCACCAGGACCCTTGATTACTTGCAGGTGCCGAATGAGTAAATTTTCCTCCAGGAAATTTCATAGAAATTCTCTCGACTTGGAAAGGGAAATTGAATTGACATTTTTGTTTTCTTGAATAAAACGACACTGATTTTGACGTGGACATTGACTTTTATTTTCATCCATCACAAGCCTTCCATTATTAAAATTACACGCGGCTATATTCATTAAGATAAATAAAATAAGCTTCACTTCTTCTTTTTATTATTAAATAACGTTTGATATTGTAGTTATAGGGTTATTTTATTGAAAGTTTTTACAGAAAAAACTATTTTTTCATAAAATTATTTTAAATTAAAAATATATTTTTAAATTATTTTAAGTTATATGGACATGATACTTTTATAAATAAACTCTCTTTTTTCAAGAATAACCTAATTAATTCAGAATCCAAAACACGAGTTACGTTCTGCATGGATTATCAGCTTGTCGACAGGCATCACTGTACCTCTCAAAATCCTCCACTCGTTTCTCTTCCCGGCCTGTTTGCCGTAAAACCTTATCCAAACCAATCTTCATGTCGATCAAGTCCTAGGTCTTGTCGATTAAGTCCTAGGTTAACCTATAGCAACCGGACGAGGTTGAATATCCGGGGCAAAATCACGAGCTAGCACGCCTCTACATTGCCAAGTGGGCAACCTTCCATAAGTTCCGGTGAGTCATGCTCCGTCTATCAGTCATGCTGTGTATCCCGGCGGCCGCCTGATCACAGCACCAGCTATATAGTACGTACGTAGCAAAATACTAAAATTGAAAGCCATTAATTATTCTCGCTGCCAGCACAGTCCATCAGAGCTGGAAGGGGAGTTTGTCTTTGCCTTTTCAAAATCTACCTGGGCTAGATTTGAGCATCGCAGCTTCGATTCCGACTCCCTGGTTGATTACAGGCTTGGAATATTCCATATAAGGACAAACAGCCACCACAAAGAACTCCCATGACATAATACATTTTAGTCCCTGTGTATTTGCTGGAAAATAATTTTTTTTTGAAAAGTGAATTTTTAGAAAGTAAATTCTTTAAAAGTGAATTTTAATATTTAACAGTGTTATGGAAAATGAACTGGAAAACACTTTCCAGTATTTGTTTGTGTTATGGAAAATGAATTGGAAAATAATTTATTAATAAATTAAATTTTTTTCAAGTTTATTAAAATAATAAGGAATAAATTTTACAAATTAAAAAGTTGAATGAGAATGAAATTGAAAAAAAAATATAATTTCATAAATTATCTCAAATAAAATAAATAATAATCAAAATAATAGAGATCAAATCTAAAAATAAAAAAAAAAATGAAAGGTGAATAAATTAAAATAATAATAATTAACATTTCACAAATTATTTCAAATAAAATAAGTAACAATAAAAAAAATGAGGACCAAATTTGATAGATAAAAAATATCAATAAAAAAATGATAAGAAAAAAGCAAATAGTAATTATAAAAATAAGGACCAAAATTAATATAAAAATTAAATTTTAAGAGATGGAATTGAAAAATAAATATTCAAAACTAATTATATATAACAATCAAAAGTTTGAGGATCAAATTTGATATAATCAGTAAATAATGATATTTCTAAATTTTTCACAACTTCGGAAAGTGTTTTCCGCTTAAATTTTTCGGAAAATACTTTCCTGAAAACCAAGCCAAATTTTTCTTTGACTGGAAAGTGTTTTCCGTTGACCAACTTTCCGGAAGACAAATAAACACAGAAAAATTTGGAAAGTAGTTTCCTGTAAAGTAAATTCTAGAAAACAAAAACAGCCTTACTTAGTTTAATTGAAAAAAAAAAGTCAATTTAATAATTTTTTATTACAGAACCGTGAGCTTCTTGCTTTGATTTTGGATGCCTTTTACTTTAAAAAGCCTTTCCGGCACAACCCGATACGTTGTCAAATGCATGTCTCTTCAAATATCCACTTGTGTGGCTGTGTTTGATGAGTATCCCACAATATAAGGGATAAATATTGAAATTCATACATGATTAAAAAGATAAAAAAAATAAATATGTTTTTCAGACAATTCTGAGATGAGTTTTTATATTTTTAAAATAAAAAATATAGAGAAAAAAAATACATCATTTCTACCCACACTGTGACGGTTTGAAAGTGTAGTTGTGATTGTTTTTTAAAATATATTTTATTTACAAATTATCAAAATGATATTTTTGTTAGTTCAAAAATAAAATATAATATCTATATATGGAGGGTTTGATATAATAAAATATATTAATACACTATATTGTAATAACAATATCGAAAGTTTAACATATAAAATTTTTATTATTGTTATTGCTAAAACAATAAAAATTATTAATTTATTCTGAAGAAAAAAAACTTAAAAACATTAATAGAAGAGGAAGCAAGAAAAAAACTAAAATTATTATAACTATTATTACTATTGTTACTTGAATAATAAGAAAATAAATTCAATAAAAGAATAAAAAAAAAACCCAAAAACTTTAACAAAACAATGAAAAAAATGAAAAAAAAATTATTAGTTAAAAAAATCATTTGAAGTGAAAAAAAAAAACAAAGGAAATAAACAAAGGGAAAAAATAAAAAAAAAATAAAACAATTTTTTAAATGATCATAAACACATACTAAAATTTAAGAATAATTTTTTTTGAAAAAAATATTATCTCAACAAAAAAGAAAATAATAAAAATTAAAAACCAAACTAAAGGCACTTATATATAAACATGGACAAAAATAAAAATTATTTAAGAATTATAAAAAATTAAAAGAATTAAAATAAAAAATTAAAAGTATGAAGGTTGAAACGAAAATAAAATATGTTATCAATTTCAATCAAATAAAATATAACATATATGCATGTAAGGTTTAATATAATGAAACATATTAACTCACCCTATTATAACAAAAGAAACATTGAAATCTTAACTTCTAAAAATATCATTATTATTACTGATAAAACAATAAAAATTATTAAATTATCCAAAAAAATAAAAAACATCAACAAAAAGAAAATAAGAAAAAAGAAACTAAAATTATTATTATTAGTGTTAATAATAGAAAAAAATCAATAACTTTAATAAAAAAATCAAATAAAAAATAAAGATAAGATAAAATTATTATTTAAAAATATTATTTGATGTGAAAATAAAAAAATAACAAAAAAAACAACAATAAAAATAATTATTTGAACCCGTTACTTTCTATATATAGTAGGCACTTTATCCGTTGAGTTATAAATATTTTTTTGTATGTTGATATGAAAAAATATCTAAACACCAGTAAAACAAATGAATCAAATTAAATCGATTCAAAAACTGAACAATATTATTATAATTCACATTGAGTTATCTTATAAATTATAGTAAATATATCTGATATATTCTAGTATATAGTATAATTTATTGAGTTTACATATGATCATCCCATCTAATCACTGTTCTCTACAATGGTAAACATATCGCAGTAGAAATTGTACTATACACAGCTTGGCACATCTCCTGATGCATCTCCTAGCCCTATTATCTATCTTCTCAAGTGCCCATATAGGGTCCGGGAGTCGATGCTGGCGGGCCATATGAATATCTCCATTCTCCACAAGCCATGCATCTGTCCAATTCCACACTGTTCTCTAAGGTACAAAACTTACAGGACCAAGCCTTGAACTTGGCAACATCTTTATGTCTTTGGGTCCCACAGGCTTCACATATCAGTGCCATTGGCTGCAATAACATCAACCCTTCAGAGTTCAGATAGCAATTCAAATGGACAACCATACAGAAATGCTGTCCACACACACGCACACACAACTGAGGTCATGTTTAGAGAAGTTCAAGTTTCCTAAAACACTGTTGACATAATGCAATGTAGATATTGACTTTTAAAGGGTAGGTTCACGGTGAAAAGCAGTTAAAAAAACACAGCAGTCTGCCTTCAACTGAAAAGAAAAGTCTGAAAATTTATTGAATAGTTGTACCTGATTCAATAGAGTACATGTATTGCACTGCCATGTGGGATGATCATGTATTGGTTCCTGAGCACTCATGGATGTCCCAGGGTAAATTTGGGTGGCTATGCCTTTGGAACTTATGGAAGTTCCTGACCCTCCTGGACGTTCAACATTTCCATTGACAGTAACGACACTGTCTGAAGATTGGGAACCACACCACAACTCATCGTGTAATCTCCTTTCTGCAGCCATGGCCGCGGCTTGTATTGGGCTGAGCGCAGCCTTAATACTGGTGTCGCCACCTACACGTTTAGGACCTGATGGCAAGAAAGCATCGCGACGTGCTCTGCTCTCTGCAGCAGCCAGAGCAGACTGGCGCCATAATGATAGTGGGGGTTGACGGGAGAACCCACCCAACCGTCTCCCAGGAAGATCAAATCCTTCCCCAGTTCCGGTGATTCCTTTAGCCATCAGTTCCTCGCATTCCTACAGAAAAAAACACAGATTATACTACGTGATGATAAAACTGTCCACACAAATATACTGTTACTGCTGCAAGGATGAAGAAAATAGTAGGTGGTTTGATTAAGGATTCTAATATGGCAAAAGTGCGTGAAGAAAAGCGTGCATGCTGTGAACCATCATTATCATAGATTGTCACATAGCATCACTCACAATATCACGTTTGTTTTCTCAAAAAATATTTCTCTAAAACTTGACAGGACAGCATGGATTATGCAATGTTTTTGTTACAATTTTATTTCTGGAAGTTCTTCATCCATAAGAAAACCAGCTCTTAGATATAGATTCCAGCTACTTGAAAAGAATAAGAAAAAGAAAAAACAAGAACATTTTTGCACATTTAAGCTTCCTTCCTTCCTGGAAGAAACAAGTTAACTGTCTTGGTTGGCTGATTACTAATACTGATATGCTCATTGTTCAATTTACATGACCCTGTCAATCGATTGGATATCCAACTTCAACCGAGTGTTTATCTTCAAGTTTTAGATACTTCCCATCACATTTTTTTTGTTTTTGCATAAGGCCACCCCACAAATGCTTCAATCAAGACTACCATCTCATTTCCAATAAGTAATTTAATCATGCAAAATTTTATAGCCATGGTCATGCTCTAAGCTTCTAATCATAAATTGCATACCTTCAACAGCCAATTATGCAATAGAAATTACATATTGATACTGAGTAAAACATGGTATTACTACAGACTTTGCAATCATTACAGTACTAATTAACATCCAGCTATTAGCCAAACATGTAATGTCATGTTGAGCATGAATTCCATACCAAGACAAGAAATTACCTTTCTAATTTCGTCAAGAAGGGTGTAAAAATCAGAATTATGAGGTCCATGCTTATTGTGGCAAAGCTCATGCAACATAGTATCAAGAACTTGATCATAAGGAAAAAAACCCCACTCATTATTTGGCCTCCTCAATCTCAATTTAACCTCTGCACCTCCTCCTATATTCAAACCCATAAGAGCTGGGTTTGCAGGGCTGCATAATAAGCAGCTAAAAAGATCAAAAACCATTTAAAAGCATCAACTTTCAAGCCCAGAAACACAGAAAGATTGGGTTTTTACTCAGTTACCAGAATTCAGACAAGATTTTGACTCTCCATTTGCGTTTTTTCATGATGGGTTGCACTTGTTTTGCTACCTTTTCAAGAACTTTCCTTGCATCTTCTTCTCCAATCTTTTTCAGTGGTTTGATTTCCCATACTTTGTTGAGGTCACTAAGATCCATGTCTGTGTAAAATTGTGCTTTGATGTCTGGTCCGATCAGAAGGTTAGTGTTGGTGCTGATTGGGATGAGGGAGAGCCAATGAGAGGTTTTCTTTTAGATTATTGGGCTTCAAGTCATCAACTTTTTGTCTTCTTTCTTTCTAATTATCTGCCACAGGCCCACATCCATTGGAGAGGGAGAGGGAGAGGGAGCCCAGAGGAAAGGAAACGTCATTATGTTTTTTTTTTTAAAAAAAAAATTGATTTTGAAAATAGTTTTTGTTTAAAAATATATTAAAATAATATATTTTTTATTTTTAAAAAATTAATTTTGATAATAGTACACGAAAATGATCTAATAAAATTAAAAAATAATTAAAATAAAAATAACCCTTTTATTGTTTTAAAATATTTTTGAAATGCAATAAAAACCAAGTACTAAAGTTTTTAATTGTTATCAAGTCACTGATCACTATTTTCACCGTGAATCTATTTTTTTATCTCTTACTATAGTTTTTAATTGTTTTGTAGTGCTTTATAAGCTAATATTATAGTTTGTTTTATATATTATTTTTAAGAATTATAATTTATAGCTTATAGTTTACTATGAATGAAAAGGGTTATAATTGATAAAAAAAAAAGCCATTTTGAAAATTAAAAGACACGAATAATCTTATGATTGAAATAAGCACCCAATATTAACACATGTTTAGGTTTTAATTTATATTTTAATCCGAATACTTGAAAGAAAATAAGTGAAGAATAAAAAAATGTAGCATAATAAATATATGATATTATAATATAAAAAATTAATATATATTGAAAGATAATATATCCATGATAATATGAGCAAACGTAATTAAAGTCAAAGTAAAAATACTTTAATAATAATAATAATAATAATAATATTTTTTATTTGATTAGAATAAAAAAAAATGAAAATGAAATTTGACAATAGATAAATGATATTACAAGTAAAATAAATTATTTTTTAAAGGAATAAATCCACACGATTAACATCATACAAGACTGCTTAAAATACACTCCAATGTATGCAACCACAGACCTAAGCCACTCTCTAACTTTCTCCTCTTAACTGAATCACCAACGATCATTCCCTCTAGTTCTCATTTTCCCTCCTTTTCTCTCTCGCAAGAGAGGCCAAAAAAATCCTCTCTCATCCAAGAAACACCTAGAAAACACAAAAATGAAGAAGCCCGTTTGCCTTTTCTTGATACACATTGTGTTCTTGGTGCTGTTTTGCTCACTTTTCTCACACGCAAGACCAATCCCTCAAACAGGTCAGTGCCTTTGTTACTTGCTGTAAGTTTCTCTTGTTTCTTTATTAATTACCTAAACTGATAGTAATCTTAATTATTTTCTCTCTTTTTTTCCTGATAAAATGCAAGAAAACTAGCAAAAAATGGTTAAAATTGTAGAAAGTATGATTCTTTCTCTTATTTTTCTCGGAAACCAAACCGAGGCCTTGCTTTCTTTGTTAAGCTGTAATGCAAGTTGTAATAATTTTAGTGAAAAGCTTGCCGTTTTATTGTTTATGGTTTTTTTCAATGATGGTGTGTTTCAATCCTTAATTCAAGACCATTTGATTGGTTGCTGATGCAATACAAGAAAAGTAGCGGAAATTTTAGCAGTAATTGCAATTACACATTGATGAACTGTGTTTATTCTTTCACGTTATGCGCACTTTGATCAAAACCTTCTTCTGTCAAATTTTATACTTCTGTTATTGATTCATTGTCCGTTGTATATGCAACATTGAAATGGAGGTCTAAGACTGGTTTTTGGTGCTTCTTGAATGTCTTCACAGGCCCAGAATATCTCAAGTTCGTGTTAAACGCCACTGAATTTCCATCAGAGGACTACTATGATTACATTGTTGTTGGAGGCGGCACCACCGGCTGCCCATTGGCAGCGACATTGTCTCAGTCGTATAGAGTTCTTTTACTTGAACGTGGTGGTGTTACTTTTGGAATGCACAATTTGATGAGTCAAGATGGCTTCTTGTCAACGCTAAATGATGTGGATACCTTCGATTCACCTGCCCAAGCCTTCATGTCAGAGGATGGTGTCCCTAATGCAAGAGGTCGGGTTCTTGGTGGCAGCAGTGCCATCAATGCTGGATTTTATAGCCGAGCTGACCCGGCTTTCTTTCAGCAATCAGGTGTGGAATGGGACCTCAACATTGTGAATCAGGCCTATGAATGGGTTGAGGAAGCAATTGTGTTTAGACCAGAGCTTAGAAACTGGCAATCTGCTGTTAGAGATGGACTTCTGGAGGCTGGGGTTGAACCATATACTGGTTTCAGTTTGGAGCATGTGGTTGGCACAAAGATTGGTGGCTCTACCTTTGATGGTTCAGGGAGGAGACACAGTGCTGCTGATCTTCTTAACCATGCAAATGCAGCCAATATTCAAGTTGCAGTTTATGCAAGTGTGGAGAGAATCCTTTTGGCATCCACTTCTCAGCATTCAAGGTCTCGGCTGTCAGCTATTGGAGTGGTTTATCGTGATAAGAAAGGACGGTATCACCATGCGATGGTGCGTGAAAAAGGTGAAGTGATGCTATCTGCTGGCGCCATCGGGAGTCCACAGCTACTCCTAATAAGTGGCATTGGTCCAAGGTCCTACCTTTCATCTTTGGGGATTCCAGTGGCCTACCATCTTCCATATGTGGGGCAATACCTCTATGATAATCCTCGCAATGGGATCTCTATTGTGCCTCCAATGCCACTGGAGAATTCACTGATTCAGGTGGTTGGTATTACTGAGGTGGGAACTTATCTTGAAGCAGCTTCGACAGTTATCCCTTTTGTATCCCCTGCCCGTGCTGTTTTCATTAGGACACCTTCCACCTCACCTTTATATCTCACAGTGGCCACCCTTATGGAGAAAATAGTTGGACCACTCTCAACGGGGTCCCTAAGGCTGGCTTCCACGGATGTTAGAGTGAATCCAATTGTGCGCTTCAATTACTTCTCCAATCCTGTGGATGTAGAAAGGTGCGTGAATGGAACAAGGAAGATTGGGGATGTGCTGAGGAGTAGGTCTATGGAGGACTTCATGTTCCGGGAATGGTTTGGAGCTCGAAATTTCCGGTATGTGGGACCTGCATTGCCTGTAGACCTTTCTGATTTTACTCAGATGGCTGACTTTTGTCGCCGGACAGTTAGCACCATATGGCATTACCATGGTGGCTGTGTTATGGGAAAGGTGGTTGACCGTGACTACCACCTGATCGGTGTTGGTGCACTTCGAGTTGTTGATGGCTCAACGTTGACTGTGTCACCAGGGACCAATCCTCAGGCCACTTTGATGATGCTTGGGAGGTCATTGTTTGCTTTTATCATTGTTCTTAGCAGTTACCTTTGGATGTTTGTAAATAAAAGTACCTTATTATGGTTTGTTTTGACAGATATCTTGGGCTAAAGATAATTAGAGAGCGGAAGAAATTTAATTGATTCATTTTCCTGAGCTGAGGACTTTCGCACTGCTGTGCAGTCGGTATTTGATCTACCTGGGCTTGCTCTCCTTTTCATATACTGTGTTTGGGTAATCAAGCTGCTGTCAGAAAAGAAGAAGGGTAGCAATGAATATATGAATTCGATGTAGCCTGTTTTTGGAAATTCTGTACCTTGCATGTAAATCGCAGTGTAATTTCTTCTTATTGAAATATAAGAAGGGTACCATATTCAGCTTAGATGCAGCACCATATTAGAGCCACAGTCTGATAAGAGTGGAGAAACTTGTGTGAGCCAGCAGCAGTCCGTGTTCATGTTGCTATTCTGACAGCTATAATGACAACGTATTTTTTTTGCAGTCTCTGTTGATTTCCAGAGAGAGTCCAGGTTAAAGCTTTGTTGCCTAGTCCAGTATTGTACCGCTGACTGCCACAAACAGTGGCGCGAATTTATGTCAGCCGTTGATCAAATGGGCTCCACGTAACCAGCGGCAGGCATAAATTGGTGTCATAGTTCATGGCACGAAACTCGTGCCAGAAATCGTACTCACTGTGAAATTTAATGACAGTCACATAAAAATCACAAGTAAGAATGGATTCTCAATATCCGTGTGATCAATATGCCATTTTTCGCAGCAGATGTGGCAAGAATGGAGCCAGCCAGACCAAATGGTCGGCTAAGAAGACTCGCAGGTTGAGAAAAATACTAATTTGAAACACCAAGATCTCTCCCTGCGTATAGGAAAATGCCTTCCAATCTACAAATATTACATGATGGCAGCACATGACCAAGATGCCAAATCCAAAGAGCCACAGCCGCTAGCCTAGTAAATAAAATTACAAGATGCTTTGAATATGTTCAGAACGGGGAGAATGTGTTCCATGCCACGCAACAAGCTTTTGATCAATGGAATATAAGAACATGAAGGAGCGTATTGTAGGATTATTTATTTACTTGATCTCATTCTTTGATCCAACATTGAAAGGACAAGTCACGATGAAAGACTTCGTCCATATCCCTTTCTTTTATGGTCAAGAAGTCGACTTTGGTGGGGCTGTCTGGCTAAGATCCTGGCAAGTGTTTCTTGAAAAAACCAAACTTGTGGCAAATTTCAATCTAAAAACTCAAATAATTCTTGAATTATTGAAAGTAAGCAATGAATGGAATCATGAGAGAGGACCCCATAAAAGCGCAAGTGGGACGGCAAAAAGGGACTGCTGAGAAACATCAACAACACGTTCCTTGAGCTGTCTGGGACTTTAGAAAGACTCCCAGCAGTTTCGGATTTTATGTCACCCTGAATATCATACCCAAATATTCTCATACAAAAATTATAAAATTAAAAATTTGATTATTTAATATAAAATAAAAAACAAGAGATTCAAAACATATAAATAGAAAAAACAGATTTTAGGACCATAATTAAATAGAGTAGGTTAACTTTACCAATTGGCCATCAAATAACAAAATAGAAAGAGAAGAAAAAAAATTGATAAAATTTAAGGGCAATTAATTTAATGGAAGATGATGAAAAAAAATAACGTCATAAAAAATCAAGAAAAAAAAATTGAGTCCATCCGAGTTAACTCGACTAACCCATAACTCATGATATAAGACCATAACAAAAGAGGCTTTTTTTAAAAAAAAAAATCTAGCAAAAAAACAGAGTAAAAAAATACAAGTTAACACAAGTTAATTTGAATATCACACATTCAGGGTAGCCCTAAAAAAATAATGTAACAATCACATAGCTCAGGAGTTAATAATTTAATGTCAGATTATGAAATTATAAGAATAAAAAAAATTAATTTTATAAAAACAATGAAAAGACAAATTTAAGGCAACCATAATTAACTCGACTAACCTATCATTAAGAATATAAAATTAGGATAACTCATAAAATAAAAGTGCAACAAACATTGAAGCTAATAACTTAATATAATAACTTAATAACCAAATATCGAATTCTAAATCTAAAAAGATATATCATTTTTCAATAATGGATTGCCATGTGAAATATTTAATTGTAAAACAACTTGAAAGCCAAATAATGCATGCTAAAGATGATATAAAAATAAATCATGTGAAGTGTGAGTTTTCTATAAAATATATGAATTTTAAATTGTTATAAATTTATCTGTTTGGCAATTTTTTACTAAATAATCAGCATTAATTTATTATCATCATTAAAGAAACAAGAAGATTCAGATATTTGAATTATTAAATAAACTGTATTAAGATTAGTTTATTTGATAATTCAATTTCAACCAAACAAAAACAAAATATAAATTGTAAAAATATCTGTAATAATAAAATAACGAAAATAATTAATTAATTTTTTATCCACAAAAAGTGAAAAATATAAATTGAAAATCCATCCCCACGTTATTTTCATTATTATTGTTATAATAGTTAAAATTATTATTCATATTATTATTAAAACAATTGAAATAAATAAATTCCCTGAAAAATCAGTAAAAAAAATAAACAAAATATTTTTATAAACAAACAATTAAAAAAATCACAAAAACTATTATTATCATTGCGTAAATAGTAAAATTATAAAAATTATCTGATCCAGATAACAAATAAAAATAAGAGAAAATACAAAAAAAATAAATAAAGGAAAAAAGGGAGTAATATTAAATTTCATATGATTTTCAATATAAATTAAAATTTCATGACTGAACCGATTAAAATTAAAACCTAAATAAAAAAAATAAAAAATAAAAGCATAAATGCATAGATACGAATAAAAAATAAATATTATCTAATAATTAAAAAAAAAACTAAATGAATTAATATTAAATAAAAATTTGCAACAATCAAATAACAAATATAAATAATTAAATTTCTTTCTATAAAAAAACAAAAACATAAATTGAAAATTCATCCTCGAATTATTGTTATAATCATTGTTATAACAGTTACAATTATTATCAACATTATTGTCAAAACAATTGAAATTATTAAATTGATATGAAAAATCATTAAAAAAAAGCAAAATATTTTTATAAGAAAATAATAAAAAATTAATAACTAAAATTATTGTTATTATTGCACAAATAATAAAATTATAAAAATCATCTAACTCAAAGAACAAATAAATATAAAATAAAACAAAACAAACAATAGATAAAAGGGAAAAAGGGAGCAATATTTATTATTGCTATCACTATCAAAAAAATAAAAATTATCAAATTATACCGAGAAAAAAAATAAAAAACATAAACAAAATAGCAAGCAAGAAAAACAAATAGATTATTATTATTATTATTATTATTATTATTATTATTATTATTATTATTATTATTATTTTGAAAGAATAAATAAACAACAAAAGATCACACAAAAAAAAAATAAAAAAAAAATATCATTGTCATTACTGTCAAAACAACAAAAAATAACAAATTATCATGAGAGTAAAGAAACGTAAAAAACATTAAGAAAAAAGTAAGTAAGAAAAATAATTAAATTATTATTATTATTATTATTATTGTGTTAATAATGAAAGAAAAAAAAAAGAAAGACTAAAAAAATTCTAAAAGCTTCAACAAAAGATTAAAAAAAAAAAATCATTGTTATTACTGTCAAAACAATAAAAATTATCAATTATTCTGAGGGAAAAAAACCAAAAAAACATTAACAAAAGAGTAAGTAAGAAAAACCATTAAAGTATTATTATTATTATTATTATTGTGTTAATAATAATAAAAAAAAAACTAAAAGAATCATCAAAACTTTAACAAAAGATATAAAAAAAATTCTCAAGTAAAAAAGTCATATGATGTAAAAAAAAAATATTATTATAACAGTCAAAATTATTATTAATATTATTGTCAAAATAATTAAAATAATTAAATTGATCCGAAGAATCATTAAAAAAAAACAAAATATTTTGATAAGAAAAATACAAAAAGGAATAGAAAACTAAAAGAAAGAACAAAAGGAGAAAAATTATTAAAAAAAGCAAAGGATTTATAGGAAAACAATAAAAAACTAATCACTAAAATTATCATTATCATTGCATAAATAATAAAATCATATAATCCAAAACACAAATTAAAAGAAAAGAAAAGAAAAGAAAATGAATAAAGGGAAAAAAGAAGCAATATTAATTTTAAAATGATTACCAATAAAAATTTAAATTTCAAAATTGAACTGATTAAAAATAAATCCAAAAAAAAATTAAAAGCATAGATGCATAAATATGTATAAAAAAATAAACATTATCAAACAATTTAAAAAAAAAAACCAAATGAATTAATATAAAATCAAAAATCAAAAGAATAAGTGTTGAAATTAAAAATAAAATATATAATTAATTCTAACCAAAGGATAAAATTGAAAAAAAACTCTTTGGATAAAAATAAATATATAAATAACTGATTATTATAATAGTTAAAATTATTATCAATATTACTATTAGAACAATTCAAATAATTAAATTGACCTGGAAAATCATTAAAAAAAACAAAAGATTTGTATAAAAAACAATTAAAAAATAATCATTAAAATTGTCATTATTGTTGCATAAATAGCAAAATCATAAAATCATTTAATCAAAACAACAAATTAAAATAACTGAAAAAAAATAAAGGGAACAAATGTGCAATATCAGTTTAAAACTAATTATCAACACAAATTAAAATTTCAGAATTGAAATGATCAAAAATAAATAAAAAATGACAAAAATTAAAACATAGATGCATAAATATCAATAAAAAATAAACATTAAAAAAAATGAATTAATACCAAATAAAAAACTAAAAGAATAAGGACCGAAATGAAAAATAACATATATAAAATTAATTCCAATCAAAGGATAAAATTGAAATAAAAAACAATTGGAGGACGAAAAATAAATAATAAAAATTGCTGCTATTTAATGAAAAATCAAAAGAAGAGGGACTGGAATCAAACTTTGTATATATTACCAATTTCAATTGGAAGACCAAATTAAAGAATTCAAAACATTTGTACCGGAAAAATTGAAGAAATAAAAAAATAAATCAAAAATCAAAAGTATAAGGACTGAAATAAAAATTTCTTATATAATCAGTTTTAATTGAAGGGCATAATTGAAAATAATAAAACTTTAATTTCAATAAATCAGTAAGAAAAACGAAATCAAAACATCAGGGGCCAAAATGAACTTATCGCCAACATCAGGGATCAGACCTGACTTTTGGGCGGCAGGAGAGAAATGAAGCGACGGTCGATGAAAAACGGTCCGCCGCTGATTACCCGTACATCTATGACCGGAACGCGCCGTGATGGAAGATAGAGGACCCTCCAGCGTATCTTCTGGTACGGCGGAAGGTAATTTTTTACGGAGGAAATAAGGCGCACTCGCCGCCTAAGAGGCGCGTAAGCGTCGAACGCTGCTGGCGCGTCTGCATGACGCGCCAGCAGTTAATCCAAAAAAATAATAAAATATTAGCCAATTACCAAGAAGCCCCTGTCATCACTGATATTTACAGAAAAACCGTAATGGAAAGGACGCAGCTGCCCCCATTCACTGTACGCTATTTTGTCGTTTACGGGGGTTGTTTTCGTCTGTGCATTGGGCAAATAAAGTGGAAACACTGGTGATACCCCTGGTTCCTGTGCACTGTTTTGTCTTTTTCAGGGGGGTTTTTCGTTAATACACTGTTCAAAACCGGAAAAATAAAAAAAAGACGGACGAACTTGCACGACGCACGGACGAAAAATGTCCAGTCCACAGTGCAATATCTCTTGGTGCATAATGAATTCGTGTACAGTGAAAGGGCCATAGTGTTTATTTTATAGTTAATAGACACACATACACACTCTTAAACCTATGATTTCCCTAATTGCTTTTTGTTTTTAAATAATAATAATTGAAGAGGGGAGATGAATTTATGGAGAAAAATCCCTATGACCACCACGCCTTCCAATTTAAGCCTCACTTAAACTCTTGGCATTTGACCGAGAAAAGAGAGGAGCTTTCACTCCTGTCCAAGAATTTGTGATTTAACTCTCTGGCTTTCGTGGCTTCTCTTTCAGTAATTAAACACAGGATTTACTCTCAATTGGGATTCCGAATCTCTCTTATAAGGAGACAAGTACTTCTCGCCCAAGAGCGCACCATCCCTTTGAATATCCACAGCCAAGAACACAACCCCTTCCACCATGGCTTCCTCCTCCTCCAAACCATTCTTCACTCCTCCGTTCACCACCTCCTCCTCTCAACCACCAACAAGATCATCTCCTCTCTCTTTTCTACACAGCACCACCCCCACCCCAATCTCCCTAAACCTCTCTCATTCACGTATTTCTTTCTTGAATTCCGCTTCTTCTGCCTTCCGTTCTTTATCCATCAAGAATGCTACGAAAACAATAGAATCAGCTGAAACATCAAGAGTGTCCAGGGTTGGAGGGCAGGATGCCAATTCTCAAGAAACAAGACCAACAATCTTGGTCTCCGAGAAACTTGGAGAAGCTGGTCTTGAGCTTTTACGTAGCTTTGGTGATGTAGATTGCTCTTACGATCTTTCACAAGAAGATATTTGCAAGAAAATTGCATCATGTGATGCGTTGATTGTTAGAAGTGGTACTAAGGTTACCAGACAGGTTTTTGAGGCTGCTAAAGGGAAGTTGAAGGTTGTAGGAAGGGCTGGTGTTGGCATTGACAATGTAGATCTACAAGCTGCCACAGAATTTGGTTGCTTGGTGGTCAATGCACCAACCGCTAACACAGTTGCTGCTGCTGAACATGGAATTGCCCTGCTTGCTGCCATGGCTAGAAATGTAGCACAGGCAGATGCCTCCATGAAATCTGGTAAACATCTTACTCCGTTCTCTTTTCTTTTCACAAGCCAGTTATATTTCTCTTTCCATTTTTTTGTTGCAAGGAAATAATCTGTTAAAAACTAATTAATTTCTTGAAACTTCTTGATCTAGATGTCAAAAAACTTTACAATTAATTAAAAAAACTACCGAGTATTTATATATTTGGGACCACATATTATTTAAAGAACCTACCAATCTGTCCTTTCTTGGTCATTTTCTTCAGATCTGCTCAAATCTTTGAATAGTATTTGTCATTATATATAAATGTTTATCTGCTACAGAAAGTTTCTAAGCTACACTGTGGCTATTGCACAACATGGCGGGGCCGGTTTTCCTCTTTCTCTCCATGTGGGTTGTGGGATCTATGAATTGTCAGGCATATGCTATTTTTTGCTTTCCCAGGGGAGAAATATTATTGGAGGCTGATGCTCCCACCTAACCTTCGTACACTTACATGCTATGCATTAATTTTTTTCATGGTTCATATCAAATATTAACCAATAATTCAATGAATGGTTATCTTATTTGGGTTTGACAAAGTCATGTCCGTGATTAGATCAGAGAAAAAGTTGAAATTAATTTGTGATTTTGAACAAGTGAAAAGGATCTATACCTACATGTTTGGTTAATGATAATGACAATCCTGATTTACAGAAGGATTAGTTGACTAAAGAAATTGATGGAATTGTGCAGGGCAATGGCAGAGGAGCAAGTATGTTGGTGTGTCTTTAGTTGGGAAGACATTGGCTGTGATGGGATTTGGGAAAGTTGGGTCTGAAGTGGCTAGACGTGCAAAAGGTTTGGGGATGCAAGTTATTGCCCATGACCCGTATGCCCCAGCTGACAGGGCCCGTGCCGTTGGCGTAGAGCTGGTGTCATTTGATCAGGCCATCTCCACTGCTGATTTCATCTCTCTTCATATGCCACTCACTCCTAGCACTAAAAAGGTTTTCAATGATGACACTTTTGCAAAGGTGAAGACGGGAGTTCGAATCATTAATGTAGCTAGAGGTGGAGTTATTGATGAAGATGCTTTGGTGAGGGCCCTTGATAGTGGAAAAGTTGCTCAGGTATTTTCAGTGATCCTTCCTTGTAAATGGTTAATTTTGCTGTTACCTTTTCTGTTCCTTGTTTGATGTTATTAAGCACATCATAAACTCCAACAGGCAGCACTGGATGTTTTCACAGAGGAACCTCCACCAAAAGATAGCAGATTAGTGCAGCATGAGAGAGTCACTGTCACACCTCATCTTGGAGCCAGCACAAAGGAAGCACAGGTATGATAGATAGTACACTGGCAGTACCCAATGACGATTCTGATATATCTTCCAATCTGTAGCGCATTGAAAATTCCATATTTATCAATTATCAGGAGGGTGTAGCTATAGAAATAGCAGAAGCTGTTGTCGGAGCCTTGCAAGGGGAACTTGCTGCTACGGCCGTGAATGCTCCTATGGTTCCTGCTGAAGTTTTGTCAGAATTGGCTCCTTATGTTGTGCTAGCTGAGAAGCTAGGTAGGCTGGCGGTACAGCTGGTGGCTGGAGGTAGTGGAATCAAGTCTGCGAAGGTAGTTTACAGATCAGCTCGAGACCCAGATGACTTGGACACTAGACTTCTCCGAGCCATGATCACAAAAGGCATCATTGAACCAATATCAGACTCGTTTATCAACCTTGTCAACGCAGACTTCACAGCCAAGCAAAAAGGACTTCGCATTAGCGAGGAACGTGTGGTTGTTGACACATCCCCTGAGTTCCCAATTCACACAATCCAGGTACAACTATCCAATGTGGATTCCAAATTTGGAAGTGGTGTTTCAGAAGGCGGAGACATAAGCATCGAGGGTAGAGTGAAATATGGTAAACCACATTTGACTAGGGTAGGATCATTCAGCGTTGATGTCAGCCTGGAAGGCAATCTCATTCTTTGCCGGCAGGTTGATCAGCCTGGTATGATTGGCCAGGTTGGAAACATACTTGGCGAGCAAAATGTAAACGTGAGCTTTATGAGCGTGGGGAGAACTGTTAAGAGGAGAAAGGCTATTATGGCAATTGGGGTGGATGAAGAACCCAACCAGGAAACTCTCAAAAAAATTGGTGAAGTACCAGCTATCGAAGAGTTTGTGTTCCTCAAACTATAGAGAAGTCTACACAAGTGCTCTGTTTGGAATCCAGTGTTACTGTTTTCGAGGATGCCTAAAGCATATTCAGAATAAAATAAAACCGGTTACACGGAAAGGGAAATCAGCTCCGCCTCTCCATGTTTACCCATCTATAGTTGTATGCAAGAGTTTTAGTAGTGTCTGTTCTTTTTCTCCCCTTTACCAGGAGGAAAGAGAATGGAAGAAGTTATTTTTTGATGTTGCTGTTTTCAGGACTTACATATTATTTTGCTTGTACTCTACGAAATCTGCTAATTCTAGACATTTTGCTTGGTGAGTTTCTTCCTTCCTTCTTTCTTTTTTCCTGGTGATTCCACAATATTAAACCTGAGATTGGGTCTGTTCCAAAATGAAGCTTCCATATCCTCTCACTTTTAAGGTCAACTTGTGCCAAACCCGGAACATAGGCCAGCCAAGAACATTCTTCCTTCAAACACTCCCAACGATTGTTCCAGAAATTAAAAAACCTAAATGGTTTAGGCTTGGAAGTCAGCTGCACAAAAACCTAGAGTGTCCCCTCTCTAAATGCCTTTTAATGACGGGGAGGGTTGCTTGCTTATTCGACCAGGTGTAGCAAAAGCCAGTACTAAGGTGATCAATCAAGTCTGCATCGGTAATACAAGTGTCAAAAGCCTCCATCTCTTGCTTATTCGACCAGGAGATCAATCAAGTCTGCATTCGTAATTCTAGGAACGCCCATCTCTGACCTTGAATAGTCAGATTCGTGAATACTTCTAACAACGCTCAAGTCACCAACCAGAAGCCATGGGAGATTACTCATGGAGGGGCACAGAGAATCAATACTTCCAAAAGTTAACTTCTTTCAGCTGAATCATTGGAGACATAAATGACTAAAAGATTGCAAAAATAAGAACCGGCGACATCACAGTGAGTGAACTGACATTGCTCCTGCAATGATATCCCTTTGGCAGTACTTCTCCAAAGAATCCAAACTTTTCCATGAGGAGAAGAAGATTAATCGGAACCCAACAAAATTATCATCAACAATCTTCTGGGAGTTGCATTCTTTGACCCCCTTGTTTCAATCAAACATTCGACATCCACACAGTACTTGTTGTTTTAGAGGGTGATCTAACCCTCTAGTGTTCCATGTAAGAATAATAATCATCGGGGGGCTTAGAATTTCGAGTCATATTTTCTAGTACAACATCAGAGGTGATGGAGTCTGCAACCTTTTTTTCTGCGGCCCCTTGTTCTTCTGTTTAGGGCCTTTAGGCTCAGCAGTAACTCTTTTTCTCTGTTTGCCTTGCTATATATACTCGATAGCCTAGAGTTTGAGGGTGGATCCGGGATTAGACCTGAATCAAGGAACTGGAGAATCAACTTGGTTTACATACTGTCTTCTTTGTAAGAAAATAATAAATATTAATGGATCGATGATAGGGTTTTGACTGAGTTAGTTTCTGGATTCAGGTGTTTTTATAAAATCATGTCAAATTATTTTCAGCCCAAACTACTTTAGATTTTAATGGACACGCCAAGCTTTTCCCGATTTTTTTATTTTAAGTAAATAAATAAATTTTACTGATTTTAAAATTAATAAATTATATAAATTTTGAGTGATTATTATATTAAAAATTATATAACTGAAAGATAGAATTTTTACAGATTATACGAGTATTATCATAGCTATAAAAATAAATAAAAAATAAAATTACAAATATGCACGAATAATTAAGAGAAAGATCTACATTGCATTTAATAAAAAGTAGTTAGCTTAAAATTTATTTATTTACTAATATGTTTACATTATTTTAATGTGTATGTCTATATATATATATATATATATATATATATATATATATATATATATATAACAATAAGCTAAAATGTGTGTCGATTTCAATAATATTTTTTTTTTTACTTTCGGATTATCTTTTTTTATTATTATTATTTTTGTTTCTTGCCTATTTGTTTTTTTTGTTTATGTTATTATATTTTTTTCTAATTATTTTTTTCATAATTTTTCCATGAAGTTTTTTTTTTTGTTATATGATTTTTTTTTCTACTTATATATATTTATTTATTTTATATAATTAGAGTATAGGGTTTTTTTTCCTGGATTTTTTTTTATTATATTTTTTTTCATTTTTTTCCATGAATTTGTTTTTCTGGTTATATTTTTATAAATTTTTTTTTTCTACTTATATATATATATGATCGAGGTGTCCAGACTAGCTTAAATGCACCACGGTTAATCATCGGATTTAATTTTTTAATAACTTATTTTTTGTTTCTTCCTGATTATTTTTTCCCCATGAAATATTGTTTTTTGTTTTTTATGATTGGGGTATCCTGGCTAGCTTAAGCGAGCCACAATTAATCCCCAGATCCAAATTTTTTATTATAACCAAAGTGTTCAGATCAGTTTATGTGTACTGACACTAATTTTGTGACCCTTTTTTATTTTTTTTGCTAAAGTGCTTTTCTTATATTTTTATTTTTTTAACTTATATATTTTTTTATAACCAGGGTTTATGGGCCAACTTATGTACACCACAACTAATTCCTAAACCAAATTTATTTTTAAAACAATATGGATTGCTCTGAGTCAGCTTATGCCTTTTTTTTTTTTACTTATATATATTTTTTTATAATCAGGATCTCCATGCCACCTTAGGCGCATGATAACTAATCCTCATACCATATTTTTTTTTTATAATCGAGGTGTCTAGGCCACCTTGCATGCACCACGACTAATCCCCCGATCAATTTATTATTTTTTCTAAAAATTTTTCCTTATTACCATACCAATTTTTTTTGGTAATTAGGGTCTCCGGGCCAGTTTAAGCACACCATAACTAATTCTTGAACTGAATTTATTTTTTTAAGCAATATGAATTGTAAATGGTGTGGAGAAAGCACTGTACCTCCCCACATATAGTATTGTTGATTGCAATAGTGCTTTCCCGTTACGAAGTTTCCCCCCTTGATTTTTACTTCTTCTTTTTTTACCTTTTTTTTTCCCCCTTATTATGTTTATTTTTTTTATCTTATTATGTTTTTTTCCCCAAAATATTTTTTTGCCCATTATATTTTTTTTTATTTTTTTTATTTTTCTACTTATATATTTTTTTATTTTTGTTTTTTTAACCAAGATGTCTTAAGCGCACTACGATTAATTCACATATTCAATTTTTTTGATAACCAAGGTGTTCAGACTAACTTATGTGTATCATGACAATCCTTAGACCATTTTTTTTTTAAAGTGTTTTCCCGCTGATATTTTTTTTTCTTGTATTTTTATTTTGTTTACTTATATATTTTTTTTATTATCGAAATCTCCATACTATCTTAAGCACACCATGACTAATTCCTAAGCCGATTTTTTTTAAAATAATATGAATTGCTACAGTGTTTTCACGCTTATATTTTTTTTCCTTTCACTTATACATTTTTTTTTTATAACCATGGTCTCTCAACCAACTTAAGCTTATATATCCCTATAAGACAAAATCTAAAAGTTGTTTATAAGAGTGTATTGATAATTTACTAATTTTTAATTATATTTTCTGTAGCAGTGTTGTGGGCGCGTTTTCGAGCACAACATTAATTTCAGAGCTCGTGCACATTTTGGATAGCATGTGCGTCATTATAGAACTTCTAAAAATATATAATAGTTTTTTATATATTCATTTTATTATGTAAAATGTATTTAAAATAATGTCATAGTATCAAAGGTATTTTCAATTTTTTTTATTTTTGTGCACAGTACAGTAATTATAATACCCTTAAATAACACAAAAACCAAGAATTGTTAGTGGGAGTGTTCCGATAATTTTACTTTTTTATTGCACAGTAAAATAACTTTTGTAGTATCAAATAAGACAAAACGAAAGAATCACCTGCGGTAGTGTTTCAAACATTTTACGTTTAATTATACATGTATAAAAAAGAATCTCACTCTTATTTTACACCACTAAAGTTAAATTTACTATATTTTTTAATGCGAATTGCATTTAATACAAATAAAAATAACACTAAAATTTAAAAATCTAAACAAAAAATAAAGATGTATAAATACAAATAAAAAAATTTAAACTATCTTAGAAGGATCGAAAAAAATAAAGGGATAAAAAATAAATTAAAAAATTAAAATTAAAATATAAAATATAAAATTAGATGTCAAATCTAGATTAAAAAAAAATTAATAGTGGGTTTACGGCTCATATTAAACAAATAACGTTAACGTGCTCTTTTATACGAGTCTGCTAAATACATTCACTTTCTCCCTCAACTCTCTCTCTCCCTTTCGCGCTCTCTCTCCCCTCTCCCTCCCTCGCTCTCCGTGGCTGGTGGCTCTAGTGTCGATCACCGCCGCCACAAACACACATGGCGGGAACAGGTATACACCCGTATCACCAGCAATGGCCGCCAGCACAAGCTCCACCACCCCCCACCGCCCCAGGCGCTCCTCCTTCCATCCACCACGCTCCACCTCACGTCCTCTTCGACAACTCCAATCGCGGCCCTCCCACTCACGAAGAGGTAATACAAATCAAACCACCGATCAACTGATTCCAATTTCGACCTTTCAATTAGTAAATCTTGTGCCGTAGAAAATAAAAGTGGGGGAAAACAAACCTGAATTGACCTTACGATGTCGTTTTGCTAGGTTCGAACAATATTCATAACCGGATTCCCTGACGATGTGAAGGAGAGAGAATTGCAGAATTTGTTAAGATGGTTGCCTGGTTATGAGGCTTCGCAAGTTAATTATAAAGGAGATAAAGCTATGGGTTTCGCTCTCTTCTCTTCTTCCCAGCACGCCATTGCTGCTAAAGATTCTCTCCAGGTTAAAGCTCTATGGGCTTCGAAACATTTCGTATTTCTTTGTTGTTTCTGTTGCTAATGGTTTTGCGGGTTCGTAGGATATGGTTTTTGATGTGGAGACGAAGTCAGTGTTGCATACTGAGATGGCTAAGAAGAATCTCTTCGTTAAAAGAGGTGAGATTCTGATAGGTCTTGAGGTGATATCTTGTTCTGTTTGTGTTGGACACATTATGAAACTTTTGGTTTGAATGCGTTTTCGATTGTGTTGTTTTGTTATGTAATGTTGATATTTTGTTAATCTACAGGAATAGTTGCAGATTCTGATGCTTATGATCAAAGCAAACGCTTGCGAACCGGTGGTGATTATTCTCACGCTGCTTATACCACTCCATCTCCGTTTCACCCTCCTCCTCCTCCTGTTTGGGGACCACACGGGTAAGAATCTCTCATCTCAGTGAGCTTTTGTAGTTTGTATTAGAGCGATTAAACTTTATATGGAAGCTAGTGTTGCTGTGCATCATAAATTGTGTAGGTTCAGTTAGCATTATGCTTTTTCTTTTTAAATGGTATTTTTTCTTGTTAATATTGCCTGCTTGCTTTAGGTACATGGCTCCAGTTCCGCCTCCATATGATCCGTATGGAGGCTACCCTGTTCCTCAAGTACCAATGCCTCCTGCACCTATCCCAGCTCCTAGCAGCTATGTGCCAATACAGGTCAGGTTCACACATATTTACACAAAATATTTGATTTCATTGTTCTTAATTCCAAATAAGCACCATTCCTTGAAGCACTTCACTTTATCTAATCCAACAACTTTTTTCTCATCAATCCCTTGTGTCACTAAAGGTGTAATGCACACACCCATTTCATTTCTAAATCACCTGAAACTCTTGGATTTAGGGCACTTCACAGCAGAAATCTCAAGTTCACACTAAAGAATGAACAGGAAAAATGAAATTGAATCTCATAATATATGGATGCTTGTTTACTAAGTAGTTTCGTCTAATTTTTTCCCTTGACAATAAATGTAGAATACAAAAGATAACCCTCCTTGCAATACCCTATTTATTGGCAATCTTGGTCAGAACATCAATGAGGATGAACTGAGGGGTCTGTTCAGCGTGTAAGAATGTCTTCTCCTGGCCAGTTTCAGAGTTTTTTTTTCTAGTCTGTAGCTTATAAAGACTTTCACGGCTCACTTTTATACCTCTGTGCATGCAGGCAACCTGGTTTTAAGCAAATGAAGGTCCTGAGACAAGAAAGGCATACTGTTTGTTTTATTGAGTTTGAAGTAAGTCATCTGCTATTCATCAATGCAGATGCTTTTACTTTGAATTCTAATCATTTACTATATTTTGCGATGGGAATGATTCAGGTATTTTGGCAAATGCTTAAAGTTTGTTCCTAATCTTTGCAGGATTTGAACAGCGCAACCACTGTGCACCATAGTTTACAGGGTGCTGTTATTCCGAGTTCTGGATCTATTGGCATGCGAATACAATATCCTTTTAGATTTCATTTTTTTTTGCAATGATATTTTATCCATGCCTGCTCTAGTATTCTATATATAAAATGTCAAATTAAAACTTACAGTTGTGACTTACATCAGGACACAAAATGTGGATATCAAGTGCTCCAAAAATTTGATTTAGCATGTCATATATGTTGATGCTCAAAAGTTTTGTACGTGCTCTCATTCTGTAACTTTGCTTTTTATACTAAACCACATATAATTATTCCTTAAATTGAAACCACCCCATGTTCATTCTGATATGGCTATGCAATCTATCAAAGGGGATTTATTAATCATTGGCAGGGGGGGGGGGGGGGGGGGGTTGCATCTGATCATGCATCTTGCTTGTAAGTTTGTTACTTTTATGATTCATTGTTGCGCCTGTTTTCCTTCACTTCAACGCACATATTCAAAGAACCCATTTGGGAGAAGGAAGGATGGGATCCACCATGTTGCTTCTCATAGTGCCAATGGAGCTTCACCGCCAATTACCTATCAGTAGCTTGAAGGGGATGTATTCTGATCTTTTTGCTCTGAGAAATACATGATAGGATGCATCTTGCAGCTGTTGCATGCACCCATTTCATCACCAATCTCAGCATTAGCATCCCTTCTCATGTGAATGAATGCACCTGCAGCTATCATGAACACACCATTTGCTCATGTTATGCTATTTTGTCCAGGACATGCATTTATCAGCAGCATTCGTTGTTGTGTGGATAACTTAATAGGAGTTCAGATATGTTCACCATTTGTAGCAAGTGTTGCATGGTTGCTGTTTTCTGAATTTGCATGTTTTTTTCCTTATTCTATTCATATCTACATTTATATTAGGTATGCTTATCTCTTTAGCCATCTTATTCACGAGTTCCCAACACTAGGTTCAGTTACATCACATTTTTTGACATGACATCCAGAGGAAGACCTGGGTACATTTCATGGAACCAGTTTGACAGGACCATTCACACCATGAATCATGTATTATTTCTCATGGCATCCAAAGGAAATTAAGAGTTACGTTTTCTTACACCAGTTTAACAAGCAAACAACCATGCATTCTTAGCCATTTTCACTACCCGAGTTTAACAAGGCAATGCATTACCACTAACATTTTGACTACCACCTCTGTACTGTGTCCGTAAGGTGAATCTTACTCCCATCAGTTTGAGCAAGACATTGTCATGATGATTTAGCATCTAGGTTATCCAAAGCATAACGATGTGAAGAATGTGGGGTGGGGGTATCTGCCCTTGTGATTTATATGCAGGATTGCACAAACTACAAAATGACAAGCTTCCTTTTGTTTGAGGATGTCGAGTGCCTGCAGCTGCTATTAATACAAGGTAATTTTACTTGTTTCGGAAAGCATGGTGATTAAAACATCCTCATCTGGATGATAAATTGACAGTTTTGAAGAGGTTCTTTTGGGTTATTTCACTTGGAGTGAACCCGAGGGAAGTAGGGGAGGAGTTTAAGAACACGATGAAGAGTAACCTCTGGCATCCCATAATTATGCCGGTGCCTGCTTTTGGGTCTTCGTTGGTGTTTTTTTCTCTTACTTCTTTTTGGTGATTAGACAGATTGGTAGAGGAAATGTTGGTCTGAGAACGAACAGGGATATACCAAAATACACTAGTTATTTTTATGGGTGCTCTACTACTTGGGAGTTTTAATGGCTGCCCTGGTTTCTCAACATTCGTTCTCATTGTGCTTTGATCTTTCCATGCTACTTCCATACGTTTGTCTGATGTGTGAAATTCAGACATGAAGCATGTGTGATTTGTGCGTTAGCATTTGTCTTTGAAGTTAGGTTCAGCAATTAATAGGGGCACTAAATTGCCCTCTAGTTTATGGGAAATTGCAGCCAGTGGTGTTTGAATACTACCAACCATTGCTATCAACCTAGTCAAATTGTTGCTTGAATCGAATGGATGAGGAGTGTTCATCAATTCAATGCAATCTAACTAGTGGCAAGAATCTATAAGAAAAATTCACGATTGATAATAGTTAAGATTCTTACAAATATGATAACAATATTTTTTTTTTTTAAAAAAACTTGTCATCTCAAATGTACTTATAGTTATGCTCATATTTAAATGAACTATAAGTCAAGCTTAGAACTTGAATTGCAAGTTTTTGTAACTCTCGACATTTATCCCCGTAAGAAGCCCACCATTTATTTGGAGTGTTTTTATCCCTTGCTATTATGGCAATCTTAATATTAAATAATCCCTTTGTGTTTGTGAATATATCAAGTTGTAAATCATTTTTAGTCATCTTTTGTCTATAAAGCATCATTTGATGTAAACAGTCATATATTCTATAATCAATGTTGGTGTACTGTCTATAATCAGTAGTGTAATGATAATGAGGATTCAAAAAATAAGCAATTGCATGCAAAAGTCTGTGAAGTTCAACAAGGTCAACCTCTACATCATGACACTGGGGGAAGAGGTGGAAATCAAAGAATAAAGTTAATAATGTTTGGACACTAACCTTGAGAGGCGACAACGGAGACGACAATAAAGACGCAGACGACGACAACGATGAAGATAAAAGGGGTGAACTGACAAATTGATAAACTTTCGATTTGGTGAAGAGAAGGATGAGAAGTTGAGAACAGTCGAGGAGAAGATCACCTCTCACGATGAACTGAAGAACTGCTGATTTGGGGATGAGAAGAGAAGGCTATAGTCAAGGTTTAGGGGAAATGAAATCGTAAAATAGATTTGGGAAAAATTTAAGTAATTAAGTTCGAACCAATGTAAGTGAGCCTGAAACATAAGGATCAGTTTGATTTTATAATTCTAACTGATTTTAACTGCAACTGATTTTTTTTTTTGATTTAATAAGATTTGTTGAGTTGACTACATTAATTCACAACTTCAACAACCATGATGAAAACGACTGAGCACTTGAAAGAACAAATATTGTTGACCTTAATCCGTTGGTTAAAGCAGTGCAAGTCAGTCACACCAAACATTTTTGACAATTTATTCTAGCAGGTAACAAAAGAGTTCGTAAGCGTAGGGAAGGTGGCACTTTTTGGTCTTCGTATATGTGCTCTATTTTCTTGTAGTCAAAAACCACTACCAAATCAAATGTTTGAGACAGCAGCTTTGTTCTATTTTTGTCACTGCCATTGTTAACAAATCAAATTATATCAGTGTAAATCAAGTGTGGGCTCATACTAACTCTTCACCAGAGGAAAATAATTAATAAAAAATAATAAAAGAGGGGCGTATATAGATAAATCCATGTATAAAAGATTTTATATAGTACCAAAGGTTAACTCATTAAGACCAAGAGCGTGTATTTTTATAAGTTTAAAAATAATATATTAAAATGACATTCTTTTAAATATTAAAATAATAATATATTCAATTGATTTAAACCAATTTATGTCAACATGTTAAATATGTGATCTTAGTTATGAAATAATAATAATAATTTTATAAAAAATAAATCAAATATAGGGTATAACTTTTAATCCATGATTAAATTATAAAAGAGAGCTCAATTCACTTGTTAAATTCACAAATTGGATTATAAGATCAAAATAACTAATGAAAAATAAATTAGGAATTCTAATTTCCAATTAGTCCTATATTAAAAGGTGAGATTAAAATAACAATTAATTTGTCAAATATATGACCAAATCATCATATCAAAATAACCTCATAAAAAATAATTAAAAAATATATAATTTAATATATATATATATATATATATATATATATATATATATATATATATATATATATATATATATATATATATATATGTTTGAATTTCAACCAAGCCGAAATGAGAGGTAAGTTCTTGAGATTGGTCAATAAGAGTTAACATATAAACTAATTTAAGGGCATTAAAAAAATAATATCGGTTAAATTTTGAGCAAATAATTTATTTTAAGAGATGGGGTTGTTGAATTTGCAAGGAGTTCACAGACTTAAATTATTATTCAAGAATTTGAAGCTAAAAAAGACTTTATTATAAAGAAAGTTGACTGACCCTTCGATCGTGACGCGACACGCATGCATCGTTATGCTCAGCCTTCTTGGTTATGAGCACAAATATTTAAAAACTCCCAAACAAGCAATTAAAGTTAAACCCCCCCTGGTTTAATGAATGAACAAAGACAGTCAATTCCAGTTCACATTGACCCTGTTTAAACCAGACCAACGTGGCTGTAGCTTGAAGTCGCGTTGAGTTTGTTAGGATTCACACTCTTGATTCAGACCGACAGTGCTAACAACTCTCTATTAAAGCTAGAGGAATCCAGCAGGACAGCATTCAATATCTGCATCTTTGTCTTCCTCAAAAATTCCTTTCGTATCTACAATCAAAGCCTCCCCAAGTGGTTACTTCTCTTGCTTACTCTAGCTAGGTAAGAGTTCTTTCTGACATTTTTTGCAAACCCCAGTTTCCTTTTTTTTGTAGTTTTTTCAGGTGGTTAAGAATACTATGAATCTCTTTTTGCGTCATTTCTTCCTGCTGCTGTGGTGTTGCTTTGTGTCTGTATATGCTAATAGCGTGTCTGGTTTGAACCATGATGGGTTGGCTCTGATGTCACTCTTGAAGAAATGGGACTCCGTGCCTACATCCATTGCTTCAAGTTGGAATTCTTCCGACTCGACTTCTTGTTCTTGGCTGGGTGTACGATGTGATCTTAGAAGTCATAGTGTGGTTTCTTTGAACCTTTCTGGTTATGGAATTTCTGGTCCATTGGGACCTGAAATTGGGCGGTTAAAGCAGTTAAAGACTGTTGATCTTAACACCAATTATTTCTCTGGTGATATACCCTCACAGTTGGGAAATTGTAGTCTCCTTGAGTACTTGGATTTGTCTGCAAATAGCTTTACTGGTGAAATACCTGATAGCTTCAAGTGGTTGCAAAATTTACAGACACTGAGTCTTTTCTCTAATTCACTGTCTGGTGAAATACCTGACTCATTGTTCCAAAACTTGACTTTACAAGTCTTGTATTTGGACACCAATAAATTCAACGGTTCCATTCCTAGGAGTGTCGGTAACTTGACCGAGCTTTTAGAACTGTCCTTATATAGTAATCAGTTATCCGGGACAATTCCTGAGTCTATTGGAAATTGTAGGAAATTGCAATATCTCTTTCTGAGTTCTAACAAGTTGAGTGGTTCTTTGCCTGAAAGTCTAACCAATCTTGAAAGCCTTGTTGGATTATTTGTTGGTCACAATAGTCTTGAGGGTGGAATTCCTTTAGGTTTCGGCAAATTCAAGAATCTGAAAACCTTAGATTTGTCATTCAACAGCTACAGTGGGGGTCTTCCACCAGATTTAGGCAACTGTAGTAGCTTAGAAACCTTGGCCATTATCCACAGCAACTTAAGAGGTGCCATCCCATCTTCCTTTGGCCAACTAAAAGAGCTTTCTAAGCTTGACCTTCTGAGAATCGACTGTCTGGGACGATTCCTCCTGAACTTGGGAATTGTGAGTCCTTGATGTCCTTATATTTATACACAAATGAACTTGAGGGGAAGATTCCAAGTGAGTTGGGTGGGCTAAACAAATTGGAGGACCTCAAATTGTTCAACAACCACTTGAGTGGTGAAATTCCAATTAGCATCTGGAAGATTGCGAGCCTTAAGTTCCTCCTTGTGTATAACAACAGCCTTTCTGGCGAATTGCCTCTTGAGATCACTTATCTCAAGAATCTAAAGAACATGTCACTATACAACAACCAGTTCTTCGGTGTCATACCCCAAAGTTTAGGAATCAACAGCAGCTTGTTGCAGCTGGACTTCATGGATAATAAGTTCACAGGTGAAGTTCCCCCAAACCTTTGCCATGGAAAGCAGTTGAGAGTTCTTAATATAGGCCGGAACCAACTTCAAGGCAGCATTCCTTCTGATGTGGGAGGCTGCTTAACACTCTGGAGACTGATCCTCAGGGAGAACAACCTCTCAGGTGCCCTTCCAGAATTTGCGGAAAACCCGATCCTTGATCACATGGACATCAGCAAAAATAATATCACAGGCCCAATCCCACCCAGCATTGGGAACTGTTCTGGTCTCACTTTCGTTGATCTTTCCATGAATAAGCTCACAGGGTTTATACCCCCAGAGCTAGGCAATCTTATAAACCTTGAGGAAGTGAACCTTTCATCAAACCAACTGGAAGGTCCTTTGCCATCTCAGCTGTCAAAGTGTCACAACTTAGGCAAGTTTGATGTGGGGTTTAATTCATTGAACAGCTCAATTCCTCCGAGTTTAAGGAACTGGACCAGCTTGTCCACTTTGATTTTAAACGAGAATCATTTCATTGGGGGCATTCCACCCTTCCTCTCAGAACTTGGAAAGCTCACAGAGCTACAGCTTGGTGGAAATTTTCTGGGAGGTGAGATTCCACCGTGGATTGGGTCATTACAGAGTCTGCAATATGGATTGAATCTCAGCAGTAATGGATTCGTTGGAGAGCTTCCTTCAGGGATGGGGAACTTGATCAAGCTTGAACAGCTTCAGATATCAAACAATAATCTGACAGGAACTCTAGCAGCTCTCGATAAAATCCATTCATTTGTCCAGGTCAATATTTCATACAATCACTTCAGAGGTCCAATACCAGAAACACTAATGAACTTGCTGAACTCATCTTCGTCATCCTTCTGGGGCAATCCTGATCTATGTGTCAGTTGTCTTCCACCAGGTGGCTTAACATGCACCAAAAACAGAGGTATCAAGCCATGTGACAGTCAATCAAGCAAGCGAGACAGCCTTTCTAGAGTGGCTGTCGCACTGATAGCTATTGCTTCTGTGGTTGCTGTTTTTGTGCTTGCTGGACTGGTTTGCATGTTAATCTTGTGCAGAAGATGGAGGCAGGATCTTGGGATCGAACATGATGCTGGAATTGCTGCTCAAGAAGGCCCTTCTTCACTGCTCCACAAAGTGATGCAAGCTACGGAGAATCTAAATGACAGACATATCGTTGGGAGGGGAGCCCACGGAACCGTTTATAAGGCTTCATTGGGCGGAGACAAAATCTTTGCTGCTAAGAAGATAGTATTTACAGGCCACAAAGGAGGAAACAAAAGCATGGTTACAGAAATTCAAACCATCGGGAATATCAGGCACCGGAATCTGCTCAAATTGGAAGACTTTTGGTTACGGAAGGATTATGGTCTGATCCTGTATGTCTACATGCAAAATGGGAGCCTTCATGATGTCTTACATGGGACCATACCACCGCAAACCCTGGAGTGGAGCGTACGCTATAAAATAGCTGTTGGAGCTGCCCATGGATTGGAATATCTCCACTATGATTGCGATCCTCCTATTGTGCATCGAGACATCAAACCAGGAAACATTCTTTTAGACTCTGATATGGAGCCTCATATCTCTGATTTCGGTATAGCTAAGCTACTTGATCAGCAGTCTTCTGCTTCATCAGAGTCTCCCCTGGTTGCAGGCACATTCGGATATATGGCACCAGGTAACCTTTTCACTTACTGTTTTAAGCAGAAGTTATTCAGTTATCATATATGTTCATTATCTATGAAGTAAAAGAATCCTCATTTGTTTTGGCAGAAAACGCCTTTTTGGCGATAAAGAGCAAGAGCAAGGAATCGGATGTTTATAGCTATGGGGTTGTTTTGCTTGAGCTGATAACTAGAAAGAAGGCGTTGGATCCAAATATTGTAGAGTGGGTTACATCTGTTTGGAGTAGCACAGAAGACATCAACAAGATTGCTGATTCAGGCCTCAGGGAGGAGTTTTTGGATTCAAATATCATGAATCAAGCCATTGACGTGCTTTTGGTGGCCCTGAGATGCACTGAAAAGGAGCCTGACAGAAGACCCACAATGAGAGATGTTGTCATGCAATTAGTAAAAAGAAATGCCAGCATTAGAGGCAAACGCAGCTGAGGTTTTGTAGGGTTTTTTCTTTTAGAACATCAACCCAAGCTATCTAGTCCTCCTTAGAATCAAGCTGTTTAGCATTTCCATCTCCCGTGAAATGAAGCGAATGATATTTATATATAACATGCTGACAGACAGACCATTTCACACTTTTTTGACCGGGTTGCCGTCGATCTGCTCGGACACCCAACTTGTATCCGATTTTTTGTTTTAACACCATTCTACCCCTACACCCCCCGAACATATTCAACGAAGCAGAAAATTTTTCGAGAGAGAAAAAAATGCCAAGAAGACTCCTTTCCAAGTTGGCTCCCCGCCGCAGTCTCCGCTGAAACCGATGATCAACAGCACGGCATTAACAACCAGAGCCACAACCACCTTCGTGTTCTCCTTTATCAGGCCGCAACTTGATCGCTTATAGCTTCACCAGATCTCTCACCCTCTCCACCCCGCTTCGCTCTCTGTTTTCTCTGTCTTCTAACCCTTCTTTAAAGCTACTGTTTTTATATGCTCTGGGTCCAAATTGCCCAGTTTTACGATCTCATGAGGCAAGAAGTCGGCTTCCTTCGTTTGGTTATGTGAGAAAACTTGTTGAATGTATTGTGGAATCCAAGAAATTTGATAAGGTTCTTGATATGCTGTGGAGTTGTTCGAGACTGAAGAGGAAAGTCGGTCTTACTAGTTTCATATGAAATGTTCATAGATTATGTTTAAAATTATGTATGGTTGGAAATTGATGTTATTTTTAAAAGTATTTTTTATTTATAATAAATTAAAATAAGGTATTTTTTAAAAAGTTATTTTTGATATTAGTATATAAAAATATTTAAAATATTTAATTTTTTTAATTTAAATTTAAAAAATTTAAAAGTTTTCAAAAATATTTAATATTAGATTAATGAATATAATATTTAATTTATGAATTTAGAGGAAAAATATAATCCATAGAATAAAATGTTTTGGTAATCAATTGTTATAATTATAAGATTTTTATTGTAAAGAAAAATATTGTTTTTAAAATATTTATGATCGATGCCTTCTTAAAATACTGGATATTCACTATAGTCATAAAAACTGATACATGTTATGCTTTTTTATTCATGAAAAGAAATATTTGTTCTCATAAGTCGAGGTATAAAAGATATCTAGAATTAATACATGGGTGCTTATAAATGCTGAATTGACATGCATGAAAATTTTATATAGAAAGATCACCCATGTTTATGAAAAGACTCATATCGTGTAAATTATCTTTAGATTTGATATAAAAATTATTTTATATAGAGAATATTATGCTTTGATAATTTTACATGTTATCTTTAATGAGGTGATGAAATGACATACATTGGACATAACATGAACTACATAAAATTACTTGAAAGATTAAGAGATAATTTATCGCGTTACATGAATTAGAAAAAATATTCTATTTGTTCTTAAATAACATTAATCAAGATTAAATTAGATTTGAAAAATATTTTAAATTTTAATAAATAATCGATGAATATTATATGGAAAGTAAATATAATTTAATATACTTCCTGTTTTATATTATTGATGAAAGTATATTAATTATACTCAGAAATTAACCACCAGTAATATTTTGCGTATATGACATTGAGAAAACTCATCAGGTCGTAATGTGTTTGCTTACAATGTTTTGATTGGTGGGTTGTGCAAGGAGAAGAAAACTAGGGTTGCAGAGAAGAAGCTGCGTGAGGAATTTGCAGCTTATTGGTTGCGCACTAGGAAAGTGTAACAGGGCCACACATGAAGCAAGAATGTCACCCTGACCATCCTCATTCGTGAAGCCTTTCTTTCTTGCTCCAGCTTTCTCTTCTCTCTCCTCACCGCTTTTTTTTCTTTGGGAGTAACTTGGCCCCTTTCTTTCTCATTTAATGGCTACCTTTTCATCTGTTCTGGTCTTTCTTGTGATGGGTTCCCACATTTCTATACAGCTACTAATGCTTTTTCAGTATTTGGGGTGGTCCTGTGTTTGCATCAGCCGAGTCGTGATTTGTCATCAGGTATGGTGTTTGCCATGCTGAAACGGCCATTTTTCAGCTACAGGCATCAGCTTTGCTAATTTGGTTTTCGATTTCTCATCTGTTTCTTTGCTGGGCAACTGATGAGAGTTTCAAGTCCTCTTGCGGTCGAGTTTCTATGACACTGCATTTGTATCATTCCTTCATTTGCCTCCGTTATTCAATGGCTGCTGTTTTTTCTGGGTCTGCACCCTGTTTCTGATTTGTGAGATGTGCTCAGTGAATTTCCTTTCCTTGTTTCTTTTTTCCTCTGCTTTTTGTTACATGCGATGTGCAGGCTTCCTGCCCATTGTTTGGCTACTTTTCCAGCGCTTCACTGATTTCACATGCTTATTGCTCTGATCAATTGGTTCTAACGATTGGTTTATATTTTTCTTATCTATCCATTAAGGCCAAGTGTATGCGGGACTCTGGGAAAACAGGAATCACTTGTGCGGACGATTATGTTTCCAGCTTTGATGGTTTTGGGTTTAGGATGGCGAGGTATGCTGAGCTCTCATTTGTTCAATTTTAATGATCATGATTACCAGCGCAATGTTTTATTTTATCTTTAGGGTTGGCTTTTAAAAAATCAACTCAATATAAAGCAGATATACCATTCGACCTCAGCCACCCATCTGCCAGCTACACTAGCACGACTATACAAAATAATGAAGCAATGAAACGGCGAAATGCATCTGCTCTTTTTTCTATATTTTGTTAACACGCTAATTTCACGTCTGAATCTTGGTAGGGTAGTGCATGTAACCATGGATGTGAGGGATGTTGCAAGCTTTTCGGCAGCTCTGGAAGCGGGTGGAGTCTTATGAGATCTCAGGCTTCTACGCAATGCCGAATCTTCTAACATCGTTGCTGCTAACTGCGTGTTTTGTTATTGACGAAGAAAACAATCTGCATTGGAAAGTAGCTCAGGAAGATTGGCGTACAATACCTTGCTAGAGGTTTGACATTGACAGTTTCCTCGATCATCAGTCCAGGTATATATTTCACGCGATCACTTTGCAGGTCCAGTGCCTGAATAAATACTGATGAACTCGTTCAACTCTTCCCGGTCATCATTCTGGGACCAAGTTGAATACCTCGTCTCTTCAAGGAAATAAACAATGTATCATCAACTTGTTTCGTTACTAACTGAAATCATTAATTGCTTCCAGGCAGAAAGAGTGCTGGAAACCTCCATGTTCACTTGGAGAAGAATGTACGAAACAAATCTGAGGGCATTGATCCCAACAAACACTTACATAGTTAGAGGTTACACCCCAGTTTTCAAAAGAATAAATACTGCGCTATGGGATGGACTTTGTTCACACACTTTCGAATTTCATTTCAGCATAAGCAGTGGATATATTATTTCCGACAATCTGATGATGATGATGCCTCTGAGGCTCAAACTTGCAATTACTATGCTTCTCACAACTGATTTTTTGTCATCATCAAAGAATTTGTTTCTAATTTCAAAAAAAAAAAAAGAAGACTAGTTTACCTGTCTGGATCCATCCCTGTTGCAGAGAATGCTGCCAAAGCTTTTGCAATGATTTCATTGACAACTCGATGCAAATTCCGTGACAAGTAGCGTCCTTGGGAAGCAAAGCACATAACAAACTTCATGTCCAAATAGAGCTGCATATTGACAAAGTAAATAAGCATGTGAGTGACCCAATTCACAAACATGTATCTATAAATGAAATGATGTCCGATTTAGATACCTGTCGTATACCAAGAGGACCTAAAGGCCTTGGACCTTCCTCAATATCATCCCAAAAACTTTGATCTTCTGAAAGCCATAAAATGACTGTTTCTGTAAGTCTCATCAATAGTAATGTAGCAAATCTTTCCCTTCCTGCAAACATCTCTGCTGCTATACTAGCCATGCGGTTCAGTTTTACAAAAAGTTCCTGAATTTTAGCATATAACAATTCAATGTAAGAACTTGGACTGAAAGTTCCAAAACACAAAAAGGATATTAGATACAAGAACAGATTTTGTGAATGGCAAGCATGTTTAATGTGATATGTTGAAATTGATATCTAAAATAGTTAATTCCCCTCAGACTAAACAGGCATTTACTGCTCACAAGTCTTTCCTAACCATCAAAGATTAAGTTACATCATTCCCATGTGCCAAATCCAGTCTCACTGATGACTCAGCCGGCTTACAGTTCCTTTTAATCTGGTTACAGCTTACACAAACCTGATTCCAACCTCTTGTTAAGCACCCAAATTTCTTCAAAAAATTCAAACTTATATAATTAAACCACATCAAATAGGAGGAGAATAACTAAAAACCTTATTTGGGTAGATGAAAACCAGCAACAATCAATTTAAGTGATTGCCAATCATGGATGTCAAAATCGCGATTTTGACAGGACACAGAAGATACTTCTGAAACTCAGATTATAAGATCGAATTGTAAAATCGTATCTGAATTTTTCCGTACAAAAATCGTAAAATCACAGCTAAAATCGTGTAGGTAGAAAAATCATAAAATCATAAGTAAAATATTTCCGAATATAATACAACATAATTATGGCCATAAAACTTCGTTAGTTAAGGTTCATACATGATTCAAAATAACTTAAAAATACATTACAAAACAATTATGTCCATAGAATTTTATTAGGTAAAAACTAATAAATTTAAAATAAATATTTTGTTGATGTGCTATATAAATTAAAATCAGTCTCATAACCGTTATTTTCCTCATTATTTTTAATACATTCATCAAAAACATTACTAATGAAAAGACTATCAGTACTAATACTAGTATCAACACCGATATTGCTAGTATTAGCTCCAACTCCAACAAATTATTTCGATATCATGACATGAAAATGATTTTAAAACATCAAAAAAATTTAATTTAAAATAAAAAATAAAAAACTTTTTTTTTTTCAAAAATTTTAAGTATAAATTTTAAAGTTTATATTACTTTATATGAAAGGAAAGCTTGTTTGAGCAGATAGAGGAGTGAAGCTATCATCTAAATGATAGACTTGTTATTCTGAAATCAGCTGCGATGTCTGGCAGTATAAGAATAAAAACATAAATTCATAGTAATCAAAGAAATTAAAAAATAAGGATTCTTCATCATCTTTTTCCAGCCCTATACAGTACAAACATAAAAAATAGTGAGATGGCTCTATTAAATGAAAGCCATCCATTAATTTAAGAAACAATACCTGGAATATTGGGGATGGAAACCAATCAGCCTCATCTGCACTTCCAACCATGTTTATATACATTTCTGCAGTAAGATAGTTATCACCATCTTCTGTAAAAATGAGATCCAGTGCATGTTGTCGACAGAAAGCATCCTTTAATCTATCAACTGAACCCGCAAGCCACTTTCTCTATTCTCGTTGCTCAGGATGACGGTTCTGCCTATCTAAAGGTCTTCTGCGGGAATCATCCTTGTAATTAGCCTGATCCGGAGGTGCAAGTTTCATGGCTGCACGTGGGAGTAGATCATCTGCTAATAATGAAGCATCAGCCATTAATGCAATTCGCTGAGCTTCAGTCTCAGCCATTCGCACAATTTTATTTCCAGCACCTTCAAAGTTTGCTTCCTCTTCCATCGAATTTGGTAAAGCTTATATGAGCATGTTCACATACGAGTTAAATACTTGGAACAAACCTTCCAGTGTTTGCCCTCCCATCTGCATGCTTAAGAGTGGTCCTACATCCTCAAAGAAGTCCTAACTGTGCAAATTGTACAATAACACATGGTAATTCCATAAGTTTGTCTGATGTGTGAAATTCATCCATGCAGCATGTGTGATTTGTGCGTTAGCATTTGTGTTTGAAGTTTGGTTCATGTAATAACTCGTAATTCGATTAATTCTTGTATATTCATTGTTTTCTTCTTCTTACAATTGAAAATCAATTTATAGACAAATTCCTATACTAAATTAGCTAAAATAATGGTTGCTTTTACAGTTGCTTTACACAATACCTATAACAGGTAATTAACGGCCATATTTAACACTACCCCTCAAGTTGAAGTGTAAATATTTATCATGTCTAACTTGTTAATTGGTCATAGAACACTCTCCCAGAGACTATCTTTGTGATAATATCGGCTAGCTGATCTTCAAACCGAACAAACAGAAATTGTATGATTTTTCGATCAAGATTTTCCTTAATAAAGTGTCGATTGACTTCAACATGTTTGGTACGATCATGTTGAACACGATTATGAGCAATTTTGATAGTTGCCTTATTATCACAGTGTAGACCCATATATGTCCCATACTTAATTCTCAGGTTTTATAATACTTGTTTTATCTATAGTAATTCACACACACCATGATGAGTCATACCCCGGTATTTTGCTTCTGCACTTGACCTTGCGACCACTTTTTGCTTCTTATTTCTCCAAGTGACAAGGTTGCCTTTTACGAATGTAAAATATCCTGATGTTAATCTTCTATCAGTCTGATTTTCTGCCTAATTTGAGTTTGTATACTCTTTAATATATTGGACTTCCTTCTTAGAAAATAAAAATCCTCTTCCTAGTGTATTTTTCAGATACCTTAAGATTCGATACACAACTTACATATGTTTTTCTCCTGGAGAATACATGAAATGACTTACCACACTTACTGTATAGGCGATATATGGTCGAGTATGTGATAAGTATATTAGTTTTCCAACTAGCCGTTGATAAACATCCTTTGTCCATTGGCGTCTGATATTCTATTTGTCCCAGTTTGTGATTCATTTCTATAGGTGTATCTACCGGTTTGCACGCAAGCATTCCGGTTTCTGTCAATAAATCTATCATGTATTTTTGTTGTGAAAGACATATCATTGTTTTGACCTCAAGACCTCAATTCTTAAAAAGTACTTTAGTTGTCTAAGATCTTTCATTTTGAATTTCGATGTCAGAAACTATTGTAGTGCCTTTCTCTCTTCTGGATCATCCCCTGTTAAGACCATATCATCCACATATACTATTAGTGTCGGTACCTTTCCTTCTTTATGTTTTATAAACAAAGTATGATTTGAATAACTTTGCTTATAACCAAATTTCTTCATCATGGATGAGAATCTTCTGAATCATGCCCCAGGGACTGCTTCAAATCATATAATACCTTCTTTAATTTGCATACTTTAGTACTGCATGAGGATCTGGTTTTAACTCCAGGTGGTAACTCCATGTAAACTTCTTCCTCAAGATCTTAATAAGGAAAGCATTCTTGACATCGAACTACTGTAAGACCCAGTCTCGATTCACTGTTATAGATATGAGAATTCGGACAGTGTTCATTTTTGGAACTAGGATAAATGTTTCTTAATAATCCACTCCATACTTCTGCATGTATCTATCAATACTTCTATTTGCTTTCAACTTCACTGTAAACATCCATTTACACTCAACTTTTTTCTTTCCTGTTGGTAGTTGACATAACTCCCACATGTTATTCTTCTGCAGTGCCTCCATTTCCTCATTCATCGCCTTAGTCCACTTTGGATCTACTAATGCATCTTGTACATTACTAGGATAATTGATTAACAATAAATACATATGATTCCGATAATCTATGGGTAGAGATATAGTTGCTAATGGAGTAATTAGTTTTGTGTTTTAGATCAGGTTCATACTTTTTCTTTGGGACTCCCCAGTTTAGACTTTGTGGGTATCTATTGTTCACATTATTTTCTAAGGAAAGAATTTCATTTATCTTATTAGGGATAGAATTTAGGGTTACCTGAAGGGACTAGGGAGAGACATTCTCGGTTGATTCTTCGGTTAATGGTGTAGGCGTTGATAATTCCAGAGATATAGGGGGGTTGTTAGTGACATCATTCTGGTCTGTGTAGACTTTCAGGTTATCATCCCAACTTGGTCTCATTTCTTTTAATTTGAATATATCTTCATTCTTTTCATTGTTACTCTCCCCTTGAAGAGAATAACCAGGACCCCCCTGAATAGTAGGGTTTGAATTCTCGAAATGATGCATCCAAGGTCATATGGAGCTTTCAATGATGAGGATCATAACATTGATATCCTTTTTGAAACTCTGAGTAACCTACAAACATGTACTGTTTTGCACACAGATCTATTTTGCTTTCCAGAACTTTAGGGATGTGGACATATATCGTAAAACTAGATACCTGAGGTTCCAAATTTGGAAGGTGAGGAACCGAGAGAAGAGATTCCATTTTTTGAGGAGACTGAAAATCAATTGCACTAGATGGTGTTTGATTCATTAAGTACGCAATGAATTTGACTGCCTCACCCCAATAGTCTTTTGGTAGATTCATGCCAAATAGTGAAGCACGAACTATTTCCATAATTCACATGTTCTTCCTTTCGGCGAATCCATTATGTTGTGGAGTATATGTGCAGGATGTCTGATGACGAATTCTATAATGCTGTAAAAAATTATCTAGTACTAGATCCATAAATTCTGTATCATTATCGGATTGAAGTGTACGGATGTGCCGTTGGTATTGGATCAACACTATTTTCTGAAATTTCTGAAATGCTGTACTTACTTCACTTTTATTTTGAATGAGAGATATTCAGGTCATCCGAGTACATTCATCAATAAATATAATAAAATACTGTGTATTAAAAAAATAAAAACCTTTGTCGGACTCCAAACGGCACATTCAGACAGTGGTGTTTGAATACTAACAACCATTGCTACCAACCTAGTCAAGTTGTTGCTTGAATCGAATGGCTGAAGATTGTTCATCAACTCAATGCAATCTAAGTCGGGGCAAGAAAATAATTCCTTTATATATATATATATATACTGGACCGGGGACTATGAAAACGACCGAGCACTTGAAAGAACAAATGTTGTTGACCTTAATCCGTTGGATAAAGCAGTGCATGTCAGTCACACCAAACATTTTTGACAATTTATTCTAGCAGGTAACAAAGGAGCTCGTAAGCGTAGGGAAGGTGGCACTTTTTGGTCTTCGTATATGTGCTCTATTTTCTTGTAGTCAAAAACCATGACCAAATCAAATAGTTTGAGGCAGCAGCTTTGTTCTATTTTTGTCACTGCCATTATTAACAAATCAAATTTTATTAGTGTAAATCAACTAGTATGTGCTCATACTAACTTTTCACCAGAGGAAAATAATTAATAAAAAATAATAAAAGAGGGGCGTATATAGATAAATCCATTATAAAAGATTTTATATAGTACCAAAGGTTAACTCATTAAGACCAAGAGTGTGTATTTTTTTTATGTTTAAAAGTAATTTATAAAACTCCTAAAAATATAATTTGATTAAAAAATAATTAATTTGTCAAATATATGACCCAAATCATCATATCAAAATAACCTCATGAAAAAATAATTAAAAAATATATAATTTAACATATATATATATATATATATGTTTGAATTTCAACCAAGCCGAAATGAGAGGTAAGTTCTTGAGATTGGTCAATAAGAGATAACATATATACTAATTTAAGGGCATAAAAAAAAATAATCTCGATTAAATTTTGAGCAAATAATTTATTTTACGAGATGGGTTGTTGAATTTGTTATAAACAGAAAGTATTTTGAAACTCCCAAAAAGGCAATTAAAGTTAAACCCCCCTTGTTTAATGAATGAAAAGAGACAGCGTAAATTCCACTCCACACTGACCCTGTCTAAACCAGACCAACGTGGTTGTAGAAGTCGCGTTGAATTTGTTAGGATTTCACACTCTTGATATAGACCGACAGTGCCAACAACTCTCTATTAAAGCTAGAGGATTCCAGTAGGACAGCATTCAATATTTGCATCTTGTTGGAAAAATTTCTGATGAACAAACAAACACTGTTCAGATCACTGTCAGGAATTTGCCTCTGACAGTGATAAACAGACACTGTTCAAATCAGTGTCAAAAACAGGGCACTTTTCAGAGTTTTTCCAGAATTGGCTTGATGATTTTGGAACGAATAATTAAGCAATAAAACAACAGAACAAGGGGCAGAATTTCTTCTTAGGATACTGCCATCCCTACGATTTTATTTATAGAAGAAGATCAACATTACAAGAATGGTAATTCTAGTCTATTACAATCTCTTCTATCAAAACAGGAAATAAATTCTGAATAATCTACGAAAATAAAGCAACAAGATATGATCAATGAATTATGATCTTAATTAACTTAAACACACATACTTAAATTAAAACATGACTAAAACATAATAAAGGAAATCTTCAATAACGTGTTCTTCACGGTTCTGCATCTTCTTCTTCAGTGTGCATTCTTGGAATCAGTCAGCATTTGCACTTCAATCTTCAACACTCCTCCTTGATTCAAGACTGCACATTCCAACCATCTCCCTCAATTCTTCGAACCTTTCTTTAGCTAAGGATTTAGTGAACAAATCAGCGAATTGTTCTTTAGAACAACAATACTTCATCTCCAGCTCTCCTTCCTGTTGAAACTGGCGAATTGCATGAAATTTGATCTTCATGTGTTTGGTTCTATCATGAAAAACTGAGTTTTTAGAAATTGCAATAGCTGACATGTTATCACAGAATAACTCAGTAGGTTCTAGTTGAACAAAATTTAAATCTCCCATCATCTTCCTCAGCCATACAAGCTGTTTTGCAGCAACATAGGCTGCAATGTACTCGGCTTCAGCTGTAGAATGAGCCACTACACTTTGTTTTTTTGAATTCCAACAAAACACACTACCTCCCATTGAAAAACAGTAGCCCGAAGTACTCATCATGTCTTCATCACTTCCAGCCCAATCACTGTCACAATATCCAACCAATTTGACAGTTTCCAGTTTATCAAACATCATACCAAAATCCTGAGTTCCTCTTAAGTACCTCAAGACTCTTTTGGCTGCAACATAGTGATTTTGACTTGGATTTTGCATAAACCTAGACAAGTAATTCACAGTAAATACTATGTCAGGTCTTGTGGCAGTCAAATACAACAAGCTCCCAATTAAGCTCCTATACATTCTTCCATCAGCCTTAGGAGCTGCATCATCCTTCATCAGTTTTTGTCCTGCCACCATAGGAGTACTAACTGGTCTGCAGTTTTCCATAGCAAATTTCTTCAACAATTTCATAGTGAAATTCTTTTGACACAAGAAACATCTCAATTTTGATTGTATTATTTCCATTCCTAGAAAATAAGATAGTAAACCAAGTTCATTCATTTCGAACTTGTTCTTCATATTCATCTTGAACTCAGCCACCAATTTCTCCATGTTTCCAGTAATAAGTAAATCATCCACATAGACTGAAACAATCAGAATATGGTCTTCAACTTTTTTCACATACAAGGTAGCTTCATTCAAGCTTTTCTCAAACCCCAAACTCAACAAAAAATCATCAAGCCGACTGTACCAAGCTCTAGGAGCTTGTTTCAGTCCATACAAGGCTTTTTTGAGGAGATACACCTTGTTTGCTGTGATTTTTCCTTCAAAGCCCTCAGGTTGTTCAACATAGATCTCTTCATCAAGAGTTCCATTCAAAAATGCTGACTTGACATCCATTTGCCACACATACCAGCCAGTTTGTGCAGCAATCATCAACAGCATTTTAATGGTGTCTAGCCTGGAAACTGGTGCAAATGTATCATGATAATCAATACCTGGTTCTTGGGAGTAGCCTTTAACTACTAACCTAGCTTTGTGTTTGTTGATGCTTCCATCTGCATTCAATTTTGTTTTGAAGATCCATTTCACACCAATAACCTTTCTATTGATAGGTCTGTCAACAAGCTGCCAGGTTCCATTTTTTTCAATCATCATCAGCTCCTCCTTCATTGCTGCCATCCATGTGTTTGATTCCATGGCTTCTTGAACATTATTAGGTTCAGTTTCAGCTAGATTACACCTGCTATATATGTCACTCAACAGTCTTGTACCTCTCACAGGTTCATCTTCAATTTCATTCATGTCGATAGTTTCATCAGTTTCAGTTTCAGCTTGAATTTCAAGCCCAGATTCTTCCACAGTTTCAGCTTCCCAATTCCACACCTTGTCTTCTGCAACTTTGACATTTCTAGCAATTACAGCCTTGTTTGATTTCAGATCAAACACTTTGTATCCAGTGGACTTCATGCTATATCCAACTAGGATTCCTATCTCAGCCTTTTGATCAAGCTTTCCCCTTTTAATTTCTGGTTGTAGAACATAACAAGGGCTGCCAAACACTCTTAAGTGTTCCAGATTTGGTTTGAACCCATACCACATTTCATATGGTGTTTTTTCTCCCAAAATCTTTGTCACCATACGATTGAGAAGATATGAGGCTGTGCACACAGCTTCTGCCCAGAATTTCAGTGGCAACTTCTTCTCATACAAGAGACATCTTGCCATCTCCATTAGTGTTCTATTTCTTCTTTCACTAACACCATTTTGCTGAGGTGTGTATGGTACTGTAAGTTGGTGTTTTATTCCTTCTTTTGCTAGGTGTTCTTCAAGTTTATGGGAGGTAAATTCACCTCCATTGTCAGACCTCAAAGCCTTCAGTTTAGTACCTGTTTTCCTCTTGGCTGCAGCTTTGAATTTAAGGAATTCTTCAAACACTTCCCCTTTGGTTTTAAGAAAATAAACCCAGCAATATCTAGTATAATCATCAATGAATAATAGAAAATACTTAGCACCATTCAAAGACTCATTCCTCATAGGTCCACACACATCAGTATACACTAATTGAAGCCTGCAAGTAGCTCTGAATATATTGTCATTAAAAGCAATTCTTGTTTTCTTACCTAATTGACATGCTTCACAAACATCCTTTTGTTCTTGAATTTTAGGTAATCCAATCACCATCTCTAAGTCTGCCATCTTCTTCATGGTAGCATAATTAAAATGCCCCAACCTTTTATGCCATAACACTGAATTTGAGCTACTTGTTATGCTCATGTTCATGTGTTCATTCTCCAAGCCGAGACTAAAACTCCTATTAGTCATTTTGGCAGAAAACAGAACACTTCCACTACCATCTCTAATTGTGCATATGCCATTAACAAAGGATAATGAATGACCATCTTCAAGCAATTGACCAACACTCACTAAGTTTTGTTTAATTTCAGGCACAAACAAAACATTGTCAAAAGTTCTTATTGCAGCCAAGGTATTTATGTCCACATCACCTCTGCCTTTTACATCAACATATTGCCCATTTGCAACTTTTACTTTAGACTGATAGTTGGTATCCAATGATTTGAACAGATTTATGTTTGCACACATGTGATTTGTGCAGCCACTATCAACAAGCCAGTTGGAATTTATTACCTCAGTTTTGCAGCAATTTTCCTCTGCCACTACCATGAACAAGTGTTCATCTTCTACCTCAGTTTTCTTTGCCACATATGCCTGCTTTCCAGTTCCAGCTCCTGAGGTTGATTTGCAATACTTTTGAATATGGCCAAACTGTTTGCATCTCCTGCATTGTGCATTTTTCAGCCAACACCATGCTTCTTGATGGCTTGTTTTGTGACAGTATTTACAAGGGGGAAATTGTTCCTTCTTTTCTTTTCCCCTTGTGTTTGAACTGCTATGAAAATTCTGATTTCCTTGCCACTTTTTGGTCTGCCAATTCTTCCCATTTTCCCTTCTACCTTCATGGCTTTCTTTGGCAAAATTCTGGGATCGTGGTCTGTTTTTAAAACCAGCAACAAAGGCTTCTTCACTCGACACTTCTTGCCTAAAGGCTTGCCTTTGTTCTACTGCTTGGAGTGCATTGATTAAATCTTGAAGACTCAATTTTGTGAAATCAGTTGAGTCCTCTAGAGAACAGATTTTGTTCTCAAATTTTTCAGGCAAGCTGACGAGAACTTTTTCTACCACCCTTGTGTCCTGCACATCTTCCCCCAAAAGTCTCATTTGGTTGACTAGCTTTGAAATGCTAGAAGAGAATTCTTTAATTGTCTCTGATTCTCTCATTTTTAACCCTTCAAACTGTCTTTTTAAATTCAGAATCTGCATCCTCTTCGATTTTTCATCTCCTTCAAATTCTGCCTTAAGCTTATCCCAAGCTTCTTTGGCAGTAGCACATGCCATAATTCTGGAGAAAATTTCTTCACTCACAGCATTATGAATGCATGTGAGAGCCTTGAACCCTTTTGCTCTTTCTTCATTGAAGAACTTGATTTGAGCAATTGTTGGATTATTGTTCAACGGATTTGGTTGCTTGTCACTTTCAACAATTTCCCACAAATCAAATGCCTTCAGATAAGTGGCCATTTTTACAGCCCAAACACCATAGTGTGATCCTGTGAACACAGGGGATTTTGATGAAAAATTCGCAGATTCCATTTAGATGAGAAGAAGCTTTCGATCCTCCTGTTACTCTTTGATTTTGTAGTAAAGAGTAACTATTACTCGCCTTCAATTGCAGAATTAGAATGGACCAATTTGATTGAACAACCAATTGATGGTTTCTGTTCAATTTCGACCCAATCTCAGAAGAAATCAAGATGAAATTCTTGATTAAAAAATCTTCTCTCGTGTTTCACTCACCACCCGATCAAAGTTAAATAACTTTGAAAAAATCCTTACAATTCACTCGTGTTTCACTCAATTCCCTTTCAAAGATTCAATTTTGCTCTGATACCAATTGTTGGAAAAATTTCTGATGAACAAACAAACACTGTTCAGATCACTGTCAGGAATTTGCCTCTGACAGTGATAAACAGACACTGTTCAAATCAGTGTCAAAAAACAGGGCACTTTTTCAGAATTTTTCCAGAATTGGCTTGATGATTTTGGAACGAATAATTAAGCAATAAAACAACAGAACAAGGGGCAGAATTTCTTATTAGGATACTGCCATCCCTACGATTTTATTTATAGAAGAAGATCAACATTACAAGAATGGTAATTCTAGTCTATTACAATCTCTTCTATCAAAACAGGAAATAAATTCTGAATAATCTACGAAAATAAAGCAACAAGATATGATCAATTAATTTTGATCTTAATTAACTTAAACACACATACTTAAATTAAAACATGACTAAAACATAATAAAGGAAATCTTCAATAACGTGTTCTTCACGGTTCTGCATCTTCTTCTTCAGTGTGCATTCTTGGAATCAGTCAGCATTTGCACTTCAATCTTCAACACATCTGTCTCCCTGAAAAATTCCTTTCGTATCTCCAATCAAAGCCTCCCCTAGTGTTTACTTCTCTTGTTTACTCTAGCTAGGTAAGTGTGCTCTCTGACATTTCTTGCAAACCCCAGTTTCCTTTTTTTTGTAGTTTTTTTAGGTGGTTAACAATACTATGAATCTCTTTCTGCGTCATTTCTTCCTGCTGCTGTGGTGTTGCTTTGTGTCTCTATATGCTAATAGCGTGTCTGGTTTGAACCATGATGGGTTGGCTCTGATGTCACTCTTGAGGAAATGGGACTCCGTGCCTACATCCATTGCTTCAAGTTGGAATTCTTCCGACTCGACTTCTTGTTCTTGGCTGGGTGTACGATGTGATCTTAGAAGTCATAGCGTGGTTTCTTTGAATCTTTCTGGGTATGGAATTTCTGGTACATTGGGACCTGAAATTGGGCAGTTAACGCAGTTAAAGACTGTTGATATTAACAGCAATCATTTCTCTGGTGATATACCCTCACAGTTGGGAAACTGTAGTCTCCTTGAGTACTTGGATTTGTCTGCAAATAGCTTTACTGGTGAAATACCTGATAGCTTCAAGTGGTTCCAAAATTTACAGACACTGCGTCTTTCCTATAATTCACTGTCTGGTGAAATACCTGAATCACTGTTCCAAAACTTGGCTTTACAAGTTTTGTATTTGGACACCAATCAATTCATTGGTTCCATTCCTAGGAGTGTCGGTAACTTGACCGAGCTTTTAGAACTGTCCTTAAATACTAGTCAGTTATCCGGGACAATTCCTGAGTCTATTGGAAATTGTAGGAAATTGCAATATCTACGTCTGAGTTCTAACAAGTTGAGTGGTTCTTTGCCTGAAAGTCTAACCAATCTTGAAAGCCTTGTTACATTATTTGTTGATCACAATAGTCTTGAGGGTGGAATTCCTTTAGGTTTCGGCAAATTCAAGAATCTGAAAACCTTAGATTTGTCATTCAACAGCTACAGTGGGGGTCTTCCACCAGATTTAGGCAACTGTAGTAGCTTAGAAACCTTGGCCATTATCCACAGCAACTTAAGAGGTGCCATCCCATCTTCCTTTGGCCAACTAAAAGAGCTTTCTTGGCTTGACCTTTCTGAGAATCGATTGTCTGGGACGATTCCTCCTGAACTTGGGAATTGTGAGTCCTTGATGTCCTTAAATTTATACACAAATGAACTTGAGGGGAAGATTCCAAGTGAGTTGGGTGGGCTAAGCAAATTGGAGGACCTCGAATTGTTCAACAACCACTTGAGTGGTGAAATTCCTATTAGCATCTGGAAGATTGCCAGCCTTAAGTACCTTCTTGTGTATAACAACAGCCTTTCTGGCGAATTGCCTCTTGAGATCACTCATCTCAAAAATCTAAAGAACATGTCACTATACAACAACCAGTTCTTCGGTGTCATACCCCAAAGTTTAGGAATCAACAGCAGCTTGTTGCAGCTGGACTTCATGTATAATAAGTTCACAGGTGAAGTTCCCCCAAACCTTTGCCATGGAAAGCAGTTGAGAGTTCTTAATATAGGCCGGAACCAACTTCAAGGCAGCATTCCTTCTGATGTGGGAGGCTGCTTAACACTCTGGAGACTGATCCTCAGGGAGAACAACCTCTCAGGTGCCCTTCCAGAATTTGCGGAAAACCCGATCCTTGATCACATGGACATCAGCAAAAATAATATCACAGGCCCAATCCCACCCAGCATTGGGAACTGTTCTGGTCTCACTTTCATTGATCTTTCCATGAATAAGCTCACAGGGTTTATACCCCCAGAGCTAGGTAATCTTATAAACCTTGAGGAAGTGAACCTTTCATCAAACCAACTGGAAGGTCCTTTGCCATCTCAGCTGTCAAAGTGTCACAACTTAGGCAAGTTTGATGTGGGGTTTAATTCATTGAACAGCTCAATTCCTCCGAGTTTAAGGAACTGGACCAGCTTGTCCACTTTGATTTTAAACGAGAATCATTTCATTGGGGGCATTCCACCCTTCCTCTCGGAACTTGGAAAGCTTACAGATCTACAGCTTGGTGGAAATTTTCTGGGAGGTGAGATTCCACCGTGGATTGGGTCATTACAGAGTCTGCAATATGGATTGAATCTCAGCAGTAATGGATTCGTTGGAGAGCTTCCTTCAGGGTTGGGGAACTTGATCAAGCTTGAACAGCTTCAGATATCAAACAATAATCTGACAGGAACTCTAGCAGCTCTCGATAAAATCCATTCATTTGTCCAGGTCAATATTTCATACAATGACTTCAGAGGTCCAATACCAGAAACACTAATGAACTTGTTGAACTCATCTCCTTCATCCTTCTGGGGCAATCCTGATCTTTGTGTCAGTTGTCTTCCATCAGGTGGCTTAACATGCACCAAAAACAGAAGTATCAAGCCATGTGACAGTCAATCAAGCAAGCGAGACAGCCTTTCTAGAGTGGCTGTCGCACTGATAGCTATTGCTTCTGTGGTTGCTGTTTTTGTGCTTGCTGGACTACTTTGCATGTTAATCTTGTGCAGAAGATGGAGGCAGGATCTTGGGATCGAACATGATGCTGGAATTGCTGCTCAAGAAGGCCCTTCTTCACTGCTCCACAAAGTGATGCAAGCTACGGAGAATCTAAATGACAGACATATCGTTGGGAGGGGAGCCCACGGAACCGTTTATAAGGCTTCATTGGGCGGAGACAAAATCTTTGCTGCTAAGAAGATAGTATTTACAGGCCACAAAGGAGGAAACAAAAGCATGGTTACAGAAATTCAAACCATCGGGAATATCAGGCACCGGAATCTGCTCAAATTGGAAGGCTTTTGGTTACGGAAGGATTATGGTCTGATCTTGTATGTCTACATGCAAAATGGGAGCCTTCATGATGTCTTACATGGGACCATACCACCGCAAACCCTGGAGTGGAGCGTACGCTATAAAATAGCTGTTGGAGCTGCCCATGGATTGGAATATCTCCACTATGATTGCGATCCTCCTATTGTGCATCGAGACATCAAACCAGGAAACATTCTTTTAGACTCTGATATGGAGCCTCATATCTCTGATTTCGGTATAGCTAAGCTACTTGATCAGCAGTCTTCTGCTTCATCAGAGTCTCCCCTGGTTGCAGGCACATTCGGATATATGGCACCAGGTAACCTTTTCACTTACTGTTTTAAGCAGAAGTTATTCAGTTATCATATATGTTCATTATCTCTAAAGTAAAAGAATCCTCATTTGCTTTGGCAGAAAACGCCTTTTTGACGATAAAGAGCAAGGAATCGGATGTTTATAGCTATGGGGTTGTTTTGCTTGAGCTGATAACTAGAAAGAAGGCGTTGGATTCAAATATTGTAGAGTGGGTTTCATCTGTTTGGAGTAGCACAGAAGACATCAACATGATTGCTGATTCAGGCCTCAGGGAGGAGTTTTTGGATTCAAATACCATGAATCAAACCATTGACGTGCTTTTGGTGGCCCTGAGTTGCACTGAAAAGGAGCCTGGCAGAAGACCCACAATGAGAGATGTTGTTTGGCAATTAGTAAAAAGAAATGCCAGCATTAGAGGCAAACGCAGCTGAGGTTTTGTAGGTTTTTTTTCTTTTAGAACATCAACTCAAGCTATCTAGTCCTCCTTTTAGTTTAGAATCTGTTGAAGATTGAAGATCAAAGACTGATTCCAAGTCTACAATTAGTGTTAGGATTAGACTAGCTTTCAATTACTGTTTTTCTTAAATAAGATCATTGAGTTTTGATCAATTTCAGTTTCTTAGTTTACTTAGCTAGATTATAGTTCAAGAAGTGTAATCAAGGCAAGAGTCCTTATTTAAATGTAACACTCCAAGTTTTAGCTATAAATAAAGTAGAGAGATAGCACTAACCAAATATATTCAACTCTGCGCATTCTTGTTGTTCTTCATTGTTCTTCATCTCAAGCACAATTCCAGTTTTGAATTCAAACAGTAATTGTTTGAATTCAATGAAACAGAAACATTGATTTTAGTTGACTTTTGTTTCTTTGATTCTTCACAGAATCGAGCTGCTTAGCATTTATATCTCTCGTGAAATGAATCAAGTGATATTTATATATAAGATGTTGACAGACAGACCATTGCACACTTTTTTGACCGAGTCGCCATTGATCTGCTTAGACGCCCAGGTTTAACAACTTTTATCCTTTTTTTTTTTTTTAACTCAGCCCAAATGTTAAATTTTACCCCCACACCACCGAAACATAGTCAATGAAGCAGAAAATTTTCGAGAGAGAAAAAAATGGCAAGAAGACTCCTCTTTTCCAAGTTGGCTCCCCACCGCAGTTTCCCTCGAAACCGATAACCAACACCACTACATTAACTATTGGAAATCAAAGAAACAAATTAGCTAATGATTTGGTGAACAAATTAGCCAACTGATTTTTAGAAGTGCAACACTTCATTTCCCTTTCTTGCTGGAGTTGTCTTAAGGCATTATACTTGATTTTCATGTGCTTGGTTTGCTTCTCTAATTGACAAGTTTCACCAAAAACAACTTCATCTTGTATATTAGGCAATCCATATGCCTTCTGTAAATTTGTCATTCTTCTTAAGGTAGAATAGTTGAAATGACCTAACCTTTTATTCCAAAAAATAGATTTATCTACCTTGCATGTGTTGACATCCCAACATGTTTTTTTCCAATCAACATTGAAACTTCTATTCAACATTTTTGTAGACAATAATAACACTCCATTTTTATCTTTGATATCACACACTCCATCACTAATGAGTAATGAATAGCCAGACTCCATCATCTGCCCCACACTAACCAAATTATGATTTAGTTAAGGTACATATAAGAAATTGTTTAGAATTTTAGTACCTGTCTTTGTCTCTATTGCAATGGCTCCTTTACCTTCAACTTTGACAAAATCTCCATTACCAAGCTTTACTCTTGATATGTAGTTTTTGTCTAAGTTCCTAAATATGCTGAGATTTGTTGTCATGTGGTTAGAACAACCACTATCAATGAGCCAAGATGAATCATCTCTCTTTGCTGTATTGCACATCTGATGAATTGTGGCTACAAATAAAAATTCATCTTTGATTTCTGAAGTGTTCTCTTCTTGAGCCTATTTGACTTCATCTACTCTGGTTTTGCAAATTTTTTGTATGTTACCGAATTGATTGCAATTTCGACATTGCACATTCTTGTACCAACACCATTCCTCAAAGTGATTTGTTTGTTGACAATATTTGCATGCAGGGAACTCTTTCTTTTCTTTCCTTATCAGGTTGTGTTGTCAGTTTCTAGATTGTTGATTATTTGGTCTTCGGTCTCTTCCATTTTCCATCTTTCCACTTTGGTTATTTCTGGAAAAATTCCGAGTGTGATTCTTCCCTTTATAGATAACAACAAGAGCATTCTCACTTGTTCCTTCCTGTCTGTAGGCTTGCCTTTTCTCCACAGCTTGTAGAGCATTCACAAGCTCTTGAAAGCTCATCTCAGAAAAATCCTTTGAATCTTCTAATGAGCAAATCTTATGCTCAAACTTTTCAGGTAAGCTCACTAGCACTTTTTCCACAATTCGAGATTCTGGAAATTCTTCTCCTAACAATCTCACTTGATTCATCAGTTTTGAGATGTGTGAGGAGAAGTCTTTGATTGTGTCAGATTCCTTCATCTTTAACCCTTCAAATTGCCTTTTCAAATTCAAAATCTGCATCTTTTTTGATCTCTCATCTCCTTGGAATTCAGCTTTTAGTTTATCCCAAGTTTCTTTAGTCGTTTTACAAGCCATGATTCACTTACTGCATTATGAATGCAAGTGCTTTAAACCCTTTAGCCTTTTCTTCATTGAAAAATTTCATTTGAGCCACGGTTGGATTGTTTCCAAGAGGTGTCGGTTGTTTGTCTTTCTCCACAAACTCCTATAAATCGAAAGCCTTCAAATATGGCTCCATCTTCACTACCCAAATTCCAAAATTCTGACTAGTAAACACTGGTGTTTTTGGTGAAAAAGATGCATAATCCATTCTGAAAAATTCAACCGTGATTCGTTGAAAAAAAAGTTTAACAACTGCTGTCGTGAAGCCTTTGTGCAATTGTTTCAAAAGATTTGAGAAGAGTAACTAATCCTTTTACTTCAAGATTTGGCAGAATAATAAGAACTCTCGTTTTTCACTCCCCTTCCTTTCAAAGTCAATAACTTCGAAAAATCTCACTTAAATTCTCTCGTGTTTCACTCAATCAATTCAAAGATCCTAATCTCATTTTTTTTCTTTTCAAAAACACTTCAAAGCCCTTAGCTTTGATTTCCCTTTTTAAAACCTCACTTTTAATCTCTCATGTTTCACACAATCCATTCAAAGATCCTAATAGCTCTGATACCAATTGTTGGAAATCAAAGAAACAAAAGTCAACACAATTCAAAACTAGAATTGTGCTGAAATAAAGAACAATGAAGAACACTAAGGAATAGCAAGAATGAGCAGAATTCAATGTGTAGTTATTGCTATCCCTCTTCTTTATTTATAGCCAAAACTTGAAGAGTTACATTCAAATAGAATTTCCTAATTTGATTACAACTTCTTCTTCTGTAAACTAAATAAGAAAATACTTGAACTGAAAATTTGATCAAACAAGGTGATCTTTATTTAGGAAACATAATAATTGAAAGCTACTCTAATTCTAACATTTGTTGTAGACTTGGAATCAATCTTCAATCTTCAACATTAACAACCAGAGCCACAGCCACCTTCGTGCCCTCCTTTACCAGGCCACAACTTGATCGCTTATAGCTTCACGATATCTCTCATCCTCTCCAACCCACTTCGCTCTCTGTTTTCTGTCTTCTGACCCTTCTTTAAAGCTACTTTTTTTATATGTTCTAGGTCCAAAATGCACAATTTTACGATCTCATGAGGCAAGAAGACCGGCTTCCTTCGATTGGTTATGTGAGGAAAATTGTTGAATCCAGGAAATTTGATAAGGTTCTTGATCTGCTGTGGAGTTGTTCGATACTGTGAAGAGGAGGAAGGTCGGTCTTATTAGATTAATATGACATGTTCATAGATTATGTTTAAAATTATATGCAGCTAAATCATAGATTCTAGATGATATTATTATAGTAATGTAAATATATATTTCTTGTTAATAAAATCTTAAATTATTTTTAATATTTATATAATATTAGATTAATAAATTTAATATTTAATTCTTGAATTTAGAGTAAATAGGGAGTGTTTGGGAATAAGTTTGGAAACGCTTTTGAAAAAAATTAAAAAAATTTTATTTTTATTTTAAATTAAAAAACTTTGGTGTTTTTAGATAATTTTGATGTATTGATACCAAAAATAATTTTTAAAAAATAAAAAAAGCATCATTTGATGCATTTCTGAACGAAAAATACTTTCAAAAGCAACTTTAACCACACTCTTAAACAGGCATCATGAAATAAAAATGTTTTGTAAATAAATTAAGAAATTATTATAATTATAAGATTTTTATTGTACAGAAAAACATTGTTTCGAAAATATTTATGATCGATGCCTTCTTGAAACACTGGATATTTACTATAGTCGTAGAGACTTACACATATTATATTTTTTTTGTTCATGAAAAGAAGCATTTGTTCTCATAAGTCGAGGTATAAAAGATATGTAAACTAATATATAAGTATTAATGTACACTGAATTGGCATGCAAGAAAATTTTATATAGAAAGATCACCTATGTCTATGAAAAAACTCATGTCGTGTAAGTGATATTTAGACTTCAGATCACAAAGTTGTTTTATATAAAGAATATTATGCTTTGATTATGTTACATGTCATCTTAAATAAGGTAACAAAATGACATATATATTGAACATAACATGATCTATATAAAAATACTTAAAAGATTAAAAGATACTTTATCACGTTAGATGAATTAGAAAAAAAATATTTTATTTGTTCTCAAATAACATTGACTAGGAAATCCTTGATAAAGGTTAAATTAGATTTGAAAAGTATTTTAAATTTGATTCATATGATCAATGAATATTATATAGAAAGTAAATATAATTTAACATGGTAGATATATTTCATGTTTTAATATTAAATCGAAACAATTAATTATATTTAGAAATTAACCATCAATAACTTTTTTAAAATAAGAGGATTATGACACAATACACCTGATTTTTAAATATAAATTAATCAATTATTGAATTGATAATAAATTTAATTTTTTTAATTCTACTTAAATTAAATTATAGTGTATATGTAGACTAAAATATTATAAACCTAATGAGTCACATATACTAAGAACCATTAATCAGAAATTAAACTAGATGGTTTAAAAAAATATAATTGGATTAAAATATATTTTACAAATTAAAAGCTATAATATAGTTAATACAAAGATTATTTTCTAGACTTATAAAAATAAAATAAGAACTTGATTGAATTAATTTCTAAATTAATATATGAATATTATTAAGTTGATAATTTGTTATTTTATAGGATTTTTAGATTTTATTATATAAATAATAAGTTATACCTTTTATGTTATTCTTCTGTATGGATTACCATTGTATATTCTACATTGGACAATTAGATAATTAGTGTTTTGCAACAAACTACTAAAAAAAAAATGATCCACAACTGATAACTTCAAACATATACAACTATAATTTAGAAACTCATAAATAATTTTATTTTATTATTTATTTTGCGTATATGACATTGAGGAAAATCATCAGGTCGTGATGTGTTTGCTTACAATGTTTTGATCGGTGGGTTGTGCAAGGAGAAGAAGACTAGGATTGGAGAGAAGAAGCTGCGAGAGGAATTTGCAGCTTATTGGTGGGCACGGTAAGGCTGGGGAGGTGGATAGGGCTATTAGTTTGAAAGAGAATGAAGAAGGAGGCGGTGGAGCCGAGTGTTTCTTGCTCCAGCTTTCTCTTCTCTCCCCTCATTGCTTTTTTTCATTGGGAGTAACTTGGCCCCTTCATTTCTCATTTAATGGCTACTTTTTCATCTGTTCTGGTCTTTCTTGGACTGGGTTGCCACATTTCATTACAACTACTAATGCCTTTTCATTTTTTGGGGTGGTCCTGTTTTTGCATCAGCTGAGTCATGATTTGTGTTATGGTGTTTGCCATGCTGAAACGGCCATTTTTCAGCTACAGGCACCAGCTTTGCTGATTTGGTTTTCGATTTCTCATCAGCATTTGTATAATTCCTTCATTTGCCTCCTTTATTGAAGGCTCTTGTTTTTTCTGGGTCTGCACCCTGTATCTGATTTGTGTGTTGTGCTCAGTGAATTTCATTCCCTTTTGTCTTTATTCCTCTCCTTTCCTTTACCTGCGATGTGCAGGCTTCTTTTCCAGTGCCCATTGATCAATTTGTCTTCTAACGATTGGTTTATATTTTTCTTATCTATCCATTATGCCCAGGTGTATGCAGACTGCAGGAAAACAGGAATCACTTGTGCAGACGATTATGTTTCCAGCTTTAATGGTTTTCTAGTGGATGCTAAGCTCTCATTTGTTCATTTTTAATGATCATGATTACCAGCGCAATGTTTTATTTTATCTTCAGGGCTGGTTTTCAAATTATCAACTCAACATAAAGCAGGTAAAATACCATTCGACCTCAGCCACCCATCTGCCAGCTACACTAGCACGACTACTACAAAATAAAGAAGCAAGGAAACCGCGAAATGCATCTGCTCTTTCCTTCTATATTTTGTTGACACGCTAATTTCACTTCACTTCTGGTCTGAATCTTGGTAGTGTGGTGCATATAACCATGGATGTTGCAAGCGTTTCGGCAGCTTTGGAAGCGGGTGGAGTCTTGTGAGATCTCAGGCTTCTATGCAATGCCGAATCTTCTAGCATCGTTGCTGCTGCGTGTTGTGTTATTGATGAAGAAAACAATCTACATTGGAAAGGAGATCAGGAAGATTGGCGTACAATACCTTGCTACAGGTTTGACATGACAGTTTCCTCGATCATCAGTCCAGGTATATATTTCACGCGATCATTTTGCAGGTCCAGTGCCTGAATAAATACTGATGAACTTGTTCAACTCTTCCCGGTCATCATTCTGGGACCCAGTTGGATACCTCGTCTCTTCAAGAAAAATACAATGTATCATCAACTTGTTTTGTTACAAACTGAATTCATTAATTGCTTCCTTGCAGAAAAGAGTGCTGGAAACCTCCATGTTCACTTGAAGACGAATGTAAGAAACAAATCTGAGGACATTGCTCCCAACAAACAATTCCATAATTAGAGGTTACACCCCAGTTTTCAAAACAATGAATACAAGCAGATTCAAAATCAAAACATATACAGACTCAAATGCATTGCTAACTGGACAGCAAAAAGAATCCCCAGCTTTCATACAAACCTCAAACTATAATAAAGAAAATGAAGGTCGAACACTGAAATTGGGAGAGGATGAGTTGACTGGAAGAAAACAGAAGATCAACAAGGATTCCAGAAAGAAACAGAAAAAGAATACACGGGCCAGCTAATCCATTACAGAAACTGTACACTGTCTTATTTACAGAAGGGCTGTACCTTTGCCTTACGAACTTCCATGAGATCTGAATGATGAAATTGATTGTGCTGAGACAGAGGCTGTTGGACTACTAGGTTCATTATCCCCATCGATGGCCTTGGGTTTTCCGCTTAACCTTTCCATTGCTTCTTGGCAAATGTCAATAAACCAATCATCTTCGGGCAGCTCCCTGACATCAAATACGAAGTCTCAGCTTCAAGAAAGCCAAATGTTTTAACATGAAATGACTAAGAAGCTGTTTGGGGCAGCTTTTGCACCGCAGGTTTGCTGCGGTGCACTATTTTTTTTTCTCAATAAAAATATATATTTTTTTATTGTTTTAGATCATTTTGATGTGCTGATGTCAAAAATAATTTTTAAAAAATAAAAAAACATCATTTTAATATATTTCGGCACGAAAAGCACTTTGAAAAGCTACCGCAACAGCTCTCCCAAACAGGCCCTAAACATCTTAATCAGTCCACACATGCTAGCTGTTTTACTGCACCTAACAAATGATTTGAACATTTTTTTTACCCCAAGATGTAACCCAGAGACACTGAGCTTATGACAAATAAATACTGCACAATGGGATGGACTCTGCTCACACTTTCGAATTTCATTTCAGCACAGTAGATATATTATTTCCGACAATCTGATGATGATGATGATGCCACTGAGGCTCAAACTTGCAATTACTATGCTTCTCACAACTGATTTTTTGTCATCATCAAAGAATTTGTTTCTAATTTCAAAATAAAAAAATAAAGACCAGTTTACCTGTCTGGATCCATCCCTGTTGCAGAGAATGCTGCCAAAGCTTTTGCAATGATTTCATTGACAACTCGATGCAAATTCCGTGACAAGTAGCGTCCTTGGGAAGCAAAGCACATAACAAACTTCATGTCCAAATAGAACTGCATATTTACGAGTAAATAAGCATGTCAGTGACCCAATTCACAAACATATATCTATAAATGAAATGATGTCCGATTTAGATACCTGCTGTATACCAAGAGGACCTAAAGGCCTTGGACCTTCCTCAATATCATCCCAAAAACTTTGATCTTCTGAAAGCCATAAAATGACTGTTTCTGTAAGTCTCATCAATAGTAATGTAGCAAATCTTTCCCTTCCTGCAAACATCTCTGCTGCTATACTAGCCATGCGGTTCAGTTTTACAAAAAGTTCCTGAATTTAAGAATATAACAATTCAATGTAAGAACTTGGACTGAAGGTTCCAGAACACAAAAAGGATATTAGATACAAGAACAGATTTTGTGAATGGCAAGCATGTTTAATGTGATATGTTGAAATTGATATCTAAAATAGTTAATCCCCCTCAGACTAAACAGGCATTTACTGCTCACAAGCCTTTCCTATCCATCAAAGATTAAGTTACATCATTCCCATGTGCCAAATCCAGTCTCACTGATGACTCAGCCGGCTTACAGTTTCGTTTAATCTGGGTACAATTTACAGAAACCTGATTCCAACCTCTTGTTAAGCACCCAAATTTCTTCAAAAAATTCAAACTTATATAGTTAAACCACATCAAATAGGAGAAGAATCTAAAAACCTTATTTGGGTAGATGAAAACCATCAACAATCAATTTAAGTGATTGTCAATCATTATTTATATGAAAGGAAAACTTGTTTGAATAGATAGAGGAATGAAGCTATCATCTAAATGATAGACTTGTTATTCTGAAATCAGCTGCGATGTCTTGTAGCATAAGAATAAAAACATAAATCATAGTATTCCCGAAATTAAAAAAAAAAAGGATTCTTCACCATCTTTTTCCAGCCCTATATAGTACAAACATAAAAAATAGTGAAATGGCTCTATTAAATGAAAGGCATCCATTAATTTAAGAAACAATACCTGGAATATTGGGGATGGAAACCATTCAACCTGATCTGCACTTCCAACCATGTTTACATACATTTCTGCAGTAAGATAGTTATCACCATCTTCTGTAAAAATGAGATCCAGTGCATGTTGTCGACAGAAAGCATCTTTTAATCTATCAACTGAACCCACAAGCCGCTTCCTCCATTCTCGTTGCTCAGGATGACGGTTCTGCCTATCTAAAGGTCTTCTGCGGGAATCATCCTTGTAATTAGCCTGATTCGGAGGTGCAAGTTTCATGGCTGCACGTGGGAGTAGATCATCTGCTAATAAGGAAGCATTAGCCAGTAATGCAATTTGTTGAGCTTCAGTCTCAGCCATTCGCACAATTTTATTTCCGGAACCTTCAAAGTTTGCTTCTTCTTCCATCGAATTTGGTAAAGCTTTTATAAGCACGTTCACATAAGAGTTAAATACTTGGAACAAACCTTCCAGTGTTTGACCTCCCATCTGCATGCTTAAGAGTGGTCCTACATCCTCAAAGAAGTCCTACATGTGCAAATTGTACAATAATACAAGTTAGTGAAAGAATTAAACCACCACCAGAAGTTCAAAGAAGAACCCATTCAAAATCGACCAGTAAGCAACTATGACAGTAAACAACATGTCCCCAGATTATCATATAGACTACTGGTTCAAAAACATTCAAGACATTTCAGAAATTGGGTAAACCAACTGAAAAAGTGAATTCAAGAAAATATATACAGCAGGAAGGACAGATGAGGGAAAACAATATTTGAGTTAGTGCATGTGCCATTCAAGGGCTGTACAAAGGTAAAAGAATAACCTGAGAACAAACGACATGCTAAGTTGAAATTAAAAGGAGCAAGTGGACAGGACCAGACCATGATGTCAATGTTTGGATAGAGAGCAAGGAGATATATAATAATGTCACAGTGTATCAGATATCAAAAGGAAAGAATGTTTACCTGGACCATTAAATTGAAGCGATGGGCGCTACTTGTTAGTTTATGTTGAAGTGCTGCTGCATTACCAACAGATGTAACAGAAGACCTGCCAGACTGCCGAGTACTGGTTGGAGGATAAGTAAGTACCCAATCATCAGCTGCAGCCAAAGCAGCAGTGCTCTCTTCAATTCGTTTTAGATTGGCATTTAAGGCTTGTTCAACACTAGGCCTAAAGAGTTTTAATAGCACAGGACAAAGTGCCAAACCGCGAGCTTCCAACAAAGAGCAATGACCTAAAGCTATTTGAACACACTCTGCAGCGGCTCTTAAACCTCCAGCAGCTGCTGATGACGCCAATGCATGTCTTTTAACAAGAACCGCAAAGGCCTCTGTTTGCTTGGTAGCCCACATCACAAGCTCAGACCTGTATTCCCTTTCCTTACCAAAAATAGCCAAAGAATCACTAGCAGCATGAGCGATAGCAGAAAACACTATCTGTGACAGTGCAGCAGTATAGGCTCCTCCGTATGAGGTACTAGACGGTCGAAGGCTTTGCATATTATACTGGTATCTTTGGAAGTGTGCATTGAGGAGCAAGCTATGTGCTCGAGGGCCATCCCCGAGCTTTTTAAGTGCTGATATGGCTGCACGAAGTTCACTACTGTGAGTAGAAGGTTGGCAAGCAGCTTCAGCAAGCTGATCAGCCAACTTTTGTCCACGCTCCATTATTGCCATCTCCAAAGACCTAAGTACACTAGGACTCGACAATTCTGTTTTTTTCATTTCAGCAGCTATTCGTTCTCCCTCGTCAATCACCGTCAGAGCTTCATCCACTCTCCTCTCAGCTAACAAAACATCAAGCATATCTGGGAACTCAGCCGACCATCTCTCCAGATCAGTCGGCTCTCTATCTTCAATATTCTCTAACTGATTTACCACAGACCCTTCAGATGCTTTCAAAGACAAAGAATCAATGTTAACTCCCTCAACTAAACCATGAATCAAAGTTGCTTGAGTAGACAACAAATTTCTTATAGACGATAACTCCCCTTCCAAATCTGATATCTCCTTCGATGTCCTGTCAACACACAAACACGAAAGCATTCCCAGTATAAAATACTTGAAAGATCCTTAATCACATTAAAACACAAATACAGTCACAACTTCCTACGACCAGCAAAATCCGCAAATTTTACTTCAACTCCACGCACACATTTCCAGAAGTAAAACCGCAATTGAATAAACTCAACTTCCAGAATAACATATGCAGCAGGTTAAAATCTCAGGCTAGCTATAAATTAATGAATCCTAAACCACAAATTCAATCCCAGCTTCCAGGAAACCGCAAAAACTACCAATTTTTTCGGCAATGTGAAGCCCTAATTTACCTTATAAACGCGGTATAATTAGCGTAAACGCTTTTCCGCATTTCGTCAGCTGAAGCTCTCTTTAAATCCAAAAGATACGAGCATAACTGCTTTATTTCCTGTTAATGACCAACACACGCATCAATCATCTTCCAAACCTATCAACGACAAGTCGTCTGCTCTAACGTTTCTATAAAGAGAAAAGCAATAGGACTAGTAGTCAACGAACCTTCTCGTTTAGAGAGCATTTGGACTGAACATAAGAATCGGCGTTGAATCTATCGGACTTGAAGACGTTGAGTCCTTCTTCGAGCTTCGTGCCGTTCTCCTTCACCGGCGTTCCTCGCGAACGACTACTCGTCTTCGCAGAAGTCATTGTTTTGCAAGATCAGATCAGAAAAACGGTAACGGTTGGTAGAGGCGGCCGGCGAGGGGAAACAAAGGAGTAGATCCGAGGGTAAATCTGAAATTTAAAATGATCGGTGCCGTAGAAGAAGAGGGGGAGGATGAAGGGAGATCTTTTTATTTTTATTCTCACAAGAACAGGCAAACAGCACGGCTCCGTTCGTTCGTGCTGTTTTTTTTTTTGTCACTGTAAAAGAAATTGAGATAGAGAGAGAGAAAAGACTGATTTTGAGTTTTGACTATAACTGCTGTTTTCTTAAGAGATTTTGACCACTGTGGTCTAATAGCAAAATAGCTAATTATTAATTAATTAACTTACAAAAACTAATTCCTGTGACAAATACGTTCTCGCCACGACAGCACATGGCCATGCTCTGAATTGTGATAGTTAATATTTAAATTTAGTTTAATTTTTTATTATTATTATTATTATAATTAAGCTCAAATAAACACCTAATTACATTTTGCTTGAAAATAACGTCGAGTTAAAAGTTAGAAAAGCAAAGTGAATATAAAATAAGTGGTGCTTTGAATTCCATACACAAATTTTATTTTGGTCTCTCATCTTGTTTGGTTTAGGTGTGATCAGTCCCTTTAATTGTCAACAAAATCAATTTTAGAATTTGAAATCAATTTTATAAAACATGGCAGCTCATTCCCGAATGGAAAGACAATGGAGTGGGATCACTGTGCTGAACAAAAATAAACAGAAACAGTCATTTACCAGGTGATAAGAGATTGGAAATAAAAGTTTTGATCACAAACGTCTTAGGTTGAAACTTTGTGGTGGTTTTTAATTTAGAGTTTACGAGATTAATTAAGATGCGCGTAAACTGTTATAGATATTTACAATCATCTAGCAGATGACTCGGCGATAAGAGATAAATATTAGAGAATAATATAAATTATATTATAAGATTTCATCTAATAGCTTAAGTTTTTAGGTGAGATGATTCCGTAACATGGTATCAGAGCCTTGTTAATTTAGCGGTCACAAGTTCATATCTCATTACCCCATTGTATTTGATAAAAATCATGCATAAGGGAGTTTAGGAGAATAATATAAATCATATTATAGGATTTCATCTAATAGTTTAAGTTTTTTGGTGAGATGATTCCGTAACATGGTATCAAAGTCTTATTAGTATAGCGGTCACAAGTTTAAATCTCATCACTCTATTCTATTTGATAAAAATCATGCATAAGAGAGTATGAGTCTGTGCAAGTTTCAAGACTAAAAGATTTTCATTTGAGAGAGTGTGTTACATAATAATATAAATTATATTTTGAGTCTTATCTAATAATTTAATTATTTTTTTGAGATAATTCTTTAATAATTAGTACTAAAAAATTTATGATTTCAAGTTTGAATAATAGTTACTGCATGTTAATAAATAATTAAACAGAAGCAAACCTGTCAACTCTGGGCACATGCAGACCAAACCTAGAAAGCCCCCTATAGAGAAGATTCGAATGGCTAACCCACAAAAAAACAAGTTCAATCATTCCATCACAGCAGCAATCAAGCAGTGTCCAAGAGAAAAATTAAAACATGCCCCTTCACCCCGGCTCAGTCAAACTAAAAGAACAAAAAATCTGAAAGATTTGCTAGGTCTCCTCTTATTGTAGTATTCACTGGGGCGGTGATGATTGCCCACGATATGCGCACACAAGTTGGCAAGCTGCTCAGATTGTCATTTGTGTTGCTGACTGCACGTCCTGCATGCCTGGGATTGATTTTTCAGTTCAGATGTGTTCGCTTTTTTATATTTTACAGCAATCAAGCAAAGGCTCTGGGTTTATGTAGGTTTTTGATTCCTATTGCTGTTTGCTTGATCAAATTATATTGTATTTTGGTTGGTTCTTCTTCTTTTACTTCTTCTTCCAACTCATAGTGTTGGGTCATCTTTGCAATTTATTTATCAAATCCTACGACATATATATTTACTTAGGGTTTGGGCTATCCATTGTTGCTTCTGAAATCATATATGGATTATCATGGTACGCTCATGTGATTTTTGATAGAAGAAATTGATGCTCAGAAGATCATGCCATGCAGCTCCACGCATTTGACTTTAAAATGTTCCCATCATACATCATGTAAAATAATACTATTAAATGCTCGCGAACGTTCGAAACAATGATTTATGACCTTCGTTAGCCGTCAAGAGGTTTGAAATTGAATCTTGAACTAGCATTTTCTTAGACATGTAACCAAAATTTATTTCACTGAAAAAACCTTGACCACGTCGATAATTACTGGGCCCCCTTACACACGAAGATAACAATGGAGCTGGTGACATTTGTACGCCCCACAATGGCCTTGATCTAAAAACTATCAAATATTTATCAAAAACAAATACCGAAAAATTAAGAGAATCTTTTCCTCTAAAATCATTTAAACAGAATAAGTACACTTTCCTCTAGAATATTTTAAACAAAATAAGCACAAAGCACACACTGTTCTAGTACACTTCATTTTATTTTCTCAAAATATTCACACTTTAAATGAGAGTGTAGAACTTCACTCAGATGTTAACCTATCTCAGGACCTGAATCACATGCATGATGCCACTGCCCGCCTGACATGAGTGGCAAACTTATCTCCTCACGGTGGAGTTGAATGCTAAACAAGATCATTGGAATTGGAATAGTGCACTGCTGCGAGAGAGTTGGTCCATTACAGCTTCAAAACACAGGATTGCTCCATAAAGATTCTCAAAGAAAGGTGAATGGAGAAGTATAGTTGAAAGTGCGGATAAACCGGTTGCATTTATTGCAATTTCAGTACTATGCCATATCCATAGCCTTGTCTGAAATTATGCCTCACAGGCATATAATGAATTTCAATCTACCAAATAGACAAATAGAAGAAAGTCCATCACAAAACATCCTCCATCAAGCATTTAAAGGATCGAGCTCCTCAACTCATGCAGTCCCAGGATCCGAACGAACAACTGTTGACAAAGAACCAAAATAATTTTATCAGAATATGCAAAGGTGAGAGCTGGTTTCGTTAATTGATAATGATGAAAAGAATGCGAAAATGGAGGGGCAAAAAAAAGCCAGAAGACCATAACAATTGAAACGATCCATTCCATAGAGAAGGCCCAAATAAGTCAAAGAGGAGGTAATGCAATCAACAATGGCTGAAATGCTTTACTCCACAGAGGAGGCCCGAGCAAGTCAAAACCATGGTTGAGAATTTCTGCAATCATCAATCAATTTTCAGCCTCCAATCTCCATCCACTTCTTATGCCCCTTAACAATGCTGCCATAGGCTTCGATCCTTTTCTAGTTAAAATTACCAAGACGGAAACGACCGCACTGAACAAAGCCCTTTGGAACAGATAGCTTATATATTCACATCATAACAGAGAGCAAAATCACTTCTTTTTTTTCTTCCAATGCATGAGTGAAGGCCAGACTCTATCAAACCACACAAAGCCATGGTTCTAAGGATTCCTTAATAAATGAAATATACACTACATGCCCTGCAATCGAGATCGTTAGACTACTTAATACTCAGACACAGAGAGCATGGAACCGACTTTGATCAAACCCACAGCCCTTCAATCTTACAACACTTATGACATATCAGAGCACAGCTTATCGAATCAAAAACATCAGCGGACATTGCTCCAAAGCTACACATCGATTTCGTACTGAAGAATCCTCATTTTTTTTTTAAAAAAAAAAAACACTCCCGACTATATCCCAAATTCTAATTCTGACTTGATTTGTACAGACAGCAACAATCCATTCAGCCTATAAATTTCCTAGTCATCAGTCAAAGAGTGATTAGATTAACAATGATCGCAAACTTAATCAAAATAAAATCAGAATCAAATCAATCAATAAAACCAGGAGAAAGAAACAGCAATGACCCAGAAACCATAACCCCGGATCTTAAAGCGACAGATTTGTATGAGGAGAGGATGAGAAAGAAAGAGAAGGGTGGAGTCATACTGGGTTTCTGAGGATTTCCATCGACAAACTTGGTAACAGCAAAATGAACCTTTTCCCTCGAAAGAGCTTCAGTCTTGTACGGTTCTTTGAGACAGTTTCTGACGAGATTGGCACAGATGTTCGAATATGTTATGTAGGTCATGCCGGCGGCCCTCCAAAACGGCGCTGCTGCATTCGACGCCATCGGTATTACTCTCCTCTCTTCTTCTCGTCTCTCTGGTTTCTTTAAAATCTAAAGCAGGACACCATCACTCGCCTCCTGCATTTTGTGCTGACCTAGTAGTTTCTCATGGGCTCATTATTGGCCCACTAAAGTTTATAGCCCAAACAAATTACTGCCCTCGATTTGCTTCTTTGTGAGCAAGATGAAGGCAACAGGCCAACAGCTGCTTAGCTCTGGTTAAATTCCTGCGAAGGACATACCAGTTAACACGATTCCCTGATAGATATCTATTAAAAAACTTTACTCTCGCCCTTCAGAATTTTGAACGATCTAAATTGTGCTAATGGCAGCAACCATAAGCTTACCTGATTCAAGACAGAACTATTTATAGAACCATCTGATGATATAATATATTAGTGCTATTTAACACTGCCTCCTCCTGCAACACAATGTTGGACCAATCTGGAGTTTCTTCAATTTTGCAGGAAAACGTCGATATTCTTCCAGTGATAAGGTTGTCATATGTGTTCGCCATGTTGGACCCCGGGTGTTAGTGGGGCAAGCATGGGAAGAAGGGAAGGAATTACAGCAAGCTCCTCAGAAGTTATGTGATGAGGTTTTGATGATTAAAGATTATGTGCACCTATAGAATACCCTTGAAAAAATCTCCATTTTTGTGTTTCATTTCCTTTCAAATTATATTGTATTTTGCTGCATGTGTTTCTCAGATGCTAGTATGAGCATGGTTAAACACAAATATATTATAGCGGAAGCACGCTTTCAGCTTTATATAATATAAGGAAAATTTCAATCTCTAACTATTTCAGGATGGTATATGGTCTCATCATCTGATTATAAAAATGCAAGCCCAGATCCACTGTGAGAGTTTGCAGAAGAATTTGTCAGTGAGATTAATGACAAGAACATGGAAGATGTTAGCCGCTTTTGCAATATGCATGTTGATTTAGACTTCCAGGTTTTGGCATCCAACAAGACTGTCTCATCTTCATTGCTATTTATACCCCCCCAACTGGTATGCTTCTCGGCTCTGGCACCTCACAGGGTGTCGGTAACGCTGGTTTGTTGAATATCACAACCATTTTAGTGGTTCTACGGCACACTCAAAATGCGCTTGATGATCTTCAGTGCAGCGTTGCACGTGATTGTTTTCACTTTCTTCTTTAAACGTTTAAGACCATCAGTTGGAGTTTTATAACGATGCACTAGTTCTTACTAACAGGTGGTAGATCGACTTTTCAGATGAATTTTTTAATGAGCGTTGTGCAAGAAATCTATAAACATATTTGTCTTCTCTTCTTATTCTTAAGACAATGCTTTAATTTTTTAGGCACTTAAAAATATTATAAGCCATGATTTTATCAGTCAATTGAATCCTAGCTAGATTATATGTAAGGCAAACCGTGATTAGACCCAAACTATTATCGCAATCTTAATTTTGCATCCAACTTCTATTACAATTACTTCATAGAAAAAAAATAAACTTTTCATAAAATAATGATGCTGTTTACAAAAAGAAAAGGAAAAAACAATCTAGATGGAAGGCTAATTGATTGAATTTGTTTTCAAGAAAATCAGGGATAATATTGATAATTTTCTTTTTTAATATAAAATGTGAGCTAAGATGATATTTTTGAAGTCTAACTTTCTATTTAATTATCAAGTAATTACCATTATTAAATTTCCTCTCTTTAATACAAACTAACCATTTATGATATGGCTCCTCATTTCACTGTCTAATATTTTTCCTTTCCTTGTTTTTCATCTCTTATTGCACTGAAAATCATGGTGTCATTACATTCATTTGATCATCACGGTTTTCATTCAAAGTTTATATTAGTAAAGACTATATTTATTTACCTTACTCCCACTGTACAATTGATTGACATTCATTTCCAAGGATCATTTCTCCCGTCATCACCGTGACTTCTAAAACCCTATTAAAACCCTGCTTCTTGCCAACTTTCGTCCATCCTCTTCTTTTCTGCATCCTAATCTCTCTCTTTTTCTGTCATCTCTGATATGGCTCCTCCTGATAACTATCGTAGCTCCCTTTTTAACGTTAGCAGACGGGAGAGTTCAGAAAAATACTTTGAATTGTCCAACGGGAACTTTAGTGTCAAAGAGTTTCCATTGCTTTCTGATGTTCCAAGCAACGTCACTTTCACTCCCTTTTTGTCTACATGCAAACCCTCTGATGCTCCACTCCCCCTGATCCAACGCGTAGAATCTCTGGCTCATAAGGGAGGGTTTTTTGGCTTCCAGAAAGAGGACGAGTCTGATCGCTTGATGAACTCTCTTGGTAAGTTTACTGAGAGGGAATTTTTGTCCATCTTTAGATTCAAAACTTGGTGGTCTACTATGTGGGTAGGTAGTTCAGGTTCTGACTTGCAGATGGAGACCCAATGGGTTCTTTTTGATGTTCCTGAAATTATGTCTTATGTCATGATCGTGCCTATCATTGAAGGGAGTTTTAGGTCTGCATTACAAGGTGGTATTGATGGACATGTCATGATTTGTGCTGAGAGTGGTTCTACAAAGGTGACAGCATCATCTTTTGATGCTATAGCTTATGTTCACGTGTCTGAAAATCCTTACCATATCATGAAGGAGGCTTTTGGTGCACTTAGGGTTCACCTTGATACCTTCAGACTTATCGAGGAGAAAACTGCACCTTCTCTTGTTGATAAATTTGGGTGGTGCACTTGGGATGCTTTCTATTTAACTGTAGAGCCTACTGGTATATGGCATGGTCTGAATGACTTAGCTGAGGGTGGGGTTTCTCCTAGGTTTCTCATCATTGATGATGGCTGGCAAAGCATTAATTTTGATGACGAGGATCCAAACCAGGATTCTGGAAAGCTGGTTCTTTGTGGAAGTCAAATGACTGCTAGGCTTCATAGGCTTGATGAATGTCAGAAGTTTAGGAAGTATAAAGGAGGTTCTTTGTTAGGTCCTAACCCTCCTCCATTTCATCGTGAGAAACCTCAGATGCTAATCTCAAAGGCATGTGAAATAGAGCGTGCCGAGAAGGATCTCAATAAGGCAATTCAATCTGGTATCGTGCCTGACTTGTCTGCTATTGAATCTAGAATTCAAAAGTTGAAACTAGAATTGGATGCCATGTTTGGTGAAGATGAAAACAGTGTGATTTCTAGTACTGTTTCTTGCAAGCCTTGCTGTTATGGTCTGAAGGCTTTAACTAGTGATTTGAGGACAAAGTTCAAGGGTTTGGATGACATTTATGTGTGGCATGCTCTCTGTGGTGCCTGGTCTGGTGTGAGGCCGGGCTCTACTCAACTGAATTCTAACATCATGCCATGCAAAGTGTCTCCTGGTCTTGACGGGACTATGGAAGATCTTGCCGTGGTTAAGACTGTTGAGGGTGGTATTGGTCTTGTTCATCCTGACCAAGCAGGAGACTTCTACGATTCTATGCACTCTTACCTTGCCAGCGTTGGCATTACAGGAGTGAAAGTTGATGTCATTCATGTAAGTCCTAAGTTTTCTATTCCATCTATTCTATTATTATTTTCTTATTTCTTAATTTTGAGTATTATATATTCTAAATTATTTCCCTTTCCAAAAATTTTGTTTGCAGACTCTTGAGTATGTCTCTGAAGAATATGGAGGCCGCGTCGAGCTCGCTAAGGCATATTACAAGGGACTGTCAAATTCTTTGTCCAAGAATTTCAAAGGATCAGGACTTATCTCTAGCATGCAACAATGCAATGATTTCTTCTTCCTTGGAACAAAGCAGATATCCATGGGAAGAGCAGGTAAGTTGAATGTCTAAGCAATTGTTTTCCCGTGTCATAAAGTTCTGATGGTAATTGGCATAGGATCTGACATATTTCGCTGCAGGCGATGATTTCTGGTTCCAGGATCCAAACGGGGATCCTATGGGAATTTATTGGTTGCAAGGGGTCCATATGATCCATTGCTCCTTTAACAGCTTGTGGATGGGTCAGTTTATTCAACCTGATTGGGACATGTTCCAATCTGACCATCTTTGTGCAGAATTTCATGCTGGATCAAGAGCTATCTGTGGTGGACCTGTCTATATCAGTGACTCTCCTGGTTGTCATAATTTTGAACTCCTCAAGAAGCTTGTGTACCCTGATGGTACCATTCCCAAATGCCAGAATTTTGCCCTCCCCACAAGGGATTGCCTCTTTAGGAACCCTCTTTTTGATAACAAAACCCTTCTCAAGATTTGGAACATCAACAAGGTATCCATATGTTTCGAGTCTTTTTCATTCTAGGATTACTCCTTGAACTAAAATGAACTGATTAGTTGCATTGTAATTTGCAGTATGGAGGTGTGGTTGGAGTTTTCAACTGCCAAGGAGCTGGATGGGATCCCAAAGAGCAAAGAATCAAGGGCTTCCCAGAGTGCTACAAACCAATGTCAGGTTCTGTTCATGTTTCTGACATTGAATGGGACCAAAACAAAGAGGCTGTTCACACGGGTGAGGTTGAAGAATACATAGTCCATCTCAACCAGGCCGAGGAGGAGGAACTGCTGCTTGTATCACCAAAATCTGAACCAATTCAAATGACCATTCACCCAACCACATATAAGATCTTCACCTTTGCTCCTATCAAGAAATTAGGCAGCAGTGGCATCAAATTCGCTCCTGTTGGACTGACCAACATGCTCAATAGTGGTGGCACAATTCAAGAAGTGGCCTATTCTGATTCTGAAAAAGCTGAGACTTCAGTGAAGGTTGGGGTTAAAGGAGAAGGGAGTTTTTTATCCTACTCAAATGTATGTCCAATCAAGTGCTTGTTGAATGGAGCTGAGACTGGTTTTGAGTGGGCAGATAATGGCAAGCTGGCCTTGGATCTCGTTTGGACTGAAGAAACCTGTGGCATATCTTCTGTTGCTTTTCTTTTCTGAAGTCATTGGTGAGAGTTAATTTCATGAATGAAACCCTCTTTTATTAATTAACAATTAAATAGACGAGTTGTTATCGTTTTGTTTTTCCAGAATTTCATTTCATTAATTATATATTTGCAAAGCTTTAGATTTATTTTCCATAAATTTAACACGCACACGTAAGGCACACCTGATGCGCTTGTAGGAGAGTTACTAGTTTACATTCTACGAGGAGACACGCCGTTCTACATCGCCATCCAAAATTCCATTTACATCTAAAAACTACATATATACATACACGCCTTGCCCACGTCAAGCTTTCATTGATGATAAGAATCTTGCTGCTGTGAAGAGACGTCGTTTTATCACCATCGTTTTTGCAAAGGAAAATCTTCTTATCGAAGATGCATGCACGGAAACTGTCAAAAGGTACATTTAATTTGATTCTTGTAAGAAGAAGGATACGTACCATGAACAATGTACATGCAAGAGTGATCCATCCTCTTTCAATGATGAAATGAATCTTGCTACTGTGAAGAGACGTCGTTTTATCACCATCTTTTTTGCAAAGGAAAATCTTCTTATCGAAGATGCATGCACGGAAACTGTCAAAAGGTACATTTAATTTAATTCTTGTTAGAAGAAGGATACCATGAACAATGTACATGCAAGAGTGATCCATCCTCTTTGGAAATAAATCAATCTTCCATTAATAGGATACTAAACTATCCTCTAATTACAGGTCAACCATTCTTTAAATGTTGGATTTATGAGGTATCAAGAATCCTGTCAATGGTTTAATTTTATCACACATATAAACCCAGTTACATGCACCACTTCTTCACAAAATCATCAGAAGAACAAAAGATATTCAGAATTATATACAGATTTGGTCAATCATGGGCAGCAATGGTTCACCACCCCATGTAGTGATTTTCCCATTCATGGCTCAAGGTCACACTCTTCCATTACTGGACTTGTCCAGGGCATTAGCTTGCCGTGGCACAAGAGTAACCATCATCACCACCCCAGCAAACGCTCCATTTATTCTTTCCAAAACCTCTACCCACCCAGCAATCTCTCTGTATGTAATCCCTTTTCCAAACGTTGAAGAATTACCAGAAGGTTGTGAAAATGTTAACCATCTCCCTTCTCCGGATCTCTTTGTCCCGTTTATAAATGCCACCAAACCACTCAAACAGCCTTTTGAACATATCCTTAAAGAGATGTGTGATTCTGATAGCACTACTCCAATTTGTGTTGTCTCTGACATGTTTTTGCCTTGGACAGTTGATTCATGTTGCCTGTTCGATATTCCTAGGATTGTCTTTAGTGGGATGGGTGTGTTGCCTACGGTAATCGTAAGAAATGCCTCATTGCATGTTCCATGCATTTCTAGTTTGCACCATTCTGAGCCTGTAAACTTGCCATTAGTTCCATTTTCACTAAACAAAACTGACTTCCCTGACTTTGTCTGGTGTGCTGATGATAAGCATCCAATGCTGCCAATTCTTTCAGAGCTTCAACAGGCAGAGTATAATAGTTGGGGTATCGTCGTTAACAGTTTCGAAGAGCTTGAAGGGGACCATGTTGATGCCTTTGAATATCAAAAAGAGACCAAAGCATGGCTTGTGGGTCCACTTCTACTTCATGATCAAATCAAACAAGATTTGATGAATTCAGGGTCCGGAAACGCTGATCAAAAGCAAACTAGCCAGTACATCAAGTGGCTGGACCAGAAAATAGAAGGAGTGGGTCCATGTAATGTGATCTATGTGGCATTCGGTTCACAGTCATATATGACAGATTTACAAATGGAGGAGATTGCTCTTGGGTTGGAGATGGCAGGACAGCAGTTCATCTGGGTGGTCAGATCAAAAACATGGGTCCCACCAGATGGATGGGAAGAAAGGGTTGGGGAGAGAGGGTTGGTCATGCGTGATTGGGTAGACCAGAGGGGTATACTAGCACACCCAGCAATTGGTGGGTTTCTAACTCATTGTGGATGGAATTCAGTGTTGGAGGGCTTGTCGATGGGGGTGCCCTTGTTGGCCTGGCCTAAGGGTGCAGAGCAAGGATTGAACGCTAGGTATGTGGCGATGGGGCTAAAAGCAGGGCTCATGGTCCCTCAAGAACATGATGCAAAAGATGACCCTCTGCCCGTCCAACATAATGTGATATGCGATGCTGTGAAGGAGTTGATGAGAGGTGACCAAGGGAAGAAGGCTAGGGAAAGGGCACGAGAGTTGGGGAGAAAGGCAAGGCAAGCTGAGGAAAAAGGTGGATCATCTGATAAGAAATTGGATGAACTAATTGAATGCCTAACTTCAAGACAAAAGAACTCAAGGACGGCCAGCTGATCCAAAAGGTTAAGAAGATCATCATTTACCAGTTGATCACATTTTTAAGGTTCTACAAGTCATAGTTTATAGACTCCAGATAACATTGAAGTACTCAATGTGGCACTAAGAAACACAAATTAATTCATAATCCACATTAATTGCAGAGATTTGTATTTCTGTCTACGTTAATAGAACGCAGCGATGGCTCATGATTTGTGTTTTCGTAGTGGTTAGCAGCCTTTTGATCAGCACCACCCATGAATGAATCTCTCACCAAATGGCTAACTCACCGTGTTAAGTAACAATACAATGAAAGCCAATCCAAGCAAACTTCACCTCTAATCCATCTTACCAGAAGTCCTTGTGATTTACAAGACAGGAGCAATAACATGAAAACATATCGGTTGCAGATTTTCGAGCTCTAGCACGAAAACATATTGAATTGCAGAATCTAAAAGAATTTCGGATGAGTGGAAGACATATTAGTTAATCCATCAAAAATACATTTGAACGCTTACAAGCAAAAAACGTGCCGTATTTGAATAAAAAAGTGACGTTAATTTAACAGGAAAATATTTCAGATCTCTTTCATGTAGAAAGAATTATGCAGCCAAAAGTGTCAAGCGAAAGTTATCTGTCACAATATCTTTTATTTTACCAATCAAGCGGCTGTGTTTGGTGCTGCCAGACTTGCTTAGCTTTGGCTGAAAGAGAGATCTGAGCATGGTTTCCAAACTTCGCGTAGTATATTTCACATGTCTGCTGGGACTAGCATCAGTATCGGCCTGAAACCCATAGTTCTGCAGGTAACTCCTGTAAACAGGTAAAAAAGCCTGGACTACAAGTTTACACATCTTCAACCTTAGGTCTTCATTTGGAACAACCCAATTGGATTGCTTCTGGTACATGTGATCAAACTCCATATTGAATGACTTTAATCTCTTCTTGACCAAATCCCCCACGAATCCCCTGGTAGGAGAAGATAAAACTCGACCCTCTTGGCTAAGAAGAGTAAATGTTTTTCCCCAGCTTTCTCTGAGGAAAAGAGTCATGTAATAGTCCATATACTGTTCATGAGCTTTCAACCAAGATTCTCCCATCAAATCTCCAAGCTTTGTGCCTTTCAAACTGCAAAGGTGACAATGGTTGTTCATCATGAAAAGGTAGGACAACGTGAAATCAGAGTGGGCTTTCGACCATGCATCCAAGTTTAAACCAAGCTGCTTTATTATGTAATAAATCTGGCCGGTGATAAGTTCTTCTTGGCACTTGTCTTGTTTCCAACTCTGTTGAATTGTCAGAACCTGAGTGAGTAATGGCTTATAATCATCCCCTAGTAGACGATTACAGTAATCCGTTACAAGGCTTACTAGCCTTGGAACACTACCATTTAAAGAAGGAGAACTTCGCCTTTGCAGCTCCACTTGGATCGGAAGTTCCCAGAAAATTTCACTGACACCATTAACAACTCCCTTGATGAGATCCCTAGTCAGAGTCTGGATTTCAAAGCATGCCGGGCCTCCAAAAAGTCTGTTGAAATCCACTCTCAGATTTTCCAAGATCGCAAAAATGTCCAATAGCTTCAAGATCTTAATTGGAACATCCTTACACTCTGTAATCTTCTTTCCAAAGTGGAGGAAAGAAAGAATTCCTGATTGTATAGCGATTTTCGCAAAGCAGTCCATCCAAACATCTGGTTCATACTTCTCAAAAACATCACTGCAAAGCTTGTATTCAATTTCAAAAACGAGCTTGATAGCCATCTGGAAATGCTTGCACCATTTATCTATGTAACAGTCGACATCTTGTACGTCATCGAATTCGCTGATCGACAGGTCAAGGTAATTCAAGTCAAGAGCTTGAAAACTTCTCCTGGTATACAAACTACGGATTTCAACATAGGTTGACATACACTTCTCAAGCCTTTCATCTGAACTTAGCCTGCCAATAATAGCCTGAAGCTTCTGCACAACAGCCACTGGCAGAGGAGATGGAGAAATTGAGGCTTGATCTCCAACGGAAGATGAGACAAAATCCAAAACAACTTGGATGCAGTTTTCATTTAGAAGCTGCCCGAATTCAATTTCGAGTTTGTCAAATGCAACACAGAGAAGACCCCCACTGAGCCAAGCACGTTTCTCGGTAGCTTTCAACTCTTGCAGAATGTTTAATGACTTCTTGATATTCATGATGTACAGATCGTTCAGAACTACATTTTCCAGAAACTCAAGAACATCCTCCAGCCACTGAATTGCCAGCCTACAGTTGTCAGTCAGAAATTTCAATGATTCTTCAAGCTGTTTCACCATCAACAAGTAAGTTGAAAGATCAGAACAGGGGTGTGATAATAGTGACATCTGGAGCTCTTGAACGGTGTCATACACCCTTACCACTGCTGCAACAGGACTAATGGCACTGTCAATATGCTCTCTAATTTCAACAAAAGTGCATTTTTGCCTGGGGACATTTCTAACAGCAGCTCCCAAAGATGGCAATCTTTGTTTTATCCCCTCCAATCTTTGGCCAGTATTATCTAGAGCAGAGGCAAGCGCTCTTGAATTCTCTAAGCTCGTCTTCAAGACTATCCTAGCAGCTGAAAGAATGTCAACGCCACCCACCGGAGTCATTGCCAAATCAAGTTCTTGACCTGAAAAATGACTCAGCTGCTATTCATATGATGTTTAAGCACTACATTGCACTGTTAAGATTCAATAAAAATCCAAAAAGATTCTTTCTTGGTCTCTTATCTGTACTCAATTTACTTTCTCTTCACCAAACTCACCAAATCAGGTAAAAAAAACACAAGACAACCCATATTCAAACCAAACCTCACATGCAAAACAAACATCTCACAGAAACCCCAACAACCAGGTATAGACTTCCAAAATCAAAACAGAAAAATAACCCCCCTTGAAACTTAAAAAACTGCAACTGAAGTTTCACTTTTGGACATCAACCTTAAAATACCAACATGACAATTACAGTAACTGAAGTTTCTACTCGCTATCAACAACTAAACAACCACTCGTGAAAACAAAAACTTACCTGTTCAGAATCTTCATCGATGACATCAAGATATGCAAACAAGGAAATCCTCCATGAACCCTTTTTTCCTTTTCCTTTGTTGATGATGATGGTACTGGAAATGACGGGGCATGAATTCTACTGGTAGTTGATGATATCTTGCTGAAGATTGAAAGGATTCTTGGCGATGCATATCGTTCATTATATTATTTTGATGCATTAAAATCCATGATCCTATGAATACTGGTTCATCAGGTGGCCCAATACCAATAATCCCTAAAACTTATGGTTTCTTTTTCTTCTTCAGAAAAATAAATTTCATCACCTCAAGCTTTTATTACAAAGTACACATTTTCAGTTTTCGGCACCAGAATAAAATGTTTTTGTCTCTTGGGAACAATTCTAATGAGCATCCCCTAAGTTTTTCTTTCAAAGCCTTGATTATAGTCTGATTTACTGTTTAGACTTTCTTTGCTTTCTGTAGTGTCAACGGATTCAGTTGCTTTCTTTCTGATGCACAATGCAATGTAACTTTCGCTTCTTTTTTCTCTACCTGTAAGTTGAATTCTCCGTGCTCCACTTTCCCTACTTGAATATGTCCAAGCTCTGTCGCACAAGGGCGGTTCCTTGGGTTCAAAAAAGAGACTGGATCGATCTCGGTAAGTTCACTGACATATCATGAGTTTCAACTCCTGAAGAAACTGGTAGAGTACTACTCCCAAACAAGCCACCATTTTTGTCCTCTGCACTTGGGACGCACAACACCAAATTATATTCTTTTTTATGTTTCTAAGAATTCAAAATTAAGATAAATAAAATGAGGCATTTTGATCCTTCCCAGTACCCACATCCTTGTGGTAACTTGAGTTTCTTCCAGTTAAACAGTTTATCCATGGCTATATTATTTTATTCCAAGCACAAAAAATCAAACATGCAGAGTGATGAGAAAACAAAACGACTCCTAAACTAACATTATTTCGGTATCTATTCTTTCAAACTCGGCCTTTTTTAAGAAATCAGAATAAATCAAGATGATATTGCTGAAAATAAGATTGAGAACTAAATTATATATATATATATATATCCAGGGTGAGTGAACAGTGAAAAACTCAATTGTTATAGTTTTCTTTTCCGGCAACAGATAAGCCTAAGCTTTTTGTCAACACGGCACCTGTGTTGGTTGTTTGTTTGGAGAGCTTGCTCACCTAGTCTCACGCCATGCTTGTCTATCCCACTCTTATGTTTGATTAATTCGATACCTTCTTGTTGTGGGATTAGATGGAACGATATGTATTTTATGTTTTGGGTCTATGATTCAGCTTTTATGTGGCTGTGGACTGTTGCTTTGCCCTTGGCCTTGTACCGTGCTTTAAAAATTTCCTGCCAGTTCCTGCGCTGTCAGAACATTACCGAAGGCATTTTACTATGCAGGCCCGCTGCAGCGCGCGGGCATTACATCTAGCGTCAATGGACTCACACGCATCTGAAGAGAGAAAATGGCTGGTTAGGTGGGGAATTCTGAATAGAAAACATGGACGAGCAAAATGCTAACTTTTCTTCTGTGGGTTATTCGGGCTATAATGCTGGTTTTGTGGGTTATTGGTGCTAATTTTATTCCGTTTAGGCTGAAACGCCTCAAATTAAAAAAAAAAAAGATAAAACGATATTGTTTTTATTTCAATTTAAATTTTGATTTGTTTTGAATTTTTCAGCTAAATATCGGTTAAAATGTACCGATTTCATTCCTCTCATTTCGTTTCGGTCAAATAGCATTTTTTTAAATAATAAATAATTTTACAATATCAATTATATCTTTCAATCCGACTGTTAGATTAAGATAAAATTTTATGAGGAGTCTCTTGATATATTTATATATATTATGTTAAAATTTTAGTGTAATGACCTTGCAAGATTGATGATGATATTCTTGTAATATTAGACATATTCATAATTTTATTCAGAAAAAAACATTTTATCGTGTTTTTTCTTAGATTAAATTGTACAATTCTAAATAATTTTATTTTTGAATTTATATTTATATTTAGATATATATACACACATAAATCGTACAACCCCGAAACAGCATACCAAAATATTTCAAAACTAAAAAAGTAAATCACTAACTGAAATGATGTTGAAAACCATGTTCTGGTACTGTATGGTAATGAATTGTTCAGTTGATTCCGATAAACAAAATGCTAACTTTTCTTGTGTGTTGTCACCTCTTAATTCCCCTCTGCAATGACAATGCTTCTTCTCAGCTTAAACCTGCTTCATCGGTTTTACTTATTTCATTTTTTTTTTTTGGGGGTTACAGACTTATTTCTTTCAATCACCGTATAGGAAACTGTCCATTTTGTTTAAATGCAATATTTCCTTATCCTAAAAACCATACTTTCTAAACTCGATCTGGGTTCGACTTGGATCGACACATGATCAACCTATTTTTTTTTCAGGCTAGAACGATGATGTTTTGAAAAAAAAATCAACAAGTTTTTTTACTGGATTTTGAATGGGTACTTCTGAGATCATGTGTCGATCCGTGTCGATCTATATTTTGTTAAACTCAGCCCTCCTAAAGCTAGGATCCTGAGTTAACATGTTGGGTCGATCTGAGTTTTTTAAAACAGTGAAAAGCTACAAAATATGATACATAATACCCCTGTTATCAATTATTAACTTATACTAAAAGATTTGTCATTTTGTGAAATGCTGTTCATCATTGTCGTTCTCGAAGAATTTTCCATCGAGATTTGAAACCAGCAAATTTGCTTGTAGATCAGAAAAATTACACCCTGAAAGTTGCTGATTCCGGATTCAGCATTCCACACAAAAAATGCGCGCCTGCCTCAGGGAACTTCAACAATCAGGGCACATATTTAAATCCCATCATTCTGAGATCTATTGAATCTGGAATAGCTACACATGTCTTAGCATGAGCATCCAAGCTTCAATTAAAGAATTGTGCTTCATTGAAAAACCCCTGTGGTTTTTTCTCAGGTCTCCCTCCTGTTTCAAGGAAAAACCATGAAATTGGAAATACCAGGAGCGTGCTCAATACTGCTAATACATGAACACATCACGAATCCACAATTCTAATGACCCAGAAACTTCATTTTCTCTGTATCTGCATATCTGGGCTAGCTCTCATTCTGTTAAAGTCTTTCTGTTACACAAGAAGACAAACAACTGGGCTGTAACTTAATAATGATTTTTCCTTTTAATCCCCCGCTGGGTTTTCCAAGAGAGACAATTTGTCATCTTTTTCAAGCAACTTGTTAATGATTTTTCTATTTGAATTTATTAGGGGTAGTGGAAGGTTAGATTAGAATTCTAGGTGGTATATTGGATAAGATGAGACATGATGGACAGACAGACAGACAGGAAATTCTACACCTCTATTGATCTTCCATGATTTGAGTATTGGGAGAAAAAACGAAGCCCATTTTGGTTGAAGTTTAGATTTGTGCCAAGAAAAACGTGCATTGATTTATATGTCTTTCAAAATTAAAATTAAAATCAATATTATTTTAAACGATTTAATAACTTGAACGATAAATAACAAGAGCATTGTGATAGAAGGAAGGTATGATTGTAGAACAGCATTGACCAGCAAGACATGGAGGAGGTTGAGCAGTCCTGTTCTCTCCGCACCTAAGATTCATCCCTCCTTACCTTTTTTAATAAAATACTTGGCATAACTTGACCAGTGAATATAAAAAAAAAGGACACAGGTAGCTTTAAATACTATTTCTTTTCTTTTAATTAAAATAAAAACTCATTTTTTAGAAAATCTGCTGGGCGTAGGAACCATAGCATTGAACAAATAAATAAATAAATAAATGCAGGGCCAACTCACTTAGCCCCGGATAGAGTTGATTTATAATTATAATTAACATGATTTTTTTATATAAAAATTACTTTTTTTAGATGTTTTAAATGATTGAGCAAGAGATAGATAAAAATAAATATAATTATTCCAGTATTCTAAAGTATAGTATTGGGATTTTGATGTCTAAAAAGGTTTACTTCCTTGTAGCCGTCAAAATTGAAGTTTCAAATGAAATATTAAAAATATAATTTTCCTTATTTGAATTAATTTAATAATTATATTTTTAAAATATCATATTGTGAGCATAAAATAAAAATATTAATCATTATGATTAATAAATAAATAATCTTAGGAGAGATTAAATTATATAGCATCCATATACAAACTTCAAATTTGAAATCTAACTATAAAATACTGAATAAAAATTATTATTTTTCAATAATTATGAGGCTATTAATCTTTAATTATTTTTATAGTAAAATAAATAAAAATTAATGCCGAGGAGGCAAAAAAACCTACTGAAAGGTCAAAGAGGGAGCTTTTTTTTTTTTGCTTTTGATTACCACTCAGATCTTTAACCAGCAAAGAATTTAGGCAGCACGTCGTTTTCTGAGCAAAAGTGTCGGTGAGAGAGTATGCACACAGTTTACTACAATGCTGTGTGGTACTCTCTCTCTAGATACACACATGTACAGCGAGAGAGAGAGGATATGTTGTATCGGCCCTGTCTCTTTATCTCTTGTCTCTTTCAGCTAAACTTTCCGTTTCAGCTTCGTCTCCACCTTCTTATTTACACAGCCTGCACCAAATATGCTTTAATGCAACAGAACACACAGACCCCATATAATTAGGGTCTTAAAAAAAGGAACTTGTTCACTTGTTGTCAACTAAAACGTCTCTCTTTATTCACATTAACTGTAGTTAGAGAGCAAGAATGGGTGTGGATTTGAGACAAGTGGTTGCTGGGGTGCTGACACTAACAATGTTTGTGATGCTTGGTAACATGATCAAGAGAGACCATTTTGATTCTGTTGAAGTATGTCCCTTTCATCCCTTCTTCACAAGTTTCTATAATACTTGATTTTATGTGTCTATGTGATCTTTTGATCATTCAAGTTTCAGTTTTTTTCTCATTCGAAGCTATGTTTGTTGAGTGGTTTTTAGCCTGGGTTTAGATCTTTAAGCCCTTTCGAAAGCTCACTTTAATAATTCCCACCTTGCATCTGACAGTTAGTGTTCTTGTAGTGTATTGCAATGAGATCTCCATGTTCTTGGCCCAAATGTTGTTGCTTTATAGCTTATTTTTTCTTTCACTGTCGCATTCTCATGAGTCTCTGGTTGTTTATTTCAGTCATTTTTTGTTCTCTTGTCAAATCTGTGTTAGATCTTTAAGGTATTGCCACTGTTGTATTAACTTGTTTAATGAGTGACTTTTATCGTATATATTTGGATTAAAATTTGAGCCGAGGTGCTAACGTTTATTTCTTCTCTGAGCTACTGATGATATAGAAGGGGAAAAAAATCGAATTACTTTTATGCTCTGTAATTGTTTAGGCTCTCAAAAATTCTGGTCTTTTTTTGTGATTCTTTCCTTGAGCGAAGAGAGATTCATAATTACAGGGCTTGATAATTTCCACTTCTTACTCTAGCCATTATCATCTGCAGTATGTTTTCTTGCGAGTTTAATATTTTGGAATCCAAGGAAGCTTTTGATAAATTTCACTCTTTGAAGAAACATATCATTCATTTGCTGTGGATCTATATTATTCTCCTTTTCATTCTTTTGTCTTTTGTTTTGTGAAAGGGGAAATTTCCAGGAGCTAGGGACGTCGAGTTTGATAGTGAGAAGGTTTCAGAGCAGGGTGTTGTGATATTTTCCAAAAAGAGTACAAATGGGCCATGGATTGAGAGCGGCCAAGAGCTAAAACCATGTTGGAAAGAGTCAACTTTTGGTAGGTTTACTTGTGAACTTGATAATTACCTAGAGTTTGTGTGCTATTTATTCCTATATATGCACTCACTGATCTACTAAGCATTCATGTATAAAGTTTCCCTTCCACTTCACATGAATTCTCACAGATTTAACAGATGAGGTGGAGCCAAAAGGGTTTGTCACTTTCTCATTAACTAATGGTCCTGAGTACCATGTCTCACAGGTATCTAAAGTCACCTTTTAAACTTTTTTTTCGTTTACAGAAGGATTCTGCCTTCATTGTTTTCATATGAGTGAAATATCTGCTTTCCATTCTTTCACTCCTCCTCTAAACATTTACATCTATTTGTCGGTGATTGAATTCTCCAGATTGCTGATGCAGTGGTAGTAGCAAGATATATTGGAGCAACTCTTGTGCTTCCTGACATCAGGGGAAACAAACCAGGAGATGAAAGGTTAGCAGCATGTCACTTTCATGACAATCACCTAATTTTTTTGAAAAAGTATTATTGGAACATGTATAAAGCAATGTTTATACATTCCTTAAGAAGAGTCTAGCTTTTCAATTTTGTCTCACTCTATCTTTTTGAACCACACCGTAACCATTCGACTTTGTGCCTTTTTTGGGGGCAATGTTTTATGAAGTTGCAAATTTAAATGTCACCTATTAGTTGCATTTTGACACTTAAATGTCAAACAGTTTCATGTTTGCTTAATTGTATTTATATTTAAAGCTTGATGGCTTATTGTAAATGTGTAATGCAAGCTTCATTTTTTTTTCCCCAAAAAATATCGCTGTCAAGGCACCATAAATTTATACTCTGAAGAGATTTTTCAATATATGATCAGTTAACCGATTTTGGGTGCATTATAACAAATTGACAATTTACAGGAAATTTGAAGAAATATATGATGTTGATAAATTCGTGAAAAGCCTGTATGGGGTGGTTAAAGTAGTCAAAGGTCTGCCTGATGATGTATCGATTCGAGATTTCACTGCTGTCAAGGTCCCCAATCGAATTTCAGATGATCACATTGCCGAGCAAATCAAACCAATCTTTAAAACAAATAGTAATATAAGACTTGCTACTTTCTTCCCTTCAGTAAATATGAGAAAGACCACAAAAACAACTGCCAGTGATTCAGTTGCATGTTTGGCGATGTTTGGAACTTTAGAGTTGCAGCCAGAGGTCGATGAAGTGGTTGACTCCATGATTGAGAGGCTAAGAACTTTGAGTCGCAAGTCTAATAGGCGATTTATTGCTGTGGACTTGAGAGCTGAGATATTGAGAAAAAAGGGTTGCCATGGAAGCAGTTCATCTGGAACCAAAAGTTGTTTTAGTGCCCAGGAGATTGCTATATTTTTGAGGAAAATTGGATTTGACAAGGATACCACAATCTACCTCACTCAGCCTAGATGGGATGATAGCCTTGATGTTCTGAAGGATATATTCCCTAAAACTTACACGAAGGTTAGGTATTTTCCATTGGTTTCTTCTCCTTTCTAATGTTTTCTCATAAGGTAGTCTAAATCATTTTTTACCTCTGAAAACTTTTACAGGAAAGCATAATGCCTGCAGATAAAAAGGCAAAATTCCTCAAATCAGAAGATTCAGAGTTTGAGAAGGTTATTGATTTCTACATGTGTTCTCAGAGTGATGTCTTTGTACCAGCCATCTCTGGCCTATTCTATGCCAATGTTGCTGGTAAGAGAATAGCATCTGGGAAGACTCAAATACTTGTTCCGGCTGACATTCCAGGCTCCTCTGCCTCTGTCACCAATCATTTCTCCCCCTATATTTCCAAGAAGAACCACATGGCACATTCCTGTTTTTGCTAGTAATCCATGCCCAAGAAACCCTGAAGAGAGCACAATACAGTTTATGTTGAAGTCTTCAATACAGCTCACTTTCTCCATTGCTGCAAGCAAGCTTTTCCATTGAGCAGATGAGCAAGTGAGTTGCATCATTCACACCAATTTGGGAGGGAAAACACCCCAAAGTAAAGGTTTACTGTTTCAATGTGATTTTTAAAAGATATTTCTATATAAAATAGGACAGGTAGTTTTGTGAGTTATAATGTTCAAGAATTTGTTTGATGTTTTGTTTATTTATCGTAAAATCAGCTGGCATTGTTTATTATTATTATTATTATTATTATTATTTATGTGCTTGGATAATGGGAAATTAGGTTGTTTGTCTTCATCGACCACCTTGCATGACTTCAAAGGAATGATCTGGCAGTTGAAGAGGTATCCATTCCTTTACTTTCTAGATTCAAATCTTGAAACCAATATTAGAAATATTCACTAAACCCTCCTGAATACACAATGAAGATTTTAGGATCACATCAAAATTCTTTCGCGGAAGAATTTTGCCTTTTGAACAACCAAGGGCTTCATGGAGACGAGGCAACCCTCATGCGTTGAAGCTAATTGGTCTGCTGCGGGGGGTGCGAGAACAGTGACTGGTCTAATCAAGGTTCTGTACCGCATGTGATATATGTAATTATCCGATCCATTTTTAACTCAGTTTTACCCGAATCTAAATGGGTACAGATCCATACCCAATCCAAAACCTCCCGAACCTCATCAGTTCTATAAAATCAAATTGATTCAGGTCAATATCTATCTATCTTCTATCTGGTTAAGAATGAATTCCCTGGCTGAACTTGTTAGGAGATTTTGTTTTGATCAGCAGCAGCATTGAACAGCTGATCTTCGAGGGAATCCGCTCATAATTAACAAAAATTCCTACGTTTTCTTTGTATTTTGAAAAGGTGGTAGCCACTGAGCTCTTTCCTAGCTTAGAGCGCCATCAACAAAATCCACTCTATCCATTGACATTGCGAAAAATAAATTTTATAAAAACCCTGCAAGAATCCTTGTAAGAGATTTAGAGCTTTTTATTCTGAAACAAAACATTATAACAGATCCTAAAGAATCCAACAATGTCCAGGTCAACAAGATGTGATGCCTGCAGATTTTCAAGAACATGTTTTCAAGATCGTGTCTTGGCTCCACATTTCCCACCAAACTATCCCCAAATATTTGCTAATGTCCTTGGAGCCTGCAAGATTACTGAATTGTTACTCATTCATCATCTATCCGGTTACCAGCACTCGAATCATTTCATGAATCAGTTAAAAATAAAAACATTTGATGACCTCGTAACTACTTCCTAGTAGAAGTTATTTCCCCTACCAGCTAAGCACATGCTCATCGTTACTTTAGCTCAAGTACACCATATTACTTTAGCCCAAGTACATTGTTTATTCTAAATTATCCATCTCGGATGATATAAAGTAACACCAACCATTTGATTCAAAATATTCATCGCAAAGAAACAAGGCTCATTTGCAATGAATATTTTGAAATTAATAACATTCCTAGTGCAATGTTTGGATTCGTACGGAATGCCGCTGCTTGCAGTGATTTTAAGCTGCGATGCAGCAGAATGCACGGCAATCGGGGCATCATCACGTACGGTACACCCAGTCCATGGCTGTGTTGGAATAATATTTCAGTTGCAACAACATCAAATAATTGATGCTCAATCTGAGTTGGTGAATTATAGTACAGCTCGCGGCAACATCAGCGAAGACATCAAATAATTAGATGCCACAAGTTCTGCTCATAGTTGTTTTGTTTCGATCTACTCCAGTGGTTTTTGTTTTTAATTATTATGATAAGTGCAGATTTCACCTAAAATTCAATTCTCAACCATACGAAGGTCAGAAATCACCTGGTGATCATAGTGTTCCATCAGCGCAACATTCCTTTTCAAGGTCCCTGTGCGAGTCCTGGCATGGAAAGCACGTGCAGAAACATATATGCATTCAACTACAGGAAAGAGGAACAAATCCTCTCTTTCAATGTTGTATCATCGTCATGTTCAAAAAATTCTCTTTATCCCTCGTGCAGACGTAAAAGAAGTTTCAATCAAAAAGGCAAATCTAATTCTTTTATATCTGAATTTTACAATTCTTTTTCAAGTAGTCGGATATTACACTACTTGACGTTTACAGTTGTTTTATACAGTTACTGAAAAAACATCTTACGACTATATCGGTGGTCAGTTTAGGTTTTACTATATGCAGTTATGCACGATGATAAGCATACCAGTGTAAGGGGATATAAACCAATGCCCCCAACTGGGGCATCTATGCATTCCTTGCAGTTCTGAATCGTCCAAATGGCTTTCTAAAGTACACAGATAGTGGAGTCTTTGGAACTGGAATGAGTTTTCCAACTACGGCAAGAGGCCAGCTGTAAAAAGAATACAGTAGTCAGGATGAGAAGTCATATGGTTTACACAGAATAACAATATAGTTCTACATCTTTGGCCTAACGCTTCAACATTAATTTTTTTATTAATATGTTGATTGGCCTAGCTTTTAAATTAATCTCAGTCTCCCAGGGACTAGCAACTCATGTCATGGACTTCGTTGAGTTGAATAATTTTTTTATAAACTATTTTTTTAATTATAAAGTCATTATATTGAGCACCAACCTAACTTATTTGAGACAATGATAACATTATATAAAGCAAACAAGAATAAATCATACCCATTATTTTTAAAACAATTTAATGTTAAAATATTAAATTGAGAAAAAAAAATTGAAAACAATAAAAGGACAAAAAAAATACTATACTAGTGGGTGAACTCATCAAATCTATGAACTAATAGTATTTCAAGCTTGTGAACCAAGTTATAGACTCTAATGGGATTATAATTTATTTATTTATTCAAAACTATTTTTTATTTAACTATATGATAATATTAATTGATTATTGCAAAATCAAATATTTTGAACAAAAGAGTTAAACTTGATAGATGTAGAAATTTTAGAAATATTTACAGATGCATCCATATCAATAAATCATAAACTATCATGTGAGAAAATAAAGTTTTTTATTTACATGGTTGTGTTTACGATATTAAATTTGTCTATCAATTTTCCCACTTTTATTTATTGTTAATGATATTTTTTATTTACTCACAATAGCTTTTTTTTATTTACATGGATGCATGCATAAATTTTTCATTCTAGATTTATTATTTTTCGAATATAAAAAATCATGTTGCAAAATTTCTAAATGTTCAATCTTTTCTATCATGTACTAGTGTTGTTCAAAGAATTTTATTTTGTATTGGTATTTTCAATTTTATTCTTATTCTTATGTTTTTATAATGGAGATTCACACCAAAAATAATATTTTTTTAAAAAAAAGAACATTGAGGCTGCATTTATTCAAACTATTAGAAAAACTAATGCAAAACAATAAGATCATATGAAGTCGAATCTTCTACAAATCAAACTTCAAAAGATAAAACCAGAAAAAAAACACATAAAGATATCTAAAACAAATGAGGGTGAAAAACAAACATTAATTAAAGGACAAATAAGAATTTTAAATTGGAAGGTTCAATTGAATTAACAAATAGCTTTAACAAGAAAAAAAATCAAAAATTGATGGTTAAACTAGAAAAAAATAAAAATAAAAACTTTGATGGAGATAAAATTGAAAGTCAAAAGAACTTCAACAAAAGGGCCAAGCAACAAAATGAAAAATGACAAACAAAACATATAAAAATTATAATTTAAGGAATAAATTAAAAACAAACATTTATAAAAGAAATAAGAATAATATAAAAAATTAAAAGGATGAGGACTGAAGCTATAAATGAAAGAACAAAAAAATTAAAAATTAAAAGAATAAAAACTAAAATGAAAAGCAAAACATGAGAAATTGTAATTGAAAGACTAAATTGAAAACAAACAAAAATTTTATAAAAAACAAGAATGAAATAAAAAAAATTCAAAGGTCTGCAATTGAAAAATAGAAAACAAAGAGAACGACGTCTTTTAGTTGAAGAGAAAAACGACCATCGATGATAATCCAATCACCATGCACCTCCATGCACCATCCCATACGGAAGAGGACAATTGCTCATCCAAGGAGACAAGGGAATGCAAAATTTGGCCACCAGATGCCGTCACATGCACCATAGGAATGGAGCGGACACCACACTTCCACTAGAGTGTATGGAACACACGCCAACAACTTTTCAATTATATAAATTCAAAACAAAACATGAAAATACAAAAAACACACCTTGGCTTGTTAATTACACAAAATACTTGTGTAAAAATACAAAAATACTGGTATAAACAAAGCTTATTTTCTCTTTTTCAAAGGTTAAAAATATACTCACTTTCCATGAATAATGAAAAAACCTAACTCTTGTCTAGTAGCTCAACAATTTATGAACACAAGCAAATAAATATTTTTCCTGTTAAGAAGTTTATGAAAAGTCAAGAAAGCTTTTGGCCAACAATTCTAAATTTTGTAAACAGTATTTTTACAGTGAAAAATCCCTAAACAATCTTTTAATGACTAATGGGCCAACGAAAAAAAAAATCAGCTTAAATTTCGCCATTCGAAGATGCGAGGGAGGGTAATTTCACTGTAACAATCCATGATAAATTTTGCATTGCTGCAGTAAAACTCCCCACGTTTTAGCTTTTCTTTTGATATACCTCAAAAAAAAACTCTCCTTGCGAAGCCTTCAAAAATATTCTATCACTAGCCAAGTAATTTGCTTCTACAGAATAATAATAGTAACCAAGGTTATTGATACCGTTTCGTTTCAGACAAAAAAACAAAACAAAACGGTGTCATTTTTGTCTCGTTTTAAATACCAGTCGGTACCGGAAATACCGGTCAAATACCGGCCGGAACACCCCGGAATTACCCCGGGTATTCCGTTTCAATCACTATTCTCGCTTCTTCCATTTGCTATATATATATATATATATATATATATATATGTTCGCAGTGATGTGTCACATCACTACGAACATATATATGTGTATATAGATAGATAGATAGATATTGTTTGAGATGTATTGAAAATACAAAAATTAACACTAAAAATTAAAAAAAAATATATTATAAATAAATAAAATCGTTATCAATTTTGATTTTATAAAAACTAAAATTATATTTTTTTTTTCTTTTTAAGTTTTTTCATACATATATTTAATTAATTATATGTGAATAGTACAATCCTGAAACGGTACACCGAAATGCTCCGAAACCGAAACGTTTAGTACCAATAGAAAAAACAAAACGGCAACCGAATCGGTATTAATAACCTTGGTAGTAACAAAGAAAAGCATCCAATCACCTAACTCAGACCATCTAATTCAATGGAAAATATTCCCCTAAGCATCAAACCAAAATTGTAAGTAAAACAAGGCAGACTCAAGGTAGAACCAGAAATGACTTGAGTTGATATATCCCATCCTATAAAAATTGGTAATTTAACTAACCTGACAGTGCCAATGGCAACACATATAAGCCATTGTTTCCAATTAAGTCTCACAGTTGTGGTAAAGTCTCCAGTGAATTCAATAAGGATTATCTGTAAAGCAATTAGCAGTGGCACTGTCAGTTCCCAGAATACTGGTAGTGGAAGTCCAAAAGAAAAGCAATCGCAGCTCACTTGAAGGATGACTGTAAATCCAACTATTCCCATAAACAAGCGGTTTTTTGTTACTCCTTTAAAGACATTTATTTCATCTGGCTTTCGAGCATTGAACTCATTGAAAACCTGTAAGTTAAAAACAGTTAGCAAATGCGAGCTTGGCATGTTGAAAAGACAATAAAAAACTTATTTTTCATTCGACATAATAGGGAATGATAATGGCACTGGTTTCATTTCTATCTCAACAGACTAAACAAGACTCATGAATACAACATATAGTACTTTTAGTCATGTCGCAAACTTACTTGACAGAGAACAAATGCATTGAATATCATAGTATTCTTCACAATTGTGGCGTGTTTCCTGTCATCTTGATTCAAGTGAAGAATGCTCAAGCCCCGGAAGTTGAGTACAAGGAGAACAGCAACTTGATAGAGAGCCTGAAATGGCACGAAAAGATGTCATGAATATGCTAAGTAGCTACATTCATACTCAGCCCATAGCAATCTCAGTATCTCAGGGAAAACTTGTTAGTTTCTCAGAGAAGAAATACCTGTATGAGCAAGTTCCTCCACATGATGTTTGTTATAAGAGGTTCCCTAAAAAACAAGCAGATCACTATTCAGATCATCATCGATCAATTCAGAGACAAGTAAAATGGCATATCAAAGGATGATGCCCGAAAAATCTGTGCTTCAATATCACCCTGTGTATTCTAACTTAATACGAATAGGTGGGCAGGTTGTTTTAAATTTTAATGGAGGTAAATTTAAATTACTCTAATTGTACTAGGCCATACTGCCTGCAAAGTAAAACAGAAATCATTTAATATCTTGAATCCAGAACCTACGAAGATCTGGTATATCCTAGGCTCTTTTCACAACAAAGAAAAAAATTTCAGATGAGTGAAGTTGGCGAGACAGTTTAAAGAGCATGGAATATATTACCCAGCAAGTTCTGAACTTCACAACGCATTGTATACAGTTTACAGAGCATGGAAAAGATACTCAACAGGTTCTTAACTTAACAAAGCATTGTATCAAAGCCAGAAATATGGTAAACAAAATATCTATGAAGAATGCAACCCATGTCATCAGAATAGAAAAATAATAATAATAATAATAATAATAATAAAATGATCTCCGTTCACAACAAATATTCAAAACAATAACAAAATAAAATTCTATGTTTTTTCTGGTATCAGAAGGCATAGAGCAAAATTTTGTAGGAACCCAGATTCTCAAACATTTGGAGGTTCTCAAAGTCAAGCAAACAAAAATCAATCCCCAAAACTTGACATCCAAGGAAGGCCTAGGATCAACATACAGAAACATTACACATCGAAATGCCACAGTATACATACCAGACAATTTAAGAACCACCTCAACTGCAGCTTGCATTTGTAGATTTATACGTCTACTGTAACTTATTTGGCTAAGACATAGTACAAACCTTCGACCAACTGGGGTCCTATGCATAAGGTGGTCTGTTGGTGGTTCCGTAGCCAACGCAAGTGCCCCAAGTGTGTCCATGATAAGATTGACCCATAGAAGCTGCACAGCAAAAGTGAACATGAATTATTATTTTTTATCATTGTGAGACTAAATTTAGTTCAGCATCAAATAAAATTTCCAAATTCAGATCCATTGAATTTTTTTCTTGGGCTATGCTATATTTAAAATATGAAAGACACCCAGCATAACGTATCTTCTGAATCAAACTTATATGAGATGTTACAATCTAAACAATTCTGAAACATCCAATGCATCCATCCCACACCCAGCAAAGAAATCTCTATATTTGCTTACCAGACCCACAGCAAATACAATCAATCCCTCACTATATTCCTTGAAATTAAGGCTATAGTCATTCGACACATTATACAAAAACAGATGTTTAAATAATAGGCAGTTCCTCTCTTTAAGATAGGACCCAGATTAGATAAAATTGATAGAAGCAAGTTCAATATAAAATCAAGTTATTTTCTCTTAAGTGTAATTCGATATGCCAGAAGTCAGCTATTCTACCAATAAGCATGCATAGAACTGAAGGTTTGGTCTGTCTTCTACATTGATAACATGGTAAAACCAGCATACAGGCAAATTTGGATGGCAATTCATGAGAAAATTATAAAAATACACAATGTTAAGTCCAGCAGTCATGGATATGCCACTGTGCTCCATAACAAACAAAATGCTCAGTATGCTAAGATTAATATGATCAGCTGATAGAAAAATGCATATGAGAGAGAGAGAGAGAGAGACCTGCACTGTATTTAGGGGAACATCACCAGAAGAGATTGCTGCAACAACATTGATTACTAAAGCTCCAACATTAACAGTGAGCTGGAATTGGATAAATTTCTGAATGTTGGCATACACAGAACGTCCCCATCGGACAACCTACATGCGAAAGAAAAAAAAATGTTACTCCTACACTCAGATAACTTGAAGGGACAAAGAAAAAGAAAAGCACAGGCTAGAAATAGATTCCAAGAATTAAGAAACTGCCATGCAATTGAAGGGTCCTTCCCTGGTCCATGTGTAATGAATATTAAGACCAAACTCTACTTGAATATTAATCCAGGAAGGTATGAAACATACTGAAGAACAGGAACCACAAGAACCCTTATCATCTATCACACTAATAACTATTCAAAAGGAAGACGTCATATGTTTATGAAGAAAATCAAAACAATAAACTATACTAATGGCATAGAAGCTATTTAATGGAAATATATTGATGTAATCAACATGGGAGTACAAGCACAACTTCCCAGCTAAAGGAGGCCTGAAGGTCTAATGCTCTGCAAACATGCAACATATTCCATGGTAGCGAGAAACCAGAAGGAATTGTATTTGCAAGGATGCAACTTCAACTGATAAGTGCGTATCTTAAGTGCACTTTGAGATTAATTCTAAGAGGAATGCTAAAAACAAAAGTGATGTTTTCTTCCTAAGGAAAGATGAACTCCGACCCCCAGCAAAATAAGGCCTACATGTCTAAGTGCTTTGCACAAATTCAACATATTACATGATAGTAAGAAACCAAAAGGAATAGAAGTTGCATAACTTCAAACCTGGAAATATGTATATTGAAAAGCAAAGCATTGGAATACATTGGAAAAGAAATGTGAATCAGAAAGTTGGTGTTTTCTTTCTAAAGAAGGATACACTTGAACTCCACCAAACCCCCCACCCAAAAAATACACCTTAAACCACACATAATTTTCTCATGTAAACAAGTCAAGTACTTATTAACCTTTACAACTGAAGCAAAATTATCATCCAAGATAACAATATCCGAGCTCTCTTTTGCAACTTCAGTCCCTTGAATGCCCATAGAAAGGCCTATATCAGCCTACAATACAAAATGTTAAAAGTTCAGTAAATTGACATAGAAGCAATAAACAACTTCAAAGGCAGTGCAGATAAAGTTGTTGAGAGCAAGACCATGTAGAGCAAGAGGCTTGGAAAGGAAAAGGATAAGTTGTAATCTCAAGAAAGTTTTCATTGCATCAAGACACGTAATGTATTAAATCCCTAACTGTACAAGACATTCAAGCTCGTTAACTTTTTTACTGGATATAATATGGGGAGAATTTTCCCTGGGAACTAGAATGACTACTGGCACAAAATCTATCATAAGTTGCACCGACACAAATTTATACCTGTCTTCAAAAGACTCCACGACATGTTAAAGAACACATTCATGACCACATATAAATCAATGTTTTAGATATAAATGAAATAAGAGAGATGACTAATGATATGATCTGTTATGATAATTATTACAATTCTTATTTATCATACCTTACTGGTCTACAATAGACACAATACATTAATGTTCACACATCTAGACATTAGAAAATTAAGGTCTCTGAAACTAGAGGTCGAGTTCCAATGGTCATAATTGTTGCAACTCAAAAACATGTCCACATACATAAGTTACCAAATAGCAAGCAAACAAAATCCCTTCCAATGTTTGTACCATAGTTACAAACACTACCAGAAGCATCCAAACTTTTTGGAAATATCAAACCACATGTAAAAGAGACACAGGTATGGCAAACCTCATGTAGTGCAGGAGCATCATTTGTGCCATCTCCTGTCACAGCTACAACTTCCCCTCCCTTACGTAGGGCTTGCACAAGCAAAAGCTTGTCATTAGGAGATGATCTTCCCATCACCTACACATCATTACTACTACATTAAACAATTTTTTATACTAGAAACAACAAAACTAGCTATCTCGGTTTCCAAGGGTAATTATTAGCTAAACATTATGAAAAATTCCACTTAGTGCAGTCAAAAACTTTGTGCTGTTTGGAGCAAACCGTTATTTTCTTGGCAATTATTTCTCTTTCTTTTTCTGAATATGCACGAAATACTTTTCCTTCAATGATATTAGGCTCCTTAGCATCAGCCCCTGAACTGAGAATCCCACACTCCAAAGCTATTGCTTTTGCTGTTTGAATATTGTCTCCAGTGACCATCCGTACCTATGATTTCGCAGACATTATTCTGATTAGCCTTTTCCCATACTGTTTCAGCATAAAATTGCATGGATGAGATAGATTTTACATACAAATAGATATCATACAGGTACAAGAAATGCTAAAATTAGAGCTATAAATGCTCTTGTCCCAAAGGTTTTTTGAAATTCCAAGAGGGGCAAGGTGCTAGGGCAACACACTAGTCTTGCTTTGTCTAAGTGCACTCCAAAGTAGGAATATGCAATGGTCTTTCAAGATAACCATCTACATTCCAATTGCTTTGGTATATAATAGCTATTCTAGCTACACGATGGTGTTCATCAATTAAGTGTATAGGGGCATCTAATTGCAGATACAAGGAGATAGAAAGCTTTGTACCTCTAGTTTTTTTTTTTTTTTTGTAATGGTTTAAAGAAGGATATATCATCCTCTGTTTCCTTCTCTTCCATTTTTTATTAATAATGTTATTTTCCTAATTCAGCAAAGGTCACTTGAATTGACTATTAAACATAACAACTTCAGTCTTCTAAACATTTCCTTGATACATATATAATGGAACAACCATTTTCATAAGGTAAAAATAAAACATAATTTCTGAAATTAATAAATAACCTTTACACCAGCTGCTGTGCAAACTTTCACAGCATCTTTTACGCCTGGGCGACAAGGGTCCTGCACAGGAATGCATTAGCTAAATGCATGTAAAGCATAAACACTGATTAAAGTTGACACTTGTCGACAGACTAAGAAAGGAAATTTGAGTTAATTTAAATATCAACAAAAAGAAAAAAGAAAATTTTTGATAGTTCAATCAAAGCATGAAACATATTTGTTCTAAATGCAGACAAAATCAAAAGAGTTCCCCCACGCAAGTTGTGCAAAGATGATCAACGAGGCTTCTTATAAATGTGAAGTGAGCGGAGATAAATGACATCTAGCATATAAAGTGCATATACACTGATAATTTTATACCATGGCAACTTATTAATTATGGAGAGAGCAAGAGAGACAGATAAACACAGAATCCAAAAGACAGAGGTGTGAAAATGCACACCTTAATGCCAACAATAGCAAGCAAAACAAGCTCATCTTCAGGCATAACCCATTTTCCTAAGCTCTCTTCATTAGTAGGAACTTTGTCCAGTTCATATGGTCTGTATGCAATAGCAACACATCGCAGGCTACAGGCAGCCATATCATCAATAGCGACCTTAAAATAATCCTGCAGGGGGGTTTACAAGAGGAAATGTTACCCAAAAAAATAACAGACACATGTTAAGACCTTCTACATTACTCTCTTACCTTTGCATGAAAACAATTCAAATGATGGCTTATTTTATCATTTGATTCTTGTTAGCATGATCCTGATAAGATATTAACGTGATTCGGATAAAGTAGTCTCCATATACAACAAGTATTCTATAGAAATCCAGTTGTAAACAGTAGTGCTTTAACAGGTTAATTATAGCCCTAAATTGTAGCTAGGGCATGTAAATCTCTTTTCTTCCTATTTAATGGACAAGACACTCAAGAGAGGGGTCATTCAGTTTTCTATTCAGCCAATCTGCCATGATATCAAAGCCTCGCCACTGAAATTACATTACAAAATCTTGTTCGTTCCCTTCTCGATTTCTTCTCAATTTCTTGGTTAGTCCTAGATATATAGGACTCGGTTTCTTGGCTTTTCAATTTGGGTTTCTTAGTTGTCTTTTAGGATTTACCTAAAATAATGACATCAAGCAATTCTAACCTATTTGGTGTTCGGTTTACTGGAAAAAACTACTCAGCCTGGGAATTTTAGTTCCAAATATTTGTTACGGGGAAGGAATTAAAGGGCCATGTGGATGGGAGTGATCCGGCTCCCACAGATGTGTCAATGCAGTCTCAATGGAAGATCAAGGATACTTAAGTAATGTCTTGGATTTTGGGGTCAGTTGATCCTCTTATTGTGCTTAATCTATGAACATATAAAATAGCAAAGACTATGTGGGAATACTTGAAAAAGGTTTACTATCAGGATAACAATGTTAGACGTTTTCAATTAGAAAACTATATCTCTAATTATGCTCAAAGGAATCTCTCTATTCAAGATTATTACTCTAGTTTTCAGAATTTATGAGCAGAATAATATCTGATATTATTTATGCCCAAATACCAACAAAATCTCTCTTTATTATTCAGCAGGTTCATGCCCAAAGCAAACGGGACTAATTCTTAATGAAATTAAGACTTGAGTTCAACATTACCCGCTCCAACCTAATGAACCGAGACTCCTCACCCTCCTTAGATGTCTGTTTTGGGGAACTACTACAGGAAAAACAGTATCTGGTTACACAAGACGGCTTCAAGCAAGATAACTCAGCGACTGTTGCCCTTGCAACTCAAGGAAGAGGAAGGGGTTGGAGTATAGGCAGTGTTCAGTGTTATAGCTGCAAAGAGTATGGACACATTATATTGCAGGAAGAAATTCTGCAATTATTGTAAACAGCAAGGCCATATTATCAAGGTGTTCTGCTCGTCCCCAAAACCGCCGGGTAAATGCTTTTCCATTAATGCTATCCGACAATGTTTTCCCAGCAATACTGTCCAGCAACACCTCTACATCAGCTGCAACCAGTCCTCTTACTCCAAAAATGGTGCAGCAGATGATTCTCACAGCTTTCTTGGCCTTAGGGCTTCAAGGTGCTACTTCTGATCCTCAATTTTGGCTTATTGATTTTGTTGCCTCAAACCATATGACCAATTCATCTAGTGAGCTTAGAAATGTGCATAAGTACCTCGGTCCATCACAAGTTCAGGTTGCTAATGGTGGATATATACCTATTACTAAGGTTGGAGATATTGATCCAACTTTCAAAAGTGTATTTGTCTCACCTAAATTATCTGCTAGCCTTATTTTGGTCGGTCAACTGGTGGATGATAACTGTAATGTGCATTTTTCTCATAATGGTTGTCTTGTGCAGGATCAAGTGTCGAGGAGGATAATCGCAAATGGGCCTAAAGTTGGACGATTGTTTCCACTGCATTTTTACTAGCTGTCTTGTGCAGGAGCAGGTGTCGAGGAGGATAATCGTGAAGGGGCGTAAAGGTGGACGACTGTTTTTGATTTATGGCATAAACGTTTAGGCCATCCAAGCTTTATTGTTTTATCTCGATTAGTGAATTCTGGTTTACTAGGAAATAAAATTAATCTCTTCTCATGATGCTTTGTTGAAGTGTTCTACATGTAAATTAGGTAAGAGTAAAACTCATCCTTTTTCCTTCCCATGGCAGTCGCGCTACAAAATGCTTTGATATTATCCATAGTGATGTTTGGGATCCTGCACCGATTCTATCTCATGCTCGTTATAAGTATTTGTGACATTTATTGATGATTATAATCGATTCACTTGGGTAATTTTCTTCATTCCAAATTTGAAGTCTTTACGGTTTTCAAATCATATATTATCTATATTGAGACTCAATTTTCTACTGGTATTAAGGTGTTACGATCTAATTCGAGGGGGAATATATGTCACATGATTTTCATGCTTTTTTACAGCAAAAAGGCATCATTGCACATCGTTCATGTCCATATACACCATAACAAAATGGGGTTGTTGAGCTTAAGAATCATCATCTTTTGGATATCACTCGTACCTTACCGCTTGAGTCATCTGTTCCATCTAAATTCCGGGTTGAAGTTTTGTCTACTGTAGTTTATTTAATCAATCGCTTACCATCCCGGGTGTTGAATTTCGATTCCCCTTTGTATTGTCTAAATCATAAGACTCATAGCTATCATGATTTGCATACTTTTGGTGGCGTTTGTTTTGTTTACTTACCTTCCCCAAAGTAGTCTCCATATACAATTAAGTATTCTATAGAAATCCAGCTACAAATAGTAGTGTTTTAATAGGTTACTTATCTTTCCATACTTAGCCCTAAATTGTAGCTAGGACATGTAAATCTCTTTTCTTCCTATTTAATGGACAAGACACTCAAAAGAGGGGTCTTCAATTTTCTATTCAGCCAATTTGTCAATTCTGTGTGTTTCATGCAACTAACTCAAATTATTGCCATTGCTAATTCAACAAACCACTTGTCCCTAAAATGCAAACTTTAGATAGTTGAGATTTTAAATTAAAAATGAATGGCCTTCCAGTATGTGTACTTTATATAGAACTTATGGAAATCAGCTTTAAAACATTTTCAGCAAAAGAACACTCACCATTTCTTTATCAATGGATTGCAACGAACCATTTGAATCAAGATATCCGGTACATGAGGCAAGAACCATCTCAGCTGCTCCCTTCCAATGTATGTGAACATTAGAATCAGCCTGCCAAAATCAAATGGTGAATGAAAGTTTATCAGAATACAACAACTTGTTACTTAGTAGTACATAGATTCAGAGATGAACACATATGAGAGATCTTGCACTCTCTAATTGTGCAAGAAGCTTATGGCATGCTTTAGGCATATATATCATAATATATGATATAGCTAACAAACAACACTAATCTCAATATGGTTATACAGCACTATCAATCCTTAAATCAATGAAGAAATATTGTTTTAGCAACAGGCAAATCAATGGGAACATTTTCCATGCATCAGATGCCAAACATGTAAATCAACAACAATATTTCCCATGCAACAAATGCAAAAAGATAAGAGGAGAAAATATTATGACTAATACTGAACGCTAGATCAACTTGTGATCACCAAAGTCAGGGGCAAAGTTAGAATGAAGAGAATACCGTTTGTATTGCAACACCACCTCTCTTCTTCTCGGAATTAAAAGGGAAAACATGCAGAATTTTGGACTCTGCTCTAAGAACATCAAAATCCATCCCCAACTAATAACAAAATTAAGAAAAACAAAAAAGTAGACAATAAGTGTGATATGTTGGACAGTGTACTAATATACTCAATATAAACAGTGAAATATGATTAGAGGTTGTGCCTTGACAGCCCAAGAGAGGATAGCCTTTTCAGTTGGACTTCCAGAAATCTCTACGTCTCCACCATCCTACCAAAATAGCAGTCAACAACCAATATCATTCTTTTAAGGGAAATATGCTCTCAGATTCATTATGTCCAGGAAAAAAAGAGGGTTTTCAAACTAGAAGTCAGGAAATAATATATACAATGACCAAATCAAGAGAGGCTGAGAGAATAATCAACTACATAAATTTAAAAAAAAAAAAAACAAATGAGATTGCTACCTTGGGAACAAACACATTGCCTGTGGTGTTCTGTGCAATCCCTTCACATAGCAAGCCAACTTGTGACTGTAATTGTGAGGGGTCATCTGGTGGGTTTATCATCTGTTTCCCAACATAAGCCTTAACCACAGTCATCTGTAAAGTGAAACATCCACAAATCAAACCCAAACACAGAACATGGAATGCCTGCTTCGGTAAGTAATCATGCTCCCTATAGTGAAACCCACCTGATTCAAAGTCAATGTTCCAGTCTTATCACTGCAAATTGTTGTTGAAGAGCCCATGGTTTCACATGCTGAAAGCCTACGAACCTGAATATCTATGTTGTTAGGCAGATGTTTCACAAACTAGAATTCAAATCAAAGGGAATTATAGAAGAAAATGGCTTGTATGGAAAAAGAGAAAGATACTTGCCAAGGCTTTATCAGCCATCATTTTCCGCATTGAATATGCCAGACTGCGATGCAATAAAGCACAAAAGTATGATGAAAACAGATGAGATAGAAATCACTAGATAGCATGCACTAATATTATAAAGATGACTTTTACTTACGTCAAGGTAACAGCCAATGGAAGTCCCTCCGGAACGGCAACAACCACAATCGTAACCTACATGAATATACATTTAGCAAGGAAATTACATAATACATCAATATAAAAAGAATCCAGGGACTTCACTTACTGCAATGGTAAGTATTTTTATCACTTCGTCCACTGCTTTACTGATTGTTGTCTCGCCTTTGATAAACTGGACACTTCCATCTGGATTTTTTGTATTTCCAGTAAAATATCTAACATATATAATGAGATTGTAACTGGTAAGATGGTATACAAGCAATGTAATAATGACCAACTGAATAATAGCATATCCCCTACCGGCCCAAAAGGATAGCAAGCACAGAAAGTGCTACAGCAAGCCCCACAATGCCTATAAAAGTTGCGAGTCCATTCAAACGTACCTAACACAGTCATTAAAGGTTAGCCTTAAAGCTGCAACAAATTACATTTATTGATGTTAGATAAAGTTGAAGTAACAAGAACTGAGATGAAACCTGCAAGGGAGTTTCTTCACCAGTATCCTCTGAGATACTTGCCATCAACAAACCCCATTCAGTATTGATTCCAACACCAGTTACCTGAAAATGGCCAAGAAGAAATGAGCCTACAGGATGGTAAATTCATATAACAAGTACCAGATTTTTTTGCAAATAAAAGGAAATGTCGTTGTTAATTACAATGAATAACATAAAAAAGGAAAAGAACGGGTGCTTCATAAAAATAACTCAGAATCATCATGATCACACTTAAAAGAGAACATGATGTAAAACTGCACTTTTACCAGCATAGTGCCAATACCATCTGCTACTTTACAACCAGACATCAAAAAGGGAGCATTCTGATCCTTGTGAACCTACAATAGAGTACAAAATTGTAATAATAGATTTAAACTATCAAGAAATTTCAGGACCAGATGATTAGCAAACTCACAATTTTGCTTTCACCGGTCATGCTAGATTCATCTATTGCAAGAGAATGGCCAGTTATTAAGATTCCATCGGCTGGAACCTGAGTGAAACACCTCAATTTTTGTACAGTTAATTTACGCAATTCAAAGCTTAGTAACACTAAATTCATGAGGAATGAAGCTCACCTGATCTCCTATTCTAAGAGGCACAACATCACCAACTACAATATCAAATATTGAGATTTTGATAATTCTACCGCCTCTCATGACCTGCACCAATTTCAGATATTTCCATTCCCTTAAACAAATGCTAATAGATAGAATAATAAGCAATAACATGTTTTCATCACTTCATTGCATACCTCTAACTGTATATTTTGTTTTTCCTTATTTAAATTTTGAAACTGCAGAGATTGACGGTAGTCACTAACAGCTACAGATAAACAAACAAAAACAATAGTTAAAAAAAAGAAAAGAAAAACCAATGCTTACATAAAACAGCACATGGAGTTGAATGAGTGGGCCCAATATAAGTTTTTCCAGAAATGACGACAGAGTTGTTCAGTACTGAGGAAAAGTACAAGAAAATTGTAGCGGCAACATTTAAAATTCATTTGGAATGCAAGAGGATGGAAGAAAACAAAACATGAAGTCTTTGACATAACCACATCACAGCCATATAAGTAGATGGATACTAACTTTCTAAAACCTGTAATAATCATAAGCATCCAGACTTCCATGCATGGCTACCTTCTACTAATGACCATAAAAGCCTTTTTTGAAAGAAGATTGAATATGATACCTGTAACAATTATGACAAGCATAACAGCAAAAGAGATGCTCGCCCCATCATACCATCCATGTGACAAACCCTATAAGAAACAAGAAGTGTGAACAAGATATCAGATTAAACAAGAAGAGGACTGAAAAGGAATAAAAGGAGAGGAAGATTTGCCCACATAATGCACCGTGCAAATACTCATAATAGTTACTGATATAGAATTCACATCCGTAGCTTAGTTAAGCTAAAACACTATAAACAAGAATGATAGAAACCAAGCACACCTCTGTCTTGATTCCCAATCCTAGTGAAGCTATGGCAGCTATAATCAAGATGATGAGGGTTAAATCTTGCCAAGCTTCCCAGAGGAACCTCTACAATTAAAGCATGGGGTAAGCAGAATATTGATAACTACGAAGAAGAAGATAACAACTCAAAACCACATATTATACCAAAAAATTACGTCCTTTCTTCTGAGGATATCTATTTGTTCCAAATGTGTTCATACGCTTTATCAAATCATTTTCATCTCCAACAATACCAGTGGCAAGATTGGTTTTCAACATCTTTGACAACCCCTTGACCTGATTGGGGAAAAGATGTCACACATTATAAACCGGTTTATGCGGTAAAACGATGTGAAACAAGGAAAGAAAGTTTGCAATACACTTACACTGCCACAATGTTGCAGAGAAGAAATATCATGATCCCTGGTCATTAAAGCGAGTTCTTCAAGTCCAATTGCATAATCACCCGTGGCAGTTGGAGGTCTAGCTGAGGAAAATAAGTAAATAGAGATACTCTAATTAAAGGGAAAAGGTACAGCCCTGAAAACTCCAAAACAGCAGATAGCATGTTTAAAAAAAGTCACAGAACCACCACATATAAACTCATTTGACTGCATCAAAGTCAGATTCTGAGAAGTGAAAGAAGATAGGCTAAAAAGTATAACAGAGCAACATACTAATTTGTTGTTCCCCTCTCAACCGAAAGAGTAATGCTGCCTGAAACAACAAATGACTGTTAATCAAGAAATAAGAGAGCCTCGAGTGCATGATGAAATGCTCACTGATTTAAGAAAAATCACCCTTATAACATATGCCTGGGATCTGATCATCCTTCTACTTTTCTCTCTCTCTTCAACCTTTTTCAAGTCCAAGGTGTATCGAAAACGCCGTGAAGCATTTAACACAAGTGCTGCTTGCTGCAAAAAGACACATGCAACTTTAGTTGCAAACCTAGAAAAACAAAATACAAATCTAACTTGCAAGAAAAAAATGCTCAAACCTAAACTAGATTTGACATCGATTGCTTCAAAAAAAAATTGCCACGAGGATGAAATCATCAACGAGAATAGAATTCAACATCAACTCTAAACCCATAGATAACTTCATGCTTTAAGCCAGCATAATAACTTCTTAAGGCAAACTTAGTATACATGATAATAAAGGCAGGTATCCTAAATCATTATATTTTCATATTCCAAAAAATAAAAATCTATTCATATTCTAACTACATCACCACCTTCTCCCTCTCCCTCTACAAACAGTCATCATTCATCTAAATAAATATTATCTAACGCGAACCAAACTCAAAACACCAAATGCATCATTTATAAACTATTAGAGTCCTATCAGGAACACAACACTCTTTTATCAATTCAAAATTCAAAATTGTAATTCCGGATAGTTAGCATACTTATCACTTGGGTTGTATTGTATCTCTTGTATTTCAATACCTCTGCAGCTACTAATAAAATCAGTGTGGTTTATACGAAAGCTTTCATGGTATTAGAGCCGAAACAATCCATATAAGCCAAAACCAACAAATTATCTTTTCCTTCATTCTTCAACTACGTACGTTATCATGGCATCCAATACAACACCCATTGCTACCAATGATTCAAACCAAACACTCATCACCATCAATACAGTCGCCCAAGCACCACTCAAACTTACCTCAACCAATTACCTATCTTGGAAACTTCAATCCCAAACACTTTTCATTAGTTACGAACTTCTTGGCTACATCAATGGCACCCATCCCTATCCTCCAGCAACACTAAATCAATCCAACACCACCATCCGTAATCCTGCTCATTCATTTTGGACACGCCAGGATCAATTGATCCTCAATGCCATAATTAGCCCCATCAACCCAACACTAATCCCTTTCATAGCTCAAGCGGGGACCTCACAACAAGCCTGGACCATTTTAGCGAACACACATGCCAAACCTTCCCATGGCTGAGTCAAGCAAAACAAACTCCAACTCAAAAACACCACCAAAGGCTCCTTTTGCATCTCAAAATTTATGCAACTTGTCAAAACAAATGCTGATGATCTAGATCTCCTAGGAGCTCCCATGAATGAGGAAGAAATCACAGAAAAAATATTTGTTGGTCTCCCTAGTGACTATAGAGAACTAGTTCGTGCTATCCAAGTAAGAGATTCTTCAATTACATTTGAAGAACTCCATGAAAAGCTCCTCGATTTTGAAGCTTCTCTGCAGTCACCCACTTCTACTCCACACTATTTCCCTACCTCAACCCATCTTCCATATCGCAACTCAAATCGACCATGGCACCCTTCTTACCATTAGCATTCACAAACCTAGTGCCCATCTTATAATCAAGTTGCCATTTCATCACGACCTCATCATGCCCCAGGACCCGTCCTCCTCAACCTTATCTAGGTCACTGTCAAATATGTCGCATTCAACGTTGCACAGCCAAGAGATGCCCATCTTTTCATCTCATACCCATACCTCACAGCAATGCCATAAGCTCTTCTCAATCCACCCAATCATGGAATCCACAGGCAAACATTGCAACCAGCAGTAGCAACACACAATCATGGTTGTTAGACGATAGGGCATCTCACCATGTGACTGTTGATCTAGACATCCTCTCCCTCCATTCTCTATACAATGGTAATGATGATCTCATGATTGGAGATGGTTCATCTCTCCTTTTCACACACACTGGTTCCACTTCCCTCCCCACAACTCATCATACGTTCCAATTAAACCATGTGTTTTATGTACCTTCAATCCAAAAGAATCTCATATCTATATCTCAATTTTGCAAAGCTAATGCTGTATCAATTGAATTCTTACACGATATTTTTTTGGTGAAGAGACTGTGCACGGGAGAAATTCTGATGAGAGGCCATGCTAAGAATGGAATCTATGAGTGGCCATTTTCTTCTCCACTGCTTGCTTTCTCCACCATCAAATTCATTTCCTTCGAATGGCATCACCGTCTAGGGCATCTTGCTCCTTAGATTCTTCAACACGTCTCTCAAAATAAATTATCTTCCTTCCTCAATGTCATCACATTCCCATTGTAATGCTTGTTTGAGTAATAAAAGACACCAGCTTTCCTTTTCCAACTCATCTATTGTTTCCACTCACCCACTTCAAATCATCTTCTAAGACGTATGGACCTCCCTTATTCTATCCACTAATGGATATCAGTATTATGTCATATTCATTGACCACTACACCCAATAAGCCTGGTTCTATCCCCTTAAACACAAATCAGAAGTCAAGCCTGTGTTCACAAAATTAAAGCCCTTATAGAAAACCATTTTTAGACCACCTTTAAAACACTATACTCAAACAATGATGGGTGAGTATATCACACTCACTAGCTTTCTCTCTGATTCAGGCATCACCCATCTCACAACACCACCACATACCCCTTAACATGACATTTTTGAAAGAAAGCACCTCCACATTGTTGAAATTGGCATGGCATTACTCTCACACGCTTCACTACGTCAAGAATTTTGGCCGTATGCCTTTGCCACGGCAGCATATCTGATAAATAGAATGTCGACGCCCACTCTCCATCTTCTCTCCCCATTCCAAAAGATCTTTAAAGCCATACCCGATTACTAAAAAATGAAAATTTTTGGTTGCCTTTGCCACCCATGGTTATGGCCTTATACCTCCTACAAGCTTGAATCCAGATCAAAACCATGTGTGCTCCTCGAGTATCCCCTCACTCAAAGTGCTTATTGTCATGGGAATTAATTATGTATTAATTAGAAAACTAATTATAAGTTATAAATAGTAGTGTTTTAGTAGAACACTTATACTTCCATACTTAGCCCTAATTTGTAGCTAGGTTTATTGTCTATTTAATGGACAGGACACTCAAGAAGAAAGGCATTCAGTTCCTATTCAATACAATTTTGACATGGTATCAAAGCCACCACTGACATGTGAATCATCAATCTTTCATTTTATTGAACCGTGAACGATATGATCACTGCTGCACTTGCAAGATCTTGATCACAGAAGCAGCGCTAATCTTGTGCAATGCCACGACAGAGTCTCCTGGCTTGCATAGTCCCTTCATCTTTGCATGATGAAAGGCCTGCTCAATTGTCTCTTCAGTTGACTCACTGTGATAAACTTTTCCGGAAACTGAGCTCAAAACAGGCATAAGATCCCTGCAAGGCTATGTCTTGCTAGAGCTTCATCACTGCATGACCATGCAAAGGAATCAGTTTGAATCTCAGGAACAATCATTGACATAATTGGTCTGTGACAAGTCTTCTGTGTGTGTTCTTTGGTTGTGGCTGTGTGTTTTTTGGTTGTGGTTGTGTGTTCTTTGGTTGTGGTTGTGGGTGTACTGTTCTGGCATGTTGTCTTAGCGGTGGTCGCGTGGTTGTGGCGCCGGTTCTCTTCTGTTCTAGCGTGATTCTCGGTTGTGGCTGGGTTGTCGTGAGAATATTGGTGCTTTTTGTGGTGGTCAGAGGTCCGGTAATGGTTTGAGAGGTGGTCGACGTTCTGAGCTTCCTCGCCAGCACCTCTTCTGTTGATGCACAATTGTTGCTGACGAATTGCGTCTCCTTTCTCTCCCTTAACTAAGCCGCGGGTGTTCAAAGTGTGGGCTTTCTTCTGATTTGGATTGTGGGCCTTCATTACTGCAAGCCCTCTCCTTTGTTTTTGGGCTTGATTCCTTTGGGTTATCTTAGCCGGACTGGTATTACTATTTAATTGACAAATTGATGCTTTTTGATCAACCAGCATCAATTTGAGGAGGGATGTCATGGGAATTAATTATGTATTAATTAGGAAACTAATTATAAGTTATAAATAGTAGTGTTTTAGTAAAACACTTATACTTCCATACTTAGCCCTAATTTGTAGCTAGGTTTACTGTCTATTTAATGGACAGGACACTCAAGAAGAAAGGCATTCAATTCCTATTCAATACAATTTTGACACTTATCATTGTTTAGATCCCTCCTGAAAAATTCATGTCTCTTGCCATGTCAAATTCCTTGAAACTAAGTTCCCATATCAATCCTTAACCCAGCAGACGACATGTAGTTCAACACAAGCCATTGACACGTGGAATCCCCCTTTACCACTTCATCCATTCCCCAACCCTCTCTCAACAACTTCTGACGTGGCACTCACACAGCATCCCCTGTATCTACCTATAGTAACATCTCCTATGGTAGACACATCATCCATTCCTTCTCATGATCCACCATCACTAGCCTACATCTCAATCTCAACCATCTGTCTCTTCACGCACTATCTCCAATGTTTCTGCACATTCCACAACCACCAGAGCCAAAATTAACATTAACAGACCCAATCAAAAACTGAGTCTCCACGCGTGACTTACACCCTCTAGTGATATTGAACCCACCTGAGTAACACAAGCACTCACTGATCCTAAGTGGTGTCAAGCCTTGTCAAATGAGTGTGATGTGTTAGTTTGCAATGGTACATGGGAGCTTGTGGAACCTACTGGAAATCAGATTGTTGTGGGATGCAAGTGGATCTTTCGCATAAAAAGAAACTCAAATGATCTTGTCCAAAGATTCAAAGCATGATTAGTAGCAAAAGGTTTTCATCAACAGCCAGGGGTTTAGTATCTTGACACGTTCAGTCTAGTAGTGAAACCAACAACAATTCGGGTTGTTCTCAGTCTAACTCTCTCAAAAGGTTGGACCTTGTAACAACTAGATGTCAACAATGCATTTCTCCAAGGACACCTCTCCGAGACAGTATTCATGCAACAACCCCCTGGATTTGTTGATCAAGATCACCCATCATTTGTATACAAACTCGGAAAAGCCATTTATGGCCTCAAGCAGGCACCGAGGGCCTGGTATCAAGAACTGCATACATTTCTAGTTGAAACTAGCTTGAAAAATTCCCATGCTAATACATCCTTGTTTGTCCTCCACCAGAGTAATCATGTCCTTTATATCTTAATGTATGTCGACGGTCTCATTGTCACTGGCATTGACACTCACATCATTTGCTCCTTTGTTGAATGTCTTGCTCAACGATTCTCACTGAAAGATCTTGGCCAGTTATCATATTTTCTGGGTGTTGAAGTTATACCCAATTATCAAGGTATCCTGCTCTCACAAAGACATAATATTATCGATCTACTAATTAAAACGGATATATTAGCAACTAGACCCGTGCTCGCACCACTACCAACATCCCCAACCTTGCAGTTGAAGTTTGGGACACCACTTACAGATCCTACAGAATATCGCACAGTCATAGGCAACCTCCAATATCTTCTGCTTACCAGACCTGTTATTGCCTTTGTCGTAAATAAACTCTCTCAATACATGCATTCTTTAACAACGGAACATTGGATATTTGTCAAACATATCCTACGTTGCCTTTGTGGAACTATCAATGACGGCCTTCAACTCCATCAATCTCCACTTCAGGTGCATGCCTTCTCAAATTAGGACCAAAGTTGTCAATACCGTTTCAGTTGGCGTTTTGTTTTTTCCATTGGTACGGAACATTTCGGCACGTCGTTTCGTAGTCGTACTATTAATATATAATTAATTAATTATATACATATATATATGAACAAACTTAAAAAAGTAAAATATAATTATTATTTTTATAAAATCAAAATTAACAACAATTTTATTTTTTTTTAATATATATTTTTATTGTTTTTATTGCTTTTATTTTTGGTAAACTAAAATCAGCCTAGATATCTTTTTGAGCTTTCAAATTTATTTGTAACATTAAAATAAATTAAAAAAATAATATAAAGCGAAAATAAATTAAATAAACACCACATGAAAACAGTGTCTTCCATGTTGTACTGCTATGAAGTGTGAACCCCACACCTAGCCTGTGGATGTCTCAAGAAAAATAAAAGTCCACCCACTTTCTCTTCTCTAAATGAAAACTCAAACCTAAGTCATACCCACTTTCTCTTTTCTAAAACAAAAACAAAACTCAGACCTCTTGTCTCCACCTCCCAAACAAGGTCACCAGAACTAGCCTCCACAAACTCAAGTCAAAAACCCATCAAAGGTACACTACACACACCCATTTAACCGAAAACTAAAGAGATCCAAAGAAATTCTCTCTCTTCCAAGTTCCAATCTTTGTCTTTGAGTACCATGGATTCTCACATCTATGGTGTCTCTAAAAATACCCATAAGAACAAAGTTAGCAGTACAGGCTGGGTGTCTCTAAAAATACCATCGAATGAGTTGAGAGAGAGGGCCAAGGAAGATAAGAGTTAGGGTATTTGATTTGAGATTTTAGGGAAAATGGGGTGCCTGGTTGTTTAAGACTTAAGAGTTAAGAATTAAGTTGATTCTTTTTTTTAATGGCCGAAACAGCACACCCGGAGTGATTCCAGGGTGTTTCAGCCAATATTTCCAGTACGAACCGGCATTTAAAACGAAACAAAAATAATATTTTATCTCATTTTTTTTACCTGGTACGAAACATTTCAGCCAAAACAAAACGGTATCAATAACCCTGATCGATCAGACCATCATGATCTACACCTAAATGCTTACTTTGATGCTGACTGGGGAGGAGACAAGGATGACTTCCCCTCAACTTGGACACATTCCAGTGTCATGAAGCTCAAAGAAACAAAAAATTGTAGCAAGGTCATTAACGGAAACAGAATATAGAGCAGTTGCTAACACAACTGCAGAACTCAATTGGCTTAGCTATCTCTTGGAATCTCACAACTCGGTTGTCCAATAATTTACTGTGACAATGTTGGTACGACACAGCTATGTTCCAATCCAGTTATGCACTGACGCAAGAAACATGTGGCCATTGATTTTCACTTCATCAGCGATCAGGTCCAAAAAGGAAGCCTTCGCGTAGCTCGTGTGTTCTCTGTAGATCAACTGGCTGATGCCCTCACAAAGCCTCTGCCACGCACATGTTCTCTGCAACTTAAAACCAAGATTGGAGTTCTATCCCGACCTCTGTGAGGGCATATTAGAGTCATCTCAGGAACACAACAGTCTTTTATCAATTCAAAATTGTAATTCTGGATAGTTAGCATACTTATCACTTGGGTTGAATTGTATCTCCTGTATTTAAATACCTCTGCAGCTACTAATAAAATCAGTGAGGTTTGTACAAAAGCTTTCATAAACTAGAAATAAAAATCCTTTCGGTAAGAAGAGACAGACATGCAGACAAAGCAGCATTATAATGACAATGACAAAATAACAATAATAAATAAAATAATATTCACCCTCCATCGCCGAAGAATCTCGGGAGAAACGTTTTTGGTATGAGCGATATCAAAAGGATCGGATTCATCAGTCAATTCATCATCATCGAGTTCAAACTCCTTAATAGGTTGCCCCACCTCCAAGTCATCAGTCTTCCTAGGATATGCCGAAGACGGCAGCAATCCGTTGGATGAACAGCTGCTTCCCGTAGTCATTATCTTTTCTTCTTTGGATTTGCCTTCTTCTTCAACTCTCCTCATCTGTTATCTTTGTTATGACAACAATCACAGAATATACAGAATTCAATGTCACGTGGAGAGGTGACGCATGAAAATCCCGGTGGATGTTTCAACGGGAAAAAGATAGGCCACCACCGCCAGCTCCTCAAATCCAGAAAAAGTGTAATAAACAAGCACACAGTAAAATCAAATCAGTTAACAAATAAAAATAACGGAAACAGATGAGACGATAGGCTAGATAATGTTGCAGTGATTGGGTGGTGTGATCGGTAAGTTCGGAGGCGTTAGTTACGGAGAAGCTACTGTTGGAGTTTGTTTGTCATTCAGAAATAGATATATATAACAGAGAGAGAGTGAGAGAGGGAGCTGTGACAAACTTGTAACAGAAAAAAATAACGATGATATGATATTGGATAATACAAAAAAAAGGTGGATTCGGCAGGTTAAGTTTCAGTGATCGGCGGAGATCGGGTGGTTGTGGCCACGGGGTGAGAAAAATCGACAGGATTGGAGAACTCATCGACAACTCATGTGAAGAGTGTGGATGAAGACAACAAGAATTTTGTTGAAACAGAAGAGAGGAAACTTCCTGGAAGTTTCTTATTAAAAACAAATCTTAAAATATAAAAAAACAATGTTTTTTTTTAATATATTTTTAATTAAAAAATAACACGTCACGGTCACGAACATCTGATTTGATTTTTTAGTCCCTGTATTTTTAACTGTTCTGTTTCAGTTCCTAAAGGTTAACATGTGTTTATTCTTCTGGACAAATTGTCCCTGTTAATTGCATTTGGGTTTTTTGTCATGATTTTCTCTAGAAAGGTGGATCTGGAATTTTCCAAGAAGGCTTCTGTGAAAGAAGATTTAAAAGTTAATAAAAAATAAGGAAAACATAATAGAATAATGCAAAAGTTTCCAAGATTTTTTCTGCGAAATAAGCTTTAATTTAAATAATAATAATAATAAAATATAATTTCTTAGTAGCTTGGGTTTATGGTCCTGGTCTAAATATTTAATATGGATAAACATGATATTAGCAGGCTCACCCACTATTTTAAAGGTAAAATCAGAATACATGCGATGCATAATTTCCATGGTAGTGGTAGCATAATAGCAATTTAGTGTGATTTATTCTGTCACATTTAATTATATTTGGAAAGGGTTTATGTGTTTTATAATAAAGGAATTTGAGCTTAATCTATAAAGCATAAAATATCAGCTAACTTGATCGAGAATCTTATAAGGACATTTATTTTGAGCAGATATTAAATTTAAACATGTTTAGATATGTGATTGAAATTATTTTTCAAAATATTTTTTGTTTTGAAAGCATCAAAATAAAAAATATTATTTTTTAAAAATTAAATGATTTGTAAAAGTATAATTTAAAACAAAAACATTTTAAAAATTTTAAAATACAGTCACTTGGACCATTAAATCCAAAACATCCTCACATGAACCCATTTTAAAAAAATTAAAAAAAAAATGTATGTGATTGGATAAATATAAAGTTAGCGATCAGGGGATTGAAATGTACATTTTTTTCTTTCAAGTGGTGACTAGAGTGCAAACAAAGGGGAGTACTTTTTTTCTCAACGAGAAAAATGTGAAAGGGATGGAAAGGTATAGATACAACGAGTTTATCATTCTATTTTAAAAAAATATTTTAATATTTTTAAATATTTTTAAGTATTGATATTAAAAATTATATTTAAAAAAAATATTATTTTGATCAAACAAGTAAAAGAAAGACCATGTAATTATCTAAGTGGGTGGTTTGATGATAAAAATTTAAGACTAAAAATTTTATTTTTTTTATGATTTTAAATTCGAGCGACGTAATTAATAATATGATATCCATTAGAAAGTTATATAATATAATTATTATTTATAAAATTAATTAAAATATATGTAAATTGATATAAATAATAATAATAAAAAAAAAAGACTGTATAGTTCGCTAAATGAGCGTGACAAATTTAAAGAAGAAGAAGAAGAAAGTGCGGGGATAAATAGCGATTTTGATTTATTGTTCTGCATGCGTGCTAGCCGGGCAATTATAATTGTCAAGACTTGGACAAAATTGTCCTTGACTGAATTGGTTACTGGAATCGGACAAGAAACACGAATTTGATGTGCGTGTCCAGAACGTTTTACTGCAAAATGTTTTTTAAAAATATTGTTATTTTTAAAATATATTAAATTCATTTTTTTAGACTTATTATATTCAATTGTTAAAAATATTTAAAAAATATCAAAGTAATATTTTGTTATAGTGAATTGTGCTTTTAAAATATACCTGAAAAGAAAGTTAACCCACTCTTACATGGAGGCTTGTGTGAAAGAAAAAAAAAAAAGATTAGGACAGTTTAAAAACTAAACAGTGAAGAAAAAGATTACATGGATAATGCATAAGATTTTAAGATTTTTGTTTGAAAAAGTTATTCGTTTGGAGAACTTGATTAAAAAATAATTAAGATTATAAGACTAAAATGTAATTTTTTAATAGTTTACTTGTCATGATCGCCTCTCTCCAATTATATCACACGGATCGAAATTGTAATTATAATTATTTTTTATTTAAAAATATAATAAAAATAATATTTATTTTTAAAAATTATTGTTGATATAAATATATAATAATAAATTAAAAATCAATAAATAATTTTTAAAAAAAAAACACAATTATTTACATAGTCTCAATGTGCGAGAATGGTCAAGCGAGATGATTAGGTGGAGAATCTCCCCGCTGTTATCTCGGGGTTCATTTAAAATTATAGTTAAAATTATTTTTTAAATTGTTATTTATTTAAAAATAATATATTTTTGTATTTTTTTAAAATATTTTTAATATCAAAATAATTTAAATTATTAAAAAAATAATTAAAAATAAAAAATTCATAATATTTTTTTTTAAAAATGTTTAAAATACCGAGTGGACAAACACTACAATTTGTGTGGTTTACAATTTTTCAAGAAAAACACCTTTGATGACGACTAACTCACCTATTTTTAATGCCCGTTTGGCATTGAGATTGAACTTCTCGTTAGAGTAATAAGAAATTTCATGGCGTTTGATAATAAATAAAATCAAATTAAATTGCCATAAGACCCACATAAAAAATGAGAAGAAACTGTGGTTTGCAATAAATAACAAAATGATGCTTTTAAATGCGTTTGGGTGAGTTCAGAGAGAAGGGGGGCAGCAGAGAAGAGAAGTAGAAAGGTTGGGTTTAGAAGGGAAGTGAGGGTTTAAAATAATATTAAAATAATTTAAAAATTTTAAAAATTAATTAAAATATAAATAAATATATCCAAATATAATTTTTATCTTCCTTGTTTTTGTACTAAACTCAAGTTTTCCGATGCGCGAGCTTCTTTCACCGGCGGGCATGGCCTTGCTAAATTCGCTTATTCCGCGGCAGCGGACGTAAGAAAATCTTTTTCTTTCTCAAAAAAAATAAAAGATTAAAAAATATTTTTTTACGGGATCAAATTGAGAGAAATACAGGGGACCAGACACACACATGGACTGTAAAGTTAGAGGACCATGATAAATATTTTGTAATCAATGTATGATGTTTTTTCTGTTATGATCCTCTGTCTTACCATCTTGGTTTTATTCAACAGATAATATGCGATTGTCTTTAATTTTAACCCAAGAGAATGCGATCGTGGGAAAACAAATGTGAGACGAGATCAATAAAATATGAAATAATAAACAATACTGCGCGCGCGCAATATTTATAAAAAAAAAACAAATATTTGACCCGGTAGATAAGTGACGGGATCTGACTATATATAAAAAAGGGACTCGACTTTAGGGCACGGGGTTTCATAATGGAAGCGGACTCGAGAATAAAATGTGGCGCGATTTCAGGCTGTCGAGATAATTATACGGGACCTGACCAGATCATAAATTGAAAAAGAAAGCCTTCTTTTCAGCTCGTTAATTGACTCGTGGCTATGATTGTTATAAAAATATTTTTTTATTTAAAAATATATTAAAATAATATTTTTTTTATTTTTTTTTAAATTATTTTTTATTTCAGCACATTAAAATAATCTAAAACTAAAAAATTAATTTAAAATAAAAAAATTTCAGATTTTTTTATAAATAGTTTTCATAAACAATCCCGCGAAAACAGCAGCTTGAAAGTGGATTCCAACTCAGATCGTTGATAAATCATTTCATGGAGAAATTTGGGAGAATATTGACCAATAAATTGGTCAATCTGAATCACCAATATAAAACACTTTCAGCTTTTTTTTTAAAAAAGCATCCTTTTCTTAATCACACCATGATCGAGGGAAACGAGTGGCATGCAGAGCGGTCCTACGTTTCACTTGTGAAAGAACGGCTAACTCGATCCCACCTTCTCGGGAAAAGGAGGACTCACACCAGGGAGGGAGAGAGAAAACTTTCGGGGAGGTTACCAAGAATCATTGAAAACATGCTCGAGTCCACGTCATAGTGCGGTGTTAATTATCTTTCAAGATATTTTTATTTTTATTTTTATTTTCTGAAATTTATTTTAATTTCAAGACGCACTGTACTGCTGTCCACTGGAATAGTGAAGTGATGTCTATGACTTGGTTTAAGAAAGAAAGATTTGTTTAATTCAAAGAGTTTTTGTTTTTTCCCGTGATTCATGTGTAATTACTGATTTGCTTTTTTCTTTTTCTTTTTTTAATTCAACGTCATCGTTTATTATTTGTTTTCAATTATAAGGGCATTTTTTATTTTTTTCTCTCTTTGCTTGATTTATTTATTCTTCGATTCAATCCTCAAATTGAAATATTAGTTGCCCTCTGCTTATTATTTTAATTTTCACCCTTATTTTCATGTAATTATTTTTATATTTTTAAATGATTTTGATATCAATATTTTTTTAATAATTTTTTTAATATATTTATAAAAAAAATTAAAAATCAATATCAATCACTATCCATCACAGACAATAAACTTGGTGACGAAGCTACTTGAAAACAAGCATGTCAAGTGTCATGAGTTGTCCAAGATTTGTGGTTGAGATTAAATAAGATAGTTGAAGAATGAATAGAACGGCAAATAGAAATGGAGCCATAGGGTCAATTTCTCCGGTGCAATTTCTGTTTCTCTTAGTCTTTCGTTTTTTTAAAAAATGATTTTTTTTATTTTAAACTATTTTTTTATGTGTTTTTAGATTATACTATCATGTTAATATTAAAAATAATTTATAAAAAATAAAAAATAAAAAAATCATTTCAATATTGTATACAATAAAAATATTTTAAAATACAATATTTATCACGGTACAAATTCTCCTAAAATTATCATTGCTATATGCAGTTCTCGAGACCGACATCAACACGAGAGCTTATGGTCGCGATGGAGACATAAATGAATGTTAGCTAGACCTAAAAATGTACAGTAAAAGTTCGATGGGAAACACCACAAGCCATGTATTCCAGGCCCGCAACCCTTTATCATGACATGTGTAGGGCAGCGACGTCCGAGTCAACGAGAAATTGTATCCATCACCTCCATGTCAAGGTCGGGGCAACCATTGCCGACCACCTATCGACTGATAAAACCCTAATGGAAATCCACGTCTAATGGACAAAAATCGGTGGATTGATTTTGATGTCCAGCAAGAATTTTCGGCTATGATTGAGTTTGCTGAATGGATTTTTGACACGAGAGTGGCTTCGAGTTCGGAACCCACGTCCACTGCACGATTTCACACGCTTCAATCCTTGAAATGACAAAAATGAACACTGACTACCCTTCGCTTAATTCTATAGATCTCCAGCGAATCAAATGTCATGCGAGAGCATTTTAAAATGGGCACTATCAATGTATTGTTTTGTATTAAATAATTAATAGACTTTATATAAATAATATTCTTTCAATGGACAACAAACAAAAGATAAATACTGATTTTGAACATCAGCGTGCTGAAAATCCAATCCCCTGGTATCCGGCGTTTCTCACGCGAGCTCGACGCTCGTCGCCCGTTATCACGAGCGTATGAAAGGGCTTTGCAGAAGTGGGGTACAGTTAAGACTTAAGAGACACTTCAGGTCTAATAAGCTAGGTCAGAGCAAAAGTTATATGGCTTTTGGACAACCACGAATGTCCGGTTTTTTCCCATGACCTCACCCGGAGCTCAGCTCCCGGATTATGTGAATTAATTTATGTTTACACGTTGATCGAGTTTATTTATTTTTTAATAAAAAAATCGTTGACTGAGTTTCTGGACGATCCATTAGTGCCTAGCCATGGTATCTTTCCATGTAACCAAACTCATTCCAAACTTCCGGGTTGACAACTCGCCGGGTTAAAGAAGGGCGTGAATTGGAGAAGGTTTTTTTTATCTGTAAACTCAATAGCTATTTTCAATGCTGAGTATTTTTGTTTAAAATAAAATAAAATAAATTTATTTTTTAATATTGATTTAATTTGTTAAAAAAATACAAAAATATTATTCCAAGAATAGAAACAACGCAATCCAAACACACTTACAAACAACTGCTTAAAATAATTTAAAATCTTTGCGACATCGTAATATCACGGGTTAAAAATCCACGGGAAAAAATCATGCCAACTGGCAAACCGTCACCATTCAAGCAAAAGAGCTAATCAATCATTTCTTTGTGATATTTTCTTAATAATTTAGTATGACTTTGCTTTGGTTCTTAAGGGAGAACGTTCTTGTACTGGTTAGCAACATATCACGTAAACGCATGCAGCTGGGGATATCGATACATGCACTGGATGGCTTAAAACCTTGCCACCGAGGGAAGCAGCCGGAAACCCCAAAAGCTCAGAGGCGGTAGCTTCGTAGCTGGAGGTTCGTTACTTGTACAGATGGTCGAGTAGAGCTGGAGAGCACAGGATCAAGAGGAGCTCCGCATGTGGTATTCTATCAACGATCGATCCATTCGATGAACAGCTGCTACTCTGATCTGACGGGATGAGAGAGATAAAAGAAGAAAATAGGAAGTGTTATCTACTGGAAGTTTTCAAGGCACAGGACTTGGATGCAATGAAGTTTTTTAATGTTTAGTGCCTGAACTCGTGGTTGTTCTGAAAGCCAAACTGACTCCTCACATTTCCAGTTTCAAAGAAGCGAGTAAACATTAATGTCATAAGCTTGCCATGGAAGACGGGGCGGTCGAACTGGAAGAGGGTACGTGATTTGAAAGAGTTGGATGTGATCGAAGAAAGATAGCGTACCAGACTTTGTTTTTTGTGATCGTCGGGTTATGAATTTGTATATGCTTTATTATTATTTTTGTATTAGGGCAGGAAAAGAGTACCACCCTTTTTTCACTGATGATAGAAGGGGGAAAAGAAGTTAATTCGGTTATCATCTAGGGGTGGGAATAAAACTGATTAAACAGATTGGAATTTTATTTTGGTTTTGTTTTATAAGACTGAAATCAAAATACCCAAACTCGGCTCAGATAAAAATAAAATAAAATAAAAAATAAGGGTATTATAAATTGAAAAATATGCTTTCAAAACCCTAGTTCCATCCCTAACATTCCAGCCGTCCCTTTCCACTCCCAAAGCTCCCACATGCTGCACGAGTTTCAATTATTCTTCAATCTTCATCTCCATTCTCCATCAACCCGTCAGCCCCCCCTCCCCCCCAAGCTCCCTCATGCCATGGGCCACACCCAAGCTTTCAGAGTTTCAATTATTCTTCATCTCTCCTCTCCAGATTTAGCAAAGCATCAGCCCCCTCCCATGCTCCAACACTCCTCACCCAACCTTTCAATCTTAAACCTCCCATGCTTCCCTTCTTTTCTGCCTAAATAATTTAATTTTCATTTTCTTGCATTCTATGCAGCAAACAAATGACAGCTTAATTGAGAAGACAAGATAAATTTAGGGAAATTGAGCACTTCATTGTTTGAGGAGAAGCACTGGAATGACGCACGTTTAGATGTTTTATGATGATAAACGATGAAATTTATCGGCACATTTGCTAGTTGAAAGTTTTATGTTGGTGTGTTTGGATTCTCAGTCCTTCACATAAAATAACCGAACCCAACTGAAACTGGTTGGAACCGTTTTTGGTTCGGTTGTGGTTTTATTTATTTTTATAAATCTCAGTTTGGTTGTTTTTTTTTAGGTAAAACCAAACGGAATTTTGAAAATGATCACCCTTCTAATTCCTACCGACTATTCCAATGGAGGCATGAGGGAGATGGCAATGAGGGGGAACGTTATCCTAGCGCCATGACAAAAGCTGGTAACAACTTTCGAAGTTGATCAAAATTGCAAAAACAAAATAGAACAATAATCCAACGTCATGACATGCAGTCACTTCATTGTTTCCACAACGATAAGAAAATTTTAATCTCAGATTTCTTCCGGCACCTTTAACAACTAAACAACAAAAGCCTGTCAAAACCTAATTCATTCTCCTGATAAGCTCGTTAATATAGTTCTCACGGTTTCCGGCATCTCCTCCTTCAACATAGTGATTCCTCTTCTTTTTCAAACCACCCAATGGGGCCTTGAGTTGGAATGGCCACAAGAAATTATTTGCCTCTTTAAAATGAGGTCCAACTGTTATGATCTCGTGAATGAGATCTTCCACGCAGATAATGCCATGCTTACCCAGACCCTGTGATGACAAAGCAGTGTGTTAGCAACATGACAAGGCAAATGCGTCCCATCCTAGAATGGCACTTGCGTGCAAAAACGACACAAACCTGCTCGATGATGGAGTTATCAGTCAAGGGAATTCTCTGCTGGTTCAACTTCCCAAAGCCTCTCTTGTAGATCAATTCTCTCACGCTTTTCAAGTTGGGATATCTAAAATGCAATGTATTAGAAATGAGGAAATGCATAACAAATAGCCATTGGCAAAATCAAAACTTCAAAGCAAATATGCATACCCAAAGGTCACATAAGGTTCAACCCTGTGCAGCATATTCACTGTTGCCTTGTTTACTTTGAGGAAGACACCATTGAAGATCTGACAGACGAAAAGAAAAGAAGAGTATGAGTTTTAAATTTAAAATAAACAGCATAGTCAGCTCATTTGAGCCTCTAAATGGAAAGCTCATTTGAGCCTCTAAATGGAAAGCGCCTCCTAATTAACAATGAACAAACTGTAGTCTACTTATATGAATTACAAAACCTTGAAATTGATTGAAGTGTCCTTATGGCTACATGGGAGATGCAATATAGTATTACTACATTACGGTCATCTCAATAACGTGATAAACTAATGAAAAATATCCAACAGCTGCATCACATATCCATATCAAGGTATCAACAATCAGGAACAATCAAGGTGATGTGTAACATTGTGGTGGTGGTTGATTTTCAAAATGTTTTTTTGCTAGGAGATGATCAAAAAATGTTTTTTCATGTTTTAAAATTCACTTTTGACATTAGCACATCATAATAATCTAAACAATTCATTTTGAAGTAAAAAAAACTCGATTTTTTTCTTCAAAAGTGCAGTGCCACCGCAAAAGCAAACACTTCCGAAATGGCTAATAGATATCAAAATAACATGAGCACAGCTAGTCAGTTGTAATCATTAAGAGATTGAAAGGTTTCAAATGCTACCTGTCTCAAACGCAAAAGCTGCAAGATTGACCTGGTCTTGGGGTGCATAGCATTGATTCTGAAACCCAAATGTTACATACATTAGAAAAATCACATAAAACTTCAAACTAAAAAAAAAAAACTAAAAACCCAACTACATACCCCCGGATGCGAATAATAAACAAAAGCTTAGCCTCAGGGTCAACATAAAAACCACCCTTCAACCTCGCCTCACGCTTCAATTGTACAAGTTGCTTTCCCTAGAATCTCACAAAAAAAAAAAATTGCATTGAAATGCCAAACCGTGCAAAATAATACATTGAAGATGTAATCGAAATCAAAAAACAAAGTATACCTGCTCCTCATACTCCTTTGCGTATTGCTTAGCTCTATTGAAAATGAGCTTTCGGTTCTCGGCATTCTTTTTCTTAGTAGCAGCAAGCTCCTGCTTCATAGCCGATTCCCACTCCTCCTCTCTCTTCTGCTTTTTCAGTACCGACTCCGGAACAGCTACCATCACCTCTTCGCCCATCCCCGAACAATTTTAACAACCTGCCCACTAACACAACCCATCAAAATCATCAATGATCAATAAGAGAAGTCTTCGTTCAAAACGAGTCCTAAGAAAACACAATCTGCCTTTTTCAACAAAATTCATGATTTTTTAATTAAACAAAATAGCTAAAAACGCACAATAATTACTCTACCCCTTTATCATTCAGTAACCCAACAATAATTAACCCTATACATATAAAGCACATTTAATTCCCATTTAATCAAATTTAGCTAAAATAATCTTGATTCAAAAATAAAATAAAAACATTGAAGATAAGCCTGTAGAAATAAGATTAAACGACACGCTGGATACCAAAACCGCAGGGAGTAAAGTAAATCGAGAGAGAGAAATGGAAGTGGGATACAAGGGAGGTTTGAGTGCAGGATCCAAGTTGACTCACCGAGATAAGAATGTACCTGGTTTCTGCTCTGCTCGTGGTGTAGAGGATCAGGGAAGAAGGGTTAGGGTTTTGAAGGAATCTACTACAGGAGACAGAGAGCGCTGTTAATTACATAGGGTTTTGAGGTTGCTTTATTGTTGGGATCCGATGGCTGTGGAAAGCATTTTAAGGGAGAAGTGATCAAGCCCGTTAATACATTGGAGAGTTAGTGCAAGTCCAACGTGCAAAGCAATATGAGCAGGTAAAATTTGAAATATTTGGTTTTTTTTTGTTAAATTTCTATCTACAACGGAAAGAGCCAAATAAAAAGCTAAAATAGCTTCTTCAATTTTGAGAGGCATTCCTATATGATTTATCTGCAAAGACAAAAAAAAATTAGCCGTTAAAATCTTACTGTTGTACTTGTCCAGAGTTAAAACACCCATAACCCACAATTGAGAAACCGACCCAAAACATAAGAACAAGCACAACAACTGAATAAATTTTACAATTCAACACCCATCAACACAACAACCCAACAAATCCTAGAACACCAATCAACACAACAACCTCATGAATTCAACAATTGCCACAGAATATTTTCCAAGTAAACCAAACAAGAAAAATCACAGAAAATATCTTCATCAATATTGAAAATCCACCGAGTACACTGCATTTTCGGTTCCTATCAAATCCTCTGCCCCTGCATCTTCGGTTTGTTTCTTAACTTGAACTATTTTTTTGTGTTCTGGTATGTTTGTTGATGAAAATGAAGAACCCACATAATAGAACCCATAACTGAGCAGAAGCTTTGATTTCGTGGGGGGGTGGAGTCGAGGGAGATGGGGGGAGGTAGCAGAGAGCAGAGGAAGAGGGAGCGAAGGGAGATGGGGGAAAAACAGAGGGAGAGGGAGCCAAGGGATGGGGGGAAAGAGCAGAGTGACAGAGGCAAAAATAAGAGGAGAATAGGAGAAGGGGAGAGGGAGCAGAGAGGGAACGATTGAAGAAAGTGATAGAGGCAAAATGGCCATGGGAGAGGGACGACGGCGAGAGGTTGCTGAGAGGTGAGTCATGAAGGCGAGATCGCAGTGAAGAGAGGGACGAAGGCGAGAGCTTGAGATTGAAAAAAAATGAAGAAAGGGACGGACGGAATTAGGGTTATGTGGAAGTAGGGTTTCGAGTGGGGTATTAAATAATGTATAGGAAAAAAAATTAATAATTAGTTTTAGTAAAAATAATAATTAGTAATATTGAGAAATTTCGAATATTAATAATATTTAGTGAAAAAAATAATTATGTGAAATTGAAATATGTTGAATATTTTTGATCAATTAGTTTAATTACATGCTTTAAATTTATTGTTAGATATAAAAATTGTGTAAATTTTATGTATTGAATTGTTGTAAAGGTAATTAATAATAATAGTTAGGGAAAAAAGAAGGTAATTAATAATAATATTTAGTGAAAAAAATAATTATGTGAAATTGAAAAATGACGAATTTTTTGATCAATTAGTTTAATTACATATTTTAAATTTATTGTTAGATATAAAAACTGTGTAAATTTTATGTATTGAGCTGTTGTAGAAGTAATTAATAATAATAATCAGGGAAAAAAGAAGGTAGTTAATAATAATATATAGTGAAAAAAATAATTATGCGAAATTGAAAAATGACGAATTTTTTGATCAATTAGTTTAATTACATGTTTTAAATTTATTCTTAGATATAAAAACTGTGTAAATTTTATATATTGAACTGTTGTACAAGTAATTAATAATAATAATTAGGGAAAAAGGAAGGTAATTAATAATAATATTTAGTGAAAAAAAAATTATGCAAAATTTAAAAATTATGAATTTTTTGATCAATTAGCGTAATTAACACAATATATTTTTTATGCAGATGGACTCAAATTTGTCAAATTCATTCACTGACTTTATAAGTGAGATTGAACGGATTGTTTCTCAACAAAGTGATCGTAATGTTCATACAACTAAAAAATCACAAAGAAGTAAAAACTTTTCGCCAGAAGAAGATTATTTACTTGTATCTACATGGTTAAATACTAGCAAAGATCCAGTCACAGGAGTTTATCAACAAACAAGACAATTTTGGGCTCGAGTACATGCTTACTTTGTCGAGAATGGAGGAAACCTGAATAATCATTCTCAAATAAGCATCTCAAATAGATGGCAAGAAATAAATAGAAAAGATGGAAAATTTGTTGGCTTTGTTACCCAAATTGAAAACCGTCAACAAAGTGGAACGACTGAAGAATCAAGGGTACTTTCTTTTTATCATTTTCATATTAAATTATTTGTTTAACATATTAATTATATAACATCGTTTTATGTATTGAATTTGATTTACCAGATTAATGATGCTCAACAAATGTATGCTTCAGTCGCTGGCAAACGATTTCAACTGGAACATTGTTGGGTTATCTTAAAAAAAGAATCCAAGTGACAATTTGAACGTGCAAGTCTTCATCAGAAGTCAAACAAGAAACAAAAAAAAAATCATGGAAATGCAAGTTCAGCTTCCTCAACTCCATCAACAGCTGATTCTGTTAGTTTAGGAGAAGATAGTGACGCATTTATTTACCAAAATAGACCAATTGGCCAGAAAGCTGCAAAGGAACGACTTAAACGTAGACAAGGAAAAGAGACAGTTGGGGAAACAAGTGTAACAAATATCTTACAAGAATTGAAGGACAAGTTTGTTGAAATTGAGGTCGAAAAAAAATTAGACAGAAAAATTTTGTTAGACAACAAGTTTTATTGATTAAACAGAAGAAAGAGAAACAAGAAATGAAGATTATGAAGATGGATACTTCTACAATAGATCCAATTTCTGCAGCTTATTTTGAAGATAAAAAGTTAGAAATTATGGCAAAAAAAAGTACTAATTTGTAAGTAATTTCGTTGAATTATTTGTAATGGATTGTATGTTGATGAATTATGTCAGAACTTATTGGTTATTTGTTAATGTGTTAAATTTATTTTTAAGTTTTTCTAACACTCAAAGACAATAAGTAACATTAATTTACTTCAAAAACAACAACAATAAAATTACTTGAAAAACATACAATGACTTGAGAAACATACAATAAGTAGCGTAGCTGTAATGATTGTCTACTCATTACCGTATTGTTTTCATAAATGTTCAATCAAATCAGCTTGCAGTTGGGAGTTCGTCGACCTGTCCCTGATTCGATTATGATATTGGAGGAAATCAAGTAGTTCTGGTGTTTCATCACGTGACACTGATATAGAAGAGTTACTTTCACTTTCATGATCAACACCAACATACATTGCGCCTTCATCCTCAATAATCATATTATGCATTATTATGCAAGCTTTCATAATATTTGCAAGAGTCTCTTCATCCCAGTATCGCACAGGTCCACGTACTATTGTGAAACGAGATTGTAACACCCCAAATGCCCTCTCCATGTTCTTCCTTGCAGATTCTTGTTTCCTTGCAAAATATTTTCTCTTTTCTCCTAATGACATTGGGATTGTCTTAACAAAAGTTGACCAATTCGGATAAATCCCATCTGCTAAATAATATCCCATTGTATATTCATGTCCATTGATTGTGTAATTCACAGGTGGAGCACGACCTTCAGCAAACGCAGCAAAGACAGGTGACCGATCAAAAACATTAATATCATTTAGAGATCCAGGCATTCCAAAAAAAGCATGCCATATCCAAAGATCTTGTGAAGCCACCGCCTCTAGGATTATAGAAGGTTCCCGATAATGGCCAATAAACATCCCATGCCATGCAGTTGGACATTTTTCCCATTTCCAATGCATGCAATCAATGCTCCCTAACATCCTTGGAAATCCACGATGCTCGCCCATTGATAATAGTCGACTAATATCGGAATCGTTTGGGGCTCTTAGATACCAATCCCCAAAAACTTCAACAATTGATTTGACGAAAGCTCTAAGACTTTCAATTGCAGTGCTTTTTCCAATCCGGATATATTCATCAGTTCAATCTGCAGGTGTACCATATGCAAGTATCCTATGAGCGGCAGTTACCTTTTGTAGACAAGATAAGCCAAGAACACCAACTGCATCTTTCTTTTGTTTGAAAAATGGATTGTGAGCTTCCACCGTATTTGCGATCCGAATAAGAAGGCGACAAGTCATCCTAAATCTCCTTCGAAATGACTTTCTGTGAATTTCGGATTTTCAGCAAAATAATCATTATATAGCCTTAATGCACCTTCCTTTCTATCACGATTGATGATGTTGTGTCCAATAACAGATCCACGACGCCCTGTTCTCCGCCCTTCATTTTTTGATTCTTCTTCGGCAGTCACTACGGCAGCAACTTCGCAAACAAACCTGGAACTGTCATCGTCAAAATCAAAAGCATCATAAAAATTAAAATGATTCATAATGAACTTTAATGAAATAAAATAAAGATTGCAAAGAAGAACACGATGAAGAAACTAAGATGAAGAAAATGTTAAGGTTTATGCGGATATTTATAGATGAATTCATTTTCCCCAAAATTTCAAATTTCAAATTTCAAAATATTGGCGCCATTTTTTTCAAAATTTGAAATCCAAAAAATTTAAATTATTGGCGGTAATTCTTTCATTATTTGAAATTTTAAAATTTCAGAACTTGGCAGGTTTTTTTTAAAAAATGAAATTTATACTTAAAATTTTTGAAAAAACTAAATTTTTTATTTTTTACTTTAAAATTAAATTTTTTTGATGTTTTTAAATCATTTTCATATCCTGATGTCGAGATAATTTGTTGGAGTTAGAGCTAATGCTAGCAAAATTGGTGTTGGTACCAGTATTAGTACTGATAATCCTTTCAATAATAATATTTTTGATAAATGTACTAAAATAACGAGAAAAATAACGGTCATAAGACCAATTTTAATTTATATTGCACATCAGTAAAATATTTGTTTTAAATTTGTTAGTTTTTATCTTATGAAATTTTCAGGGACATAATTGTTTTGTAATGTATTTTGAAGTTATTTTCAATCATGTATGAACTTTAACTAATGAAGTTTTATGTCCATAATTATTATGTATTATATTCAGAAATATTTTATTTTTGATTTTATGATTTTTTTACTTATTGTAATTTTATAATTTTTGTACAGAAAAATTAAAGTCCGATCTTACGATTCGAGTTTCAGAAACCTCTTTCGTGTCGTGTTAAAATCATGATTTTGACAACCACAACCATGATTGGGAGTAGTATTCCATAAGCAAGCTCTGGTGGATTCACCAATCATTTGATCCACATTTATCCCAGCATTGTAAAATAAAATATTAATAATCAGCTTAATTAACTTTAAATGCTATTATAAAATTAATAACGAACCTATCCTCATCCAATAAGTGCTAAATACATCTCTCCAAAGCCTTCGGAGGGAGGAGAAGGGAGGTGCCCAGGGCAATGTGCAGCATAGCTAATCTCATCGTCCATTTGTAGCCGTGATTGCATATAGGTTCCAGTTGCATGGAAGAACCTTCAAACATAGTCCTAGACTCACAAGCTTCAAGGTAGAATACCTGCAATAACTTTTCAGGAAGTTGCGAGAACACTATTCAAGTCGTGTAATCCCATTTTAATTTCTGCAAGAAAATTAATTATCATGTAGAAAACTAGTAGTTACTTACCATGCTTTTATACGGATCAGCTTCATGCTTCTTTTTCAGCACTTTTATGAGGTCTCTGGCGTCCAAGCCTTTCACAGAAAGCTTTGCTGAGGATTTTACCCTCAAGATGATTCGGACAGATTATACTTTGTCATAATCAATTAACAAATACTTGCTACCTTGCCACTTACGGTTCTACCACTGAAGAAGACGGGTGGCTCCTACCATGGATCCTGGATGCTCCGGTTTACTACTATTATTTTGGGGTTAATTTTAACCCGGTTCACAAATAGGTTGCCATTTTGTGTGTTTTTCTGGACCTTAGGCTACACGGTAGGGATGGCTATCACCTAAATCCCAAACCCCGCGTGATCGCAAGAGTTTGAATCCAAGATCCAATGAGGTCCTGAGTTTTTAACCACTAGACGACCCAAAGGAACCATTTTATGCTCAAGCGATATGGCTAGACAAGCCTCGTAAACCGTGTCCAACCCGCGATCAGAAGGGCAATTTTCCAGGCAAGGCTCTGCACATCTAACCAAGATAATTTCTGACCTCACCCGGGCAGCTAATTTCTCTGACTTCCGAGGAAAAATGCAAAACATATACAATTAGCCCTTCCTTAATTAGCTTACTTGACTGGATCAAAACAACTCATTTCTCCATTAGCATATAACGTGCTTGAACTGGCAGCCTCCGCCAGCAATAGAAAATTTTAACAAATTATAATTTAGGTCCAGCATTGTATTAAACAAAAATTATCATAAGCTAATTAGGGCGGGGAAAAGATTTTTCTATAATATAATAATAACAGTAAACAGCGAACTATTTTCTATGTTACACATCCAACATAAGATTTCTACCAGCCTGAAATGGAGAAAAGCTGTGGAACCGCTTTATTTCCTAATGTGAACAGCACTCCACGGGGCACTGCAATCTAATTCGATAATTATGAACTCCCGTTTGTCATCTGATGGAAGCCTCCAATCATTGAGTGGATTCATCGAAGAACATGGACAGCGATGAATCTTAATTATCAACCAAAACGACCTTCTTTCCTACCAAGTGTCCCACTTGTTTGGCTAATTTTTGATTGGCCAATATGCTCTCCATCATGTCTTGTGACGATTTTTAGAGGGTGGGCTTCTGTGTTGAAAACCCACTCATCTAGTGAGATGACTGAAGATGGAGAGAAAAGAAGATAAAGATACTTCAGAGTCTCGGCCAGAAAGAAACTCTGCATCATATCGTCTTTGACTCCAGTATTAACCTGAGAATAACAGCAGAGAAGACGGTCAGCAGAGCATGGGGGCAAACAAAGAGAATATATCACTTTTTATGGGGTGAATTTTTCCCTCAAAAATACAAGTATAATTAGACACTGTAATGATATAGTGGCCACAAGAATCTTAGGCTACAATATAAGAATCAAAGTTTAAAACTCAAGAGCAGCTTGTTCCAGACAACGGGGGCACAAGGATACCTGTGCACTTATAGAAACATCGACTGGTCCCTTCATATTAGCATATGAAATTAAAAAGCATCCCAATTACTTGCAAAATAATTGTCTTCAACTTAAAAAGAGTAAAACAACTCAGTTAACGGAAAGTCCTATATGATTTGTGAAGGTCAAATATTTAAGAAGATTTTGTTTCTGAGAGAAAATATGGATCTTTAAAAGATCATCCCAGACCAGACTACACAAAAATAAGTAAACAGATGATACATTATGGTTCTGTGGGTCAGAAGACTTACATCCTTAAGTCCAACATAGCCTGTATCAATACGCGAGTTCTTTTCAAATGCTTGGAATATATTCCAACCCCACTCTCGATAAGTCCTGTTGCCCGTAAGACGCCACAGGTAAAAGAGTGATTCAACAGTTTCTGGTCTCAATATGTTCCAAGATGTACCAACACTCATGTCCTGAAAAAGACAAGTATGGAAAAACCATCAGATGGAAATAATTGTTCTAATACTTGGAAGGCAGTGAGGATGACTAACCTCCCCAGGACGAAAAAAATAATTCTCCCCAGCCAATTTTGTAGGTGTTGATTGGTAGAAGTTGTAGCAAGTCCAAGCAAGCTGCAGAAGAAAAAGGAAAGCACAATTAGTTAATTATTAGTAGCTGACAAAAGGAAGGGTGACCTAAGGAGTGTCGAATTAGATTGGGAATACTCATGAATGATCAAAGCATTAAGAGTGCCCAATTAGATCAGCAAAGCGCAACCTTATCTGGGGCATGCATATGACCACGTTAACTAAAAAAGACAGCATGTCCCTTGGGAAATTTGCACAAGTGCCCACACTTGGGGGCAAGTTGAAGTTCCAATGGCCAAGATGCACAGATGCACCGTGATCATCATGTAGTAAAACATAGCTTATAAAAAGAGCTACGAAAGTGAGCAAGAGGGAAATGATGCACCCATATGAATGATGAGCTGAAATGCAAAGTCTTGCACACACGTGCTCACACAAATAAAATTGTTACATCTTAGTTTTTCACATCATCTAGGTCATCGCTGTGTTACCAACTTCACATGGTAAGCTCACATCATTTACAAACACAGAACATATGCAGACACGCAAATTCAGCTGGAAAGAAAAAACATGTCAAAAATTTATATTGGAAACCATGTTGTCTGATTATAACTTAAGACAAAGACCGCTAACAACTAAACTAAACATGCAATGGTTTCTAGTCTTGATTTGAAGGATGTTACAAATACCTCTTCAGCAAGTGTGAAGATTTTCTGAGAGTCATCAGGCCCATAACCAGATGATCCTAAAGCCAGCATTCCAGGAGCAAAGCATGCTAATTCATCCATCTGCATATTAAAAGAGTGAGAAGCAAGCAGCCAAATTCAAACTATTAATTTGTTCTGATTAGTAACGAAGATTACATGAAGCTAAGGTGGTGTGCCATACTATCATCTAAAGGCATGAAAACCAAATAGTACCTTGTCTGATAGCGAGTCTCCATTCTTCTCACAAAGGTATGTGAAAGATGATGGGGTCGTCTTTCGAACCAAGCTTAAGAGACCTTTCATCGACTTCTCCCACATTTCTCTGCTTCCAATATTTCACATGGAATTTTTTCATCAGGAAGAAATTCAAAAAGCAACAATAAATACACAATACATTTCAATTCAAGTAGTGGAGAGAAAGAGAGAGTGATGGCATATTAAAAATGAAAATGTGAACTTTAAGTAACCCTAATCTGTACTATACATTTACTACTTCTTCTCTTTACTTGGGAAAAAAACTCATCCCAATTTTATGAGACAGATGAAATGAAATTTTCCTTTTCCTGAAAGCAGCAAAGTGTAATTCTTTTTCTACAGCTATTCAGGAGTTCAGCTTCCTCAGGGATCTAAATTCAGTAAGAATATTGTTTCCTCGTTTTCCAACCATTAAAGCAGGCCTTTTTTTATACACGATAAGAAACATAACGTGATGACAACATCTCTCACCTATAATTTCTCACAGCTGAAGTTTTGTTCCCTTGAATCCACACTTTGAGCAAATATTCATAAAAGCTGCAAACAGATTTTCAGTAAACATATTCAACATTTGATTATTTTAGCACTGTCACCATAGATGACAAAATCTGAGGCCTAATCAACAACAAATAATTCATATCTAAGTCTTCAAATGGTCAATACCTGTCACCCATTGCCCCAAAAGTTATGGTTGAGTATGATCCAGTTCCTCTATCAGGACTAATATAGATTGGAAGCAAACCATCATCAGGGAAAGTTTTATTAAGCTCTGCTATAACATTCTCCGCCTGAAACATTCATTCTCAAGCGAATCAACTACTTGCCAATAAATTAACTATCACAAATAAGTCAACTACCAGCTAACAAATCAACCATCACAAATCTATATTTAAGTAAATAAATAAGATACAAAGAAATTAAAACCATGTATTTATGCTTTTCTCAAACAAAAAAATCAAATCCATTTTTAGATTTAAGGACCAGAAAGTTAATGATAGGCATAATTTTGCAAAATGCAAGCCCATCATATCTGAAGCTCTGAAACAGTAATGCAAAGGACCCCAATCACATATGCAAGGAGACGTGGGAGAAGATACCTTCTGCTGATACTTTGGGTCTCCTGTCCTATGAGAAAGAGCAATGAATTCAAGCTGCTCAGTGCCAGAATCGGCAAGAATACTGTCACCCTGCAAAAATGAGAAAAAAAATTAAATACTTCCATAGTTTGCAAGCAAGCATAAAAGAAGCGTCTGCCCAAGTCAAAGCTCTGCAACACAATTGTTACATTCATGAGATAATAATGTCTGGATAAGGAGACAGTGATTGAGTATACATATAAAAAGTACAAAAACTTACACCAGTCCATCCTGGGTTATGAGCATTTCCGTGTACCAGGTTAATGGTGTTGTAAGGAATCCCTGAAGGTGTATTCCATGCAGGCAGCAATCTGTCAGCAATATCCCTGGCCTTTTCAAGAAAAACTTTGTCCCCTGAAAGATCATAAGCACTAAGCAGTCCACCGACAACTCTGGATTCAATTTAAAGTGACAGAATATATCAGCAAGTTGATCAATCTCTGAAATGTAACTAATCTAACAGACAATTGAAACATGTCATTGTTACAATTGTTATTTTCTAAAAACAAATAACTACATATTAAACCTGATAACGCAACCTTATGGTTGTCTCAAAAACGCTAGCGTCATAATCCTTGTTAAAATCCAGTGAGTTTGCAACCCACCTACAAACAATGGCAGAGTTAAGTATAAACAGTAATGTTAAAGTAGAAATTCGTTCTATGAGTGCACCTAACTATTATTACTGCTTATGAGAGAACCAAAAGCATACCATAACATATAAGTGTAAGGGGAAATACAGACATGCAAAGAAAACTCACTCTCTAGCTCTTTGGAACTGCTCGTCTAAACCCATAATATATAGAGTATCAAGTGCATCTATTAGAGTTGCTCCAAGACCACCAAAGCTGTCAATACCTTTCTTCGACTGTGGCTGTTGGACAAAGAAGAAAAATAAAAATTAACATGGTGATTATGTAAAGCCTTTAAAAAAGTTACAAAAATAACCTTGCATGTCCACTTAGTTACCCTGGGAGCCATTTCTATAGAATACTTTGGTAAAAATTACAGTTAATCACTTAATCCTACTTGAGGAAATTAAACTAACTGGATATAGTGATCCATGTGAGATCCAGCACGGAGACAGCAAATCACGAGCTTGACTATCATATACAAGGCTATGAATTTTTCCAGCAGAAATGCATTGCAAAAATAGAGAAACGAATTAAGCACAAACAACAAACTTGCATTAATCCAAATCATACCAACGAGTAAAAACATAAAATCAACAACATTGCTCAAAAAAGAAACAGAATTTATCATTACTTGAAGCTCATCGTGGCCCCACGCATACTTCTCATAAGAACTCCAAGCATGGATCATAGCTTCTTTCACTTTCTGTCTTCTCTCAACATCAATGGGTTCGTCAGGCACATCCTTCTTCTCACTAATCAACTTAACATCATCTCCACCACCACTCTTTAACTCTTCCAACTTCACCAAACAAAAGAAAAATCACAATAAAAGCTTTTACTCGAAAAACAAAAAAAACATGAGATCACAAATCCTTTCTGGGTTTTTACCTTATTTTTTAACTGATTCACTGCTTCATTTAATCTCAAAATTTCCACCTGCAAAAATAGTAAAATCCCGTAAATTTCACTCGGTTTCTATCACATTTTCTCAGCAGCTAGTCAATTAAGAGAAATTGAAAAGATTTTTTTCCTTTTTTGGTTTACCTCGTGTTCTCTAACGAGAGTCTGACGATCCCAGACGAAGAATGAGGCGCACACAAAAACAATGAAAAGCAAAGCTAAGCGTTTCGGTCTTTTGAGATAATACGATGGATTGCAGTACCTCCATTTGCCTGACGACGACGACGATCTACCCCTCGCCATTACTTAGATCTCAATCCAAAGCACAATAAACAGAAAGCTCCTCTTTAATTGTTGACTGATCCGGGGAAAAAATGGAGAGACTCAAACGTTTCGAGATGGGGTTTTCTTGATTCCGTGTTTTGGGGGATGGAAGGGACTTAGGTTGGATTTTGGAGAAGACCAGACAAGTAAATAAGAAAGAAGCCATATTAATTCTGTGATGTCTTGTAAATGTTTTTTTCTCTAATAATAATAATTTTTTATATATATATATATAATATAATTAAAAGTAGGCATAATTTTAAACACACCTTTTGATATATTTTAAATAGTTTACTCTTAGTTTTAAAATTTGAATTTAGAAATTTTAAGAATTAAGTATATCTTCTCGACCACAGATATAATTCCTTGAGATTTTTATTTATTTATTAAAATTTATATCAATATATTTTCCTGGTTATGAATCTACTTTAAGTTTGATATTAGAGTGCAATTTGTTTTAGAAACTTTTTATTTTATTTTCTATATATTTTATAATATCAAAAATAATTTTTAAAATATACAAAAATATTAATTTAATATATTTTTAAATAAAAAATACTTTAAAAAAAACCTTTAACCATTCTATCAGTAACTTCGTCTACGGCCCAGCAAGCCTTTAAACGGCCTAACTATGGGCGTTGATTAACATTAAAGGCCTGGATTACATGAATGACCGCCTCTGACATAAATACTGGATCCGAATTCTCTTACATCCAAAACCAAACAGACCTATAAAACCCTAACCTCAAAACGAAAGTGTTCACTATAAAAATGAGATCCTTCGACAACCGCCGAGCTTGATTGGAGCAGCAGCAAGCACGACAGAGGGAGCTCTCTCACTCCTTCGTTAACAATGGTAACCCTTCCATACCTCTCTCCCTGGCTTTCAATAGTTTTTTTCTTTCCTTGGTTTTAGTAGCAAGACCTGTTTGGTGACCGGAAAATATGGAAATGGAAGGTTTTGTTTTGAATTGCTTGGTGTAAAGGGTTACTTAAACTGAAAAATACGTGGGGTTTATTGGTTTTAGATATTTTGAGGGCTTGTCAGCTTGGTTGCCTTGAAAATGGTAATCTTAGTGCTGACCATGGGGTTTGTATTCAAAGCTAAAAAAAGAATCTGCTTGTCCTACATGCTATGGTCCAGTTAGTGGGATTATAGGGCTGTAATGGTGTATATGGAATTAAAACAGGAGATGATAGGTGGGGTTTTGATTCATCTGATTGTACATTAAGAATGAATTGAATTGGTTGGTTATCTTATTGTTCTGTTACATATTTTAGAAAGAGCTCTGAATAGGAGATAGGGTACAAAAGGACTGCTTGGTAGATTATCAATGGTCTTAATTTACCATAATAAGTATAGATTGTGCACTTAATATGTAAGATGTGATAATTATTGTTTTATTAACTTTTATGTTGTTTTCATCTCTTCAAGATTTTGTATGAAAGAGCATGGAAAACTCCCATCTAATACAAATAGATGAATATGTTAGTTTGAATCACTTTTGCTGAGCTACTCGGTCACGACAATGGTTATTGGATATGATTGTGAGATCAAATCTTTTGGCTTGATATTTTATGATTTGTTCTGCTTGTTTACCTTGAAGGTGATGTTAGTGTCAAGGATGGCAATGTTGATTACGAGCTTTAGCTTAGCTCAAAAGGATTTTACCTAGACGATACATGGTCTTCTTTGTGGTTTGATAATGAGATGAGTCGGTGCAGCATGGAGTGTTAAAAAGAATTTGGAACAAAATATGAGATTATATTTGGGTTTTGATTTCATTGAATCAGATGTCTCATTGATTTATGGACTTAAAGAATTTTTTCAAGGATGTATTGTTTTAAAGAGCTCCAAAAAAGTGATAGGGTATAAATATAGTCACGGTACAGAAATTTTGTTGTTTTAATCTTTCATTTCCCACATATTAAGTGGTTTATTTTTTTCAAATTGTGCTTGCAGCCAAATAAAGTGGCTATCTTTATTTGTTTAGCTGAATCATGTTTTCTTTCCTTCAATAACTTGGGAAACGATGGGTAAAACAATTGAAGTGGGCGGGGCAATTGTTAAAGACATTGTTACAAACTATAGCTCTGGGGATGGCATGGGCCTGTTTGCTGCTCTACAATTTCAAATGTGTATTTGATCTGAAAGAAGTGATTACATAAGTAGAAAGAGAAGAGTAATGTCGTTTGCTTCTGTTGGTGGAAAGATGAGAAATAGAATCCGATCTTGGTTTGTTGATTGTGTAGCTTTTCTATTGTAGGTGAATGTTCCCAAGACAAAGAAGACTTACTGCAAAAACAAGGAGTGCAAAAAGCATACTTTGCACAAGGTCACCCAGTACAAGAAGGGGAAAGATAGCCTTGCTGCTCAAGGAAAGCGCCGATATGATCGCAAGCAGTCAGGTTATGGAGGTCAGACCAAGCCTGTTTTCCACAAGAAGGTAATTCACAATTTTTGGTTCGTGTGTATTTGCTTAAGTATGATATGCAGCATAAAAACAGAATTTACAATTTCATTGTTACCCATAACTCATCTGGAGTGTTTCATACTTATGATTATGCTATTTATAGGTGGGATTTCAGGTATTTCCTGTTTTTAATATAGATGGTTCTGCTGTTAATAGGCTAAAACAACCAAGAAGATTGTCTTGAGGTTGCAATGCCAGAGTTGCAAGCACGTGTCCCAACACGCAATCAAGGTTTTTTTTCACAGTTTTTAATTTGTTCAGGACAACTAGCACTTGTCTTTACCTCTTTTCTAACATTTTATTGGTTTCGCAGAGGTGCAAGCACTTTGAGATTGGTGGAGATAAGAAGGGCAAGGGGACATCACTGTTTTAAATGCTACCTTTTTGTTTACATTACATTGTCTTTAATGTTATAAGAAGGGCAAGGGGACATCAATGGATGGATGATTTGTTTAGCTCGATTTGTGCAAGTTTTGTTGGCTACCAATGCTATCAGTTATTTTTAGCCTAATACAATTTAAAAGGCATTCTTTAACGTTAAACCCCTTGCCGCTTTTTTGGATCACCTGCTAAATACTGCCAGTGATGATGGCAAAAGCTGAGGTTCATGTCCTTCTGGTTTCCTCCTTGCATGCTATACACAATGAATCTTTATGTACGATTCATTTGAATGAAGATTGCATGAATGACATCCATCATATGATCAAATTCTTTTGAGAGGGCACCCCTTTAGTTGATCCGACTAAATCATTAACCTGTGTTAAGCACAAGTTGGGTCAGTTTTTCTTGAATATATTAAACGAAATATCTAAATATTGCTTAATGTTTATTTTCCAAAAAAATAAATTATGAGGGTTTATTCAATGTTATCCTGCTGACTTTACAGGTTAAAAATAAACTATTAAAATATAATTTGGCTAAAAATATTTTAAGATAAGATGTTTTTTTAATATTAAAATAATAATATTTGGATTAACTCGGGCTAATAAGTTAAATTTATTACTTAGGTGATGATACTATTATAAATTTGTAAAATAAAAAAATATTAAATTTAAATTTCAATAAATTCAAAGTTGAATAATGATTAAAATAATTAATTACAAAATAAAAAAATAAACTATAGACAAACCTACAATAAAATCTAGCTTCACGGGAATCAAACTAAAACATTATTAACTTGACTGGTTCAGTATCAAAGGATTATATATATATATATATATATTAAAAAATAATACAAAAAATAATCTCAGTTAATATGTTAAATCCATGACTCAGATCATTATATTGAGGTAACTTTATAAAAGAAAAATGACATGATTAAACTCTAATAATGAAATTGAGATAACATCATAAAAAACAATAAAAAATTCTCAAACACCTTATTATATCTAATATTGATGTATAAAATATATAAAAAAATTAATTAAAAAACAACATAAAAATAAATTAATTCGGGTTAACCATTAAACACTATTCTCAAATCATAGAATTGGTATAGCTAATAAAAAACAAATCATGAAATCTAATTCTCAATCAAACATAATATTAAATTATGAAATTAAAAAGAAAAAAATGGATTAAAAAAGAGGGGAAAATGAGTTCTTCTAGTTAACCCGAAAACCCACGATCCGGGTTATTACACAAAGACAACCCAATAACTCTAATCTAGTGTTAAAAGACATGTGACCTAGATCATAAGATCAATATATCCTTTTAGAATAAATTTTTTAAAAAAACTTGATTCAATCATGGTTAAAATTCAAAAATAAATTAAAATAGAAAACAACTTGATTCAACTTGGATTAACTTTTTAATTATTGTTTTGTGGTTATGAGGTTGTAATAACATGCTAAAAAATAAACAAAACAAATAATGAAATCTGATTACCAAACAATCAAATATTAAATGATAAAAAATAAAACTATAACTAAAAAAATGAGTCAATTGATTTAATATGTCAACTCATATTAACCTGTCAACCTAGTGATCTGTGTTATGCGTGGTAACTAAATAAAATAAAAAAAATTATGATATAATATAATAAAAATCAAAACATTGATTGAAAAAAATAAAAAAAAAAGAAAATACAATAAAAAAGCAAAGTAAAACATCATTCCAATTAACGATGTTATGCGAGGAGAGGTAAAAAAAACCCTTCTCTTCTGGTTTATAATCAATGATAATGAGATCAAGATATCCCATTAAAGAAAAATTAAACACAAATCAATAAGCTTAATTTGGGATTGACCTATTATTGGATGATAAAATAAAAATAAAATACAAAAAACAATTTAGGCTAATCCATTAAGCATGATTCTCGGGTCATAAGATTGAATTTACATAATAGAAAGTAAACAAATTAAATTATAAAGACTATTTCTTAGTCAATTCAATATTAAATGATAAATTAAAAAAATATAAAAATAAATAAAGTCAACCGAATTAATTTGCCAAACTGAGTTAACCCTTCAAACTCGTTATTTTTTTCATTAGAATGTAATGACTAAATAAAAAATATTAAATCATAAAATTAAAAAAACACATTGATTGAAAAAGAAAATGCGAAGCAAAATACTATTTAAATGAATAGGGTTACAGTAAAATCTCTTTCTCTTTTAGTTTATAGTTAATAATTAAATAAATAACCCATGTTACGCTGCAACCAGATCCAAATTTTTTCAACACTAAAAATTGATATTCATACCATGGTAATATGAGATAAATCGGGGTTGAATTCACTATAACCTTATATGAGATACACGACTAGAACAACTAGTAAAAAATAAGTGAAAATAAATCATTACATTTAAGATTTGATAACCTAATGTCAAATATGATAAAGAAAATATAACATTGAATAAAAAAAACTTCAGTAAACTTGGGCTTGCTTGATGAACCCATAACCAATAACATGAGACCAGGATAAAAAAAAATGAAAATAAAGGCCTAGCATAAAAAACTTTAAAAATATTAAAAAAGCAAAGTTAACCTGGGTTAACTTTGCCAACTCACTACAGGAATAACTAAACATGAAAAAAGTGAAAAAATGATAAAGCTCAAATGTAGATAAATTAATGCAGAACAATCAAATTAAAGAAGCAAACTCATAAAAAAATTAATTTTTTTTTTTTAGAGTCAACCTAGGTTAACTCGATTAACCCACCACTCACTGCTTGAGATCGAGATAAAAAGAATAGACTTATAAAAGAAGAGTCTAACAAAAAAGACTAAAGTTAAACACAAACACATCAAGAAAAAAAATGCATATTAACTCGGGTTAGCTTTACCATCTCGCTCTTAAAGTGACAAGAGAAGTCAAAAAGTGACAAAGCTCAAGGTCCAATAATTTAATTTAAAATAAAAAAATAAAAAATCATAAAAAAAATTGAGAGTAAGAATTGAGTCTACACGGGTTAACTCAACCAATCCACCACTCACGACATCATATCAAGATTAAAAAGATAGACTTTCAAAAGAAATGACTATAAAAAAAACCAAATTTAAATATAAAATCCGAGTAGAAAATTGCAAGTCAACTTGGGTTATCTAGATTAGCTTGCAGTCAGGATAACACGATAAAAAAGAAAAAAAACACATAGATCAAGGGTGAATAATTTAACATTATAAAATATTAAAAAAAATAATTAAAAAAGATAATTTGAACCCCTGATTAACTTTAGCTATCCTGTTAGAGTATAAAAGATATATTCTAAAATACTGTATTTGTAGTCTAGAGTATAAAAGATGATATGAGATATGTGTATAAATAAAAAATTATACACACAATAAATATATGCAAAATAAAATATCAATACGATAAAATTTTAAATCTCATTCTCCCTCTTTTCCTCTCTTCTTCTCTAAACTCATTATTTTTTCTCTTTCAATTATCTGCAAAATCTCTCATTCCTAACGCATCCTACGTATGATATCAAATCGGAATAGCAAAACAAGAAGAAAAATGGAAAACAATTGGCTCTCTAAGCGTCAATCTCGTTTCCTTTCAAAGCATTAGATTTTTAGAATGAATAATGGGCATGGTGAATGATTTTACTTAAACTAGTAGGTTAATCCATGTGTGCACTATCTTCTGATGTCTTGTTAATGAATTAGCAATAAATTACATATCAGGGACTATCTTCTCCGATTACATTTCGGGAAAAGAGAAAAGAACGCAACTTTGGCAAGAAAATTCGATGTACTATACGTAAGGAGGCAGCACTTAGGCATGGAATATGCTGCTTTTCAACTTTTGTTTCTTATCCCTTTTCTTTCATTCTTTCTCGGATCATTTCTCACTTGTAAAATAATTTGCCTGATTTGATGATGGGATTCTGATGCTTTATTAGAAACATCAGTGTCTTGTTTTTTTCTCCTGCTCACCTGTGCTGTTGCCTGTTGGTATGTTAGAATGCAACGAAAGAAAGGCCAGTTCATATCTTCGAAGTCCAATCATGATGGCTCTGCCTGCATCAGCAGCAACTAGCTGGGGTTCAAATGAGAGTGGGGGCTCAGATAACAATGTTGCTTGTAATTTTCCTAGCGAAGTTTCAAGAATTTGACATCTTCGTATTGAATTCGTATATTACATGGGTTTCTGTTATCTCCCATCTTATTTAAACCTCTGAAACACAGGGGGCTTTGAGGGACCTCTCCATGGCAGCTCCCCAGTCTGGACACAGCTCTTCTTTGTTAAATAGAAATACCAAGGTGAGAATTCTGCTTGTGGATTTGTCACGGTAAGAAAATAAGGCTTTCCCTATAAGAACCTAGAAAATATATCATTTATTGTCTCAAGCATTTCTTTTCACGTTCTCTCTTCTCTTATTTTGTTTGTCTTTGTTGGCATATTTTGCAGAACGGAAATACCGATGCCAACCAAAGAGATCTTAGAATGGAAATGATTCCTCACGATACCCTATTTCGGTTGAGGCCACAGTTTGCAGGAACTCAAGGGAATTGAAGTGATTGACTGCTCATCTAGATTTTCATTAGATGAGTTATGAAGAGTAGGAGCACCAGATTTCGTACACCTACTCGTCTTGTTGTACTCAGTTTTAAAAAAAAATTCCCCATCTGTATAATCAATGTAGTCTTCATCGTTGTATAAGTTCAAAAGGAATCGGATCCATCTATGTAATTGACAACTATTAGTAGATTTGTGTAGCAGTACAGTCTTTGGGAGGTTAGAAAGTATAAGTAAAACACCATACTTATTGCTGTGCATGTTTCTACAATAACAAGTTTCCTAATCAAAGAATCTACAGCGATGAAGAGTATCTTCCTCTACGTGAGACTTCTGGTTTATTTTCAAACCAAGCTAGCTAAGCAGGAGCTGTATGGGTTTTGACTGCTGATAACTCTGCGCGTAAATTAACCGGATTTTCTACAATTATCGCAGTAAACCTACTCTCAGAACGATAATCGCTGAATATTAGATATTATAAAATATAAGTGAGAAACGACATTCGAGCGGGGATAGCTCAGTTGGGAGAGCGTCAGACTGAAGATCTGAAGGTCGCGTGTTCGATCCACGCTCACCGCATGTCTCATTTTTTGGTTTCATCTAGTCTCTCCCTGAGAGACTTTCAGGTGGATCTCTCCCAGTCATCAATCAACACGTCGTTCAGGTGTGATTTGTTCAGCCATTGTTTGATTCTTGAAACCTGTGCTACTTTGGAATTGGTCTCTTTATCACTGTCATTTTGATGATCTGTCTTGGTTGGCGTTGGGATCGTGATTGATATTGCTGCCTGTCGATTCTGCCCCCTTCAGCTTCTTCTCTTTCATTGTGTGCACAGATTTTCAAGAAACCATATTCTTAAAATGCAGACACGACAACATTTGTTTTTCTTCCCCAAACAAATTAAGGATTGATCTTCAAAGTTAGTTTACTTGTCGGCTTTGTTGTTAACTGAGAACTGCTTAGTAGAAAACATGTACGATGCCACTCGGAAATATGATCCTGTAGCCGCTGTTGAATGCCGATGATCTTCCCACCTTTGTTTCACTCTTCCTGAATTGTTTTCATTTTTGTTCTACAGGATAATTGACTTCCTCGCACAACATCACAGCCAATCTGACCTCCGCCAACAGCTTTTCACGGCAAGCCGCTAGAAGGAAGGATTCTATATATGTCACAACTCCTCTTTTGCTTCGATGGATGTCAAATCTGTTTGTGTTTAAAAATAACTACGTACAGTGCTACTTTTGTATACAACTCTGTTCATACTAGTACCATCTCCTCTGACTATATTGCTAATTGATGTTATTGAATATTGCTGCAGAAGAACTCTATCACGGTTCGGTATGGCAAGAAACAGAATTGCCAATATTATTCTAAAAATAACTTCTTTCCCTCTTCGTTTCCTTTTCCAATATAGATATTAACAAATCTCTATCATTAATTTAGCTTCTTTAAATATATACTTCCAATCTTTCTTTCTATATATATATATATATAGACACAAGCACATATCATTAGGGTTACATCAATTTCTTCCAACACACTTGCATAATCTTTCGTGCTAGCAAAGTTAGCTCAAGGTACTCTGCTTATTCTAGTAAGCAACAAAAAAAATCGTAGCTAACTTGTTTTTTTCTCTTTTATTTATTATTTTTGCAGATAGATTTTCCTTCTTGTTTCAACTTTCAAGACCTCTAGTTTTATAATTCATACTCAAACTTGTTCTTGAAGATAGGTAATCTTATATATATATATATATATATATATATATATTTCTCTTTTGCATTAGTTTATGTTTGATTTTGTTTTGAATGCTTGACGAGTTTATTGACATGGGTTCTGTCTCCTCTAAAACGTGTTTGCTTTTTATTCTTGCCTACTTCTTGGATTTAGCTGCTGATTTTGATTTTCCTTTTCATATAGCAAAAGGGAATTGATTTTTTTTTTCAAGGACCGAATTAGGGTGCCGTAAAATTGATAAAGTTTTGATTTTTCAAAGAGAGAAGTAAATAATTAAACTGTTTATACGGGACAAAGTGTTGATTTAGGTATTGGGTTTGATTGGTCATAAATAGTATTGGCCGGAACTTGTTAACCTAGGTAGAAGCTGCATTGCAGCTTTTGTTGCACTGGTGTCGTGATCCATGTATTTGTAGAGCTGGAGATTCTTGTTGACAGGAAGCTACTCGGCTCTTGCCATATGCAAAAGAATGGTTAATCCTTGTGCTTGCACAGCCGCTTTCAGACGAGTTAAAGATCTTCTTGTTGTCGTTGCATTCCTTTAATTTTTGTGATGACTAATTAACTAGGTAAAACTGTGTTGCATGCATGCTAGATTTTTTTATTTCTCTCTCAAGAAATCTACGGGAAATTAAATTAAAATTAGTCAAATGAAACATATATTTTTTCTTTTAAAACAGCAGATATTTGCGACAACAGATTTTGTGCCATCGTAACCTTTAGTCTTTGAGAACCAGGAAAGAAAAAATGACATTAGCTATGAATATAGTACAGTAACGTGTGTTCGAGAATTCTATTTCCACCAAATTAAAGGTGAAATACCTCAGGTGCGTCAGAATTGGGTGTTCCACTGGCAGGGTGAGGCAGCCCGTCACCCTATAATCAGAAAAAAAACAGCAAGAAAAATGTCTGCCTTCGTTATTGCACAATGCAAAATAAATCTATTTCCAGACACAAGCTTTGAATAGTTCAGTTTCTATAATTCAAGAGAAAGAGGGCAGTGTCTACATTTACAGAATGTGCATTTTCATCTTATAAATGTTAGGAAATATGCAGTCAATCCAAGCATCAAATATATCCTTCCAATTCTTGTTGATTTTTTTCTGTTCTTTCTCTGTGTTATTTGTAGTTTGTGTTTTTTTTTCTTCTCTACCCCCCGCCCCCCTTTTTTATGAAATCTTTGAATTGTTCTTGCAGATTGACCAATGCCGCCGAAGCAGGACTTCTCTCTCAGGGAGATACAACCAAACATCGATGGAGGGAAAACCTTGATTCCCAACATGCTCACCTTGGTTGAACCACTGTATTTTGTGTATGTGAGACTTGTGAGAGCCTCTCACTTGCCTGTGAATCAAGCTACTGGCACTTGTGGACCGTATGTTGAGGTGAAGACTGGAAACTATAAGGCAACAACCAAGTACATTCAAGGTACATTAGCCCCCATCTGGAACCAAGTGTTTGCTTTCAACAAAGATCGTCTTCAGGCGAAGACTATTGAGATTCTGGTGAGGGATAAGGCAAGCGTGACTAATGAGATAATTGGTAGAATTGAAGCTGATGTAGGCGATATCCCTACACGGCTTCAGGGGGATTCTTCAGTGGCACCTCAGTGGTATGGACTTGAAGATAAGAATGGAGTCTCTGGTAGATCAGGAAGTTTGATGTTGGCGATATGGGTGGGGAATCAAGTGGATGATGCCTTTTCAGTAGCTTGGCATTTAGATGCAGCATCTGTTAGTGTTGACAAGGTATCCAATGCTCGTCCGCAGGTGTACTATTCGCCAAGACTCTGGTATCTTAAAATAAAGGTGAATGGTGCTCAAGATTTGGTGGTTTCGGATCCAAATCGAAAACCTGAAGTTTATGTGAAGGCTACGTTGGGGAATAAGGTTTTGAAGACCAAAGTTTCAAAGAACAAGAGTTTGAATCCAAGCTGGAACGAGGAGTTGATGTTTGTTGTGGCTGAGCCATTCGAAGATGCTTTGATTTTGAGTGTGGAAGATGACAGAGGAGATAATAGGGTGGATTATTTAGGGAGGTGTGTTAAGCCCGTGCATAAAATTACTCAGAGACTCTTGCCTCCTCTTCCAATTGAAGAGATAATCAATCTTGAAAGGTATGGGGCGGTAGAGGAGCCGATGGAGAAATTTTCGAGTAAGCTTCGTGCCACTGTATATTTGGATGGTGTGTATCATGTTTTCGACGAACCTGCTCTTTTTAGTACTGATTTGACGGCACCATCACCCAAACTGAAGCCAGGAAAAGTTGGAGATTTGGAGCTAGGAATCTTGAAAGCTGAAGGGTTGGTGCCCATGAAATCCAAGAATGGTTTGAAAACCACTGATGCTTATTGTGTGGCCAAATATGGACCCAAGTGGACAAGAACTAGCACTGTTGTTAGCAGTTTAGAACCAAAATGGATGAAACAATATCAATGGGATGTTCTAGATCCATGCACAGTGATTGCGATCGGAGTTTTCGACAACAATAATCTACAAGCAGGGGAGGGGTGGGCAGCTGATAGATTGATTGGCAAAGTAATCAGAATTCGGCTTTCTACACTGGAATTTGGTCGGATATATAAATACGCATATCCTCTGGTGGCCTTGATGCCTGGCGGGGTGCAGAAAATGGGAGAACTTCATTTCACCCTGCGATTTATCTATACCAAAAGTTCTGGTGACAAACTTTATCAATACACACAGCCGATGCTTCCCAAATCAACCTATACCAACCCAATGTCTGTGTATCAAATAGATGGTTTAAGGAACCAGGCTGTTCGTCACATAGCCATGAGACTTGCCCGTGCTGAGCCGCCGTTAAGGAGAGAGGTCGTGGAGTCTATGTTGAGCGGACGGGGACCTGTATGGAGCATCCGGCGAGGAAAAGCTAATTTTCGAAGAGTGATGGAATGTTTGAAGTGCTTCAAGACAGCTTTGATTTGGCTTGATGACCTACGCCAGTGGAAGAATTCAACGACAACGATTGTCATGTTTGCAGCGTTTTCAGTTTTTGTATATTATTCAGAGATTGTAATTCCATCTTTCTTTGCCTTCCTCTTCTTCAAAGCTCTGCGCAACTATTTCAAGCGGCCTCGAGACATTCTATGTTGGGATACGAATTTATCACAAGTTGAATCCGTGAATGGTTTAGACTGGCAGGAAGAGTTGGACACGTTCCCTTCATCCGCACCATTCGAGGATCTGAGGCTCAGGTATGACAGATTGAGAGCCATTGGATACAGGATAGAAGAAACAGTGGGTGACTTGGCGACTCAGTTGGAGAGGTTTCATGCTATATTTTCGTGGAGGGATCGAAGAGCTACTTTAATCTTTACACTTTTCTGCCTGGTGGCTTGGATAGTGTTTTACCTCGTGCCTTTCCGGTTGCTTTTTTTCCTTTTCGGCACCTACCTGATGAGGTCTCCGAGATTTCGAGTTACTCTTCCACCCATACCTCAAAACGTATTCAGGAGGTTGCCTTCGAGAGACGATTGCTTGCTTTGATATAGCACTCTATCCATCATTGCTTTTAGTTGTATTTTTTACTACAACAAATTTAAGATCGGTTGGCAACACAAGGAGTTATATGGGATGAATTTATTTATAATCTGACTTGAATCCCTTTTCCATTCAGGCATATTATTAACACCCTGCTGGTCTCATATATTCTGTTAAATTTGGTTTGTTGCTATTATTAATACTTTAATTCACACCATTTCAAGCATACATGCACTTTCTGATTCTTGAACGGGAGAGTATATTACAAGGAAATAATTGTATTCTGGTCAAAATCATCATGTTTTTGTTGAACCCTTCTTCTCGCAGAGAAACAGAACAAAAGCAGGCGATGCTTTATCAACTAGAAACAGCATCGCCTTCTTTTGCTCTGTTTCTCTGCGAGAAGAAACTCATAATCATCTGTTCTTCCAATGTCATTACACTAGTTTTTTTTTTAGCAACATAACCTCCCCAGCGAATCAACATTGGCCTTCTACCAACTAGGAACACATTTTACGATGGGCGAGTAAAAGGTTTATCAAGAAGAAGAGGTTTAATTGCTTGCTTGGAAAGCACACACTAGCAATAGCATTTTATTTCATATGGATAGAGAGGAACAATAGAATTTTTCAAAACTAGCATAAGCCAGCCGGGGTTCTTGCTCATGAGGCAATCAACCAAATTAGGATGCTCTTAATGACCTATAATGGGTATATTCCAGAATATGCCAGAGCTACATGGAGGATTTGAAAGCAATCACAAAGGGTTTCGTGAGTTTTTTGTGCTCTTTCCTAAGGTGCAAGGTTCAAGCTTCAATTTAGGCATGGATAATGGATGTTTTTGTATCTAGTAGATTTGATTGCAAGGGATTTCAAGCCTTTAGATTGTATTAGGACTCTGTTCCTAAACCATGTGTTTAGTCAGGCTAGTTGTTCCTCTAGTATGAACAACTTGACTCAAGATCCCTTGTCTTTCTTTACTAGCCCAAGGGTTTTTGAACTTCTTTTCCCCAAACGGAAAGCCACTTCCCTGCTCTTTAAGCACGGGCCCATATGCCAGAGCTAGCAGGCCCTTTGTATTTCTCTTCCCATTCTTAATCCATTTTGAACTTGTTAAAAAAAAACTAGAAACAGCAGCTGGCTTCAGAACAGCAGTTCGAAGTGAGTTTGCACCAGTGAAACTCTTGAACAAAACGAAAATCAAGCCACGCCTTTGCAAAAAAATCATCTATATGTATTAATTAAAAATGAATCTTGGAGACCAGGCGGCTACCATGTCTCGATATAAATGCAGAAAGGATTCTGCAGGAACATCATTGGGAGTGGAATTGCAGCAGCTGGAAATGGATCTTGGAGACCAGGCGGCTACCTTTTCAAAACGGTTTTTTCCTAGGTCCAGCAGGCTGTGGAAAAAGTCCATGTTGATATGTGGTTTAACTTAGAATCTGGAAAGGATGTTTAAGGTGGAAAATACATCTTCCCGTTTTCAGAAATTTTACATACATCTTGCTTGTCCATGCAGTCTCAATCTGAGAGGGTAGAGATCAAGGCAAAATCAACATTTTCAAACAAAAGGAAAGTGCCTAAGAGGTGGTTTTGTTCCTAACAGGTGGCTAGTTATAAGGCCTCGACTCATCCGGGTGAAAGAGTTGTATTTTTTCTCTCTTCCTATCAGGTGGTTTCTAATTTTAAAATAAAATCAGTTCCAATCAAGGTTGGTACAGTTATTTCAGCTGTTACAAGGTTTCACAAAAGGAAAAGGCCTTCATACGTCTGAAAATTCGCTTCCTGACAGAGGAAGCAGCCCATATACTATAAAATCTAAAAAAGCAGACGGTACCTTCACATTCCATTCCCACCAAGATTAAACTGTGATGCGTTTATCCCACGCCCATTGTCCCCTGCTTCACCAAAACCCCAGCCTTCACGGATCTACATAAACAGAAGTGTAAACCAGCAGCTTATGCCACGAACATGTGTACCAGAAGCAACAAACAGTTCTCAGTACAGACCCTCTTCAAATAAAAAAACGAGTAAAAAAGGAATTATATAGGGTGCAGTACTAACATAGATTTTATGGCAGGGGAAAAACCTCCATGCTTCAAACTTCCATTTACACACTTGAACCATGAATTCCATCACTTTCCTTCATCAGCTGTTGAGCGCATCTTTCACTTTTGGCTACGCACAAATAACAAAAGTTGAGTGACGTGGCTCTCATTCTTTGCAAGAATGGTGTGTAAGGAACTGCTCGAGTGCATCGAATCCAATTCATTTCAAGTGTCAACTCCTAGAGTTGTTTGGCACGTCAAGGAGTCCATGCATCACAAAACGACAATTCTATATTATGAGATCTAGTCCTGTGTCCAACAACATAGCAACTCACTCTCTGTTGATAATGACTCGTGTAGCAGCAGGCTAGCAGAAACTATATATGTTACTCGGTCAAGCTCCCAAACATGTCAGACAGTGGAAACTAGCTGTAAGACATGCCAAACTGTTAAAGCTCACATGTCTATCAAATTTATGTAAATGTTTACAATAATCTTTAGAATTAGGCCAACGCACGGAGAAAGCACACTGAACAAGAAACTTACAGCTGAATGCTGCGACGGCTAATTGACATTCCGAGAGAAATTTGGCATCCACAGTTGAAGGAATGCACCTTGTAAGCTTTGTTCACTCGCATAATATGGAATGGAAGGCCGCCGCCGTCATCTTCAAGCTTGATTTTCAAATCTGGAGTATCCGTAACGGTTAAGTCAGCGGTTTGGCTAGCGTGTGAATAACGGATCCACATTCCACGCGATTATAGATTGATTCATGTGGTCACTTAACTAGCATGATCTGGCTCTTCTGTGATCGCTCGTGCTAGCGCGCCAACTCTCTGATTTTAGAACTGGGATAAGAAAATGAATAAACACAGTAGCTTCAGGGACCATATTATTAAAAGAAAAACAAAATGTTGCATATTTGTTCAAGGGTACAGTTTGGTCCCCCAAGTCCTAATTCTCTGTGAGAAATAAAAACCGAGCTCTATAATAACTTCTCATTCATGATTTTCTGTTGATGCTCTTGCCACGTGGATGCTTGTGAATTTCCAAAGATTTTGTTTGTTGAGAATGGCATAGAGTTATATCACAGGTGTGGGTTTCGCCACGTCACTGGATATCATGTTCATATTTTCTGTTGACAATTCAACTTTGAAACCAGGGAAGGGATCGTTTGATTACCCTTTCACCGTTTGGCTGTCCGATTAAAATATTTTTTATCTTCCAATTTAATTAATAATTTTAAAATGAAGAGGCCTGTAGATGGCGACTCCGTCGGCTTCAACTTGTGGTTAAATAAATAGTAAGAAAAAACGAGCGGTGAATGTTGGAATGGAGGCGGTCAAAACAAGAAAATAGAGTAAGCATTCTTTCCTGCAATTGGCCGTCGATCATGTGGTGGCTTGGCCTTGTGAGATTCAGAGGAGAAGAAACAATTTATGTGCGAGTTGCTTTTCTGTCAGCTCACGTAATTAAATATCTTAAGCTTAGCTTAAACCTTTTTGTTTAAAGTAATAAAATTTTAGTTCAGATATAGAAATAAATTAATTTAAAATTATACCATTCAAATTTTAAATACAAGTTAAAAATAAGAGTTAAACCGATATGACTTGATCGACTTCATGAATCTAAAGAGAGCATGAAAAACTGTTAAAAATATAGTTTTATTAAAAAAATCAAAATCATATTTTCTTAAAAAAATATTGAAATAACGATATATTCAATCAATTCAGCAATATAGGTTAATCTTTGAAATGTGTTATTTAGATTATAAAATCATGATAACTTTAAATTTAAAAAATCAAAATAAATTATAAAATTCAGTTCCTAATAAACTTATTGTTCAATAATAAAACTGCAAAAAAATATATATAATAAAATAATTTTTCAAAATAAAATCATGAACCTAAATAATATTACAATAATATCATCAATAATCTTACAAGACTTGTATATTCTCTAATTATTCTAAAATTTTAACATATATCGATATATTAAAAAATTCTTTGTAAATTTGAGTTTAATCTAACAGTGGGATTTGATATTATTTAAAAAATATTATACGGACAAAATAGAAATGTGAGGGGATGAAATTTGGGTGAAGATAAAAAGATTCCAGTTTGTTCTATTTTTGAATTAGAAAGAGATAGAATGATTAGACGGAACGGAGTTGATAAATTGGGGTAAATTCTGAACGGTACAAGCTAGTGATGCGTGTCGGTTGAGGGGGAAAGCTGGAATCAAATATCAAATTCGCATGACATCATGGAAGAGCTGTCGCGTTAGGCCACGTTGGGGAGGACAAGTATCGAATCAAGTGATGAAGACGCCCTCAAATATCGACACGTGTTTGTCTCCTCTGTGGCAGTCGTTGAACTCATGGTTGAGAAGAACCGGGGATGCGCCACTCAGATAAAAAAATCCTCACAACGAAGTGGCCAGTCGACGGCTGTTTACCGTACACGCGCGGAAAGATATTTATCAAGATTTAACCACACGCACATATATAATTATATATATATATATATATATATATTCTTATTGTCTGACTCCCATTTCGCTAATTCTTTCTCAGGCACGCACTGATTTTTTCTATGAAGACCATTGAATTTTTAAATATAAAAAAATCTAGCAAAAATATCTAGTTTTTGAAAATTCTGAGTTCTTTTTTTATAGCTAATCAAGTCAATTTCACTGATTATTACGAAATGAAGATAAAAACAGCACAGGTTGACCGCTTCGAGCAAAATAATCTAATTTGTTTTTGCTATTATATTAATTAATTAATTTACTATTTTTTCCATGTGCCGCCACTGCATGGATCATGGATGGACCGCACCGTATATTATATTAATATAAATATAGACGCACGCCCCGCCTTTATTAGCCTAGGTCTTCTAGCCCCTAGCGCCTCCCCTCGAACTACTTCATTGTCGCTTCTCTCTCTTCTTAACTCTCTCTCTTCAAATCCTTACAGAAACGTTCACAATATCGCTTCAGCTTTCCTGACTTGCAATATTTTCTTCCATCTTACGTCGTTTGAAGCTTGAAAGTTGATGATAAAGAAGGAATGGCTGTTCAAGTCTGCGAGCTCTGCCAAAGAGAAGCGGGTCTCTACTGCGATTCAGATGCGGCGTTTCTCTGTTTCGAATGTGATTCTGACGTTCATAATGCTAACTTCGTTGTTGCCCGTCATCTCCGCCGTGTAATTTGCTCCGCTTGCAACTCTCTCACAGGAAGTTCGTTCTCCAGCGCAACCCCATCTCTTCACCGTGTCACCTGCCTCTCTTGCTCGCCGGAAAACAAAGAATCGGACTCCATCTCCTGCTCGAGTACTTTATCGTCTGCTTGCATTTCAACCACCGAAACGACGCGCTTTGGGAACACAAGAGAAGGTGTCAAAACTGACTGCGTGACGAGTATCCCGGCAGGATTTTCCGGGGGTAGGCTGAAGAGATCGAGAAACTTGAGGTCAGAGGGTGTTTTTTTGAATTGGTGCAAAAGGCTTGGGCTCGATGGTAATTTAGTGGTGCAGAGAGCCACACGGGCGATGGCGCTGTGCCATGGGAGACTGGCTTTGCCGTTCAGAGCGAGCTTAGCAGCGTCGTTTTGGTTCGGGGTCAGATTATGCGGGGACAAGTCGGTGGCAACGTGGCAGAATCTGAGGAGGTTAGAGGAGGTATCTGGGGTGCCGAGTAAGGTGATATCGGCCGTTGAAATGAAGATTGAACGTGCGTTGCGAAGCAGGAGATTGGAGCTACAGAGAAACATGGAAGAAGGTTGGGCTGACTCGGCCGAGTGCTCCGCCACAGCGGCACGTCTAGAGTATCGTGTGAAAGAAGCCTAGCGTCTCGTGTGGAAATTACAAATTTTCCATTTATGTTTTCAAAGAGTTTTTATTTGTTAAGATTAACTAACATACATGAAAAAAACTTGTCAGAAAAACCAGCATATCTCGGGACAGTTAAGAAAAATGACTTGTCTTAAAGATAATCTCTTATTTAGATTTAGATTATGTATGTATGTATGTATGTATGTATTGTCTTTGATTAGTAAGACCTCCACATCGGATGCATATTGTACATTGCAAAGACGCTTTTAAAAGTGGACTTCCTTTATTGGGCCATGCTCTTCAATTTGTTGAAATTAACGGACATGATTGCTGAAGATTACTGTTTTTCAGTTGATCATTATATTAATAATTATATGATTTAAATTTGAGATTATAAGAGAATAATTTTTTTATTCACAAGTTCATATTATTGAGTTACCTCCTAAATAATTAAATAAAATAATTTTATTTGCACGTGTGGTGTGGATGTAACTAAGTTGCCGAACATTTCCTGTATGCTATTTTGATAATTAGTTTTATAGTGAATCTATAACGCCCTTAATCAAATAGAAGCCTTTTGTGGTGAGAGATTATCATCTCTCGGGAGTTTTTTTTATTAATTTTTTTTTAAAAAAATAACAATATTTTTGTACTTTTAGGGTTTATCGAAATAGAAAAAACAATTATAAAAACTAAAATTTTAAACTAAAATTTTAGATGACTAATACTCTGGGCAGATTTGAGGTAGCTCGGGTCTCTGGATAATTGATTTTCTCTAAAATAATTTCACTCTGGATGCTTTTGAATTTGACCCCTTCTTCCCTTTATATCCCTTTGTTTTGGAAAAGCTAGTCTTTATTTCAAATATATTTTGTTTTAACATCTCTGTTTTGCTTGTATGTGTATTGTGCCCTTGTATACTGCCAACTGTCCCTTAATATGTTTTGTTTTAACATCTCTGTTTTGCTTGTATATGTATTGTGCCCTTGTATACTACCAACTGTCTTTTCTAACTACTAAACAATGTTATTCTCTTGATCCTTATCCTGAACGCCAGATGTCATTGCCCTGCTTGTTTCATCTCGGCCGTTCATGTAAGTCCTTCCCCCTTCATCCTAACCATACACGCTGACATTCTCTCTCTTTCTTTGCAGATAAGCGTGCTAAGGAAGTCACTTTCCCATTAGTCTTCATTCCATCTTCAACTCTTCCATCGAGAGCTTTGAGAGCTTTTGTCTGGTCACCACTCCCTTCATCTTCTTCGATTTATATGCTGAGAATCCTGAGAGAGCCTTTCTCCCTTCTTTCTCTAGTCTCCTCATTGACAGTCATGGAAGAGCCAGGACTGTCATAGAATTTCTATGTTTAAGAAAAACAAGAAATATATTGAGATAATTTTTATTTTTTACTTTTATTGAGAATAATTAATCGAGATTTGTATAAACTGACCAGACACCCCATGTTAATTTAAAAAAAATCTTTTATTTGTACCTAACATTATTTTTACTTTTCACTATCAGCACCTAGCAATATTTTCAATCAAATAAAAGTAGACTTGCAACACTGAATAGTACTCTACCGAAAAAAACTCAAGATTTAATTATCATGGCATTAAATCTATATATCTCAAATAAATATTAGGACCTGCTCGTGCTTTCAACCATAACCATTCACTGTTTCATAACCTTGATACGAGAAGAAAATAAAAACGATAAAAGATTATGTACTCTCCAACTGGCTGGTGGTTATCAGCAATCCTTGTTATCAATCACTCAAAAGACCGACAGCGCAAAGCAGCAAACAAATACTAAATGGACTGTTCTTTGTAAATTCATCTGACAGCAAACTACAAATCTTCAGAATTTGCCGAGACTGATCTAAAATAGTTCGAGCTCTGTCCAGGATCAAGTAAATGTGAAGAAGCTTTAGCATCGATCTAACACGGGATCCCTTTGATGGAACAGACAACCTCTGCAGTACCTCTTGGCTCTTATATTAAGCATGCAAGCTCCATTAGTTGCTGCGTGTCCAGCAGTCTGCATAGAAGAAGGGTACTGATTACATGCATGAATGACGCAGCAAGAAAAACTGATCACTCGACGACTTCCTTGTGAAAGAAGAAACATTATATAGAGAAAGAAAAGAAAAAAAAAATCCCAACTCACATCAATGCCAACGGATAGTTAAAGACATTAAGATAACATTTGTACCTTTTGCTGCTGAGTTTATATAGTTTGATTTATCAAGGAAAGCAAGACTCCTTGAAAACATGAATTGAGATAGTTTATATAGTTTGATAGTTACGGACATTAAGATAAGATTTGTACCTTTTGCATCCCCATATCACGAATTCTCTGTGTCTTAGGATCAAATGAAACTAACCGAACCCATGAATATCCTGCCATCAATATCTCCCCATTTCTCCTATGAACCACTGGCCTTGCTATATGCAGCATTTCAATCTGGTATTTGATGGTCCACGGTTACCTCACATCATACTGGTTCATTACCCATATCTCACAGACATCTTCTGCCATACAGACTACAGTTAAAGATCTGTCACCACTTTACTCGGATCAGCAAAACACCCAGGCAACATTGAACGACAGTGCAAACACTTTGTTATGGACCAGTAAAGATAATGAACTGTTATTCTATAGTTCAGTATTGACTTTGTCCCTGCGATATAGAAGCCAGTTAATAACCCCGTTCACATTAGTAAGCCCGTGGTAAAACCAAGAGGCCTTTTAATTTCTGCTATATTTTTATTCATTTTATCAATCAACTTATGGAAATGTCTTCAGATGCTTTCCTAACATCTAATAGATGAGTTATATAGGGGCGGGTGATTGAAATCCAACAACCTTGTTCTTTTCTTAAATAAAATTAAAATTTCACAGTTCATTGATCTTCAAATGTTTAAGATAAAAGAAAGGATGAACAATTGTGATTGATATATATTTCCCCAAATAATGAATTACATGTCATCACCCTGCATCTACTTAACACATGGGAAAATTCAATTCCAGAAAAAGAAAAATAGGAAGCAAACTGCCACGCCAATTATAATTAAAATGGACATTAACATGTCTTTATTGTATGAACTTATCGTCAGGGCCTAAATTAAGCTATACTATCCTTGCTTTTATCATTTTGAGACCGAGTGAGGTGCAGTGTAAACCATTAGACTTTCTTTGGATGAATTCCGACCGACAGGTCCATTACGGTAAAAGGCATAAAAAATTGGAGTCTTACGATTAATCCCATAAGGGTGTGCATCTTTCAACTTACATCTGGCTTGCTAATGCTTCAAACCAAAACCATTCACTGTAAAAGAAAAGAAAATAAAAATCGCAAGAGATTTTTGTCTGAATTCTCTTGCTGGCTGGTGCTATCGCAATTAATTTCTACTATAAGGAGCATAGCCACGCAACTTGAGATGCTACCCAAGTAAATGGCACAAGGGAGCAAAGCTATTGAAAATTTGAAATGAGTTGAGCTACATTTTTATTATCAGCAATCATTGACAAGATCGACAGCAGCAAACCAACACTACAAGACTGTAGTAATGAGGAAATATATCAACCAGCAAGCCACAAAATCTTCAGAAATAATGAGAAGTAGTTGGAGCTGTGTGTAAATGTGAAGAAGCATTCACCTCTAAAACTGATCCGAATACTGCATTCCTTTCCATGCATAGACAACCTCTCCAGTGCCTTTTTGCTCTTTTATTCAGCAAGCTCCATTTATTGCTGCGTGCCCATTAGCCTGCATACAAGAAGGGTGGTTACATGCATGAATGTTGCAGCAAGAAAAAATGATCAATCCATGAATGCATTGTTGTGAAACAAAGAATAACTAAAGACACTAAGATCATGTACGTACCTTTTTCTGCCGAGTCTATTTTCATTTATCAAGTAAAGCAATTAAGGCTTTGTACAAAATAAGCAGCGTAGCCATTGATTGATAGCTCCAGCCCGGTATCACGAATTCTCTGTGCCAGAGGTTGACATGAAATTAATCTATCAGATCCGTATCCTGCCATCAATATCTCTCCGTTCCTAAGAGCCACTGGCCTTGCTACGTGCAGCATTTCAATCTGGTATAGTCTCGTGCATGATTCCCTCACGCCATATTGCTCCATCACCCATATCTCACGATGATATCAGCTATACGGACCACCCTCAAAGACATTAAAAGAAAGCAAGTCCTTGAACACTGAAATTGTACTACATGTCACCAATTTGGTCGTATCATCAAAACATTCAGGGAACCTTATCTCACCGAATGAATCATTGCTTAAATGGAAAGTCAGCACAATCACATTGTTATGAGGCAGTGAAGGTGACCATCTGTTACTGGACATTTCAGTAACGATTCCGTCCCGACGATTTAAAAGCCAGTGAATAACCCCGTTTACTATAGCCTGATTATCATAGTGATAAATTATTATAGTGATAAAGGGTGATGCTCCGCAACGCATCTTTGTTTTCGAGACTATTGCTGAAGAAATCAACGTTTTCACTCCAAGTTCCAGAATTGAGAGAGAAGAACTGGAAAACAAATGAATGCTCGGCTGAGTTACCAAGCCTCACAATCCTAGGAACCTTATAGTCATCACTTCTTGGATCATAGCCAAGGCCTAATGAAGTCGAGACAGTACTGGCACATGACCTCGGAGGTGGAAGGTCCGAAGTTTTCTTAATTGATGTGTTCCACAAAATAAGCTTCCCGCTGCTATCAAATTCGGGATATCTACCCCTAAGACATACAGCTCCATTACAAGAAGCAACTATCTCAAAAGCATGTGGGCGATGAAACTCTATTTGTGAGCTCCTGTCTAAACCCTCACTGTCAAGAAGCAAAGAGAGTGATACTAGTGGGTTTTCGGTTCGAAGAATCAATGGTTTGGCATTGGCCAAATGCTCTTTGATGAAGTAAGGGAGAGTAATGAGGGAGTTCCATGATTGCGATACACACCTAAATCTCAAAATTGACTTGATAGGTGTTTTCAGTAGTATCTTTGTCACCAAATGTTCTGGGATACGATCCTTTTTCACTTCTTCTGCCACCTTTCTGTCCGTCAAGATTCGTTTCTTTTGGGTGGTTGTTGTCAAGAAAGAAGGTGGTATGTGCGGAGAGGGTCTCTTGTCTTTTCCTGAGCTTCTTGGCTTCTATTGAGATGAAAAAGGGCTAGAGAGAGAGAGGGAGATTGGTGGTGGGGTTATTGATAAAGATTCAAGGTTGGTTCAGTGAAAAAGAGAAATGTTGTTTCATGGTTCGGCAGAGGAGGTGGTGGGGGTTATTCTGAGGTGTTGTTGATGTTGGAGGAGGGGAAATATGAGAGAAATAGTAGGGGAGGGTAACGGCTTAGAGATAAAAGATAATCTTCAGTGGTATCTTGGTTTTAGAGCTAACAGATTGGTAGATAGAGAGAAAGAAAAGGTCTCAAGATTGTTTTACTTGCTGGTCTGGTAGGAGGACTTTATTGATGGCGAAAAGCTTATGGGGGTGGGCGTTTTCTTGGTGGTTGATGTCAAGAAAGAAGGGAAAATGTGAGAGAAACCACAGAGGTTCTCCGAGTCTTTTCTTTAGCTTCTTGGCTTATTTTGGGATAAAAAAAAGACAGAGGCGGGGGGGGGGATTTGGTGGTGGTGCTTATTGATAAAGATTCAAGGCTGGTTCTGTGAAAAAGAGAAATTGGTTTCTTGGTTCGGCAGAGGAGGTGAATTGATTGAGGAAAGAGCCCTCTCTCTGACTGGTTGTATTATTCTGAGGCGTTTCCTTGTTTGTTGAGAGAAGGGAAACGTGAGAAAAATTGTAGATATTCTTCAGTGTTTGCTTTGGTTTCTTGGTTTTACAGTTTACTATGGGGGAGGAGTTTGATTGGTATTCAATATTATTAAGGGTTTAGAGATAGGAGATATATTCAGGAGGAAACTTGTCAATTAAGTTATTTTTAGACTTATCAACTGCAATCTGCATACATGAGCAAGTCTGTTGCATCATGTATGCAGTGGCATTTCAACTCCGGTGACCATGCTACCATAGATAAAAGGGAAGCTTTTGATGGAGGGGGAAATGTTGCAGGTGAAATGTTCTCTGGGAAATTGATTTCAAATTGAGTGAGAATAGATGACCGTTCAAATCTTCTTCTCAACGCTGCGTTTTAAGTACATTTTGTTTTCCTGTCTTTCAGAGGCCACGTGCTGCTTCGTTAATGGATGTCAGGAATTCCTAATTTACAACGCTGCTATACATGCAACGGAATGCACCGAGAGTAAAAACAGCCAAGAAATATAACAAACGATGAATGAATGCATGAATGAATGAAGAGAGAATTCGGGTGAGTCATCCTTCTGTTCTATCCATTACCAATCCTTTGTCTTTTCTATAGTTTTTCTCTACTCTTTATTACAAACTTTCCTTCCTGGATAACTTAATAGCTGCTCTGGGTTTTGATCACACAGTGAATCCTGAGATGGAATTTGCAGCAGAAACAATTGTACAACACTGGCCTGTGAAGAAGTTCGAAAACATTTGGTTTTCCAGACGAAATGACTTGAACAACCCCCAAAGGGTCTAAACGTAGCCAACAAATCTTAATCCCAAACCCTGACATTACTCTCCGGCTTCAAATTGCTCGGCTCGATCTCCCTGTCAGGTAAAACCACACCTCCATTGCAGTAAACATCGTCACACACGTAGACAACTCCTCCAAGGCTTGTCTTTACATGGACAGCTTCTCCAAGGACGGTCTTCTCTACGCGGGCCCCTTGCCCCACCGTGGAGCTCCACCCAATGATACTGCTAGATATGTAAGCATGCTTCTTGATGGTAACTCCACTCATGACAGAGCACCTAGAGAGTCTAGCTCCTGACTCGACAACACATCCTGGTCCTACTGCAACATCAGGTCCAATCAAACAACCCTCTCCAATCTCCGCAGTCTCGTCCACCAAAACATTTCCCACGATATGGGGACCAGTGGCCAACTTGGATGGGGATTTTTTCCTAAGGGAATCTAGATAGAGTCTTAGGCCTGCAATATAGTCCCTTGGCTGTCCAATGTCCATCCAAAATCCTCGAAGCGCCATTGCATAGAGCTTGTTCTCTGCTGCTATTTTCGGGAAGACCTCTTTCTCAATTGAGGTGGGCCTCAGTTCAATTCTATCAATAACAGATGGGTTCAACAGATAAATTCCAGCATTGATATTGTTGCCAACAAATGCTTTTGGTTTTTCCACAAATCTCTCCACTTTTCCTGTGGATTCTTCCATTACCACAACACCATACTTTGATGGCTCATCCACCTGCAGCATAGAGAGAAACGGTTTTCAACATTTTTAAGGCTAGTTTAGTTTCGCGTCCACAAGAAAAACTAGCGAAGGTAAATTGATAGCTGGCAGGGGTTACCTTGGTCACCATTATGGAAGCCTCTCCGCCATGGGCTCTGTGGAACTCCATCATAAGCTTGAGCGGGTATTCGCTGATGACATCACTATTGAGAACAAAAAACGGTTCCCCAGAATCATCGATTAGCTTGTCCCTTGCTAGCGCCAGAGGACCAGCAGTGCCGAGCGGCTCGGTCTCTTGTGAGCAAGTGATCTTAATATCAAGCTTCGTGTCAAAATCCTTCAAGAAGTTCATCATCTCCTGCAGGGAAGAGCACGATTTGTTAATTTTTAATAGAAGCTGATAGTGGTGAATATCAGGCTGCTTGTTCGCACCTCGGGCTTGTAGTTGATAGCCAAAACAACTTCAGTCACTCCAATAGCCTTGAGAGCCTCTATCTGCAAACAATTCAAAAAACCAACAAGTGGATATGAGATTGACAGGGCATGGAATTGTCACAGCCATGGACAAGTGCCTGAGTTTTAAAACAAGTTGTTTCTTAATCATGGAAATCCACAGACCACATCAGGTTATTGCACAGAGGAAGCAGTTAACCATAAAGACAGCATCCAGCACGAGTCCAATCATGCTTGTATAAACAAAGGCAATGCTAAAGAATTTTCACCTGATGAAGGATCATAGGTTTGTTAGCAAATTCAACAAGCGGCTTGGGGTGTTTGAGAGTCAACGGCCTCAACCGTGTTCCAAACCCTCCAACAAGGATCAGTGCCTTCATTCTGATATGCCCCCTGCTTTCCCTGCAAGTTACATGTTCAGAAACCAAGCGGCAAGAGGTCTAACCAAGAGTAAAAGAATACAGTCTATGACTTTTTCGTTCTCTAATTAGTACCATAATCGGAAATATATGTGTAAAAAAGATGCATTTAAAATAAGAAGCCAAGTGAGTACTTGGGGCATTAAACCCCAGAAATAGTACTCGAAAAAGTCAATCTCGACCCACTGCATAATAGATTTGCTACTGCATTCATCAAAAAAAGATGTTAACATTCTAGCCCTCGAAAATTTTAAAAACTTGTTTCGCTGTTCAACTCATCCGCAAGCCTGAACTTTACCGATTCGGATGCATCACTGGAAAAAAAGTGGACAGCATTCCATCATTTAAACCAAAAAGAACAGCAGAAATGTCAAAGGGGGTACTCATAAAGACAGAATCTTTCAGCACGATTCTTTCTTTCTGTTGCTAGAGGATTTTACTTTGAGATTAAATTTCACTAAAACAACTAATCTTTATATAATATAAACTGAAAGTAGTAAATATAAACATGACCCAGGCAACACCAAAAAGCCTCAAAATGCAGAGAGAAAAAAAGCAGAAAAAACATTACGTTTAGCCTCGCAAGATCCAGAACCCGAGTCACGCGAGCAGGATTCCGAGAGAGCGAGTCAGAACGGCTGGAACTTAGGGCTTGGAGATATATTTGACCTCTCACTTCTTCCTCTATGCTTGGTATTTATAGACGTCTAGAATTGCATTTGCTTCAGGACACCTTTCATTTTTCAAAATGCACCCCCTCCTTTAGAGCATCTCCGATGCAAAAAGACATTTTAGAGAGCTAAATTGATAAAATGATATTTTGAATAATATAGATATAACTTTTTTTGTTTATATGTATTCCATTGGTTAAAAGTCATTTAGAAAAACTATTTTTTGTATATTATTTTAGGCCAGTTTTCATAAACTACCAGTACTTGGATTTTAACTTACACTAACATTGCCCAAAGCTCCAAATTTAGACCAATCACGACACTGTAAAGATGAACAAAAGGCAAAAGAAGGGCGAAGCAGACATGTTCTTTCAATTGAAACCCAGTTTAAGAAGGTTAGTCCCAAAGTTGATAGCAATGCTGCCAAAAAGATTGATAAAAGCTCCGATGACCCACTCCCCCATGGCTTACAAAATCTAAAGCAGTGAAGGCAACACACATGCAGTTGAAATGCCAAGCAATGCAATGCTGCAAGATTAACTATTCAGATGCAAGGTAACATGAAGAAATTCTCTCAGGTTCACAACTGACATGCATCAACCACTTCAAGCAAACAATTTGCCAAGAACCCACATTGATGTGCTTTTAATTAAAAATAACCTGAATATACATAGAGCAGATGAAAGCATGAAAATTCAAACCCAGCACACAAAGTTCATATCTAAACCAAACCCTTTGATGTTTTTTCCATAAAAAGAGTCGATAAATAAATAAACACAAATGAAAGGCATGGTTGTTGAGATTTATTAGCTAACACTGATTAAATGGAGGATCCTCCAAAAAGAGAATGAGATCTAAATCACTCCGTTGATTAGAGAAATAAATTCCCAGATCAAATAATAAATTACTCTTCTATTATAATTCTCCGATTGAAAGTAAAGAGCTTATTTTTAACCGAAAGCAGGAAAAAAAAGATTGCGGAGCCTCACCTTGAAATGATCCAGAAAACAACGTCTCTTTCTTCTGTTGTACGTGTTAACTAGTGTATATGAAAAATATGAGAAATCAATCAACCTGTAGCTCCTCAGGTCCGGTCGTGGCAAAGATGAAGACGAGGATGAAGATGAAGAGTCAATAGCAAAATGCACTATGCCTTTTCTGTTTCTGCAGCTATAAATAGCATTTTAGCAACGGAATAGCTATTTTGCCAATTGAAAATTTGAAATGGCAACTTCGTTGGAGATAATACAGTTGAATAATACAAATATTTGCCTTTACCTCTTCATATAAATGCTCCGTTGGAGATGTTTTGGATTATATTCGGTCCCGTATTATTGACTCTTTTTATAGAAATAAACTAGAATGGTGGTCCGCCAACGATATGACTAGTTTTTTTTTCAATCTCTTAAAAAACATTTCGGCGACAATCGACACCATAAACCCTAAAAACACACAGGCAAAAAACAGTGAAACGGGTACCTTTAGCCAAATAAGAGCACGAACCCAAGTCACAAGAGCACGAACAGGTTTCCGAGCGAGCGAGCGAGACAGAGGTGCCGAGGGATGTAATACAAAAGGCAGAGCTTGGTTTGATGGGGTACGTGAATTTGCATGGAAGAGGCAGAGAAAGCTCAGACGGAAAATGGAGGAGGAGCAACAAAAATTATACGATATACTCAGAGAAGTAAAAGAAGATATTATTCAAATCCCCATCGGCCTTCGCCCCTCCCTCTCCACTTGGTATTTATAGACCGCTAGAATTGCATTTGCTTCGGGACTCCAGTTGCACCTAAAGCGAAGATTTGTCCTTTTCTTTTCTCAAATATTTAAATACGTTTTTAAGGATTAAGTTTGGTCCCTGTAATATTGACCTTTATTTAGTATTGAATCTCTACTGTAATTTTATTTACTTTTTGGTCCATCTTCTCATCAAAATGTTTCCTGATAAGCTTCAATTTTTTTTCTGAATTAAAAGTAAATCCTATAAAAGCTGTCACAGTCATTAAAAGGAAGATTACAATTGAGAAGATGGATCCAATTAGAAATGTTTAAAGTAGAGGGACCAAAATAGAAGGCACGTTGAACAAAATTGTTGTCCGAGGTTTTATTTGGTAGTTAGGCTTGGGCCCGCCAGTGGAATAGATCTCTGGGCCCGTTTGTTGATACGGTGTGCACTATCCTAAAAGCTTCCATTTTCTGTGTTTTTTAGTGCAGTGTATACACTTATAGTTGTCCTTTTTTTTGGCCGCAGGCGTGGCTGACTTTTTTCCCGGTATAAAAATATATGTTGAAGTATCGCTACTATATTTTAAAAATAAAAATAATATACGACCCACATTGTAGAAAAAAAGTATTATTGATTCTCAATTTCCAAAAGTCAAAATGTAAAATAAAAAAAAAATCAATCAAAAAAAAGCATCAAATCAAAACTAGATAATTGGAAAATCCAATATTGAAAAGAAAAAAATAATAATAAAGCTTTATTTTCTAAAAAAAAAGAATTTTGAAAAACAAGATTAAAAATAAAATGACCTTGGGTCACCGGGATAAATTTATCATCTAGATCATAAAATAAAAAAGATAATTGGATTGAAAAAAAATAAAATAAAAATTCATTTTTCAGAATGAATAGCTTCAAAACATGTAATTGGAAAAGAAATCAACGTCAAACTGTGCTAACATTTCAAAAACATTGACTTGACTAGTTACTAAATTTAAAATGTGGTATTTGAAAAGCTACTATTTTAAAAATTAGCTTGACCGCACTAGATTACTCATGCTCCAGATGACATGCAACTTAGACCATGCCGAGTCTCAGTAGAAGTTTGGGGAGAACTAGTCTAGTGGAAGATGATCACAGCCCCAAGTTGATCTATGTTTTAGTTAAACTGGGGGGAATCCAATCTTAAAAGAATTAAGCCCCGCTGACTTTTTTTTCTTTTAAGATGGTATCATTTTGAATTCTTTTTATAAAATAAAAATATTAGGTTAACTCGAGTCAATTTACTCAATATGTAACTCGGTACTTGTTCTAGAATGACTTTTGAGTAAGTCCTAGAAACGATGGGAAAAACCAAGAAGACAATACCTTAATAAATCAAATATTGAATGATAAAATAGCAATTAAGAGAATAAGAACTAAAAGGAAAAAAATAAGAGGACACACTAAAATTTAAAATTAAAGGGATTAAAAAAGAAAAGATCAAATGAACAAATGAATCTTAAAAAAAAACCCTAAGAATGAGGAGCAAATTAAAAAAATTGAAATTATGAATCTAAATATGAAATTAAAAACAAAATAAATTTTTATAAAAGGGCTAAGACTCAACATTATAAAACATTGAGGGTCAAATCTTGAACATCATCAAATATTGAATTGAAGGGTGAAATTGAATGAAAAATTAAATTCATAAAAAATATGAATCAAATATGAAAAATTTAAATAAGATCATGAATCCAAGAATGAAATTGAACTTCTTTTTTTGATAAAAGAGGCACAAATCAAAATTAGAAATAAAAATATTGAGTGTCAAATCTAAGAGGATGAATTTAATATAAAATTAAATGATAAGATTTAAAAATAAATAAATAAAATTTAATACAATTAAAAGAATAAAGAATGTGAGAACTTAACAAACACACACTATTCTAATTTATGGCAATGGTTATTTTTCAAAGTGAAAGAAAGAGAAAATAAAAAGGGAAAGAAAAAATATTTTCGAAACTCCACCATACGTTGAGTAGCTATAAACATCGGTGAATAAAGGGCGTTCATGCCTCTCACATGTTGAGGCGTGCACAACCTTTCCTTGTTTTTTTAATTTAATTCGTGCAAATACCAATTTTTCTTTGACCTCACACAATAAAAAAAAGAAAAAACATAATAAAAAACCAAAAACCCTTTAATCTTAGTTACCACAAGCGAACTTGCCCGCGCGATGCACTGGACTTTTATTTATGTGAAAAACTGATTCATTTTATATGTGTTATATTTGATTATTTTAATATTTAATTAGTAAAATTATTGTATTGAACTTGCTGATAGTTAAGTTTATTTTAACGGCAACGAACGATTTAATCAGCAGATAGTAAAATTGTTACTGCTAAAATCTATCAAAGATTGATTATTGCTGGTTGAATGCTATTGTGTGTCGATTTATTTAATTTATAGATTGCAAAACTACAATTGATTGATTGTTTGGTGTGTTTTAATTATTTTGACAATTATATAATCGGTTAATGAAAAAAATGCAATCGATGAAATCAATAAGAGATTAATTACCTTTTTTATTTGTAGTCAATTGGGTATTCGTTGGCGATTAGGTGTGTCATGATTGTTTAGCTTATTATTCTCTTTTTTCTTTTTATTCATTCTTCAAGTCAAATATTTTTTTAAAATATAATAATATTTATTTTTGTTTTTTCATTTATTTTTTTTCATTGCCTTTTTTTAAAAAAATATTATTAGGTGTTGAAATTTCTAATTATTGTAGATAAGGCATTCAAAATAATGATAATAATTATTTGTAATTTTTTCTATAATAAATATGTTAGACTAATTATATATTTTGCTATCCATTTCATATTAGCACCTTAAAATATATACATATATTCATTATTTTTTGGAATTGCGATCTCCTTTAGGTATTCTATAAAATAATAATAGTCGTGGTGTGTGTAACCTAATCCGAACACCCTTATTATATATAAAAAAAATTGTATAAGTGGGAAAAAAACAGAAAAAAATATTAAAAAAATGAGTTCAGAAATTATTCGTGGCGTGCTAAGCTGGCTTGGAAGAAAAAATATATATACTTGGGAAGAAAAAATAATAGTGCACGTAAGTTGATCCAGATATCTCAGTTATAAAAATAAAATAAAATGTATAAGTGGAAAAAAAAACAGGGAAAAAATTTAAAAAAAAAGTGGATCCAGATATTAGTCGTGGTGTGCGTAAGCTAGCCCGGACACCTCAGTTATTAAAAAAACAACCAGTTATAAAAAAAACAGTTATTGGAAGAAAAAAAACACATTCAGTTTTGTTGACTGAGCAATTCGAACTCCCATAAGCCGAATCTGTCAACGCGCGGACAATCGCTCGGCCACAGCCACTCATGCATCATTTCTACTTAATAAATTAAAAAAAAAAACCCTGTCAAAAAAATAAAAAACAGTGCAGAGAATAGTGAACGGCGGATATCTTTTAGTTTTATTACTAATATTGTTTTATTACTAATATTAACAATGAAAACATGACGGCAAGGGCAAAATTATAAAAACCCACATTTGAATGAGTTCTTTTAGCTTTTGTTTTAGCAAGCAATTACACATTAGTAGTGCATTTAGCAAAGGAATAATATGGCTAAGAGGCTCGATTTAACCAATAGTCTTCAATTAAAAGAAAAAATTATCCACAGAAGAAAGCATGTTTGGTTCCTAGGATGACCCCATTTTTGTAGCTTGAAGGCATCGACTAGCTGTCAATTTCTCTTCTCTGGCAAACTTAGACAATAAAAATGCAAACGTTAAACCGTAAGAACCTGGCTTGACATCATTAATGTTACCCCAAGCTGAACACAAATCCTCCCCTGCAGGCTTTGATGCCTCTGTGCTTTTGTTCATACCTTGGCCCGAGCACCACTTCCCAGGCACCAATCCATCGGGTTCGCGGTTCAAGACATTCTCATCTATCATGTTTAGTGCGGCAGCATCTTCTTTAAATGGCCTTGCAAATGCTGCTCCACTGTTTAGCATTTTGTCGTACGGTGATTCCCCATCTGTGGCAGTTTCCAAAATATTGTACCTCAAATCATTGCTTACTGTCGTGTTTTGAAACTCAGGAGAGTTGCAAAGGACAGAGTGGAAATACGATTCAAGTGGGGATGCTGTGTTGCTGAAGTACATTAGTAATTTTCTCGGAAGGTTGTCCCACCCTTGGACACAGTACTCCATGAAAGCTCTTGTAAGAATCAGCCATGGTGAACCTGGTTGACAAACAAGCATTTACAGCAAGTGATGGCTTTTAGATATGCCCTTTGAGCTGTAAGGGAAACTGACCTCCAAATATCTTGAAAGCATCAGGTGTTGTTCGAGTCTCGACAGCATAATAAAGGTGGCTACTCTTTTGAAGATGTAAGCTGGGGTCTACAACAATTTGGTTAATCTTGTGTATCCTGCACCAAATCAATTTAACAGCCATTGCTTCTTTAAATCAATCAGGTTTAAATCAATCAGGTTACCTTGAACTTCTTCTTTCTATAAACTAAAGAAATTGCAGGATGAAAAAGGGCTCATGCTTACTCGTTTCTAGCAGTGTCGCCACCAGTATAGTTGATGAAGTTGAGATCTCTTGGCAAGGAAGTGAAGGCATGGAGGAGATCTGCACAGAAACATTTATTATTAACAAATGCCGTGGCCATTGCATCACGAAGCTAAATTGCTAGAAAATAGTTCCAGTTGCATTTACCATCTTGACTCACTAGAGGATAATCTGAGACACTTAAATTGATGAACCAATCCCAATCTGTACTCAGCTTGAGAAGCAGCGCAGCAGCATTGAGTATGGCAGCAAGAGCAGATGATCCCATTTCGTTGATAGCATAACCTTTTCCTACAACATTAACATTACCAAATGCTCGAAACAAACTTTCAGATTGAACTGAAACAACCAACTCTGCCCTTTCATAATCTGAGGATTCAGCATCAAGTTGCAATAGATACTGGTTCCTTGGATGATAAATTGCTTTTAATAGCCTTAACATTCTCTTCCCATCTCCAACAGTACCACATATCCAATAAGCAAGTACAGGAGGGTAGTCCTGCCCTTTTGAAGGAACAATCACTGAAAAGTGCTGCAGATTCTCGCTTGCAGTAGGAGAAGTTTGATCATAAAACCATGACTTCGACAAGGCAATCAGTACCAGTAGACTCAGTGCAAAAGCAAGAATCCATACATGATGATATCCTGAATTCCCTGAGGAATTTTTTGAGGTCCTCATTTGATCATCAGCTTCTCAGTGCCAGCTTCAACTTCAAGAATCAACGTTTGAAAAAGAACTGGGAACCAGTGAAGAAAAGGATAGCAAAAACAGGATTGTGGGAGAACTGTAGGAGATGAGAAAATGGAGATACACGGTGAAAACTGGGGAACCTATAAAGAGTTTGAAAAAGGTGCAGGGTTGTTGAGCTAGCACCGCTCAACTTAGTAGCAAAAAGGAAAAAAAGAAACTTGAACTTGAAGAGAAACAGAAAGGGATTGTGGAAAGGGAGGGTCCTTTCAAAACAAGGAAGCAAGATGGCAGCAGGGCTTTTAGAAAAAGACATGGAGGTGGGTGGTGGGTTCTTTTCTGCTGGTTATAATGTTTGCTGCTCTCTTTTCACTTTCTTCTGTAGTTTGCTCATTGGTGGCCTCTCAGCTTTCAAGGTCAACCTCCCAGAAACATAAGAAATTAAATTAAAAAACATGATCTTTTTTTTATATATTTAAAAAATGCCCATTCCAAAATTTGTTTTTATTGAAAATGATTTTTTTTTAAATTCCATTAATTTTTAAATATAAAGAGAAAATACTTAAAAAAGCACTAGAAAAGCAATGGTAGATGATGCCTTCTTGATATATACATGAATTTTAACAGGTAGCTCTTGCATGAAGTGATTGTTGACATTATTCAAGAAATTAATATCTAGAGGTAAGCCATTCTAATCTATTTAATGTGATTAAAATTATTTTTTAAAATATTTTTTTATTTAAAAATATATTCAGATAATATTTTTTTATTTTTAAAAATTATTTTTAATATTAACACGTCAAAATAATTTTAGTAACATTAATTTTTTTATTTAAAATATATTTTTTTTATTTAAAATATATTTTTTTTAAAAAAAACAAATGCAATTATCCCTTCCTGTGACAAGACAGCCCAGCGAAAGCTTCAACTTAAATGATATTGATCATTGAATCATATGTCGTCATCATTCTCGTTTATGGTAACTTGAGTTTGAAGTCATTTTATTATTTTTCTTTCAGTAAAAAAAAAAAAAAACAATTTTGTTTCGAGCCCGTGATGGTTTTGTTTTGGGCTGGGCCTTTTCCATCACCTGCGGCTCTGGACTCCCATAATTGTATTTGTTAAAGCAATGCGTGAAAATCAATTATTTTTTTCTATGATTTGATCTTGCATGTTCAGTATAATTTAAATGTGTTTGTTTTACATTGATCTTCACTCGATTGATTAACTACCTCGTGCAAGTTACCTTTATATGAATAAAATAATACATAAAATAAGAATTAAAAATATAACTTTTATTTGTTTTTTAGAAATAAATCGTTGGTTAATAGGGTGATGTTGTTTTTTGCTCATAAATAATAATAATAATAATAATAATTGGAAAAAATATCATTTTATGCATCTCGACATTCCTTTTCTTCTCACGCCATGCATGTATGGTGGTTGTGTTGCCATTTAATTATTTTACAAAGATTCTGCTAATTAAAAATTTAACCTTCTAATATTTTATATTTTTTTGTAGGTTATAAATAAATAAAATTCAACCCACGATGAGCTAATAAATTGGTTTTCTTTTCTCTATTTTATATCAGTTTAGACCTCGTTCGATAGATAATAGTGTTGTTTTTTAAAATATTTTTTTGATTAAAAATATATTAAAATTATATATATATATATATATATATATATATATATATATTATTTTTTAAAATATACCTTTTTAAATGATTATATTTAAATAATCTAATAATAATAATAATTTTTTCAAAACACAAAAACCGAATTCCTTCGCACTTATATTTTTTCTCACGTGAACTAGGGTAACAAGAATTACGGATAATTCAAAATAAAATAACTAATTAAAAAAAATCTCCCATCCCTCTCAAGCACTTGCCTCCTCCCCGTACAACCCTGAAGGATTGTCACAAAACCCTTGCTTCCATTCCTCTCTTAATCCCTTCCTGCTTCAATGGAATCAATGCTGATAACAAGCTCAGTCTTTCCAGAGACATGCCCATTTCTCAATAACATCCCCTCTTCTCCTCTGCCTCCTATCAAATTACACACCAAGAGAACCGGGTCTCTCAAATTTGCCCAAAATCCCCACCTTCCTTCCCTTCGTCTTCCAGCTCTATCACGTGATGTTTCAGGTGGTGACGGTGACGGTGACGGGCAGGGGCCGTTAACGAATGGGTCTGCCTTCTTTTCTGATGAGATTCTTTCTTTGCCTCAGGTGATCATGTTTTTTCTTTCTTTGGCACATAAAGGTGAATGCTTTATTTCGTACTTTGTGCTAATAGATTGATAATATACGAATTTATGAAAGTTTTTGCAAGGTTTAAGGAAGTTTCAGGAAAAAGAGGGGGCAAATAGTCGAGGTTGAATGTTGGGTCAGAGAATTTGATTATCTTGTTTGTTTTTTATTCAGGATCGGAAAGAGTGATTTTTTACTGTATAGATTGTAAAGAAATTAGCTTTAAGAAAGGGTTGATGTTTTTTTAGGACGTGAAGGAAAAGAGAAGAACTTTGCTCTTCTTCTTGAGGTTTCTCATAGGTTGAGGTGATGCTTGGTGGTAAGGGAGTTGTGGAAACAGGGTTGAAGAGCTGATAGGATTATCATGAGCTTGAAAATCTCACAATTTCTTATACTACTAACCTGGTTGGAATCTGAAATTCTGTCCATTAAAGTTTTGTTTCCTTGTTTAACGGTGTAATTTTTTTTTTATTATGCGTAGATTATAGTGAGTTGTTAGGCTGTTAGGGAAGTTGGTGGGACACAACCAGTGGTCAGTTTCTCCATTTAGTGCCTGTTTGGCACTGCTTTTGAACCGGCGTTTGCCGAAATTCAAAAGTTTTTTTTTTTTATTAAATAAATATGTTTTGGTGATTTTAGATCATTTTGATGTGCTGATGTCAAAAATGATTTTTAAAAAATAAAAAAACATCATTTTGATACATTTCGGCACGAAAAGCACTTTGAAAAGCAACAGCAACAGCACTTCCAAACACCCCCTTAATGTAGATAACAATGAGAGAATCCAGGGTGTGGTTTCTTTTTTTTTTTTTTGTCTTGGATCTGAGCTGTCTTTGCATGCCTATATGATGTTTCGGAACCTTTTTTCTATGAGGTAGACAATAACTGGATTTATCAAATGGCTACTTCGGCTTAGTAGTGATGGCTTATCTCATGTTATGAAGGATAACATAAAGCTAAGTGAAAGTAGTGAAAAAGATTCGGAGAAAATACTGAAGGTGGAGACGCCTCTGATTATGCCACATGGAGGTGGAACAGGTGGGGGAGCCAGAGCTGGGCTTTTCAGAACACCAATTTCTGGTGGAGTGCAGAGTGCAACATCAGCTCATGGCTTACCTCGACCAGCCTTGGCAGTCCGCAATTTGATGGTGCTGGTGCCCCCCCCCCCCCCCCCCAACCCCTGAACCTAGTCATTGCCCAGAACATATCTAAATCCATGAGTTTAATTTAATGATTCTGAGTGTATATTTCTTCGTAACTCAGGCTCGATTTGCTCATCTGTGCACTGTAATGTCTCGAATGCACCATCGAAGAGAAGGGTATCCATTTGGTTCCTTGGTAGATTTTGCACCAGATTCAATGGGGCGTAAGTTCTCAAGTTTTCTTACTGATTGCTGCTAATTGTTATAATGTTAGTCTGGCTAAAAAGATCTAATCAATCTGGACTAGAATTTGACATAAACTCTCAATTCTGGACAATCATCTGTGCATTTAACAATTATTTTTATAGTGTGTACATGTGTCTGCAAATGATTTGACTCATTTAATAATTTTGGTTTTCTCATTCTATAGATCCTATTTTTTCATTTTCACCGCTGGCCATCCACACAAGGAATTTGCTAGCAGACCCTAGATGCACACTTGTTGTGCAGGTTAGTACATGCTCTTTCACTCTTGAAAATCCTGGGTAGTTTCTTTCACCATTTATGAACTTTACTAACAGTTAGGTTTCATAGATCCCGGGGTGGAGTGGCTTATCAAATGCAAGGGTAACAATTTTCGGTGATGTTTTCCCACTCCCGGAACACCAACAGGTAATCCTCCCTCTGCTCTTGAGAAAGCATGGCTTTGCTATATGCCCTTGAAGGGTAGATTTCTTTTCCTTTCTTTCTAGATGTACCATGTGAGGGTTTATACAACATTACCAGTTTCCATCTTTAGTAGTGTCTATAAGGATCTCTTTGACATTTATGTTACTTTCAATAGAGTATGTTGCATTCTTCTGGTATTTATGCTCCTGAATATTGGAGATTATTCTTTGCTGTAACTTACCTGCCAATGGGTTGTTGTTTTGTTGAGATAGAAAGAAATTTCTCTATAGAATATGCACCAATTTTTGTAGGGAACATGCATCGGCTTTTTCATTTTTGTTACCTTAGAGGATCTCTTTTATTTCTTTGTTGAGTATAATATCTGTTTGCATCCACCAGGAGTGGGCTCATAAGCAGTACATTGCAAAACATCAACAAGGGCCTTCCCAGCAGTGGGGGAATTTCTACTATTTCAGAATGCAAAACATAAGGTTTGTTTCTTGCATATCAAAGTTTAATTAGATTTCTTTATGCTTTTAGCTCCTTAGATTAGCTGCTTCATATTTGAATTAGAAAAATTATTTCCAAACTCTTTTACTGCAAAGGGGTGTCTGCTTAACCAAAACTTCAAAGGGGTTGAAATACATGTCAGGTAAAACTGGAAATACAATTAGCATATGTCTTCTCAGAGTTGGTTTTTCTCAGAAGAGGTTTCAAATTCTTTTTTCAATGGCATCCTTGGGGAAATTTTTGTTTCCCTTCTTGTTAGATGGTCATTACATGGGCTGCATACCATTGTGCTCTTTTGCATGCTCATTGATTTGTGGCCTATTGAGCACAGTGGCAATAAGGAAGTTGATATTTGTGTGCTCTGTGTTTGAGACATTTTTTTTATGAGTGAAGGCTTAAAACTCAACCAGAGGATTAAACTTTACCAAATTTAATGAAGATTTCCGGCATCCTAGTATTTTTTTTTACATTTCAGTAAATTTGTTGGAGTCCCTAAGTTTATGTTATGAGCTCATCTTTGAATCTAAAGATAAAACATCAAATGTCTAAAAACTTCAATCTTTGCCAGTGACATATATTTTATTGGAGGCTTTGGCACTGTTGCTTGGGTTGATGTCAAGGAATATGAAGCCCTTCAGCCTGATAAGATTGCAGTTGATGGGGGGGAGCAAAATCTCAAGGTGATCTCGAAAATCCTCACTAATTCCAACAGAGATGATGTGTACATGCATAAGGAAGTTGTCTCTGGCTCTGTTATTGTTTTTTAATCTTTTCTTTTATTCTCTCTATGGTCTGATAAGTTCATTCGAGACTTGTTTCTGTTTGGTGTTCTCTGATCAAGGATGAAAATATTTCATACTGATTAGCTTGAGCTGTTTTATGCTAAGGAGCCAGACTGAATTTCATCTGAGAATAATAAGCTTAGTTCCTTGTGATGTTATTGTGGTCTATTACTGATAAGGGTGTTAACGTGTCATAGTAAGGGAACTATTACTGATATGGCTGTCAATATGTCATAGTAAGGGAATGGTGAAACAGAAAAGGCATGCATGTAGGTATAACTATGCAAATGTTGAACACAATTTTTGAGGGCTGCAACTGAATGTAGTCAAATTTGAAAGTGCCAAAAAGTAGTATGACATTTCTTGATTGTAGTGTTATGTTTTGTTGAGTGTTTGTAATTATTGTTTACTTTAGTGGTCTCTTAACTTTACATGTTCATGGATTTCAAGTGCTACCTGGCCTGATAATAGACTTATAACAAATTGTCACCCAACACAATCACCTGAACATCATGTTTCTGAGTTTATAGGTCCAGAGCTTATCTCATGCATTTTTCTCTGAAATGATAAGATTTCCCAGCATTTACTTTGGACTTCATTGTATCGGGATTCGCATTTGCTACAGGAACTCAATGCAATTTTCTCAAAACCCCTTAAAGAGCTCCTGTCATCTGAAACAGAGGTAGATGATGCTGCCTTTATATCAATAGACAGTAAAGGAACTGATATTCGGGTCCGTCAAGGGGCACAGGTAACCCCTTCATTCAAGAATATTTCCTAGTCTGTATTTGGTTATGTTCTTATGCTGGTGACTATATTTTGTGTTCTATTTTTTTTAGTTCAACATACAGAGGGTATCATTTGAAGATGGTCACGCTGTTGAAACGTTAGAGGAAGCCAAGGCTGCTCTTTGGAAACTAATAAATAAAGGCCAAGTGCACAGTTTGCAGCAATAAAACTAGGGCTGCTCGTTATGCAACCTTTCTTTCGTTTTTGATCGAGCTTGAAGCAAAATAGCCGCATGAAGCTGGGCTTGTACCCGAATTCACATCTAAATAACCCTCATTAGTTTTCTTTTCCCCATTACCCCCTTTAAGTTTCATGTCCTAAAAAACTCTTAGGACTTGTTGCAGGTGGACTATTGTTTGTACACAGGTTTCGTTTTTGATCGAGCTTGAAGCAAAATAGCCGCAAGTTTTTTTTTTATTATTTTTTATGGCAAGCACAATTTCTTGTAAATATTTGACTTGTATTGCCAGTAATTGATCTTCAAAGCACACGTATGGAAAAAGGGCTACTACATATGGCAAATGCAGCCATCATATTAGCTTCTCCAATCATGAATGACCTTTGGTCGTCCTTATCGGCTTAGAAAAATAGGCTAGGACTTCTCTGTTTCAACATCATAAGGTGTAATTGTCGTTAACGTGATCTTGCAAATCAAAACGGAATCTCATGATAATGCAATCAAATGGTTTTTTTCTTATCTCAAGGAAGTTTGAAAGTGAAATGGAACAGCCCATGGTATCAGAATTTGGTTTTTGCCCTGTTGAGAAACTACAAAAGCATGAAGGGTAAACCGTTTGTTTATATCTATTTTTCAATAACCTGTGATGAACCGAAAGGGTTGATAGGATATTTTTTGTCAAGACGCTTCCACCAACAGGAAGATGATGTTTCGTTCATGGGTTTTACCCCCAAATAGAATTTAATACAAGCGCTTCATTTGGTGTCTAAGTGATGATGATGGGCGTATCCAACGGTTTCAATTATGACACGCAGTAGATAAATGGTTGGGTTGCCCCATTTCAAGTCTCAATCCTGATGATGACCGTTCCACCTCTTATCTGGCCCTCGAAATTGTACTGCCCTTTTCTCTCTCACATGAGGATTCACTGTTGGAAACATTTCCGAGTCATGTACAAGGATCCCTAACCTATATAGCCAGGGGAATCTAGTCCGCAATCTATACTGAGTCCCAAAACAAAACAATCTATCAACTGGATCCCTAATGGTTCACATATTCTTCAATTGTATCCCAAAACAAAGCAATCAATCTGTTAATATACTGTGTCTAATGTGCATATCATATGCATTATATCGGCTTCGTTTTGAGGAAACTTGACAAATAAAACAACTTTAAAGGACATGGACAGTAGACCTAATTGAGAAGCGTGTCTAAATTCCTTGAGACTCAATTGATAAAATTTATAGTTTTGAAACTCAGTTGAGAGTTGGGTATATTGTTAGGGTCTTTTGAGTTCTGACTTATCTATTCTAACACTTCTAAAAGGACATCCCCTTTGAGATCACGCAGTAAAATAAGGAAAAAGAGAGTAGATTAGAAGATGAAGCAAATAGATACAGACAAATGTCTCTGTTTGTCATTTGGCTTCCTTGTCTTCAAAATGACATGGTGGTGAGGAACAGTTGAGAATGAAGGCAGCTCATTATTCATGCACCAGACAAAAGAAATGGGCTCCCCTCATCACCTATCCTTCTATCCACAATCTATCTCTTTCAACTCTACAGAATTTACCATCTTTCAATTTTTTTTTACCATCTCACCATTACGTTCTTTGACATGACATGAACATCAGACCATTTCAGAACTATGTTTTGTTTCTCTCTACCCTCTGTCCAACACAATCCCACATACCCCAGTTGCTCCAATAACCAGATCCTTGCATCTTAAATAACAAGTCAGGACTATCTTACAAAGCGATAAACAGGGCTACTTTCTTCATGGCAAAGACAAGCACTGGTACTCCTAGAAGCAGCAACGTTGGATCATCATCAGCATCACCGATAGTTAAGCTGGCTGAAGACCATCTCTTCACAATTATGCTTCTACTTCCTGTAGATTCTCTTATCTCCTTTGCCATGACTTGCAAAAGGTTCAGGTCCTTAACAACTTCTGATACACTGTGGGAGTCCATATGCAGGAGGGAGTGGGGGTCCACATCAGTGGATGCCTTCAAGTCTTCTATCAATACCAGCAAAAATCAGCAGTTGCCTTGGATGAGGCTATATAAGCAGGTGTCTCAGCTTGACTCATTTTCTTGCCATAAACTGCCTGACCCAGATAGTGAGTTGATGCTCCCAACTCCCAGGGCTTCTCACTCTCTCAACTTTGTATCTGATTGCCTGGTCTTGTTTGGTGGTGGCTGTGAAGGAGGTCAGCCTATCTTTCATTTGATTAGATGTTATAATTCCCAAATCCAATCTTTTAATATGTTATGTTTCTTAAATGTTCCCTTATGCGTCTTTGATGCTTCACTGTTTGATTTGCTGGTTAAGGATGCTAAAGTGATGGTTATATTAGTTTATGCCAGCTCATTAGTTCTGCCTTCAGATTTTTAGTGTTCCTGATTCAACTAACCATGGATTAGGGTTTCATTGCTTGAGAATTTTCTTGCATCTTGATCATGGCTTCAATATATTGGTAAGTTTGAAATCGAGCATTTGAGTTATGCATCATAAGTTTCTGGCTGCCTTCTACGTTTATAAATTCAACTACATTTGTCTGTGCATCATTATAGCCTAAAGCATGTTCCTCTGCTAAATTTTGGTATCAGGACCTTAAAATACAAGATATTGTAAAGTGAAGATGTGGTTTCTTACTTGCTAGCTAGCTGCAAATGCAGCAGTCCCACTTATAATGCTCCTCGAGTGCATGGCACTCAGATTACTGTATGGCAGCAATGATCTTCTTATTCCACATTGTTTTCTGCTGCTACTTTTCCAGTAAAAAAGTTCATTAGAATCATTTGAATTGTCTATTTCTGATAAAGTACAGTTACCCTCATATTTGAACTTGGAAGTAATTGCAACTAGTAAAGGCGTCAATGTCATGAGCTAATCAATCTCAACACCCATTTTCGCTTCCTGCACTGTGAAATAGAAAATTTATCCCACAAATGCCTTTTTTTTCATTTATTGCAGTACTTATTAGCAGTTTGAGTTATAACTATATTGTGGACGAATGGTTGAATCATTTCAGCTAGCCTCACCGGGAAAACTTTTAGTGAAAATGGACAATAGTTGAACAATCATCATTCTCTTCATTTTTCTGAAGCTGTTATACATTTATTTGTTTTACCTGTTTATGTCAAATTGCGTCGGTGTATAACCATTTCCTGTTTTTGTTGTGTTGGTCTTCTTCGCAGGGCGACATCTCGATGACACATGGGTGGCATACATAGGTAATGATTTTCAAAGAATGCTGAAATGGCAGAAGGTTAATTCAGGAATTCCGAGTGGGAGATTTGGGCATACTTGCGTCGTCATTGGCGATAATCTTGTGGTCTTTGGAGGAATTAATGATCGTGGGATGCGTCAAAATGATACATGGGTGGGGCAAGTAGTAATACGTGAGAACCTTGGTATAACATTGTCATGGAGGCTGCTTGATGTGAGATCCGTAGCACCACCACCCCGTGGGGCTCATGCTGCGTGTTGCATTGATAAAAGGACAATGGTCATACATGGAGGCATTGGATTGGATGGCCTTAGATTGGGAGATACTTGGATTCTAGAACTTCCAGAAAATTTCTGTTCTGGAACGTGGAGAGAGCTGGTGGCTCATCCATCCCCTCCACCTCGTTCAGGACACACATTGACATTTATTGAAGGAACAGGAACTGTTCTATTTGGAGGAAGAGGTTTGGGGTATGATGTGCTGCATGATGTCTGGCTCTTGCAAGCGTCTGAGGATCAGCTCAAGTGGGTACAGATGCTTTATAATTTGCAAGACATTCCTGAAGGAGTCTCCCTCCCCCGAGTTGGCCACTCAGCCACACTAATTTTGGGAGGTCGACTGCTAATCTATGGAGGTGAAGATTCACAGAGACACAGGAAGGGGGATTTTTGGGTATTAGATGCTAGTAAGATCCCGTCAATTAAAGAGCAGTCAACTCCATCAAACTCAATGAGATTACAAGCAACTATGTGGAGAAGGCTCAAGGCAAAGGGTTATAAACCCAACTGCAGATCATTCCATCGAGCCTGTGCAGATCATTCAGGGCGTCATTTGTTCGTTTTTGGTGGAATGGTGGATAGCTTACTTCACCCCGCTGAAGCATCTGAGTTGAGGTTTGATGGGGAGCTCTTTCTGGTAAAACTTGAGCTGGAAACAGGATCAGTAAGGTGTTGAGTTAACACAAGAGTGTTTCCAAATGATCACTCGTTAGGCCATAATGCTTTGCTCTGTAGATGGTAGCCCTCATGCAGCTCAATCATCTGCTCTGTACATGTTTCATGAGTAATACTAGACTATGCCTATTTTAGATAAATCTCGAGGGAGACCATGAAAGTGACCCGTATCAAGTCACTGCCTCCAGGATCAGTTTATAAATCATCGGGCCTCGTCTTTCCGTGCACGAGGCAATTTGTTGTTTCTATAAAATCAGGCTAACCCCGGTGAGTTGTGCCATATCTTTATCGCTTGTGCTAACTGCTAACCCCAGTGAGTTGTGTGAGCAATTATCTTGATCACAATGCTTCATGTTGGTCACCAGACCACCCAGCCATAATCTCACGTCATCAAAGAAACATCTTTTCAGCAGCTGAAAGACTTTTTTGGATATAGAGTAATTGTGTTAAAGGAGATAAACTCAAACTCCAAGTATGGCCAAGGAAAAGTAAAAGTTTAACAAGAAACTGGGAAAAATACAAAAGCAGATTGTGAAGGTAAACACCAAATGATGAGTTGGTCGACCGGTTTTTAGAAATTCCTTAACCAGTCAATTAGCTGATTTCATATGAACCCGTGCTAAACAAAATCTCAAAATCAATAAAAACAATTGTATCTCATGACTCTCAGAGGAGCCAAATGGACTTGAAGTTGCTTGGGATGTGAAACCTTGGTTCGAGGACTAGACTAAATCAAAAAGGTCCTTGCAAACATCTTGATGAAAGACCTGGTTATTTCACTTACACTAGATGAAGTAAACCAAGGTTAAAATAGATATTCGTAAAAGTAAATGCATAAATTCCTATTTTTTTCAAGTGTGTATGCCTATTGAAATAGCTGACACCATCTTAAAGAAATCATGCTCGTGATAATACTCCAGAGAAAGAACAATGAAATAATAAATATTTTTTAACCTACATCCAGTAGATCCCATAAAAGATACACTTCAAAGAGAGAATTATCTGAAAAACATAGTCTATCCATGGTGTTAAGATGACCTATAGAGGCAAGTCACAAGATAAAAAAGTATATCGAGATGAAACCTAGAAAGCAGAGAAGATGGGTTCATATAGTTTGTGGGTATGGGATATTTAAGACCCTCCCATGCTAAGTCAATGGAGAACCTCCTCGATGAGTGACAAGTCTAGATGTAATGGTCTGGTAAGACTCTTGGAATTAAAAGTAATTGAGTCTCAAATAGTCTGAAACTCTGGACTACCTGATAGGAAAGCCAAAAAATCCACATTCATTGATGTATGAGTATATAACATTCTACAATAACCTAGTATAAGTGAGCACCCTAAAAGGTTGTCAATCTCTACTAGGTAAATCTTCCTCTATGACCAAGAGGACACTGGATAAGGCCTGATATGCTAGAAGAATGTCTCTCAGAAGAACACTCTAGACCCATTCCGACCAAACTAATGATTTATATGAAAGCATTCATCAAACATGCTTAAGAATAGTTTTATTCCAAGTTTGAGATCTTTTTATTCTTAGGCCACCTAGCTTCTAAGTGGGAGAAAGAGTAACCTTTCCAAAGGAAAACAATTAAGATACCCTCGATCATTTTAATAACAGAGAAAGAAAATAATATGGAGGACCAATAAATCTGGATAGAGAAGAGAAATGATTTGATTAGTTAAAGACACCCAGTCTAAGCTAAGGTCCACAACTTAATCGCATCACATTGAAAAACCAATCTATCAAAAGCTCACAATCAAAGTGAGTTAGTCTATAACTATCAATGAGACACCCAACTATCCAACTAGTAGAGAACCCAACTTGAAACCCAAAAGATCATATAAAGAGGTTCCAATCTTATCATTAACTCTTGATAAGAAGACTATGCACTTTTCCAACTTTGTTTAGTTCTACGATAAGGGTCAAACTTACTTGTGTTATTTGGCTAAAAAAGTGTTGACATGGAGATTGCAAAACCTTTTGTTGGTAAAAGTAACGAGCAAGGTTATCAATACTATTCTGATTTTTCTATTAGTATAGAATATTTTGGTTTCAGAGTATTTCGACGTGCTATTTCGGAGTTGTACAGTTTATATATATATATATATATATATATATATATATATATATATTAATTTAACAAGTATAATTAAAATTCAAGATAAATTAACTTTAAATTATACAATACAAACACAAAGTCAAACAAATATAATCTTAAAATTAGAAATAAAATTATAAATTAATCAAAATAAAGAAGATTTTAAAGCCGGAACGGCACACACAGAACGATATCGAGCTGTTCCGGCCAGAATTTCCAGAATAGACCGGAATTAAAACCGAGATAAAAATAACATTGTTTTGTCTAGGATTTTTTAACGAAATAGAATTAACAAGTATGGTAATGAGTATTGGTCTATCTCAAGAGGTAACATGTTGAGTCAGCTTTTGACCTCCCGTCAGCAATAATCTTTTCCCTCTCAGCATCATAAGGTTCGATTGTTTCTGGAACAACCTGCTGCTTTAACCGGTCAACCGATTCCTTTAGAGTTTGAACCGGTCGACCATTTTCAATGATAATAGCTCATGACCTATATTATGTTCAACCTTTTATTTGGTTAATTGAGGGTTGAATTTGTTGATCAATTCCACCTGATACGTACGTGTGAGTTATTGATTTTGCCATAACAACAACAAATAAAGGATACGCAATCTCTTCAATCATAATGAGATACAAGCATGAAGAGAATCCCCTCTAATTTTATCTTGAGTAAATCTTCCATCGACACAGTTGAGGCCTCAACCGGTGTTTTGCATAAGTGGCCAAATACTTTAAGAGTTTTATAAGTTGCAAGCTTCCATTCATAATCAACTGTAACTGTGATAGGCTCTGCAGATAACCTACACCAAAGCTGAAAAACATGAACCATGTGTAGTGAAGCATCCAATTCCATGCCTAGACGGGTCTCATTCCAAAGGGGAAACGACAATCCTTAGAGGCAAACCCATAATGGAATTTTCATGATTTTGTTCTTGTTAGGAACAAAGTGTGGGTGCCACGGTTAATGAATTTCTCCCTAAGCATTCATGGTCTCTTTTCCATAATCAAGTTATCACCATCCTCGATTTTAGAACGAAAGATCAAGAAATCTTGTTGTGTCATCATGACACTCTCAAAGCCATAATTCTTCCATATTCAAAATGCAATAGAATTTGTTGCATGATAGGGCATCTTATAACCTGGAAGGAATCCCACCATGCATCGATTTCATTTGCATTATCTCTCATCAATGACATCATCTGGAATGTCCAAAACGGTGCCATTCTCTTGATGTGAAAAAAAAGGCTATCTCTGCACGGGTAGTAGCATTTGAGACCTTCACTCTATCCGCCCATGAGATGTTTAGGGTTGAGATGTGGGTGGTTGTGTTTTTGTGGGCTGTGGTGGTATTTTGTCTGGGGGTAGTTTTTTTTTTTATAGGGTTGTTTAGGGTCAGTCTTGGTGTTTTGACGTGGATAGTGAGTGGTGTTTAGGGGTTTTTTGGTGGCTATGATTGGGTGGCAGCAGGTTGTGCGATGAACCAGTTGACTGCTTTCTGAACTGGCAGCCCGGTTGCTGGGCGAGTTATATCCATAGCTAGGCAATAACTTCCAAGCAGCAACACATTAGCTAAAATCCAATGCTAGCAGGCATAATATAACATATAAGAAAAACCCAGAGTGGTCCAACGATAAGATCAATCTAGGTCCACGTTCATCAAATACCTGTATTCACGAAAATTCCAAGCCAGAGATGAGAATCAATAGTTCAAAGCAAATTCCGGAAAGAGTAACAACGCTGCTTAATTGCAAACGGCACATATTTTTATTATTTTCCAGAAATAAAATCTAATAATGCGCTTTCCCCGTTACAATGAAGTATACTCTCAAGCTGATACAACACATCTGGAAGAATTGCTACTTCCTTCATTCCTTCACTTACCAGGGAGTAAAAATGTTTACAAACATCACCAAAATGTGTAAAAGAATGCCACAGAAATATTTGCCTTGATGATGATAACGAGCCTACCAAAGAAGAAACATATATCGGTCATGAGTTCAATTTCAGTTTGGTTCTCCACATATCAGCAATGACTTTTTTTGGTGCTGGATCATCTGGTCCTCTATCTCGCTGTCCTGATGTAAAGTACAACCATCCATTCCAGAATCCAACCAGTGTAGTTTTGACACGATATGGAAGTTTTCCGATTACTGACCATGTCTGCAGACATCAATTTAAAAAAGAGAAGTTAAGTAATACCATCCATTGTAACAGAAATCAATTTACTGAGGAGAAAGAAGAAAAATGACATAGGTTAATGCAGCAAAAAAAGCGTTATCTAGATATCCATTATTGTGTATTGTTGTGACTGCAATGATATGACAGAAGTTTGTCAGATTATGGAGCAGGCATTAACATCAAGTTTGACAAACTTCTAACACTCTTTTGGGAGACATTAGCACATGGCACAGTAGAAACCACGCGATTGTAAAATTGATCAGATTCTTATCTTCTGTAGTTCACCTGAACCAATACTAATTCATTGCTATTATTGGTCAACAAAGCTTGATAGGGCAGTCAAGTTCAGGTAGCAGTGACCAGAATCATGAAAAATCACATCAGCTGCTCTGAAAATACTTTTGGCGTATTTCTGAAAATCTTCTGTGATCTGAACAATTCCAATTCCAAATACAATACTATCATTTACCGAATCAATCTACACGCTTTTATAAATTAAATCTGAATTATTGAGCTATTCCTGTACAAAGGCTTCTACCAGGAAACAAGAATAGAGCCTAAGATTTAACAAAAAGAAAATGCATAATGGAGTCTATAATAGGCTGGAGAATTTCAATCAAATGTTAAAAAAAATTCAAAACAGGCAGATGAAAGCAACTAGAAAGACGCAACCCAATAACTTTCCAATGGCAGCAACAAGACAAGAAATGAATGTGTCTCGGATTGTATGCACAAGAATTTAACACATGTATAGAGATTTGTAGGTTTATGCACAAAACCCATTACAGATTATATGCCTGGGGCATTGTGTGTAAATTGCAGGTGCTTTGATGTATAGAAATAAATAAAGTTATGTAAATTGTCTGGGAGAATATACATGAACAGCAACCAAGCCTTGATGCCAAACTAGTTTGGAAGCACATGATAAACATAAGTTCCATACCAATGTATCCAAGTTGAACTGGAAAACTTCACCAACTAGGACCATCTTTTTAGTTATAGGGTGTTTTTCTGTGGTGCCTCCAGCAATAACAATGGAATTATTAACAATTGTCCAGGCAAATTCAATATGAGAATCGGGCTTTAGCATTGGAGGTAAGGGTTTCCACTTCATCTCATTATCCAGCATGTGGACCTCATCATATACTATCTGAAACAACAGAAGAATCATAATGAGCCAGAATAATTACATAAAAGCAGAGAGAAAGAGAGAAGGGAAGTGATGACAAATTTCTCCAAGTTACAGAATAAAAGTGGAATGTTTGAGTGATAAATATACTTAAAAGCTTAAAAATCTAGACATTACGTCTCAGGGTTGGTTACACAAATAAAGGAGATCAAGCATAGTTGAAAGAATCTTATAAAGCTTAATCATTCAGGTTAATCACCAAATCAACGATTAGATCATGTTTTTATTTTCCATTTCATATAAAACTGAAAGACTAGTGATGTTAAGCTATCTTATTTTCTTCTTATCAAACACATGCAACCCAAGAAAACTCAAAAATGTTTTAGGTGAATACTTAGCTTCGATAGAGAATGTTGATGCAATCTACAGAAGTCAAATAGAATGTGAATAAAAAGAACACTTATCAATATACCTCATTCCTACGAGAGCATTTGAAAATAGGTGATCCAGGCTTCGCCATAAAATCACCTTCCTGACCACCAATAATGAGAAGTTTATCATTAACCACGACACAAGCCCTGCATATAAGCATAAATTAAAAACATGAACAAGTTTCAGTTGTGAATTATTTCCTCGATCATTTCATTGGATGATTACAAATTGTAATCACTTGATTGGCAAAAACACTAGCAATAAAATGTTTTATTAGTGAAACTGTAATATAGCCTATTGAGAATTCATTCCAAATCAAACAACATAACTAATGCGGAAATAACAAGATGGATTGGCCACAAACCGATGTGGTCCTCCCCGAGGAATTTGTATCTCAGTTCGCCATTCCTTTTCCAATGCTTTCCCATCCTTTACAGCAATGCTCCAATGCTCTAATGCTGGAGTGTGTCGATTTTCCTTACTACCACCCATCACATGGAGTCTACCTCTCCAAAGTTGAGTTGCCGGAGCATATCTGAGTGTTATTACATAAAATACAGAGAATGAACTAATTTGGTCTTCAAACATTTAATTCCACCAGCATATGCCATCACTCACAAGTAGCATTTAAACTTAGAATAAGAACCACCAAGATAAGGCAGGTGACTAAGCAAAAACCATAAGATAATCCATTTCTCAAAGAAAAGTCAACAAACAGTCAAATTATAAGCCGATGTCTTGCACACAATTTGAAGTTCATTTCAAACTATTTTGAAACGTGCACATACCTAGGAGCTGGTAAAGGCAGCAAATCCTGCCATTTCCTTGTCTTGGTATCTAGCACAAAATTACGAGCAGTAGGCCCTCTGCATTGAGGACCATGTTGTCCAGTGACAACATAAATGTATCTCCCATCTGTGACCATTCCCAAGTGTGAATGAGCCATTTCTTTAGGCATGTCAAATCTCCCTCCCCAGGTATTACCAGTAAAATTGTAAATATCTACATGTGAATGCACCTGTTATTTCAAAGAGAAGTGCCACCTCAGAAATTAGCAAATACATGCACAAAGTCAAACCATAGTGAACAAGAGTAGTAGAATTGGTGGAAAAGGTTTCTCACAAAATCAATTGTTCCGTATCCAGCAAAAACATATAGAAGATCCTTAATTTGTATTGCAGCCCCATCCAGACGAGGCACGGGTGCATTGGCCATTTTTTCCCATTTCAGTTCCGGTGCAGGCAAATCAGCAAATGTAGCCGATAAGGATCGATCATGGACACCATCAACCTGCACGCATAAATAAACAACTATTCTTAACATTTTCCTGGGCATCCTGGATTTCGCTACAAACAAAAGGTAAGCGGATATTTCACACATGGATTATGCTACAAACCAAAATTAAGCCAAAACGCTTGTAGTTTTATCAGCCCACACCATAACAAGAGTAATAAACAACAAAGCATCCAAATTTTTCCCACAATGCTCTCGTGACCATAAAAACAAGATCCAAAACTGCAAAATACTCGAATGGGAAGTGCTAAGAGTGTAAGTAAAGCAGAGAACATCGTACCTTTATTTTTAGGGGTTTAGTGTCAGCAAGATGTGGTTCTTGTTTTGGAATTATTACATTGGATTGAGGATTATTAGGAGGAACCCTGTTGGATATATAAGATGAAGAAGCAAAATGTGGAGAAGATGCCCACAGATAATCACCGATCAGGCCAAACCCTAATAGAACCACACAAACTATGACCAATTTAGTTGATTTTTGCTTCCCTGATGGCCTCGCCATCTCCCTCTGTAATTTACATGTGCACGCACATTTAGCTCTAGGGAGATAATAAGCTTAACAGAGAAGGTGTGGTGGGAGTCTTAGGTCTCTGTAAAAATTTGACTCGTAATCTTTCTCGAGAAAAAGGAGCGATCTTGAGAGACAGGGAGAGAGACATCAGATAACAACTGGGTGTCGGTTCATTTTATATTAGTTTCTTTTTAGGAATTGTGGCAAGAAAGGAAATGTAAGGTAAAACTGCAACTGTGCCCTCTATCTATTGTATTGTTTTCAATTAGGTTCTCCATAACTCTTGACTTATTACGCTCGATAAATCAGCATTATGTTAATCTCTCTCCTCCATCAACAGGAAGTTAATTTACTCCATTAAAATTCTTCCTAGAAAAGTTAATCCATTGAAATATTTTAAAAATATGCCTCATACATGATTTGACATGTTTATATGTAAAGGTTATTCCTAGAATAAAACTAAAAAGGAAATCTGATATGATTTGATTATATAAAGATTTTAATTATCAGATTAATTATTTAATCACTGAGATGACTTATTTTTTAATAAGAATAATTGCTTTTTTTAAAAATATTTTCACGATAAAGGCACCGGTTATTTATCCCATCATTTTTTTAGCAACAAGATTATTATTCTACGTGTTTATGATCTAATTTCATTGACAAGAACGAACGCAGTTAATGGTATAAAACTTAATGAGAAATTAGCATCACTCGACTCATGATAAAAAGGATGGCGTAAGAGTGAATTAATAAAAGAGAGTTACCTGGTAATCTTAATGGAAAATAAGACTAAAATCTAAGCCTTATTTCTAATTTACTAACACACACACAAGAGATTCGCACCACTGAAACTTATCTCACATCATAAATTGACCCGGTCAACTCAAAAGTGCAAAGGGCTTCCTTCTCTACCAGAAACGAAGCTATTTCATGTTCATTGAACCTTGTTTTATTCACATGGTAGTTTAACTTTTGCTGGAAAAAAGGATCGAAAGGGTGTGAGCAGAGAAACGAGTGCTCGCTCAATATTACAGACCGTTGAAAGCTCAAGCATGCTCTGTTCAACACATATAAGAAGCTTGAGTTGAGTCTTCCAGACAGACTGTAAATAGTAATCGCTCGAGGAAGAATCATAAAGAAGCTCATCTGATATGATTAACAGCTTGGAAAAGTAAATCTCTTCTTTGAGAAAATATACTAATATCTCACAACATTTTTCTTTCTATTCATCATAATCTCAATCCGCTGCCTCAAACATGTAAAATTCTCTACAATATATCAAACCCAACCCCCATCACAACCTTCAGGACCTAGGTTAAAAACAAAAAAAATGAAGAAAAAAAATGGCAGAAGACACTTCAACTATACACCAAGTGAAAATGAAAATAAAAGGAAGAAGAAAACACCACCACCTGTCTATCACAAGCATCAACAACGCCACCTCCCCGCCACCATCGATATATAGATGGAAAAGAGAAGAAAAAAACTCCCAAAGTGAGTCTACAGCACAAGCTATTACACAGGTATGACATCATTCTTTGAAGTGTCTTCACACCTCAAAACAATACCCTCGAGGCTGGCTGGAAAAATACACTTGGCCCATTGGCACCCAGTTGTAATAGGCTCGGGGGGAGGGACGATCATAAGGACGTTGTCATTCCTTTGAACAACTCCCATTACACTGACAGTGCTTCCTTCTTTGATGTACCTACACAAAAAAAAATCTACAGTTATTCCAGGGTACATTCAAACTCATCGAAAGCAGCTAATATACTAACAGAAACAAGTGCAAGACATGAGGACTTGAAGCGTACTGAAGGGCTATCATTTCTAATCGAGAGTTAAACAAAAACTAAAATTTTTGGTTCAGTTTTTGGACTGCACACCCAATTATTTTGATAGAAAAACTGTTCGACAAAGGTACAAAGTACCTCATAGGTTATACTGATCAGCTCCCCTCCCCTCTTCTAACCAAACAAAAGGTTGTTTAATTACCATCCCCCTCCTTGCAAATCTAAACAAGCAAGAGCACGGTCTTCCTTTCCCTCTCGATTATTAATTCTCCCCTACCCTCCTGGAAAACTATTCCTGAATATGACTAGGTGTGTCCCAGAAGATCCTTGTTACAAAAGAGGAAAAACAAAAGACGAGAGTTTGTACTGCTGGCACATATGTTTGCATAGACCAAGAGCTATGGTGAAAGTAACAATATCATAAAAAGAAATCATTTACCCTTCTTTCATTCGCATTATTCGATCATCACTTGAAAGATTCCTTTCTCCCAACCATTTGAGGAAATCTGGAGACAACTCTTCAGCACCGGGGTTAGCATCAATGACAAGGGAATCGTCAACATAAGGAGTCACCCTTGCTCCATAGCCAGTTTTAACCAATGCTCTCAATCCAGATTGAAAATCAGAAATGTAGAAGTCAACTGCACGCCTCTGTGAAATGGAAAATTTACAGAACTTCCAGTAAAAACTCAACCCAGTAAAATAATCTATAATCAACGGGCCCATCAGTCTGTATAAGGCGGCATGAATGGGCACCTTGAATCAATTTGTCATTAAAAGCAATTCAAGGGGCAAATAAATCAAAGAAAAACAACTAAACATGGCAGGCAGAAAAGATGTTATTGGCAACAATAACAAGGTCATAAATTCTCCACAAAAAAAAATTGCAGATTATTCATGGCCACCAGACTGAAGCAGGGGCAATTTAATAGCAGTCACCATTTTTGTCTACAAGCATGAGGTAAAATGTTTAAGATATTTCCCAAGTTATACAAAATTTGAAATGAGAAAACTATCTATTTTCATTAAGCACTAATGGTTAACAAAATTTTCCATAAAACCCAAGAGATGCCAATTACATACACACAGGATGCAGTCCATCAAAATTTATCTAATCAATATTTCAGTCACTTACTTCTAATGATCTGAGACCCCAACTGAAACGACGATGAGTTGGGTTGGCTGCTTTTGAGTCCCATCCTCTGTACTCGTACAAACTTGTGGAGGTATACACACATCTAGGAACTCTTTGGAAAGATGACTCTAGGGGCACATTACCACAGGTGACCACCTTTAAAAACACAATACTCGAGTATATGAATTACTTGGGCATAAACAGGTGGTGAGCAATAACTAAAACAACATAACCAGAGCCTCCAAATGTATTGGAAGACATGCACCATTACGAAATTGCATCCCCATCAATAAAAAAATGTCCTTGTGAAAAACAGTTTATATTAAGTATCAACCCTCATCTGCCCACTCCTCCCAGAACAATATCATTCTGCCAGTACAGATTCATGCCACAAGTTATATTACATAGGTATACAAGATCAAGCAAGCACCCTGTCACACATCCATCATGTTACAAACCAATGCAGAGTTAACTGAGTAGTGAATGCTAAACTGCTTATGATTATGCAGACAGATCCCTGAAAGTTCACCTCTAAACACAAATAAAAGAAAAATTTGGCTAGTTATATTTTCACTTCCGGTTAAACCCATTGCCACTTCTACATGTGTGTGTGTGTGTGTGTGTGTGATTTTGGTTCTGAATTTATTTTGAATGAAGATTTGATTTCCTTTGCAAATCATGCATAGAAATGATTACAAACTCTTATCTAAATTTTTAAAAACATCAGTGACAATTAATGACATGCAGAAATCTGCATTGCCACTTGTAAACAGGCATATGATTTAGGGGGGAAACTTTGGAAAAGGAGAGTCATGAAAACGCAGATCTACTTAAATAAGAGCAGATGAGTGTAAAGAAGTAGAAATAAACTCATCACAACTGTGACTAGCTGATATAGAGAAACAAATTTTAGGAAAAAAACAAGCGAGATACATACCCCAGAGATCTTCACAAATTGCCCATTTTTGGCATTTCGTAGCTCAGCATCTGGGTAACGAGCAATGTAAGCCATGATAGCTCTTGTCCCAAAACAAGTATTCCATATGAAAAAAGAGGCAACAGCACCAAAAAGAACCACGACAACTATTAAGAGAATGGCATTATGAACTGCTCCAAGGATAAAACCACCAGCAATGAAACCCATTACAAAGAGTAGAATCAATGACCACAATATCAGCTTTGGGAAGTTCTTTCTGAAGGAAAAGTCATCATCTTGGCTAAGAACAGTCACTGCCTGATTGTGAATAACAGCAGAGGCTGGGTTTTTCATGGACCCCATAGATTCCAAAGGACCAGATACCTTCCGAGGTGCCCCAGACGAATTCAGTGGGCCCGAAGATATAGGACCAGATGTAATCAGACCAGTAGTAGGAAGAACAGGAGGAATGGGACCAGAGTTTTGGCGGCCAGAAGGCGTTACTCCACCTGACTGAGGGCCAGATGACTTCTTTACTGGCTCTCCATGCTTATTTAGGGGTCCTGAATTTGATTTCTTTAATGAAACTGAACCAGCTCCTCCAGATGATACAGCACCTGATGTAGTATAGGCTGCCCGGGCAGCTGCATTAGGCATGATTGGCCCTGAATGTGAAGCGGCTCCTCCAAATGACCCAGTCCTTGAAGGAGCACCAGTTATAGGTCCGGATTTCCTAGACTTTGAGCCATCTACAGGAATATCAAACATTTTCCCCAACTCTCCAGACTTCTTGATATCACCACCAGTATATGGCATGGCCACAGAGCTCATTGTTGGAGCCCTCTCCTTCGGCTGTTCAGGCCGGCCTGATACATAAAGGCCATTGCTGAGCTGATGAGATGGGAACCGAGAACCCATCTAGATGCTATAGGAGACCACAGGAGATGTTGTGAAACAAATACTACTACGTATAATGATGCAGTGGTCCAAGCCCTCCTACATATACAAGGAAAAAAAAAATAGTATTTTAGAGCAATTAATAGCGATGAAAATAAAAATTTAGTAGACAAAATGTGTACAGTGTGCCATAAAAATGCATGAAGGGCAAAAAAGATTCCAATAACCTAAAAAGCAACTATCCAGAACATAGGTGGTCACGGTAGTTAATTGCCAAGACCCATGAGAGAAAGAGCACCAATTACGTGTCCAATTAAAGAGCCTGACTGGAAAACTATCTCAAAATGAACCAAACACCAAGAAAGCTGAAAACCATCTCAAAATGAACAAAACACCAAGAAAGCTGCCCAAAATCAAATCACCAAACAATAACAGCCAAAATCCCTAATGAAGTATAGAGAGCCCGCTGAAAACTATCCCAAATTACAGTAACTCCGCAAAAAAGCTAAGCCATTTCCATGGTCTTGAGATAAGCCTTAGAAATTATCTTCTATATTCTTACAGCATCTCAGCAAGCAAACCAAGGAGGGGGGTAACTACTATGAGCACCTGCCCCAAATAAAAAAAGAAAGAGAGAAAAAAACTCCAAAAATGAAAAAGGTCTGAAGATCCAGGTTATCCTAATATTTTCCCCAAATACCATTCATATTGCGTTCTCATAATCATAAAATCATGGAAGATCTAAAGAACGAAGAAGAGAACCAGCCTCGAAATAACCAAAAAAAGGGTACAAATTTAAAATCTTCACACTAGAAATCAAAATAACATATTAGCACCGTCAGGTTCTGTTTTCAAAAAAGTCAACCGCGCAACTTTTAGACATATATCACGCAGAGAACCAAAATCCATCATCCAAATGAATGGACTAAGTGTTACAAAATCAGTATTTCAAGCATAACCGAGTAAAGATCAAGATTTATAATACAAGGAACCCCAAATGCTCGAAGTTTAACAGCTTAGGTTTAAAGTCTTGTTATTCTTCTGTTCACAGCAGTTTTTCAACCATTTCAGGCAGACATTAAACTAAAACCCCTTACACTCCAAAAGCGAAATACCTAACCTTCCATCCTAAGTTGGGAAATCACAGAACACCTGAACAATTAGAGTAACATAGACCAAATCTGAGAAATAAAGCACTCCAATGCTGCCATTTTGAGTAAAAGCCATACAAATTATAGAGATCTAATCAAACAAGTAGAAATTTCGAGAAGTAAGAGCTTGAAGGAGAGTGAGATTTCATTGTATGCAAACGCAAAAATGGAAAATCTAGTAGTCAATAAAAACAAACAACAGAAATAAACAAAAACGAAACAGTCTGCACACTCAAAATCTATCAAATGAACTAACTTTATAGCTCAAGTCAAGAAAACAAACCAAACCCATACCGCCATTTTAAGCAATAAGCAAGAAAATGGGAGAGATCTAAGAAAAGAACCATACTTTTCAAGTGTTTTGAGAGAAGTGAAAAAAAAGGGTCCAACTGGGATGGGGGGAAAATCATTTTTCTTCCCAGCACATACCTGGGCAGGCAGAAAGTAGAGCAGGTTGTTGAAATCTGGAGAAAATTATGAGAAGACAGCAATAGCAGCAGCAACACGGGTAAAGTGAATCAAAAGACAAACAATTGTTATGGACTAAACAAACCAGTACCTCTCTCCCCCTCTCCCTCTCCCTCTCCCTCTCCAAAAAGTCACTGCTTTCTTTCTCTCTCTGGAAAATGAATCCACTTAATAGCTACTTAGGAGCAGTTTGTTTTTATTATATAAACTCTGTTTCATGATTTTTTTTAAATATTTTTTATATAAAATATATTGTTTTCAAGTAAGATATATTTTAAAAAACGACACAAATGTTAGTTTAATTTAAAGACTCTCTCTCTCTCTCTCGCGTTCCTATTTTCTTTCGTGCGTGCGAGTGTCACTTGTGAGCCGCGACAACCGGTGAGTTATCTCGTCTGGCAAAAAAGCCCCTCCAAATCACTTCAAAAGGAAATATTTTAATGATTATTATTATTATTATTTTAAAGATAAATATTTCTCAGAATCGCCACTAACGTTAAGCAAGGATAAACTAATACTGATTTGTTTTTTAAAAAAAGGTGATGAACAACAACTGTAGCAATTGTTAATAGCTCAAACAAGCAAACAACCCCACGTTTCTCGCTCTGCTGTTGGGTGAAGGAAATGACCAGATAGGGTCTGGATGACGAGTGAAATCTTGAACTTGCCCTTTTAACATTTTGTGGGGGCATCTAATTCCTTAAATAAATTCTAATTATTATTAATTTTAAAAAAAAAAGGACGAAGTTAACAGTAGTCCAGTCTAGTCAAGCTAGGAATGGTGGGAGGTTGCCAAGAAATTTCATGATACAATACAATTGGAATGAATGAAAAAGGAAGAAGGCAAAATTTGTTTGTGAAATATTTATGAACACAGAGACCAAAGACAGGAGCTACGAGACCACTCCTTTCACGACATTTGTGTTATTGCAAGTGACCATGTTTAGTCACCCCCTCTTGCTTTCACACCTGGAAAGTGAGATACATCCATATAAAATAGTACCGTGTCCAGGCAATCGAGGCCCATAAAGTAATTAATTAATATATATATATATATATAGTAAGATTTCTCCTGAGAAAATGATATCAAAACTATCTCACAAACACAGGCATCGTTAACTAAGAAAGAAGATTCGGTATTTTCGAGCGTGGAGTAGTCGGGTGGCTAAAATAAAAGAAAAATGTTCTTTTTTATTGATGGCCAAAACCCTGTCGCCTCTGCGCCTCCATCTGTTAAGACGGAAAGGGACATTATTATCATGACGCGATTAAGTTTTCTTGCGAGTGAAGTCTTTTACATATAATAACAACAAGACATTGCTTCCTTTCCTTCAAATCTCAACAAGTCGTCATCAACACAGTTTGGTGGTGATGGTCCTGCTCTGTTTTTCTTACTTTATAATTCATATTTTCGATTACAATGTTTAGCTGCTACTTTCTACACCATCTTTCTTTTATATATATGCACACATATCTCTCTCTGAACTGAGAAGAATGTGTGTGTGTGTGTGTGTGTGGGTGTTGATCAATTGTATGCTTTTCCCTTGAGAGCAGTCCTCTCAAGTCAACATTTCAGTTTTCAATAATATCCATGAAAACTCTTGATTTTACACTGAATCTTCATTTCTAAAATAAAATAAAATTAGATAAAGTTGCTAGTAAGATCATAAAATACATGAATCGATGTTGGCTTTTCAACGTAACGAGAGCCAATGTTCTAATGAATTGGAAAAGAAATCTATACAGCATGTTGGGGATTAACAGAAAAATAAAACCACAATCACATCTGGAAATCAATTAAGTTTTGGTTCTGGATACTGCTCACTACACAGGTATCACATCATCCTTTGATGTATCTTCACATCTCAAAACAATACCATCAAGGCCAGCTGGAAAGATGCATCTGGACCATTGCCATCCAATCGCCATTGGCTCCGGAGGAGCAATTATCATAAGCACATTGTCATTTCTCTGAACAATCCCCATCACGCTAACAGTGCTGCCTTCTTTGATGCACCTGCAATAGCCATGGCTGCAGTTTCAAAACATCCAAAATACCCAAAAACAGTTCAATGGCTATAGATCCCCAACTAATAAAATCACGATGATGCCTTACTTTGACAAGGGGACTATAAAAAATTACTATGATAAACATCTAAAATGTATTCTGGTTCAAGCTCCCACCTAAGGGCATGTAGTGAAATACAACACTTGATGACCTGACCTGATTCTTCAAGGAGAGAGCTTACCCTTCTTTCAGTCTCATTAAACGCCCATCGCTTGAAAGATTTTTCTTTCCCAACCACCTGACAAACTCTGGAGACAGGTCTTTGTTTTCAGGGTTGATATCAACAACCAAGGAATCATCAACAAAAGGGGTTATCCTTGTGCCACTGCCAGTCTTAACAAGTGCTCTTAAACCAGATTGGAAATCAGAGATGTAGAAGTCAACGACATGCCTCTGCAAAATATATATATATATCCTTTTAAAAAATGGAAATTTAAAGCAAAACACTTGCTCCAAATGTAAATGTCCATTCATCACCGCAAATGTTCATGAAAACTAGAATGGAATGTAGTGAAATAGGAAAGGAAAGGTGATGCAGCCAAAAATAAAAATAAGAGGAATAGTCCCTGTTTTCTATGTTCGGAGTAGTCACTGTTTCTGAATGTAACCTACACGGGAAAGATAGGGAATAATTGATGGTTGAAGAATTATGGTTTCTCAGAGTGCTCAAGGTTTCAAATAACTATTGCTTTCTACTACTAAATTCAGTTTGAAGTTTCAAATAGCTAGATTTTTGACAGAAGGGGGGCTTGGTTAGTGAGAGGGGAATAAAAGTTTCATAAGGAAACCTATCCAGATATTTATATAAGAAAAATCCAGCCAAATAGGAGGATGCTAGAGTCTGTGTGAAAATCCTTTGTGTGTTCAAGGGAATAGTCTCATCAACACTACATGTTCAAAAGATACAAACACGCAAAATTACTCCGGAAAAGAAACTGCGGCACAGGCAAGCAAAAATACAAAGCCATCCTCTCACCTCTGATGATCTCAATCCCCATTTAAAATGGAGATGACCAGGGTTGGCAGGTTTTGAACCCCATGCACGGTACTCGTATAATCTTGTAGAGGTATAAACGCATCTGGGAACTCTTAGGAACGAAGACTCCAAAGGGACATTACCACAGGTAACCACCTTCAGCAAGACAGTGAACATTGTGATCAATATCAAGGAATCATGCATGAGAGGACATGATAAACAATTCAAAATCGATATACATTTACGTACCCCAGAAACTTTCACATATTGCCCATTTTTTGCAGCTCTTAGATCAGTATCGGGATAGCGGGCAGTGAACTCCATGATATATCTTCTTCCCCAAAATGTATTCCAACCAACTAATGCAGCAACAATGACAAAAAGAACCACAACGACAATGAGGAGGATAGCATTGTGAACAGATCCAAGAATAAAACCACCAGCAAGGAATCCCATCACAAAAATCAGAATCACCAACCATAATACTGTTTTCGGGAAGTTCCTCCTCACAGAATTGTCATCATCCTGACTTAAAGTAGTAACAGCTGGGTTGTGACTGATGGAGGAGCTGTGTAATTTCATTGAACCTGTGGATTCCAGCGGACCGGACACTTTCTTAGGAGCACCAGAAGAATTTAGTGGTCCTGGAGAAATAGGTCCAGATGTTATGAGACCGGTCGCTGGCAGGACTGATGGAATAGATCCAGAATTTTGCCGCGTTACTCCACCAGATTGAGGGCCAGAGGACTTCTTTATGGGTTCCCCGTGTTTATTTAGTGGTCCAGAACTCGATTTCTTTAGTGAAGCTGAACCAGGCAAGCCTCCAGAGGATAAAGGACCTGATGTGATATAGCCAGCTCGAAGAGCAGCATTTGACATCACTGACCCTGAGTGCGAAGCAGCCCCTCCAAAAGATCCAGTCCTTGAAGGAGGACCAGTTATTGGCCCAGATTTCCTAGACCTGGAGCCATCCGTAGGGATATCAAACATTTTCCCCAACTCTCCAGATTTCTTAATATCACCTCCTATATAAGGCATGGCAGTTGAGCTCATTGTTGGAGCCTTTTCTTTTGGCTGCTCAGGTCGACCAGATACAAAAAGGCCATTGCCAAGTCGATGAGATGGGTATCTCGAACCCATCAAGCTTCTTTAAGAAAACCCAATGGCACACAAGATGAACTTGTAAGTTGTCAAAAAGATTCTCAAAGTCCCAATGAAATTGAAAAAAGAAGCAGGAAAAAGAAAATTGAAGTGATTACTCATTTCACAGCCATTAGAATTAATCATCATAACTAACCATAAACTGAAAGCCTTCTTTTCAGCAAAAGGAATGGTTTAATTTAAAAATTTGTATGATAAATGAAGTAAAGCAAATAACAACAAAAAATTTGTAAGCCTCAATCTATTCCTGAGTACATTTCCACCACAAATGTTGCAATCAATAAAGATGAAAAATTTATGAATTTTATATGATTCTCCAAGAGGCATCCAGATACTACTTTTTTTTGTTATTTGTAAATCGAAAGGTTCCTCATTAAAAGCTCAGATTGTCAATTCCATATCATTCTCTGTCAAACACACTACTGTTAAGTTCATCAAGAACTCTTGTAATAGATTACGACAAATAAACTTAAAACATGCTACTCTCCTTTGAAGTTTTTACGGTTAGATGGGTACCTTGTCATTTCTTCTTCTTTTCCATCACAATCACCAGGGTAGTCATTAAAATTAACAACTCAAAACTTCTGTTCATTGTTTTGCCGTACAGCTAAAGGCCATAATGATATCAAGAAAAAGCAGCCAGGGAATTAAACATATCCTCTATTTTTTATTCCAAACAAATCATAACATTTCCCTACATCAACCCACATTGCATGAATTTAATACTTCGAAACATAAATCCAGGGAATAAAACATAAACTCTATTTTTAATTCCAAACAATTGATAACGTTTCCATAGATCAATCCACAATGCAGAAATGCATAACTTCTGAGCGAAAAATCATTGATTACATCGGTCAGAGACATGATGGAACGGCAGCACTTAAAAATCCATTTTGAATACTGGCTGATAAAAAACATGAAAGAGAAAATAACTTTCAGTCATATTTACTATGTTAGATAACAATTGAATCCTGATTCATCATCCAAACGCTCTAAATTGTTAATCTTACAACGATACAAATCTAAAGCTCTCCACTTTTATGCAAACAGATTGCAATATGCCACAAACCAAAACAAATATAATAGTAACATTCCATTAAAAAAAAAAACATTTCCATATTTTTCTATAAACCAACAAAAAGAAATGCATAGGATCTAAACTTCATAAATCAAAACATCAAACTTGGGAGAAACATGAGGAGAAATGGAGTGATAGTAATAGAAAGTTAATGGGAGAATGGGCAGAGATGACATTGGTGTTTATGATAATTACCTGAGGAAGGAAAATGAGGATTTCAATGGAAAAACAGTTGTTGCAGTTAACAGTACAGGCAGTAGCAGTGGCTGTCTAAGCAACATTGATTGTGAGATCCCATCTCAGTACAAGTCACCATCTCTCTGAGAATCTCTGCTTTCTCTCTCTTGAAGGAGTAACAGCAACTGATGGGTTGTCTCTAACTGCAGAGAAAAGGAAAAGACCACCAAATTAAGAGGGAGAAGTTGAGTAAAAAATAATCTTTTATTATTAATTATTACAGCCACCAGCAGCTGAAAACAAACCTCTCATCTTCTCTCACTCCGTCCCCGTCAGTGGTGTCTGAGAGTAGGAGTATTTTTTTAAAATATATTAAAATAATATCTTTTATTTTCTTAAAATTATTTTTTAATATTAATACATTAGTATAATTTAATTTGTTTTTAAAAAATAAATTTTAACGGAACATCCAGATAGTATCTCCCTTCTTTCCTGTATTTATTTTTTAAACAAATTACTATATATATATATATATATATATATATATATAAAAACAGCGTCGGAAAAGTAACATTACCATTTTACCCCCTATCTGAAAATTTTTAACATTAGAGACCGGGGATCTTTTTTAATTTTTCAGAAAACACAGAGTGTTATTTCCGGATTTGTTACACAGTAAAATAACAAGTTTAGCCCCTCTAAACAACAAAAACCACCGTATGGAACTGGGGGTGTCCCAATACTTGCAAGCTCGATTTTTTCATAAATATCCCTGAGTCCAGGAGTGTATTGGTAATTGATCAATTTTTTAATATTATTTTTCCCGTGACACTGCAAGCTCGCCGTCTGGACACCCTTCTAGTGTTTTGTTCGCACGCGTCTTTCGAGAGGCATGTGCGAATTGCGATGCCTTACAACAGTGGAAACTCTAGACCACCATGTAATATGGTGCGCCGCCATGTCCTCTGCATCCCGTGGTGGCGCGTGTCATGTGTAATATGATCGTATAATCGCTGGTGGATGATTTTTCTTTCGCCCTCCCTTTTCTCTCTCCCGTTGCCGGCAAGTACAGTCTGGTCCTTCATATTTGTGTTTATTTCATTTCAGTCCTTGAACTTTTTATTTTGTTTTTCTTACTGATTTTTAAATGGAAATTTTGATTATTTACAATTATGTCACTAAATTGAAATTGATTATATACGGTAAGTTTCATTACGGTCCTTAAACTTTTGATTTTTTCTTTGTTTTTGGTTCATTTAATAATTTTGATGTGCAAGTTTTAATTTGTTCTAATTTTATCTTCCAATTGAAATTAGTCATGTATATTTAGTTTCATTTCGGTCCTTATTCTTTTAATTTGTTAAGCAATTACACTATATTGATTTTTTAAAATCTCTATTGTTTTTTAGTCTTGAAGTTTTGATTTATTTCATTTTTGTCCTTCATTTAGAATTAATTATATATTTTATTTTTCATTTTGGTGCTTATTCTTTTTAAAAAAAAATTATTTTGTATAAATTCCTTTGATCTTTTGGTCTTTCATGGACATTATTTATTTTTTATTCATATTTATGCTTTTAGTTTTAGTTTTTTTATTTTTTGGAGAAGCATCTTGCACTTGTGCGAAATTATGGTCTCTTGCTAACTGGCATCATTGGCACTGGTCTCTCTGCCTCATTGACACGAAAAGAAACCTTCATTTCCCTGATAGAACACCAAGCTTGCACCCTCGCGGTGTGCAAGAGAATCATCGACAACAGAAGAAGCATTGATAACTCTTTCTTTCTTTTACAGTTAGCCAATGTTATCTCTCTCTTTCCACATGCAATCATTGTCAGCTTCCTTTCTCTTCTCTAGCAGCACTTCTCCAGAGAGCTCCGCCATTATCCCCCCCAGCATCGATAGCTTTTTCTCCAAGCCATAAGCTCTACCTTGACCTCCAACAACAGTAACAAGCCCAGGTAAAAGTAGCAACGCTGACAACAACACCCTTTCAAAGCTTCTCTCGGCCACCATAGTCCATCATTTTCGATGTCACCATCACAAGAAGAACCATCTCGGCTTCTTTTACCATATAACATCGGTAGGAGAGCTTCTCATCACCATCGAGCGACCACCCCTGCTACTGTTCACATGAATAGTGCAACACACCGTTTTCTTTTTTAAAAAAACCTTTTGGTTTAGACCTACTCTCGACCCAACCCAAGTCCAGCGGAGCTTGGTCTTTTGGCCTATCTAGGTTGGTCGCTCATTTAATTGGGTCATTATATATTATTATATATTTGGTATTGGAATTATATCTTAATAACATGTAGAAAGAGATCATGAAACTCGATATGGATCGCAAATGTTGTTTCTGATGATATTTTATCAGATGTTGTTCCTCGATCGAATAACAATGGATCCCATAGGCCTTCATGTATGGATTTAGTTCATGATAAAATTGCAAATAATTTGACGAGAGAATAAAACTAAGTGTCTAATTTACTTGAATTATTAATTATATTTTATTATTATGATTATTAAATTTTGAATATTTTAAAATATACGTGTGTGGGTGCACTTGCGCGCGTGTCCTTTAAAGTAATTTTATAAATTAACAGCAATATAAAAAATATGGTAATCAAACATGTGAAACTACTTTTCATTAAATCTCAAACTCAACCACAATTTTAACCAAACATTTCAATTTCAATCATGAACAATAGTTAAAAGTGTTTTTCATGAAACTATTTTTTTAAATCTCAACCATAATAGTAACCACAATAACAAACAGACCCTTAATATTTCAAACATGGATTGAGATATAATTATAATATTCATGTATAAGATTTAAAAATATAAAATATGAAGAAATATACCACCATGCGGTTGATATGCTTGTCGTTTTACTTCTTTTTTCAAAACTGTAACCAAACAGTGTTTCCACACTATAATAAAATGAAATGCCATCTTGTTATCGAATTTAGGGGTATTTGGAAGTGTGTTTGAAAAAAATTGATTTTTTTTATTTGAAATTAATTTTTTTTATATATTTTTAGATTATTTTGATATGATGATATCAAAAATAATTTTTTAAAAATAAAAAAAATTATTTTAATATATTTATGAGTGAAAAATAATTTTAAAATCAACATGAATCACAATCCAATAGGACACTCATGGGATCAAGATAGATTAACAGTATCTTTTTTTATCGACTGTAAAAATACGCATTTCTCACATGAAGCTCATCATGCAGTAATTAATTCTTCTTGAAAGTAACAATAAGGTATAAATCCATAAAGTCAAAATACATTTAATATTACAAGACAAATTTGTTGATCTCCCTTTGTTGTCCATGTCGGCACTGCGTTGTTATTCTTAACTCTTAAGAAATAACTGGACAAAAAAAATGAGACATCATTACATGACTGACTCCTTTTCCTTTTTATGTTATTATTTGATGCGATGTTGCAAGGAAATGCCATGATTTCTATGTTGAAAAACAATGTCATATAACACTTTGTGCTTTCAAGTATTTAATATTCTATTTTTTATATGTTAAACAATGTTTTATAATACATGATAGCCAGTAAATAATATAGAGGATATGGATTTTATTTTTTAGTATGGATACGATAGATTTAGATATATTATTTATTTTTTATAATTTTCTTCGATATCGCATTTTACAAATATAATATATTTACCTGCCCCTCCTAAAATAAAATGATATAACACTTGTGCTAAATCCAAACAGCGAGTTCTGCGATTGGTTTATCCATGAAGAAGCAACGGCTGATTTCTGGAGGAGGAAGAGCAGGAAGTTTCTGTCCATTTGTTGGTAGGCTAGTCGAGCTCGAAGCCCACTATTTAGAGCCCATGAGGCTACTTGTTTTGATGGGCCGTCTAAAAGGAAACCACTCGCCACCTTCATCTCCACAGGGGAAGCCACGTCACAAGCAATTGCACGCTGTCTTCTACCTCGAAGCTCTAGATACCCAACACAGTGCTGTGGCCCAATTTTTAATATTTGAAAATAATTTAAAAATATATAAAAAAATTAATTTAAAATAAAAAATATTGTTTTTAAACACACCGGCAAACACCAAGACTTGGTATGACTAATTACGCATGCCTAATTTGGTTGTTGACTCACCTGCGATCAAGAATTAGTTTGAATTAAAAACCAAAAAAGTCGTGAGAAAAATAGTACCACTGGAAACATTTCTGCAATCCAGAACAAGTTCTTTACTTCTTTTAGCTGAATGCATGCCTATCTAAAACAGTAGCCTATTATCATTTTGTTATATTTTTAAATTATTTTAATATTAAAAATAGTTTTTTTTTAAATATTATTTTAATATATTTATAAATAAAAACCGTTTGAAAAACAACCTTTATTATTATCTGAACACTCCCTCCATAAAATATTAAAAACTTATCTCGTTTCTTGATTTAACCATATTTTTTTATATTTATGTTATCATTTTAAAGATATAAAAACTTAAAAAATATATTTTTTTAGATTCAAATTAAAAAATCTATAACAATATAAAACAATCATTTAATAATAAACAAACAAAGCTCGAGGATAACTGGAATTCATTAGAGGGACGGACAACTACATGTTTGCCCTTGTTTCACTTTCACCACCTAGTTTCAATTTTGTCAATACTACCCCTACGCTTTAAACAAAGTTTTGATTTTTCCCATGATTACTAAAAGATAAAGAAACAGACATTTTTCCTTTCAAATTTTTTTTTCATTTTTTTTAATTTTTATCTGGTTTTTTATTATCAATTATATATATAAACTAGAAGGATATATGTGAGACACTTACTAAAATAAAGGATCAAAAAACAATTTTGCAGAACAATAACATGTCACTATCAGAGAAAATACCGACCAAGCACCGCCACTTTTCTACCCAATCTATATATAAACCTCCATCTCCCACTATCTCTCCTTTCCTATATCCACAACCAAAATCTTTCCTTGGTGATTTCTCTGTCTTTGTATCACCGAAAACATCCTTTGATGGCTCGCTTTCTTTCTGTTTCTCTAACAAAAACATATTACTTCACATCACCAGCGAGGTGTTCTTCTCGTTTGCTTACCCTTAGAGCACAATCAAACATTCCTAACAGCAACAGTCCACCAGAAACTGATGATTCCTCTTCTGCTTCCTCATCTACTGACCCTCTGCTTAGAAAGTTAGAAGATGCCATCCATCGGATCATTGTGCGGCGTGCTGCCCCTGATTGGCTACCTTTCTTGCCCGGGTCTTCTTATTGGGTCCCATCTCCTAGATCTACACCCGGCTCTCTTGGGATTGCTCGTCTTGTTGAGAAATTGGCCAATCCTCTGTCCGACGAGGAGTCCCTTTCCACCACTACTGTTAGAGGATGGCCATCCTCTGATTACTTTGTTAAAGGTACTTTCTTTGTCTGTTTGTTTCTTTTTCTAACCATCTGATTGCTTCTTTTTTTTTTTTTTTTTTTAATATATATATATATAAGACTTCGTGACGTGGGTTTTTTTTCTTCAAAATTTTTGATTGATCAATTGGCTGTGGATAATTTGGTTATGGGTGCATTGCAAAATTGAGTTCTTTTGTGTTAAATTGACTGAATTGTTGTTTGGTGTTACTTACTGGAGATGGATAGTACTGTAACATTATTTTGGATCTGAAAGAATGTGATTTGTTTTGATTACCGATGTTTTCTGGGAAATGGGTGCTTTGAAAACTGCCTCAGTGCATTTTATTTTGAATGATTGGTGTTTCCCCGCAAAAATGCTTACTTTGCTAAGTTATAGACGACATGCAAAGGAAGAAAGTCTGATATTTTGAGTGTTTCACTTAGAAATTTGAAATTTTTGGAGTGAGGAGTGATGGTGTTCTTTTCTTCTATTGATATTATCAATTTATACTGTCTTGAAAATGAGCCTCTTTGCTTGCGCTCTTTTTGCATATATTGAGGAAAGCTATATAAACAATTGAAAATAAATGACTTGTGCTATCTTTGAATCATATGATTTAGCCAATTTGGTTTTATGTTGTTTGAGGCATTTCTCACAGGAAACTTAGTAAAACGAACGTGTTTGATTACTATCTTACAAGTTTCTGAAGAACATTAATTTTTGTTTATGTGCTACATTGCTGATCACACCTTTGTTTTTCTTCAATTATAGGTGCACCTGCACATATGATGGAGGTAAAGCTGTCTTCAAAGGAAGTAGAGTCAGATACTACTTCAAGTAATGCGTCTCAATCCGAGGATGAGGAAGGATAGATCAAAATTCTTACAGTATTACCTTCTGTGTAGGTTCACTTATTTGTTGACAAACCAGCCTTTTTCACAAACTAGAATACGAATTTTTGAATCTTGTTTCTTTTATTGACTGTTTATTTTCTTTGTGTAGGCTCATCCAAACATGTAAATTTTGTGCAGAATCAAGAAAAGTCAAACATCAAAAGAATCACATTTTGATCAACTGGAGCTTTTCAGATGCGACCTGGTGTAGTAGCAACTGTGTTGTCTGTGATGCCCTTTCCAGCTTGCTGGCTATGGTGTTTTCTATTTTTAGTTCAGGTGCATGTACATATGTTTGAAGCTAATAAATTGATTATTTTAATCTCTCTCTCTCTCTCTCTCTCTATTTATTTATATTTAATGTATTACTAGCTAATGTTTGCAATTTGCTGCTAATATTGATTTCTTTTACTGATTACTTATACATGGACAGTAACAAGAAAGAAGTACGAGCAATGTAATCAAGCTACCCAATAGCTAGTATTCACTTAACCCCCTTCCTCCATTCCCCACCATGCCAATCTCACTCGTTTTCTGATTGTTTTGTATACTAATGCTTCATGTTTTGCGGATATCTCTTTACTTTGTGGTCCCAGCGATTCTTGGTGTCTCTTCTGTCAAAGACTGCTTGCTATACCAGTACTGTGCTTTGCGAATATCATTATATTCTGGAATTGCTAATTTGGATGCCTTTTGATATTTGATTCAAGAAGAATGTGATTCAGATCCTGTGAGTGCTTGTTTATTGGATATGGTTATAGATCTTTGTTATTTTGTTTCTTGTGATGATACTTCCATTTGCAACGTTTTTATCACTGTAACCTCAGTGTCTCGTGTGCCATATGGTTTGGTCTGCTGCTGCTGCAGCTCATTTTCCCTCTCAGTGCTATGTATTTAGGTGCATTGAAGGTTCTGTGTTCTGTGATGGTTGGATGCCACAAGGTTTTCTGTACAAGATTGCATTTGTTCATTTCAGCGTCATGTCTTCTGCAAGCTTAGATGCAGATTTGCTGATGATTCTTGCTCCAGGGTTGTTTTTAGCTGTCTTGGCCTTCGGATTGGTGATTTGCAGTGCTCAAATCTGGTTTGGTTTGGGTTTTTGTTTCATCTCTTTGTTGTAATTACCCGGTTTCTTCTGTATTTTGCTTCAGATCAGTCGTGCATGTTGACCATCCCTGTTGATTGTTGCTTCAGCCTATCTTTCTTTCTTTATTTTCTTAGCTGCACCTTTTATTTTGTTCGATCAACATTTTCATGCCATGAATTCTGTACCTCGTGCTTGCGTTGGACGTTTATTGTCGATAAATGTGCCTGGCTACCTAACAATGAAGTGAAGGAGTAGCTCGTTATACATGACTAAGCTAAGGGCAACTGCAGCAGGATACTATCCCCTCGTGTAAATATATAATTATCCCCTCGTGTAAATATATAATAATGATTGTTTGCCTATTCTATTTGTAATTATAAGTTGCAATGAGGGTGCCATTTATGCATGTAAAAATAGCACCCCCTCCTTGAGAGCATCTTTAATGGTAAGAGCTATTTTGAATAGCCAAATCTTTAAAATGGCTCTTTGAATAGTGTATATATGGCTTTCTTGTTGATGTGTGTTTTAATGGTAAAAACCATTTTGGAGAATTATTTTTTTTTATTATTTTAAATATAGTGCAATTATTTTGTATGTAGTTTAATTATGCAATTAATTATACAATTAATTAGAGTAAGTTATATAATTAAATAATTACTTTTGAAAAACCCTTCAACAATAAAATTATTATTTTTTTAATTATATTTAAATTAAAAAAATAAATTTAAATATAATTAAAAGACCTGTACTATTTAAATTTGAAATTTAAATAATTTATAAAAATCCCCGTAAAAACCCTACTCTATTATTATTATTATTATTATAACCCCCGTATAATCCCTTCTTTATTATTATTTTTTTTATTATTATAAAAACCCACAAACCCTACTGCTCCCTTTTATTATTATTAGTATAAAAACCCATTAACCCAACCCTCTCCCCACTTTTCCTTTGTTTGCGTTGTCCCCCCCACTTTCCCTTTGCTCCCCTTTGCTTGCTACTGGCCCCCTATATAAAAACTCAGTAACCCTACTGCCCCCCTTTCCTTTTGCTTGCGCCATTGCCTCCCCACCCACACAAAGAGCTGAGCCTCGAATGCAAGGGAGGAGAGCTGAGCCAAGGATGGAGGAGAGCTGAGCCAGGGATGCAAGGGAGGAGAAAACAATGAATATTTTTATTTATTTTATGTTTTAGCTTTTTGATTTGAAGTGCTAGAAATAGCACTCGAATATTTCGGCCTCACTTGAGGCCATTTTATATATATATATATATATATATATATATATATATATATATATATATATATAATTATATTAAAAAAAATTATTTAAAGGTACCTTAACAAGAGTAAAAAATTATATATAAAATTAATAATTATATTGTTGGAGTATTTTTTAAAAGCAATTATTTAATTATATAACTTATTCCTATTAATTATATAATCAATGACATAATTAAACTACATACAAAATAATTCTATTATATTTAAAATAATATAAAAAAATAGCTCTTCAAAATAGCTTTTACCATTAAAGCATACATCAACAAAAAAACCATATATATACTATTCAAGGAACCATTTTAAAGATTTATCTCTTCAAAATGACTTTTACCATTAAAATTGCTCTAATACCAAGACTAGCATCAGAAGCTCCCGAAAAGAGAGACTGAAACGAGGGCATTCTTGGCCAGGCTATGTAAAAACCCATTTACATCCTTCAGGAGCACAAGAAAAACAAGCTGATATAAGTTACATCCTTCAGGAGCACAAGAAAAACAAGCTGATATAAGTTTTTGGCCAAATGGAACGGGATCTGTAAGATGAGCAAATGGGTTGTTTAGTCATTCTTCCATTTTATATGCTGCCCAGCAACTTTTTCAACATAATCATTCCGATATGTACAGCTGTTGGTGCTGGAGCTAATTTTATTTTTTATGGCGTAGTGGCACCATATGCTGCATGCTTCTCTGTTCATCCAGTGCAATCTTTCTTTTGTTCTCTTGTTTTTTAGTAGGAAAAATATAGACAGAATAGGGCTAGCTAACTAGTTTTTTTATATAAAATAAAAATAAAAAGGATTCTCAATAGGAAAGGAGTTACCCTTTTTGTAATTACAAAGTTATCATGGTGGACTAAAATTCTCAGGCCAGCCTAGCCCGTTGGCTTTGCTACTGAAATGTTAGAGAGCAAAATATCTGGCAACTGTATCCAGCTTTTTGTCATGGCCGCGAGCAAAGCCTTTTCTATCAACTACCAGTATTGCTATACCTGGCAGCACTGTTGGCCTATTCCGGACTACCTCTGCTCTTGCCTATTCCAGGAAAGTATATTTATATAGCAATCCTCCAAGGGAACAGAACCCATACATGTTGATAGTTGGAAAAAAATTTTTGTCAACCGAGAAAGAAAACTGCCAGACTTAAAAACAGCACGTGAGCTTGTAATGCTCTTAAGTCTTAACCGACAGCGCCATAAATTCTCAGAAAGTTTATATAGGAACTGTAATGCAACTGTAAATGTAATTAACTCCATCTTTAATTAATTTTTTGGCTGAAGATTAGCAGCCGTTTCCTAAATTCTCTACCTTGGTTTTGGTCTTCACATTCCTTTTCCATATAAATGGTCCACGCCCTCTTTTGCTGTCACCAACTTGCAGCAGGCATTGATTCTAGCTGCAATACATAGAAGGAAAGGGGCTAGTTAAATTTGGTAATAATGAAGGGAAGCGGGGCTCTATTTGTATCATCCTTGTTGCCTATAGCAGCATCGGGCATTGTGTTGGCTCATACTAGCCCACTCGGTTCCCCTCATGCACTTAGTAATCTCTTACCCTTTCTTAAACGACCAGCACCATTTGCACGTATAAACCTACCAGGCCTCTTGCCTCCGGGAATCAGTCCAGAATGCAGGGTACCTCTGCGAGATGTCCAAAAATGTGTTTCGAAAACCACCGGACCGTTTCACGCTTTAGAAAATGGCCCTGGGATTGGAGGCTGTTGCTCCACTTATGTTAGAGTCCAGGACCATTGCTGGCGTCAATGGCGTGTATTCTATCCTATTGATCTCCACTTTCCTCGGAGGTTCAATATATATTGTCTTCATGCAAGGAAAAATTAAGAGCTGGACCAACGCCGCTAACGGGAATTTCTCAATGGACCCTCTTCTCGCAGTCGGCAAACAACAGAATATTTTTTGTGAACTAGAACAGTAGTGGAACTTTAAAAGCACGGTGTTTGTTATTCTTAAGTCACAAGGTTTTTTGTTTTTTCCGATGAAAGTTCTGACGTTCATGTTTTTACAGTGCAATAATGAGCCATATCGTTTAATTACTTGTGGTCTTTCAGCCTCTCACAGTTTGATTTTGCACACAGCAATATTGATATATTACTAAACTCGAAAGTAAGCTCGCACATTCTCTACAGACAAAAAAAGAGTGAGCTAAATCTTGCTAAGAAAACATGAAAATGCTGATATATTCGAAAAATATATATAACTGTTGAAGCTGATTTACCGGGAGCACAACAGCAGTGGTCGAAATACATACGTGTGCAGAAAACATGACAAACCACACCTTCCGTGGTTGTGCAGTTTGATGGAGAGAAGACCAACAACTTCGGGCGTGACGTTTCTCGAAATTCAATTGCCATGATCAAAACTGAGAAAAGCTACAGGATTGAAAGACTTTCAAACAGTGCTGTGCAGAATTTAAACAGGCACAGTATGGACTGATGAATAAATTTAGGTATTCCAAATCAACACCAGGCAATGAATAGCAGGACCTGAAAAAAAGAGACGAGAATCTTGAGATGGATGCATAAATCTGCTTAAGCAGCACTAATGCAAGCATCCTAGATTAACAGCGGTACAGTTTCAATACAAAACAAAAGCACTCAAAAGGAATCTTTACACACTTGTTATTAAACCAAATCTATGAATTTTTTTTTTAATTTTTATGGGGAGAAATTGACCATACAGATGAGAAAGTGATCAGCTTAAAAATTAATTAGAAGTTGCAATCACTTACAGAATACACAGGAGGGAAGAGAATTCAAGACTAACAAAGACCCAGCATTCTTAGTTCTGAGACATGACTAGCTCCAAGTTCAGGGACATCCTTGCAAGCTTCTCTGTCTTCTACCACGTATTCCTGTCATTATGCCAGGACCACACTGTCATAAAGCTTTTGGATAATAAACTAGAGCACAGATAATCACTGGGTTCGGAAATAAAAAGCATAAAAATCCATATGTATGTAATGAAAAATAATTTCCATCAGGATTTTTTTTTTTTTTTGCAGAGAATGAACTAAAATAGAAATGCTACGAATTTTATCTATTGTTTTTCTAATGAAATTCTACCTTATATTAGCTACATTGCCACTGGTTTAGAAACTCTAGATGCTTTAAGGATGAGATACCAGACCTTCGTAAGTTCTTGCTTGGCAAGAACATGATAGTGGCGCTCATTGATCCTCTGTCCACATATTATAGCTATGAAGAAACCATAGAGCAAACCCACCAAAACAATTGCTAAAACTGCATAAAAAATAATGAACTAAAGATCAGCAAAACAGATTGTGAGCATAAATTTCTCATGAAAAGGGTTGTAGATCTTAAGATGTCACAAGTCATCCCAGAAACAAAATGTGGGACTGGTACCAACAGTTCTCCCAAAAGAAAGGACTCACTGAGCCGGGATCACTACCTAATGCTAATCTAATACTTACTAAACCTAATCCAATACTATAATCTAATACTGACAGAATAGAAAGTAATAGAAAGAACTGTCATTTCAGTATACTTTCCCTTGTTCTGTTGCTACCACATGCCTTGCACAATTGAACAAGATCATATATATAAAAGGTTGTGGATCTGAAGATGTCACAAGTCATGCAGTCTTTCAATCTTCCAACAATAAAAGATGGCTATATGATTGAATGACTAAATCTTCAGAAACTTTAGAAATAAGAAATGAATTATATAGCTTCTTATCCTTTTCTTATTGCGTGAAAATGAGTTTCGTTCTCTTAACATTATTTTGGATTTGTTCGGGTGATTTTGTGATTAGAAACCCTTTCTTACATCCTTTTCTTCTTCGAACCAAGCTGGATTTTAGGTCAAAAATTCAAGGAAAGTTGATTGAGAAGCAAAACATGCAAATATTTACAAGCAAACCATGTATGTAGACAGTAAAGAGAGTATAGTCAATCAAAACAAGGGCTCTGCTTACCAGCTATAGTATAGAAGAAGCATAACATGCAAATATTTACAAGAAAACCATGTATGTAGACAGTAAAGAGAGTATAGTCAATCAAAACAAGGGCTCTGCATAACAGCCATAGTATAGAAGAAGCAAAACATGCAAATATTTACAAGGAAACCATGCATATAGACAGTAAAGAGAGTACAGTCAATCAAAACAAGGGCTCTGCATACCAGCCATAGTATAGAACCCATAGGGATGCTCTTCATAGCCAAACATTTCCCTTAGTTCCTCCCCGTAGAACTTGTACACCAGCACACCCAAGAATGCAACAACCTGTTTGGAAAATCAATTTATTAACTTACCAACAAAGAAGAACAAATCAAATGATAAAACATTATTTGACCAATCATCTCAACAAATCAATCCCTTGTGTGCAACAGGTGAAAGCACATGGATCTTCCAATAGAAAATGACAAAGTATACCGGCATGCAAAGATTAGCATCTTGGATGTGGGAAACTAAACTGCTAGAAAAGGGATCCTTTAAATTGTTTTGAGCAAAACATATGAATTTTTTTTTTACCAGTTTACATTTTTACCTCCATATTTCTTCATATTGTTATTCAGTACCAGTGAAAACTTCCAAACAAAGACACCTTGGGTTAACTAATCATGGGTGCATGCAATCCCACTTGTAATTGTGCATGCACATGTGCGTGTAGGAATGCATGTCTTTTATCAGCTGGGATTTGTAAACTAACTAGGTCTGCTTGGTTTGACACCAAAAAGTACAGTTCCATACCTGCGGTGACATTCAGCACCAAACTCCACTAAAGAAATGAACTTAATAATAATGATTGCTAAGTGCATGGAAAGTATTTCATAGGACAATGGTAACAGTGCCTGCAATTTCAGATAGCACTTTGCAGTGTATGGCATTGCAGAAAATCATGTCAATTCTAGAAGGAGGAAGCGTTCAGGAAATACCACAATAGAGATACCCAATCAACATCCAGATTATGTTTGTAAATTTAACTAAAATGAAAAGGATGGCTGCCTTACCAGCTGAACTACTATGAAAATTAATGCATGGTCTCTAGCAACAAGGAAGTGAAACTTCAGTCTCAGCCACCACCGGTCAGCTGGGACATTTGCCCGCAATATGAACATTGCTCTGCATTCTGTACAGTGAGCAAAAGCAAAGCCCTCCTGAAAATGGATAGCAGGAATTAATCATTGAAACAAGATAAAACTTACTGTTACATGCATTCAATGGCAAGTTACAAATAAACATCTGAAGGGCTGACATGATTTTCCTAAATCTCAAAGTTCCACACATATCACTCTGTAAATCAGGAAAAGGTATGCTGGAGAGAAACGAGCATTCACCTTAGTTGACCTCCAGTTATCAAGACATGATCTATGGACATATTTCTGAGTGCCTTTGCAATGACATGGTGCAATCAAGTCTTCCCCTGAGACAAATTAGCACAGGGTTCATCAGCATTAGAAAAAGAAACATAAAATAGAAAAAGAAAGGAAACACCAATTTACACTCACAAACTACTTGCACTCCAGAACTATTCACTTGATTTTTCAGAAATAAACAAAAATCCACCATGTCAAACGATGATGAGAAAAACTTGAGGAACCAAAAAAAAAAAAGCACCGAATACGGTAAATAGAAAAGACCTCCAATATCAAGGCATATACGGCACTGTGGCTGGTCCGGATTCACCAGATGGCAAGTTTCGTCGGTGTGAACACTCTCTAACTCAGCAACGTGAACATCAGAATCCCTTCCTAAGGATTTAATTTCACGAGAGGATGATGATTCTTCTTCAGAATGCAGCAAAATATTAGTTTGGGTCAAGATGGGTTCACTTTCCGAAACATCATCCTTGCGACTATCATTTGATACTAATTGCATTGTGAACAATATTGAATCAGGATCGAACTTCCAACGTCATTGCCAGACCTACAACGTGAACAAAACATCTCAGCAGATACTATAAGGCCTGCAAGCAAATTAAAAAAAAATCAGAAAAGATTACATAAATGCCAAGTGAATAATGACAACAACGACAATCACCAATATCAATTATACGTATTTCATACCTTACGCAGCACAAAAATGAATAAAAACACATCCAGACTTTCATACGCATTGAAATTTTACTATATATAGAACAAAATTTAAAGAACCTAGTTTTCAGATCCTCTAAACATGTATACTGGGAATTTTGCAATAAAAGAGTTTTGTTTCTCAACAGACTTGTCCGTCAATAATGGATATTACATTTGTAAGAATACAAGCCATTAAGTCTCCAACATGTGTTTCAATGACCGGTCCGACCGTTTGCTCTTTCTAAGAGACATGAAAGCAAATAAAAAACATAATTGATTGCTCATAGCCTTATACCTTTTCATTCTGCAAACAAAACAGCAGACAATAAGCTAAAGGTTTTAACCTCATTACACACGCAAAAACGAACATCAAGTTCATTAGGTCAATGGCTTGCAGATTGCAGAAAAGGTCAAAGTTAGCTCCAAATTAGCACACATTCACAGAATTAAACAAATTCAGTATTATTCAACACCAAAAGTTCAATCTTTACATCACCAAAACATAAAGAGATGCAATCTTTGCGCAACAATCATTGATAAAAACAGCATAAAGCCATCAAATTATGAAAAAAGAGGGAGTGTAAAAATGGGTCTAACCTTATGTTTAGCAAAAGATATATGCATTCCCTTGCTGTGAATTAGAGAGTTTTGAAATTTGTTGTGTTAAGGGTTTTCTTCTAGATTGCCAAGTCAATGCAGAGGAACACAAAAAGACACAGAAAGAGTAGGTAAAAATTTCTCAAAAACAAAGAAGTCAAGAACACAAGCTTTGAACTCACCACAATTATTATTATCATTATTTATTAGTGCTTCTGTTTGATACTAGAATTATCATCGTCATCTTCTTGCAATTTGATGAGGTTACAGTGTACCTTTATTCATGACAGGCCAATTGCTTGAGCCCATGTCATGTGTGATTACGTGTTGTGTTATGATTGGGCTGTGATATGCGTGTTTTCACGTAGAGAAAGAGTCCTCGTCAACGCCTGTCAATAGAAGGAAGAAACCTCCCCGAGAGCGAGAGATTTGGAGGGACACGTTGTGAGTGTATATATTCGTGTACAAGAATAATAGACATTTTCAAACCATTCAATTCAGTCATTAAATAAAAAAATCAATTTGATTATGTCCTTTCCTTGAGGTGTTTTAAGGGAAACATCAAAATATACCCCTCCCTGGCCAGTATTAATTTCACATAAAAAAACATTTTTTCACACCATTTCTCAATTTTAAAATAAATCTGTATTTTTTATAAAAATAAAAGTACCATTTTTATATATATAGAAAACATGGATAGACTGCGTTAAAAATGAATGGTTATTTTTATTTTAAAAGAAAACTGTTTGACGATGAGATTACATAAATGGAGGGTATTTCTACAAGTTTATCCTGGTTTTTATTAATACTTGTTCACTCTAATGAGTCTCCCAGTTGAATTATTATTTTTAGGAAATATGAATCTTAAAATCACAAAATGTCCAAGTGATTGGTCGAGGTGGTAGAATCCACGACAATGATACATCTGGGGCTGCAGAGATGTTTGCTGTGTCATGCTCCTCCCTTGTTTTTGTTTTCTTAACGTCACACTTCCATTCATTTTCTGATACTGTTCTTCTTCTTCATCATCATCTGTTATATATACTGTAAATTCACCATAAAATTAACTTGCGAAGATTAGCTTCAGGTTGAGGGTTACAAGCCTTCTCATTCTTAGACCAAATTTATTTATTTCGTGATATCATGATTATAATCATGGAATGATGGGTTTCAACATCATGAACAACTCAGCTCAGATCACTATTCCTGATACTCTATCTCTATAACCCAACAAATCCATTTGGATCGTGTTCGAAAGCACCATGGACTTTATTAGTATGATTGCTTTGTCAATGCTCCTCTCACTCTTTTGTTTTTCATAACGGCGCACTTCCACCGAGAAAGGAAACTGGTAGCCTCGAAAACAGCAGCCGAGCTTGAAATGCACTTGACCGGTAGCACCATTATCTCTAAGAGAGTTCGAAGGAAGGAACTGCGCGTGTAACTAATTAATTGGTTTTGTTCTACACTCTTTTGCTGTCACCGACTTGTAGCAAGCATTGATCGCAGCTTCCATACAGAAAAAGGGCAGGTTAAATTTGATATTGATGAAGGGAAGCAGGGCTCTATTTGTATCATCTTTGTTGCTAATATATAGCGGTTAGCATGGGACATTGGCTCGTTCCATCTCAGTCGGTTCCACACATGCACCTAAACTCGCACCCTTTCCTATAGACACACCAACATTTGCAGGTCTAGCCACCGGGAATCAGTCAAGAATGCAAGGCATCTCTTCAGAATGTACAGAAGTGTGCTTTGGATACCGCCGGACCGTTTCATACTTCCGGCGTGATTGGAGGTTGTTGCTTGACTTGTGTTAGAGTCCAGGACCATCGTTGGCGTTTATTCTATCCCAAGTATCGCCGCTTTCCTCGGAGAGTCAATATATATTGTCTTCAAGCGAGGAAAAATTAAGAGCTGACTACTGCCTCTCAAGGTTGTTGGATTGATGCTGCTAATGGGAACTCCCCAGTTTTTTTTTTTCTTGTGAAAGTTCTGCCGCAAATGTTTTTCAAGTGCAATAATGAGCCATATCGCTAATTACCTGTGTTTTTTCAGCTTTTCACAGTTCGATTGTGCACATAGCAATATTTTTATACGACTAAACTTGAAATTAGGTTCACACATTCTCTATGAACCAAAAAGAGTAAGCTTGAAAAAACACGAAAATGTTGCGGTAGATCAAAAAATTTAAAAACCTAAATAACTTAAAGTTTAAATGACATAATAAAATATGACATAAACTTGAGAAACAGCAGCGTTCAGATTTGAACATGAACACTATGGAGCGATGAATAAATTCAGGTGGTCCAGACAGCAGGACCTGCAAAAAAAAGCGAGAAATTTAAGAATTGAGCTCCATGGATGCATAAATATGCATAAGAGTGCAAGATGAACAGTGGTTTGGTATCAATACACAGAGAGAGAGAGAAGCACACAAGGAGTCTTTACACACTCTTATTCCTACACCAAATCGATGACAGGAAAGATTTTGATTTTTATGGTACAAATGAGAGAGTGATCGCAATAAAAAGTAAATTACCTATAGAGCACACAGAACAAGACTAACAAAGACCCCACATTCTTAGGTCTGAGATATGACTGGCTCTGAGTTTCGGGGCGTCCTTTGCAGCTTCTCTGTCTTCTACCACATATTCCTGACATTATGACAGTACCACTGTCATGAATAAACAGACTAGAGCACATGGAAAATCACAGGGTCCAGAAATACAAATTCACATTCATGCAATGAAAAATATTTCCACCAGGAAAAAAAAATGCTTGAAGAAAATGAACCTCAAAAATAAAACTACAGAGGGGTTCAGCAACAGTTTTTCTAATTAAATTCGGCTTGTAACCAGCTACATTGCAACTGGTTTAGAAACTCTAAATGCTTCAAGGATGAGATATCAGACCTTTATAAGTAGAAGATGATAGTGTCGCCCATTGATTCTTGGTGCACATTCTACAGAAATTAAGAAACTGCAGAGAAAACTCGACATAACGATTGCTAAAACTGCACATGAATAATGAACTAAAGATCAGCAAATAACAGAGTGAGCATAAAATCCCCATGAAAAAGGCTGTAGATCTGAAGATGTCAGAAGTCATGCAGTCTTCGAACAATAAAGGATAGCAATAGTTCACACAAGATCATTCAGGTTTTAACATTTTTTCTCACCATATTATTTATGTCCTTAACTTTGTTTTCCTCTCAATAACAAAACCGTTTTTATTTTCTTAAAGAGCAGAATGGGTTACTGATAGCATTTGCATCAACTGGGTTTCAGAAATTTAACCTTCAACCATTCTAGAATAAACCAAGCCCTACATTTCACCGCTCGATCAGTAAGACTATACCTGGCTTGATAATATTCATATTAACAATCAAATTGATGCCACCTAATTATCGTCAATGTTGCTTTTGAGTTTGAGCCAATCTATTGTCAAGAAGTTAATGTTAGTGGCATGGTCAACCGTTAACACACATATGGTATAAAGCTGGTTTTTACACATTATATCCTACACTAGCTACTAACATCAACTGAGCCTAATTGTACATCTCCACTTTCCATTCTTTCTTTTCCTAAAATTCCATCAAACTATATATGCGTAGTAAACAATATGATAACAGCCCTTCAAAGCATCCTCAAGTTTAAAAGATATACTTCTTTAGAGCATCAGCAACTTTAGACATGGGAAATTGAATTATATAGCTTCTTGTCTTTTTCTTATTGAGGGAAAATGAGTTCTCTTAACATCATTCTGGAGTTGCTCGGGTGATTTTGTGATTAGAAGCACTTTCCTTCATGCTTATTTTTTCCGAACCAAGCTGGATTTTGGGTCAAAAACTCAAGCAAGGTTGATTGACAAGCAAACCATGCAAATAAAAATTGAAGAGAGAGCACAGTCAATCAAAACATGGGCTCTACATACCAGCGATAGCATAGGAATGCTCTTCAGAGCCCGTAAATTCCCTCAGTTCCACCCCACTTAACTTGAACACCAGAAAACCCAAGAATGCAAAAATCTGTTCAGAACATCGATTTATTAACTTACAACTACAGAAAAGCAAATCTAATGATAGAACAATATTTGACCAATTATCTCACCAGATCAATCCCTTCCATGGATAGAAAATGACAACCAAAGTGTATCAATATGCAAACATTTGCATCTTGATTGTGGGAAACTAAACTGCTATGAAAAGGGATCCTTTGAAATTGTTTTGAACAGAACGGATAAGAATAAACTTTACCAGATCCCAATTCAATTCTAGAAGGGAGAAGCATTCTGGTAATACCAACAATAGTGACACCTAATCAACATCCAGATTATGTTACCAAATGAAAAGGATGGTTGCCTTACCAGATTAAATATTGCAAAAATAAATGTATGGTCCCTAGCAACAAGAAACAGAAACTTCAGTCTCAACCAACATCGATCAGCTGGGACATTTGCCCGCAATATAAACATTGCTCTGCAGACAGTACAACGAGAAAAAGCAAAGCCCTTCTGAAAATGGATAGCAGGAATTAACCAACTAATCAAGATATAAACGTACTATTATCACATACATGCTTGCAATGGCAGGTTATAAATAAACATCAGAAGGTCTGACATGATTTTCCCAGGTCTCAAAGTTCTACACACATCACTATGTAAATCAGGAAAGGGGTATGCCGGAGAGAAACGAGCATTTACCATAGTTGACCTCCAGTTATCAAGACATGACCTATGGACATACTTCTGAGTGCCTTTGCAATCACATGGTGCAATCGAGTCTTCACCTGTAATAAAGTCGTGAAGGCTTCAGCTGCTTTAGAGGAAAAAAAATTAAATGCACTCCAATAATATTCGATGGATTTTTCAAAAGTAAACAAAAATCCACCATGTCAAACGATGATGACAGAACTCGAGGAACCAAAAAAACTAAAAGCACCAAGCACAGTAAATAGAAAAGACCTCCAATATCAAGGCATATACGGCACTGTGGCCGGTCCGCATTCAACAGATGGCAAATTTCATCTATGCGAGTACTCTCTGACTCAGCAACATGAACATCACAACCCCTTCCTAAAGATTTAGTTTCACGAGAGGATGGTGATTCTTCTTCAGAATACTGCAAAATGTTAGATAGGGATAAGATGGGCTCGCTTTCGGAATTATCTTCCTTGCGACTATCATTTGAAACTAAGTGCATTGCGAACAATATGCCAGACCCACAATGCGCACAGAACTTGTCAGCAGAAACTATGCGGCCTGCAAGCAGATTAAAAATAGGAAAAAGTTACGTAGATGCAAGTCAATAATGACAACGTCAATTATCCATATTTCATACTATACGCTGCAAAAAAACTGAAACACCATCCAAACTCTCCATCCACCCACATTTAAATTTCTATACATATACACACACGCAAGGGAACTTAGAGAACCAGTTTTCAAATCCTCTAAGGATGTATACTGTGCAATGAGTTGCTAATAATTTTTAATTCATTCTGCCATACACTGCAGACAGTAAGGTAAAGGTCGTAAATTCATTAAAAACGCAAAAACCAACATGGCTTGCAGATTGCAGAAAAGGTAAGGATTCGCTCAAAATTTGCTCAGATTAAAAATTTCATATTTTTCCACACCATCAATCTTTACATCATCAAAACAAAAAAAGTTTCAATCTTTATATCAAAATCATTCATATAACAACATAAATACATAAAATTTTAAGAAAAAAAACAAAAAAAAGAGTGAATGGAAAGATGGGTCTAACCATATATTTATCAAAAAACATATATGCATTTTGAGAGGTTTCGAAAATTTTGAGATTTTTTCCTGTTGTTGTTGATTTTAGAGTTTTCTTGAAAGATTGCCAAGTTAATGCTTAGAAATAAGAGAGCGGCGGCGGCTGCGGCTGCGCCGGTATCATCATTATTATCTATACCATCATCGTCATCTTGTTGCATTTTGATGAAGGAACTTCCCAAGAGGAAGAGTTGTGGAGGGACGCTTTTTGAGTGTATTTATCCATCTAGTACTCTAATTTAATATTTAGCATCAATGTTAATATATAAACAAATCAATATTATCCTTTGGTTTTTAGAGAAACATCAAGTGTAGGATTTATCAAGTATAATTCAATTTTGTTAATTTAAATAATTTAACAGAAATTGTTAAAAAATATATAAAATAACATATTTCTTTTAAAAAAATAATAGGACGATTTAGATTGAGAATATGGATATTGGGAATTTTTAAAATAAAATTAATATAAAAAACTATGTAATTGTAAAATTAAGATTACATGGTTGGAGGATATTTTTGAAGTTTATTCTTATATATTTATTGATGAATGTTAACTCTGATCCGTATAATGAGTTCTCATATTGTTATTTAATTTAGAGAAAATCTAAAATACACAAAATGCCCATGACTTGCAAGCTTCGAATCCTAGTTCATGTAATTCAAGAAATACATTGGAGACAGATAGGTGAGTGAGAGCATGGAGGTGGTTTGAGAGAACGATACATTTGGCCGGCTGGGATGTGCTCCCTGTCATGGTCCTCTCATGATTTTTGTTGAACTTCCATTCATTTTAGGAAACTGTTCTTCTTCATCTATGTGTATTACAAAGTTCATCACGAAAAGGGTATCATATTGAAGGAGATAATTATCAAATTAGTTAATTGCAGTCATGAGATGGAGCATTACAAACAATATCCCAAGTTTGGTCCGGATGGAAAACAGTGAGTTTCCCAAGTCTCGAGCACTGAATTAAGTCCCCAATTAAGGGTTTAGGGTAGCTGACACGTTGATCCCAGCGGCCAAGACCGTTAGGTTTACACCTGCATTTCAAACAAAAGCTCCCGGGAAAGTCCATCTAACAGAATACAAACAACGACATCAATCTCTCAAGGACCCGGTGATCGAGATAGAGGGAGCTGCAGAAAGGTGAGGAAAGAAATTAAGAGACTCTTCATTTATGGAGTGTGGCGGTGCTACTCCGTCCTCTTCGCCACCAACACCACCATCACCTCTTCCCGTAAGTGTTGGACCTGGAAATCTAAAGTACAATTTCTCCTGCTCACCCTCTCCTTCACCCCCCTTTTCCCCTTCTCTTTCTAGCCACACATCTGCTGAAAACCTCCCTCTCCTGCCGCAAAGGTTGGCAAGTCCTAAACGGGTGCCTTCAGCATTTTCATTGGAACGACCGGATCCTGATCCATTGGATTCTAGGAGTTCCTGCCTCGAAGACTTGTAAGCATTCCTCCCTTCTAGCTTATATGTATTGAATGTTCACTCCTGTTCTCTTATTTTTCTTTCTTTTTATTCATCTTCGCGAGCTGGCATATCTTGCATGGGCATTCAAAGAAATGGATCCTTTTCTGTTTCTTCATTCGTTTGGTATCATCGAATCTTTTATCATACTTAAGAGATAAAGGAGATCAAATTGTAATGGAAATTCATGTCGAATCTACCCAGCAAACCTCGCCCCCCCCGCCCCCCCCACTAGTTTTGGCTGAGCTTGCTTGGACCTTCTTGAGTTTTGACTGGTAGGTTTTTTCCCTTTATACCTTCCGTTGAAATACAGACACCAAACAGTCAAAAGCAAGCAAATGACATTATCTGCCTCTTTGTGACTGGCAGTAAAAATGCAACGGTAATTCAACCATAGTCAATTGTTTTTCCTCACAAAATAGTCTAATAAGTAACTCGTGATTTAAACTAATATAGCTCATAGTCTCATACTAATGTAGGATAGGGGAGGATCGAGTCTGATGCTATCCCTTCATAGGAAACGAACCAATTTCTGATTATTTTATAGTTCAAGAAAGCAGGAGTGCTGTTCACTACTAATTTACTCCATTTTTCTTGTTCAATTCAGGCTAGAATGGTTTGTGCAGAGATGCTGTAGCTTTTGTTCCAAGCTTGAATGAGCCCGTCATCTCATGCCTCGTCTATGCTGCAACCTCCTCTTCTCCACCGTTGTCCTGGAGAATTTGAGGCAATTATTTCTACTAACTGCGTTCTGACTGGATTTTAAGACCTGAAGAATAATTTTACAGGGGGAAACAGGTGCATAAATCAAATGTCACAATAATTTTCTCTAGGCTTTGATTCCAGCACCGAACCACAGTTTTCCTTATCTTTCCTCAGCTTACATATTACAATGAACAAGAGAAGGGCCATATCCTGTTAAGCTTTAACTCTCATTTTTTATCCTCTGTTAATGTATGTACACGGTTGTGAGTTTTCATTCAAACATGTAATCTTATCACAGCTCTCAAATCCCTAGGGGGGAGTTTGAAACATGGTTAAATTTAGAGTGCGGCTCCTGGCCAGAGTACTGTGAGTATATAAGAGGGATGGTTTGGTTTTGAAATGAAATACAATCAACATCGGTGTAATTTAGTGAAAGACATTGCATAGATAGACAGCCAATACAGCTCCTGGTAGCCGAACCCAACTGGTACATAAACTCTTAAGATATGTGTCATATCACCCAAATTGACAAAATCTATATATTGTTTTAGCAACCTGAACCTTATCCAAAGTCGGAAGAGTCGTTGGGCCTTTACGAGTGCAAAACTGACAGGCTGCTGCAATCAGATCAATTCTAGCATGCAAAACTAGCAGATATAAATCCCTGATTACAAGAAACATTGATGATATACTCGATGCAAAATGCACTCTAACCCACCTTTAACTTCTCAATTTGCGTTCTGAATCCCCTGCAGCAACTGCTCGCTCTTGGAATTATATTCCACTTCCATCTCTGCCAGTAGTTTTGAGGATAACATAACTGGTAGTGCTGTACCACGGGATCCAAAATAAAGTTTTCTATGTTAAAATTATGCATTAGATTCCAAATCTTGATCCTTTTGAATAAAGCTGTCTAGTAGTTTATGTTAGAAATTTGATGATCTGAACAGTATCTGTTTGTAACAGGTACTGTTAGGATCAAATTCTGGAAATTGCAACAGAGACGAATTTAAGATGAAGATGAATATATATATTTATTCAAATTGGAAAATGCCTAATATATAGGCTTACAAAACATCAATTGTAATCAAACACAAACTCTCAACAGCCATGAGAGATTATTGGCAAATAATAGCAGATAATCAACAATTCAAATCTGCTATCAGAAATTCAAAATTCAAAATTTAAACAAAACATTCAAATTAATTAAACTTGATCTTCAAGATAACATATCTTCAAGGCAGCATCTCACGCATAATTCTGACAGTTTAGTAGGCAATGGGGAATAAAAGTTATGCGGCTGTAGTGAGTGACTGTTCCTACTGCATACTATGCTCTCGTACACATGAAATTGAGCACATATCTGTCATCAGAGAAAGTCTCGGAGTGGAAAGCTAGTCCACCAACATGGACTACCTTTTCTGATCACAATTACCCTGGTGCACTGATAAGCCACGTAGATCAGCCAGGGCCATTAGGCCAAATTCCAAGTATATGTATGGAAGTGAACGTTAGTGCATGTGGCATGCGGTTACGATTTAATTAAGATGGTGATAAAGAGGGGTGTGAGCTATTCAAGATTGGGTCTTCTGCAGTTACGAGTGGGAGCTATTCAAGAATGGATCTTCTGCGGTTACGGTTTAATTGTTGCTTTTATTTCAATTTGTTATAGTTGTAGCTTTTATTATTAGTACGTGTGTTTTCCGTTTTTACATGGGTGACTTTTCTGTAATGGTTCTGCTTATTTAAGCAACCAAAAACTATGAAGAAGGGAGAAATCAGTATTCAGCTAATTGTGGTACTTTCTCACCCGAAGAGAACAAATAATTTTTCAGCAAATCATTGTTAAATATTTGTTGAACCTATAAATTGGTATCAGAGCAATTTCAAAGATCTTATGGGCACTAACAAGGAACGCATTGAGCAGTTAGAAGAAGGGCTACACCGAATGGAGCTGGGCATGGCTGATAGGCTGCAACATTTGGAAGACATGCTTAACCGACTTTCTGATGTGTTGCTGGCAAATCAAGAGCCTGCAAACTTGGGTAACCAGCAACGTGAAGGTCCAGAGGGGGAGCCTGCAAACCTGGGTAACCAGCAACGTGAAGGTCCAGAGGGGGGACGACTAATTGTCTCTTCAAAGACAGCACGACTTGGGTTTCCTAGATTTTCAGGAGATGATCCCACAGAGTGGTTTAATCGTGTGAATCAGTTTTTTGCATTTCAAAACACTCCAAAACTTTAGAAGGTCTCCCTAGCTTCTTATCACTTGGAAGGAGAAGCCAACCAATGGTGGCAATGGGTTCGTAGGTTGACTGAGGAAGAAGGACGTGTTCTCTCATGGGCAAATTTTGAAGACGAACTATGGGCTCGTTTTGGTCCTCCGGAATGTGAGGATTTTGATGAGGCCCTTTCAAGAATCAAGCAAGGAGGCTCGCTGCGAGATTACCAACAAGAATTTGAGCGCCTGGGCAACCGAGTACGAGGATGGACGCAAAAGGCTCTTGTAGGTACATTTATGGGTGGCTTAAAAACTGAGATTTCAGATGGGATCCGAATGTTTAAACCACAAACACTCAAAGAGGTCATTAATTTAGCACGGATGAGAGATGACCAACTTGCACGACAACAGAGGGTCATACGACCACCTTACCCACAACTCAATCAAGTAGTTCCTGCTACACCTACAGGTCCCTTCAAACGTTTGTCTTGGGAAGAAATGCAAAGAAAAAGAGCACAAGGTCTCTGTTTCAACTGCAATGAGAGATTTACAGTAGGCCACAAATGTCAAAAGCCACAATTGTTATTATTAGAGGGCCACACGGGTAACATGCTGTGTGAAAACAAAATGGCACAACAAATGTGGGAAGAGGATCCTGGGGGAAATGCAGACGTGATCCATGGACCTTGAGGACAAGTGTCCACTTGTTGAAGGGGGCATTGATAAGCCACGTAGATCAGCCAGGGCCATTAGGCCAAATTCCAAGTATATGTATGGAAGTGAACGTTAGTGCATGTGGCATGCGGTTACGATTTAATTAAGATGGTGATAAAGAGGGGTGTGAGCTATTCAAGATTGGGTCTTCTGCAGTTACGAGTGGGAGCTATTCAAGAATGGATCTTCTGCAGTTACGATTTAATTGTTGCTTTTATTTCAATTTGTTATAGTTGTAGCTTTTATTATTAGTACGTGTGTTTTCCGTTTTCACGTGGGTGACTTTTCTGTAATGGTTCTGCTTATTTAAGCAACCAAAAACTATGAAGAAGGGAGAAACCAGTATTCAGCTTTGTGGTACTTTCTCACCCGAAGAGAACAAACAATTTTTCAGCAAATCATTGTTAAATATTTGTTGAACCTATCATGCACTCCCAGGATAGCTGCATCCATTATATCATGAGGTTGGATGCGAGAGCAGCTAATTTCTTTAAATTCTTAAGGTTCTTTACTCTTCCAGTTTATTAATATGTATGTTTGAATCAAGTAAATATATGCATATCTCAATGAAAAAAGACGAAAAGAAAACAAGAATTTCACAGGCAAGAGAGATGCCATGGAGTTCAGTTTGAGGTTTTCCTGCTGCTAAAGATTCAATCGTTACCCCTACAAATGTACTTGGTTGCTCAAGCATATCGCTGTTTTTGAGTTTTGTAAGGTTGCAATTTGCAAGGAAATAATGCAAGGTATATTCAATTGACGTGTTTTGCATCTGCAAGAAGAGAATCGATCTGTTTACGGTTTCAGAAGTAATCTTTATTCCAGCAAAGGATAACAATCCTCAAACAACTTCTAAAAGTTTCGAATAACTACTCTCTCTTGATTTCCTTACAAATAGGGGAATAAATGTTTTGTTCAGTACCCTATATCCTGCGTATCGTCTAGTGGATTTTGTTGCCAGGAAAGATTTCGTCACCGTCATGACAGAATTTGTCAGAGATATTTCTCCCCACCCTGGTATTCCCCCCTATCCTTCCCTTTTTCTCCCATAGACTAACATCGTGTTCCGTGACCTAACTTTTTCTCTGTAGATAGCTGCCGAGATTACTGTCTGTGAGCTCTCCCTTTTCTTCCGTACCAAGCTCTCCCTCTAACAGCCAGCCTGTTTGTATAATGAGCAAGGAATAACCAAACTAGTATGTCCTGATATGATTTCATTTTGCAGGTGCGGTAGCAACCGTATCTGATGCATCACCCATCCATTACATGGTTAAAATAGAGTTATTTTCGTTACTAGCTAAAAATGCAGTGGAGACATTTGAATCAGGGATTTTTGAAGCTGGGGGTTATAAATGGTACATCTTTTTACTAGTGAATATGTATCTTTCATTGCCTTTCCATCTCCAACCGCAGTCATGTTTGCATTGCAAGGAAATTAGTTCTTTATCCAAATGGAAACAAGAGCAGGAATGTGAAAGACTACATCTCTCTCTATTTAGCAATGGTTGACACAAGTTCTCTTCCACCTGGTTGGGAGGTCAATGTGATTTTCCGGTTGTTTTTGCTTGACCAAATCACGGACAGCTACTTGGTAATTCAAGGCATGTTTTCTAAATCATTACTTGGAAATAGATCCTCAGGCTATTGTCATTAGATACAGTTTTTTGTTTTAATGTTTATAGCATCGCCAAAGTTATGCGTTGTTATCTTTGTGAATCGGGTGACAAGCAAGATTTACTTGCAATAGTTTTCTTCAATCACTCTGTGTAATTTAGTTTAACTCGAGAGAAAGTGATGCTCCCCTCTGATGTTTTGGCCTTGTTGCCAAGGTTTGATGCAGCAGGAAAGGAAAGAAGCTTTCACGGATTGAAGCTTGAATGTGGTTTTGATCAATTCATTCAGCTTTCAACATTTAATGATGCTCGTCATGGATTCCTTCTGGGAGACACTTGTGTGCTTGGAGCTGAAGTATATGTCAGTGGAGAAAGAAGCAGAGGCGAAGGAGAGGTCTTATCAATGGCAAAGGAACCTCCTGCTCACAAGTACACTTGGAAGATCGCAAACTTTTCGAAGTTGGATGAAAAACCCAAAGAATCACCAATATTCAGCACGGGAGATCATCAATGGTATAGTTATTTTATTATTTGAATCTGTAATCTTCATTAAAACATGTTTCGGACGTGCATTAGGAAGCCAATGTTTCCCTTGCATGACGTTAGACTCCATATGCTAGCTTGACCAAACAAGTCGTTAGTGGTCAGAACGAGATTCACAATCGTATAAGCAAACCTGTTAGTGATTATTTTCTATTCTTGATAAACACGAGTATAGAAAATTTACCTTGTCGTCTATTCTTTTCTTCTATTATTAGTATTTAGTAGTAGCATTTTTTTTTCTTTTACCTGTACTGGTTGTGTTCAGGAAGATGCTGCTCTATCCTAAGGGAAAAGGTGTTGGAATGGGCACCCATCTTTCTCTGTACTTGGTTCTGGATTTGGAAACCCTCCCTGCTGGTTGCAGAGTTTATGCGGATCTCACCTTGCGCATTGTGGATCAAGTCCATGACAGAGCTTATGACCAAATTGGTAGAGGTAAGAGCACAGATGATCTTTTTGCCGGTTTAACATGTCGATGGAATGGGCTGAGATGGTTTCTTCTTCTTGCAGCTAAACGCTGGTTTAATGCCACGAGCTCGGAAAGTGGATGGTCAAAATTTATTTCCCTGCGTTATTTGCAGTCAACAGATCACTTGGTTGCTAATGACATTTGCATAATTGAAGCAGAGGTCATACTACTTGGAATTCGCTCTCCCTTGTAGATATGATTTCATTTCATTTTTTATTTTCAATCAGAAATATGATGAATATCATGTCAACAATTTCATCGACTTCATTGTTGATGGCAGATTACGCACCATGGTTTGTTAACTGTTCTATTCTTAGCTTATTTTGGTAAAAAAAAAAAAAGTATGCCTCCATGTTTTGTTTTTTTAGAGGATACCACATTATAATTATGAAAAACCAGTTTTAATTAATATATATTAGAAAACAGAGCTCCCAGGTTGATGGAGGGAACCTTTTGGCCGTTTTATCAAACCTGATCTGCCCAACACTTATCGTTTTAAATTCAAGTTGGGTTGGAGTTTGACATGGCGTGACACACTTTCCAGAGAGATTAGAACTCACAAAATATGTGTCACGACCCGATTCCCGGATCCGTGACCGGCACATAGATATGGTTCCTCTCCAAGGTTCGTGACACACTTTCCAGAGAGATTAGAACTCACAAAATATGAAAGGAGAAAAGGATGCCGAGCGAAACAAAGCGTTCTTTTCTTTCCGGTTGTTTTCCAGTGACCCCCTCTGAGGGTCAGGCGGGTTCCTTCTCGTTACATAAGGGAATTAATGCGTTCTGATGATGACGGCAATGTGTGGACTTTCTTGCACAGCTTCTGAGTTTGAAAATGGAGGAAGTAATGGCTGCCGTGATGAGTGAGTTTTGCAGATCTGACCCGTCATTGTTTGCCCGTCAATTTCCAACGGACGCTGAAGACGGTTTGAATATTGCCGGCACAAGGAACACTCGAGCACTCGTCGTTGCTGATCCTGGACAGTAATGCCACCACGCTCCACTCTGTGACATGGGTTCATCCTATATTTCTTCACCATTAATGTAATCTTTACAATGCCCCCTGCTCTAATATAGATATGAACGAGCGATATGACCGATGCGCTGGGGTTTTTTTATTTATGTAGAAAATTAATTGTTTTTATATATATTGTAATTATTATTTTAATATTTAATTAATTAGTAAAATTATAATTGAAAAAATCTGTATAATCGAAATGGAAAGTTATTTGTATATTTTGTGATTGCAGATAACGCAGATAATTTTTTTTTATGAGTTGCATTTTTTTCCTAAGTAATATTAGATTTGAAATATTGTAAATAAAAATATTGTAATTATTTTTTTCAAGAAATAAACTTAATTTTTTTTGCCCTATATAGTTATTTTAATGTTTAATTACTGAAATTGCAATAGATCAAATATGTTCGAAATGAGTTTTTTGCGTTGTATAATTAGTATGTTTGCCCGCACATTGCGTTGGGGTTTTTTTTATGTAGAAAACTACTTGATTTTTAAAATGCTGTAATTAATTGTTTAAATATTTAATCAGTAACATTATAATAGATAAAATATGTAACATATAAATTTTCCCCCCACCTAAAATGAATAGTTTAATCGAAATGGGAAGTGGTTCGTATATTTTTTAATCGTAGATAACCTAGGTAAATTTGGCAAAAAAAAATATGGAGTTGCATTTTCCCCCTAGTAATATTAGATCTGACACATCAAAAATAAAAATACTGAAATTTTTTTCCAGAAATGAATTTAATTTTTTTACGTGTTATAATGACTTATTTGTTGTTTAAAAGGAATAGGAATAGAAACAGGAAGTGACCCGCATATTTTTTAATTGTAGATAATCTAAGTAAATTTGTGAATTTTTTTTTTGTTTAATTTTTTTCCCCAGTAATATTAGAATATTAAAAATGAAAATATTGTAAATTTGTTTTTAAGAAATAAACTTAAACAAAAGAGTATCAAATTTAAATTCAAAGGGAAATTTTTTTTATAAGATTTATTAATTATATTATTATATTAAATGTATTTAATAATGTTGATATTAATTTTTTTAAGGAAAAAATTGTAGGCCATTTTTTCTCTCTCTATATATATTTATAGGCGATAATATTCAATAGATATTAAAACATATAATTACTTTAACATATTTTATAGAGTAAATGAAATGGGAAGTGGTTCGTATATTTTTTAATTGTAGATAGCCTAGGTAAATTTGTCATTTTTTTTTATTAGTTGTTTTTATTCCTTAGTAATATTAGATTTGACACATTATAAATAAAAATATTGTAATTTGTTTTTAAAAATAAACATAATTTTTTTGCGTGCAATAATTATTTCTTTGTCGTCTAAAAAGAACAGTATAATCGAAACTGGAAGTGACTCGTATATTTTTTAATTGTATATAACCTAGATAAATTTGTAATATTTTTTTTATAAGTTGCCTTTTTTCCTCAGTAATATTAGATCTGACACATTGTAAATAAAAATATTGTAATATATTTTTAGGAAAAAAAATGTGTTATAATGACTTATTTGCCGTCTATAAAGAACAGTGTAATCGAAACGGGAAGTGACTCGCATATTTTTGAAATCTAGGTAAATGTGTTAAAAAAAATTCAGTTGTATTTTTTGCCAGTAATATTAGATTTGAAATATTAAAAACCAAAATATTGTAATTTTTTTTAAGACATAAATTTTTAAACAAGAGGAAAAAATTAAAATTCAAAGAGAATTTTTTTTTTGTTATCCGATTTATTCATTATTTTATTATATTCAATGTATTTAAGAATACTGATATTAATTTTTTTTATTCAAAAAATCCTAGGTCATGTTTTCATCTGCCTATATATATTCCTTGACAATAATATTCAATAAATATCATAACAAAAATTGTGTTGCGCATAACTTAACCCGGACACCTCGGTGATGGAAAAAAGGTGAAAAAAATATAAAAGTAGAAAAAAAGGTGAAAAAAAATATATCAGCGGAAAAAAAAAAAGGAAAGCAACTTTTCCATACATTAATTTTCCAAAATCAGGATTTTAGAGGAAAAAAAAAAAAGAGGAAAACAACTGAAGTCAGTTTTGGTGGCTGAGTGATTCGAACTCCTGCGCGCTGAATTTTCAGCGCCCAACGAACCACTTGGCCAAGGCCACTGGTTTGTCATATCTACTCAACAAATATATAAAAAGAATTCCTTTATATATATATAAAAAAAAAAACCGAGCTCATGTAGGCGTGAAGCAGCGGATCAAATATTCAGTACATAGGGTTTTGTTTGTGCGTGAGCAGTAATTTACAATACATGACCCATTTTGTTTTAGCTCTTTTGTAATGGGAAAATAAGAAAAAAAAATAATTAGAAAAAAAGGCAAGAAAAAAAAATTAGAAAATAAGTAATAAAAAAAAGCAAGAAACGAATAAAAAAAAGAAAAAGAAAAATATAACTCGGAAGTAAAAAAATAAAAGGAAAAAAAAACAAAAAAAAGAGTAGAAATAGAAATGAAAAATGTAACCGGAATTAAAAAAAAAAACACCAAAAAATGTAACTCGGAAGTAAAAAATAAAAAGAAAAAAAAAATGTAACCTGAAAAAAAAAATGGAAGTAAAAAAAAAAAGAAAAAAAAAGTGAAATTGGAAGTAAAAAATAAGAAGCAAAAAAAAAAAGAAAAATGTAATGCGAAAAAAAAATAACCCGAAAAAAAAACACATACTCTCATGAAGCAGGGAATAAAATTGCCAGTGAATAGTAAATGAATAATTAGAAAAAAGGCAAGAAAAAAAAAACAATTAGAAAAAATTAATAAGAAAAAAAAAGCAAGAAATGAATAAAATAAAAAAAAAAGAATAGAAATAGAAATAGAAATGAAAAATGTAAAAGAAAGTTAAAAAAACACAAAAAAAGAAACAAAAATGGAACCCAAAAAAAAAAAGGAGGTTAAAAAAAAGAAAAAAAAACCTGAAAAAAAAAACATAAGTAAAAAAAAAGAAAAAAAAGTGAAATCGGAAGTAAAAAATAAGAAGAAAAAAAATAAAAAGAAATAACCCGGAAAAAAAAGTGAAATCGGAAGTAAAAAATAAGAAGAAGAAAAATAAACATAAAAATGAAAAAAAAAATTGGAAGTAAAAAACTAAGAAGAAAAAAAAAATGAAAAAACAAATAAATAACAAAAAAAAAAAGCACATACTCCCGCGAAGCAGGGAGTAAAATTGCGAGTGAACAGTAAATGTACAATAACCAACCGATCTCTTTTAGCTATTAGGTAATATCAATTAAATAATCGGTTGATTATTTGGTATGTGAATTGGGCATTCGTTGGTGGTTGGGTGTTTTGTAATGGTTTGACTTATTATTTTCTTTTTTTTTTATTTATTTTTAAAGTTAAATAATTTCTTAGAATCTAATAATATGTATGGTTATAAAAAAAAAATGCAAGGGGAAATCACATTTTTAAACAGTATTGAGAAAAAAATTGGGGTGCGCATAAGTTAACTGGACACCTCGGTCACGGGGAAAAAAATAAACGGAAAAAAATTGGAAAAAATGTATAAGTTGAACCAAAAAAGGGAAAAAAAAGAAGAAGCACGGTTATAAAAAAAAGTGCAAGGGGAAATCACATTTTTAGACAGTAATGAGAAAAAAATTGTGGTGCGCATAAGTTAACCTGGACACCCCGGTCACGGGGGGAAAAAATAAATGAAAAAAAAATGTATAAGTTGAACCAAAAAAGGAAAAAAAAAAAGATCCGGAGATTAGTCATGGCACCCATAAATTGTCAATGATATCCTAGGTTAAAAAAATAATAATAAGAATAATAAAAAAAATAAAAGGGAAAGCAAATTTTCCAGACAATCATTCTCAAAATCTGGATTATAGAAGAAAAAAACACAGCAATTTAAAAAATAATAATAATAAGAATAATAATAGAAAAAAAGAGAAAGCAACTGGAAAGTTGCTTTAAAAAAAAAAAGGAATTTAAAAAAAAAAATGGAAAGCAAACAAAAGCAACTTTCCAGAAAAAGAAAAGCAACTTTGCTTTTCAAATAAGAAAAAAAACAAAGCCAAAAATTTTAGGGGCGAGGTTCGAACCCTGCACGTTCCTGTCAATTTCAACTTTCCAGCGCGCAAGCGGACCGCTCGACTACAACTACTCATTTGTCAATTTCACCATAAACAATACAAAATGAATCCCTATGTAAAAAAAAAAAAAAAAAAGTGCACAAACACCCGCGCAGCACCGGAGTAAACTACACATGAATAGTGTCAATGAGTCTTGAGTGACAGTAAACTACAGTGAATGTGCGATCTATACTCGCACCTGAAACTATTGTAAAATATTTATTTAAGAAATAAACCTAAACAAAAGAGTATTAAATTTAAATTCAAAGGCAAATTTTTTTTGTAATATTTATTAATCATATTATTATATTAAATGTATTTAAGAATATTGATATTATTTTATTTTAAGAAAAAAATCCTAGGTCTTTTTTTTTTCTTTATATATATATTTTAAGGCGATAATATTCAATAAATAGTAGTCTCACATACTTTACAGAGTAATCGAAACGGGAAGTGGTTCATATATTTTTTAATTGTAGATAATCTAATAAATTTGTCATTTTTTATATGAGTTGTTTTTGTCCCTCAATAATATTAGATCTGACGCCTTATAACTAAAAATATTGTAATTTGTTTTTAAAAATAAACATAATTTTTTTGCGTGCAATAATTATTTCTTTTCCTTCTAAAAAGAAAAGTTTAATCGAAACGGGAAGTGACTCGAAATTTTTTTAATTGTAGATAACGTAGGTAAATTTGTCATATTTTTTTTATGAGTTGTCTTTTTCCCCTAGTAATATCAGATCTGACACACTGTAAAGAAAAATATTGTAATATGTTTTTTGGGGAATTTTTTTTTTTACTTGTTATAATGGCTTATTTGTCGTCTAAAAAGAACAGTGTAATTGAAACGGGAAGTGGTTTGCGTATATTTGAAATCTAGGTAAATGTGTCAATTTTTTGTTGAATTGTATTTCTTGCCCAGCAATATCAAGAAACAAAATATTATAATTTTTTTGAACAAATAAAGTTGGAAAAAAGAGGACAAAATTAAAATTCGAAGCCATATATTTTTTTTGTTACCCGATTTATGCATTATATTATTATACTAAATGTATTTAAGGATACTGATATTAAGTTTTTTTTCTTCAAAAAATCATAATTCATGTTTTTCTCTCTTTATATATATTCTTAGGCGATAAGATTCAATAAATATTAGAACATATAATTAGTTTAACATATTTTAATTTGACATAAATATACAAATATATAATTAATTTGACATACTTTAAATAATATAATTAATTTCAAGAATAAAACTGAAGCAAAACAAAATATTGAAATTAAATAATTTAAAACAAAACCTGGAATTAAAAGATTTGGGACCGAAATGAAACTGAAATCTATAATAAATTTCCATAGAAGGATAAAATTGAAAGAAATCAAACTTTGATACTGAAAATATTAAGGATTTATAATAAATTTGCATGGAAGGATGAAATTGACATAAATGAAAACTTTGATACCAAACAAATTCCGAATTCCAGGCCAATTTACTCAATTAAAAGAATAAGGACCGAATTGGAACTTCAATATATAATCAATTTCAATTGAGGGACGAAATTGAAAGAAATTAAAACCTATATAATAGCATTAAGGGCAATAATAAGAAAGAAAAACGTTCAGGGACTGAAATGAATTTTGGGAAAAAACAGCTTAGCTGACGTCATCTGGCGCAGGCAGGAGAGAGAAAGTGATGGTGAAAATTCAAACGACCATTGACACGTCTCCGGACATCATCTTGATACACGCGCCGTCCCATGTGGAATATAACATGCCTGAAAATCATTTTAGACGTCGGTTGGGGTTTTTTGGACGCCGTATGAAGCCGCACGTGCTGACCGAAAAACGCGTGAGCGTTGGAACGGACGGCGCGTCCGGAGACACGCCAACAGTTGCCAGCGAAAAAAAAATAAAAAATTGGCTAATTACCGGAACACCCCGCTCCCCCAGGCTTGGTTTTTGTCTTTTTCGGGGGGTGAAATCGGCGTTGAACTGTTCATTCTAATATTTTAAAAATAAAAAAACCGGCCAGATGAACCGGACCGGACTGGTCAATGACCGTCCAGCCCTTGGAAAATGCGGTGTTTTTTGTCTTTATTGGGGGTTAATTTCGTGCGTACATTGTTCATTGTTAAAAAAAAAGAGAGGATGTACACCCGCGAAGCGCGGGGCGAAATTGCCAATGAACAGTGCAGATGAGTCTTAAGCTACATGAATGAACAGTAAATGTCCGCATACACTGTTCATTGTTAAAAAAAAAAGAAAAAGAGGATGTACACCCGCGAAGCGCCGGGCAAAATTGCCAATGAACAGTGCAGATGACTCTTAAGCTACAAGAATGAACAGTAAATGTTCGATCCCTTTTACTTTCTTTAGTAATTTTTATCATAACTCAAACACCCAGTTTAATATATATATATATATATATATATATATATATATATAAACAGCTTAGAAATGTTTATTTAAAGTAATATATATAATTGGATTGGAAAGAAACATGTTTTTTTTCCCTTATTTATTTATTGGGAAAAGAAGAATGTTCATCGTACCCCTATTATTATAAATATAACTAAAAGAGCTCAGTGTTTCACTGTAGCTCCTGAGTGAAAACACTGTGGATTTCAACAGTGTTCCTTTTTTTTTTTTTTGAACAGTGATTTTTTTTCTTTTATTATTTTTTTTAACAGTATTTTTTTTTCTTTTTTTTTTCGTTTTTTTATTTTTTTAACAGTTTTTTTTATCTTTTTTTTTCCTTTTTTTTAACAATTGTTTTTAGATTTTTTGAACAATATTTTTTTTTGATTTTTTGAACCATGATTTTTATGGTTTTTTGCACAGTGATTTTTATAGTTTTTTTTTTTTGTATTTTTTTGTTTTTTATTATTAACATAATAATAATAATAATTTAATATTTTTTTTCTCACTCTTTTGCTAATGTTTTTTATTTTTTTTTCATCTCGGGATAATTTGATAAAAAAATTTTTCTTTTAACAGTTATAATAATGATAATTTTTATTTTCATTTTTTTTTATGTTTTGTTGAAATTTTTAGGATTTTTTAAGTCTTTTATTTTTTTTCCTTTCATTATTAACACAAAAAGTAACAATAATAATTTAATTGTTTTTCTAGCGTACTCCTTTGTTGATTTTTTTTGGTTCTTTCAATGATAATTTGATAATTTTTATTGTTTTGACGGTAATAACAATAATAATTTTTATTTATTTTTTTTTTTTTTGTGTGATCCTTTGTTGAAGTTTTTATGATTTTTTTAATCTTTCACTTATTTATTTACTCTTTTATAATAATAATAATGATGATGTTTTTTTTCTCGGTATAGTTTGATAATTTTTATTATTTTCAAATGAAATGACTTTTTTCAGGTAATAATTTTTATTTTTGTTTTATCTTTTATTTTTTTATTTGCTCTTTTGTTATTGTTTTTAGACTTTTTTTAGGAATTCATTGTATATTGTGAGTGAAAACACTGTGGACTTCAATAGTGTTTTTTTTTCTTCATTTTTTTCTTCATTTTATTTATTTATTTATTTGAACAGTGATTTTTAGGTTTTTTGAACAGTGCCTTTTTTTTATGGTTTTTTGAACAATGATTTTTATGGTTTTTTGAACAGTGATTTTTATGATTTTTTTAATATTTTATTTTTTTCATTATTAACATAATAATAATAATAATAATAATAATAATAATAATAATAATAATAATAATAATAATAATAAGTTAATATTTTTTTTTCTTGCTCACTCTTTTGTTAATGTTTTTTAAATTTTTTTCATCTCGGGATAATTTGATAAAAAAATTTTCTTTTAACAGTAATACCAATGATGATTTTTAGGTTTTTTGAACAGTTCTATTTTTTTTTATGATTTTTCGAACAATGATTTTTATGGTTTTTTGAACAGTTATTTTTATGGTTTTTTTAGTATTTTATTTTTTTCATTATTAGCATAATAATAATAATAATAATAATAATAATAATAATTTAATTTTTTTTCTTGCTCACTCTTTTGTTAATGTTTTTTAAATTTTTTTCATCTCGGGATAATTTGATAAAAAAATTTTCTTTTAACAGTAATACCAATGATAATTTTCATTTTCATTTTATTTTTTTGTTTGATCTTTTGTTGAAGTTTCTATGATTTTTTTAGTCTTTCATTTATTTTTGTTTATTTTATTATTAACATAATAATAATAATAATAATAATAATAATAATAATTTAATTGATTCTCTTACTTACTCTTTTGTTAATGTTTTTGAGTATTTTTTTTCAAGATAATTTGATCATTTTAATTGTTTTAATAATAAGAGCAATGATAATTTTAGATTTTAAAACTTTGATTTTGCTATTGTTATAATAGGGTGTGTTGAGCTATTTTATTATATTAAATTACACATATATAAATATTATATTTTAATTTTGATTCAGCAAATCCTATAAAAATTATTTGCTTAGCCTGCAATGGAGAATATATATTTTTAAAAATTTGCAAATTAAATAATTTTTTTGATCTAATAATTTTTATTTTTGTTTTGTCATCTATTATATTTTTTTCTTTACTCTTTCTGTTAGGTTTTTATTGGTTTTTTTTTTATTTTCAAGTTAGATTAACTTTTTTTACCTGATAATTTTGATTTTATTTTTTTATCTAGTCTTTTGTTATAGTTATTAGGATTTTTTTTCTTTCATTTATTTCTGGTTTTTTATTCATTATCAACACAGTAATAATAATAATAATAATAATAATAATAATAATAATAATAATAATAAATTTAATTATTTTTCTTGCTTACTTTTTTGTTAATATTTTTGACTTTTTTTTCTCTCAGGATAATTTGATAATTCTAATCGTTTTGGCAGTAGTAGCAATAATAATTTTAGATGTTAGGACTTTGATTTTGCTATTTTTATAATAGGACGTGGTAATTTGTTTTATTATATTATATTTTGTATATATATTAAATTTTAATTTTAGACCAACAAATCCTATTAATTTCTTTAATCCCAACAATCATAAAATTTGTTTGTTCAACCCGCAACGTAGTGCGGTCAATTTTTTTAATTTTCAACTGAAATGATTTTTTTTCAAGTAATAATTTTTATTTTTTTTATTATATTTATTATTTTTTTATTTGTTCTTTTGTTAATGTTTTTAGACTTCTTTTAATCTTTGATTTAATTTTGTTTTTTATTAACGCAATAATAATAATAATAATAATAATAATAATAATAATTTGAGTTTTTGTTTTTATTCCTCTCGAGGTAGTTTAATAATTGTTATTGTTTTGACAATAATAATGATGATAATTTTAGAAGTTAACACTTCGATGTTACTATTGTTATAATAAGGTATTTTGATTTGTTTTATTATATCAAACTTACATATAAAAATATTATATTTTAATCTAAATAATTGTAAAAAAAATTTGCTCCGCCCGCAACAAAGTGCGGGCCTTCAAACTAGTTAAATCAAATGGGTATCCATCATCATGGATAATTTTATCGCATGTTCACAATATAAACACACATCCTAGTCAATGCTCCTGTTACTCGTTATAAGTGGCATCATAATTTTTTTAATATAAAAAAAAAATTAAATATATGAAATTTTTTTATTATAATATAAATTTAGATGAAATAATAAATATATACAGAATTCCTGTTAAGATAAAAAAAATATTTTTACAAGCAAAATATTTTTACAAACAATTGATTAGGAGAATAGATAAAAATAATAGAAAACACACAAAAAAAAAGAGGGAAAAAATGAGCAATATTAATTTGAAAATGATCACCAACATAAATTAAAATTTCAGGATTGAACCAAATAAAATTAAATCCCTAATAAAAAATAAAACAATAAAAAATAAGAATAAAAACTAAAAGCATAGATGCATAAATACGGATAAAAAATAAATATTGTTCAAGAATGACAGAAAAACTAAAGAAATTAATAGCAAATAAAAAGTTCAAACAATAAGGATCAAAATGAAAAATAAAATATATAATTAATTCCAATTGAACAATAAAATTGAAACAAATAAAAATATTGGGACTGAAACAAATATATATATTTTTCTAAAAAAAATGGTGTAATTTTGTTAAAAAAAATAAAAGAATAAGGATTGAAATATGACTAATTTCAATTGGAGGACACAACGAAAATAAATTAAAACAAACTATATAATTAATTCAATTAAAGGATAAAATTGAAATAAATAAAACCTTGAGATCGAAATAAATAAAGATATTTTAAAAAAATATAATATTTTTAAAAAATTAAAAGAATAAAGACCGAAATGAAAGATAGAATATACAATAAATTTTAATTAGATGACCCAATCAGAAGCAATTAAAATTTGCACACTAAAATAATGAAAATAACCAAAATCAAATTGAAAATCAAAAGAATAAGGACTAAATTGAAACTCGACATATATAATCAGTTTCAATTGAAGGGTACAATTGAAACAAATCAAAAATTATATTAAAAAAACAATAATAAAAGAAAAATTAAAAGACTAGGGGTCAAAATAAACATTCCAAAAACATCAGGGGCCGATCTGTATTTCCAATCAGCAGGAGACAAAAAAGAGAGGAAAAATATAAAACCGATCACCGCACCATATTGAAAGAAATAGAACATGACAGTGCACCGTGTGACATAATAAAAAATAATTTTGAACTGCAGTATAAAGTCACACACGCCATCTTAAAAGCACATGCACCGGAAACACTGCTGAAAATGCAGACGATCCGTGCATGCAAGGAGAAAAGGATGTCGAGCAAAACATTTATATATATATATATTAAATTTAATTCCAACTCATATTTAATAATATCTATCTTACTAAAAAGCTAAAATGTGTGGGGAGATCACTGTAGCTCCCCACACATTTCATTGTGGATTTCAACAGTGGGTTTTTTTTTCTTTTTTTTTTCATTTTCTTTTTTCGTTGCTTTTTTTTGTTATTATTTTTTTTTCTAATTTCTTTTCATATTTTCCCATAAATTTTTTTCCTAGTTATATTCGTATAATCATAGTGTCTATCTATCTTAAACACACCATGATTAATCCTCAGAATCAATTTTTTTATACCTTTTTTTCCCCTTGATTGTATATTTTTTTCCATGATTTTTTTTCTTATTATATTCTTTTAATTTTTTTCTTTTTCCACTTATATATATGATCAAGGTGTCTGGGCTAACTTAAATGCACTACGATTAATCATCGGATCCAATTTTTTTTATTGTTTTTTCTTGATTATGTTTTTTTCCTGATTATTTTTTTTCACTTTTTTTCCATGATATATTTTTTTTCTGGTTATATTTTTTTATTTTTTTTCTTTTTCTACCTTTTTTTTGTTTTTTTATGATCGGGTATCCTGACTAGCTTAAACACGCCACAATTAATTCCCTTATTCAATTTTTTTAGTTATAACCAAGGTGTCTAGAGTAGTTTATGTGTACCAAGACTAATCCTCGGACCTATTTTTTTTTTGCTAAAGTGCTTTTCTTATACTTTTGTTTTGTTTGCTTATATATATTTTTTTATAATCGGGGTTTACGGGTCAGCTTACTTATACCACAACTAATCCCCGAACCGAATTTGTTCTTAAAACAATATGGATTGCTACAGTGCTTTCATAATCAATTTTTTTTTTGTTTTCTTTAACTTATTTTTTTTTTATAATCATAGTTTTTAAGTCAGCTTATGCATTTTTATTTTTTACTTATATATTTTTTTTATAACCAGGATCTCCGTGCTGTTTTGGACGCACAATAACTAATCCCCGGACCAAAATTTTTTTGATGACCATGGTGTCCAGGCCACCTTTCGTGCACCATGACTAATCCCCCGGTCATTTTATTATTTTTTCTATAAAAAATTCCTTATACTTTTTTTGTTCACTTATACATTTTTTTTCTTATCACCAAATCAATTTTTTTTCCTGGTGTCTCCGGGTCAGCTTAAGCACACCATGACTGATTCCTGAATTGAATTTATTTTTTTAAGCAATATCAATTGTAAATGGTGTGGAGAAAGCATTATAGCTCCTCACATATAGTATTGTTGATTGCAATAGTGCTTCCCCGCTATAGTGTTTTTTTCCCTGTTTTTTGCTTCTTTTTTTTTTTACTTTTTTTTTCATTATTTTTTTCATTATGTTTATTTTTTTTTATTTTTTTTCTTATTATGTTTTTTTCCCAAAAATATTTTTTTGCCATTATACTTTTTTATATATTTTTTCCTTTTCCACTCATATATTTTTTTTCTTTTTTGTTTTTTTAATCAGGGTGTCTTAAGCGCACCATGATTAATTCCCATATCCATTTTTTTTTTATAAACAAGGTGTTCGAACCAACTTATGTGTACCATGAGAATCCATGAACCCATTTTTTTTTCTAAAGTGTTTTCCCGCTGATACTTTTTTTTCTCTATACTTTTGTTTTGTTTACTTATATATTTTTTATAACCGGAACCTCCAGACCAGCTTAAACGCACCAAGACTAATTCATGAGCCAATTTTTTAAAAAAATAATATGGATTGCTACAATGCTTTCACGCTTATACTTTTTTTTCTTTTACTTATATTTGTTTTTTTATGACCATGGTCTCTCAGCCAACTTAAGCTTGTATACCCTTATAAGATAAAATCTAAAAGTTGATTATAAGGGTGTATTGTTAATTTATCAATTTTTAATTATATTTTATGTAGCAGTGTTGGAGGCGCGTTTTCCGGCACAACGTCAATTTCAGAGCTCATGCACATTTTAGATGGCGCGTGCGATACCGTAAAACTTCTAAAAATATATAGTAGTTTTTTATATATTCATTTTATTATGTAAATTGTGTTTAGAATAATTTCATAGTATCATAGGTATTTTCAATTTTTTCCATTTCTGTGCATAGTATAATAATTATAATACCCTTAAATAAGACAAAAATCAAGAATTGTTAGTAGGGGTGTCCCAATAATTTATTTTTTTACTGCACAGTAAAATAACTTCTGTAGGCTCAAATAAGACAAAACAAAAGAGTCACCTGAGGTAGTGTTTCAAACATTTTACATTTAACTATATATACATAGGAAAAAGTTTCACTCTTATTTTACACCACCAAAGTTCAACTTGCTATGTTTTTTAACGCGAGTTGCATTTAATACAAATAAAAATAATAATAATAAAAATTAAGTAAAAATCTAAACAAAGAGCAAAGATGTATTGATACAAATAAAAAATTTAAAACTATCTTAGAATGACCGAAAAAATCAAGGGATCGAAACTAAACTAAAAAAAATAAAAGAATAAAAATAAAAATATAAAATTATTTGTTAAATCTAAATAAAAAAAATTAATCCCTACAGCGGAACGTGAATTTACGGCTTGTTTTATCTATTATTCATTGTCATAAAAAAAAAAAAAATTTCGTATACGTTCAAATCAAGTGAGTCAGTATGAGTTGGGATTAAATTGTAATCTATAATGAGCTATCATAGCCGAAATTTGTTAGATTCCCGAAGGAAATGGTGCGTGATTCAGGCACCACTGGCAAGACCAAGACTTTTTTTAATCGACAACTCAGAAAGGCAGTCTTTTTCCAAGTCAAGCAAAAATTAGGCAAATAGGCACGCACTCACTCTTCATCGTAAGTCACAAGTCTCCTTGTCTTTGGAGACCCACTTCAGCTTCTGTTCAGTTGAGGTGAGCAAGAATTCAAAGAGAGACAGGGAATGGCAGAAACAAAAACCGTGCATTCACCACTGGTCACTTATGCTTCAGTGCTCTCGCTTCTCACACTCTGCCCTCCTTTTGTTACTCTACTGTAAGCCCTTTTCCTTTGCTTCTGCATTTGATTGTCATAATTCTTGGTTTCTTTACTTTTTCTTCGTCTTTTTTTTGTTATCGGCAATTGTTTGGAAAATAAAGCACCATAGATGTACTAGATGAAGCTACTGTCTTTTTAAACTTTATCTGGGGTGTTTATAAACCTTTGGATTATTGCTTGTCAAAGTGCGTTCTTTTTTAATGCAAATTTATTAGCTTGCTTAAGAAACTGCTGCTTTTTTGCTTTTCTTCAGCGAAATTCAGAGAAAATATCGTTTTTACTACTGCAGTATTAAAAGCTATAAATCTTGAAATGTCTCGAGATGATAATGTATTGACTTTTTTTAGTACTGTGTTATTTTGATTAGTGTATGGGAAAATGCATGGAAGAAAAAAGGGGGGGATGGATTTATTGATAGAATAAGTGGTTATTAAAACTAGAATCTTCGAACTGATGCAGATGGTATACGATGGTGCATGCTGATGGGTCAGTACGTCAAACTTGGGATTTCTTGAAGCAACATGGCTTGCAAGGATTTATAAATATTTGGCCAAGGCCCACTGCATTTTCCTGGAAAATTATTGCTTGTTATGCAGCATTTGAGGCTGCACTACAGCTTCTTTTACCAGGAAAGAGGGTTGAGGGTCCAATTTCTCCTAAAGGAAACCGACCTGTTTACAAGGTACATTTCATATGATGTTGTCCTTATCAAACTGCTACGCTGTTTCTTGTGTTGTTTGATCATAACAGATGAAGAATGAAAACAGAAGCTTACGCTACTTAATGAATAGCTTTTATATGTATCCAGTCATGAGCTTTCTTTCTGTGGTTGTTGCAGGCGAATGGCATGGCAGCGTACACAGTGACTATGGTTACCTATCTCAGCCTTTGGTGGTGAGAATTTTCTCCATCAACATCCTTTTGTTTAAGAATTCCGACAAGATTTACACTCATTTATAAGGATTATAATCATTAAAAAAGTTCTTTTAGATTCTACCATGGTATTCTTTGCACATAAGGTTTTGGAGAGTAAGACAAGCTGCTTCTGACTAGTACTGATTAATTTCACCGAGTGGCAAATGATTATAGAGTGCACCTCATACTTCTTCTGTTTTAATTCTTCAGGTTCGGTATATTCAACCCCTCAATTGTTTATGATCATTTGGGAGAAATATTTTCTGCTCTGGTTTTTGGAAGCTTAGTCTTCTGTATTTTCTTATACATAAAAGTAAGGATTTGTAATTAGGCGATCTTCCTCGATTCACATTTATTTTTCTATAACTCTTACTGATCTTTTTATTTTAATTTTGAAGGGCCATTTGGCTCCATCATCTACTGATTCTGGTTCATCTGGGAACATAATAATCGACTTCTATTGGGTGAGTCAAATCTCTACAGTACCTTTCATTTTGTTTATGTGACTATCGTTATTTGTCATTAAGAAACATGATAGATGGGAGAAAGGGAGATCGAGCCAGATATATAACCAAGGGGAAGAAGCTTAAATTAAAAATCCACCTATATTTTATCTTTTAACCAGGATCAACTCAAATTTAAGCTTCTTCTTTCCATATTTGTGATGAGTTTCCCATTTAAAACTATTGTTTTGCCTTTCCACTTGATATGGTGCTTTTTGTTCAGTCACTCAAGCTCCCATATGGCTCTATTGTAGTCTAGGCCTTTGTTATACATATTTTATATAATCGAATGCTAAATTCATATAGCAGCGAAAATTTAAATTATAAATATCTCTAATCATTTTGCTCAAATTTCGAAAATGAATGCCCAATGCAGCAGCAGCAGCAGCAGCAACAAGACAATTTTTTCCAATACAGCAGCAACAACACAACTTCAAAATAATAATAAAATTTTATTTGAGGAACCTTCTGATTTATACCTACTAGTAGCCATAGATGGAGTACACAAGCTATTATTAATAGGTAGATCAAGGATCCCTCTCATTAATTAATTAGCTAATTTTCTCCTCCCATCAAGGAGAAAATTAGGCAATTGATCCTCACGATTAATCAATTGATCCCCATTATCTATCTTCATGATCATGGGTTTGAATAAACAAGAACATGGATGTGTCATAAGAGGCATAATGTTAATTTCTAATAGGCCTCGCTCTTATAAAGGTCTCTTTCTCTGCTGCAGGGTATGGAGCTATATCCTCGAATTGGAAAGAGCTTCGACATCAAAGTTTTCACAAACTGCAGATTTGGGATGATGTCTTGGGCTGTTCTGGCATTGACCTATTGCATTAAGCAGGTAAATGTTGTTCTTGTTTCTTTTTAGTACAATACTGATATTGTAGGCTTGGGATTGCGTACATGCTGATTGTAAGATGAATCAAATTCTACAGTGAGGTTATTGTTTAAATTAGTTAGACATAGCTTCTCCTTTGTTGTTTTGCTCAAATGTTCTTTCTTGATTAAACACTCATTCTGATAGGGGTCGCAGTTTCCAATCTCTTAGCTATGAGCTTATTCCTTGTTGACAAGTGGAAATTTAAGAATGTAATAATTATTGGATAGCCAAACCCCAAACTTAAATGTTTTATAATGGGGTGTGTTTTGAGTGCAAGTTCCTTTCTCGAGAAATGGATTTGCTCCCAAGTTCTGAAAAAATTGTGTTTAGCTATTCTATTATGCCACGTGGAACCAGTGCTACATGTTGACAATATGTGTTTGTCAATTCATTATTTAAATGGCCTTAGGCTCCCATCATAAAAGTGCTTTTCAACCTTGTTATTCGCTAACTTCATTTCTCGTGAACTCTTTCTCGTCATTGAAGGTTGCTTTTACTTGGTGCATGCAATATGTGAAACTCAACTCATTTGCTATAAAGCTTCTAATTCAAGTTTTGCATGTATAATCACGTGCATATAGATCTTAAAATGCACTTTTTGTGTATTCTATCAGTATGAGCAGAATGGGAAAGTAGCTGATTCCATGCTTGTAAATACAATATTGATGCTGGTGTACGTCACAAAGTTTTTTTGGTGGGAAGCTGGCTACTGGAACACAATGGACATTGCACATGATCGAGGTTTACATATTCTCTAGTTCATCCGTTTATTTTTTAAAATATATTTTTATTTGCAGTTTGTCATCAATGAAATTGCCACCATTATCACTTGTTTATTGAGAAAGTTTTAGCGTTTGTTGCTGTTAAAGTAGCTTTTTAATTTTTATCCATCATTTTGATGGTTATTTTCATTATGCTTATTCCTCTTCTGGGATTTGGCAGCTGGATTTTATATTTGTTGGGGGTGCTTAGTATGGGTTCCATCTGTGTATACTTCTCCGGGCATGTACCTTGTTAACCATCCTGTGAACCTTGGACTTCAGGTGCTTTGCTGTTTTCATCTATTTGATTTCCAATTTTACTGCCCTTTTTTTAGCCATTCTCTTTGCTTTAAGCTCCGGGCATTGAATTGGAGTGACATTTTGTAGGAAAAACTTGGAGTTGAAATTGAATAGTGAAAGTTATCAAATTATGGTCCTTTTGCTCTTGGAATAATTAGTCACGAGTTCCTCTTCTGCCAAGGAAAAAAGAGTTGTGCATTTAAATCTCAGGCCAAAAGTTGGGGGGGAAAGCACCTGTCAATTTACAATTTAAGTGATACCCAAAGGCAATATTCAAATCCAATTAGTAGCATAAATGATTGATTGTTAGAGTCTTGAAATAGAAAAACAACCAAAGCCCTTTATCCCTTGATATACTTTATTCTAACCAATTCCCCTCCTATTTCTCCAGCTTGCACTTTATATACTAGCAGCAGGCGTTCTCTCCATATATGTCAATTATGACTGTGACAGGCAAAGGCAGGAATTTCGCAGAACAAATGGCAAATGTTTGGTCTGGGGAAAGGCTCCATCTAAGGTGATCTGGTGATATATCGTTTATATTTACTTGATCTATGGTTTTCAACCATGAGAAAGAGGCATGATGCGGTCTAATTATTGACAGATTGTGGCCTCATACACTACAACATCTGGGGAATCAAAGACAAGCCTCCTTTTGACCTCAGGATGGTAAGTGTTGTTGGGCACATTTGTTGTCAAAATTAGTTTAAACTCAGCATTCGTTCCGTCTTGTTGTATCCACAAAGCTATATGATTGTGGTTATGTCTTCTGCTGAGATTTTGTATCCTGGATTTTGCAGGTGGGGCTTATCTCGTCATTTCCATTATGTACCTGAAATATTAGCTGCTTTACTCTGGACTGTCCCAGCTCTTTTTAATCATGTAAGCATTTGAATATGGGAGTAATATCTCAATTCATGAAGTCCTGTGGACACGCTGCTGATATCTTTGTTTGCTTTTGCAGTTTCTACCCTATTTCTATGTGATATTTCTAACCATCCTTCTGTTTGACCGAGCTAAAAGGGATGATGATCGATGCGGATCCAAGTAAGCACAGTTTCTTAACTTGTATTCTTCTTACGTGTATGTCTACAGGTAGAATTGCTGAGCATATTCTTAAAAAACCCCATCTTTACTGGTGGACACATCGTTGGATTCTTTGCGTGCATTTTATGTCTATGAGAGATGAAAAAAAAATTTGACGGCCACCTGGATGCAGATACGGGAAGTACTGGAGGTTGTACTGCGAGAAGGTCCGCTACCGGATTGTTCCGGGAATTTACTAAGACATCTCCATTAGCTGCACCACAACTTGCATGGAGTCGATCCACTGTGCCTGTTTATATCTGGTGGTGAACTCAAGAATACAACCCACGATCATTCCGCTTAAATTGTATAACTCTCGTTTAAGTAAGGTGCTTTAATGTTTTGACAAGGTGTGAGTTCTGCTGTTTAATGGATCCGTTGTCCCCATGTCTCTTCTCTCCCATACTAAGATAATATTTGAGATTGTAGTGGGAGTTGATTTTTATTTTTATTTTTTATATCTATATATCAAAACAATTTAAAATCGTAAAAAAACCTAATTTAAAGCAAAATTAAAAATCTTCAAAAAGGGTTGTTAAACAAACGCACTAGAAAAAAAAGATTGTGGTGAGAGGGAATGTCAGAATCTAATGTGCTTCCTTGCAAACTGGCGGGATGGTAACATTTTCTCTCAGGTGATGAGGTTGGTTGCCATTGCCGGTTGAATTTATTGCTATATCATGTAACTATGCCCCCTGGCTTTGCGTAATCATCTTTTCTCAATATTTTTGTTCTCTGTCAGAAAGATCGTTTCCATATTTCGGGGGTGTAAATTATATTTCACACCTGATATATCGTCAAATCTTAGTAACCCAAACCCTAAAACGGATTGAATCTGCGAGAAATTGTTTTAACCCCTTGTTCAATAATGATAGTTAGTTTGGATTCGATTGTAACTTCTGGTACATGAGGGATCCAATTGAAATATGTATGAAGTGTTAAGGGCTCCAATGTTGTTTTACCTCCTAAGTATCTTCGCCTCCCTTACCGCATCATACATAAACACGAACTCAATCCCCGAACGCTAAAAAAGCAATGGCTACAAAGCTTCTAGCTTCCGCCCTCCGCCAAACCCTAAACAAAACCCCCACGTCCTCCTCCCTCCATCGCTGTCTCTCCACCGCGGCGGCACTAACAACCGCTCCCCCATCACAAAATGACGAAGCTATGACAATAAAAGGCTTGAAAATCTCAGCACGGCCGCTCTACCTCGACATGCAAGCAACATCACCGGTGGACCCCAGGGTGTTGGACGCCATGCTCCCTTACTATCTCGCTCGCTACGGAAATCCTCACTCGCGCACGCACCTGTACGGTTGGGAATCCGACCAGGCCGTCGAGACCGCCCGCTCCCAAATCGCTGACTTGATCGGCGCGTCGCCGAAGGAAATCGTCTTCACATCAGGAGCGACGGAGTCGAATAATATCTCTGTTAAAGGGGTTATGAAGTTTTACAAGGAGAAGAAACGACATGTCGTTACCACGCAGACGGAGCATAAGTGTGTGTTGGACTCTTGCCGGCATCTTCAGCAAGAGGGTTTTGAGGTGACGTATTTACCGGTTGGGAATGACGGGATTGTTGATTTGGAGAAGTTGAGGGGGTCGATAAGGCCGGATACTGGGCTTGTTTCGGTTATGGCGGTGAATAATGAGATTGGTGTGATTCAGCCGATGGAGGAGATTGGGAAAATCTGTAGGGAGTTTAATGTTCCGTTTCATACAGATGCGGCCCAGGCGCTGGGGAAGATACCGGTTGATGTGGATCGGTGGAATGTAAGTTTGATGTCGCTGAGTGGACACAAGATTTATGGGCCGAAAGGGGTTGGTGCTTTATATATGCGTAGGCGGCCAAGGATTAGAGTGGAGGCACAAATGAATGGGGGTGGACAAGAGAGGGGGATAAGGAGCGGGACAGTGCCTACGCCGTTAGTGGTGGGAATGGGCGCGGCATGCGAGCTGGCGAAGAAGGAGATGGGATATGATGAGGTGAGAATCAGGGGTTTGCAGGAGAGGTTGTTGAATGGAGTGAGGGCTAAGCTTGATGGCGTGGTGGTGAATGGGAGCGTCGAGAGGAGGTATGCAGGGAATTTGAATCTATCGTTTGCGTATGTGGAAGGGGAGAGTTTGTTGATGGGGTTGAAGGATGTGGCAGTATCGAGTGGGAGTGCATGCACGAGTGCTAGTTTAGAGCCTTCGTACGTGCTGAGGGCATTGGGGGTGGATGAGGACATGGCGCATACTTCAATTAGGTTTGGGATTGGGAGGTTCACCACGGAGGAGGAGATTGACAGGGCAGTTGAGCTAACTGTGCAGCAGGTTGACAAGCTGAGGGAAATGAGCCCCCTTTATGAGATGGTGAAGGAAGGGATTGATATCAAGCAGATTCAATGGTCACAGCACTGACTGAAATGCTACAAATGACTCGGTTGTTATCTTCGATTATACCATGACTCTTTTTGTCCAGGCACACCCCTATTTTGAGGAATAAAGTGCGCCTCCAGTACAAGTTATTTCTGTTGGGTGGATGTGTATTATAGTTGATTTTACTTTGTGTTTCCATTTGCTTGGTTTTGAAAAATGGTTTCCTTTGTGTGGAACTGATTTTCAAATTGTCACCCAAGCGATGAGGTTTCCCTCTATCCAAGTTACATTAAAAAGTCTCCTTTTATTTGTCCTCGGCTTAATCCAGTTAATTAGACACGAGCTTTTGGTCTAAGGTTAAGAAAAGCAGTGTGAACTCCTCAAGTTTCCATGGTTGATAGATAGAAGAGACTTCATTCCCTGGCGTCACATGTCCACATATCCTCTTCATGGCTCTATGCCCCCTCTTTAGTAAATTCTACTGCAAGGCCGCCGCCTTCTATCTTCACTTGCTAAACGATCTTCTACAAGTTTCTTTCATCTCTACGAGTTCCCGTTGCGCATGACGAATGACCAAAGCCAATCTCATCGTCACCATGATGGGTTGAAGGATGGATTGAAATACCTCAAACAATCCGGACATTAAGTCCCCCACTCATCCGACCATAAAAGATATCAGATTTGCACACAACTCTTTTTGATAGGATACTGCTTGCGAAGGAAGGAAAGAATAATTGTTATCCGTAATCAGTAATGAGTTCTTTTCAAAGCATGTGCACAGCCCATAGACTTGAGCTTCCGTATCTAATGTAAATTAAATGAGTAATTAGCATCCAATTGGGGGGGGGGGGGGGTGATGGCAAGAAATAAAGAAATAGAAAAAATTAATTCATCTTCGGATATGACAAGATTCTTTAATTTATGATAAATTAAACCATACAGAATGACACTGCCTGAACACAAGCAAGCCTTATTGCATAGATACACAAAGCAACAGTTTTAGTCTGACCGTCTACGCTTTGAATAACAAATTACACAGTAACTATCACAATCCCAGAAGGCAAGCATCGCAAAGTGGCGTGAAGGACTTGTACCAACACTAATTCTTCATTGACAAACGACAACGATTTAGATCACGTGCTGGTTTCGAGCTGCCAGAGTCCACAAATAACCAAAATTTTGAGCAACTAAATCATCGAGTCTCGTCCTCCAAGGCACGGAATCCGCCAGTCAAATCCTCATGCAACTTGCTGAATTTTTCCACAAGTGCTGCTTCCCCTTCTGCTGGATCCTCAAATTTTTGAGACCTGCATCATTGACAGATCTCAATATCAGAAAGCAATTATCGTGGATTTTCATAAAGCATTAATTTTGTATAGAGGATTATTGGTAAAACTATGGTACACTTACACTAAACGATAGAAGAGATCTCCCAACCGGTGCTTAATAAGGCTGTATGTTATCTTCTGACCATCCATGCCTGCACCTCTCTCGACAGCCTACATTGAATTGCAAACATGTTCATCAAAGATCCAGATCAGACCATACAGTCTTCTACAGGTTGTGAGATGAGCTTTGAATTTCAAAACTACAGCAATCGACTTATTGAAATTGAAGAGTAACAAAAGACATTAAAGATGGAGCCTGAGTTGTTCTCTTAAAGACAATGAGCAACCCGTACATGATCCGAGTCCAAAGCCAACATCTACCAGAGTTTCACAGCCCTCCCTACTAGATTCCCTGGACAAGACATAGAATAACAGATAGAGGGGTTAATTTACCTGGTTGGCCAAATTGTAGAAATGAATTATGTTGCGCATCATCCAAACAGACTTGTAGAAAGGACAGAACTTGTCGTATCTGCAAGGCACACATACATGCATTCAAGGGCAAGGATTGCACAACTATGAGTTTAATCTATCTTAAATTCCAAACAAAGATGGATTATAGAAAAGATCAAGTAAAGAGGTCGGGGCATACGGAGTAAATGCATTCTGAGCAAGATAGTCCTCTCTCAAAAGCTTTGCTGTCTCCAGGGTAATCTTATCTCCTTCAGCTAAAGCATCCTTTCCAACAAGCTGCAATGATCCAGAAAGCCATGGATATTTACTCACAAGCATGCAAAAACACCAATTTTCCTTTCAACTTCACAGCTAGTTACATGACAAAAGCGAGGTAGAAAGGTTCATAGTGTTGCGCAAAATGTGCCTCAAAGGATAGGGTAGTGAACAAAGAACAGTTTGATGATAGTGAAACTCAAAATAATTCCACAGGAACCTACAGCATCATAAAAGCCAAAGGTGATCAATGTCCACCAACTTCTTTCATGCCAAACTAAAATATGAGATATCAACTAATTAAGAAGGACAGAAGATGACGAGTACTCTTACAATTAAGGTTCAAGAGCAAATGTACAGGAAACAACAAACCCATCATATAGATCACAGAATTCATCCATATATTTCTTCAACAGTTACCAGGTAAATCACATATTCTATATTTCTAGTACCTAAGGGAACCAGAAGTGGAAATTTTTTAAATTAGTAAACATACTTGGACAATCTCATTCAAGTCATCTTCCCTTTGGAGCACTTCACGTGCCTTTGTCCTGATGTTGATAAAATCTGGATCAAATCGCTCATAGAATGACTCCAACGCCTGACAAAAGAAGTAGAACAGACTAACAAAATATGAACAGGTTGCATAGAATATAGGACATGATGAAGGATCAAATAAGTATCCAACAATTTTTCTTTCGAAAGAAAAACAAAAGTCTGCAGAGAAATTGCAAACCTACCCCTGAGTACTTGGAGTAGGAAATAAGCCAGTTTACAGAAGGGAAATGTTTCCTTTGTGCAAGTTTCTTATCCAAACCCCAGAAGACCTGCAAAAGTACAAATGAATCGCCTCATTTTAACCAAAAAATAACATTCGGGAAAAAGAACTCAAAATGACATCAAGTTAGAAAAAAATCATTTTCCAAACCGCTTGATTTAAGTTACACATGCTTGGACTTAAAATTTACCCTGATTACTGAAGCAGAATCATTTTTGGCCCTAGGATATGCTTTCCAGCTTGTTGATCAGTAATTTGGTCACCACCAAGTTGGCTTATTAATTAAAGACTAATGTTTCTATGATTTTTCCTGTGTAGAAATTTATTTTTCTTGTCCTACTATTAATCAGGCACAATTAAGAAAAAAAAGACTTCTTTCTGTAACAGAATATTTCAAACTTCTTACAAAAAGAAAAAAAAAATAGTTTGTGGTCTCAGAGGCCTTGGAAGAGCATTCTTTGGGCAAAAAAGACTCGACTCTCTGTTTTGTCTCAGCAATCTATGTTGCCAATTGCTTCTAGTATGAAAGGTAGTAAACATAGTCTATAATTACCTGGACAATGCTGAGGGTAGCAGAAGTAACAGGATCTGAGAAATCACCTCCTGGTGGGGAAACTGCACCAACAATTGTCACACTACCCGTACGCTCTGGTGAACCAAGGCATTTTACCTTTCCAGCACGTTCATAAAACGAGGCCAATCGTGCTGCCAGATAAGCAGGATATCCACTATCAGCAGGCATTTCTGCCTGCAAATATAATTCAAAACATGCAATTAGAGTTCATCTGAGTGGTATACAAACAAGCTTTGCAGTGTGCATAAAAGAATTAACATAAAAGATAATAATTAACAATGCTAATCCATCTGTCTAATAAAAACCATCATGTAAAGAAAAACACCATCCAAAGAATCAATAATGGGGACAGTATATTTCTAATCAATATCAACAGCAGTAACTGATGATGTCACCAATCTTTTGGGAAGCCAGTGCCTGATAAGATATTAGAAACAACTGTCAAGTACTCTAACTATATCTGGTTTCTAAAAATCTAGAAAACAGAAAAATAATTTTTTGGGTATTGATGGTTGCAGATGATAGGCAAGCTATGGCATCCTAGCAACAAAAGAGATAGTCCACACAAAGAGACCAGCACTTTATATATCAGACACTAATAATATATGAAGCACTAGAAAAATCTTCCAAGGCATTGAGATAAATGTTGGTAAAGGCTAACCAGCCGTCCAGAAATTTCACGCAAAGCTTCTGCCCAACGAGATGTTGAATCTGCCATCATGCTCACGTTGTAGCCCATATCTCGGAAGTATTCAGCTATAGTGATTCCTGAGAGCAGCCCACAAGTTGAAGAGCGTCATCACAAGGCATTCAATGAGAAAGAATATTATCAACATTAAATGAATCAAAAATAGAGAATTTTCAAATTCAAGCAAATCAACTGCAAACATGAAACTTTTAGCTTAAGCAATAAAATTACAGTTTGAATTTTTTCTTTGGTCCATTGCACATGGTCTAAATAGCCCCAAGTCTGCAACCCATGCGTGCATGGTAGGCTGTGAGTTGAGTTCCCTAAATTGCAACCATTTATTTCCTCAGGATATTACATGTCTTTCAAAAGGGAGCTCCTTCTCCAACAGAGGGCCTATGACAGTAAATCTGATATAATAAAAGTTACCCTCTTTTCGTGAATTACAAAAATCACTACCATTCACTGATGTATGCCTTCAAAAAGCACCAGCTCTTAATTAACAAAGCCACATAGAAATTTTCTGCAACTCTAAAATTCTTAAAACACCAGCAAGAAAGAAAAGGAACAAGAAATAGGACTTTATGCTTTGGAGATAACTCTTCGTATCATTCTCTGATCTGCTTAATGTTTACTTAAGTGATGGAGTTACCTGTATAAATTGAAGCCTCACGAGCAGCGACAGGCATGTTAGAAGTGTTGGCTACAAGGGTTGTACGCTTCATGACAGACTCCTCACGGCCATCAGGCAATGTCATGGTCAATTGTGGAAAATCCATGAGCACCTGAGCAATGGATTATTCTAGAATAAAAATCTCAAAAACCATAAAAGAGGATTGATGAGAAAACTGAAAGAATCATATACCTCTGCCATTTCATTTCCTCTTTCTCCACAGCCCACATACACAACAGTATCGGAGTTAGAATACTGCACAAACAAAAATTAAGTAATGAATCAACCAAACCACCCCAACATCACAACCAGCAGTGTTAGCTCCACAATGAATTGACAAGTTTCACCTTGGAAAGAGCTTGACTAATGACAGTCTTCCCACAGCCAAATGCACCAGGTATGGCACAAGTCCCACCAAGAACTGAGGGGAAAAGGGCATCAAGGACACGCTGAAACACAACAAAGTCAATGGGAACTCATGTTACTGAGAGAGAAAGCGATCAATGAGAAAACCAATGCTTTTAGAATGTAAACAAGCACCTGCCCAGTAAGTAGAGGAGTGTCAGCAGCAAGCTTCGATGCAACTGGTCTTGGTGTTCGTACTGGCCAAGTCTGCATAAAGAAGAAGCACATAGAAAATGAAAAAAGAAAAAAAAAAGGATTAAAGCATCTTGATTCGCTGAAAGTTTGGCTGCAAGTTACAAACCTGAAGCATGGTAAATTGCTTTTTGACACCCTGGAACTCAAGCTCCAGCACAGTGTCCTACAAAAACAGAACTCAACAAACAGATCTCCATAAGAAACATCAATGTGCAGTTTATATGTAACAAAGAATTCACATAAATATGAATCTCAACTAGATGGTAACTACAACCATGGAGAATGAAGAATGATAATAATTCCTTTTATCCATATTCAGATTATTGCTAGTGCTTCCCCAAGTTTAGCATACAGAAAAACTCATTTAAATCGGTACCAATGCTATATGCAACAAGTAAGAACTGGACTGTATGGTATGTATCAAACATGAAAAAAAGGGAAAGAAGATGCATTCTTGTGCAATTATCATTTTAATGCAAGAGAAGGGGACAAACTTTCAATGAATATTGACCAGAAGGTGCAATGTAAGTGACTTTCCCCATGGCATCAGGAGGGAGAGCAACATGATGCTGCATTAGAGTGTTCTCATATACAGTCTGCATAGGAAAATATTCACACAAATTCCAATGTTAGACCACACAAAAATAGATAAATAATAAACAAGAAGTTAAAACTACAAAGTTTTAAAGGAGAACTGCAAACAAAAGGTTAGAATATAGAGCTTACAGCATACAAATCTCCACCGGTCACAAGATCTCCCTCGCCTGCCAACATCAAGTATAACTGAAGTTAGTGGAATTCAACATAAAAATTGGAACAGCCCTGGTCATTTGTCAACAACATTTCAGCCATTACCTATTTTCTTGGGCTGAAATTCCCAGAGTGTGTCTTTATCAAGGGCTGGAACAGAGACACCACGAGGAATATAGACATCACCTGATATTCTTGCAATGGTTTTTAGAGGCCTCTGTTTAGATAAGAAAACATGGGTGAATGGTTAACCACTATGCACTGCAAGTGAGAAAGCAAAGCATAAACTTCATTTTTTCTCTTTTTGATAACACAGTAGCAAAGTTAACAGATAACTACGTGTGATCCTATTTGATCACAGATTGACAATAAAGAAAGCGCTTTCAAACCTGAATTCCATCAAAAATATTCCCCAGTATTCCCGGTCCCAGCTCTACGGATAATGGCTGTAGGATCAACATACAGTTTATGAGCTGATGCAGTCACAGTACACATCTATAAAAATAAATCCATGACAGGATAGTAAGATCACCTTGTGCGTCCGGAGAACAGGGTCGTTCACCATCAAACCAGCTGTTTCCTCATACACTGTCACGTAAAGAATAGAAACATTCATGTCCATTTCAAGCACATCAGAACAGAGACAAAGAAAAACATTTCTTTTCCATTTTACAGAAAGTGGAATCAAGAGTGAGCAGAGCAGATAAGTAACATTAATCAATTAAAATTTTAAAAAAATGTCAAGGATGATGAACGAAAAGAAGAAATATTGAGCTTGCATTAGTGAATAACCTTGGATTGTTGCAGAATGTCCTTCCAGACGAATAATTTCACCAATTAGATTGTCATGGCCAACACGGACCAGTTCATACATAGCAGCACCAGCCATACCATCTGCAACCACGACAGGCCCTGATACCTATGAAAACCATATTAAATTAGTCGGCAAAACCAGGAAAACAATTTAACCTAACAAACTAAATTAGAATTGGATTACGTTCATTAACAAACCAAGTTGAACTAAAAAAAAAATGCATCACAATAAGTTGCTTGAATCCTATAAATATAACAGCTAAATCCTAATCCAGACAAGTGAGCCAAAAGACACAGTACAGATAGAACAGTTCGTATCTAATTTCTAACCATTTTTTATCTGCATAAGCTTTATTTCACTGGTTCGAGCAATAACAGAAACAATTAAATTCAGTTTTTATGGAGCTAAATCAAAGTCCAAAACGCACAGCATTGAAATGCTGGAAACCACTTACACAAACCTATTTAGCATTCCAGAGCTTTTCGAATTCTCTACCATTATGCTAAAAACATCAATTAGACTAATAAGATATGTGAGAAACTAACAATAGCAATCATATCTCAACGGATCACAGGAATTCAACAGATCTAACGTCTCAAAATTCAAGGCGAAATCAATTTCAGATAAATCAAAAAACTCGATCTGATGACAGTAATTCAGCAGAAACAGATCATTAGATGAGTTGGATAAAAATCAGAAAAGAAATTCGATCTGTCCGATTAATTTGAGTTTAATAATTATTGTATGGTAAAAGGAAAAGGAAGAGTGTCATCTACCTTACGAACGTATCCATACTCGCTCTCTTTCTCAGAATCTTCAAATGTGGTCAATCGAGCTCCGTACACTGACGGCATTTTCTCTCGGAGAAAATTGATGCAGAGATAGTGTCGAGAATGTAAGTATTGATTCAAAACCCAAAGGTTTCAATCAAATTGATTCGATGGGAGCAAATGACAGGGAGGGAAGAAGCAGGGTTGGATTTTATTTTCTATTGATTGATTTTTCGATGGGAGAGAGGGAGGGAGAGGGCAACCGTAGCAGAAGACACGAGGATCTGTAGTTAATTGCAAGGGAGGAAGGGCAATGATCTGGTGGTTTTGCTGTACTGAAAGAATGCAGTGCGCCCTGCTTAGTTAATTGCCATGTAAGGGCGGGCCTTTGCCGAGATGACGCGGCGTTACATTTATTTAATTGTTTGCTTTGTAAAATATAACAGATAAGAGATGACATCACATCACACGGGTTTTGAAAAATAAAAAAAGTTGATAATTTTTTTATGTGAGATTTTATGGTAGCGAGGGGCTGATTAGTGACTTCTTCAATTCATTTTCATCTATGAGTATTTTTTTTTTTCTATTTGTATTTATTTTTTTTTAATAAAAAATGAGAGAAGAAATAGCTATTAGGATATTCGTTATTCCTTTGACATTGTGAAATTTTTTTTCTTACAAGTAAAAATAGCAATAGTTTTACAATTGACGGTTATTACTTGAATGAACATCAGTTTTGAGTTTTAAAAATATAAAAAGAATCTCATGGGTGGAAATTTATTTTAAAAAAAGAATACATTTTAATAAGCTATGTATGACATTTACTTTGCAGTCATCACAATTCAAACACCCTTCTCTGTTCACAAATCAGCGCAGTTCAAAGTCTACAGCCAGACATGATATTAATTTTATGACATTTGATTTAATTTGAATTCATAATTCTCATAAGAATCAAGTGGATGGGTGTTGTGGTCAACGCTTTCTCACGTGTCAAGTATTCTTGAACTCACATGATTCTCTGCTGTTAGATAAGTAAATGATACACTCCGATGTTACCATGATTTGCTTCAGCCAAGTCAATCAGGTTAACTCGTAATCTATTTGAATACAAAACCTAACTTAAATCAAATAATTTTGATTGATAAATTATAAGATTGATTCGCGCTAAATGGAGTGGATCGCATATTAACCATTCAGAAATAAAGTCAGGGAAAAAACATGCACTGCTATTTTTATAAAATATTGCAAAATCAAGATAGATTTATGGCCTCTAGTTGAGGTACGTGAGGAAAATTATTTATTGTCTTTTCATTTTATTTTTTTTAGAAATCATATAAATATACATATATGTAATGTTATTATTTATTTAAAAACTATATGTATATATATCAAAATAATTTTAAAATGAAAAATGAAAAACAAAAGTTAAATATTTTTAAAACACAACATAAATAAATGATGTTCTAGTACAAAACAAATTAAGATCGAAAGTGAACTCGGAGGCCATTTCGTGGAAAAGATGAGTGGAGAAAGGCAAGGTGAAGGTGACACGTACGGGTTTAATTCGTCAGTATATACATGATTATCATTTAATATGCATGCTGCGGAAGGGAGGATGAGATGTGACGGCAATTATTAATTATTGCACGGATCACTACAGTTCAGGGCTGGCTACATGGAGTCTAGTCGGGCCTCGGCCATACAATCTCGCACGGAGTAAAGGAGGCCGGTTTGCTCACGGTCCATATTCACGCATTATACTTTCGTACCGTGTTTGTTCTGTTCTCTCACTAACATGCATCATGGAGACCCCAGTTACATAATAGATAGTTGCCCTTCGGAATGCAGTGCTTAGTATTATAAAGAAATATATTTTTTTCAAGTTTCTAGCTTAAAAAATAATTTATTTTCATTTTTGGACATCAAAATCATAAAAAACACTAAAAATATCACCACTTTGAGCTTTTTGTATAACAGATATATTTACAGGTTGGACCGCAATGCCATGCAGCATCCCAGGAGAATTCGTCTGATCAGGGGTGTGTGTGTAGGAGTCAATTGTCGATAGATATAGAGAGCGAGCGGGAGGGAGGGAGGACACAAAACGAGGCAATTTCGAGTCTTGCAAACAAGTGGATTAGCTTCATGGTACGGGCAGAGCCAGTTAGGGGCAGAGAGGAGAGACTACAGAAGATCCATTTTCTTTAATTGTCACCCATCAGATAGCTCACCAGCTAAATTATTCTTCTTTTTTTGGGAAACCTTCTGGAAAGGGCACTACTTTCAATTAAATTACAGCTCCTTCCAAATTTGCTCATCCCCACTGAATTATTATCATTAATTTCCTGGAGTGCCTCGCGGTTTTAGGAAATGCACCCCCTCCAGTCACAAGATATTTACGGTTAACCATCGAGTCGGTAAAAGCAGTTTGAGACTGGAAGTGTTATGTGATGCTGCTTCAAATCTGTGAAAGAAATTCAGTGATGTTACGCTACAGCGAGCGCAGTATGTCATGTCTGTTACAGAAGAGCGCGGAGCAGAGGACCTGTCTCCATTAGCTACCTGACGCTGATTATGTGCTGGTTTCTTAGCTCTTGAAATATAGCCCACAGTCCTGGCTCTGTAGTTCCATGTCCTGAGCTGCTACAAATAGCAGCTTTGGACAGGAATGTCAATTTTACATGTGTAAATGACATCCCCATTATAGCATCAAAATAACCAAAAAAAAATAAAAAAAAAATATTATTTAATTTATGCATATGCAGGGATAGCATCATGCTCTTAGCTCTTGAAATATAGCCCACAGTCCTGGCTCTGTAGAGCCCAGATAAGGAGGCCAACGCCCCTGCGGGAGTGGCCCCGAAACTTTGATGGCCATATCCTGCCCTGCTGGTTGAAGAATTTGGATGGGATTAATGATTTTAATTCAAAACCGACTTTTAATCTTTATTCACAAATAAACTTCATAATAAATTAAAACCTTAATCAATAAATATTGGTCCGCAGCAAAAGCACATTCTTGTCTCTGGCTGCTTCTTATCTCTTCTAACCTCGAGTTTCAATCTTTCTTTACAGTCTCCACCATGGCCTTAACCCCAACATTTCCTAACTTCACTTGCTCTTTCAAGCCCAACAAACCACTCGGTACTAACTGGCCACCCAATAAACCACTCAAAACCACCACAACTCCGATAACAGACCGATTAATTGACTTTGGCAAGTACAAGGGCAAGATGCTTGGCACTCTCCCATCTACTTACTTAAAATGGGTTTCCAAGAATCTTCGTGCCGGTGACTGTGAGCACTGGGCTAAGTTAGCTGACCAGGTGCTCCAAGACCCTGTTTACAAGGACAGGTTGGAGTGGGAATTTGCTGACACCGTCCTAAATGGAAACAATAATAGGAGTATCAGCGGTTCTTCTTCTTTGTCAAGAAATGATGATGGTGATAGTGCAGTGTCAAGATTGTTGGAGATTAGTGAGAGGTTTGGCTGGGACAATGAAGATAAAGTTGGGTGGAGTAGAGTCAACTTTGAGCTCTTGGGTACTAGTAAAGGTGGCAAAATACCAAGAAGATCATCCTTCTCTAGTGGTGTTGTTAAAGGAGATAAAGATTTCTCGAGAGTGGAGAATGATAAGGTTTTATCAGAAAGTGAAGAGAGGAGGAGGGGGAGAAGAGAAAGGGCCAAGTTGAAGAAACAAGTGGAGAAGGGGAAGGATAAGATTGAGATTGTGATGAAGAGCAAGGATGGTTTTGTAAATAGGGTCGATGGTGATGGTGGGGTCAGGATTGAGGGATCAAAATCAGGGAGGGTGGATCATCAACAAGATTGCAGGGCGGAGAATAGCAGTCGGTTTCCTGGAAGAGAATCACTCCTCAAGAAAGTGCTCAGTAGAAAAAATGTCTTGTAATATGAATATGATTGTTCAGTTAGGCATATAGGATTTTTGTGAGGGTCAATATGAAATGTACCTCTAATGCCATTGTAATATTTTTCATCTTGGCCTCTTGGAATCTTTGACAGTGCAAATTGATCTTTAAATGGCATAAAAATTCAGATTACACAAAGTGATCTTGGCCCTCCCGGCGGAACCTGACATCTTGCTCCCCGGACTAAATCATGGCCTGAGACTATACCCCGAGGATTCAGCAGAAAGGGCAGGTTCAAAAATCACTGATAACACCCTTTTGCTCTCATTTCTTCTGTCAACACCACTTTTTTTTCCTTTTATTCTTGATTATGTTATTCTTTGTAGAATTATCGCATAATTGGAACTCTGTTGAAGTATATAAATGCGATTGTGGGACGTGCTTATTTGTTCTCAAAGAGCAACTTCAGGTTTCTGCAATGCCGACTCCTTCTGGCATGCTCATGGAAACACAATAGCTATGCTAGCTCTCTAGCTACTTGCATTTTTGTCCTTGTAAACCTTTTCAATTTCAGTGACTCTCAGGTTTCTTTCTTCTGGCATTACACTGTGGTAGAAACTTCAGCTTATTTGAAACCAGTTCTATGCGGGAGAGAGAATGATGCATATCATATCAATTCTAAAACAAATCATTCCTCGTAAAAATCTTATTGTAGAATTTATTTATTTTGCTTAAAGATTTTCAAGCCAACATTGAAATGATTTATTTCTATTTAAATCTTAAATTTCCAAACATGATAAACAAACTTAAAGGTAAACTTGGTACAATAAACTCTCTCAATATCACTCAGCTTTACTGCTCAAGGACTACTAGCTGATGGTTGACCAGTCACTTCTTCACTGGAGTTGTCTGTGCAAGCATGATATCTTTTTGGCTGATCTTCCCCATCTCTTTAAGCTTGTATAGGATGAGCTCGGCAGTGCTAGGCAAAACAAGGAAGAAGATGGTCAGGGCATAGCTAACAACTAATAAACTACATCCACAAATTTGACCAAGAAAAAAACCGATGGGAAACGAGTGGCAACCATCAACTTACCCAACAGCATCATCGTCTATGTTTGCTGCTTCGAAATCTGAATTGGCCATCATTTTGGTGAGAACCCAGTTCACCAGTGCCCTCTGTCTTTTCTCAGTGAATAGCTCAACAATGTACATATATAACTGGCCTACACCAACAGTACCCGTCAGTATCCAAACTACAGCGAACATACGGCCAAATCCAGTTGAGAAGCTCTTGTCTCCATAACCGAGAGTTGAAATGGTAGAGCAGACACAGTAGAAAGCATCAACAGCGTCCAGATCCTCGATCATGTATAGGAAAACTGATCCGATCATCATAAGCCCTGAAAGAATAGCCAAAGCCAAATAGCATTTGTATTTGACTTTGCTGATTTCAGTTTCCTTTAGAAATGCAGCTGGACCAAGTTTTTGATGCATGTGAAGGGCTTCAATCAGTAATATTTCCTGCTTCTCTACCAAATAATCTCCTGCTTTGCTCAGTATCAATCCAACAAGGGCCATCCCAATGAAGACAAAAACACAGACAACTAACTTCACGGAGGCACTAGCAGGCACAAGGTCCCCGTATCCTACTGTGGTCATCGTCACAATACAGAAGTACAGAGAATCAAGAATCGGATTTGATGTCTTCCCCTTGATATCATCCCTGACAGCATAAAAGCACATAGTACCAGCAGCCACGTACACGGCCAAGAACATAGCTAGTTTCTTCAGGCTCTGGTGAAGTCCCCCAAAAAGGAATTCATAACGTGGAATTGGCCATTTGCCACCAACATCTGAAGGAACAAGCTCTGCTAGGGTACTTTTAAGACTGCGAAACCCTTTTATGTTGGGAGACCAATCATCAATTCGTTGAGAGGTGGGATCCACCGATCCTGAAAGAAAGGACTGCTTTCCATCATTGGAAGCCATTGAGGTAGTTTAGCAAACACGGGTTCTTAACGGGCTCTTGGAAAATCTGCAAATTGTTAGAGATACTGTTAAGAGAACAGATTCAACAACAAATAATTGGCTACAAGTTAACTAAGGGCAAGCTAAGGAAAAGCTCGTGAGCCAATTAATTAAAGGTAGCATCAAGAAATTAAATGCAGCTCCAACATGCATAACTATGTATAGCACTTGGAGAGGAGACTTAATCTCGATTGATATACATGCTGTTTCAATGATATCCCTTACCATCAAGCCGTATAAACTATTACAAAGCCAACAAAAGAAAAGATGAAAATTTGATATCATGATTATACCACATAAAATTATGTAAAGAAGTGAAAGCACTTAGCGGCTAAAACTTGAGAGATCAGAAGAAGTCTCACTACCAATTCCAACTACAACTCCTCTTCACCGAAACTGAGCTACTAGTTTGACCAGTGGAAGCAGGTTTGCGTCTAATTTAAAGTGCTCCGGTTACGAAATTTCCTAGAAAATTCCTCGCCGTACTCTGTAAGATCTATATGCTACTGCAGAATTTATTGTCCTAAGCGGCTAATCTCCTTCTCTACCAGTGATGTGAGCGTCCTTTCTCTTCTGGTTTCGGACAGAGCGTAGGAATTGAAAGAGCGCGTATAGGGAACATGTGAGTAGGAAGTTGCTTATACCATTCCAAAAAACGGAGGAAACTTACTTAGAGCTTGGAATTTTTCAATGACAAGCCACAGAATGTATTGTTCACTTCAGCCTCATATGGCATGCATGGAAAAGAAGTATGACTTGGTAAGATGAAATGGTCTGGATCCAAAATTGCCCAAATAATTGGTTCCATCAAGATTTGGTGTCGAGCAAAATAAAATCTATAAATGGGATTCATAAACACAAAGCAGAAGGATCCAAAGAGAGCTAAAAACTCACTGAAACAATACAAATGATCGATGGGTTCTCATAAAACTTGAAGTTAACCTGGATTTTTCACAAACCAAAACAAAGCTTAATTTCCAGACAAGATAAGCAGGTTCCGGGGAGAGGTAGAGAGATATTATCCAAGGAGTCAGGATTGCGTTTCAGTTTTGATCAGCAAAAACTGTCTTTGGATAGAATATATCTATGACTCAGTGAACAGGCAGTGCAGAGAACGGAGGTCCTCTCTTAGTTAGCCCATGGTCCTGCATGCTTTGGTTTCTCTTGTTGCGTTACAAGTCCACGCTCCAATTTCGTGTCTGTTACCCAGTTCTTAACGATGTTCTGCTGTAATGTAAATTAATTAATCAGAGTCCAAAACAAACAGGGGCGAGGCTTAAAAAGGATGAATATACAAAACAAACACCATTTTTATGTACTGGCTTTATTTTAGAATTTTTTCATACAAATTAGATAAGGACGTGGATAGCGCAAAAAGGAAAAGGTATTCGAATTAAGATGTTTTTAAGTTTAAATCTCTCATTGTAAAACACACTATTAGACAAAATACATGTGTTAATTAATTAGAGCGTAGATTACATCGATGGCGATGACTAATTAAAAGCGTCCAGGAAGATTAGTGCAGACTCTCATAACTGCTTCAGGGAAATCAAGCAATTGTTCGAGGGGCACAAACTTGTTCTGCTCTTTTCAAATGGCCATTTATTATGTCAATTTCATACTGGTTGGTAGCATATTTCATAAAATCTTGTTTGAAGGATTGGAATGGAGATCAAATATTAAATCCCAGGCCTTCCATCTCTAACCAATTTAACTTTTAGTAATTCTAAACATATTATTATTAACTATATAAATAAAAAAACGATTTTTTTCCATGTGATACCATTTATTATTATAAAATCAAAGTCATTTTTTTCTACACCTCTCCCATCAATAAAAAAATATTTATATAAAAATTTCTCTTCTTGGTGTTTTCTTTCGAACATTCAAGAATGTCTCTTCTCATGTAATTAATGCATTAAATACTCCATGTATTGGTCACTGTTGCGGACTTCTACTAACAGATGATGTTCAAGATAACATTGTAAGAGGTATACTCCATTTGGAATTTCCCAGATAATCTGCTCATAGATTTTTTCGCCAGTCCGTGTCGGAGTGGGCTCAAATATCTTGCGGTGAAAGGCATTAAGCTTAATGTGTTTCATGGAGAGCGCTTCGGCCTATACCCCGTGGGTTGAGCATAGTATCAGATGCCTGCCTGCCTGTCAACTTCAAGTTGTATGCTTTTCTATCTTTGAAACAAATTTTTCAGGAGGTACACAGCTTGGATCTAGATATTGAGGCTGGTGAGATTGCGGGCAATGTTTATCTGTTCCTCAAAGAGCAACTTTAACCATCTGCAATGCCGCCTCCTTCTGGCATACCTCATGGAACCATGGTAAGTATGCTCCTAGCCTTTTGCTTGCATCTTTGTCCTTTCAAACCATTTCAATTCATGATCTATCGGTATTTTTTCACTCTTTCATAAAGTTCAGTGACCTTTTAGAAGATGGAAGAGAAACTTAACGAACAGGCTAGGGTAAACTTCATACAGGAAACCATATCTTCTATGATATCAATATCACTTAATTGTATTAGTCAAGGACTACTCGCTGATGGTGAAGTCACTTCTTCATCTGAGTTGACTGTGCAAGCGTGATATCAGAAGCTGACAAGGTTCCAGATTCATCAACATCAAGATCCTCAAACTCCTCCATTACAAGTGCAATATCTTCTTGGCTAATCTTCCCCATCTCTTTAAGCTTATATAGGATGAACTCCGCAGCCCTACATAAAAGGAGGAAGTAGAGAATCAGAGACATAGCCAACAATCTAAAAGGTGAGACGGTAAACTACACCCTCGAATATGACCAAGTAAAAAAAAACCGATGGGTAACAGCTTGCAACAAAATCCAAAGGGAACATCATCACAACACCACTAACTTACCTAACAACACCATCATCGTCGATGTCTGCTGCCTCCAGATCTAAATTGGTCGTCTTTCTAGTAAGAACCCAGCTGACCAGTGCCCTCTGTCTTCTTTCAGTGAATAGCTCTGCAATGTAGAGAAATAACAGACCTAAACCAATAGTACCCGTCAGTATCCAAAATAGAGCAAACAAACGACCACCTCCAGTTGAGAAGCTCTTGTCTCCATAACCGAGAGTTGTGATGGTAGAGCAGACACAGTAGAAAGCATCAATGATGTCCAAATCCTCAACCATATACAGGAAAACAGTTCCGACCAGCATAAGCACTGAAAGGATAGCCAGGGCCAAATAACATTTGTATTTCACTTTGGTGGTTTCAATTTCCTTCAGAGACGAAGCTGGACCAAGTTTTTCATGCATGTGTAGAGCTTTAATCAGTAATATTTCCTGCTTGTCTATCAAATAGTCTGCCGCTCTGCTCAGTATCAATCCACCAAGAGCCATCCCTGTGAAGACAAAAACACAGGCAAGTAGCTTCACAGGGGCACTATCAGGCACCAGGTCCCCATATCCTACTGTGGTCATTGTCACAATACAAAAATATACAGAATCAAGAATCGGATTGGTTTTCCTCCCTTTGATATCATCCCTGACAACATAAAAGCATATAGTGCCAAGACCTAAGTAGACAGCCAGTAACACAGCTACTTTCTTCAGGCTCTGGTGTAGCCCCCCCCAAAAAGAATCATAACGTGGAATTGGCCCATTGATACTAATATCTGAAGGAACTTGTTCTGCTAGAGGAGAACTTTTAACACGGCGAATCCTTCTTCTGTTGGGATGACATTCATTGATTCTCTGAGAGGTGGGACCCACCGATCCTGACAGCAAGGGCTGTTGTGCACCATTGGAAGCCATTTAGGCAGTTTCGTAAAAGCAGATGCGTATTGGGCTCTTAGAAAATCTGCAAATTGTGAAAGATATTGTTTAGAGAACAAATTTAACAACAAATAATTCACTAATATAAAAAGTTCAGCCTGCAACTATATATGTGGATAGAAGGCATTCTCTTCACAATAAAGGGATTACCATCTGAGTAAATAAGATGTTTTCCAGTAAGTCTATCATTCAGATTCCATGTCATTCATCCTGTACAAATGAAGATGAAACTAGCTTCTCAATGAGACAGAAGAGGAGACACATGTATGACAACATCTAGAGAGGATAGAGAAGGATGCAAGCTCAAAATAAAAATAGCACATTTAAAGCATTGAAGCATAATCCAACTTTGCATAAATAACTAGTTTCCAACAATGTTTCTTTGTAATTATTGCAAAAGTAAACTTTCTCCATTCAGATCTTAGAGTTCTCAGCTACGTTATTTCATCCCAAGTACTAAACAAACACATACACAATTCCCATTTTTCTATGGTCACTGACTTTTGTGTCCCATATTATGAGTGGAAAAAATGGTGATTGATAACATAATTTCATTAAGGGGCAGGCTAAGTAAGGAAAGGCTCATCGGCTCACTAAAGTCAGTGTGAAAAAAATGCGGTTCCAGCATGCATTAATCTATATCTCTGTGTATAGCCACTTAATTATCGAGACAAGTAAAGAAAAACAGTTTGGATATCAAGACTATACCAAACTAGATGATTTATAGAACTTATGGAGTCTATTCTAAATGATTTCAAGAAATACAAGCATTTAGCAAACAGAAAAGGATTCTCGTAAAACTCAGGAGAAAAGTTCAGAAGCCCCGCTACCAATTCCAACTCCACTTCACCAAAATTTCCTAAAAACATCCTCACCACACCCTCTAAGATCTATTCTACTACAGAATTTATTGTCATTCTTGTCTTATGCAGCTTAGTCCCCATCTAGTGAAATGGGAGTGCCCTTCTCATCTGTTTTTGGCCAGAGCATAACATTTGAAGGAGTGCTTAGGGAACATGCGAGTAGGAAGTTGCTTGTATCAGTCCAAAGAATGAAAAGGCTTAGTCAGAGCTTGGTAGTTTTCAATGACAAGCCCCCCTCGAATTTACTATTTTCTTGTGCTTCAATTGCCATGCGTGGATACGAAGTATCTGAATCATTCAGACTACGTAAGATTAGCTTATAAAAGAGAAAGGGTCTTGATCAAAACTGCTCACATAATTGGTTCTATCAAGATTTGTTGTTGAGCCAGATTAAATCTATAAAGGAAAAAAGCGAAAGGATTCAAAGAGAACTAAAACCTCATCAGCACAATAAGTCTAATGGGGTTCTCGTAAATATCAGTTAAACGTAGCTTTATCACCAAACAAGATAGTTCAGAGAGAGAGAGATCACCTCCTATCAGTGGTTCTTCTTCTTCGTCAAGAAATGACGGTGGTGGCAAGATACCAAGCAGATCGACTTCCTCTAGGGATAATGTTAAAGAAATCTTTAAAGAAACAGCTGGAACGAGGAAGGATAAGATTGGCAATGTACTGCAGAGTGGGGATGGTCCTTTAAATGGGGTTGATGGAAGGTGGGGTTAGCTTTGAGGGATCAGATTGAAAACCAGTGAGTGCTGAGCATCAGGATGGATAGATATCAGTCCATTTCCTTTGACCACAATCACAATTGAAGAAGAGAAAAAATCATGTAATTCTGAGATTATTTTCCCCCTCGCTTTCTGAATATTATGTTGCATTTGACTGAATTTGAGCGGAATTTATGGATCATATCAAAAATACGAGTGATATAAAATTTGTTTTGATTTGTTCTGTTTTTTTTTTTTTTTTAATTCAAAACGAGATCTGTTAACTTCAGAAAAAATGAATCTAAAAAAATAATCTTTCAAACTAAAATTACAAATTAAAAAAAATATATAAAAAATATTATTAATAGTTTTATAAGGCTTTTATAAACTTTGACTGCCTTAAATTTTTAACCTGAGACATTAACTAAACAATAAACATTGTTGATATTTTATTGTACACACACATTTAATTTATTATTTATTATTAGAGTGTAATTACCATTTTATTCTAGTACTGAAATTTTTTAACCCCGGTCCCAAGGGTATTTTTGAATTTTCCAAGAGACACATATGGTATTTCTGAATTTGTTGCACAATAAAAAGATAAAAATAGCCCTCCTAAAAGATAAAATAAGGCAAACCGAATCGGGGACACTTTAAAATTTTCCAAGGGACATGGATGATATTTTCTAATTTGTTGCACAATGAAAAGACGGTTTTAGCTCCCCTCAACAACAAAACACAGCCGCCAGCCCCCGGCTATTTATGCATTTTCCACGGTGATTTTTTTTGTGGTTATCAGGTGGATCCAGGAGTCTGTTGGTAATTGTCTATTATTTTATTATTTATTTTTTAAAATACTGCAGGTGCGTCATTCGGACGCACCTGCAGTGTTTCTGTTGCATGCGCCCTTAGAGTGGCGCGTGTGACTATTTCTAGCGTTAAGAAACCATTTTTCGCCGTATCACATTGCGCACAAGCATGTGCTCTTTCTCCTAATACGGCGCTTGTCCGGTTACTATAGCCAGTGAAGCTCCAGTGGCCGGTTTTATGTCTTTGTTGCCTTTTCTCTCTCTCCTACAGGCCGGATATGCACGTCGGTCCTTAATGTTGTCAACATGGTCCCTAGTGTTTTTATTTCCCTTTTATTATTGTTTTTTTAAATATAATTTTTAATTTATTTCAATTGTGCCCTTCAATTGAAACTGATTATATAAGTTGGGTTTCACTCTAATCCTTATTCTTTTGATTTGAGGTTTGCTTTTGATTATTTTAATTATTTCAGTATACAGGTTTTAATTGTTTATGATTAGGTCTTCTAATTGAAATTTATCATATATTTTATCTTTCATTTTGGTCCTTATTATTTTAATTTTGTAAAAATATTATAATTTTTTAAAAATATCTTTATTTCTTTCGGTCACAAGGTTTTATTTATTTCAATTTTATTCTTCAGTTGAATTAATTATATGGTTTGTTTTAATTTTTTTTAGTTGTGTCGTAATTAAAATTAGTCATATTTCAATCCTTATTTTTTTTTTAACAAAATTACATTATAATTTTTTTAAAATATATATTTATTTTTTTTGGTCCTAATTTTTTTATTTGTTTCAATATTGTTGTTTGATTGGAATTAATTATATATTTTATTTTTCATTTCGGTCCTTATTATTTGAATTTTTTATTTGCTATTAATTTTTTTGGTTTTTTCTGTCATTCTTTGACAATATTTAGTTTTTATCTGTATTTATGCATCTATATTTTTAGTTTTTATTTTTAATTTTTATCATTTTATTTTTTATTAGAGATTTATTTTTATTTGGTTTAGTCCTAAAATTTTAATTTATGTTGATGATCATTTTTAAATTAATATTGTTCATCTTTTTCCATTTGTTTTTTTTTATTTTCTATTATTTTTATATAGTCTTTGGATCAGATGATTTTATTAATTTATTATTTGTGTCATAATAATGATAATTTTAGTGATTATTTTTTTGTTGTTTTTTTATAAAAATATTTTGATTTTTTTATTTTAACATGAATTCTGCACAAATTTATCATTTCATCTAAATTTATATTATAATAAAAAAAAACTCATATATTTAATTTTTTGTCATTGAAAAAATATGGTGCTGCCCGCGACGAGACGTTGGGGCATTGGCCAGTGTAATATATTATGAAACTCTTTGCCAGTTTTTAACATGATTCAATAATCAAGTTTAGAGACAAGATTAATATAGTAATTCTAAAAAAAAATCAAAATAAAATAATTAGAATGAGGCATAAATGTTTTGGCTGGTTTATACTGAATTTAAGAAAGAAGTTGAAACTGGGAGTGATATATAATCTATTTTGATTTATTTATATTTTTTTATAACTAAAACAAGATATTGTTTCGAATAAAACTAAATGGCACTGATTATATTTTTGCAATGACATGAAAAATTAGATCATCAATTTATTAAATAATTATGGTAATTTTAAATGTGAACAGATTTTAAAAAGAGCTACTGCATCAGCATGACCATAGCAGTACACATATTTTTCTCTTTAAAGGTTTAATCTTTATATTGGCGGAAACAACAGAGGCCTCACACGACCACATCAAACAGTTAGTTGCCTAGTCTTTTTTTCTTGTCTCTCTTCTTCTCTGCTTGTGTTGTTGCGGTTGAACAAAGCTAAAGGAGGCATCTCTCTTTCCCCTGCCCTCTCTTTCTGGTAATTCCTTGTCATGTTTACCTGTCGAGCATACAAGTTCTATCCTTTATATGCCTTGGAAAGAACCAAACTTTTCTTCTGAATTCTGCACTGTGTAAATTCACCAAAATTTGAAACTATTTGAACTAATCTCACCTGGGTTTTATCGTTGCTCTAGTATTTATTGTCCCGCCATTACTAAATCATCTAGTTTATTGAATTGTTAAGCAAAAGTCTTTTGACTTTTGCTATCAAATTTTGTTTTCTTTATGTTGGCTCTTGTTCAAGCAATTCCCCTATGTCAATATTCGTGTTAATCTTAAAAGTTTCATCTTCATTTTATTCAAGCTCAATCAAATTGAGACAGAATAGTGGGCATATTGGATAAGCTATGTGCTGTTGCTGGATGCTATTGATAATAGAAATCTTCCTTAATTTTTTCCAGTTTCGCATAGTTGACTGTCATTGCATCCATGTTTTGTGATGACTTCAGTTCAATCAAAAGTGTTATTAATTTCCCCGATTCAAGTAGTATTTTTTAATTTATCATAGGAGAATTTCAGAAAAAAGGAAAACAGTCAGCGCTAATGACTGCTTAAACTGAACTGGAGCCACAGAATGAAGTCTAAAATCGAAGCATGACATTAGTAGACTGTTTACAGTTTCCTCTACTTGTCCACATCAGCGGTTAACTGATAATCTCACATGCACTTTGGAACACTTTTGAAATTAAAAGTGTCATTAACCGAATTATGATATCAATATTTCAGTGTTTGTGATAAAAGCTTGATTCATCTAGCATTATTTTCCTCATCATGGACAAGTAGTGGAAATGGCAAGAGGATTTCTTCATATGAAGATTTTCCTGGCACAACGTCACTTCTTGTTTAATTCCTGTATTGAACTCAATATCTGGGCCGTTGTTTGCAGACTTCTAATGTCAGATAATGTTGCAAATAACACTATAGTAGATTACACTCCATTTGGAAAGCTTCCTGATCATCTGCTCGTCGAGATTTTTGTCAGAGTCCCTATATCAGAGTGGGCTCAAATATCTTGTGTTAAAAGGCAATGGGCTATTGTGTTTCGTGGAGAATGCTTGTGGCAAGCTGCTCTCACCAGAACCTATCCTTGTGCTCGCCAAACTAAAAGATGGCCTGGGCCTATACCACGAGGGATGAGCAGAAGGCAAGTTTGAATATCTCTAACATCAGTTTGCTGTTTTCCTCTCTTCTGTTACTGTTGCCTTCTTTTTCTTTCATTCTTGGTTATGTTATCCTTTTTTGTCTTAATAAAGTGATCATATAATTGGGATTCTGTTGAAATCTGTGGTTTACGCTTATAACAACCTTGATAAATTAATGATCCATGATTGATGTCAAATTTACTGCTTACCTGACTTGATGCTTTCTTGGCATGATATTAGGTGTCTGGCTGGCTGTTAAGCTTGACTTGCATGCTGTTCTAACTTTGAAATAATTTTTTCAGGAGATACACAGCTTTATATGTCAGCAAACGCATCTTTGCCCTTGATGGTGAGATGGATGAGATTGTTGGCCATGCTTATTTGTTTCTCAAAGAGCAACTTGAATTTTCTGGCATGCCACCAACTTCTAGTATACTTCATGGAACCATAATAGGTGCGCTCTCTAATTGTATCTTTGTCTTTGTTAACCTTTTCAACTACCAAATGTCTTTCATTTATAAGTTGAGGATATGATACGATATCTTCCTAATCAAAGTTGGACGTGTCCCGCATGTTTCACTTCATTTGATTTGGTAGCTATTCAGGTGCTCATGTGCACGCCCAGAAGAATTTAAGCTGCTCTACAGCGGGGTCAGAATTTCTCATATCTGCAGTCATTTGAGCACACGTATATGCTGCTCTATTATATATAATGTTTATTGAGCCAATTGTTTTGGCCGTGATTCTCCGAATGCTGAGCTGCTGCATACATTAGTGAAATCTTTTCTCGATGGTCTAGCTGTAGAACTATTGAAACTATAGAGTTTACTGTAGATTTAATGATCTGAGCTCTTCTTATTGTGAAAAACTATAAACGTTCTCTGTCTATTTAACATATGGAGTGACTAGAAGCCAAGTCCTGAGGACACACTCTAATTGAGGACTTTGTTTTAGCAGATCAGTTTATTGCCTGCGGGAAATCCAGGGATATCGCCAATGAGCTTGCTTCACAAATCTGGCTTGCTGTTCTTGACAATTTGGAGGACAACGAGCATGCATTTCTCATACTGAAACGTCTTGCGCTAGAGGGTGATGTAAGTAGCAGTTCTGAACATTATGTTAGTTGACCTTACCTTACAAGTGAACTGTTAAGATTACTTCCCAGATAGTCGAAACGATTGCCTACTTGCACGTGTGTGCTATCGGTTCTAGTTTGATCGGTTCCAATTTGTATTATTCTGCAGGTTTTTCTTCCATACCCGTATACAAAATCCATTAAAGTGCAATGGAAGGTGTTTGAAAAACTCTTCACTGATTTCCGTGATTGTTTCAGCCATGTGGATTATTATGATGTTCTGGGTTGTGCTAAGAACAAGTTTCAACCAATACCATCTGCTTGGCTGGGTTACTAGAAGCGCTAGCCCGCTCCGTCTCTACTGTGTCCATGTATGTCAGTACTGTATGTTACCTAGTGATGTCATCCTATACGACTCTATATGGCAGCGAAGTGCTGTCATTTGTCTTGTTTAGTGCAGCACAACCGCGCGCACGGAGGATGAAAATATGCTCCGCCATTTGATGGAAAGACACTGCATAAGTACATAATCTACTTTATGAGGTGTGCTCTGATTTCTCACTAGCAGCTAGCTGCACAAGTCACAGCAACACAGAAAACCATGCCCTCGTTTTGTGATGGAGCATGAAATAAAACGTATCTGGGTGTTATGATTAAAAGAAACGCATCATTCACATGCATGTCATCATATTCATGCTCTATATATCTACCCGTACACGGGCTCGCGGAAGCTCTCAAACACAAAACTTCCCTACGCTGGAAAGCGTTTGCAGAGAAGAGATACGTGTGTCTAGGCTGCCAGCATCAGGATAACTTGGCCAGAAGCAGTGAGTGTACACGCTGACAGCTGATGACTTGACTTGCCAGATCAGTTGCAGGAAGTCATGGGATACTGCCGTTCGGTAATATTGTTTTCTGAAATATGAGAAAACAATATGTATTTTATATTAAAAAAAAAACTAACGTCTTATTTATTAAAACGTCCAAGGTGGATGGTTAGGCTAGGTTGGACCGTGTGATTTTGTTTCATATCGAAATCATTTATGGTAGGTGCTTGGAAATTATTGAGAAAAGGAGAGGCTGGAATAGAACAACAAACAAACATGATACATGCAAGTAAAGTTTGCTTGTGGTTTTTGTTTTATTATTATTATTTGTTTTTCTGCCCTTAAGAAGACATGATGCGTGTACCACATGCGTGAAGCAATGGAACACGATACTTGGATCCTCCACAAGGTGCAGGCATTGCTTGAATCTGACCTTCACTTTTACCATTATAAATTGCCGTTCCTTTGTTTTTTCTCTCTTAGATCTTTATGCAGTCTTCAGTTTCTACCCCTCCTGCAAAACTTTCTGATCACATAAAGCTCGTAGAACAAAACCCTTTTTAAGGTGGTTGAAAGTTGAATCTCATGTTAAAATTACAAATTTAATAGTAATAAAAAAAAAAAACTATTGTTGAATGGAAAGAAATAATGGATGCATATTTAATACATGTTCACGTGAATATGTATTGAAGGACACCTTTTTAATAACTTAACATTAATGGCTTGTTTGGAGTGTGGTTCAAGTTGTTTTTTAGAATGATTTTTGTTCAGAAATGCATCGAAATGATTTTTTTTTATTTTTTAAAATTATTTTCAATATCAGCACATCAAAATAATTACAAACACAAAAAACTTAATTCAATATATATATATATATATATATATATATATATATATATATATAATTTTTTTCAGAAATGTTTTTGAAACGCGGTATCAAACATACACTAAGTGGTTGTTTGAAAGTGTGGTTGAGTTGTACTTGAAAGTGATTTTTGTTCAGAAATATATCAAAATGATATATTTTTTCAAATTATTCTTGACATTGGTATATGAAAATGATCTAAAAATATTATTTTTTATATTTAATGTAAAAGGTAAAAATATATTTTTTTTAATTTTTTAAAAAACAGTTTTAAAACACAATATCATACAAATAATAAAACTATCTAAAAGAAACTAATAAGCATAAACACATTTAAAGTAATAATAATAAAAACTGGACAAGTTCTTAAAAATATTTCCGAAGTATATAAAATAAAATATGGTATGCCAAGTATACATTTTATTTTTACATTTTAAAAATATTTTTGAAGAAAATATAAAATCTTTTATTTTTGAACGAAAAAAGTAGCTGGAAGAGAAGAGAGTGAATATGAAAAATGAAGAAGGACGAATAAGTAAATATGAAAAGAGAGAAGGACTACTAAATCAAAAAAAAATAGGAATGCAGGGAAAAGCGCGGCTTTTTCTGCCATGTACTTAGGCATGGATTCTGACAATATTCTCTGTACGGTGTCTTCTTCACTCTTCCCTCTCACTTCTGCACTGTGCCATATTATTTTATTTTTCATTGAAATTGCAAATTATTTGAACTGTATTTTTTCCTTTCTCTCTATCTTGGGGTTTGAGCACTATTCAATTTTATTACCCTATTTTCTTGTCAATCTTGTACAAAAGACATAAAGTAATACTCCATGATGAGAGTTTCAGTGATCTGTTGTTGCTAATTATTTACTATAAATTCACTGTATTTCTTGTATAAATGATTTCCTTTTCTTCTTCTTCTTTTTCTTTTTAAATATTTCATCAAAGCCATTTATGACTCCATTCATTGCTTTTACTATTATCGCAAAACCTTTCGATATTTTCAACCCTGTCTCTCTCCGATTGTTTCAGTTGTTTAGGGTTTTATTAAAGGAAAAAACCCTATCCCTTGTTTCCAATTCTGAGACGGTTGGGGTTCTACATTGTCTTTAAAGGGCTTGATTTCTTACCTTTGCTGTGATCTGTACTCAAAGGTATGTCTTTTGGTGCTTTGCTTCCGTTTTTTTCTTCTTTCTTTGGTGATGTATTGCTGATGAGTATAATGCTGGTTAAGATTTGTGATTTTTTAGCTGCGAATTGGTAAAAAATACTTCTGCCTTTGATTTAAAGTTGATGTCTTGATTGGCGTGTTGTAGGGGTCCTGCTTCATTGACATATGTTTTAAGCACCGATTTTTGGAGGTGGTTTTGGGGATTTTCCTGTCCCTGCTAATGCTGATTTGTTTTTGTGGATGCCAATAAATGTTACTATTTCAAGCTTCAAAAAAGTTCAAAACTTGAAAGCTGTCAACTTAGCGATAAGTGAAGAGAGTGTGATTACTGATTAGGGTTCATTGCTAGAGATTTGGTGATAGTTGGGTTCTTGGAGTTAAAAGCATTGCCTTTGTTGCCGCTTAAAACTTCTTGGTTACTGTTTTTTTTCTCTTCAAAGTAGTTATTTTTTGTTGAGGGACACAGAGTTTGGAGCTGATGGGTCACTTGGGTTTTAGATCGCTGGGTTTTTAAGCAAGCAGTTTAGATTCTGAAAAGTTTGTTGAGATCTTCGGGGAATCTCGCATATATGATTCTGCTTGGAACATTTTGACCTGGGGATCTAACTTTGGCGCCTTTTAAGATTTGAGATAATAGAAGATAACGCAAAAAAGTTCTGGAATCAGAACGTTTTCATCCATCGGAAGCTTCTCTGTTTCTTGTGTGAAAGAAGAGGTTATTGGTTTGTTGAAGATGGAATTCTTTAAAGCTAAGAAGTTTAGGAAAGCCCACAAACCAGACCCGGAAAAGGATTTAGAAGATAAGCCTGTGCCTCATCCAGAGGAGCCAATGAATGAGAATGGTGGAGGTGGTGGAAGTGTCACTAACAAATCAGCCAACACTGATCCCATAGCTGAAGCTGAGGATGATGATGATGATTTTATAACCAATGAGGTAAAGAGGAGGTTGAAAGAACTGAGAAGGAACAGTTTTATGGTGTTGATTCCTGAAGAAGAGTCATGTGCCGACGAGGAGGAAGATGAAGAGGGTGAAGGTGAGACAAGCCCGATTGAGTGGAGGGATGTTGAAGCAGAAGGAAGGCAATGGTGGGGTGGGTTTGATGCTCTGTATGACCAGTACTGTGAACGGATGTTGTTCTTTGATCGGATGAGTGTGCAGCAGCTCGCTGAATCTGGTAAATCTTGCCAAACTTTGATCCAGATCTTTCTTGATTGAGTTGTGTGCCTTTTGGATAGCAATTCATTGGTTCTCACCTGGCTTTGATAGTTATGAATTTAGCTTGCTGATTTCACTTTGCGACTTGTGTTGTGACAAAATTGCTTGGGGTCTTTTCTGTCCCTTTTCCCTCATGCTTACTTGCCATGCGGTGATATTTTTTTTGTAAGTTATCTGTTCCTATAAGTTTCAAATTGTTTGGCATATGTCCATCTTGTCTGATTTAGAATTAGTCGACCTGAAACCGTAGTGAGATAATGAGAATTGACCACATTGATTTTTGGATGCTGTGTTCCAGCTTTATTTAAAGTTCGCCTATATGAAACCTATAAATAATACTACCATACCATATCCTGCAAGTCCTTTCTCAAGCCTTTTCTTTTTCAGACCAAGGTTCAATAAACTCCTTACTACAGGATTTTGCAGTGTATGCTTGTTTTTCTTTTCCTTTTCCAGAATCGCTCTCTTTGTGAACTTGTTGGAATTAGTTTCTGGTACTGGAGGGTAATTCTTGTACAGTGAAACAATCTTCTAGTTTTCTTCAGAAACAAATGTTGTATTCTATTGTATTGCAGGCTGCTACACTCCCACAACTCCCTCCCCAAGGTCTGCATCCAAGAAGCTGACATCCCCCTTCCGCTGCCTCTCTCTGAAAAAGATAGAAGAACCTGAAGATGAAACCGAGCATCTGCAGCAGGCACAGAATGACCCGTATCAAGATATCGAAACTGCATATGTTGCTCAACTTTGCTTAACTTGGGAGGTGCTTCACTGCCAATACACTCAACTGAGTCAGAAAATCTCTTGCCAACCTGAAAACCCTGCCTGTTACAATTACAGTGCCCAGTTGTTTCAGCAATTCCAAGTTTTATTGCAAAGGTTTATTGAAAATGAGCCTTTTGAGCAGGGTCTTAGAGCAGAAATTTATGCTCGTGCAAGGAATGCCTTGCCTAAACTGCTCCAGGTTCCAAATGCCAAAGGTAATATCTGAGTAATTCAAATGTTCATATGGGTTTAGTTAAGTGTACTAGAATTCAGTTTAACTAGTTCCATTAACCAACTTATGCATTGTTTAAAGAACACCAAAGTAGTTCTTGGAGTTTGTGCCTCAATCATTTATTAATGTCCTAATCTGTTTAGGTTTGGATAAAAAGGATACAGAAGAAACAGAATCTGATTATGTGGTCCTTGCCCCCGATCTTCTCAAGATAATTGAGAGTTCGGTCCTTAATTTTCACCTTTTCCTGAAGATGGACAAGAAAAAACAAAGTAATGCCCGTAACTTGTTTGGAAATCAGAACCAGATTACCAGGCCTCTTCAACTAATTCAATCTTCGCTTGAGAAGGTAATGTTTCTACCATTCTATCTTGTATATCAGTGTTCAAGATTGCTATTTAATTTCTTAGATTGTTTATTATCAAGAATGAGCAAATTTTGGCTGAAGTTCAGTGAAGGAAGTTGTAGCTTGTTCACTGCAAGACATTTTGTTGGTTTGATTGTTGCTCCCTTGATTGAGAGTTGTCATTGATGCTGCTTCTTTTTGGATGGATCTTTTGCTATGTGCATGTGTAAAAAGTCATCTATGTTCCTTTTACAGTAAATGGAAATAGGAACTTGAAAAGGATTGATCCACCACGAATGCTGACTTCTTAAATAGAAATTTCAAAAGGGATGTTGTGATGACTTTTTTAGATCTGATACCAAAATTAATTGTCAAACAGGAAATGAGATTTCTCTCTTATATATCTTGGAGTAGATAGCTGCTGTAGGCTTTTTGGTAAAATATCATTGGTGGATGTTTCAAGTCGTCTGACACCCATCACTGCTCTAGTCAAGTTGTATTGGTGGCACAGGAAAATTAGCTTTGGCAAATATCAACTTGTTTGGTCTGTTATCATACCTATAGTTTTAATTACCAGGGATGTTGTTGTTGGTTGCAAAGGCATAGATAGAGATTTGATCTGTATATATTTGAATTATAGAGGGTTATTAAAGGAGAAAGAGATTAATCTATTCATGGAAAAGATTGCTCTCAACGCATTAGACCACAGAAAAAGGAACTTACACCTTCAGTTACTAAAACAGATAATATTTCATATTGTTGATGACTAGCTTATTCCTTGTGAATTTGCAGAAAAAAATAAAACTCAAGGATCTGTGCAAGAAGAGTAAAGGATGGAAAAAGAAATGTTGGCCTCAAACCTACGATGACGTTGAACTGTTGTTTAGCCTCGTTGATATCAAAATCTTATCCAGGGTTCTCGGGATGGTAAGAATCAGTAAGGAGCAGTTACTATGGTGTGAAGAAAAGATGAAAAAGATAAACTTGCCAAATGGGAAGCTGCAGAGAGACCCCTGTCCCATCCTTTTCCCATGTTAATAGCTGTAAGGGAAACAAATCCATTAGATGTTTAGCAGCAGAAAACACCTATTTCATGTTCAGATCAGTAGATAGAATGTAGTTTGCTTATGGTAATGGTACCTTGATCAGACTACTTGCTATCTACGGATCTGCGCGGTTTTTTCCCTCATATATGTTACGCAGAAGGGGATTTCTGTACTGTCTTGCACTTGTTAATCTGGAGATGGAAACGGTCAAGAAGGTGGAAGTGATGTTGCCTTGGCTTTAGCCATGTTGGAGTGCAGAATAGCACTCTATTTTGGGATTAAACATTGCTGCCCTTCGAGTTTATTCTACACTTACTTCTGCAACTGCCCCGTGGACTGATTGTGACTGTTTTTTAAAGTAAAAATATTAAAATTACACGTGCCCGCGCACATATATATATATATATATATATATATATATATATATATACTATCCAATGTCCTCTCATTCTCTCTCGAGGATGATATTATATTTTTTTTAATATAAAAAATATTTATTATATGTGTTTATTTATTATAATATAAATTTAGTTAAAATTATAAATTTATGCATAATTTTTTATCAAGTATAAGTTTTATATAAAATATATGAATTTTAAATTGATATAAATTTATGAAATAACCAAGATAAAGTTATTATTATCATTAAAAAAACAAGAAGATTCGGATATCCGAATTATTAAATTTAGTGTATTAAGATTAGTTTATTTTATAATTCAATTTAAATCAAATAAAAACAATATAAATTGAGAAAATATTTGTGATATTTAAATAACAAAAATAAATGGTTAATTTTTTATCTATAAAAAAATAAAAATATAAATTGAAAATTAATCTCATGTTATTGTTATTATCATTACTATAATAGTTAAAATTAACATTATTATCAAAACAATTAAAATAATTAAATTGCCTTGAAAGATCATTAAAAAAAAGCAAAAACATTTTATAAAAGAAAATAAAAAATAATCACTAAAATTATTATTATTGGTGTAAATAATAAAATCATAAAAATCATCTAATCCGAAGAATACATGAAAATAACAAAAAAAAAACGAATAAAAGGAAAAATAGAATAATATTAATTTTAAAATAATTACAAACATAAATTAAAATTTCAGGATTGAACCAATTAAAAATAAAACCCACAATAAAACAAACAAACTAAAAACAAAAACTACAAGCATAGATGCATAAATACGAATAAAAAATAAACATTGTCCGAGAATTTAAAAAAAAAAACAAATGAATTGATATCAAACAAAAAATTTAAAGAATAAGGACTGAAATGAAAAATAATATATATAATTAATTTCAATTGAAGGATAAAATTGAAACAGATAAAAACCTTGGAACCAAAATAAATAATAGAATAATAATGATAATTGTTGTGTAAGTTTATCAAAAAATTAAAAGGATGACTGAAATGAAAAATAACACATACGACCAATTTCAATTGGAAGACCCAATTAAAATAAATTAAAACCTCTGTACCGAAAAAATTAAAAAAAACAAAAAAAAAACAAAAATCAAAATAATAAAGATTGAAATAAAAATCTCCTTATATAATCAGTTTTAATTGAAATGCAGAATTAAAAACAATCAAACTTTCATTTAAAGAAATTAGGAATAAAACTGAAATCAAAATCTTAGAGACTAAACTAAACATTCTACATACACTAGGGACTTGTACATAAGTTACGGTGGCAGTAGAGAAAAAACGGATAAACGATACAAAATCATTTGTAGTCGTTTGCCTGAACACCGATGACCGGAACGCACCGCGACTATAGACAGAAGACATGGCGGCGCACCGCCTGACACAATGAAAGTGAATTTTTGACCATTTGAAAGAGTTTCACATGCCACGATAAGGGCTCGTTTGCGTGAAACACTACGGGCGCGACTGAACGACATGTCTACAGCGTCTTAGAAAAAAATAATAAAATATTGGTTAACTACCCACACACCCCTGCACCTACTGATATTCACGAAAAAACCTACGAGGAAAATATAGCTCTACCCCCGTACACTATACGCTATTGTCTTTTTTGGAGGTTATTTCAGTCAGTTTACTGCGCAAATATTCTTGAAAAACTAAAAAAACCACTGGTCCCTGTGTCAATATTTTATCATTTTCAGGGGTTACTTGCATCATTTCATCGTGCAATAAATCCGGAAATACCATACAAGTCTCGTGGAAAATTTGAAAATACCTTTGATACCGAGGGCTAAAAATTATTGACCCCATGGTAAAATAGTTATTTTACTATCGCAATGAATAGTAACCTAATTCTATATAATTCACTATAAATTTTATTTTATAAGTAATATATATATATATATATAAAAGAACATGAAAACATACATGCTGTCATCTGCCGGCGATAGGAAGGAGAAAGGGTGGATCTTTGCCGTCCAGACAACATCTGCCGGCGAAAGTACCAGCAAATGAAAGGTGGGTTGGCTGGGTGATGATTAAGGCCCCGTTTGTTTCCCGGAATTCACTTTCTGGGAAACCATTTTCCAAACTTTCCTGTGTTTGTTTGTCTTCTGGAAAGTTGGTCAACGGAAAACACTTTCCGATCAACGGAAAACACTTTCCGATCAAAGAAGAATTTGACTTGGTTTTCAGGAAAGTGTTTTCCGAAAAATTTGGGCGGAAAACACTTTCCAGAAGTTGTGAAAAATTTAGAAATGTCATTATTTGCTGATTATATCAAATTTGATCCTCAAACTTTTGATTGCTATATATAATTTGTTTTGAATATTTATTTTTCAATTTCATCTCTTAAAATTTAATTTTTATATTAATTTTGGTTCTTATTTTTATAATTGCTATTTGCTTTTTTCTTATCATTTTTTTATTGAAATTTTTTATCTATCAAATTTGGTCCTCATTTTTTTTATTGTTACTTATTTTATTTGAAATAATTTATGAAATGTTAATTATTATTATTTTAATTTATTCACCTTTTATTTTTTAATTTTTTTTTAGATTTGATCTCTATTATTTTGATTATTATTTATTTTATTTGAGATAATTTATGAAATTATATTTTTTTTCAATTTCATTCTCATTCAACTTTTTAATTTGTAAGATTTGTTCCTCATTATTTTAATAAACTTGAAAAAAAATTAATTTATTAATAAATTATTTTCCAGATCATTTTCCATAACATAAACAAACACTGGAAAATGTTTTTCAGTTCATTTTCCATAACATTGCCAAACATCGGAATTCACTTTTCAAAAGAAAACCACTTTCCAGCAACACAAACGGGGCCTAAGTGGGGCGATTCATAGCAAAGTTTACAGTCCAGTCCTTGTGGGTTTAAAATAGTTCAACTAGGTACTTGTGGCTGCATTAATTTCAATCCAGTCCTTAAAGAAAAGGCCTCGCTTGTGGGGGTGGGGCCTACGAGAAGTAGAAGGCTTTGACTCTGTGGGAGCCTTGGGGTTTTCTTTAGCTTCACGGAGTCTGGGACAGGATTTGTACGTTGATCTGCATGGGTCCTTTTACTAACCAAAAGACATCCTCTGTTGTCCGTTTCCAGTCGCAGCGATCATGAGCGATGAGATGCTTTCACAGTCACAGCTGTGCAGCCATTCCTGTCAGACAAATTTGAAAATAATATTTTATAGTAGATACTCAGGATTCATAACACTAATCTCTATTTTAAAAAACAATCTTAAGAGCTGTAGTATTTATCTGGTTACTGGTTTTAAACCTCATTTTTTTATTTATAAAAAAATAGAATATATTTTACTTCATTGATAATTCTGAGGGGATGCATTCTTGAGATTATCCAGGTAGAATATAAATGAGAAGAAATTACAATTAAATGAGTGGAATCCCAAGTTCATTCATTTATTTTCTTCATAAATTTAGATTAAAATTGGTTAATCTTTAATAAATCAAATGTATTTTTTATTTCTCTATAAATAAACGATGCCTTAACACAAACAATCAAGATAAATAACCTTAAATAAACAATATCTAACAGCCCAGATGAAAAATAATCACTCAACATCAAATAAATAAAAAGGATAATAAACCAAGGAGTTCAGCTTGAAAACTTTGTTTTAATCGTCCGAACCTCTTTTTCTTATATTAATTACCCTCTTTACTCTCATTTGTATCTCCTTCATGTGCCAGGAATAAATACAAAAAATAAGAAAGAAGAGATCCTTCTTTAAACATCAAATCCACGAGGGACATGAAATCCTTGCAGGGTGTGTATTTCGATTCTTCAATGAATTCAATTCATCTAATATCCCTTTCTTTTCTTGATTTAACTCGTTACAAGTTTGGACTCATTTGGTCAAAAAAATTGCCAGCAACAAATATTTATGGACATGTATATGCCTACAAAATGACATCAACTTTAACCAATTTATATAATATAATCTTGAGCTTTAATTGATTTGAAATTTAACCAAAATATACTTCCCCGTATCTATTTATAAATTTTTAACTTGATCTAATATACAATTCACAAGACACGATCAGTCTTGCATGATGGGTCCATGAGCATTTTAAGGTGAATTTTGAATCTCATTCTGGTTTATACCAGTTTGCCCCGGCTTCAATTAAAATTCAAAGTCTACATATATTTCATGGTTTTTACTCTAATATCTATGTAACAAAAAATGTCTAATCACTTTTCATAACATTTTTTCTAAAAACCTGTTTCTATAAAATACAAATATTTAATGTAAATCGTACTTGCTTGTCTACATATGAACAATAAAATCATCAAATCAAAAACAACAAGGTTAATATCAAAGATCAGACACAAAAAATTAAAAGTTATGTGAGATAAATTAAAGTCCATCAAAGAAGCAAAACATCAAAGTCATTCCTTTCATCAAATCAATCTAAAAAAATAAAGCATTGGGACTTTTTATTTGTTGAATCAAGTATAGTTAAGATCTAAAAGCTTTCAGACTTGTTTTAATATTTTTTTATTCAAAAGACGATTCAAATCTAATTATTGACCAGTGAATTTAGATACATGAAAAACACCAAGGTAGACTTTTTTATTTTTTATTGCAATCAAGTTATTATTGTAATTTCGACACTATTACATGTTTATTTCTCAATTATTGAAATTTTATTTATACATAGATAGATTATAATAAAACAAATGTGAGTGTGTTTATAGCATGTGATAAATTAAACTAGGGAAAATGAGAAAAGAAAATAGATATTTGACTAAAAAGTTGATTACCAAATCATCACAGTATGATTTTCATGTTTATATATATATATATATATATATATATATATATAGTTTACCATTAGTGATTTGACTTGCCTCTAAAATAGGTCTTGTGTTTTTTTTTCTACATTAAAAGTCGTATACACTGATTTTTTCAACGTGTATTTATAAATAAAAAGTTATGTAAATCATAAGTTCTGTATATAAATGTAATCACATAAATTTATAACTACACATGTCAATAAACAAGGAAATAATTGTTAACAATAACCAATTATTATTTTTTGGAAAAATAAAAAATAAATCTATATCAAGATACTTAATATAGCAAGACAAATATTTACCCGTGCTAAATTTGTTCATTGAATTTAATCTTTTGCTCATTCAAACCATAATAAAAATAAATAAACATATTAAATTGATTGAATAGAGAATAAGATAAAATAACTATGCAAGTTTTTCAGTTAAAATTATTATAGTATCGTGCAAGTATCAAAATTAAAAATAATATAAATTATATTATAAAATCTCATCTTATAATAATAATTGAAGCAACAAATAAGAGATTCCAAATGCCAGGTTCGATAGTTAGCATTGAGGGAGGACATGGGACATTTTGGAAAACTATAAGAGTGATAGCTGACAATTCCATGACAGTGAAAACATGGCTCATGCTTTATTATACTAATTTAGGTTTGCTTTACAGGTACACTTTTAATAACTACACGATATCCCAGAGGGACACCTGCGTTGCTCAGGCTTAAGCCTGAAGCTTGGTATCTGCAACCTCCGGTGGTCAATGGCGGGGAAATTCATTTTTTAATACCACAAGACAGAGGAAAATCACGAGGAGACATTCATCTCAGGCGACCAATTTCCTAAACATATTTCGGTAGGTTTCTTTCCTTCTCTGTCCTATCAACCCCCCCCCCCGGTGGAGACACCAAGAGTGTTGTTATAAATCCAAACACGCCCTTCATGACAAGTTGCAACTTCACTCAGCTCGGAGGCCACGTGTCGATAACTTGTCTTTCTTGTAAGATCCTGGACAAACACGTGTCCAACATCACCTTAAGCGAGTCTCCCATAAGACCAAACCACCCCAAGTCACACCGCAAAACCACAGCTCCACGAGGAGGGCAGATGGTGGCATTCTCGTCCCTTGACATAATAACACTAGAAAACAAGGTGCCTCATTTGCTTAATTAAATGAAAACTGTAATTAATTAACGGGGAGAGGACAGACAAAGTCCAAATGAAGACTTGAAATTCACCCTGCCTTTGGGGTTACCTCTGAGGTTTCTTTGCAAACTGCCACTTGTAGTTTCCAACCCTAACCCCCCCCCCCCCCTCTAACATTTGTGTGCTTGCCCCAGAACTCTCCAACAGACTTGGGGGCAGGGTTTGTTTCAGACTCCCTAGGTCCTTTTTTAATCAGCTGGTAAGGCTCTCTCTTCCTTATTGCTTTTCTCATCCATGCTTTGTGTGTTTGTGATCGCTGAAGTGGATTGTTGAGTGGTTTGGTTTCGTGTAGAGAGAGTCTTTGGCTTTATGATTAAAGGGTTTCTTTTATTTCCTTTAATTTGGCGATTTTGTTCGACGGTGGAGTCTTAATTGTCTGTTGGGGTTCGGTGGGCTTCTTTCGTAGGTTTTCAGTCGGGGTTCCAAAGAGAAAAAAAAAAATTGAGCTTTGATCATTTTTAATGGCATAGCCACATATACAGAAGCTGTCCAGAAGAATAAACTTTTGCTGTTCGTGTTTGGTCTAATTTTTTTTGTGGTTATTCTGTTTGAAACTGGGTATTTTTGAAGCACCAGGCATGGACCTTACTGTGGAAAATATTTCAGATAGTGGAATTATACAAGTTATAAATGTTTTGGAGTTGCATAAAGTTGTCAACTTCAAAGCATGGAGGACTCTGTTCAGCTGTGCCTGGTCACAGGTCAGGTGCCTGCTGTCTGCAGCCTGCCTGTGTCATCTCTATAATGGTTAGTAATTTTTACTTCTTGAATTGCAGAACTGGATCACCATGGCTTTGATGCATTGCTGGAAACAATGTAAGTTTCTTCTCTGAACAGAAAAGAGTTGGTTGTTAGTCTAAGCAGGATGGCTACTGAGAGCCCCGTGAGAATGGTGGAGAGTGGTGGTGCTAGAAAGTGGTCTGGTTCTAAGGATTCTGCTGTACTTGGATCACCCTTGAGAGGTATGGCAGCAGAAGAATTAGGATTGCTTCTGAAGGGGCAGGGATTCCATGGAGATGAAGCTGGCACAATTCCCTGTCGAAGTGGCAGTGCACCACCAAGTATGGAGGGGTCATTTGCTGCTATTGGAAACCTTTTAGCTCAACACAACTCAGGCTTGAGTTCTAGCATGGAAAGTTTAGGCAGTGTTATTGAAAATTGTGAGTCAGAAGAACAACTCCGCTCTGATCCAGCTTACTTTGCATACTACTGCTCCAATGTCAACTTGAATCCAAGGCTTCCTCCACCTCTACTGTCACGGGAGAATCGGCGCCTCGTGCACCATATTGGTGGTTTTGGGAATAATTGGAGACCTGAAAGTAGCAATGGATCCCTGCAACCTCCCAAAAGTTCCCTTTCAACTCACAAGGAGGAGCCAAATGAAGATAGATCACCTAGAGGAGCTTCAGAAAATAATGGCGTGCATATATCTGGACAAAACACAACTTCTTTGGCAGGTCGACATAAGAGTTTGGTGGATCTAATTCAGGTGCGTGGCTTTCTTCTTTCAGGACAATTACTCTTGTAGTTTAGTGAATTGGCATGATATATGTTATTAGCCATCTCTCTTATACATTATTTGTGATTTCCTGCTGTTGGTTTAGTTTGTTTCTTCTGAAGTCTGATGCGGGTATAGAATTAACAGTGGGGAGTCTCAGTTTCCGGGGCATGTTAACTTTTTCATGCTTGGTTCATGCTCTTGAAATGTGTTCATCTTTTCTTCTTAATTTTTGTCACATCTTATATTTAGTAAAGCATGTAATATATGAGGATATTGCATGTATATTTGTACGTATAGCCTTTTCCAGATCATATAAATTTCATAAGCTTATTTTTTGCTTTTTAATGCACGTGGCTTTGCTCTAATCCTTGTCCTCAATCCCTCTGCATTCTCTTTGCTGAATTTGTAGGAAGACTTCCCTCGCACCCCTTCTCCTGTATATAGCCAGTCCCGTTCCTCAAGCCATGCACCAGAAGTAGGAATTGATCATGATGTCCATGCAATCTCATCAAATGTTTCTTCTGCCAGCATGTCCAAAATATCAGATTCAAATGCTGGTTCTGATGTTTGTGTTGATACATATGCACTGGAGGTTGATGCTTTGAGGTTAATATCCATCAACGATCCTCCAAGTGCTGATTTGCCAACTTCACCATGTCATGCTGGGACTCCAACCCAGCAAAAGGGTGAATCCAGCAGTAAGGGTACTGGTTTCGAGGTTGATGCCTCAATTAGAGGTTCCTGTCAATCAGGTGCTTCCAGAGTGGAGCTGAGAACAAAAAACAAACAAGATCAGCAAACTTATGGAAGAAATATACCACATCATCATTCATACAGTCAGCAAGGCATTCCATATCAGGTTCAAGTGATTTCTCAAGGTACAAATCCATCTCACAGTAGCATGGAAAAACCTTCCCATGGTTATCCTAAATTCTCCTCCACTGAGGTACTTCCATCACCACATTCTCCAGCAACAAACCCTCCTTTCTATGCACCACAAGGAGCTTATATGACTGCAGGGACTCCATTTTACCAGCCATCTAGTGTATACCCTCCACAATATAGTATGGGTGGATATGCTGTTGGTTCTGCGTTTATTTCCCCATATATGCCTGGATTTCCGTCTCACAGAACCATTCCTGTGTCATTTGGTGGTCCTCCTGGTCCAAGCAATGGTGTTCGATGTGCTGATGCTTCAGAAGTTCAACAAATTGGTAGCTTGCAACATCTGGCCAAGTTTTATGGACAACATGGATTAATGCTACAACCTTCTTTTGTGGACCCTCTTCATGCACAACCCTTTCAACATCCTTTCGGGGATGTATATAGTGCTACACCTCATAATCGTTTGGCATCAAGTGGAACTACTGGGCCTCAGATTGATTCTTTCATTCCACAGAAAGATTTTTCAGCTGCTGCTTATATGTCTAATCAGAAAGTTCTAACTTCAACAAATGGAGGTTTAAACATTCCCATTCCAGGAAAAGGGGCAATTTCTGGTGGTAGCTATTATGGAGGTCCCCCAAGCATGGGCATCATAACTCATTTCCCAGCCTCACCTCTTACCAGTCCAGCGCTTCCATCTTCTCCAGTAGGTGGATTCAATCATCTAAGTCGGCGAACTGACTTGAGATTTCCCCAAGGTTCCAGTAGAAATGCAGGATCATATTTCAGAGGTCCAGAACAGAGATCAGTTAGCAGTACTGATGACCCCAAAAGGCATTACTTTCTTGAAGAACTAAAATCAAACAATGCCCAGAAATTTGAACTCTCTGATGTAGCAGGGCGCATAGTTGAATTCAGGTGTGTCTAAACCAAATGCTTCTTGCATCTCTTTTTGATTGCCATGTCATTCCAAGCATAAAAAAATAATACTGATAATAATTTTTGTTGCATGCTTAACTGCAGTGTTGACCAACATGGGAGTCGATTTATTCAGCAAAAACTGGAAAATTGCAATGTCGAGGAAAAGGAGTGTGTATTTAAAGAAGTTCTTCCTCATGCTCCAAAACTAATGACTGATGTTTTTGGAAATTATGTTATTCAAAAAGTATGTTATCATGTTTTTCTTGCCTTGACCCTTTTTTTCTTCTCCTTGCAATTGTCTTGACGATCCTTGATTTTCTTAAAAACCATTTGTTATTGATTAATTAAGTATTTTGTACCACAGTTTTTTGAACATGGAAGTCCTGAACAGAGAACAGAGCTTGCAGAAAAACTTTCTGGACAGATGTTGCAGTTAAGTTTGCAAATGTATGGTTGTCGTGTAATTCAGAAGGTATGTTATGTATCTTACATAAATATTCTTGCCAATGCGGTCTCAAATACAGTACTTTAGATGATAAAAATAATCATATATTTTCTTGCTCAAGGCACTCGAAGTGATTGAGCTTGATCAGAAAGCGAAACTTGCACAAGAGCTTGATGGCCATGTTATGAGATGTGTACATGATCAAAATGGAAACCATGTGATACAGAAGTGTATAGAATGTGTACCTGCTGAGCATATAGAATTTATTATTTCTGCATTTCGAGGCCAAGTTGTCACGTTGTCTACTCATCCCTATGGTTGCCGTGTCATTCAGGTAACGCCACTGTTTACCGGGGACACAATCTTCTTTATCATTTTCTCTACCATACTTCTACTCTTTATTCTTTTGGTTTGTGATAGAGAGTTTTGGAGCACTGTTCTGACAAGCTGCAAAGTCAATGTATAGTTGATGAGATCTTAGAATCCGCCTACCTTCTTGCTCAAGACCAGTATGGCAATTATGTTACCCAGGTTTGTTTTGTCCACAGCACAAATATAATTTATGGTACAAGTATCAACTTTTGCATTTGAAATGTTGATCACTAATATTAACATATTGCCCCAACAAAAGTTAGGGCACACCCGCACCTTGCAGATTGGTATTTTTTCTTTTAGGGTGTGTAGAAGGGATTTTAGTGTAAAATTAGTAAGTGGCCAATGATATTGATTTTTTTTTTTTTTTTTATGAAAACTGCTACTAAAAATTGGTTAGGTTTGGCTAATTGTAGTTTATACTTTGTGGGGTTGCTTATTAGTTTGAGCCCGTATTTACTGTGCCTTGCTGGTGCATCTCTTCCAAGTTTTAATTTGTTTTTATATACCATATATTGTTAGGAATTTGTGTGTTCCTATATTTCATGTTTTGCCCTTCGTCTCCATAACTATTGAATATTTCCAATTTGTTTTCATCTTAAAATTACTTTGCTGCTTGCAGCATGTTTTGGAAAGGGGAAAGCCCCATGAAAGAAGCCAAATTATCAGCAAGTTAACTGGGAAAATCGTACACATGAGTCAGCATAAGTATGCATCAAATGTTGTTGAGAAGTGTTTGAAGCATGCTGATGCTGCTCAAAGGGAGCTCATGATTGGGGAGATTATTGGGCAGTCAGAGGAAAATGACAACTTGTTGGTAAGTTTGAAGGAGAAATAAGTAACACTGTAACCTGAAAACCACCGCCCTTCATTGTTTTGAGTTATTGTATCCCCTGATTACTACTGCTAGAAGGGACTTTCAGTTTTATTTCTCGAGCACATGGAAGCCACCTTCTTCTTCTTATTTTCATACCTCTCTCAGTTGGGGTTGGATGCTGCATTGTTTTCCTCTAGTTTCAATCAATTTCATTATTGAAATGACGAGTTCCATTTTTGCTGCCACCTTAGCGCAACCATCTCCTGTGCTGATTTTGGAACCAGCTATGCAGGAAGCACTTCAAACCCAAATCTACCATAGCCAAAGTTTAGTTAAAGCAATATGTTTAATCAATCATGTGGTCATTAAAGTGAAGTTTTTGATCTGGATTTAGAATTTGGTGCTGTTGGATATTCTAATGGTCTTCCTTGAGATGAATAAACTTTCTGCAAGTTGATTATGAACTCTTCTTGAGTAGAGGCTATTAAAAAGAAAAGAAGTATCAGAGGTTGAATCACTACTATGTCCTCAAATTCAATTGCAAATGAATAAGATTGTTATGAACTGAGATGAGGTCAACTGATTTCTTCAAAATCGTACCATTCGAGAATTTGTCTGATTGTTGACAATGCACAGATTCTTGGCAATTTTATAGACTGTTTTTTCTGCTTGCTAATCGCTTCTTCTTTTGGCCTTGTATGTCAGATGATGATGAAGGACCAATTTGCCAACTATGTTGTCCAAAAGATACTTGAAACAAGCAATGATAAACAGAAGGAAATATTGCTCAGTCGTATCAATGCCCACCTTAATGCTCTGAAGAAATACACTTACGGGAAGCACATCGTTGCCCGGTTCGAGCAACTATGTGGTGAAGGTGCGCCACCCTTTTTGTATCCTAAAATAAAGCACGAGCTTCATTTTTGCACCTGAAAAAACGGGGCCTGTGGTTTTAGTGCTTGAGTTGTGGCCATGACGGTAATGCTTTGATTTATCATGCAGAAAGCCAAGTGCTGGAAACTTGATCGGTTAGAAGAAGACACGTGGCCGGACTGACTAGCAGTGCACAGAAGAAGAGAAGAAATGGCAGGAGGGAGGGTGTCTTATGCCGTCAGTAGTTGCGCTCGCTTGCATGTTGAGATTACAGAATTTAATAAAACAGTATTACAATGTATTATAAATATGCTCCTTTGATTTGTATATTTTATGTATAGAAATAAGTAATGGTGATTGCTCTCTCTCTCTCTTTTCTGTTTGACATTGCTTTTTTTTTTTTTAAAAAAAAATTAAAACTTTATTTTATTTTTTTAAAATTAATTGTTTTTTTGGTGTTTTTAGATTATTTGATGATATTAAAAATATATATATTTTTAAAAAATAATATTATTTTGATGTATTTTTAAATAACAATATCTAAAGTCTTGTCTTCATTTATATATATATATATATATATATATATATATATATATATATATATATATATATTTGATTTTGATAGTATATTCGACTGAACTAAAAAAAACTCGTAAATATTACTGGAGTATCTCAAAAGAAAGTGGAAGATGGCTTTTTAGACCTCACTCCCCAGTATAGGGTTTTGGAAATTTACAAAAAAATATTACTCATTTAATTTCATCCGATTTATTTTCATGTCAACTGCTCGGCTTTATTATTTGTAGAAAAAGAGGTATTTTTCTTATCAGATGATATTATATGAACACAACACGTGTTATGAAAATACGTAATTTTTATAAATATTAATAGGGGCCAGATGGAGTTTTATTAAATAAAATATACTCGCATTTTTAATTAAGAGGGGAGGGAGAGAGAGAGAGAGAGAGAGAGAGAAGAGACGGTCAGATTAGTTGACACTAAAATTCAAAAGAAAAACAAAGAAAGGTCAAAGAGCTCGTGAATCTGCAGCGGGGATCCATCCAACAAGAGCAAGGAAATGGAAGATTGAAAACGAAGAAGAAGATGATGGCAGATAGAGATAGCATCAGCAGCATCAAGGGAAGGTTAGAAGGTGGTGGTGGTGAAATAGGGAAGGCTTTGATTGGATTGGTGAGTGGAACCTTGGTTTATTACCACTGTGCCTATCGGAATTCTAGCCTCTTCTCTTTGATCTCCGATGTCCTCATCGTCCTCCTCTGCTCCCTCGCTATTCTCGGCCTTCTCTTCCGCCAGTTAAACATCTCGTACTTCTCTCTCTCTTTTCCCCAATTCCAATTTTAGGGTTTTTCTTTTCCTTTCTTTCTTTCTTCTATTGAATTGCATTTTGGGCATAATAATAATAATAGTAATAATTATGGTGATGGAATTGCAATTAAAAATAATAAAAATAGGGTACCAGTGGATCCATTGGAGTGGCAGATATCACAGGACACAGCAAACAGTATAGTAGCATGGTTTGCTAATACCATTGGAGCTGCTGAATCTGTCCTCAGGGTTGCTGCTACTGGTCACGACAAGCGCCTTTTCTTCAAGGTTATCCATCCCTCCATTTGTTACTTCACTACTTAATTGGGCTTCAATTTGACTTCAACTATGTGGAATTAGAATTCTTTGCAGGAATTTATCCAAAACAAGTTGTTGCTTCTGAATATAATTATTTTTCAAGGCCATTTCCAATGCCATTATTCACTTGATTTTGGGCGGAAAAACTGTCAAATAGTGCAGTGCAGTGAAGACTAGGGATGAGTTTTATTTCCTTATCCTCAGATTTAGGCGTGCTTCTTGAATCTTAAAACTCATCACCATGATCTCTGCCATAAATAGGACTGAGCCTCTGCTTTTATATATATATATATATATATATATATATATATATATATATATATTAACAGATGGGGTTTGCCAGTGATATCTTTTGTTTTTCTCGTTGTCTTGATCGCCTGATGCTGCCCCCTCCCTCTCTCTTTCCTAGTTCCATTCATTGTCTAGAACTAGCAGTCTCAGCTAAATCACATGATTTTCTACAAATTAACTTCCTTGGACCGAGAGTCATTGCTCATTTGGGAACCTCTTGAAGAGTCTTTTAGAAAAGCTTTCTGGTTTTCACTGGCTTGTTGCCACAGTAGTCACAACGTTTCTCTTTACAGAACTTGTCAAATATAACAGGAAGTTAATCTTGTCTTTTTCTTTCCACAGGTCATCGTTTGTCTTTACATACTATCATCTTTGGGACGATTGGTCTCAGGGGTTACAATTGCTTACGCTGGTAATGTGGGCCATACTTTGTTTGCAAATGACATTATTATCGGTTTTGTTATTATGGATAAAACTGCAATAAGAAATCTCTATTGGTTTTTTCCATTATTCTTGTTCTTCTCCTGTTCATATCGATCAAGTTTCTCTTTTGAGATCTTCATTTCCTGTTTCATTACATCTATTGCTGTGTAGAGAATGAGTGTTACCATTAATCAAGTTTCTCTGATGACGGGGTAAAAAATAGGTAATGCATGCTCAAAAGATCCAAATCCATTGCCTCCTCCCACAATTCTCTCCTCTGGAGGAAAAAAAACATGGGTAGAAAAACTTGGGGTTTTACTGCTGTTTCCCTATCTGATTTGCTGTGATTTTGGAGAGATCTTGTTTTCCTTGGTTGTTGTCGATGTCTCTCAATTGTAGGAGGATGTTCATCCTTGCTTTTGTACAGATATCTTTTCTCTGCAAAAAATTATTAAAAAAAGAGCGGGAAAAGAATACAAAAACCTGTTGACTTGGCAGTTTTATGTTGGAGTCATGCTTAAAGTCCTTCTATGATTACTCATTGCCTTCATGTTTTGGCTACATTAACTACTCTACTGGTGAAATCTAAATGTGAAAAAATGATGCACACACTCTTATGGTAGATTCATACTTTTCATGACGTGTCTTGTTTGGATTGAATTATTCTCCCTATTGTGCCGTGTCATTATCATTCATTAATACTGCATTTGGAACTCTTTGTTGAGGCACAATAGTGAAAGGCTCAAATCAAGGTGGATTTGTGATTTAAACAACGATTGTAGTTTTGAGTCAAAATGTTGAATTGTCAATACAAGCTCATAGGGTGAAATCAGACACAATCACTAGAAGCATATGAGATTGGAAGGTGTCAGTTCATTTGTTGGCAGAGTTCTTTATCTTGATAGTGCTTTCTTGGCCCTTTTACTCTAAAGATGGTGGCCTGGCTGCATTTTTCCTTGCAGAATTATTGATTGCTTGTTATTAGAATATTTCATGGAAATTCTTTATTTATCAATAACTAACCAGCATCTCCCTTTTGTTTTTCCTTTTTGGCTTGAATTTTACTGGCACAGCATTATGCTTGTTCTGTCTTTGCATGCTTGCTGAGAACTCACAATCAGGCAATGCCTGCATCTCTCGATTTCTTGGGCGAGGTAACGGCGGTTCTGCAGATTCAGATGCTCTATGAATTGTACATATTCCACCATTTGTTAGTGTTCTGTAGTCTCATTACATCCATAGACGGAAGGAATTCTTATTGATTTAATATGGTCTTGAATTCTGCTCATCTTTGAAATGTTGTGATTTTTCACATTAAACAGAAATTCTTTGGACCGATTGATAATAAGATGAGCAAGTACTTGTCTTTTCGTTGCTACATTTTTCATTTGAGAAATTCATTGCAAATTTGCTTGAAGCATTTTGTTTTCTAAACATGCGGAGAACTTCGATTGTTCTGCCCGTCCACAAATTTTTTGTGGCCCTTTCATGTGATTTTTAAGGACAGAAAGATCCAAAACATCAGAAATCAAGAACGTGTAAATAATTGTAGTGAATTTTGTGAACTTGTGTTAATGCAAAGGGTCCATGAACACAAGTGGCAGGTCACAGCTTCGCTTTCCTACCCCATTCCTAGTCTACAAAAGTTTCTATAAATGGTCCCCGGTCAATTGTGGAAGAGAATCTCAATGAGAAAAGGAAGAAGGTAAATCACACGGCAGTGGCCCCCCCCTACAGCTTCTGTGCTTCGACAATTCTTTCCCTCTCCGCCCCAAATTTTCAAAAAAAAAGAAGTAATATTTTAGTTTCTAGACTTTGGAAAGGGTCAGGCATTCAACAAGGAAAACAAGAGAGTATAAAGCACAGCTATCTTTCCTTTGTCGATTAAATAAATGCACTCCCTGGTTGCAAGCTCGAATCCATCTTTCCCAATTATGAATTGAATAGGTTAAAAGAAAAAAAAATGAAGAGGGCGCGCTCCAATTATCAGCTACAATTTGGTGCCGGGAGTTACAGTTTGGATTTATAATAACTACTATCGGGCAATAATACGAATAACAATAAGATTTCATGAATCTCTTCTTGGACCGTATCCATCATCCACACACACTCTTCACTACCTAAGATTTTTTTCTCCTAATATTATGAGTAGATAGTCAGATTAATTTCACCGCAAAGACTCATGCTCTAGGTAATAGCCTACTACTAGCAGGGTCTCTGTTTCTGACGCGGACAGCCTGAGAAAAAGCGCTCAAAAAATTGCGCCTTTCAAAAACCCTAAAAAACTTCGGAAAGGAAGGAGTAGTCACGCTAAAGGGAAAGAGCCCTAGAACCCAAGAAACACCCCTCTCGACTCTCTTATAAAACCAAGGAAGCAAGCAAACAATATCTCTATCGAAAGGAGAAAGTATCTCTTCGAACCCAAAAGTCCCCCTCAGGTATTTCCCTCTCTTCCCATCTCTCTCTCTCTACTAACACCAACGACTATGTAGCTTCGTACTGCTCTGATTAAAAGAGGAGAACCTTTTTTTTTTTTTTTTTTTTCCTGTAAGAAAAATAAAATAAAATTCGACGATGGATTTCGAAACTGAATCGCAGAAGAAGAAGTCCAGGTTTTTTGGAGACGTGTTCGGTGGGATCCCCATGGTGCTTCCCAAGGAGCTAGATGAACCTATCCCTCTGCCTTCTCTTGCTCCTTCTTTTGAGTTTCGATTTCAACTCCCTGATCTCAAGCTTGCTGTTAGAGTATGCGCCTCCTACTCACTACTCATCACCATGTTTTACTCCCCTTTGGAATTAAAGCAATTCTTTGCTGTTTATGTTTTGTTTTTGCTTGCGTCGTCACGAGAGTAATGAAGGAAAAGGAAAGTTATTCAATAAATATATGAACTTTGGATGAAATATTCTGAATCTGCCTTTTATTTTTCTCTTTCATAAAGAACCAAGTTGGTTTACATTCAGAATAAAAGTAAAGCCCCTTTTTTTTTCAATTGGGCGAGTTGAATGTTCCTTTTGTGCTTTTAATGTAAAAAATACTTGAATTGAATTTGATGAAAAAACTCAGGATTTAATGAGGAGTAGAGAAGCCGGCGAGTTTCTCAGTGGGGCTTTATCAGGGGCAATGACCAAAGCTGTGCTTGCGCCTTTAGAAACCATCAGGTTAGCATTTGCTACGTGTCTTCTTATTTCTATAGCACTTGTGTTACTGTTTTTTTATATCCATCAGATTAACATTTGCTACTGTTAGTTGCTATTGAAGTCAGTTTCTATCGGTTAGTGCAAATTGAGTTTGAGATATCTATTCTATGAAGTAAAATCTGAAAGTGAAAGCCCTACAGAAATTTGATCCAATGAATCAATTGAAGTTATTAAATTTCGAGATTTCAGAAGAAAGAAGAGGAGTTTCTTGATTGATTCTATTTGGAAATTTCCGTATACTCCTACCAGCTTGCTAGCATAAACCAGCATATGTTTCATGAAACCAACCAAGTCATGCTGAGGGCTTCCATAGTTTTACTTACACATGCCAGATATCTGTGATATTTTGTTTACTATTTCTGTTTGTCTTGACCACTAACTCATGAAAAGCCAACCGTCTTCCCTGATTTGTTACTTGTTAAATATGCAGAACAAGAATGGTGGTTGGTGTTGGATCCAAAAACATTTCTGGTAGTTTCTTGGAGGTGATTGAGCAGCAGGGTTGGCAGGGACTGTGGGCTGGAAATGGAATCAACATGCTTCGCATAATTCCTACTCAAGCAATTGAGCTTGGAACGTTTGAGTGTGTCAAGCGAGCAATGACATCGGCACAAGAGAAATGGAGCCAGAGTGAATGTCCAACGGTGCAACTTGGTCCTCTTAGTTTGAGCTTTTCTCTCTCCTGGATTTCTCCAGTTGCTGTGGGTGGTGCCGCTGCTGGGATTCTTAGCACACTTGCATGCCATCCTCTCGAAGTTTTGAAGGTATTTTCACTACAAGCTTTAATATCAAAATTGGAAAATCAGATCAAACTTCATTAAGCATTAAGTAGCTATCTGCTGTTTTACTACATAGTCATCATGATGACACATGTTCATATCCCTGCTGGCATCCTGCTCTGAATTGGATAATATGGTGCCATGACATATCATCATGTTCTGTTTTAATTAATGGAAATTAGATGTGATATTGGGTCACAACCTTTTCCTTCTACAGTTTCATGTCTGAATCTTTGAGAGTTGAGACATGTTTAACTCTGTTTTCTAGTTAAACTGATCGTAACACTTGTATTTCTTACAGGATAGATTGACTGTAAGCCGTGATATATACCCTACTTTAAGCATTGCAATTAGCAAGATTTACAAGGATGGAGGAATTAGTGCCTTCTATGCTGGGATTTCACCTACACTGATTGGCATGCTTCCATACAGTACGTGCTACTATTTCATGTATGACACGATGAAGACATCTTATTGCAAGGGAAAAAACAAAAAGTCACTAAGCCGTCCTGAGATGCTCCTGATTGGAGCTTTCGCAGGTTAGAAACCAAGTATATTTCAAATAAACATTAGTTTCCTGAGTAATATTAGAGAAACTAGTTACTCGCTTCTTATTCCTAAGGCAAAGTGTGGATATTTATCATACATTGCAATTATATGGCTAGGAGAGCATAAATTATTCAATAGGCCTGCTATCTAATTGATAACTGTTGTTACAACACCTTCCCGTCAGCTAGTTGGTAATAATTCATTTACATTTTGGATATACAGGTTTTACTGCTAGCACCCTTAGCTTTCCATTAGAGGTGGCCAGGAAAAGACTAATGGTGGGAGCTCTGCAAGGTAAATGTCCACCCCACATGGCAGCAGCACTTTCAGAAGTAATCAGGGAGGAGGGATTGGTGGGACTTTACAGAGGGTGGGGTGCAAGCTGTTTAAAAGTGATGCCTTCCTCAGGCATCACTTGGATGTTTTATGAAGCTTGGAAAGATATACTACTTGTTGAGAAACGGCTTTTATAACAGCTTTGGCGAAACAAATCCCGCATCATGTTTCTTCGGAGGACAATGTTGGGATTATCTTATCATAACAAGGCGGAGGGTGGCTACTGGGCCTGCTGGTGACTGTTCCGGTGGCTCAGATTGAATCTTTGGATACAGGAGGATCATGGATATCATCATTTTATGACTGGGCTATCCTTTGTATGTAATGCCCATTTCAATTCCTGACTTAAGCAAAATTTATCAGCCGAGCTCGAGAAAAAATGAGTTGTGGCGTCTCATGATCTTTGATATGTACTGACAGATTTTCGTTCCATCATTAACAAAATTTTGTTTCCCTCTAATACATTTGTCACTGATGATTCCCAGCACAAATAAATTTGGTTCCATTTATTCAAATCCAAAATTGGCTGTTCTTTGTTAAAGTGTATAATTTATGTATAAGATATTCAACTTAAGGGGTTGATTGTGTTAACTGGGACGAGTCTTTTTCGTGGGCCATCATGTATTTTCACATAGGCTTGGTGTATTTAAAAAAAATATATTTTAAAGTGTTGTTTAAAGATTTAAACTAAAAAAATCAGGAGATGAAGCAAATCAACTTGATCAGTAGACTCATCCGAGCTTCTTGGTGGTAGAATTGCCATCGTCGCTCCAGAAAAGTGCGAACTCTCACTTCTGCGCTTTCGTTTTTCTAGTGCATTTGGATCATCTGGTGTTGCTCATATTGAGTTCAATACTCTGCTGATGGATTTCATTTCAGTACCGAGAGGCTGGTATACTAATACTTTCCACTATTAGAGCATCTGATTCAAGTTCCTCAGCAAGTGAATCGAATAGCAGCAGTACTTGATCTGTCTCTGATGCTAAACGGATGAATGTTTCCCTGACAAGAGCCAAGCTCTCCCTTTGGATTTTGGGTAATGCGAGGACCTTGCAGACAAACCATAATTGGGCTGCTCTAGTAAGGGATAGTAAAGAGAGATTTGGTCATCTCAGGAAAACAGTCATACAAATCCTTGCTCAAAACAGCTCCTAGGGATACTTGCAGGGAAGAAAGTAGTAATAATCATTTGAGGCAGGCAAAGCATTTTGAAGGCAATGTCAATATTGGCAAACAAAACGAGCAGAAACTGCACAGAGCTATGCACAGGGATAAAAAAATCTATCAGTACTACGACTCAACACGATAGGACTGTAGCTGGAGATGGTAAGAATTTTTCATCTAAAGGGGAGATGTCCAAAGTTGCAAAAGAAAATCAAGAGATGAAAATTGTCTTCCAAAATATGTCAGGTCTGTAAATACAGAGGAATCTTTTTCTGATGATGAAAGCAAGGGCAAAGAGAGAAGCGAGAAGAAACGTGGCTCGAATTCTTGCTCGAGTAAGATAAATGTGATAATTCGAAGAGTACCAGGGACTGTTCTTCTTGTTTGTTTTTTCTCCCCGTTGTTTTAATTAGAGTAACAATGTTGAATGGGAGTTTTTAACCGATGGTTCTATGAGAGAAATCAGTAGTCCTGTCCTAGAATGCATTTTCATGTGAATGGTCTGGAAGTTGGATACCACTTTAAGATATCTGAACGAAATCAACCTGATGCCATCTTGTATATGATATTTTCCTGAAACGTTGGTTCGATTTGGCTTTCTTGTTCAGATACTTGATATTTCCTCATCTGTATTCGTATTCCACTTCTGACCAGTAACCTCAAAAAAGCTCGATGCAAAATCAGATCCATCAGCTCTGCTGTAAGAAAAGAGAATCTTTGAGACCGCAGTACAGTGTGGTGAAGTTGAATTCCATTTTGAGATTTCAGTGAAGCCTTTTGATCCTCCCTGTAAACCCTTGAAAGCAGCAAAGAGGATAGGGGATCACTTTTATGCTCAATTGAATCAAAACATCATGTGCCTCCTCTCAGTAGCATCATTTATAGAATCAACCTTAATTTTATTAGATTTATATAATTCTTAACCAGATGACTATATTTACAATAATATCAATAGACATCATGCTTCTTAGGATTTAACTTATTTGAAATTTAAATTGTTAATCTCATCAATACTTAAACTTGCAATGAACATATTATCCACGTATAGTAGTACAATGATATATAAGTTATAAAAATGCTTAACATAACAACGGTGATTTACTTGACGTTTAGTGTATCCAGAACAGTCAATAAGATGATTTAATTAGATTTTTTGAACATGGATTAGTATGTAATAAAATACCAAAATCTTCACCTGATCATGTTTCGTACATCATCATATGCCAATATAGATTTTCTAGCATAATTGCTTCCAACCATTCTTATGGCCCCTCCTAACTATTGTTATATGATCATATTTCAAATTTTACTCTGATGGATGGCTTATATTAAGAAGCAATACCGATTATACTATCGAGGAACCTGACACCCTCCCATGCATGCATCTTGCTCAGAAGTGATTACTTTTATGCTTAATTGAATCAAACTATTGTATATACACATGGTGATCTTGGTTGCTAATTAATACTACTAATTTAATTAGGATGGATATGTTCGATCGTAGGAGACAGTGAACAGGGACAGATTGGATTTGAATTCTTCTCTCCAAACCAAGTACGATCTATCCTGGCTGAAAACTAATTGACTCGTAATATATATCCACCAGAAATTGACTACGAATCTCATCAACATCATAGCACCAGAAATGTTTTTGAACTATAATACTGGCAGTAGCCAGCGGGTAAACTTTCAAATAATAATAATAACATGCAACAAAAATACCATGTAGTGCAAGTTAAGAAGCATGAGGCATTTGTTTACTTTTCATGTATTAAATTAGCGAGACTTCAAGAAAATAGATTATTCTCTTATCATAAAGTGTCTTAGATTTTGTTCGGAATTGCTAAGGTCTTGATTTAATTTTTCATCCAATACTATAAAGCTATTAAAGATACTTCATATTACGGATTATACATTAAAAATCACTACAGGAAGCGGTCCGTTTCGTACTGTTCTGATTATAAATCGACCTGTCAAATTGTATCCCTCTTCTTATTGGTTTCTGAGCATTTAGCAGCTTATGATATTTCTCTCGTATGCTTAGGCACATTGTCCGAGATTTAGACTTGGTCCATGCAAGGCCTCTTTAAATAATAATGAATCTAAAAAAAGTATATGCACTCCCCCTCGCTCCTTCAGGTTTCAAAACACCCTTGGCTACTATATACAGCCCGAGCTGGCAACAGCGGGGTTAATTAGAGGCCAGTCAGGTTCCACTTACCATGCTGCATGTAAAAACCTCCGAAAAACTGCAGTCTTTCTGAACGCATCCTTCGAGAAACTGGAGTCTTGACTACCATGCTATATACACCAGACGCGCCTGGCCCCATTGAGAATGCCCGGGCTTGGAACATGCAAATATACAATTAATTGTTCATTTTCTTGCATAACGATCTACGAGCGCCTTGGCCTTCTCCGGTGCAAAAAATCGTGCCTGTACATAACCATATGATATAAGCAATAGAAAGATGGAATTTAAGAAACCCTGATTACAAAGTTACATGAAATTTCAATCAACTTAGAAGTGGCTGTTGAACAACCTCAAAAATATAGACAGATGCTATGCTGTTTCACAAAATATCAGTGCTGGTTCAGACAGACTGACGTATTTTCTTTGTAATAGCTGTTGGATACAAGTATAGAGTTTAGTGATGCATGTTTACTCAAAGCCAGTGAACCACTCAATACATTTTCCCATGGGCGGCATGAAGCATGCCACCTCATCTCAAGAGCAGCTGTACATGTCTCTAGCGGCTCTCTGAATCCACGTAAACTATTCAATGCATGTGCCCGCAAGAACAATGTGGTAGAAATTGTGCCGATGTGCATTTAAATATGTTCATCTTATGCTATGCAATTAGATGGTCATATGCTCAAATACACACCTGGATAAACATCCTCTCTGCATCTCCAACATTTCCGTTTTCTTTTAATATAATTCCCTGCAGACAGATCAGAAAAACAAAATTCATAAGCAATGATTGGTCACCGTCACTCCAAGAAGATGAAGAAACCAAGAGAATCTGCAGCTTTTTTCTTTGGGACATTTTCCAGCTCACATCAGTATTTATTGGTAATACATAACTATGATCATCAGTTATAAACAGCCAAAAAAATTCTCAAGTATTCAACATCCAAATTTTGGGAATGGAAGGGAATCTAACCTTTGCCAGGTAACCACGGAAGTCATCAGGGTGACTAGAAATAAGCTGATCATAAACTGACACGGCATCACTTACATGTCCCCAATCTGAATAAGCCTTCCCAAGAAGCAAGTCAACCTGAAAGTGCATTTCATTAAAAACCAAAGAAAAAATATGGCAAAGAAAACAAACTGAACTCAGATCAGGGTACAGAGAATTGATGAAAATTCATACCAGGAACAAGAGAAAAACATGAATCAAATTTACCACACTGGTAAGCATACTCAAAAGTCTTCTCAGAATTCAGTAAATCCAGTCATTCCTAACATTTCCAGTTTCACATGTTAAAATGTTTCCAGAGTTCCTTATATTACTTAAATCTTCATTTTGTTTGTTTTCCTTTTACTTGTAATTTTGGCCATGGCTTTCACTTGCCTTTTCATAAGCTCACTCTGTACCAGATGCAATTATTCTTATTTTATTTCAGCTACCCATGAGATGAACAGCCCAAAAGCACACATAAACAAACACAGATAAATTTACAAAGTGCAGTCATACAGCTCCTAACATTAACTAGAAGCATGAAGACCATTTCAAAAATCAAAACTCCGTTTCTGAGATTTTGACTTTGCAACTGAAGGAGGAGAGTTCATCATTAATGAATGACCATGGTCAATACAAGAAGAAGAGGCATGTATAGATGCTACTCAATCTACAAGGCAACTATCCTCAAGAGGATCTTGGACCTGCTACTGTGAAAGAAACTTACTTGAATAGGGTCCACCTCCTGTGATTCAATTTCCATACCATCCCCATCAACCTTATTATCAACACCGCTTGATTTTCCAGAATTCAGCCTTGCACGAGAAGCCATGAGGACTTGAACAGCCTTCATGAATGACAGAAAAAGAGTTTGTAAGTTGAAACATTTTTATTGCAGAAAGATATATTTTCCTCACCAAAAATCCATGTACACTTCTATATGTGCATTTTCAGCCAAATCCATATGAGCTGCTGAATTCAAAATACTATATATCATGTGGAAAATAACTTCGTAAATGAGCACATGCTCTGGGTACAAAACATTTTCAAATAATGAAGAATAAAGATATTATTCTAATTTCAATCTGCAAGCCCCAAGCATGATGACATATGACATACCTCATCTGGTTTCTTAGCAGCAAGCAATGCATTAGTATGACCACGCAGAACTTCAAAATCAACATTTTTTGATACCTGTTTTTTAAGAGCACATAGCACCATTGAACATATCAATACAGGGAATAATGATAAATATCAACCAAGAAATATAAATAACATTTATGCCTACACTTCTACACCAATCTGCTAGAGTCCTGCACAATACCACTTTGCATCCACATGACATAGACAGGTCTAAGCTTTAAGCATCTGGAGGGCAAAAGGTTAAAAATTCCTGTTCTTTTATTGTTTATGGGAATATTTCTGAGAATGGGAATCAGCACACTACAGGGAGAGAGAAGATGAATAGGTCTGTTCAATTTGTGAAAGGAAGCACTGTGCCATTGGTGCATCGCTATGCTAACACATGCAGCTAAATAAAGAACAACATAAAACATCGAGTAATTTTATTTAGAACTTACACTGCGCTCATATCTGCTATTTGATGATAGTGAAAATGGACTCTTCTACGCTATTCAAACTGAGTCTGGCAAACCCAGTGTTCACAATGTTTCATAAAAAACAATTGGTAATAGATGAAAAATCAAGGAAAACTGACCGCTGCAGAAATCCTATATGCAGCAGCACTCCCATCATAATCTTTGAGTTCATATTTAATTTCTCCAAGCAAACGAAAAACATCAGGATCGCCTGGTTTCTCCTGAAAATTATTGAATATTTAATTTGGATAAATAAACTTGCAATACATTATTAGGCACATATAATGCCATCATACATGGCATACATGTGATATTCAGCAGGATAAACCTTTGCCAAGTCCTGAAGCAGAGAGGCAGCCCGAGTATATTCTCCTAATTCAACCAATGTTACAGCAGCTCCCTGCAAGCCTTCTTGAATAAATTCAAACATTCTTGAAAAAGAAAAAACATGCAGTTGATGAAGTCATTGAGACATGAGTGTCAGTAAAATATTTAATCTTCCTTATGGAGATAAATTTCAATTCTTCACAAACACAAAGTTGATTTAGTCCTAACCACAAAAGGGGAAGGGGATTTGATTAACATGGTGTTAAAACAGGGAATTCAAAATGGACTATACCTCCCAACATCAAAATTGACAAAATGACCACAATATGGTCCATGAATAAGGGGAGGTGAAAACTAATCACCATTCTCTCTATCAGCCTCTCTCTGTTGGCATAAACTTTGTCCATGAATGATTGTTCAGCAAAACACGACGAATATAATGAACTAGTGGTTTGGTTCTGTCTGGGAAGCTAGCAACATGAGATTGCCTGAGTTTTTTTTTATGTTATGGCAAACTGAATGCCTCCTTTAATTTGACTTTTCAAAGCTAAACAGATATGGAAATAATATTTTCAGTATTTTGAGCACAACCATAAATTAGAAGTGAAAAAACAGAGTTAAACATCAAGGGCAAAATTTCCTTGACTCACTTCAATTGCATTTGAATCCTTAGGGGAAGTGCTGAGTGTCAATTCATATTGTTTCAACCTAGCCTGAAACACAACAAACAAAAGTAAAAGGAGTAAGGAACTTGTTCTACTATATATAAACTATCCTGCAACCTATCAGACAAAATCCATCAGAAGGTTGACAAGGATTCAACGTAAAGTTTAATGAGGAATTGTGTCCCTGTAGAAGATAGTCTGAACAAAAGTCAATAATCTTTTCAATAAGAAAAGGATGGACACAAAAAAAAAGCTTTACAAGGTGATGAAGAAACAGGGATGCATGTGATATATCACATATGTCAGGAGAGTTATTAAACCTGCTATACATCCTAGTAAAAAGATTGCAAAAATAAATTATAGTTTTACTGGATGCTTTAAATGTTTTTGCATTGATACTCTGTAGTTAAGAATATTACCCGAAGAGTATTCTGCTCATCTTCTGATAGCTTTTTATTGATTACTGTAGCTTCTTCTTTTGGACCATCACTGAAATGTAAGAGTTCAGATTAGCATGAGACAAGTCCTCCAAAAATGAAAATACAGATATATTGTAGGACTGCTTGAAATGGTGAGCTCTCAGCTGGTAGCTATTTCTGAAAAAGGTCCTTCTACTACTGAATATTCTAATGTGATCATTCAACCTTCTGCTTTTATTTGTATCGGGCCATTCAATCCATATTTACTAAATTTTGTCTTCTAACAAGAAGTAATCCTAGTTATGACTATCCAAAAATTATTAGAGCACTAATTGGCATCACTGCTTCGGGCTTTAGAAAAGAACAAAGAAACAATTTATCCTGATTGAAGAGATAAATTTCATAAAAAAATAAAAAAAAAATAAAAGCAAAAAGGATGTCAATCTCCTTTCATGAAATTTTAGGGTTAACCTCTACCAAAATCCAAACAAAGTAGACTCTCTTCCATTTTCTCTTCTATTTTTTTTTTGGCATAGAGATGAGTCATAAATCAAGCAGTCTATGCAGGAATGTATAAAGCAAAGAACGACTGATATGGCAAAAAGTAACAGAGGAAGAAAAACTCAAAAGCACCACAACATACCTTCCTGAAGGAAGAAAGTCTCCAAGAGCAAAAACCAAGCCAAAGACCAGAACAGCCACTCCTACTCCAATCTATTCATTTCCAGAGAAGAAATCAGTCGTGTCAGCATAACTGAAGAAGATTGCTGCATATGATTCCAAAATGGAAATGCACATTGTAGGAGTTGTACCTGAGTGCCAAGTCCAATTGTCTTGTTTTCAGTTTTAACTGGTTCATCATAGTCAATGGGTCCAAACTCTTTGATTTCTTCCACCCTTTTCTGTTCAAGTGCTGACCTGAGTAGTTAGAGGATGAATGATCTTCAGCAAAAGAACTGAAAAAATGATATATATATATATATATATATATAGAGAGAGAGAGAGAGAGAGAGAGGCTTGCCAATTAATTATTCTACTGTGATATTGAATGGAAAAGGAAGAGAGAGAGCAAAGATTTGAAAACTTTTTGATATATGTAGCGATCAATGTGAAGATTTTTTTTTTATATAAAAAGTAATTTACATAATGGACAGAGTAACAGTATTCTGAACTATCACCGAGTGACTATAATGCTAGTTGAGGTAATATTTTAAATGCTACGATGAGAAGAAATTATAAAAAGCATGCATTCTTTCTAATAATGTGAAAGATTACGAAATTGATCACCTTCTAACTGCTTGCAGCCGTTGCTCAAAATCAGTGTCCGCAGAATTCCTGCTAGACTTTCCATCAAAACGAGAACTTAAACCAGGTGCCTCTAGAAAGAGCATACATTTTAGCTAAAGGGTATTATTAGAAGAGCAATTTGTACTAGATTGAACAAGAATCTTGAAGCAGGATGGGGCAACATTTTTCTCTTCACGGAGAAAAGGTGGGATACCAACATAAACTAAAAATGGAATTAGACTGATAGTCCCCATTCAGCTTTTGACTGATTAATATGGGTAAGAGGTGCTTATCTAGTTATCTAATACGAAAAAAATCAGGCTTTAATTCCAACAAAACTAGTGTTGTAAAGCAGTAATTAAAAAGGTGGGATGTTGCTAAATAACAATGATTAGGCCCGCAACCTAAATTATAAGACGGACACAACAATTAGCATAGCAGTTGAGTGGATAGACAGAGGGAAGAGGAGATGAGAACATAAGATGGTAATAGTGATTCACGTACGAGAAGGTAATGAGGCACCGGATTGTTTAGCAGTTGATTTTCTGCAAAGAAAACAGAAGTAGCAACAGCAGCAATGATAAGAGACAGCAAGGCATAGATAGAAAATGAAAATAAATCAGCAAATAGTTACTAGGGGTGGGAAACCTCACCTTTGCTGTAACGCCATACCCTTTTCCTCCCTCGAGCTGCTGGTGCTCGCTTTCTTTCGTTCAAAAAGGAAGCGAGGATAAAAGAAGGAAGGATAAAAGAGAACAAATAATCAACTTGTGGGTGTGGCCAAAGTGAGTGAAGTGAAAAGAAAAGCACGGGATGCTTACTTTGATGTTGGTGTTGGAACCAAAACCACGCCTCGGGTTAGAATTATCAGAGCATTGAACTCCAAACCTCAAAAACTTGCTGCTTCTTGTGATCATTGCTGCTGATGTTATCGCCATGAGGAAACCAGCTCAACTAGTGGTCTGATATGGTGGGTTTTTTCTTTCTAATTAATTATTTTATTTTATTGTGAATGTGAGTGTTTGTCAGGTAGTGGTTAATGAACAATGGAAGAGAGAAGGGGGAATGGAGAAGGGAGAAGATAAGGCGTTTCTTTCCTCTGCCTCCGTCGAAAATGTTATTGCTCAATGATTGGCCAATGGGTCTGTCTACTCTAAATTGAATTAGAGCTTGTATATCTTTTTATTTTAAATTAATTTTGATGTACCAAGCAATATTTTTTAAAACCATAAAATATTTAAAAAATAAAACAATCCTCGACACAATACTAAATATTTTTACACGCGTAACGTTGCAATAAAAAAACACATAAAACAGGTCACAGGGCAACTCTCCCCTTGTATCACAAGTTCAACCGGGGAGCAATAAGAGAAGGGGGAGCAAGAAAGCAAAGCCAAATTTTTTAAAATTTAGCTAGTTTTTGTTAAATTTATGTCTTCAATGGGAAGAGCTAAATGCAGAGCCAAAATGACTTTTGCATATTTCGAAGGCATTCCTACAAGTCTGAAATGCAGAGGCAAAATTGAAATTTAGCCGTTGTAAATATTACTGTTTCCATTACAATAAAACACATATCAACACAGCAAGAATGGTCTCAAGAATTGAAAAAACACAATATATTTTTCAACCAATTTTCTAGCTAATCCGAACAAGATTTAACAGAATATACCTTTATCAAAATCCCATCGCTAGATTTCATCTTCGGTTCCTGTCAAACTCTGTACGCATCTTCGGTTTGTTTTCTAAATTTTTTTTTTCAAGAAGGAAGCGTTGATTTCATCTTTAGCGATGAGTTTTTTTGCAAAAAATCGAAAATGACATGAAGCCGAAGGGAGGGGGGAGGGAGCAGGGGGGGCAGAGTGAGAGGGAGCCGAGGGAGAGGGGGGAAAAGGGTAGAGTGAGAAGTGCCATTGTAGAGGAAGGGGGGGAAAGGGCAGAGTGAGAAGTGTCATTGTAGAGGAAGAAGGGGAAGAAGGGGAGAAAGGGAGAGGGAGCAGAGAGGGAATCGCCAAGGGAGCAGAGAGGGATTCGCCATGGGAGAAGAGGTGAGATTGCAGAGTGAGAGGGATGGAGGTGAGATTGTAGAGTGAGAGGGACGGAGGCGAGAGTGAGAGCTGAGGGACGGCAGCTAGAGTGAGAGCTTAGGGACGAAGGTGAGAGTGAGAGTGAGAGTGAGAGGGACGGCGGCGAGAGCTGCCGAGATTAAGAAAAAAATGAAAGTAGGGTTTCCGGTGGGGGTATTATTAATGTGTAGGAAAAAAATAAGTAAGTAATAATAATATTTAGTAAAAATAATAATTAGTAAAATTAAAAAAATTACAAATATTAATAATATTTAGTGAAAATAATAATTATGCGAAATTGATACATTACGAATTTTTTTATCAATTAGTTTAATTACATATTTTAAATTTATTGTTAGATATAAAAACTGTGTAAATTTTGCGTGTTGAACTGTTGTGGAGGTAATTAATAATAATATTTAGGAAAAAAATTATGAATATTAATAATATTTAGTGAAAATAATAATTATGCGAAATTGATACATTACGAATTTTTTGATCAATTAGTTTAATTACATGTTTTAAATTTATTGTTAGATATAAAAACTGTGTAAATTTTGTGTATTGAACTATTGTGGAGGTAATTAATAATAATATTTAGGAAAAAAATTATGAATATTAACAATATTTAGTGAAAATAATAATTATATGAAATTGATAAATTATGAATTTTTTGATCAATTAGCGTAATTAACACAATGTATTAATTGTATAACTTACTCATATTAATTGTATAATGAATTGTATAATTACATTATATACAAAATAATTGAATTTAATTTAAAACAAGATTAAAAAAAATGGCTATTTACCATTGGAGACCACATCAACTCAAGAGCCATTTATATACTATTCAAAGAGTCATTTATATAATTTGGCTCTTAAAAATAGCTCTTGCCATTGGACTTGCCATGGCAACTCCAACCGAGAAGGCAAATGGAAAGCCAAAAGATATATTTTAAATATTTTTGATCAATTTTTTCAGCTCCAATAGGAGTGTTATTTACGTAACCAAAATGGCTTTTCTTTCTCTCCTATGTTATTTGTAGCATCTAAAACATAAAATAATGTTATATATTCAGTTACTCAACCTTCCTCCACTCCATTGCCTCTTCCTTCACCATAAATTTCATCATTGTTTAGGGAGGCATTGTTGAGAGGGGGAGGGGGCTGGTCTGGTTTGGTCTGTTTGTGTGGGTGGGGTGGGGTGGGGGCTGGGCTAAGGGAGAAAGGTGTTTGTTTGTGTGTGTGGGTGACGATAGCATAGAGGTGATAATGAGAGAAGAGCTTTAAGGGTTTTTTTTATGTGGGGATGTGTATCAAGATTGTCAATATTATTCTGGTTTTTTTATTGGTACGAAACGTTTTGGTTTCAAAGTATTTCGACATGCTGTTTTGGGGTTGTACTGTTCATACACACACACACACACACACACACACACACACACAATTAAAATATTAATTTATTAAGCATAATTAAAATTCAAGATAAATTAACTTTAAATTATACAATACAAACACAAAATCAAACAAACATAATCTCAAAATTAGAAAAAATCACAAGTTAATCAAAATAAGAAGGATTATAAGGCTGAAACGGTACTGAGACGTTCCGGTTGGAATTTGATCGGAATTTTCAGAACAGACCAAAGTTAAAACAAACAAAAACGATATTATTTTGTCTCGTTTTTAATGGAACGAAACATTCTGGCCATTCCAGACAGAACAAAACGGTATTGACAACTCTGATATGTATAGTAGAAAATATATATATAGTGAAAATAATGTAAAAAATATTTATTTTTATTTTTAGAGCTTGTATATCTATTTATTTTAAAGTAATCTTGATTTACTAATACAAATAATGTTTTTATTCTAACAAAAAATATTTAATAAATAAAACAATCCTTGATACAATACTAAATATTTTTATACGTTACATTGCAATAAAAACACACACAAATAACCTTTAATTATTAAAAACAGATCATTGTTTTTAACAGACCAACCACGATGGCACCAGGGCGGGCTTCTTGCTGACTAATCACGAAGCATGTGACGGGGCAACTCCCCCCGTTTTAAAAGGATCTTTCACTGGGATTTCCTCAAACAGGGTGTTTGGGAGAGCTGTTGTTGTAGCTTTAGAAAGTGTATTTCATGCTGAAATATATTAAAATGATATTTTTTATTTTTTAAAAAATTTTGATATCAGCACATCAAAATAATCTAAAAACACTAACAGTATATTTTTAAAATTCAAAAAATAAAAAAAATGAACCAAAAACATCCAAAAACGCTTTTGGATCGCTTCCCAAACACCCCAAGGAAAGTCCAATGTCCGTCGCACGGGCTGGCCCCCACTTTGATAATTTGTCCTAAAAGAGGTGTGAGGCGGGGCATCAGGCAGATTCCTCACCTCTCTACCATCCACCTTGTTTGCATTTCACTTCTCGAATGAAGCTGCTGCCCTTTCAGTTGCCAGGAGTAGAGGAGGTCATGGCTGGGGATTACAATTGTATTTTCCTAGTGATGGTGCTTGTGCGAGGAAACTGTTGAGTGCAGTGCATTTAACCACCCAAGATCTAGCTGCAATTGGTACCGGATCAGGCCCCAGTGACTTCTATAACAAAAATAAAAATGAGCAAGGGTACAGTACGATAAAAGGCTCTGACTAACTGAAAACATGATAGTCAACAAGTTCTTGCTGCAATCAAATCCTATTTACTAGCATAACAAAATTAAGAGCCATGGACAAAAAGAAGCTGTGCTCATTATTCTTCTTATCCCACACAAGATCATTGATTCATTTGAACGCGTTAGCGTGATAGAAGCCGCATTCCTGCATGTAGTAGTTCCTTGCAACCTGGCTCTTTTCTTTATAGCCATGGCAATTGGAGATACGAGATCTGAAAAATTCATTACTGGTAACATACCATCTCATCTTTGATTATTTACAAGGAGTGAGTTTTGAATTGGTTGGCTCCTTGCATGTTCAATGTCGAACTCTATCTCCTCATCAATCTGCATCAAATTAAAGACATTCACTACTTCCCTTGATTAATCTCCGCCAAGTATGATGGTATGTTTAGTTAAAGATGCTACGAACCTTTTTGTGTAATTTTGGTTGTGGCTGGGGGTTGACTGCTAGATAACAGGGCAGGGGAGCTTCGAAGTAGAACCATCTGTGTTGACGACTTCGAGGAATGGTCACTCGCAACAATAATTCTTGTAATCAGATCTTTTGCATCATCTGATATATGACCAGGAAGAGTGTACATCCCGCCTTTTATTATCTGGATGAGATCAGTACTGGCATTGCTTTCATCGCCGTCCATAGGTAGGTTATCGAAGAGCATAGCCAGCAATACAACACCACAGTTCCATACATCTGATGGAGGCCCAGCAATATAACAAAAACTCAGGGGCACATAGCCTCAAAAAGATGGCCATCAGGCAATACGTTTATCAACCCAAAAATCAGCTATAAAAACATTAGTTTTGGACAAGCCCAATAATGAGCTCTCAAGCTTAAGGTCTTTATGAGCAGCCTTCTTCTGCAGTGTTCCACAGCATAAAATCATCTGTAGAAAAAACTTGCGCATCTCATCTTCCCCTAACCTCCCACCCTCCTTCTGCTCAAGATAATGATAGAGTTGGCCACACACATGTTAAGAAAAAATAGCAGTATTGTTTAAGATTTTATCTTAATTTATCACTAAATTGGAAAGGAGCAGTCGCCTCCCAAGCTCAAGAAAACTCGTAATCTTCCTGAAATGTATGTTCTTATTTTGTGCATGCTTAGTCAACTTCTTAATTCTTGCAAGAGGAATCAGTAAAAGCTTTAATTGCTTAGTTTGATTAAATGATAGTTTGGAGGCAATGATCACATATATCTCTAACTTTGCTTGCCTGGTGGCTCTTTCCAAGCATCTCATAAATTGAAGATGTGTTTTTATGAGTCCTATCACCTGCCACAAAATCATGAACCACCTCATTTATTTGAACCCAGCTTTGACCTGCAGGCTTTTTCGCACCCATCGCAACCATCTTCTGTCTCACAGCAGCAACATCCTGCCACTTCTCAGCAGTCGCATGCACATGTGCCAAAAGAGAAAGATAACCAGCAGCTTTGTCAGGGTCAGGTTCCGCAACCAAGTTTTGAGACACGTGAGAAGCAAGCTCCGCATTGCGATAATATCTGCAGCCACCAAGGAGAGCACCCCAAACAGCATTATTTGGCTTTATAGGCATGGTCTCAATGAGTTCTCGTGCCTCGACCAAGAAACCAGCACGACTCAATAAATCAACCATGCACCCGTAATGCTCAATCCTAGGCTTAATACCCCATCGCTGAATCATGTCCTTGAAGAATTGACGGCCCTCGTCAACAAGTCCAGCATGACTGCACGCACAAAGAACCCAAATGAAGGTTATGTCATCGGGCCTTGCTTCCGAAGTGCCTTGCATGGAGCGAAATATTTCAAGAACTGCATGTGCATAGCCCTGTTTTGCAAAAGCAGCGATCAAGCTTGTCCAGGATACCGCACTTCTCTCTGGCATCCATCTAAATACTTCATAGGCGTCATCAATCATACCGCAGCTAGCATACATGTGTATAAGTGCATTGTTCAAGGAAACAAACACTCGCTGGCTTGACCCGTCATAGGTATTTCGGATATACGAGTGGATCCACATCCCCATTTTTAAATCCCCCAGCTCAGCACATGCTGTCAAGGCTGCCAATAATACCACGCGGTCCAATTCCACTCCGGCTTTCCTCATTTGACCAAACAAATTCAACGCCTGCTTGCACTTGCCATTTTTCGCATACCCTGAAATCATAGTGGTCCACGACACGACGTTCCTCTCCGGCATCTCATCAAAAGTCCTCCTCGCTCCATCAAGATTTCTACGCCTCATATACCCCGCGAGCATGGAGTTCCAGCTGACAACATTTCTTTCAGACATATCATCAAACACTTTGCGTGCGTAAGCAAGAGCAGAGCAGTCGCCACGGACAGCGGCAGCATAGAAATTAACCAATTTGGACATGAGAAAGACATTTGAGGAATAATAGCCAGTAGTCAAAACTTTGGAGTGAACCTGCTGCCCCGCCCTCAAGGACAAAGATGACGTGCAAGCAGCCAAAAGAAAGGAATAGGTGTAGGCATCAGGGCGGGCGTCGGTGAGCAACATTTGATTGAAAAACTGAATAGAATTGGCAGGGGATTGGCTCCGAGCATGAACCCTAATCATCTGGTTCCAGAGGATAGTGCTGGGGCTTTGAAGATCTTTAAAGACAGAGTGGGCAGAGGAGTAGCTGTAGAAGGAGAGAAGGGGGGCAAGAAGGAAGTTTTTAGTGCGGGAAAAGCCGTTGATGAGAATCTGGGCATGAATCTGGGTGAGATGTTCAAGGGCTGGTTGTTGTTTTCTTTGTAATAGAGAGAATAAGCGTTGCTGTAGAGCTCTTGAAGATGTAATGGTACAAGTGGAAGAGGTTCTTGTCAGGTCGTTGGCGTTGGCGGGAATATTGGCTCGTTTTCCATCAGCTAACATCTGTACCTTGTTCTCCTCCCCTTCTTCTAGATGAGACTGTGTCGCGGCGGGTTGAATCGAGATTCAAAAGCAACAGAACATACCTTACCGGAGGAAGAAGGCCTCCGACAGCTCCAATCTATTCATTTCCAGAGAAGAAACCAGTTTTTATGTCGAAGCTCTGGCCTGAGTAGCGAACTACAATGGCGATCTTAAAAAAATCTCAACGTGATGAAAAATAAAAACAAAAACAAAGGGGGTGATAGTACTTTTTAAATAGGAAGAAAAATATAGGGTCTGGATGATTCATTTGAATGGAATTTAATATTATAATTAAAAAAACAACTGGCAGAAAATACTGAGAGATAAAAAACCAAATGAAATAAAACGATGAGATCTGAATTGGATACAAATAATAAGATCTTAATTGGATTAAAAAATCAAATGAAATAAATTTGATGATCCCTTTAATCACTTTGGGATGTAGCGAAGCTATACATGCTTAGAATAATTTGTTTATCTCATTGTTTGCTGATTGATTATAGCCTGTTTGCTGCATATAAATAAATCATTGAGACTTCTGGTACGTACTCGGAATAGATATGGAAATTCACTTGGCAACAGCACAAATTTATACACCACGTCGTGGGGGGGCACGCAATTTTCTAAGATAATACCAAGAACAGACTTGATCTTCATGGATACATGACAGCGACAACTTAAAACAGGAATTGTAAGCACCAATCTCACTGGAACCGCATCAGCATTGCCCCCCAATCGATAACCATAAAGTCTCTCTCTCTGGTAGGAAGCAAGTCCTCCCGCATGTCAACAATACTAACCTGTAAGTATACTAATCAACAGCAACAACAACAAAAAATATGATTCGTCGTATTTACTTCACGCTTAAAATGTGCAGTCTGCTAACATCTCATTTCCTCTCTTATTCAGGATGTCAAGCACCAGGTCAGAGGTGCCATTATCACTGATCAAAATGCCAATCAGTATATTTGCAAAAGTACCTAACCACTCCATGCTAATGGGTGCCGGGTGCTGCTGTTTACTCTTTTGATTAAACCCTCACAGAAAGACCGGAGCCATCACAAGTGTTATCGTAGCTAACATTTCTATGAGGACATGAAGTGAAGGTCCAGCAGTATCTTTGAATGGGTCCCCCACACTGCACATGCAAAAGAAAGGCCACAATTTATTAACTGACCCGCAGGATGCAGACATGAATACGTAAAGAGGTTAGGTGATGCGTCGTGCTTTGAAGATCAGAGAAAAAAACCAGTTTGTTTGACAAATGTCTAAATATGTTAATTCCCTTGTCCAATCAAAGGCTGAGATTTAAATATGAGAGTATGCAGCAGGACCAATATATCAACAGCCCCTTAAACAAATCAAACCATCATCCAACAAATCAAAATGGCGATCAATCAACAATAGATCATCCAACAAGGTTAGCAGAAATGCAATATTGCAAAATACCAATAGAAGATTCATCTAAATAAATAAGGTTTTCATCTTTTATTTTCTATGGAACTTGTCTGAGTTACGACCAGGGACAGGAAGAAACAATTCGAAGGACAGTGTTGTTTACTGACCATGGCCCTTTTCAAGACTACGACCAGTCATTCTCTCATAGTTGTAGGTTACTCTAAGTTTCTAATTCTATTTCTTCCTCCGATTTCTATAGCTTCGATTATTGGATAATTTGGAAAAACAAGGCTCCCAGTTTTCAAACAAAGCATTTTATTTTAACATCCGAATTAAAATCCCAAGTACCAAAATCTTTGGCATTTGTTGTGGAACTTTCAAGAGAGAGAAACTGCTCACAATTTTGGAAACAAAGTTCAAACTCGGAGCGTTTCGATCTCAGGAGGGAGAGGGAGGGGGGAGGAAGACGTCTCTGAATATATTTACAAAGAAATACTTGAGGGGTTGAGCGCAGAGGGGAGAGTACGGTACCTTTCAAAGGAAGGAAAGCCAGCTACCATTTAACGGAAGGAAGCCTTCGATTTTTCGATACCCCTTTCTCTTCTTCTTTTTTTATTCTACTTTTGCAGACTTTTCTCTTCTTTCCGCCAACAGAGAGAGTAATAAATTGATAAACTACTGTTTGCTTGTATTATTTATATTAATTACTCCTTTATCTTTTTCTAACTAAAAAATATTAATCATAAATCCAAAACTTTATATATATATATTAATAAAATAGAAATATTTTTTTTAATACTAACTAAAGATTAGAAACTGTCACCGATGAATATATTTCATCTCGCGCTGCATTGAACTCTTATAACTTTTCTCTTACTTAATTATATTACATAAATAAGTTTTTTATTTGGATCATGAGTTGATCTAGGATTTTTTCCGGGTTAATTATTTTTCTATTTTCATATTAATCAAAATCTTAAAATATATGGTGAAGGGATAATTTGTTAATTATAAAATAAACAAACAGAGATTAGTGTTTCAAAGATAACCCATTAACATGAACATATTTTTATCTTGCTGACGTTTATCATCTACACACCACTTTCCAGGTACTTCATGATGAATTCTTCAGAAAACAAAAGGGTAATTATTCATTACTTAATTAAATCTGGATATATGTAAATTAAAAAGCTGCTAGATTCATTAAGTAAACAACTTGACAAGTATGTACTCAAAACACCGCCATGCCAAGAGCATAAATCTTTATTATGTGCTCATCATCTTTATGGCTTGCTAGTTTTTATCTATTTCATGGGAGCAAGCTCTGGTGGATGCACCCATCATTTGCTCCACGTTGATCCCAGCATTGCACATGTTTGCTATCACTCTTGTGTACTTCTTCCCATACCATGACAGACCTCCACACTGCTTCTCATAAGCTCTCACCTGCACATTGCGATTTAAGATCAGTGAATGGTTGCCCAAAGAAAGATCTACCCCGAAATTAATGGAATCTACGTACTACTCCAGGGTGTGTAGACTTACAAGCTCCTTTAAGCAATCCCAGTCATCAACAAGAGGTTGCCCTGAGGGTCTCACAAACTTCATGGCATTTGCAGCGTTTTCATCCCCAAACAGAGTTGCAGCGATATGGTTTATGCTACGATCCACGTGCCTTATATGAGAGTGTATGCCAAGCAGGTCCCTGTGAGCCTCCGCCTTCTTAGCAGATCCATCGGGGGCTTTTTGATACTGGAAGAAAACAATCAAAACAGCGCATCAATTTCCTGTCATGCACAGTAGCCGTTCAAATTAGATTACCTTGTGCAGGAAATGAAGAAGAGTTGCTTCGCGTTGGTCAAAAGCTCTTGCTAAGCTCCATGTTTCCATATTACTGTTGCCAGTGTAGTTATCGTTTGCAGCGTTTGTGCCTATGTACAAAGACAGCAGCTCCTTGCTAAGCTCCATGTTTCCATATTGCATGACATGAGACGTATACTCGTAATCAAATCCTGTCCTTCTTCGAACCTACACATACAATATGTCTCAAATGTTGTTAAGAATAAAAAAATCATTGAACAACTTGTTTTAAGAATCATTAATCTCTCTCACACACTCATATACTATACCACTTCATATTGCTGCTGCAGAGTTTCCTGGGTCGTATCGTGCAAATCACTGTGTATATATATATATGCATGCACACGTGTAGTCAGAATGTTAAATAAAACGAATTGTAGTCAGCTTAATTAACTTAAAATGTTATTATAAAATTAAGAATGAACCTATCCTCCATCCAAGAAATGCTAAATACATCTCCCAAGCAAGTAGAAAATTCGGAGGGAGGATGAGGGTAGAATTCTGGGCAATATACTCCATTGCTACTCTCCTCTCCATTTGCAGCAGTTATCGCGTATATGCTCCAGTTACTTGGAAGAAGACCTTCGAACATAGTCCCGGACTCACAAGCTTCAAGGTAGAATACCTGTAATGATTAATCAAGGAATTGTAACTAGTAGCTATGAGAATACTGATCATCCAGCTAATTAGCTGTGTAATCCCATTTTAATTTCTGCAAGACAATTGATTAACATATAAAACTAGCAGTCAATTACTCACCAATCTTTTATACGAACTAGCTTCCCTCTGCTTTCTGAACACTTCTATGAGGTCTTTGGCATACAGGTCTTTCCCAACAGGCATACCTGATGATTTCACCCATCAGATAATCTGTACTCTTAAAATCAGTCTTTCCATTGATAAAATGGGGCTGAACGAACAGGTATTTTACATATTTTAAGTTTTTAGATGCGAAAAGATGAAGATTTTTAATTGCAAAGTGATATCTAAAGTTTGATTAAACATATTAGCTAATACTTACCGACTAAACCTGGAGCACCATGATCAGCATAGTATATGAAAATATTGTCGTTTGGACCGCTATCTATAACCTTGCCGCTCCCTCCAGTAAGAGCAGATTTGTTTCCCAGGAGAACAGCAAATAAGTTGTCCACCGTACAGTTATCTCCAGTATAATCCTTAAAAAGGGAGGGAGAGAAGAAAAGAACACATCAGAATTTGATTTCCTTTTTCAAACTAAATAGAAATTAAAACCAGCACGCACACGCACACACACATTTATATATAACTGAAATTGAATTTTATAACGTTTGTGTGACTATTAAAAAATAAAATAAAACCTTGGGGACTCCAGCATAAACATCATGGCCAAAAGGTTTGTTGATGATGGTGCCAGGCCTGGGATTATCAACATGGAATGCAATGTCATCGTACATGAAAACAACGATGTTTTCATCTTTCAACCCACCTTTCTTCAGTATTTGGTATGCATGGCACACATCAGCCTAATTAAATTAAAATGTAAAAAAAATCAATCCAACAGTGCACACATAGGAGCCTCTGCATGAGAGCATATCTTATCGATCTGTGCAGAAGGTATATAACTCGAGACATGGCGATACCTGATGCCTATAATTTTCATAACCAGCCGATCCGGCAACCAAAACGGCCCATTGTTTTTCTTCTGCGGTAGTGGAGTCTTTTCTGATCCTTGATGGTAAATTTGACGCTCTAATGCTGTTGAGGATCCCTTCCTGACTTTGAGCTATGAAACTCAACAGTGCGATCAGGAAAAGAAATGTGCCATAGCCACACACATAGGAGCTTCTGCTGCTCATATTGCTTTTCAAGTACTCAACCTGTGGTGCAAACCCCATAGTACTGCTGATATTAGTTTGTAATCAAGCCAATGGAACGAGAGATATCATATATATATTAATGTTTGGATAGCCAGCTATGTAGCTTCAAAACCATGTCACCGTCTACATATAATTAGTTTGACAGTAAAAAAAATTAAGGATTCCAACATTACTGTTACGAAAAGAAATACTACTGATGATATTATACTTGGATTATTGGAGTAGCTAAGCATTAATAATTAGGACAACATATCTAGCAAAGCTCTATAAGCAATTACAAGTACTAGCTAGTGCTGCTCATGAATTTAAAACACTACCAGCTTTGAAAGAAATTAGAATCTAATAGGCGTGCAATATGCAGAGAGGTTCTAGCCTCCAAAGCTCAATATGGGTTTCTTATAAATGAAAAGTAGAGAAGGGGGCTTGATTGCAAGCTTGTTTATGATCCTTTTTAAGCTGAAGTAATAGATGGCTTGGATCAAATCTTCGATATGACCGATAAGGGACAAGAAGAATCATATTTATTTTAGGATTAACTCTATGTCATGTTGATCATACAAAATGGGGAATTTTAAAACCCTGTCTTTGCCACTTGAAGCTACGGCCGGTTACAGCAAGAGCTGCTTTGAGAGGTGGACAAACGTACGTTGCTTGGAAATAGAATGGTGAAATGCTTTTAACGTTGTTTATGGGTGGAGTTAAGTGACGATGCATTCAGCATGCATCAATCAGCCCTCTGTGATATGTACATATATAATTAATTATCCCAAAAGGAGTTGAGACACTGGCATATACCGCAGTACTTAGAAGGAAGGTATTTCATATACCTGCCATTCATGGACAGAGTTCTCCGACGTCCTCCATCGTCACTTTTGAGTCAGGGACACCAGAACTCTGCTTCAAATTCTGGGTTCCCTTTGGTTGTGCTCATCACATCTCCACATGCTTGCTGGAGGGTGCAATACATGATATATAGATTTGGGATCATTAATTAATGAGACACATATAGGCCCTTCCTTTCTATTCGTCTAGCTTCATCTCCAAATTCTTCATCAACTCTAGTTTGTACTGGAATAAACACTCCTCCCATTTCTTTCATTAGTTTTTTTCTTTCTAACTTCGTTTCCAAATTGTCCATTCATTATAATTTTTCATTTCCCTTATCCGGCTCAATAAACTCTCTGCTGTTCACACTTTATTATTGTGGTAGCAAAGTGTTAGATGCACGTAATTTATATTAACATGTATGTTCTTTATTAGAAAAAATCATGACAGGAAGGGATTAAGACAAAAAAGAAACGAAGTTCATTCCAAGTCTCGTCATAAAAAGGTCCGACAAGAATACTCTATTTGGCTCAAAATATATAGGGTACTTTCTTTAGATTTGGGTACGCATTATATCCACGTGCATATGGGTTTGATATATTTTACAAGACTCGCCCCTTTATGGCCTGACTATGTGCTAGGCCTGGGTGCTCGTCGGTGTGATATCGTACGAGACTCAATTCTTCTGGCCTTAATTACACGTTAAGCTCAAATGCTTGTATATTTGGCATATTATCAAGCTCAACCCTTTTAAGCTCGACTATGCATCAAGACCAAGTGTTTGTCGATATGATAAGGTGTCAGACAAATTTTTTAGACTAGGCTACACGTCAAACTCAAACACATTTGGTTCTACCACCTTCTATTCTCTATCTTATTCTTAGAATTTAATGCTCGATTGCTATAAATATTCATAATAAGGTCATTGACTTAATCATCAAAGCATCCTAAGATCCTCAAATAATGATTATTTTTATTTTTTTCTAAATTCATTTTTTATATTAATATATTAAAATAATTTAAAAATACTAAAAATATTATTAGTAAAGCTTGTTTTGGGGTAAAGAGAAAATAAAATTGGAACTCAACAAAATTCTCAAACAAAACATGTGTGATCTTTCTTTTCTTCCCTGAAACCATTGTTTTAGATTGCACTGGTGACTAATCCATGGTCTAGCTGGCTCGGATTTTAAATTTACTTGTGTTTCAACAAAAAATAAATAGAAAATTGATCCGCTATAACCAGATCATAAACTCAAGATGACTTGTGATATAGTTAATTAGTTGAATTTTTTTCAAATAATATTTTTTTATGTAAAATAATAATAATATTATTAATCTAGGTTAATCCACCTTACCAGTAATCTATGACTTGTTATAGATCAACCCTCATGTTATTATGATTAAATTATCATTAAGATATAATATATTGTGAGTTGGACTAGTTACCACAAGATTACTTGCTCGTGTGCTGCGCTAGATTTTTTTTCTATATAAGGAACTGATTGATTTTATATGTGTTATAATTGGTTATTTTAATATTTAACTAGTAAAATAATAACCGATAAAATTTGTTAGAAATAAGTCCCCCCTAAAAGTGATTGAATGTTGCTATTATTAAATATGTTTTGATAATTATTTAATTAGTAGATTGTACAAAAATAATTATAAAAATAAAAGTATATTGTAAAAAAAAATATAGGACCATTAACAATTTTGTTACATCTTAAAAAATTTAGTGTTGGCTATGGTGAAACTCTGGGCAATTTTTTTTATTGTAGATAAATTGATATAATTTTTCTACATGTCTTATCTACATGTAGCTTTGTATATTTTTTTATATGATATGAAATCTAAAATATCATACATAAAAAAAATTGCAGAAGTTATTTTTTCACAAAAATAATATTGACTAATGAATTATTTTGATTATTATTCTCATTGTAACTATTATACTTGCTAAATTCTTATAATTATTATCATTGTTATTATAAATATTATTGCAAATAAATAATATTTTAATTATCAGTGACAATATTTTCGTTGTTGCTATCATTATTGCTATCAAAAGAAATGAAAGTATTTGTTTTTATTTTTCAAGATTTATTCTTTATATTTTTATATTTTATGTAATATTAGAACATTGACATTAAAATAATTTTATATTTAAAAAAAATAGTTCATTATATATATATATATATATATATATATATATATATATATATATATATATATATTAAACACATATCAAAATATATAATTATTCTCAATCTATCTAGAAAAAATATCTTTAAAATAATCATTATCATTATTTTTAACACATTATCCATAATGAGATAAAATTCAAAAGAAACTAAATAATGAACAGTTTTGTAGTTTAATTATTTTGTTAAGATGTATAACATTATTAAAAACAAATATTGAACCGTTAATTTTTTTTACATGTTAAAAAATTGGTTTTGCCTGTGGTGAAACGCATGAGAAATGAGTCGTATATTTTTTTATTGTAGATAACTTAGGTATATTTATTTACCCATTTTATTTATGTCTTGCCTTGTATTTTTTATTTTTATTTATATGATATTATATCTGAAATATTATACATAATATAATAAAAGTAATTTTTTAACAAAATAACATTGACCAATGAATTATTTGCATTATTATTTTTGTTGTTATTATCATAATTGTAAAATTGTTGTTAAACTGTGACAATTATTATAGTTGTCATTATAACTATTATTGTAAATAATCAGCATTCTGATTATTATTGGCAGTATTATCGTTGTCACCATTATTATTGTTATAATAATACTCATTATTATCTCAATAATTAACACCATTATTTTTATTAATGTAATAAAAATTATAATTAGCATTATCATTAATTTTTTTGACATCACTAATATTTTTTATATTATATGATGAGTTATTGTTATTCATATCATCAAAACCATAATTATTAACCATATGAGCACAATAATCATTATAATAAATAACAATTGCTATCATTATTATGATTATAAAAAAGAAAAATCAAACGCCATTAATATTTTTTGCATGTTAAAAAAAGTGTTTATGGCTACAGCAAAGTGTAGGCAATTGGCTTATATAATTTTTTATTGTAAATAATTTGCTCCAATTTTTTTACTTGTTTCGTCTACGTGTGGTTTCGTATATTTTTTTATTTATATCATATTAAATATAAAATATCATACATAAAAAAAAACATAAAAGTCAACTTTTAAGAAAAATAACATCTCCTGATGAATTATTTTGACTATTATTTTCATTGTTATTATCATGATTGTTAAATTGTTATAATTATTATAACTATCATTATAAATACTATTATAAATAATTAATATTTTAATTATTATTGGTTATACTATCAATGACACTATAATTATTGCTAAAAAAATAAATTCAATTATTTTTTTTATTTTATAATATTTATTCCTCATATTATTATATTAAAAGTATTTTAGAACACTTATATTAAATTATTATTTTTTTTTTCAAAATAAATTTGGTCATTTATTTAAACACACACACACAATTTAAGTGTTAATATTAAAAAATATCAAAATATATAATTATTCTCACATATTTAAAAGAAAGAAATTTACAAATAATCATTATCATTATTTTGAATTTCTTATCTATAATAATTAGAAATTTTAACACCTAAAAATATTAACAAAAAAGCAGGTAAAAAATGAAAAAAAAAATAAATATTATTATATTTAAAAACATTATCTGACTTGAAAAATAAATAAAACAAACAAAGAGAAAAAAAAAATATCAATTTTTAAATGATCACCACCACAAATTAAAATATAAACATTAAATAAAAAAAAACTTAATAACATAGGAAATAATAACAAATAAAAAATAAAAACTAAGAGCATGTAAATATATGCATGAACAAAAATAGCAACCATTGTAGAAATATATATAAAAAAATAAAGGAATGAAAATAAAATCAAAGATTTAAAGTATAAGGGCTGAAATAAAAAATAAATATATAATAAATTTCATTGAAAGGAAAATATTGAAACAAATCTAAACTTTGATACAAAAAAAATTAAAGGATTAACAACCAAACCGAAAATTAAAAGCCCAATGACTGAAATGAAACTTAAATATATATTCAATTTGAATTGAAGGATAAAATTGAAACAAATCAGAACTTTAATGCCGAATATATTAAGAATTTAAAACAAATCCAAAATTTAAAAGATTGAGGACCGAAATAAAACTACAATATACAATCAATTTCTATCGAATGATAAAATTGAAACAAATCAAAATTTCTATAACAAAAATCAGGATCATACAGTACAATCTAAAGATAAGAGATTGAAATGAAACCACCAACCACGTCGAGGACTACCAAGCACTTTCACTTATAGGATAGAAAAGGGGGGGAAAACTTTCGGCTGCCAAACAACACGTTTTCAGCAACCATGGCAGGCAACGTGCTCTATCATAAGGTGGAGGGCTTGGAGGCCTTTTTTGTGACATGTCAGATGGACATTTTGCACCGCTTGAATTGTCCGCACAATCCGTCTGAAGGGGACATGAGACCAAAAACTAACGGTGTGCCTGCAGTATTCGTCAAAAAATATTATTTAAAAAACGATAAATTACCCAAACACCAATACAGTCAATTCTTGTATTATATCTTGTATAAGGGCATATAAATATTTCCACATTAATGTTACTATTTATTCTAGAATAAATCAATATCTTAAAATGTGAATTACCTAAACATTCTTATAGCAAATCTTGTATTTTATCTTTTATGAGGGCATATCAGTATTTACAGTTTATGTTACTGTTCATTAAAAATGTGAAATTACTTTGACACCCATGTAGGCAACTCTTAGTTTTTCATTTAATTAGGAGGCATGACTGTTATTTTACTATGTATATATATATAAACCTGATTCTAAAGCTAAAATTCAGGTACATCAAAAAATAAAATAATAATTTCACTGTTCCAATCTACAATAATATGTATATGCAGCTACAATTAGTTGTGCTCCTTTAGCTTTTGTACAAGAGCTTAAACGATCATCAACTTTTCATATTGAAACTACAAATGAGATGGCATTTGAATTTTCTAATCAAAATAAAAGATTCTATTAATCCTTTTCCTAATATAATACTTCATGTTAGAATAAAAAACCACTACTGTATATACGTGGAAAAAAACCCAGTTAAAGTGATGCATGAGAGAAACAATATATAAAAGTGTAATTAAATCTTGCTCGGTCTAAAAAGTCAACTAAACAATTCAATATATTATTTAAACTAACCAATACCCCCATGCCTAGTTGTGAGAGATATCATATTTTTCTCAACATAAAAAAAATATTAATTCTATGTATTTTTCTATTATAATATAAATTTAGTCAAAATAATAGATCTGTGTAGAATTTATGTGAAGTGCAAGTTTTCTATAAAATATATGAATTTTAAATTGATATAAATTTATTTGTTTAATAGGTTTTAATGAAATAACCAACATAAAATTATCATAATCATTAAAAAAACAAGAAGATTAAGATATTTGTTATTGAATTCATTGTATTAATATTAATTCATTTTATAATTCAATTTAAATCACATTTTAAAATAAAATATAAATTGTGAAAAAACATGTAATAATCAAATAACATATAAGTAGTTAATTTTCTATTCACAAAAAGATGAAAATATAAATTGAAAATTCATCCCTACGTTACTATAATTTTCATTACTATAATAGTTAAAATTATTATCAACATTACTTCCCAACAATTAAAATAATTAAATTATCCCGGAAAATAAAAAAAATAAAAAAATGTTAACAAAAAATAAAATAAAAAATAAACACTAAAATTATCATTATTATTGTGCAAACAATAAAATTATAAAATTATTTGATCCAAAAAAAAAATAACAGAAAACACAAAAAAAAACAACAAAGGAAAAAAATTAGCAATATTAATTTTAAAATTATCATGAACATAAATAAAAATTTCATAATGGAACCTAATTAAAATAAAACTCCGACAAAAAAATAATCGAAAAAAATAATCTAAAAGCACAAATGAATAAATACTAATAAAAAATAAACATTATTCAAATATTATATTTTTTTAATATTTTTATATCATTTTCATGTTCTAATGTTGAAAATGATATTTTTTTTATCATTTTAATATATTTTGAAACAAAAAATATTTTTTAAAAAAATAAAAAAATAAATCACATTTCCAAATAAATAAAGGACAAAAAATAAATATTGTCCAAATATTGTATTTTTTATATATATTTTTTTAATTTTTTTAGATTATTTTTATGTGATGATGTTAAAAATAGTGTAAAAATAAAATAATTATCATTTTAATATATTTCCATCATATTTTCAAGCAAAATAAAAATGTATGAAAATGATTTAATCTCGTGCCTTAAGCAATTCAGCTACCCCAGCATCACTGTCATTGTTTACGCTATTATATATTAATAGTAAGTATTATATGGATTCACACATAATATGTAGAGAGTGGGATTCAAACCCAGGCCCTTTCAAAAACCTAATTTAATCTCGCGCCTTCACCAATTCGGCCACCACCGCATAACTGTCATTATTTACGATATGATATATTAATACTAAGTATTAAATGGATTTGAACAAAATATGTAGAGAGTGGGATTTGGAACCAGACCTTTTCTAAAGAAAACCTTAATTTCGTATCTTTGATTAACTTGGCTACCTCAACATTTCACTCATAGTTGTCCATAACATATATTAATAGCGAGTGGTACGGTCGATTCGCACAGTAAAAATTCAACGCGATTTATATATATAGTAATAATAAATAAATAAATGGTGGAGCTCATTCAACGTTTTCAATTATTTACGTGGAGCTGCATGCTTTGGTGATATGTGGGGTTCGGTCATGAAATTAAATTAGAAATTACATCATCATTGGAATGGCCTGCACCTTACCACGTCACATGCTTTTTTATCATGTTGCGTGCTTTTAATTTGCAGTCCTCTCAATCTTTTCTAGCGGTGGAGATAAACAGATGGTAAAAGCACAGAAGAAGAAAGCGAAGGATGCATGGTTGTCAAAATTATGATTTTGATACGAAATGGAAGGGTCTTTCAAAACTCGGATTGTAAGATTGAATTGTAAAATCATAAGTTCGTACCCGAATTTATCCGTATAAAAATCATAAAATCACAACTAAAATCGTGTGAGCAGAAAAATCGTAAAATCGTAGGTAAAATATTTCTAAATACAATATAGCATAATTATGAACATAAAAATTAATTAGTTAAGGTTCATATATGATTTAAAATAACTTCAAAACACATTACAAAACAATCATGTCCCTAAAATTTTACAAGTTAAAACCTAATAAATTTAAAACAAATCTTCACCTGGCGTGCAATGTAAACTAAAACCAGGCTCAGTTTCATCCCCCTCACTATGTCCAAGACTTGCATTAATAGCATCAAAATGGAAAGGATTATTAGTACTACTACTGGTGCTAACACAAATATTACTAGTACTAGATCAAACTCTAACAATATTGAACCCTAAACTCCTTGAATTAAAAGTTTCAAAATCATCTTCAGTGGCTTGAATACTCATCTCAACACCATTAAAAGTTTCTTCATCACTATCGTTTTATTTTTTATTTTTTCTTCATGTTGTACTATCAATAGCCTGAAGTAAATTAATGTTCGATGAACCACCATGTCCTTCTCTTTCAGTCACAAATTCATTATCAGATGGAAGATCATCTAAATCTTCATCAAAATATTGTGTAATTACTACAATATTTTGAGATTGTTATTTTTGTCTCAAATCCAAGTCAAAAGTAATTAGCATTTTGAGCTAATTTCTAGGCTAATTTAATTTGCAATATCATTTAATACAATCATAAATTGTTTATATTTTCAACTCTAGTCTCTAGGTTTTAAACCAAAGTCAATAACTAGATAAAGTCAAACACTTTCACCCCAGCATACACACAAGTCACACAACACATAACAAACACTGCTTCAAGGGAACAGTGGTGTGCTCTGCTCATTGCTCAGAGCAAAAAACAATCCATTTTTTTTCAAACACAAAACAAACAACCGTTAATCCATCATGATTCAATATTAGGGGGAGCTCTGCAATCTGCATGGTGTGGTGGGTTTTTCAGTAAGGGTTATAAATGTTGAATCTAGGGGCTGAAAGCATTTACTTAAGTATATGGGAGACTGGTTGTAATTATCTCAAGCATGGAGCTGAAAGCAATATTTTGTAAGATCAAGTTTGAAACAAAAACTAAGACATTGATTATGCAAAGCTGGAAACCATGGTTGAATCAGAAATCCATATGGAGTTGAAGGCCATGCTTGAAATTAACAGAAAATCATTTACCTTGAGAGTTTAGAGGCAACGATGGAGACGACGATGAAGACGCAGACGACGGTGACAATGGAGACGACAGCGACAACGATGATGATAAAAGGATGAACTGGCAAGGATTTGGTGATTTGGTGAAGACAAGGATAAGAACTGAGAAGGTTTGTACTCTGTAATCAATTGAGGAGACGATCACCGCTCACGATGAAAAATGAAGAGGAGAAAATAAAATCGATTTGGGGATGAGAAGAGAAGACTACGATGGAGAGGAGAAGAGTAGATAAAATCGATTTGGGAAAGTTTGAAGTGATTTTACTTAATTTAAGTCTGTCAAACTCCGAACCACTGGGATCGCAAAATCGGACCGATACGGTCTGATTTTGCGATCCGAACCGATTTTACCTCTTTTTTTATGATTTTGAAAAAAAACAATTTTTGGCTGCGATTTAACAAGTTTTATCCGGTTGACTCGCAAAATCATACAATTTTGCGAGTCAACTCGCGATTTTAATAACAATGGAAGGATGGCAGATAATTAAACGAAACTATTGTTTCAATCCATCCACGATAAAAATAGTCTGAATAAACAGTATTTTCATGATCTGATCTAGTTTATAGACCAACTAACTTGCTTGCTTGTTATTCTGGGCTTTGTTTATGTAATAAATTGATTAATTGTTATGTTTTTTTTCATTGATTATGTATAAATCATCATTAATAAAATTTGTTTCAAATGAGTTATTTGTTTTGTGTATTAAAGTTACTGAATATTGCTATTGTTTGAATGTTTAGATAATTATTTAATTGATAGATTGTTTATGTGCATTGAAATGCTTGTAAATAATTTGACTAAATTTTCCTACCCGTTTTGTCTATATTTGATTTCGTATATTTTTTGGTTATATGATATTAAATATGCCATATCATAAATAAAAAATAGCGTGGGTCAATTACCACAACATCGTTGTTTTTTATGAATATAATTATTTTTGTCGTTCTTGATATGTCTATATTATTTGATAAGTTAATGTTATTATTACCATCAAAGTCATCATTAGCTACATGATAAGCATTATAATTATTAGAATAAATTATAATCGTTATTATTATGATAATTTATAATTTCATCATTTTCATCAAAATTGAAAAACTGAAATTATTATTATTAGTACTTTAAAATAATAATAAATTATTAACTTATTTGGAAGAATAATAAAACATAAAAATTTAAATAAAAAAGTAAGCTAGAAAAAACACATCTCCAATTATTATTCTCATTGCATATATATATATACCTCGAAGAATAAAAAACACTTAAAATTATAACAAAAGAGTAATAAAAAATAAAATAGATGACAAAAGTAAAATCAATATTATCAGCCTTAACAAAATAATTTAAAAAAAAAAACATTTGACATGATTATTATTAATATTGCATAGATAATGAAAAAAAAACAATTAATTTGAAGAATGAAGAAAATAAAAAATATAACAAAAGAGTATGCAAAACATAAATTAATGCAAAAAAAAAAAAAATATTATTGGTCTTAATTTTTTTTTTAAAGAAAACATATAAATTAATGATTACCATTATTGCACAACTAATTAAAAAAAATTACCTCAAAGATTAAAAAAACTAAACATTCTAGAAAAAGGGGAAGAAAAGAAATCAAACAAGTGAAAAATATTATTAGCTAAAAATAAAAATATTTGACTTGAAGAATTTTTTTTTTTTAAATGATCACCAATACAAATTAAAATTCAAGGACTAATTATAAAAAATAAGCAATCCCAACAAAATAGAAAATTAAAAAAATAATTCTTACTATTATTACATAAATAATAATAAAAATATGAGCTTCAAAAAAGAAAAAAAATCAAAATTATAACAAAAGAGTAAGTAAACAAATAAAATAAATGACAAGACAAAAATAAATATTATTAGCCTTACAAAAACATTTTAAAAAAAGAAATATAAATTTTCAAATGATTACTAATACAAATTAAAATTCAAAGACTAAATAAAAAAAATACAACCCCAACAAAACAGAAAATAAAAAAGAATTCAAAAGTAAAACAAAACGTATATACACATAAATATGTACAATAATAGGGATTAATACATAATTATATAAATACTAATAAAAAAATAAATTTGAAAAGAATAATTAAAAGTCTAAGGGCTGAAATAAAAATAAAATATATAATTGATTTCAAATGAAGGATTCAGTTGATAATAATTCAAATTTCTATATACACATATTAAGGGATTTAAACCAAAACCAAAACTAAAAAAAAATAGGGACTAAAACGAAAATATTATATATAATTAATTTCAATTAAATTATAAAATTGAAAATAATACAACTTGTTAAACCAAAAAGAATAAGGGATTTAATACAAAACCAAATATTAAAAAAATAAGGACTGAAATGCAAACAAAATATATCATGAAATTCAATTAAAAGACTAAATTAAAACCAATCGGAACTTCTATTACAAAAATTAGGACCATACACAGCAATTAGAAGAGAAGGGACGAAAATGAATGAATCAACCATAAACTCAGGGGACTATAGTGTAAAATGGCATTGAGGAGAGAGAAAAAGGTGCAAAAACATTCAGTCGACCACCGTTGCCTCGCTGGTGATAAGTGAATGTCACGGGCAACTCCTGTAGGCAGAGGACATGGAGATGAAGCCTCCGAGACGCTAGAAAAGCTTTTTTGGATAATGTATGATGCCTCACGTGCCACTGTAAGAGAGCGAATCTGGAGAAGGTGGAGACGACGTACCAACAGTGTGCCAAAATAAGAACAATGAAAAAGCAGAGCTAATTACCAAAACATCCCTATAACTATTTATGAACTTTTGTCTTTTCCAGGGCTAAAATAGTATTTACATAAATTTTAGAAATGTGCAATGTTCGAAGGACCCTCCGATAGCAGTGCAAGTTTTTGTCTTATTGGTGGGCGTTTTTGTTTTTCTATTGTTCATGCACAGGTAAAAAAAATGATATTACCTCTGGTCCAGCTACTATTCACAGGCTAAAGGGAGAGTTAAGACAATATTTTGATTATTTAAAAATACATATAAAATATAAAAATACCCCCAATTAATATGATATCATTAACTAGTTCCATGAAAAAATAAAAAATACCCACAGCTGAGGCGCATTGAGGGGTAAAATCGCTAATATATTATTGTAATCTGCAATATTTTGTGAGTGTATGCATAATGATTTATCGAGCTGTTATAGCTTTTTTCTTAGTAATAATAATAATAATTATTATTAATAATAATAACAAATTTTCATTTAATTTTCAATTCAATCCTTTCACCAAAAAGTTACATGAATATATTATATACATATACTAGTGCAGGGATGAGAATCGAAATGGTGGCTGCAAGATGAAAGTTGGAGCTTTGCCCCCAGACCCTTGTCTCAAGCATCGAGTCTAATAAGAAGACGACGATTCCTAACTTAGGATGTGTTTGATATTGTTTTTATTTTTGTGATTGAGGTTTTTAAAAAATAATTTTATGAAAAGCACTTTAGCTGCGGTTCAAAATAAGTTTTGAAGTGTTTAGTTAAAAGTGTGGTTGAGTTTGATGTTGATATAAAGCAGTTTCGTGTGTTTGGTTAACATGTTTTTTTATATTGTTGTCAATTTGTGAAATTACTTTACTCTGTGTGTGTGTGTGTGTGTGTGTATTATTTTTTAAATATTTAATAATAATAATAATAATAATAATAATAATAATAATAAAAATATAATTAATAATTCAAATAAATAGACACTTATTTTTATTCTCCCATCAAACTACTTGTAATTTTATCACGAATTAAATCCATATATGAAGGCCTCTGCAATTCCGTAACAACATATAATAAAATATTATCTAAAATAAAATTAGGATTGCAAAACAAAAATTATATTGTAATATTCTTTTAATATATATATATATATATATATATATATATAGTCCTCTCCAACAGATTGAAACGCACGGAAAGCAACATTTGATGCTTTCCGTGAAACTTACTCTCTACAGTATACATTGGTGGGACCCATGATCAAAACTTGATTTTTTATATTTAACCAAACACTCTTACTCTCAACTTTTTTGTAACCTCCGGTTGTACCATACTCCCAAATACCTTCCCCATTTAAGAAAAGAAGATTGACATGAACATACAAACACAACAAAAAATAATTCAATTGTATTGTGGGTTTTTATAACATCATCACAAAGTAAAGTGCTAACTAAATATATACATGCACGCAACGACATTATTTTATTTTAAATCATTTATATTATGAGTTTTTTTACTGTAACAAGTATTATCCATGCACTTACAAAACACCATGAATGTTTTATGTATTTTTTAGTAATTTATTTTGACTTTCAAAATTTAATTTGTTATGATTAAATTATAATTGAAAACAAATTGCTTAAATTGTTTTAGTTAATGATGAGATTTGAAGAAAAGAGAACAAAATAATAAATAAAAAGTGTCAAACATGGGTATTGGGCCGTAGATTTTAGAAAAATTACACTTAAATCCTTAAACTTTCAAAATAATATAAATTATAAAATTTACATTCTTTAAATTTTAGAAAATTATTTTGATACTCTGAGTTTATATATATATAATATGTTTTTTTTTAGTAGATAATATAACTTATAATCTCCTACAGAGCTTACACCACCACTCTTGCAGCTCATTGAAGTGAGCTTTAGTTATCCAAATCGGGATGATTTCAAGCTGTCAAATGTTGGACCCAATGGAGCTGGCAAATCCACTCTCCCGAATCTTCTAGCAGGTGGTGTGGTACCAAGTGAAGGTGAAGTGACGCGTAGTCAGGGGTTGAAGATTGGAAGGTACTCGCAGCACTTTGTGGATCTTCTTACCACGGATGAAACACCTGTACGTTTGAGGAATACAAAGAGGAGCTACAAAAGCAGATCAAGGCAGAGGTTGATGATTAAGGCTGCAGTTAAGAGACTTATTCTTACTTGGTGAGAATTTGCCTGCAATCACTGCATTTGGGTTCGGCAGATACACATGACATGAATAATATCAAGCAATTTCATCGTTTTATGTAATTGCTTGAGTGGCAGAGATGTAGGAAATACAATTTCTATCCCTACCTCATGCTCTCTGTTTTTTTTTTTTTTTTTTTTTATGGAATGCGAATGAAACCTGAAATGATTCCATTTTGCTTTCATTAGAGGCTTGTTATTTTTCCTTGATGAAAGCTTAGTGGTGACTTGCTTTCTTGAGCACTGGATATTAATCAGGATGCTCTTTCCTCGTTTCGCCAGGTAGATTCCTCGCTTCTCGCTCGAGAGATGATATACTCTGCCATTGACATCAACGGGAAGAGAATGTGGAAACTTGATCCAACTTAGTGAATTTTAAGCCTCCGTAATTAAGAGGCTTCGGTAAAACAGTACACTGGGTACACAACGAAATTCAACATCCCGGAATAAAACGACGCTATCTAACAAATAACCCAAGTATATAAATTAGAAGAAGAGAAGAAAAAAATCTAATACACCCAAAAGAAGCCTTGAGAGAATGGGCACAAATGGAAGCTCCATCTGCAAGCATGTAAACAATGACGTATTCTCCACTTCTCCAAAATTAAAGAAATGTCTTCCAAGATGAGCACAGCAACGGTGCTCCGGCAATTTTACAAGTAATGCAGCAAATTATTCTCTCCAATCATAAGAAATATGGAACTCCTGTCCTGGGCCCTCTCATCTGGTTGTTTTCCTCCGTTTCTGTAAAAAACTTCACCTCCCTTTCCTATGAAACGACACAAAATATGAATCCATATGAACCAAGTGAATTCACAAACAGAAAACACAGGGTACAGAAGGGGATGACTCAAGGAAAGCTCCCATTGAAAAATGAAAAGCACATTCCCAGCACTTTCAGGTTCATGATAACATAAGCTGCAAAGACAAGGACACTGACAAGGTTGGGTTTGAAAACATGAAATTGCATCAGTGCAACATAATTCTTTAGAATAGTAACTTCATAACTTAGCAATGGCCTTGTTATGCATGCACATAATCACCACTATAATTAAAAAAAGTACCAAGAACAGACAATTAAATACAATGCATCATTGAATAAAAGAAGGAACCAAATGCGTGCAACGGTCTTTTTTTTATCACTTGCAATGAAAATGTTGTCCATGCACCCAAATTTGTCCCTAAAGATGTTATTAGTTTATCACAATGAGGCCACTGCTAATGCCATAAAACTCAGGGATAGGCATAGTTCTTTAAATTCTGCAATAAAGCTGGGGTGTAATTTGGTATATAATCAAGTTATGAAAGAGGCAAAATGCCAAGCTTGCAACCAATAACTGCATTCTCATTGTTAAACAATGCAAGGAAATTACAACAGTATTTATTAGTAGCACGCCTCCCTTGATCCCACAAAACAACATAGGCAGTATACTGGTCTCTTATACTCACCATATTCTCACTGAAGCTCAATATAGAAGCTACATTTCCACAACGGTAACAGTAATTTGGTGCAGACCAGACCTGAAAATTTTACAGACCAAAAATTACCAAGTTGGCTTGCATATGTTTGACAGCATCTGAATTTAAGTTTCAGAGTATTTACAGTGACTAAGCCTTTATCTTGAAACATGTACTTGAGACCTTCTTGTACAAGTTGGTGCGCTCGACATACCAGATCAAGATTGTTAATGTGATTGAACTATGAAAAAAAAAACTGTCAGATCAATATGACAGTAGTTTACAGTGAATGGGATATGTTCCTTTGAGAGGTCAAGTTCGTTACCTCAGAAGTGACCCTTGACCCAAAAAGCCAACCTGCTCCTCGGGGACTAACTGCCCATGTCTCTATCTCTTCAGGATCACTCCACATGAGATCACAGAATGGCCCTTCATGGGGAATCTCACAATTCCGTTCAATTACTCTTATCTGCCATGTGAGTGGGGGGGGAGGGGGGATGTATCAGTGCAATTCATAAGAAAAAAGCAGCAGGAAATTATAGTCCAACACACTGCACCCCAATGAATACTCCCTCTCTATCTCTCTCCATTGTATATTGCCAAAATGCACAGTTCTTCAGCTAAACTACTACAAAGAAAAGAAAAACACCTGATCAATAGTTCGGATGTCAGGAGAAAGACCACCATGGACGCAAAGCACCTAGAAGGATTGAAAACAACACCAGGTTTAACCGTTATTGAAGCAGATGCAAATATAGAGCCATCTACAAAAATAAACAGAGATCTAGAGAGGAAAAGGACTGCAGCATTCATAGAGGGGGGGGCAGGGGGTGAATGGGCTGCGAAAGGGTGGTTACACTTACAGTGCCATCTATAATTGCTGATAGTGTCAGATAATCAAAAACATCAGTACAATACCGCCATGCATTGGCATTCCCATACTTCCTCTGGCATTCATCATAGAAACCATATACCTGGCAGAGATAAATGTTATACCTTATAACATGGATTACAATCCAAAGGGGGATTATCAGGAAAGCAAAATTTCCCTCTTGGAAAATTGAGATCAGTTGGAACGAATCACAACAATTTACACATTTCTTTTCATTGTAGCAGTTCAGATACACAAGATTGGGGCTGGATTCCATAAGAAACTTCCATGTCAGCATATCATCATAAAGATCAGAGGACATCTAATTTCTATTTATTTCTTTGACTGTAAAATGATTTTATTATTTTAATGATGACACCCGGAACTAGCAGAACTGGATGTTATCACTTTTGTCCATGATCGAGAGCATGCCTTAAAATCCGAACAGATTTGACACCAGCACTGAGGATATGCCACAACATTTCAGGCTAGTGTTATCAAAATTCCTGTATCTATTAGCACAAAAGAATGGGTGTGTGTGTGTGTGTGTGTGAATCTCAAACCTAAGTTTGGATGAATTCGTTTGACCACGTGAGAAGCCAAAATATTCATGAATTACAGTTTTCTTCATAAATTAACCAAATAAGTCAACCATAAATGGATTGCCTTGAAACAAAAGTAATTTGGGCAGCCTAACAAATATATTTGGTATCTGAGCAACATTCTAAATTTAACTAACAAGTTATTAAAGCCATATCATATTTCTGCACCGAAAATTTTTAAATGCTTCCATTAACTAAAAGGAATTCCAGAGTGTTCATGCTCTACGATGTCCGGCAACAATGTGACAACCCCTCTATCCCAAAATGATAATCCACTTCCCTTCTTGGGCATCCCATTATCATACTTGACTAAGTTTAAAGAGTGCACTAATGAACCCCAAATTATCATTTTCTTGATATCATAGGCTAGTGTAATCCTGGAAGAATGTACTCCCTTCTCCCTCGATAACATTTAAGATTCCAGTATTAAATTAAACTTATAGGGACAATTCTTATCCACTGAGAATCAAGCCCAACAGGCATGGCCATTTGTAACTTGATTCTCCTCATGGAAGTCAAAAGCTCTGTCAGGTTTCTTATGAATAATGACACCTACTAAAACCAGAATTCACATTATCTTAGACAGATAACAATGGAGTGTAACACATCACTCTCTTGCACATAATAATGGCCGTGGTCCAACTTAAAACATACCTGAGTTAGTTGTCTGCTTTCATGATTACCACGCAAAAGTGTAATATTAGCTGGATATCTACAAACACAACCAAAGATACAGAGAAATTAACAAGTTTCATCAAAAACATAAGCAAAACATGTAAGATTCATTCACCACAAGAACTTAGTGTGTGAATGATATTGCAGCTGGAAATTGCCTGACCAGCTTCTGATATTCATAATTTGAGCTACTATGGTGACCAGGTGACAACTTCTAAAGGATTTCAAGTTGCCAGGTTAACAAAGACCAAGATGACAACTTCCCATATGGCCTTTGGAGGCCTTGTAATAATTTGGCTAATCTAACAGGATCATTTTTTTTTCTTGTAAAAGCTAAATAGTTGTTTTGGCAGGAAGAATGATATGCATTGAATCACATGATGGTATATCAATGTAGCAACAACATGGAACAAAGGCATGACAAGCACAAGAACAAGAATGTACCTTGCTTTGAGAAGCAAAAGAATGGTGAATACTTCGAGACTATTATAACCTCGATCAACAAAATCACCCTGCCAAAGCATTGGGAATATTTAAGTGAACTCCAATGAAAAAAAAAATTGACATTAAAATGAAGCAATAATATGGCACAAAAAAGGTGAAAATGGATAAGAGAAAGAAAGGGGGTGGGATTTAGAATACGGATAGTATACATGTTAGTTACCATAAAAATGTAATTAGTCTCGGGTACATGACCCCCAGTCTGGAAAAGTTTCATAAGATCATGAAACTGGCCATGAATATCACCACAGACAGTGACAGGGCTGTTAACGGGCTGCACATTGGACTCCTCGATGAGGATCTCTTTTACCTGTTTATTTAATTTTAAATAAATATAAGAGAGAAAAAAAACTATTATATACAGTAAAAGGAAAACAATCTAATTGAATGCATTCTGAATAACAATGAATAACACGAAAAGAAAGAATCGAACTAAGTAAGCACCTCGACATGAAATTTATTGAAAAAACATACATAAAAGCAAAGATTAACATCATTTGCAGGAAGGGTTTCGATCATCTTGAGAAATGAAAAGCCAAAGTGTGAGGAGGCGCTGCTCTGGAATTGATTGGCTAGCCAGGAAAACGAAAGTATTGAAAGCACAGAAAGACAAAGCAATAGTAGAAGGATTGGAACAAAATGAATCAATCGATCAAGAAGGGTGCGGCGGGTAAACCCTAAATGAATTCAACTTACTTCCTTGGATACTAAAAGCATAGATGCATGTGCATGTTGGAAAGAAAGAAAGAAAGAAACCCTAGAAAAGAAAGAGAGAGAGTATAGCGAATATACGTATTCGCAGAGAAGCTGAAGCTCGTCTTCCAAAAGATGCTGTCCTCCTTTAACCTTCGCTATCCATTGATCCAAATCCATCACTCCTGACGATGACGCTGGTGCTGATTTTCCTCTTCTTTTTTCTCTCTCCTCTGCTAATAATTCAATCAATCCACTGAGAATAAGCCCTAAACAAGAGGAAGGAGAGAGCAGCGGTAGCGGCAGCAGCAACAATTATTTTAATAAAAAAAAAGGGAAGAAAAAATCCTCCAGAGGGGGAGGGGTGGTCTCCTCTGAATACAAATTGAATAGATCTATTTCTTCGCCTGCTCCAAATACTATTTCTGATATTTTTTCTATTTCATTATTTAAAATTTATTTTTTTATTTTATTTTAATAAGAGCATCAACAAGAGCCGAGGCAGAGGCCCTCCTAGTCTACAGTTCTACACTACGGCGCTGTACCATACAATCATAATTTATATATATGTGTGTGTGTGTGTGTACATGTGTATATAGTTATATACTATTATTTATTATTTATGAGATGTATTGAAAATACAAAAATAAAAATAATAAAAATTAAAAAATATATATTATAAAAAAATAAAATTATATCAACTTTGATTTTATATAAAATAAAAAATATTTTTTTTATTTTTTAAGTTTTTTCACATATATAATTAATTAATTATATATGAATAAAAAAAACAAAACGATTACCGAAACGGTATTGACAACTTTGATCTACACTACGGCGCTGTACCATACAATCATATACACGGTATTTCTTAATCACTCGATGTTTTTTTATTATTACTTTTTTAATTCTGAAAAAAAAAAAAAAAAAAAAAACACAGCAAGGGAGATGAAAAGCACCGGCATAAAAAGAGTAACTCTCCCCTCCATTAAAGCTTTGCCACACCTACTTTAGTTTATCTATGCTAATCAATACCATCTCGGCTTTGATTTGTTATTTATTTCTACTGCTAATCAAAATCACCGGCTTGAACAGATAAATGAATTGCGAGCTTAGATTTTCTTTTCTTTTTTTAAGCTTGTAAATTCAAACACAATTTTGAGTTCATTATTTTTTAATTATAGATTTTGAAATCAAAAACATTAGTCTGTTCTTCGATCAAGCTCCACGTCGAAGACTTGCTCGTAATAAATATCTGCACTGCTACGGTAGATATGATTAAAAAAATACAAAAAAACTGTCAATGGAGAAATGGAGGAAGTGAAACGAAAAAACAAAATTATATTATATTATATTAATTTGAGCTGAACAATAAAAAATGATGATTTTATTTATTTGAAGTTAAATAAAAAAAAATCAATAATAACAAAGGGCTAACTTACAGATTTTCTTCTTCGAATCTTAGGGAAGCAGATGCATTAATTAAAAAAAAAATGCCATGTCATGACTTGCGCCAAAGGCTACACATGGCCTAATGATTTATTTTAATAAATACATGTTGCATTTAAGTGACAACAATTTTTTTTTATATATAAAAACTAATAATAAAATTATTTATCTTTAAAAAACTTGGAACTTCGAAACAACAAAGATATCAAAATTGATTTTTAAAAAATAGAAAGGACCAAAAAGGTTAAATCTTATAAATTAAAGGATTAAATTGTATTTCTTACACTGTTTTTAAACACACAATCCAATTTAGGCATATTTTCTAACTTGGTCGCATTTTTTGATTTTTATCTCTGACCAATAAAACTGACACAATTAGCTGCTGATTTTACAGCTAAAAGCACAATAAAAAAAATCATGAATCAAAATAAAAAAATAAAAATAAAATAGCACTGGAAATGCCTTGCGGGATGGGCGGTTTCACTGTTCAAACACCTTTGTGTTATTTTTTTCGTAAATGCATATGGGCTGACTGGCCTGCGACGTGGATAAAGTGAAGGGATAATAATACTTGAGTTGGTCCGAGAGTGGTTTGGGCCTTAAAGGTCCAGACACGCAGTGCCGAGTGCCCACGTCAATACGCCGTCACGGATCACAAATTCACCAGAGAGGAGGAGAGAGGAGGGAAACTGTTATTTCTGCTGTATCGGGCGTGGGTCTTCACATCCTTATTGAGATCGTATTCTTACTTCTTAACTGCTGCCACTATTTGCGATTACAGTGTCAATTAGTAAGGATCTAGGTCTGGGTTGATTTTTTTTATTTATCTATTGAAAAAAGGATGGGAGATCAATTAAGGGGTTCAACCACGGCGATTGATTCCTCTAACATTGGCTTTCAGCTCTTGAAGAAGCAAGGGTGGAAAGAAGGAACTGGCCTTGGGATTTCTGAGCAGGGGAGATTGGAGCCTGTGCAAACATGTTTGAAGAATAACAAGCGTGGACTTGGATCCGATCATAATAAGAAATTACTTGTCAAGAAGAATAACACGACCGACTCTTCTTCCGCCTCTGCTTTTTCTTCCTCCAAGGACAAAAACAACCAGGTTAGGGTTCTTTTCATTTTTTAACAAAGTAAAAAATTGTAGCTGTGATCCTGACTTTCACATCACTCAACTAGTTTGTGGTTTTGTTGGCTTGATCAACCCTGTTATCTTGCTAATAACAACAAACGATGGTTGTCATCCCGTTTATGTGAATTTCAGGATCGCTTTTCTTCGAGGAAATCCAAGGCACTGTCTAAGAAACAAAGGAAGATGCAGGAGCTGGAAAAACGTTTACAAGACCAGGAATTTGAGCGGGCTTTTTTTCGGGAGTTTTGGCCTGATAATGTTTGAAGATGGTATTAGATCATCCATTCTTTGTTTGTAGGGTTGTTTGGGCGAGGTTTAATCCCTTTTATCATCATCATCATCATCATATATTATATTTAGATCTGATATGTTAATGTAAAAAATAATAATAAAAGTATTCTAATATATTTATAACAAAATAAAAAATAATCCTAAACACTTCTAAAAACCCTTTTAGATTTTGCACAGCAACTCTGGAATTATTTATTGCCAGAATTTGCAGGCACGACGGGTCCTTGTTCTTTCTGCAACTCATTGTAAATGTTAGAACATATGGCCTTTCAAAACATACTATCATGCAATGGCCTTTTAATTTCCAGCCCCTTTTAAGAAGAACCTCAGCTTCCTTTCTATACAATGTGTAATTCCTTTAGCAAAACATTTATGTGCTTCAGCGTTTACAATTTACAGAAGGATCGGTTTTGGGTAATTCATTTCCCTTTTTTGTCATCCTGTTTGATGAGCTCAACAGGTGCGGCTGGTATCCTGACCCACCATTCTCTTAATCGTCTCAGCCATCTACCACTGCTTTCTTTTCTGTAAGGCATTTCCCTTGTGAAAGCTTCTAGAAATACCAAGAGAATCAGATGATGCATAGACGCAAATGCAAGCACAGCAGCTACGAAAATCATCAATAGAGCAACCCTTTCTGTGGCCTGGCATAAAGGGCAGGCATCAATAAGCAAGTTTATTATGAAAAAGGAGTTGGCTAGTCTCAGACGAAACAGCATCCATACGTGCACTTTCAAATGAAGAAAAGCTTATTTTGCAGCTTCTAGTTTCATAGCCATTGACTACTAACTGACCATTTTGTAATTCATCTGTGCTTATGCTATTAAATAAATGCATTCTCTTCTACTCCGATTGTTATTCACAGAAGCATTCCACACACATTTAAGGAAACACATCAGAAGCTCTGTCATCCACTATGTAAATGCTACATTGCAGAAAGGTTGTGCTACATAGATGGGATTGAGAGCCATTAGGACATATACCTGGGGAAGTACTGCAAGCAAGATAGCTCTTAACTTCAGAAGAACAATGTTTGCTCTCTGAATTAGTCCTTCAACTTCTGTGATGGCTTCTTGCAATGTCAACAGCCGCTCTACAGCATTTTTATTTGGGGGAGTTGTAACCCTGAAGGCTTCTAAGGGCATCTTTTTGCTGACATACCTTCGCCCTAACATTAGAACCGCACACCACACAAAAATGGAAGGCAAAATATACCTGGTCCAACCCCTGTAAATGATCATGAATCATTTGTTTCAGTTGGTGTGGTGAATTGAAAATGTGATTGGCATGGCAAAAATGAGCATTAAGGATGTCAACTTGCAGTTCGTTAAAATATAAGAAAAGAAAAGTGGAGGAATCATTAGAAATATAAGACAGCTCCAAAACATATAGAATTCCAGTTTGAACGATGCTAAGCTTCAAATTAATAAAATTCAGTACCGATAATTAGTTTGTTTGTGTATCAAAGAACTAAAATCATAGACTATCAGACCATCAAATCATTATCTCCAGAATAACATCTATGTTGTCTTTCTATAAGAACCAATAATCCAATTAGCATTACTTGAGATAAAATACCATAAAATAGCACAGCAGCTTAACACCAGAAACACCATCGATTTGAAAGGATCTTCCCAAGAGGCCAAATGATGGAGACGGCTAGCTGACTCTATAACTGGGAATAGCAATTCCTATAGTGGAGAAGGAAAAAAACAAAGACATTATAAATGGAATGAGGAAAATTTGATGATATAAGCTTTATATTTATGGCAATTCCAGAGAAACAGTCCACGATCATAAAAATCTTCAATGCCAGAAAAAATAAAACCCAGATGACTGTCTTTTCAAGTAACGGGCATATAAATATCGGGCAAAGGATACTTTACTTCAAAGCTACCTCACTTGAGAAAAACACAGTATAGAAACTTAAAATTAGGGAGAGTGCGAGACAGTTGCACAATGATTGAAATCATTGCAGCCAAGTAGTAATATTTGATATGGTAATGGTTCAAAAAGTTCTTGTTGCCTGGGAGTCTAGAGTACTGAAGATCTGATAGATCAACCAAGCTTCCTATCCAAAGATGCGTGGAGGAAGTTGCCCATCAAAACTTTTGGGGAGTGTAAGAAACCCTGCTTTCATGATGATAAAAGCAGTGGCGCAATTAGATTTACTCCCTTAGAAATTCAGTTATTCCAAATGTGACTTTGTCCTAGTGTGCTGATAAAGGAACTATTATAATAACCTTCATTACTGCGACATTTGTATCAATCCCTTCAACCTTCACTTTGTCCACAGTTGCACGTGCAGCTTCAGCTTTCCCAGTATCTGACACTGACTGTTTCACAGCTATTTCCAAAGGATTTGTCTCACCAGCCCAAAGATCCCCAAATTCTAGAACTTCTAAACCTAGATTTGCTTCTTTCTGTAAGGTAAATCCAAGTTGACAAAGAGTCAGAAGTGCAACAGGTGAAAGTCTCAATTGCTGTTTTCCATGTGGAGATCCACTAACAGGAGTTGCATTCAGAAGTGCCAGGCGACTGGACAGAGTTTCCAAGATCATATCTCCCCGAGGAAGACTTTCAGCCAGTTTAAAAGCAAGCAAGGTTTTGTAATGGGATGAAAAGCAGCAGAGAGCTTCTCTAACTGCACGACATCGAAAGATGCCCAGGATAGCCCTTGCAAGTACCTCCAACTGCTGAGTCTCATTGAAGTTGTTTTTTTGAATGAATCTGTGCGCATGCAGGATCTCAAGACACACATCCAACCAATAGTCCCGTCGAGAATTGCCTTTGAATTCAGGAAACTCAAAATAAACAGGCTCTGCTCTGAAGCAAAAGAAAGGAACGAGAAGGAGAAAGTTAAGACTGTTGAACACTTGACATGTCTACTTCCGTAAGCTCGTCAATTACTCAAAATACCAAAATTCAATCTGCAAGGTTATCAGAAAACATACACAGATGCTGATTTGTACATCACAGCTTTATCAAAGATACGAGCACCCATTGGTCCAGTTAATTCAGGTTTTATGATCTGCTTCATTTCAGAAGCAAGATCATATATGACAGCTTTATCATATGAACCAACTCCCAATGACTCAAAGTAGATAGCATGATTGGTCAGTGTCAACCGGCCTACACATAGAAAATAAACAAATTGACATGCATTAACATAGTCCTTGACACATTTTAACTAAGAAATCAATCCATGAAGAGGGCACACTGACCCAAAACCAAAAAGTTCTACCTCTACATTGTTCTTTTAAGTAACAGGATCTACTTATAAGCATTGAAAGGTACCAAAAGAAAACCCTGCAACCATTCATTACAGTTCGCGCATATTTGAGCTGCATAAGTCTGGCATGCCATACAAATACCTTTGAAATGCCAGCGAAGACATCTTTAATAGAATAGGTCACCAAAGAAGAATGTCAACCAGTCTTGTGCTTACATACACAAGATCATCAATTTGTCAAAAACAACAACAACAGAGAGAGAGAGAGAGAGAAACAATTGACATGATTTTTTTTTCATTTGAGACATGTTATTTCCTGAAAATATGAACTTCACATGACCAAGGTTAATGTCACACCAACATTTTCCAACAGATCCTGTCAAGACTAAAAAAAAACTTGACCTCAAAAGAGGACACGCTCATGAAGTAGTCAAATGTTATCAATCAGTGAAGTGGAAAATATTGAGGCTTATTAACATATCAAAATCAACAAAGATGACGAGGTTGATCCCCATGGTATTTTTCTCTGCACCTGGCAACTCACCTGGCCATGCTGAGATTCCAATATGCTGCAGAACAGGTTGAATGGGGACTGTACCGTCAACATCAAGGATGATCTCTCCTTCGGCAAGCTGAAGGTTGGAAATCAAGGGTCCTGGTGTGCTCTTTGCAGTCCTAATAATCCTGCAGTAATAGAAGGTGCCACAATGTAAGTGAACACTGAGATTTTCTTCCATCATGCATAGTCAAACCAGGGAGAGAAATGGAGAGGCAGATACGGAACATGGGCAGGTAGGAAATACAAGTTCTGTATTTCCAACTCAAGTTGACGAAATAATAGCACAGATACAATGCCATCGGGAAATATTAAAAAAGAAATGGAAAAATAAAATGAAAAGTGAGCAATGGATACTTGTCAAGGCTGCGAAGGTATTTATCATAAATGAGAAAATGAAGTCTGCTGTCTGAAGAGGTAGTGAGCGAATCAAAAAGATTGTGGACAGTTATTACATCAGCAACAGCAGGACAGGCAGGAGCAATACGGGCAAAAGCCTCTTGGCCAACAGTTATTGTGTCATCAACCTGAACAGCCATACTAGTGGTAGTGGAGTAAAAAAGGGACCAGCCATCCTCATCCTCCTCTTGTTGTTCACTGGGAGAGATGCTGGTTTCCTACAATTGATGAATAGAATAGGAAAACATTATAGAGCGTTTGAATGATGATAAGAAGAAGAAATAAGAAAAGTTATGTGGGCAAAAAGTGAGGGATTGGGGTTGGGGTTGGAGTGCATCTCACATTCTGTGGTGAATCATTGACGGGAAGGACATGCGTAGGCGAGTCCCAAGCAAGCATCATGTCATAGGTGAAGCGACGGAAGTCCTTGTCACTCAAATAATCAGAACGGGTTGTGATAACATGATGGAGAGCTTGATAGCAACAAAACTCAAGGAAAATCCTTGTATGTTTGACCAGATGCTGACTACCAACCTCGTGCTCAGCATCAAAACGACGTTGTAGCTCTTGCACTGAGACTGCAAGGATTCTGGAATTCCATCATCCACGACAAGTGGTTCATTTCTCATCAATTAAATGCCATACTTGTTCGTTATCTTATTTTTTTTCGTTTGAAAATAAATAGATGATTCCAGCAATGATGTATGAAATTAATGATGCTGAATTGACTTCAAAAAAAGAACCCAATTAACCTAAAATAAAGAAATAAAGAAAACGGAGAAAGGAGAACGGAAAGAAATGATCAGTTACTTGGCAGAGCGAGAGAGGACGGAATGGGCGAGAGGAGAGAGGCTGGGAATGGTGGAGCCGTCGCCGTCGCCGTCGCATTGAAAACTAATATTTTTATTTGTATTGGAGGATGTGGTTGGGTGAAAGAGTGTTTGATGGCTTTTCAAAAAATTCTTCATCATCGTCTCCATTTCTCCTCGGGTCCTTACTAAAATCACATTCCAATGTATTGTAATCCTATCATCCGAGCCATTTCATTTACAAGTCACCAGTGTTTTGGCGGGCGGGGGCGATGTACCATATCAACGTCCCTCCGGCTCCTCCACGCCTTTTTCTTTCTCGCTGTTATGGAGCTGAAGACCGGGGCTGTTAAATTTTGATCGTTGGGCTAGGCCTGGGAAGTGAATGGGCTGGGTCAGGGTGGAACATAGATAATTAATGCAGCTCGATTTATCTAACCTGCTAAAAAATAAAATAAATCTTGTTTATAATTTATAAAACAGTAAAAATCAAATCTAATATAATAATTACATGTACAAACTAGATACAACTATGGAACACCCTGGTTCCGTCTTCCATAAAGCTGCATGTCTTCTTCGGGGGTGTTGGATTGACTTTTTTAACTTTATTTTAGTTTTTGCTCTATAGTGAAATTTCCCATATAATAAACATTTGATTAAATAAGTATTGAAGAGAGTCAAGCTCAAAGCGAGGAGGAAGGTAGTCCAGCAGTTCAAAATCACTTTCCAGATTCTTCAACGAGATCTCTCCTTTCTGGTACGCTACCGCCTGCCTAACCACTCCTTTCATCTCTTTCTCTAAATCCTACGTGACCTTATTTGTGTTTTATGGCGTCAAATTAAATTCTAAATTTGTTGTTCTTAGGTAATTAGGGTGTGTGTGAAAATGTTCATCTCACCAACTATTTATTGCTGCTCCTATAATTGTTGTTATTCCTCTTTTTTCACTCTAGAAAACTCCTTTGTGTGTGTGTGTGTGTGTGTGTGTGTGTGTGTGTGTAATAATGGGCGATTAGTTGCTAGTTTGATGTTTAATTAAATATATTGGCTCAACAATGGAGAAAATCATCCCTAGCTGCCCTTGATTTACCTAAATAAATTGAGGCCCTGTCCATGTCTCTGCTGATGTTGTCCTTTCGATGGCAAGTTTTACACACAACTAGTATGTGGCTCTACAAGCTTCTGCTGATAAACAAAAACCTAATATTTTCTGTAAATGCTGTGGATCAGTGACGCAATGGTGCTGTTTTTGTCGATTGAGCAGAGGATTGTTTGTTAGAGTTCTGGGGCATCGAGTTTAGTTCCCATGTAAACACAATGTGATATTCAGCTCACATTTCATTTTATCTAATGCTCATTCAACAAAAATCTAGAGGTTAAAGAAGTTAGAGAAAATGTAGAGGCTCATGAAGTGAATCCCTATTAGCTATTTTGAACCTCAAACCTGTTGTTGTGTTTTTTAATTTCTTCCTTAAGGGGTCGATATATTTCTCTGGCTTTGCTTCTGGCATGCCCCCAGCCCATCTTTTTGGTTCAATTCAACAAGTATTCGTCACGCGCATTCATTGTGTGGCTTTTGTTGACACTCTGTTCTCTTTCTGCAAATGAAAATGCTTATTGAGAAACCAAAGATTGTGCTTTTATCGCTCGTCTTCATCAAAACTGGAAGCTGCTGTCATCCGCATCGGCAAAAAGATACGCAACCATTTCCTTTCCATCAGCAGAGCGCACTTCACAGTTGCCCTGGTTCTAGAGCTGTGTAGATACTTGAGTGTTCCCATTTCTGGAGCTTAGCCCAAGTTTACTAGCTAGAATAGTTGGACTAAAGACAACAAAGAAGTAGTTGTCAGTAGAAACTTGAATGAATGCCTGTGACATCAGTTTGTTACTGATTTTCTGTTCTTCGTTGCCCATACTTTATGTTAATATATGAAGACGAAATTTATTTATTGCTTTCCTTAGCCTTGATAGCTGTTTGTACATATCTACTTCTAATGAAAATACAGACCAAGGTTTGCTGGATTAATAGGCAACAAGAGCGGTAACACTCGCATCCTTGATACATGGTCCATGAGTTGATGCTCATCCATCCAATCCCAACAAGTAGAAAAACTCATCTGGAACCTGCTTACCTACTCCATAAAATCAAAGAATCACACAGTTAATTATAAGACATGGATAAGCTAATAAATAATTTGATTTCTACGTGCACATTTAGCCAAATACTAGGCAGTAACAAAGATTCAGCACAATTGCAGGTGTATCCTTCAGTTGAGGGGATAAGCAGTATGTCTCGGCAGTATGTTTAATTATATATGGAATCTTGATGCCTGAAATGTTCAAATAAAAACCTTGAAGATACACTGATTTCTATGGTTTTTCTATACATCTACAGGAAAAACATTTTTATGAAAAATTTAAAAAGCGTACAAGCATGATAGAAAGCAGTGTCCTAAAAGAGAAGATGCAGAGTTTCTGGGACAAACAATCAGCAAATGCGCTGAATGTTATTTACTTTCAAGGTGACTCACTTTATATCAAGGATGAAATTCAACCTTTGAACATTATCTTTTCAAAAACACAGAAATTTAAGCAGCCCTTGACCTTCCAGAATTTTAGTCTCATCCACAGCAATACTCCAGCAACACTAAGAGTTATCCTTACCTAATCAGTAGCTCAATTCTTGTACTTCATGGTTTCTTTGTTAAATCCAATTGTTGGGAATTGCTTGGCATATTCTTCCACTTCATGACGGAGTTTTGAAATCTCAGATTGAAAGTGAGCAGACTGCATTGTAACCAAGAAATCCTTCAACTTTGTCCCTGGATTACAAAAAATTGATGGCAAGTAATGTGAATCAGTGGACTCAAGAGCCTTAACAAAACCATCCATGATGTAGCAAGATATAAAGAAGCTCTGAGAGAACAAGGAAAGTTATTGAAGATCTAAAAACCTTTGGTTTCAGCCTTGATCTTCACTGTCAACTTCACCGAAGCATCAAAGAAATCCGCCACCTTAGCAAAATCCTCTTCCACGAACCCCCTAGAAGTAAGAGCCGGTGTTCCTGATGTGCAATTGCATTTATCAAGAAAAATCACTGTAAATAAAACCAAAGCGCATTGTCGTGTCAAGTAAAGGTCCTCACCCATCCTGATGCCACCAGGAACCATGGCAGACACGTCTCCAGGAACAGTGTTTTTGTTTGCAGCAATGTGAACTGATTCGAGCACCTTTTCAACTCTGGAGCCATCAATGCCCTGCATGAAAACAAATATATGTAAAAAAGAAATGAAAGAAAATGATGAATATTTTTTTTCACGTTTTAAACTAATAGCTTCACAACCAAAGTCCTCTTGGCTCAGTTGTCTTCATGCACTTTTTACCATCTGGGTTAACGCACAAGGGAAATTCTTGCAATTGAACATCCTCTTACCTTGTTCTTTAGATTCACCAAAACTAAATGGTTCTCAGTTCCGCCAGAAACAAGTTCATAGCCTTTCTCAACTAGACTCTGCAATATCAATAATATTACACGCAATTAAAGTAAAACTATTTGATCTACAGTCCAACGAGAAGAAGTTTAATCGTTCAAAATTGCCATTTGGGTGAGTGAGAAAGTTGTGATGTGCTTTTTTCTTTTTGTCATATCTCATAATCTGATACCTGAGCAAATTTTGAGCAATTACTAAGAACCTGCTCTTGATACGCTTTGTACTCCAGAGTTGTAGCCTGCATGGATAGAGTAGGGATATATAAGAATAGCTTTTAAATATAAATGAAAAGCATGAATAAACTCCCTGCTACAAATCTTGTTATTTTTGCACAAGAGGAATAGAAAAGGGAAGGCGCGACTGCAGTAACCATAGGCTTAGCTTTCTTCTTCTTTTTTTCTTTTTTGGAGGAGGGGGGGGGGGGGGGGGGAGCAAAAATATGGGGCTAAACGCCCACAAAACAAACACAACAGAAATATGGCGTAACGGTGCCCTACAATATCAAGCAAGACATCTAATCAACGAGAGGAAAATCTAAGCAACCTAGTCTCACACCACCAGCCACTCCAATATTAGCTAATTAAGGCATCTGCACAACGGTTTTTTCGTGAAAAATATGCTCTCGGTGGCAAAGACCTTAGTTTACAGGAGATAAAAATCAGGTTAAGGCCATCATGAGAAATATTTTTTCCTGGACTGCCTCTTGAACACTTCCTAATTGTTTCGTACCAGTATCAAACACTTTGGAAACCCGCTTAGTGGTTACTGTAGACCTCAGAGGCCAACAGCCACGGGCATAGTTTATCACCTAAATGTGCACTCTCCCTTATACTTGCTGACCTATTAAAGAGTGCTTCATATACTATGAACTTCAAGAAATTTGGCTTGGATGTGGATAAGTTGGAGTGATGAATTCCCCTTGTTGGGCACTGCTAACCGTCTCTAACATGTACAGCAATCTAGGAGGATTTTGGGGCGATTGCGGGATTTAATTTAACCCAAAATGAAGGAAACAAAACGCAAAATGTGACTATTATTTCAGAAGTAAGAAATTTATAAGTGATGGGAAATCTTATAAGCACACTGACCTGTTTCAATGCAACTGCTAAACCAGCAATTGTGTGGTTGTGTGGACCACCTTGAAGCCCAGGAAAGACAGCTTGGTTGATTTTATCCTCATAGTCATAAAAGACCTATAGGAACAACTCAAAAGAAAATCTTACCTCCACTTCAAAGATACAAATATATAATCATCAAATGTGAGTTTTCAGTCGGTATCTGACCTCTTTCCCTTGTTTGTTAACCTCTTTGAGCCCCTTCCTGAAGAAAATCATGGCCCCACGAGGCCCACGAAGTGACTTGTGAGTTGTGGTGGTCACTACATCTGCATACTCAAAAGGTGATGGGATGACACCAGCTGCAACCAATCCACTAATGTGTGCCATATCTGCCAACAGTATAGCTTTTTGTTTGTCGCAAACCTGTTAAAGATCAGCACTGAGACTTAAATTCTATACTAGAAAAACCCTGATCCATAAATTTGTTAAGTTCTATCTAAAGGATGTTACCTTGCGAATGCGTGCATAATCATATAGACGTGCATAAGCACTAGCACCAGCTACTATTAATTTTGGTCTGAAAAGAGTGGCACTTTTCTCCAGCTGCAATATCATAGTTTTCACATCAGATATTCATCCTGTTCCGCCTAGATAGGGGATATGCATAGATAAATATATAAGCAATCACATGTACAAAAGAGCATAGAATCGTATACACATTAAATTGCCGTATTTATTTGAAACATTGTTGCAGTTTGCATAAATGGGGTTTAGAAACAGCAAAAAGTTGAAAGCGAACACCAACTGGAAGCAGGAAAAAAAGACCATCAAAATATACCCTGATTATTTCTGTTGCAGGATAGATTTTTAGTGAATCTGAAAGACAATTTCATCAGGTATAGTTTATTTTTAACTTCTGGAAAAAAAACACAGAGAGAAAGAACATGATCTTGCTTCATGGAGTCATTGTATAGCAGTAGACGTTACGTATCATTCTGACTTCCAAATTATACCAATAAGCATATGTCATGAAATTATTGAGTATAGTAGAGAAAGAATGTTGCTTCGAAGCCATAAGATATATATCCAATTTAGTTTTAGGTTGGACAACGATGTACTGTTTGCTTTCAACAATTTCTTCCAGTATTCCATGATTTTCTACACAAGTTCAGTGTGAAAAATAAAGGAATAAGTTACCTGATCATAGTCAATATACCCAGTGCTCTCATTCAATCTGTATGGCATTGTCTCAAAAAATATCGACACTGCAGATATTTTTTTGGTGTCTGTCTGCAGAATAGGAAAAGAAACAATGATATTGATGTCCTTTCAATTCACCAGAAATATAGTATCGATAAATTCGGTTCAGTGGAATCAATCACTACGTAATAATGAGCAATCATGCCAAGTGCACACTGATACATATAGATGACGTGATCTGTTAAAAGAAGAGCTCAAAATTTAAACCCAGAAATGCAAACAACGAGAACGACCACATATTTGAACTCCCATTTAATTATCCTGGGAAATGAAAGAGAAAATTATAGCTTTATTTCATGCTCTTCCCTTTACTTTTCTTCATTGTTAAACCAAACCTGACGGAAAGAAGGGAATAAAATACCCCCTTCAATTGCATAGCACTAACAGAATGCATTTCTGATGCTAACTCGGGGTTGCGCCATCTATGGGAAGCAGAGCCAAGTGCGTAAGAGTATCAAAATTATAAAAGGTTCAATATATCATCTGAGAAGTATACAGACTTCAATACAAATCTTACAAGAAATTAACGGAAGAGCATTTGAATAAGGAAAGTGAGTAAAGAAGAAAGCATGAAGCACCTGATAGCCATGAGAAAGATGGCCTCCGTGAGGAAGATCAAGTGCCATGATTCTTTCATGAGGTTTTAACAATGCAGTGTAGACTTGGAAATTAGCTGGAGATCCAGATAAAGATTGCACGTTGACTGCAGCCAGCATGAGAGGGAATAGATTTAGAGAAAAGCTTGATCATATGACAAACAAGCAAAAAGGAAAGTGAAAGTAGAGAGAATTAATTATGCAAAAATCAAGCTTAACTCAATTATCAGCAAGTGCTTGTAAAAATTAATAACTGAAAAGAAAACAGAAGAACGCATTGTCTGAAGGTTCTATTGGCATAGATAAAGGAGATGAATGTACCTCCCCATTTAGCAGGATCCAGTCGAAATGCTTCCAGAGCACGCTTCTGACATAAGGATTCTGCCATGTCAATATACCTGGAAACGAAATTAAACAGAACATTAAAAAAAAATGAGACGAGCGGAGCGGAGCGGAGCAGGCAGTTAATCCTCCTGCTGCAGAAACAGGAAAACGAAAAGATGTAGTGGTGAAAGTAGTTTGAGTTTGACGTACTCGTTTCCACCGTAATATCTTGCACCCGGATATCCTTCACTGTACTTGTTGGTCATGACAGAACCCACGGCTTGCATCACTGATACGGAAGTGAAGTTCTCCGAGGGTATAAGCTCAAGCCCCTTTTTTCACACAGTTAGTTACGTGTATATAGTCACAATTAAAATAAACAGTGATTAATTTGATTCAAGTTAAATTTTAAATTAGTAGTAACTTAATACAGTCGGAAGGAAAGTAAATATATTACTGAGCTGAATATATAGCAAGGTGGGAAGATACCTTCCATTGTCTAGCTTTCTCGAGCTCAATAATATCAGCAATTTGTGGGTCAACAACCTCTAAGGGTGCATTTAGATGCTTTGGCCACTGTTATATGCACAATTAAATACGAGCAGCAGCATAATTCGTCATCAAAGGATATGGGAAAAAAATATGAAGTTTTCATATGCATTAGTAAGCTAGAAATGAGCACTCATGACGTACAGTGACACCAGGTTTCTCCTTCTCGTATACAGCTTCATCCGGCAAAGAAGACTGCAAAATAGGAAACCAACGTTTCAATCTTTCGCTGCCTGTTTGGTTCTTGATTAATTTCCAGGGAAAAAGAAGAAGAAAGAAAACTACATGGATGGACTTGAATCCATAAAGAAATAAAAAAAGAATCACCATATAATAGAGGGAGGTGGCTTTGAAGAGAGCAGGGCGAAGGGGCTTGTCAAAGGAAGAGGAGAGCCTGCGAAGGGCCATGGCTATTGCCATTGCCATTTCTGGTTCTTGATTAATGAATGCAAAACTAGCTAGGAGCAAGTATCCTCTTTTCTCTTGAATTTTGATGGTCTCGGTGGCTCGTTAATAATATTATCCAGTTATCACTTCATCATCACTCTGTTCACTTGGTGTGTGTCTCAAATCTCAACACCAATCGGAGCCATCCGCTCCCTTCTCATGGACCCCACTTACCCTGTTTTATTATCCATGCAATATTAACAGCAATTACATGTCCTCGCAAAACTTACTTGAAATAAAAGAAACGAACGAAGCAAGAAGTAAAAAAAAAAAACAGAGATAATGTGCATTCCCCAGTGCGAGTAACAACTAGTCTTGCTGCGACCGAACACAATGGATTGCTTTCGGTTTATGACTTCTATTTTTATTTTAACTAGAACAGTCATTACAGTATAGCACAGAAATCATGTTAGTTTTGTCCGTCTTTCTTTCTTCTTCTTTTTTCTAAAAAAAAAATCTTGTCGTCTATCTATACACTCATTTCAAGTGGCTCTCGTTCTCTCTCCTTTCCCTTCCACTCGAAACGATGCTCTTATCCACTAGAAATAAATTAACTGTTATTATAAGGTTCCTCCCATCTCCGCAAGACTCAAGTTACGTCGTTTTCTCAGTGAACGAATTAAAAAAAAAAAAAACTGCATGTAAATTTCTGCTCCACAAAATTAGTTTTGTCAATCGTCTCTGAACTCCGTCTTTTCTATTGGCCTTTGTTTTCAAGCTATAGCAGGTTTATGATATTTTCAATATTGTTCACAAGATTCATTTGATAAAACCAAAAATTATAACAATTCATAAATAAAATAAATCTTCTAATATAAAAACTGACCTGATAATTCAAGAATAGCAAACCATCGCAGCTTCCCGAAGGGGTGGACCTCTATGCGCCAGCTCTCGCACACACATTGAGGCCCCACTTGATACTGTGATATGCTTTTAAAAAAATCTAATTTTTTTATTTTAATTTTAATTTTTATGTTTTTAGATAATTTTCATGTTCTAATATTAAAAATAATTTTTAAAAAATAAAAAATAATATTTTGATATATTTATAAATGAAAAATATTTTCAAAAACAACTACAACTACACTTTCAAATAATTACCGATTACTTTATACTATATAGACTCATGCGCTACACCATGGGCCAAACTAATTCTTTTTAAAGCTAAACAACAATAATATGAGATAAATTAAACTTACTAAAATGCAACCCGAGATATGAGATATAAAAACCAAACAAAACTGTAAAGTTCAAAACTTAATAACTTAATGTTAAAGATAAAAACAAAAAAAATATATCAATGAAGAAGAAAACCTAAGTTAATTTAGATTAACTTGATGAACTCTGCAGTATGAGTTTGAGATATATGTGTAAAATTCAAATGATTTTCCTAGCAAAAAAAATTAAAGTTCAGTAAAAATATTAAAAAAAAAAAAACAAACTAATTTAAGTTAATTTTATCAACCCGCTCTCATAATAACAAAAAAGAAAAAGAAAATTGATCGTGCTTTCTTTTTTCCCTTTTTTCTTGCTTGTTATGAAAAAATGATAAAATAAAAAACCAAAACTAAAAGTATAGTTATGTAAATATGAAGAAAACAATTGTGACTACTCTAGAAGAGCTAAAAAAATTAAAAAAATAAAAAAAGAATAATTAAAAGAATAAGGGACAAAATGAATAACATAATATATGGTTAATTTCAATTGAAGAATAAAATTGAAACTAATTAAAACCTTAGGAGCAAAAAATTAAAGGATTCAAACACAAAACAAAAATTAAAAGAATAAGAGCTGAAATGAAAAATAACATATATGATCAATTTCAATTGAAAGACAACATTGCATCAAATAAACACCTAGGGACCAAAAAAGTTAAACGAATTCAAAACAAGCTGAAAATTAAAAGAATAAGGGTTGAAATGAAAAATGATATATATAATCAATTTCAATTGAATGACAATTGAAACAAACCAAAACTTCTATAGCAGAAAACCAGAAGAAAAAACAAATATAAAACTCAAGGACTAAAAGGAAAACAATATACAAACAAAGGATGGGTATGTAATTTAGCTTATAGGATCAACCTCCCATCGACATGTCTCCAACCACTATTAGCTGACACATGCACAACTATGTTGAGGGGGACATGGTGGGACATCCGATGAGATGCGCAAATGAATATTTTTACCATCAAATGACACTCACAAGTCTTTGTAAAGGCGCGAACGAAAAATAACCGTTGACGTGTTAGTGAGACGCGCCAACCTCTTATCTTAAAAAAATAATAAACCACAAGTGAAAATACTAATATACCTCCAGCATCAACTCTTCGATTTTGTCGTTTGCGAGTGCACATTTGAAGTTTCATTGTTTACCCAACGACAAAAAACCTAAAATATCCTTACCCGGAACTCTCAATATTTCTCATTCGAGGGTATATTAGTTAGGTTACTGCTCATTGACAAACCAAAATATCTAAGATTCTCTTGCCTAATCAACATTGTTTTGTCTGATAGCAAGGTAAAACCATAGTTCCATTGTACCCAAACATTCAAAAAAAAACTCAAATACCCCCAAACATTCAAAAAATATTGACCGTTTCCATGAAAAGTCTAAAATAATTATATTATTACAATCCACGTTTTTTTTTGGCAAGGAGTTCTGAAAAAGGGTTTCAAGATCATTTGGCAGTGCAGGCTCTTTTTGGCAAGGTGTTCTATTGGTCTGAGGTGAGTGATTTGAACAATGCATTGTAAATGCCCTTTGCTAGCCTGCATTTTGCTTTTAGATTTCGTTATGTTTTGTGTCTTACTTGCACAAGGACACGTCTTTTTCCTTTTGTTCTTTTCCGTGTCCACTTCTTACTGTATCTAATCTGCCATATTTTAGAAATTGGTCATGACATAATGGAAATAACATAATCCGTATTACTTGCCTCAAGACTGTTATTTGCTCACAGCTCTTGGAATGGCAGCACTGATTGTTCGTTTCATTTTCCCTATAAGGGAGATGAATTTGTTGCAATGAACTCTATCAGTTGCCCCAAGAGCTTTATTTTACTTGGAACTAAGAGAAGGACTTTTTTTCGGGTGGCTTCTAACTAATTTTTCATGCGTTCTTTACATCTTGTAATTTGTTGAATTGATTGTGTTTTTGTTTTGCTTATGGACCAGCTTCCAGAGTTCTGTTCAAGGGATAACTCCGTGGTCATGAAGGAAATATTTGGGCTGCAGAGTATGCCATTTATTAATGAATTTCTACTATCCAGTTGATTCTTTTGAAGATAGTTGAAAATTATGGAAAGCATTTCCATTTTCCATGGTCAAAACGAATGAAAACTAACAGCTTCTTTCATTCTTCACGGTGAAGATGCTGACAAACTTCGCTTGCAAACTCTTTCTGAAGTCGGTGGTGTGGATTCACTTGAAAAGATGGTTGATTGTTCGGATTCAGAAGATTCCATTGGGAACTCATCCATTGCTCCTTGATTTGCATTACCATACACACAGAGTTTAGTTACAGATAAAAGAAAAGGCCGGAAAGTAGACGAGGTGATTTACATCAGTTAAGCAGTTGTAACCAAGATTGTGTATGAATTAGTGTTTTCACTTGATGATCGTGTAAACCAAATTTTGATGAGGCAAAAAATGTTCTTTCTCTCTTTTCTGCTGCTGCTGTGAAATGTATACTTGAACTTGTGCAGGAGGCTGCTGTTAGAAAATTTTATGCAGTTGAAATTTGGTCACGGTTTGTTTTTGCAGGAGACGAGCTCAAGCCCTTTTTTCATCTAGGAAAAAAAAGCTATTTCTTCACACAGACACACAGAAACAGACTACTTAACCACCAACTAGAACTGTGTGGGGGTTTTAGGCTTATAGCCCACTTCTAATGACAATCTGTTTGGTTTTTTTTTTTATCGAGCAACTCAAACAGATTGGAGGGGAAGGGAAAGGCCACGTGTTTTACGTTGCAGAGGGTTAGCAAGAAATCAAATGAGAGTGCGGCACCCCCTGTATATTCTTCTGGCTCATTCAGCACACGCTGCTCCTACTACTGGTATATATAATATCATTTTACTCCCCACTTTCTCCCTCTCCTAAAAATAAAGAATTAACAAAAACAGCAGCACTCCTCCTTCCCTCTACGTAGCTTTTGGTGCTGGCCGCGTTTTTCTTTCTATCGCGTCTTCTTATTTCTTCTCCTTGTTTGTACGCATCGTCTTCTCTTCCTCCCCATTTCCATTAGATTTGGAGAAATGCACTCTTTTCTCTCTTGGTAATTTCTTTCTGGTAAGAAATCTTATTTGATTCCCATTTCCATGACTTTCTTGACCCCCCCTGCTTTTAGCAGATATCGTTTTTGTTTCTTTAATTCCCTCTCCTTTTTTCTTTACTCTTTTCAGTTTGGGTACTTTCTTTGAATTCTTGCTCTGTTTGAGTGCATCTTTAGCCTAGTTTGGTTTAGGTGTTCTCTTTCTTTCTTGAATTGAGAATTGAATTGAATTGAATTGAACAGAACATGCATGCGTCTCTTCTTGTTGTTTGCCTATTTATACTCTTTACGATTGATGGATGCATATTTATGCTCGTTTTTCTTGTTTGTTATAAATGCCTCTAAGAAGATACAATTCTTTAATTCTTGGTCTGTTTTTCATCACAGATCACACGTGGCTTGCTTGCTCTTCGTTAGCCTAAACCAAAAGCTTCTTGGAAAACTCACCCATTACAATTTCTATAGCTTGCTTGCTCTTCGTTACCTGATGGCTCAGCCCCTTACCTCCCAAAGGGATGTGGAAACAGTTGGCTCGAAAGGAGTCATAAAAAGAAATGAATATGTCAGGATCATAACAAGGGCACTGTACTCACTCGACTATAATATGACTGCGGACCTTTTGCAGGAAGAATCAAGAATACCATTGGACTCACCAGAGCTTATGTTGCTTAAGAAGCAAGTGTTGGACGGAAACTGGGAAGAAAGTGTGAAAACGTTGTGTACAATCAGTCTTCTGGACAAAGCAACTCTGTCCCTAGCATCATTCTTGATATTGGAGCAGAAGTTCCTCAAATTTCTGAGAATGGATAACAATGTCCTTGATGCCTTGAATGTTCTGAGGAAAGAAATCGTGCCTCTTGGAATCAATCTGAACCGTGTTCACGAGCTTGCTGCCTGGATCATCTCTCCATCAGGGTATCGAAATACTGACCAGGGCACCAAGAGTGCAAAGTCTGAGATTCTGGAGAAACTGCTGAAATTCCTTCCTCCTTCACTCGCGATTCCACCAACAAGGTTAGAAAGTATTGTTGAGGAGGCTCTTGATCTGCAACGTGGTGCTTGCCTGTTTCACAATGTTTTTGATAGTGATCTATCTTTGTACCCGGATCATCAGTGCGGAAGAGGTCGGCTTCCTTCTTCAATAAAGCAGGTTGGATGTTTTGTTGGCTGATTGTCCTTTCCTTAACGCCTTTTTTGGTCCTATATCTGTTTTCTTTGGCATCTGAATGGCCAACAATATATTTATTTTGAATCATTTCTGAATATTTTCAAGATACAACAATAGTTTCCTTTCTGAATATATTTATTTTGTACTGATTTTACTTTCATTGTTACTGCTTTTCACAACATCTTACCATGAATATACTGCACAATGCTGTGAATTTGCTGCATGAATACTCTAATTTTATGCGAAATGGGCAGATTCTGCAAGTTCACACTGATGAAGTTTGGTTTCTGCAATTTTCACATAACGGCAAGTATTTGGCATCATCATCCAAGGATCATTCAGCAATCATATGGCAAGTAAGTGTTTCTCTTTATGTTTTTTAAATACAAGTAAATATGCTTGCCTATGTTTAGTGTTTGCGGTGAGTGCGTTAACATATACTTGAGCACAGCTGTACAGAGACATAGAATTGTTAGACATCTAATATTTAGAAAGTTATACAAATCACAAACTCCTCCAGAACTCATGATCACTCCTCACGATCACCAAAACAGCCCTTGATGTCCTTTGGTAGTTAGCGCAGGATACTTAAGCACTGCTGTAACGAGCCATAGAATTGTTAACAACATGAACATTTAAGGTAAGCTAAATGCTTTATCTCCTGCCACACGATTCATCATCAACTTCTTCTCCTCCTATCGTTTCTTTTTTTTCTTTTTTTTAAATACCACTGCACTTACTGGAGTTTTAATTTAAATTTTAAATTTAATACTCTCCCATTGAATAAGCAATGCTCAGGTTATGAATGGAGGCAAAGTGTCATGGAAGCATACACTCATAGGTCACCAGAAACCAGTTTTGACTATTTCATGGAGCCCTGATGATAACCAGCTACTTACCTGTGGTGAAGACGAGGTTATCAGACGATGGGATGCCAATTCGGGACAATGCCTCCATGTTTACGAAAAAACTGCTGTTGGTTTCATTTCATGTGCATGGTCCCCTGATGGCAGAGTTATACTTGCTGGTATGACTAACAAGAGTTTTAGCCTGTGGAATGTCAATGGAGCGGAGCTGGACTGTTGGGAAGAGAATACACTCAGGATATCAGAGATGACCATAATTGATGCCGGAGACATGATAGTAAGCATATGCAGAGGTAATACAATAGTATTCCTTGACTGGGAAGAGAAAAGATGTCAGAAACTGATTCAAGAAGAGGAAGTTATTACTTCATTCTCATTGTCAAAAGACAAGAAATTCCTTCTGGTTAATCTTACAAACCAAGAAATACATCTGTGGAACTTGGAAGGTTATCCCCAGATTCTGGCCAGGTATAAAGGTCACACTCGCTCACGATTTATCATCAGATCTTGTTTTGGTGGATGTGAAGAAGCATTTATCGCAAGTGGCAGTGAGGATTCTCAGGTACTGTTATTTTTAAAAAGTCAGAGTTAAATCACAAGAATGAAGGATCTTTGCCATAACAAATAATGCAATTGCAGGTGTATGTATGGCACAGGGGGTCAGGGAAACTAATCCAGGCACTGGATGGGCATTCCGGGGCTGTGAACTGTGTGAGCTGGAACCCAGTGAATATTTACATGCTGGCCTCAGCTAGCGATGATGGTGCAATTCGAATATGGGGTCCAGATCCTAGGATGGACCAATTAGGTTTGGGTTTTGAATCATGCAGATGGAGATAAAGAGCAATGGAACAAAGTCATTGACAAGCAGAATGGGAAACCGAAACAATTCAAACCATTGTATAAAGAGAAAATATTGTGGAAAAGATATGCATTGTATGTAGGAGGGTGTACAAGTGGCATGCATCATCGATTCTGAATTGAATCAAACTAAACTGGACTTGTGTGTTTGTCTATGTTAGTCCAAAACTAGCCACGCTGCCCACAATCGATACACCAATGCAAAAGCCAATTCAATGGGTAATGTTCAACTTTTTGCCTTTTGTCTTTCTGGAGGAAATGAGAGTTCAACAATACATTAAAACTCCTGATAAGCTAAAGTTAAGTTACTCTACTACCAATAGCAAAGGAGAAAAAAATCCCATTGCAGCAACAAGATAATTCAATGGGTAACATGTCAACACCAGTGCAAAAGCCAATTAAACGAAAAGGACACAAAATCACATTGTATCAACAAGATAATTTTATAGGCACAGTGTCAATAACAATGCAAAAGCAGCAGTCAAAATATTAAGAGGAGACCGACAACCAAATTCACTAAACACCTTATATTCCTTTTTCTTACATCTTATAAACACCTTCATTGATTATAACAATTAGCAAGTAAACAAGACACAATCTATCATTTATCTATCTGTAGGTACTCCATGTATTTAGAAAAACAACACGGTGGTGATAACATTTCAAACAGAAGTAGCGTCGTACATCCATTTATAGCTTCATTTTAGAAACCTAGTGCTATTAGATGAATAAAAGATGTCCTCCAATTTTAGTTTAGTAGAGAAACCTGCAACTCTTTACTTCCAAATTCCAATCAATCTCACACTACCTTTTCACCTTGAATTTAAATCACATGCTTAAAAGAAGCACTATCACTTCAAGTAGTATATATATATAAAAATTGATGGTTTGAAAATTAACCAAATCATTCCTCAAATAGAATGTGAGCAAGGAAAGAATACTGCAGATATCACAGCCATGATCTATGATAGTATTGATTAGTGGAAAGGTAAATTATCTCTAATTTGGATAATAGAGAAGTAAACATATTTGAAGTTGCAGAAGAGATGATATAACGGATGATATAACATACCTTTTGTAAACAACAATGTGATAATCTCTCCAATAAATCTTGGCTCAATCGGCTGTCTCGACTCGAAGTTTGTAATAGGAAATGGAGTGCAAAATTTGAGAGTTTATCTCTGTGATTAGAAGAAATAAGAGGGGTTTGTGAATTGCAGAGGGTATAATTGGTAGGGATGGTTTTCTTGGTTTAGTGGTTGGCCATTCGATGCAGATTGCAGGAGGGGGAGGGGATGACTGCTAGGGTTAGGAATCTAGGAAAGAATTAGAAAGTTACAAACTTTTCTGTTCCTCGGATATTTTTTAATTTGAAGTGGTTCGGTTTCGTGTGCATTTATCGGTTTTTTCCTTATAGAATTGATACTGAACCAAAAAAAAAAAAAAAAAATTCTAATTGACTTATTCAATTATTTTTAATGGTTTGGTTTTTTCAATTATTGTTTTTCAGTTTAATTGATTTTCCAGCTTTTGTTCATCCTTGTTAACTACCATTTTTTTTCTGGAGAAGAAACAGCACAGAAGAATTCTTTAAATTAAAGAATTTTTTGGTTCTTCGATGACCATATAAATTTTTAATATTTTTTGGCATCATTATTAATACAAAATACCAGTTATGTCAAATAATAAAATTATTTGATTTATGAAATTTTTGAACTTCAATTATACTAATACTTGTGTAGTACAATATTGAAGATGAAATGAGTAATTTTTCAAATATTTGTTTTTTTGTAAAGTTATTTGATATTTTGTGAAGATGTTTTGTACCATTATCATTGACAAAATCTTAATATGGTACTTGTTAAGTTGTATATCTTTGAAACTTAGCATATTTGTACTTGATTTAGTACAAAATAAAACATTATGAATCATATTTTTTTTTAATTAGGAAGCCAGCTTTATATCAACTCTTTTAGAGCCTTCAATTAAATTTGTTGAACCTGATGTTGTATTGACTTTTGCTTTCATTATTCTTATATTCCAAAGATATTGTATTATGTCTCAGAATGGTATGTGTTGTTATACTGAGCATATATCTCCACTCTCGATATGGTTTTATGGTGCAAATTCATATTTTTCTCATGAAAAAAAAAAGTATAAAATAAGTTCATAATAAGACAATTTATAATTATAATAACATAATCAATTACATTATATAAGTTAACATGAAAGAAAGAAAATAAAAGACATCAAAATATACTATCATAAAGAAACACATTAAAAGGATTAACAAAATTCTAAACCAGTTATTATCATTAAAATAAATATTTTTTTATTAGTTTGCTTTAAAAAAATTGCAACATCAAAGGTACAAATCAAATTAACTATCATTATTTTCATGTGGGTGAAAAAAATTTATTTCTATGTTTCTCTTATTTTCTTTAAATGAGGACTAATATAAATCAATAAGATATTTTAGTTTTATGATAGGCACAAGATCAATGCCTTTCATTTCACACTAATAAAAAATATTTATATGGTATGGTATCCCTTTTATGTATGTATGCCCCCCTCTTTCTTTTCACCTTATTTTGTGAAAGTTTGTTTGAATTTGATGAATTACAACCATTATAGTTACAGTAATTAAACCGTTTTGTCCACGACCATTATTATTATTATATCTCATAACATTCACTTTAGGGAATGAAATTCAAATAATCGATCATGATTCATGATTTTTCATCAAAAATTCATTATTTTGTTCAGTCACTAGTAAACATGAAATTAGTTCAAAATATTTCTTACAATCTCATTCTCCATATTGTTATTATAGGAGAGAACATTCGAGGAATGAAAAGTAGAGAATATTTTCCTAACATATCTTCCTTGATGACATTCCACATAATTTTAATTTAGAATTGATATTAAACATTGTAAAATTGTATTCACTTACTAATTTTAAATCTTGCAATCGTAAATATATCAAATCATAACAAACTTTTGATAAAATAATTATCTTTTGATCACCATGTCTTTCTTTAAGATGTGCCAAAGATTAAGAGGATAGTTGACTGTATGATATTCTATTTTTAACTCCTCATTAAGATGATGATGTAAGAAAATCATGATATTTTTTTTTATTTTGACTAGATATTTTTTTTTACCATCTATAATGATGTCTCTGGGACCTATGACATTCATATTAATTCCAACATCAAGAACTCAGATTTGATATGGTTTGACATTGTAATTCTTACTTCTTATGAACTAACCAGATATGATTATATGTTTCAATATAAAAGTGAGTAACAATTCGTACTGATAATGTTTTGTGAAACTATATATTTAGAAAAATATAATATGCTCAATAAATAGTTAATATAATAAATAAAAATAATAAAGATTAAGGTATTTGAGAGAGAAAATTCTTATTTCATATAACTTTGTAATTTCATATCACTAATCTATTCAGATAGATTCAGATGAATTTAAGATAGTGTTGAGTAAATATAATAAAAAAAATATGAGAGTATTTAGATGTATAATTTTGTATTAATTTCTATTTTTTTTTATCATTCATGATACTAGTCAGATACATCTCAACGACAAGAGGTGCATTATCCAACCAGTATTTTTTCCCCTAAATAAAAATAAAATTTAACAACATCAAGAAACATGTTCAATATATGTGTGGGTGTGTGGGGGCGCGCGCGCGCGCGCATTTCAAAATCATCTAATGAATTCGATATTTACAAGCACATATTATAAAATAAACTAAAAAATATTAGTGTTTCACTACAGCATGCGAGTGAAATCACTGTGGATTACAATGGTGTGTTTGGGTTGGTTCGGTCGAATCATCGGTTTATTGATTTTTTTATATTTTTTTGCCTAGTAAAATAATCATTGTCCTTAAAAAAGACAAAAAAAAAATAGTAGCTATCGGGAGAGGTGCCAAGGTAATTGTATATTTTCGGTTTGATTCGGTTGAATCACCAGTTTATTGATTTTTTATATTTTTTTGTACAGTAAAATAATCATATTATCCATCGAAAAGGACAAAAATCAGCTGATTTCGGGAGGGGTGCCAAGAAAATTGCATATTTTTTGAAATGTCTAAATATTAATCTGCCCCCCCCCTCAATAAGATAAAATTGAAGAGTTGGTTGTCGGGGTGTTATGGTAATTTATCATTTTTTAAAAAATTATTTCCTTTGAATATTGTGGGAGCATGTGACACGTGACCAATAATATTTGGCTTCACGCCCATTTCGGGTGGCTTCCAGTGGCGGAAAATATCCATCCGGCATCTCCGTTAATGCGACGTTGTGTCCTCTTCCTCATGGTGCCGCACGTGGCCTCATATGGTGGGCGGAGACGTGACGGTGAACATTTGAACTTTTTTTCTTCTTTTCTCTCTCCTTCACCCTAAACTACATGACAAACCCTTGATTTTATGGTTGTTTTATTTTAGTCCCTACTCTTTTAATTGTGTTGTATAGTCTTTATTTTTGTTATGTAAGTTTTGATTTGTTTCAATTGTGTCCTTAAATTAAAATTGATTATATATTACATTTTCATTTCAATCATTATTTTTTTAATTTTGAATTTGGTTTTAAATATCTTAATATTTTCGGACAGAAGATTTGATTTTTTCAATCTTGTCATTTGATTTAAATTGATAATATATTTGGTTTTCATTTCGGCCCATGTACTTTTAATTTCTGATTTTAATTTTTTTATATATATATATTTCTTAAATACTCCCTATTTTTATTCATGTTTATATATGTGTGTGTTTTTAGCTTTGATTTTTAATTTTTATTATTTTCTCTTTTGTTTAGACAACATTTTTTGAAAAATTTTGTTCATAAATTTTAGTTTGTGTTTGTAATCATTTGAAAATTGATATTTATGTTTTTTTTCGTTGTTGTTTCTTTTGGTTTTTATCATTATTTTTTTTCCATGTCAAATGGTATTTTTTATCTAATAATTTTTATTTTTATTCTTTTTTTTTTGTTTGCTCTTTTTTTAAAAAAAAAGTTATTGGGTTTTTTTAAATTCTTTGATTAAGTTTTTTCCTCATTATTAACGTAGCAGCAACAATAGCAACAATAATAACAATAATTTTAATTTTTTTTTGTTAATGTTTTTTTTTCATCAGGTTAATTTAATAATTCTTATTTTTTTTAGCAGTAATAATAATGGTATTTTTAGATGTTAAGGTTTCGATGTTGTTGTTGTTATAATAGGGTGTGTTGATGTATTTTATTATATCAAACCTTATATGTATAGATGCTACATTTTATTTAATTTTTTCAATTTTATTATTTGAATAAAATTGATAATATATTTGGTTTTCGTTTCGACCCTTATACTTTTAATATTTTATTTTAATTCATTATAATTTTTTGTATTTCTTAAATAGTCCTTATTTTTGTTCATGTGTATATGTATGAACTTTTAGTTTTGATTTTTTATTTTTATTATTATCTCTTTTATTGAGATAACATTTTTTTTTAAATATTTTTAAATTTTTATTTGTGTTTATTATCATTTGAAAATTGATATTTCTTATTTTTTCTCTTTGATCTTTCTTTTTGTTTTTTTATTAGTTTTTTCACTTCAAATGATTTTTTTTAGCTAATAATTTTTTTTGTTTGTTTTTTTTGTTAAAGTTTTTAGGCTTTTTTTTTGTTATTCTTTTCATGAATTTATTTTCCCATTATTCACATGATAATAATAATAATAATAATTTTAATTTTATTTCTTATTTTATCTTTTGTTAATGTTTTTGAGTTTTTTTTTATCGGGATAATTTAATAATTTTTATTATTGTAACAATAATAGTAATGATATTTTTAGATATTAAGTCTCTAATGTTGATGTTGTTATAATATAATATATTAATTTGTTTTGTTATATCAAATTTTACATGTATAAATATTATATTATATTTTTAAATTAACAATATCTATTAATTATTTTAATCTAAATAATTATAAAAATATCTAAATAATTTATTTATTACTATCAATTTAAAATTTAAAAATTAAAATCCTAAACCAGGCCGACATTTATAAATCATAAAACTGCGAAGAATGAATATATATATATATATATATATATTTGAGAGAGAATCGGTTTGCTGAGTCCGTCAACAATGAGCAGTTCCTCCAAGTCCAGAAACTTCCGACGACGAGGCGACGTTGACGATGAAAAGACCGACACCAACACTGACACCAACGCCAAAGCTACCCCTTCCACCACTCGGAAGCCACCACCACCCCAATCTACAAAGCCAAAACCAAAGAAGCTCCTAAGTTTTGCCGAAGATGAAGAAGATGAACAAGCTGTCACCCGCATCCCCTCCTCCAAATCCAAACCAAAACCTAAACCTAAACCAAGCTACTCTTCCTCTCACAAATTGACCGTATCCCAAGATAGACTTCCTCCAACAACCTCCTACTTAACGACAGCATCCAATGTCCAACCCCAAGCAGGTACTTACACTAAGGAAGCCCTTCTCGAGCTCCAGAGAAACACCCGCACCCTCGCTAAATCCACCAAGACCACCACCCCTGCCTCCAAGTCTGAACCTAAAATTATCCTCAAAGGTCTCCTTAAACCCTCCCTTAACCCTAACCCTAATTATTCTTCTAATAATCAACAACAAGAAGATGCCGACGAACGGTCGGAGGATGAGAACGAGGATAAAGATAACGGTGCTGACGACGCACAAAATCGATTGGCTTCTATGGGATTGGTGAAATCCGCCTCTGATGATTATTCCTTCTTTCCCGACGAGGATACTATTAAGAAGATTAGGGCTAAGAGAGAGCGGTTGAGGCAATCAAGGGCCGCCGCTCCTGATTATATATCATTGGATTCTGGGAGTAATCATCAAGGCGGACTCAGTGACGAGGAGCCTGAGTTTAGGACTAGGATTGCCATGATTGGCACCATGACCAAGGACAGTGCTACTCATGGAGGAGTTTTCGATGCAACTGCTGATGAAGATGAAGATGACGATGATGATCGTTCTATCAAGGCAAAAGCATTGGCAATGATGGGTACTCATCAGCATAATGTTGTTGTGGATAATGGGAATGCTGCTTCTGCTGCTTCTTCTTCTGTTGTTCATGATGAAGAGGATGAGGAGGACAGGATTTGGGAGGAAGAACAATTTAGGAAGGGATTAGGAAAGAGGATGGATGATGCTTCTGCTCCTAATGCTAATAGGGCTCTTGCCAATGCTTCTGCTGCTTCTAGTACTGTTCCTATGCAACCTCAGCAGAGGCCTACGCCAGCCTACGGTTCAATTTCAAGCATTGGAGGGGCATTTGGATCTTCTCAGGGATTGGATGTCTTGTCTTTTCCACAACAAGCTGATATTGCTAAGAAAGCATTGCAAGACAACCTCAGGAGGCTTAAGGTAATGTGATTACCACCTTCATAACGTGTTAGCTTATTTTACAATTTGCCAAACTTAATGGTAGAATGGAATCATTTGTGATTTTTACCATATAAAAGTTAACGCTAAGGTTCCTGATAATGAAATTTAGGGTCCTAGAATTGCTCATCACAGCAATACTGCCACGTAATATTTCTGTCAATCGATCCCTATTGTGATCAGAGGTGGCTGAATTGGAGATTTTATGTTAATAGATACATAGATTGCAATGGCAAGTTGGATCGAAGAGAAGCTGCACCACTCTAGTCACTCAAGTGTCATTATTGTCTTGCTCTGTAGCTCACCTTGGCTATCACTCAATATTCTTGAATATCAGGGGCATTGCGTAAATTGATATTCATACTTGTTTCTAGGTTTCATATAGATGATATTCACCTGGATTAATATATTTATAACTAAGTCATTACCTTTTTAATAGGAATCTCATGGTAGAACAATTTCGTTGCTGTCAAAGACTGATGAGAATTTATCTGCCTCGCTAATGAATGTTACTGCTCTTGAAAAGTCTATATCTGCTGCTGGTGAGAAGTTCATCTTTATGCAAAAGCTTCGTGACTTTGTTTCTGTTATATGTGAATTTTTGCAGGTACGAGTTTTATCTAATTCTCTGTCCTGTATTTGTTTGCTAGTAAACAAGAAAGAATTTGTCCTGCATAACAGTTCCAATTTTCTTTGAGCATACCAGCAATTGGTTTATGGCACTTTGTCTTGTAATCCATTTTAAAGTAGTGGAGGAATATTTTAATTTACTTTATTTTTAAATAATATGTTATAGCAATCAGAAAAAAATGTCATGTCACATGTACATTAATGCAATGTTTAAGAAGGGAATTTCATGTAACGTGCTGTCTGGCATTAATGCTGATATTTTGTGCGCATGTCATATTTGCATTTATAATTTCTAATCAATCGAACCATTGCGAGTTTATAGGTGTGGTGCTTTTTGCAGACCTTTTTTGTTGTGTGTGTTTCTTGGAATTAATTTACAGTACATTTTGAATAGGTTAGAACATAGGTTTTATCTCACTTTCATCTGTAAGACTTGGCACTTGCACCATCTTTTCCATTCAACAAAACCAGTTAAAAACATGAAGAACTAGGACATTGAAAGTTGGGAGTTACATTTCCAATGCTCTTCTTCCACTAAGTTATGTGAACCAGAACTTCAGTTAACATCTAAATCTGCATGTTAATGATTAGTGTCAATCTCAAACAGAATTTTTAGATTCTTCCTACATCATGAGCATTAGATACTGCATAAGTTAATGATATTGACTTTGAGGTTTCTGCAAGCAGGAAATTTCTGGTTGATGTAATTTTGTTCTCCTTGCAGCATAAAGCTACTTTAATTGAGGAACTTGAAGAGCGGATGCAGAAGCTTCATGAAGAACAGGCATCACTTATCTTAGAAAGAAGAACTGCTGATAACGAGGATGAAATGATGGAGGTAGAAGCAGCAGTGAAAGCAGCAATGACAGTTTTCAGTGCAAGAGGTAGTTCTGCAGCAACAATTGATGCTGCCAGAAGTGCTGCGGCAGCTGCGTTAGTTGCCTTGAAAGATCAAGCAAATCTGCCAGTGAAGCTAGATGAATTTGGCAGAGATATCAACTTGCAGAAACGGATGGATATGGAGAAAAGGGCTAAGGCTCGTCAACGCAGGAAAGCTCGATTTGATTCGAAGAGATTTTCATGCATGGAGGTGGATAGTTCTGACCAGAAAATTGAGGGGGAATTGAGCACGGATGAGAGTGACAGTGAAACAAATGCTGCTTACCAGTCAACCCGTGATTTGTTGCTTCGGACTGCTGAGGAGATCTTCAGTGATGCCTCTGAAGAATACTCCCAACTTTCAGTGGTGAAAGAAAGATTTGAAACATGGAAGAAAGAATATTTTGCAAGCTATAGAGATGCTTACATGTCACTCAGTGCACCTGCTATTTTTTCTCCTTATGTGAGACTAGAACTCCTAAAATGGAACCCGCTTCATGAGGACACGGATTTTTTTGATATGAAATGGTATATTTCTAGTTTTGCTGATAATTCCATTCAAATACTGAATTTTTAGAACCTTACACGTAGGTCTCTTTCTTTTTTCTCAGTGTTGTAAATTCATTCTACTTGCATAGAATTCTGCTCTCAATATTTGACAATGTCACATACTTGAGATTCTTCCTTTTTATTTTCAATTGACACTAAATGTTCTTTATTTCCTCCTATTCAGGCATTCTTTACTATTTAATTATGGTCTGCCAGAAGATGGAAGTGATCTCAATCCTGATGATGTTGATGCTAACCTCATACCTGGACTAGTGGAGAAGATTGCAATTCCCATTTTGCACCATGAAATTGCCCATTGTTGGGACATGCTTAGCACTCGAGAGACGAAAAATGTCATTTCTGCCACAAGCTTGGTAATAAATTATGTTTCGGCTTCTAGCGAGGCTCTATCAGAGCTACTAGCTGCAATCCGCACCCGACTAGCTGATGCAGTTGCTAGTATAGTGGTACACCATTTTAACCTAGAATTCATTTTCAAACATCCTCCACTTGCACACACAGAAACACTCTATTACTCTTATTGCACTTTTGTCACACATTTTCTGTATCACAGGTCCCAACATGGAACCTGCTTGTGCTGAAGGCTGTGCCAAGTGCTGCACAAGTTGCAGCATACCGGTTTGGAATGTCTGTTCGTTTGATGAGGAATATCTGCTTGTGGAAAGATATCCTTGCATTGCCAGTTCTTGAGAAACTTGTCCTTGATGAGCTTTTGTGTGGAAAGGTACTGCCTCATGTTCGAAGCATTGCATCAAATGTTCATGATGCAGTCACAAGAACTGAAAGAATCGTCGCCTCGTTATCTGGGGCTTGGGCTGGTCCAAGTGCCACCAGTGATCACAGGTACCCAGAACATTCGTAAATTTATCTTGTATTGAACTTCAACTGGGTGCAATTTCCATTTGTATGAATTTCTTTGACAACATTCATTGATTTGGCTGAGTATGTACTATTATGGTATGGTCTGATTGCCTTGCTAATGTATTTATTAGAATTAATCTAATTGAAATATTGGTTTCTAGTTTCAGACAGGTTTCTAGGATCAATATTGCCATTTATGAGTTATTTTAGGGTTTAAGATAAATGGTGATGAATTATACCTTTCTCTATGATGTTTCTTAATAACCCTGACTCTGGCTCATTACATTTTATTATTATTGTTATTGTTATGGTATGGTGATGAATTTTTGGGCATTGGCATTGATGATTCTTCTTCAGACAGTCCATCCGGTTCACCATCCCCTTCTTTTCTCATCTCCTTTGTTTTCCCCATCAATTAAAAGATTTTGGCATTGATGATATGGTGATCTTATTTTTCCTTGTCTTAGCTGTTCAAACAGTTAATTTGGTGACAGGGCTCTACCATCAGCTAAGAGCATTTTCTTCTGCGTTGCCAGAGCCCCAAGTTTTCTTCTTCTTCTTCTTTTTTTTTTTTTTTGGGGGGGGGGGGGGATCTTGTCTTTTGCTTAAAGACTCAAAAGTCTAAATTATTAAGTTCAATTTAGTTTATTTGGAAAAGTGAGGGAGTAGAATCTAGCAAAACAAAGATGGTATATGGGAAATATAGGTCGAAGTTGGTCAATCGTTTGTAGCCTCACAGCCCCAACAAAGTAGTACACCATGTTTAAAGTTTTTTCATTTTGACGTGCTGCTTCTTTTCCCAATTTTTCCTTGTCCTCTTGTTTTATGTTTTTGTAGATTCAAGATCTAGCAGTTAACCTGTTTATGAATCTGCAGCCACAAGTTGCAGCCACTGGTGGATTTCATTTTATCAATAGGAAGGACGCTGGAGAAAAGGCATGAATCAGGTGTCACCGAGAGTGAGACTAGTGGACTTGCTCGTCGATTGAAGAAGATGCTGGTTGAGCTGAATGATTATGACAATGCTCAGGACATGGCTAGAACCTTCCATCTGAAAGAGGCATTGTGAATCAGGTGCAATTGGTGACCAAGACTTGCTAAGGTGACCAAATTTGAAAGTTGCCGTGATAACAGCTAGTGTAATCGGTGACCAAGACTTGCTAAGGTGACCAAATTTGGAAGTTGCCGTGTTAACAGCTAAGACCTCGTACATACATCAAACAGGTCAGTCAAGATCATAATTTGAATTAGGTACCTAAAAGGTGCTGTGACTTGGCTCGTGCTTTATATGTAGAGGAACTGGGAACATTTAGGGAATTGTGTGGGTCTCTAATGGCGGGAAGAGACAGTGAGCTCTGGCATTTAAACTGCTTTTAAAGTGGCTTGCTGTCAAATGCTTTTCCAACTGGAAACTTTCGTTGGGTTGTTCTGGAAATGTTGCAAAATTTTGCGAGGAATACTTTATAATTTTGGGTTATTTCATATATCAACGTAGAGTAAGGTGATGTTTCACAGATTGGAATGCAAGATTTTTCAGAAATCAATCATTAGATAGCATTCTGTCAACCGGCAATGCTGCGCATTCATAGATTGCACTTTTCAGATGTGACGGGGGGCAATAGGTAGCGATTCTTCTTTTGGCTCAATAGTGGCTCCAGGCCTGGAATTACTCAACATAGTCATTGCAAGTACATGGAGGGACACTGCTTGTTATTTTATATGCAAGCCACCATCAGGATTGCCGAAACAAAGATGTAAAAATGTTTTAAAAGTAGCCAATAAGACTGCTCCGACTGATCAAGAAAACAATCAAACCCTCCAATACCGTTCATAAAAATATAATGCTGCTTCCCCAAGGCATCGTGAATACCCGTGCTCATTTCGTTGTCCAGGCATCTTTAATGCGATGCCAGGTTTGCAAGGTAACACACTGGTGCTGATTTTAAAGCAGCAGCTTCAAAAGCTACCCCAGTACACTGCATCCCTGGCCCTTGGCTGATGCTTCTGCAAGCTGGGGAATCAGCTCATCACATGAGAGCAGTGCCCTTCCATCATAGCCTTGCCGGGATGGTCTCATCACTGTCAACAGGATAGAATAGAATAGAACAGCTGCCTGTCAATAGGCCGTCTGCCGCGAGCCTTGTTAGGGGGTGTTTGGGAAGCCATCCAAAAGTGTTTTTGGGTGCTTTTGGTCTAATTTTTTATTTCTTTTTTTGAATTTTAAAAATATACGGTTAGTGTTTTTAGATCATTTTGATGTGCTGATATCAAAAATGATTTTTAAAAAATAAAAAAATATCATTTTAATATATTTCAGCACGAAATACACTTTCAAAAGCTACAGCAACAGCTCTCCCTAACACCCTCTTAATGTAGCGGAAGAGCCGAGGAAAGCAAGGCTCCCCTATCGTAGCTTATTGGAGTCATGCTTTACCTTATTTGAAAATCTGTTAAATTTATTTTTAATCAAAACAAAACAAAAAAATAATGATACATTAAATTTACTTTTAACGTCTTCATATGAGATTTTTTTTTAAAAAAAATCAAATCAATTCTTTTAATAACATAATTTAACCGCATTTCCAGACACATGGTGCTGTAATCAAAAGGATTGCGATATCATTTCTGAATTCTGCTGGGAGTGTTTAGCTTGCTCCAATCATGATTTTGGGCATGAATTACTCAATAATAAGCTAGGCGCTTGTTTTTATAAGCAAATGGGTAGGCTCTGCGCCTTATTTTATGTGCTACCCACCTGATCAAAACGAAGATTAAGAGTATCATATAACATGACTCGTAAAAGATTAAAAGGAAATGATCCGATCCGATAAGTGTTCACACGGAATTATAAGCATAAAAGATACTATCCGATAGCAATAAACTTCCATGATGCTGCCCACTCCGATCATGCCCACCTCATTTCACTAAACATATTTTTATAACAGAGGCAGCTCCAATGCGATGAAGTGCAACAACTGCATCACCAGGCTTGCACAAACCTCTCTCCGTTGCTGATTTTAGAGCAGCTCCCAAAATCACCTCAGTAGATTCTGCATCTGTGGCCTTTGCAGATCCTTCTGCCAAAAGGGGAATCAAGCCCCTGTATATCAGACTATGCCTCGCAGGTGTCTCATCGCTACAGGTCCAGTCAAATGAGTCAGTAGTCAGTACGGGAACAACCACGGAAAGGATTGGAACAGCTGGCCTGTACTTGGCGACCAATTTAGCTGTGGTTCCACCCCGTGTTAACACCACAATGAGCTTTGCTCTGGCTTTGTTGGCAGTACGCACAGCCGAGGATGCAAGGCTCTCCAATGGGCTCATTGGAAGTGGAGTTGATCTTATCATCTCCTTGAAGATGGCAGCATAGTCAAGGGACGATTCTGCTTCGATACAAATCCTCCGCATGGTCTTGACTGCAAGCTCTGGATAGGCGCCAGCTGCACTCTCACCGCTGAGCATAACACAATCGGTGCCATCAAGGACAGCGTTTGCAACATCAGTTGCTTCAGCGCGGGTTGGCCGAGGAGACTTGATCATGGACTCAAGCATCTGAGTAGCAGTAACAACAGGCTTTCCCACAAGATTGCACTTGTATATCATCATCTTCTGTGCTAGGAAAATCTTCTCAACTGGAATCTCCATTCCAAGATCACCACGAGCAACCATGAAGGAGTCTGTCTCACGCAATATATCATCGAAGTTAATCACTCCCTCCTGGTTCTCCACCTAACAAAACCAAAGGGGTTTGATTGTTTATTATTTGATCCATATTAAACAGAGCTTGATAGAGAAACAAGAAAAAAAACATCTTACGAAAACAATAATATTAAACTAACATCCTCGATATAGAGATGCAGTTTCAGGAATATACAAGCTCAATTATGCCTCAGCACACATGTATGCACTCTGTTATGTCCTAAAGCTGAAGGCAAAAGGGGGGCATTCTACCTTTGACATTAACTGAATGTGCTTGGCATGGGGCCCAAGAACCTTTCGCACGTTAACAAGATCGGAGCCCTTGCGTACAAAAGAAAGGGCAATCATATCAATGTTGTTGGGAACACCCCATACCAAGATGTCTTCCTTATCCTTCTCAGTCAGCGTGGGAAGATCCACAACAACACCAGGAAGATTAACATTTTTTCTCTCACCAAGCATTGCAGTGTTCTCACAGCGGCATCTCACAGTTCCAGCCTGTTGATCACAAGATAAAACACTGAGGGTGATGGTGCCATCTGCACACAAGATGGTATTGCCAGGCTTGACGTCCACGGGCAGTTTTTTGTAGCTCATGGAGATCATGTTTGTGTCACCCTTGATGCTGTAATCAGTAGAGATGGTGATTTCCTGACCTTCCTTCAGTTGAATTGGGTTTCCATCCTTTAGGAAGCCGGTACGGATCTCAGGTCCCTGAAACAAAAAGTCTAAGAGGTGAATAAATAAACATGGGACTGGCAGTACAAGGAACAAGAAAGACCGGGAAAAATTAGGGAGTGGGAAAGTTGGTGTTTTCTCAGGAAAACAATGCTCTTATCTATTCAGTACTGATAAAGATTTTGTGCTTCAATACCTAACAGAAGAAAAAAAAAAAAAAGAGGATGAGGCGATCGATCTCATGATTTCCATAGATAGATGGTGGTTTGATAAAAAAGGATGAGAGAGTTTGAGATTATAATTAGGAAGAGGGGAGGAAAGAGCAAAGACCTTGGTATCGAGCATGACAGCAGCGAGGATGTTGGTGTTTTGCATGGCAATCCTGAGATTGTTCAAAGTCTCCTGGTGGTACTCGTGGGTGCCATGGGAGAAATTGAAGCGAGCCACGTTCATGCCAGCCCTGAGAAGCTTTTCCAGCATGGGAACGGATCGAGAAGAAGGTCCTAGAGTGCACACGATCTTAGTCCTGGGGACACGCCCCTCTTCATCATCCTGGTGCTCCTTTAGGAGTCCTTCTATGTCTATGTTGGCCATTTGATTGGATTTCTGCGAAAGAAAAAATCAATCGGAAAAAACAGTCGACATTCAAAGTCATCTATCTATTTATAATCCATGTATGTTTATAGATCTATTTCATTCGTCGTTGGAAACCAACAGATCCAACAACAAAAGTAGTAAAATAAGAAGAAATATATCTGATTAAAGCTCGACAACTTACAGTGAGAAAAACAACGAATTAGTAGGACGAATTACGAAATAAAGAAGGAGATGGGTACGAAATGGCGAGCTTGCCCAAACCAAGTAAAAAGTGCTCGTGCGGAGGGGGTAAGTAGCTGCTGCTGCACGCCTCTTATGTTCTCTCTCTCTCTCTCCCCCTCCCTCCCTGTGTATTATAGCATTTCACTAGGGTCAATAATGGATGGATGGAAAAATATCTAGTTTTCTGTCTCTTAAACCCTAAAACTAAACAAACGCCAGCAGTAATTGTGATGTGACGCACACAGTGCGGTATTGTTTTAGATTTTAAAAAATGTAATTATTTTTTTAGTTTTTAATTAAAAGTTTGTTTTGGTGTTGAAGTTATTTTTTAAAATAAAAATAAAAAACAATAGTCGCCCCACCCGAAAACCGATTGAAAATAAAATACCGCTCTTGCTTGCTGGCGCTTACCACCGCTGCTGCCGCTGGTTTTTCTCTCTGTATAAATAATAAATTAAATCCAAGTGAGGTCATACAAAGGCCATTCCAACCACGCAACACAAGACTCCACTTTTATTTATTCATCTTTTCCACTTATTATAGTGATTCTTTCTTCCTTTTCTTTTCCATTAGCATATCCGCACCACAGTACTACACCGTCTTAGATTACCTAGCAGCATAGTAAACACATGATAGAAGTGGATTTAGATGAACAAAGCATATTCGCATCATCGCCATTGGGACTATGAAGAGAGCAGTGCATGTTACTTTGGATCCTGTATTAACAACCAGCCACCACATAGTAATGTTCCCATGTCCCCTCGCTTTCCATTTACCGGGTTCGCAACGGCCCACCGTTTAGTTTCTCTCTATAAAAAAACAGACGTCGCCCATATAAAGACCACCGTCCCCCTCGCCTCTTTCTTTTGATTTCTTTTCCCAACCGCTCTTAATAGAAACGTGGCCCGTGATCACTTTTCAGTGATTCCTCGCGCTTGTTTTTGCTCATGGCAATTGAAATCGCCTTTTTTTATTTGGATAGAAATATCAGGTCTAGGATGTCCAGCGCATGGGTCTCGCCATAGCCCAACAAAGCAATTCCTCTGCAAATCCACAGCCCCTATAAGCATCCGACTCATTAGCTATTGAAATCTCTTTTTCCCCCCCATCATACACCGAACTTTCACCTCATTAGCAGTGTTGATACCATTTCTCAGTAAAAAATAAAGAGAAAAATGAAGCTCCACTTATATATAGGACACTCCATGAGTAGCTAATAAAGCCGTACGATACTTGTGCAAGGAGTCTCCTGGATCTAGCTTAATCTGACTAGCAAGTTTTCATCGTTTGAGGCAGTAAAAAGTAATGGGCAGGAGGATAGCTTCACCAACTCATTCACGCTTGAGAGCAATGTACGGCACACGCTCATCTTCACATAAATTCTGAGAAAAAACCCGTATAATGATCAGTTCAGATGAAGCAGACTATACAAATCAAAGAGTGTAACATCTCATTAGGTACGGCAGATAAAGTACAGTGGTGCCGCATTCTATTCTTCATACCCAAATTATGGACGAGCAGCCGTCACATTCAACTCTTAAAAAAAGGAAAAGAATTCAAAGAGAGAAAAGTTGAGGCGTAAATTCTCTTCTACGGCTGTAGACTATTGATGATAATGAGGGTGAAAGAAAATTAAACCACGTATAGGGACAACGAGCGAATTTGCCCGCTCCGCTGGGCTTTTTTATATATGTAGAAAATTGATTGATTTTATAAATGTTATATTTTGTTATTTTAATATTTAATTGGTAAAAATTTAATTGATAAAATATGTTAAAAATGGTTTTTGTTCAACTAAAAAATGATTGAATATTGCTATTGCTAAAAAAATTTTGATAAAATTTGTTAGAAAATTTACTAAGAAGGTGAAATGATTTGTTAGAAACTTGTTGTCGCAGAAACTTTGGTTAAAAAAAAACACAAAAAAATAAACTCGTTTAAAAAAAAAATACTTGAACACGACGGCTATTAAAAAATAAAAAATAAATGTGAAAAAAAGGTTATCGTTTATTAAAAGAACAAAAAAAAGAGTATAAAATAGAAATTTAAATTAAAAGCTAAAGCCAAAGTTATATTTATAAGATTTATTAATCATATTATTATATTAAATGTATTCAAGAATACCGATATTGATTTTTTTTGCAAGAAATCGTAGGTCATTTTTTTCTCTCTATATATATTTTTAGACGATAATATTCAATAAATATTAAAATATATAATCAGTCTTACATATTTTATAGTATAATCGAAATGGAAAGTGGGTCGTAGATTTTTTAATTGTAGATAATTAAGGTAAATTTCTCAAAACAATTTTATGAGTTGCCTTTTTCCTCTTGTAATATTAGATCTGACACATTATAAATAAACATATTGTAATTTGTTTTTAGAAATAAGCCTCAAGTTTTTTGCGTGCTATAATTACTTATCTGTCGTCTAAAAAAACAGTGCAATCGAAACGGGAAGTGACTCGAATATTTTTTAATTGTAGATAATCTAGGTAAATTTATCATTTCTTTTAGTTGTATTTTTTGCCCAGTAATATTAGATATTAAATATTAAAAACCAAAATATTATAAATATTTTTTAAGAAATAAACTTTCAAAAACAGAGCAAAAAATTAAAATTTGAAGAGTTTTTTTTTTGAAAAGATTTATTCTTTGTATTATTATATTAAATGTATGACACTGCTGAAAAGAAAAAAAAATAGACGTGCGCCGAGATGCATCGGAGCAAATTGCCAATGAATAGTGACTATGAGTCACGGGCTACAGTAGAAAACCAAGTTGTTTTAGCTCTTTAGGTAATAAAAGAAAACAATAATGAGCCCAGGGATTATTCGCGGCGCGCTCAGTTGGCTAGAAAAAAAAATATACTTGGGAAAAAAGAACCGTGGTGCGTGTAAGCTGACCCGGACACCTCTGTTATGAAAAAAAATGTATAAGTAGCAAAAAAAATAGGAAAAAAAATATATAAAAAAAGTTGATCCAGAGATTAGCCGTGGTGCACGTAAGTTGGTTTGGACACTTTAGTTATTTAAAAAAAAATCTTGTTTTTTGAAAAAAAATAAAAACAACAACCAGTTATTAAAAAAAATTCATTTTTTTTAAAAAAAATATTTTTTTTGCAAAAAAATAAAAACAACAATCAATTATTAAAAAAAATCATTTTTTTAACAAACAAACATTTAAAAAAAAATAGTTTTTTTAAAAAAAAACAAATCAGATTTGTAAAGAAAAACAACAAAAACCAATTATTAAAAAAAAATTTAAAAAAAAATAAACCATTTTTTTTTAAAAAAAAATTTCTTTCAGCTCTGAAAAAAAAATTCACATTTTGGTGTCCGAGCGGTTTGAACTCGCGCGCGCCTGTGTTGGCAGCGCGCGGACAACCGCTCAACCAAAGCTTTTGCTATGTCATTTCCACCATAAAAAATACAAAAAGTGTCCTTGTGTAAAAAAATAATTATAAAAAAAAGTTGATCCGGAGATTAGTCGTGGTCCACGTAAGTTGCCCTGGACACTTTAGTTATTAAAAAAAAATCTTGTTTTTTATAAAAAAAATAAAAACAACAACCAGAAAATAACATTTGTAAAAAACAACAACAACCAGTGATTAAGAAAAAACTCTTTTTTTCAAAAAGAAACCATTTTAAAAAAATATATATATCTTTAAAAAAAAAACCATTTTTTTAATTTTTTTTCTTTCAGTTCTTAAAAAAAAAAAAGAATCACATTTTGGTGTCCAAGCGATTTGAACTCGTGCGCGCCTGTGTTAGCAGCGCGCGGACAACCGCTTGGCCAAAGCTTCTGATATGTCATTTCCACCATAAAAAATACAAAATGAGTCCTTGTGTAAAAAAAATCGAAAAAAAAAGTGGATCCGGAGATTATTCATGGTCAACGTAAGTTGCCCTGGACACTTTAGTTATTAAAAAAAAATATTGTTTTTTATAAAAAAAATAAAAACAACAACCAGAAAATAACATTTGTAAAAAACAACAACAACCAGTTATTAAGAAAAAACACTTTTTTTAAAAAAGAAACCACTTTAAAAAAAAATCTTTTTAAAATAAACATTTTTTTAGAAAAAACAGTAATAAAAAAATGATTAAAAAAAAACAAAAAAAAAGCATTTTTTTTAAAAACCAGTAATAAAAAAAAAAAAAAAAGGGAATCAGAATTTCAATTTGGTGGCCGAGCGTCTCGAACTCGCGCGCGCCTGTGTTGGCAGCGCGCAAGACAGCCGCTCAGCCAAACCCTCTCATCTATCCATTTCCACCATAAAAAATACAAAAAGAGTACCGGTTTTAAAAAAAAAAAGCGCACAAACTCGTGCGAAGCAGGGAGACAAATATCCACCCCACAGTGTTTTCAGTCTGCGTGAACAGTGTTTTTCAGAGCTGTTTTAGTTATATGCGAGCTGATTTGCCCGCTTCGCTGGTTTTTTTATCTATATAGAAAATTGATTGATTTTATACATGTTGTATTTTGTTATTTGAATATTTAATTAATATAATTGTAATTGATAAAATCTGTTAAAAATAGTTTTTTTCAACCAAAATATGATTGAATATTGCTATAGCTAAAATTTTTTTGATAAAATTTGTTAGATAATTTGCTAAGAAGGTGACATGATTTATTAGAAATTTGTTGTCACGGATACTCTGGTTTAAAAAAAAAAACAAAGAAACCTGGTTAAAAAAGAGCAACTGACTTGGACACTTAAAAATAAAAAATACATGTGAAAAAAAAGTCACCATTTCTTAAAACGGAAAAAAAATAGTCTAAAATATAAATTTAAATTCAAAACCAAAGTTTTTTTTCATAAGATTTATTCATCATATTATTATATTAAATATATTTAAAAATACCAATATTAAATTTTTTTTTTGCAAGAAATCGTACGTCATTGTTTTTTCTCTCTCTATATATTTTTAGGCAATAATATTAAATAAATATTAAACATATATATTTAGTCCCATATACTATATAGTGTGATCGAAATGGGAAGTGATTTTTATATTTTTAATTGTAGATAACCTAGGTAAATTTGTAAAAAAAAAAACTATAAGTTGCCTTTTTCCCCTAGTGATATTAGATTTGACACATTATAAATAAAAATATTGCAATTTTTTTTTAAAAAGAGATATAAATTTTTTGCGTGCTATAATTACTTATTTGCCGCCTAAAAAGAACAGTGTAGTCGAAACGAAAAGTGCATTGTATATTTTTTAATTGTAGATAATCTAGGCAAATTTGTTTACCTTTTTTTTTAGTTGTATTTTTTCCCGGGTAATATTAGATCTTAAATATTAAAAATCCAATATTTTTTTTTTAAGAAATAAACTTGAACAAAAGAGCACAAAATTAAAATTCAAAGCCAATTTTTTTTTTTAATTTTATAAAATTTATTCATCATATTATTATATTAAATGTATTTAAGAATGCTGATATTAATTTTTTTCCTGGAAAAAATCTGAGGTCATTTTTTTTATCTCTTTATATATTTTTAGGCTATATTATGCAATAAATATTAAAACATATAATAATGACTTGTTTGCCGTTTAAAAGGAACAGTGTAATCGAGACAAAAGTGACTTGTATCGTTTTTTAATTGTAGATAACCTAGGTAAATTTGTCTATTTTTTGTTTTTGAGTTGTTTTTATCCCCAGTAATATTAGATATAAAATGACTATTGCTATTATTGCAAAAAAAATTAAAATTATCAAATTATCCCGAAAGAAAAAACACTCAAAAACATTAACAAAAAAGGAAGCAAGAAAAAGAATATATTATTATTAATCTTATTATTATTATTATTATTATTATTATTATTATTATTGTGTTAATGATGAATAAAGAACATAAATAAATAAAAAAAAAAAAAGAAATCATAATAACTTTAACCAAAAAAAAAAAACATCATAATTATCAGGGAAAAACAATTCATCTAAGTTGAGAATAATAACAATAAAACCAATTAAAAAATAAAAGAAAGAGCACATAAAAAAGTATAATAGATGATAAAACAAAAAAAAATTATAAGTTGAAAAAATCATTTAATTTGAAAATGTAAAAAAATATATGTTTTATGTTGCGAGCTGAGAAAGAAAATAATTAATTATGAGATTTTTTTTATTTTAATATCAATTTAGATAAAATAATAAATTTGGGAAAAATTCATGTCAAGTGCAAGTTTTTTAAACAATATATGAATTTTAAATCGAAATAAATTTATGTATTTAGTAAATTTCAATGAAATAATCAACATAAAATTATCATCATCATTAAAAAAGTAAGAAAACTGGGATGTCTGAATTATTGAATTCACTATATTAAGATTAATTTATTTTATAATTCAACTTAAATTCAACATAAATTCAAAATAATGATAATTAGTCTAACATATTTATAAGAATTTTTTTTATAAATAATCGTTATCATTATTTTGAGTGTCTTATCTTTAATAATTAAAACTTTTAACACCTAAAAATATTAACAAAAAAAAAAATTAAAAAATAAAATAAATGAAAAATAAACTATTATGAAATTTCTGCATATGAAATTTTTAATGTATATATATATATAAACAAAACCAAACCGGTTTCCACAAAAAATAACAAAGAAAAAGGTAACAGTGCAGGGAAACAAAACCATATATATATATATATATATATATAAACAAAACCAAACCAGTTTCCATAAAAAATAACAAAGAAAAAGGTGACAGTGCGGGGAAACAAAACCATTTATATATATAAAGAAAACCGTTTTTTTATTTTAAAAGAAAAGAAAAAAAAGTCAAAACTAAAATCAGCTTCGCTGATTAAGGTTCGAACTCACGCGCAGCAAGTCCACCAACATGGAGAGAACCACTCGGCCATAATTAATTTTATGTCTATTTCCACCATATAAATTAAAAAAAGAAGGCCTATGCAAAAAAAAAAAAGAGCACATACACGCGCGAAGCACCGGAGCAAACGACCAGTACACAGTGTTTTGTGTGTGCGTGAACAGTATTTAGCTACAGTAACTGGGCCATTTTGTTTTAGCTATTAGGTAATAATAATAAACTAAAAATCTCCAAAATATCAATGACGTCTATTCATCGATCTTCTATCTATATCTCGTCAATACCATGACCATTCCAAAATACGAGCCACCAAAAGAAGATGACAGCTACCTTCTCAATTACTGTCATCTCATGAAATCCAATGACTAATCCAATGGATATAGTGCAAAGTCCTTTTTTTAAAATAATCCCAGTTCAGGGAATGAGTGCATCATGCACTTTTAACTTCAGGTGGAAGGAGAAACAAAATAAGCTGCCTGGTCCAAGCTGCAACCAAGAAGATGAGGAAGAAAAGAAATTTCTACTGCTCATGATTTGGAACCATGGTTGTTAAAATCGCGAGTTGACTCGCAAAATCGTACGATTTTGCGAGTCAACTCATCAAAACTTGTTAAATCGGGAAGAAAAATCGAATTTGGTCAAACTCGATCAAACTCAGTAAAACTCGGACAAAATCGCAAAATCAGACCGGATCGGTCCGATTTTGCGATTCTACAAATTGCGCCAATTGGCGCGCGCCACTGCACTGTCTGCACACACACACACACACACACACACACACACACACACACACATATATATATATATATATATATATATATATATCTTTCTGTTTATCTCTCTTGTATATATTATGGAATTATTATTGAAAATTAGTAAAATAACTTTAAAATTTATACTTAAAATTTTTGAAAAAATAATTTTTTTTACTTTAAATTAAATTTTTTTATGCTTTTAAATAATTTTCATATCCTCATGTCGAAATAATTTGTTGGAGTTGGAGGTAGTACTGATAATATCGGTGTTGATACCAGTATTAGTACTAATAATCCTTTTAATAATAATCCTTTTGATGAATGTATTAAAAATAACGAGGAAAATAACGGTCATGAGACTGATTTGAATTTATGTAGCACATCAACAAAATAATTATTTTAAATTTGTTAGTTTTTACCTAATAAAATTTTATGGACATAATTGTTTTGTAATGTATTTTTAAGTTATTTTGAATCATGTATGAACCTTAACTAATGAAGTTTTATGACCATAATTATATTGTATTATATTCGGAAATATTTCACTTACGATTTTACGATTTTTCTACCCACACGATTTTAGTTATGATTCTACGATTTTTGTACGGAAAAATTCAGGTACGATTTTATGATTTTACGATCCGATTTTTCAAAACCCCTTTCGTGTCGTGTCAAAATTACGATTTTAACAACTATGCTGGGAACAAACAATTTAACATACAGGATGGCATGACCAGTAAAACAAGATTGGAAGATGCTATAATGAACCCATAAAATTTTCAACTTCCAAACTCAACATACATGGTCTCTATGAAGTTTTACGGTGCCCACAACAAAGAGTAGCAAGTAGTAGTGGTTCACACCGACTAAAAAACACTTTTACATTTAACATCGTATGAGCACAATGTCCCAAACGACCAATAAGGGTAGATAGATTGAGTGTTCCATCAGAATGCAAATGCAGCACTAAGTTGTTAACACTTTATCTTAATTGGAAAGGGTTATCGTTGCTTAAGATGCAAAATTGATGTATATATTAGTGAAGCTTATACAATGCATCTATACAGCACTTATTATGATGAATTATACCTGTAAATCCTCTGGAAGTGCCTCTGAAACAGCAAGTGTATAGCAACCAGGTACAAATCTTCCTGGAACGGATTTAAAAGAATCAAGAAATAAGAACTGTTTTTCCAATAGCATATTCAGATCAAAAATTGAAAATGGGCAAAAAATAAAGAACCTACAGAACTCGAGGAGGAACAATGTAATGAGGTGCTAAAGTATCGATCACCATTTTGGGTATCAAATGATGGCTTGGAAAGAACAGGAATTGTGTGCATAGCCATGCTTGCTACACCTAGACATCCTGTTGATCTAATTTTAGAAATGGAACCCCCAAAATTGCCCATGGTAATGACAGTTTTATTGAAGATTGATTTGGGGAAATTTTATAGGCAGGGAAGGAAATGAATGGGATTATGGTAGTCTTAACAGAACAATGCACAGAATATCAAGATTCCCAAATCCTTCACTTGCATTGGATGTGGGACCTTCTACATTTACACGTTGTGTTGATTAGGAGCCATGTCCATCCCAACAACTCTTAATCCGCGCCAACAAAAATGACTTTCATTATATAAAAAAAGCTTCCCTCCACCCTCAATATGAGTTGGAACCAAAATGTGCGTGCCAAGTACAGATTAGGCATTATGGCTCCGGCCACTCAACGTCCAATTTATTGCTCAGGTATCTAGATCAAGTAGATAGAAAGGAAAAATACTTACAGCCATGGAATCATTTTGTTTTGGTTCCTAATGGAGTATGAAATTCTCGATTTAATGAGTGCACAGACCAGCATTACTACTTGTGCGTGAAGAAAACATTTCTTGAGACAATTTACAATTCGAGCTAGTGAATCAGTGACTAAAGAGAAAATCACCCTCAAATGTCCTAAACTTTCGCCCATCCAAGAGTTCATATACTGGGAGTTGGAAGGATACTTCTTACCCTCAATCCTGTAATTATTCAAAATTATATATTTCGAAGGTTGGAAACAGCTTCAAAAAATCGTGATCTAACACCACAAGGGAGGGTGGGGGGGGTGAACGGTCAGGAATTATAGTTTCACGTACAGATTCTCGACCAGCGAGCAGCCCAGCTTCACTCGGGTCCATGACAGAAATAATCCTACAACAATGTCAGAAAAAATAAGACAGGGAAGGAACAAGGGTAGGAAATACAATACACAAGAAAAGTAAGTTATTAGAAAGGGGAAGTGTTGTTGAGATTATAGGAAAAGGAAAATAAAAGAGGGTGTCTAGCCTGCCCAGTAAGGTTAGGAGTTGTGCAATCAACTACACACTCATGATCTTCGTCCATCTTAAAAAAGGAACAATTATCGCATCCCGACTCTCTGAACTGCACAATTATTATTGTTATTTTACATGCACGTCATAAGCCCAAAAACCTAATATGCACCATCAGAGGAAAGGAAGATGGGGGGGGGTGCTGAAACAGGGAAGAAAACCTGGTCGTAAGTTTTGACAAGGCGCCGACGTAGACCGGCTCTGAGCTCATGTCCAAAGGTCGTCGGAATTTGCGCGGCTGTACTTCCCATTCTCTATCTGCTTCTCTAATGTATTGTCTGACTAGTCAAAAGGATGGTAGAAAAAAAAAGACGAGCCAAGAAGAAGACAAGACAGGTCATCGATCGAGACTTAAAAGACACGTCGTCCTTCTTCCGGTGAATGGAAAGCCTGCCTCACGTTCGCTTTTTTTACGTAACATATAGTTGTTGCAAGGTTGTTAAAATTGAGATTTAATAGTAAAATGAAACCAGTAAAAATGATTTTCCTAGTTTATTAAACTTATTATAGGAATAAAGTTAGTTTTGAATTTAGATTTAAAATATCTGTTAACAATTTTATAAAATCATTTATATTTTTTAGACTATGTATTGAATCTATTTAAAATTTTATAGAAAAACTTTAAATATGTTAAAATATATTTTGGTAAATTGTTAAATTAAATAAAGTTTAAAGAAATACTATTTCAGAGAGTCGAGGTTACAAGATAATTTTTATCAAATCTTTCAAGTTAGACATCCATGTATTGTTTTGGACACATCTGAAATTATAAATAAAATTTAATTGTTGTTCTATATGAGAGAGAGACTAGACATCTCGATATTTCTAAATATATATGCTAAACTCAGTAATTTATTCATACGAGAGAAAACCTGCTTGTTTGAAATCATGATTGGATTCTACTATGAATTTATGAAAATTGAAAATTCATACTACATGAAAAATATTTAGAGTGAAGATTTTGTTTTATCAACATATTTTATTTATTTATTTAATGTTCAATAAAATTTTAATTTAATTATATTATATCACATTAAACTAAACATTGTTTAATGATTTATTTTAATTATTTTAATTATTTTTTAGTTAATTATTCATTTAGACTCATTAGTTTGCAACCTAAAAGAAATTCATTCTGACTTATTATAATGAGAACAATCAAGTTGTCATAAAGTTTTTGTATACTTACTACCATTTTATTAATTTTTCTATATTAGAAGAATTGATATTTTATTTTTTAATGTTATTGATTTCTTGATGTATATACTATATATCTTTCATATTTATTTAGATAACTAATTGATTGTAATATTGCTGACTCTCTTTGTCAAATTTTAATGTAATTTAATTTATTGGTTGAAATTGAAATTGTCAATATATAGTTAAAAAAATACACTAAAGATTTTATGATCCAATTTTACATTATATTATTCATGTCTTGTCAAAAAACAATTTTGCAACCTTGGTTGATTCTTTTACTTCATTTGGGTTTGTTTAGCCTACAATTCAACTGGTTTTGACTTTCAAGATTGCTCTCAACATGGTGCCAAATGTAACCCATAAACCACAATAGGATTCAGTGATAATTAAAGTGTCTTTAGGTTTGTCGGTGGTGGTGAAAATATAAGAATAAATAATTCGGATATATAATATTGAATTTAAAGAATTATTTAATTGTTTTAGCATTATTTTATTTTTAATATTATTTATAAGTGGGAGGTAAGGTTTTCTTTTCATTGTAAAAAATAAATAAGAATTGGAACCTTGTGTAAATTAAATAATGTCGCGCATATATAATCAATAATAGTGGCGGTGATAAATGATGATTGCAACAATGGATTAATCTAAAGTTTTTTTCATATGAAATTATTGGGTGAGTTGTATATGATTTGTACTTACAGAGCAGGGACTTGAATTAGTGGGGGATATGACGATAGCTTTGTGAACAAACTTGTGAGTGAATGATTGACATGAAAGATTGTCAAAACGATGTTTGTTGTGTTATTTGTGACTTGGGGGCTACATACAAAAATTTAGAGACATGATAGTCTATGATAATATTGTGTTGCAGAGTATTTTTGTCAAGGGAAATCAATATATAAGTTTTCATAGCTCTAGGGTGATATGAAAGTTATCTGGCCTGGGTTGATGCTGTGGATGACAAATAGAGTATTAAAACAACAACTCACAACATTGGTTCAGAAACAAGTTGACAATATGAGTGTCAACTTGACATGGTAGAATCAGTGACTGGATTGTAGATGAATGAGGGCTGAACCGAGATGCTCAATGTGAAAAATTAAAAAATTCAAAAGCGTTTTTGAAAAAAAAATGATTTTTTTTTACTTTAAATTAATTTTTTTTATGCTTTTAGATCATTTTTATGTGCTAATGTCATTTTAAAAAATAAAAATATATAATATTAATGCATATACTTTAAAAATAACATCAACCATTCTCTCAAATATACACTAACGAGGTGGTAAATAGAAACTTTAGCCTGCTTTGGATGAACCTACCTGTGCCCAACCTATCAATTTCACCCCAGAACGCATCACATGATATGAGTTGGCTTGGAATCCATAAAGAACTTGGGCATCCAATGAAAGTTCCCATGTTGCCATCAAAGGTTGGGCCTTGATCTGCCATATTGACATGTGGTTGGGCTAAAAACTAGATCTTTGGTAAATATGAGTACGATTCATGATTGCTCCAAAAAAAAAAAAAAAGGTATGGTCACAAGAAAGAACAAGAAAAAATAGAAGGGTTTGAGGGGGATTAAATGGGTGTTTGACTCTGCGGTGACTTTGCAGTTGAGGCTTACCGTAGAGCCAAATCATTTGGTAACTGCCAAACCCACAATTTTGCAATTGTGGATCCCATAAAAAAACTGAGTTTTGATCTTAGTTTTGAAAAGCATCTATGAGATGCTTCTCACCTCAACCATGTAGAGCCAAACCGCAAGCACATCGTTATCATGACAAGCAAAAATAAAAAAAACCCCAAACTTGTTCATTATCTTTAAAAAGACCACAAATGAAGATCAATCTCCATAAACAAATAGAAACCTTGCTAACTTTAATCCTATTGAGGATGAATAAAAGCCCACTATTTCAATTAATGAAGAGGATAGAGAGAAGCATACCCGACTTCTTCCTCACAAATCTGCCCAAAAAAATGAGATTGAGGCATGCTTGTTGTGTAACATGGTTCTTGGATTTTGGCATCAAAATCTAGGGAATCCATTCTGGAAAGAGGGAGGGGGGCAAATAATGTTAATGTGTTTGGCGATAATTGATGATCTTTTAAAAGGTTTTGTTTAATAAAAAATATATTTTTAATATTAAAATAATCTTAAAATCTAAAAACTTAAATAAAATATAAATAAATATATTAAAAGGAGATATATGACTTTTACTAAATATGACCGCAATCTTAATTTTATTTTAGATGATATTTATTCAAATATTGTTGCTCAATTAAATAGTCAGGGATCGCACAAGTCTTCATGTATGAATTTAATTTGTGATGAAATTACAAGTAATTTGACGAGAGAATAAAACAAATGTCTAATTTACTTGAATTATTAATTATATTTTATTATCATGATTATTAAATCTATAATATTTAAAGAATAATATATATATATATATATATATATATATATATATATATATATATATATATATATATATATATATATGCCCGTGCGCATGTACATGTGTGTTTTTTAAAGTAGTTTTACAAGTTGATAATATTATGAAAGCATGATAGTCAAACATATAAAACTGTTTTTTATTAAATCTTAAATTCAACTATAATTTTAATTAAATTTAATTTTAGTTATAAATCATAATTAAAAAATACTTTTAAAGAGATTATTTTTTTTAATTTTAGTTACAACAATAACTGCAATTGCAAACATGTTTTAAGGAGAAGGTTAAGTTGTGGTGGGGTATGATGTGAAGTGCCTTTTAATTTTGATTAGGTAAGGAGGGAGGCATGAACTGAGTAGTGAAGTTAACGATGGACCATGGCCCGCCTTCGGTTTAACTCAACCAGGCCTCGTAGACTTGCCAATGCCAGGTGGGCGTGGGTTTTTGTATTTTCTACTAGTTAACTGGGTCCCAAATCCTGAAAGACGATGGATGAGTAATTTTTACACACCTTTTATTTATTTATCCCCTACTTGAGAATTTTTTATATATATCCCGGGAGCGATTACGAGGTTAGCAGTATTTTTTTATTTTTTTTGAAATAGATGATCCAGAGCCGTTGGCCCGACTAATCCAATGTCCCATAAATATTTTGGCAAGGCTTACAGGACGATTAATTCATGAGCTTCGCCCAAATCCAATAGCTCCAAAAAAATTATTTGCGCCTACAAGATTCGAACTCAAAATCCTGGAAGGAGTACCCCATTCAAGTCCTTGGAGTTGAGGTTAGTAGTAGTCATTGCTTTGTTAAGTGATTTTTATTTATAAATAATTAAAATAATATTTTTCATTTATTTAAAAATAAACACAACAAAATAATTATTTTTTAAAATAATTTAAATTTTAATAAAAAATCAAGTTGAAAAGCTAAACCAATCTTATTCGTATGATCTATTTCCCAATTACCACCCTTTTGCGATTAATTTGAACTTTTACTATTATTACGCAAAGATAGCACTGATTTACCACTGTTTAAAATATTAGAGCAATCATCATCATCATCATTATTAATGTTGAGAGAGAGGGAGATGAAAGAGAGGGATACATCTCTCTTGTGAAAACGCCTCCTCTCCTTTCTCTCCTTCTTGTCCTTGGTTGTTACTTCAGGCCTAGCCCCCCTCCTCTTCCTCTGTTACATCCCTTCTCTGTCCGTGTGCTGTGTTTCTTTAATTCCGTTTGATAAACTGCAAAATCTGCACCATCAACATTGCCATATTCTCCCATAAATAAACTGCATCCCTTAATTATTGAATCTCTTTCTTAATTTCATTTCAATACCGCTGTCAGTATACTGCTTTTCTGCTACTATTCTGCCTGTCTATGTTATGTTGTAGCATCCTCCGCCATTAGTCAGTAGATAAATTTAGTACAAGTGTGATTCATTTTAGTTTTGAGTTCGAAGAAAGAAGCGAAGCAAAGACCAGGAGCGCCCCCCCCCCCCCAAAAAAAAAAAAAAAAAAAAACAAAAGGCGAGGCGGTGCGGTGGCTTTCAACTACTCCAACACGCACTGTATGTGATTCCATCCCCTTGATCCGCCGAATGTTTTAAATTTTTAGCTAACGCGCTTATGACTGACACCTGCATTTTTTTTTTTTTGTAATCTGTAACTGTCTAAACGAGATCTATTTTTTTGCTATCTCTTTCTGTTAGCCTGAAGACGATGATGAAACTAAACATTGTGCTGTTGAGTGTGTAAAGAGAAAGAAGCGTTGCTGCATTTGCTCGATTATTAGGGTTCCCATTTTTCTCTTCTTAATGCCATGACTACTAAACGCGCCTACAAGCTGCGTATCCTCCATCATTTTGTTTTTCCTTTCTTTTTAGGGTTTCATATGCTCATTACAATGCTCATTCTACTTTTTTTTGGTTCATCTGCTTTTTGTATTATTCATTTCAGATCTGTCTTTTTTTTTTTTTCCAAAAAAAATGCACCCCGTTGAGTAAAATGTTGCTTAATTGATAATAGTTGTAGTCGTTGTTGTTGGCCTTGACCACAATTCTCTGAAAACTTGTGAAAAGAGGAATTTGTGGCACATTCTTCGAGTGTCAATTGCCTTAAGATTGGCAGGAAATCATCCAGGGTTCTTGTGACCGGAGGAGAAGATTACAAAGTCAATCTTTGGGCTATTGGTAAGCCCAATGCTCTACTGGTCAGTTCTCAATTCCGTTCGTGGTTTTATTTTTACCATTTTCTTTCTGCTCTCTTGTATCTGATGATTCTCATTCTGTCTAATCCAATATTTTATTCAGAGTTTGTCCGGACATACAAGTGGGATTGATTCAGTAAGCTTTGATTCTTCAGAAGTCCTTGTAGCTGCAGGAGCTGCAAGTGGCACAATCAAGCTTTGGGATTTAGAGGAGGCAAAAAGTATACTTGCAATATATTCTTTCAACTGTTTAAATACTGGGATTTTGCATATCTCTATGGTTCTTACTTATTATCTTTTTTGTGTGTAGTTGTTCGCACACTCACTGGCCACAGATCCAATTGCATATCTGTAGACTTTCACCCTTTTGGAGAGTTCTTTGCATCTGGTTCCCTGGACACAAATCTTAAGATATGGGATATCAGAAAGAAGGGTTGTATTCACACTTACAAGGGCCACACTCGAGGAGTGAATGCAATCAGATTTACCCCAGATGGTCGTTGGGTTGTATCTGGTGGAGAGGACAATACAGTAAAGGTTATAACTGCTTTCATTCCCTTGGTGTGCATCATGTCTACACTCAATACACGTCATGCCAGCAAATACTCTTGCTTGTTTGTAAGAAATAATATCTCAAAGGTCCTGTGTCTGCTGACATGCATGACAAGGACCTCAGATTAAGGGACCTTAAATCACACACATACTGGTATGCATTTCTGTTGTCCAGCTCTTTTCTTTATGTCTTCATCATCGTGGCTTGAATTTATGAAAGTAGAGTTAGTTGCAAATGTATTGGCCTAGCACACTGTCTAGTGCCAAGGTAATGACATTAAGTTCAGAATCCATTCTTTCTCAAGTAAACACAGAATGCATCAGGATCATTTTGAATGTGTATAAAATTTTTGAGTTCTTTTTACTTAAGATGGCTGCAGACGCTGGTTTCTTCTGTTTGATACCTTTATTTAAAGAACTCTATAATGTACATGTATTTTGACAGCTGTGGGATTTGACTGCTGGAAAGCTATTGCATGATTTCAAGTACCATGAGGGCCAGATTCAGTGCATAGATTTTCATCCCCATGAGTTTCTTCTCGCAACAGGTCGGTTTATTCTAAAGTTCAGAACATGCTTTATTCTTAATTGTGTGTTTTTTCATGGGTGTTAAGTTGTTATTTATCTTGCATGGTGATTCTTTTCACCATACCATGCATTTTGACACTTTTGCTCTTAGTTAGTCAAATAATAGTTCCATTTCAAATTGATGATTTTATCTTTTATTCCATATCCCATAAAGAATGTTTAAACACAGTGGCAAGAAAATAATTACTTGTAATTAAGTTTAACTTGTTCTCTGTCTTCCACGTAAGAATTTCTACCAGCATTATATGTTAATCCTGTATCCATCTGAAACTGAAAATTTGTTATTCCAATGAATGAAAGAATTAGGTGTATGCTTAGGTAAGTGCACCTATTTTTATAGAAAACTAAAGGTGGGTGATCATGTTTGTTGGTTTCTTGGTACTAGGAATCTGTATTTGTGAATAGAAAGCTGCATTTTCCTGGAAAATTCATATCTAATTTTTTGCCTGTATATAGGTTCTGCTGACAGGACTGTAAAATTTTGGGACCTTGAAACCTTTGAGCTAATAGGTTCTGCTGGGCCGGAGGTAATTTTATTCCTTAATGGACACCTTATTGTAAATCTTTTCTAGTTTCATTTTTCCTTATCAGTTTTTTTCTGGAACCTCTCTGCCTTCAGACAACTGGAGTGCGCTGTCTGACCTTTAATCCTGACGGGAGGACTCTATTATGTGGATTGCATGAAAGTTTGAAAGTAAGCTCTCTCTCACCCCCTCACTCAATAGTTAGTGCTCCAAGTTTACTGTTTTTTTTACTAACTTTTGATCCAACTTCTTAGGTTTTCTCATGGGAACCAATAAGATGCCATGATGCCGTGGATGTGGGATGGTCCAGGTTGTCAGATCTCAATGTTCATGAAGGAAAGCTTCTTGGATGCTCATACAATCAGAGCTGTGTAGGAGTGTGGGTTGTAGATATATCGGTAATACACACTGTTTCTTCATTTCTGTTAGTGTAGAGGTGTCATTTACTTTCTGGCGCTGATATTTTAAATTTGAACCTAAACCTGATGTGTCTCGTGTCCCTTGCTCAGCGTATTGAACCGTATGCAATTGGAAATGCCAACCGATTCAACAGTCATCCAGAATCTAAATCTGGTGCAATTGGGAACCAATCAATCCTAATTGAGAACAACGCAAAGACTAGCATAGGAAGGTTATCTGCTTCACAAAATTCTGATATCTTAGTAAAGGAAACAAAATCTCTTGGAAGGTTGTCAGTTTCTCAAAATTCAGATTCTGGGAATGAATCTTCTAAAGAATCAAAGATTTTGCAATGTAAATGACCTTTGAACCTTTCAATTCTCGGTTCACTGTTGATTTTGCATTTTTTCTCTCCTTCCTTTTCTCTTTTTTAAAAAATTGGTTAAACTCTATTCTTCAGTCAGATTGTGACATATATTCCTCGTTGCTTCAACATACTAATTGAAGCTGCAGGAAGTGTACCTGGTACTCCTCAAAGAGTGAACTTAAACACTGGGTTGAAGACAACAATGACTAGTTCTCTAACAGTTTCTAGCGCAGCAGCCCAAAAGAGGAGTTCTACAAAGGTCCTCTCAGCTGCAAATGTTCCCGTCTTGAACAAGGGAGATGTCATACCTGTAATTGTCCCCAGAACTAACTCGAGATTGGAGCAAGTAGCTGACTCCAGAAAAGAAATTGGTATTGCTGCCAGGACAATGCCATTTTCCTTGCAGTCAAAGACAACTGATTTCCGGAAATTTTCAAATAGCAGAGAGGACATGGACCAGCCAACTACCTCTATTCAGTCTGAGACAACAGGCTGCAAGGCTACAGAATTGATAAGTTTTGTGGACAGGAATATTACTCCTGTAGCTAAAGCCTCTATTCACGGAATTTCAACTGCTGAACGAAATATTAGGGATGATAGATCTATTGGACCTGGAAACTATGAATCAAATTCAACAACAGAGCCACCCGCTAGTTACCAAGAAGAAAATTGTAAGTGTTACCCATTCAAGAAAAAATATTTTTCACTGATTGTCAGTATGCATGTGTAAGTGCATGGTGGTGACAGCTCATGGCTGCTTTATAGTTTCCATTGGGTCCTTTATCTTATTATCTGTATACAAATAGCTTTTAAAAATCCAATAGATCAGAAGTCGAGATTTTTCTACTAAAAAATTACATAAGATACTTATATTTCAATATCAAAAAGATAAATAAATTCCATTCACATATTTGATCATCATAAATGCACACCATCATTTTAAGTTGCTCAGTCCAACATTGTCAACCAGCCTCTCCTTGATATAACATAGAGACGATGACATTTTAAGCAGATAATTAAAGGGGATGATTTATAGCTTCAGAAATTATCAGTTCAAAAGAGAAAAGCAGTGTTTTTACTTTTTTAGAAGTTAATGGGTTTGAGGCAGATTCCATGAGCAGATGTCTCTGATATCTAGTAGCTGGCCTGACTTGTGCTCCTAAAGTTGCTGATGACCATCTTTTACTGAGTTTTAAACCCATTATATGTGTTTCCCATGTTGGTAGGCTGTTTCATTGAGAGTTAGGATTTCTGCATTCTTTGGGAATGCTTTTGAATTCTTCCTCTTTGCTTAGAAATCCATGTATTCAAGGTGTACTTGTGTGGAGAATAGCTGGTTTCTAATGGACCAGGATTAGCTTCCATGATGAAATTGATAGCGAGAGCATTACAGAGCACTTAAACCTTCTGATTTGCTTGATGTAGGATGACAGTGACACAAATTATCTATTACTAACAAAGTGACTTGCTTAACCACTGACAATGATTTGTAAACAACTGCAATTGTAAGGTTTACAGATATTGTTTTGATATAGTGCAGTTGAGAGTGGGACAGGTTCCTTTTGATTGTATCTAGGTTGCTAGAACCGAGAAACTTGTTCCAGGAATTTCTAGGTGCAATTGGTGTTTTCTGCAGAGGCTTTTCAGTGTTGCTTAATTTAGCTTATTTTCAAAGATTAACTATGCTTATACCTTTTCCTCAATCTTTCTTATATGTAACTAGCTTGGTCATTTTTACTTTACGTGAAATTACAAGTGAAAGAGTAACAAAATGTATCTGACTTTTTATTGAGACGCTTAGAATGAAAGTGTAGGGAATCTCTTGGCACCAAGGCTTGAATCTCTTCGCACTAAGGTTGGTTTAGCTGATCTTGCAACTTTTATATGGCAACCTAAGCTACATAAAACTCACCACCTTCCTTAAAAGGCTGATAATCACTTCAATACATTGCCCTTATTCATGATTACGTAAATATTGAGTATCAGATTTAAAAATAAACATGGCTTCTTTAGCCTGGAACACTATAATCTAGTAAAGTGTTCCCTGTTTTGGCTGGTGGAAGGCAGTTTTGTGAAAGGGGCAGGGATGATGCTGATAATGAAGAATGAAAAATGGATGTTTGTGCATTTTGGTAGAATAAGTCATAGGGCTCTCTACCCATTGAATGGAGTTCTTAGCTTTTCTCTATGTTTTATCATATCTGTGAGTTGGACTTTGATTATTTATTACACTTGTGGCTTCGAATTGGCATATTTCTCACACTTTTGTCAGATGAGATGGAATGCAAGGCTCCTATGCTGAAAACAGTAAGGTTTTTTTTTCCAGGTGAGACTCGTGGACATAAAATAAACAGAGATGTACCTGTCATTGAGAGTCAGAAAGGAGGTACCTGTTCCTGATTTCTACCTGAGGTTTTTCAATAATGCAAATTGCCTGATCAGTTTCATGTTAAATATGTAGGAAGAATGCATTCACTTGTGGTAAACTGGGAGAAAAGGGGAAGATCTTCTAGCTACGAGGGACCTACATCTGGCATTTCCACTGGGACAGCATCTGTGGTGAATGTGCTCCCTCTTAATATGGTAGGAATAGATTTCAACTTTTGTGTGTGCTATGTTCTCTTAGCTTTCTGATCATCTGAAGAATGAAGACCCACAATAGTACCTGGGATTCAGGACTGTATGACACTGTTTCAAAGTTTTACACAGAATATATCATGTGCAAAAAACAAAAAAAGGATGTGTTAATCATATATGTTCACTTTTAGCGTCTTATGTCTTCTTTACAATAATGATCTATCATTTTGTTTGCTTGTATGGATGAAACAATTATTAAACGTAAACTGCACTTAACTCAACCTACTCTGTTATGGATGATATCTATATGAGCTTTTTATGATACATAATTTTTTTTATTATTCATCAGTACTGCAATGAGAAATCAACTGTGTTAGGTTGTGGTGTAGATAGCAGCAAGATTATACTGTAATTTTCTTAGGAAAAGTACTGTCCCTAGCTTAATATAGGTTTCATAGCTTTCTTTGAAGAGGGATATTTTGTTTCTCATTTTTGCTTTGCTCAAGAGGGATCTTACATGTCATTCTCCCGAGTATTTAGGGGATCAGTGCTGCAATTGTTGGAGATATTGCCGAAACTTGATCTTGGTTTCAACATTCTAGATATGTTTCTAGGTTCAGGTCTTTCCAAGAAAACTATTTGAAAGGGCTATTTAGTCAAGGAAGCAAACTGTGCTTTCATAGAAGCTTAATGGTGCTGGTCGATGAAGTTGTGAATTTCTCATTGGTAATGATAGGCTTTGTAGACTCAATAAAATGACTGGAGATGCATGAAATTTGTAATGGAAGAAAAACCTCTCTCCTTCCCGCCCTTGACAGTTTGCATGCTGTATGCATATCTTCAATGAGTTTTAGTTGAGATGAAAATTTCTACTTCAGCTCATGTTTTTCAATATTTTTTGATGTTCTTGTTTAAGTCTGTACATGTCATTGACCTTAATTTGCTGATTTGCACACCATTTCAATTCTTACTGTGTTGAAGTTTAAACAGAGAGGACGCACCCGCACCCCATCCATTGAAAGGGAAACGATTACTGCTTGTGATGAGGATGTTATGGCAGATTTAATGGAACAGCATGATCAATTTGTCAGCTCTATGCAGGCTCGTTCTGCCAAGTTACAGGTGACTTAGCAGGAAAACTGGGTGTGTGCATGTGTGACAGTTGATGACATGAACATGTTCCTTTGCCCCTTCAAGGGCAGGGGAGAGCTGATGACAGAATTAACCAGTTTTTTTTTCCCTGCACCTCCCCACATTTTCCCCACTTTGCTCCATGTAAGAGATGGAGATAAATTCATTACCAATAAACAAACAGTCCAAATTCATCTCAACTCACAGCCCATAATTGTATAATTTCAGAAACTATCATGCAATTTCCCAGAAGTGACTCTTTTGTATATTATGCATACAAATACCTCAAACCGCAACTGTAATTTTTTGCTGTTCCTAACTGATAAGCTGCCTTTTAGCATCTCCATAAATTTGTAATTCTTCAAAATGCTCATATTCAATCAGAACCCTGTCCCTAATTGCCGGTCATTACCTTCTATCTGTACATCCTGCTTAATGCGCTCCAACTGTAAGTTAGTTGTCATAATCTAGCCATTACTTTCTTTTTGATATGGTGGAAATGAACACATGCAATGTTTTCTTTTCCTGCAAATGGCTCTCGATTGATGGGAGAACTTACTGCCAGACTGTGCACAACGTTCATTATAAACTGTATTTTTGAGAACTTAATTTTCTAAATATAGCTACATTTGCTTAACATTTGAATTCAGCAAGTTTTTCTAATCCCAGAAGTTAATCTAGCTCTTTATGAAGCGCCATGTCTTGATTAAGTGCTGAGTTTGCTTTGGCCTTGTATGAATTGGTTTGTCACCTCTCAAGGAGGAGCAGTCCTTTTCCATTAGCCATCAACATGCTGATATCTTACTATTGGAGAAACTCTCCTTAATCTCCATTGCTCAACAGAATCTATCGTTATCTTTTACATGAACTTACTATTATCCAAATTATGTATTTGTATGTATTTGCTTATAGGTTGGTGAGTCCAATTAATTAAGGCCATTGTTAGTGCTTTAATATTGCTGCATCCACTTAGCTGCCATTGAAAGGTTGGTGAAACGTGTCTATGATTTCCTGTAGGTTGTCTACAGATATTGGGAGAGAAATGATGTTAAGGGGGCCATTGGTGCAATGGAGAAGATGGCTGACCATGCTGTAAGGATCCCTTGCCTTTCTATTTTCTCACAGTATTTGGTAAGTATATTGGACACTGCAATTTATTTTAACATTCATTCCTAACCTTTTGTTTCTTCTCCATGTCCTTTAAACTTTCAGGTCCTTTCTGATGTTATCAGTATTGTGGCTGATAAGATTGACATTGTCACATTGGATATATGCACATGTCTCCTGCCACTTCTTACTGACCTGCTTGAAAGTGACATGGATAGGTAAGAAGTTTGAGATATTTTGTACTTTGTAATACTTTTCATTTAATCTATTGGTTTATTTGTTTTCCATTATAAGCATTCCACCAAGTATTGATGTCACTCTACATCTCTTTCTTCCTTTATCTCTACAAAAGGAAGTGCCAATTGCGAAGGATGCTGCCGTGCATTCCCTACCTTTTGTTCATGTTTCAGCAACTATTCCTATTAAGCTGTTAAGAGAGACAGCTATATTATTCGCTCTTCTTACCTGACAAGGAGATAATTATAAATCATTGAATCAACTCACTATTTGTCATTGGCTCTTTTGGGGAGGCTTTGCCTCTGTTCTGGCTCGTTGATGGTAAAAGATGGGTAGCATTTGGCCATTCAACCAACTGAATATTTGGTCAGACACTGGATGTTGTTAAAACAAGCAACACCTTTGCATTTTAATTCATTGTCATTGCGGATGATGCCTCTTTTGTTCCCCTTTTAAAGGCAGGTGGGTAAACATTACAAAGAAATCATATTCGACCTATACTCAATAATATTTAAACAATTCAAGTTACATGCTCTGGCTATTAGGGGGTTGAAAGGCAATCACTTCAATAGCAGTGTACTTGGTGTATAGGCCCTTCACTGTTTAGTGTTTGAAGTGATAGAAATTCCTTTGAACTGCATTACCTTAGCTTGGAGCATATGGAATGGATTAGTTTTGTGTGGAGTCTACTTTTACTTGGGTGGTTTTTCAGATGTTATTTTGTACTTTACAACATATGGGTCATCTGCTTTACAGACTGACCTCTGTCTCAACATGCATTAATGCTGTGGCACAACTTGCTGATGATAAAAGGGATTTCCCAGGAGTTTTATGGTCAGCATGAGCTAATAGCAGCTCAGCTTAAGACCAAAAGCACCATCCTGATACACAAATGCACCTGCACCCTTAAAACGTTTTACTTAAAATTACTTGATTATGTTTCTCTTTAGTTGCTTTCATGATTCCATGGTCCAGGGATCCTTAACTAAATTGCCTTCTGTATTTAGGCATCTGAGCATTTCCCTGGACATGCTGCTTAAGCTGGTCAGAACATTTGGTTCAATGATATATTCAACACTGTCAGCGTCAACATCTGTTGGTGTGGATATTGAAGCAGAGCAAAGGTGTGCACCTTTTTGTGATGTTTGCAATTGCTTTTCTATGCATGCTACAAAAAATGCTTTAAGACAGCTACACATCTTATTTGGTTCATAGGTTGGAACGTTGCAATATCTGCTTTGTAGAGCTTGAAAAAGTCAAACGTTGCCTGCTTGCCCTTACAAGGTAACTTCAATTTTCCTAGTGGGCATTGAGAGCTGTGGCTTTTATATTCCAATGTATTGTGTCTGGATTCTTTTCTTTACTCTGTTTTGTTCAATAGGAAAGGGGGCTCAGTTGCGAAGTACGCCCATGAGCTAAATCTAGCTCTTCAAGAAGTATCGTGACCAAACACAAAATTCTTCTGGGTGGCGTGCTGATTGTCTTAGCCGTATATGGTTTGAATTATAAGTTCTTTGTGGGAAGAGCAGTGCTTGTGGATTTGTAAGAGTTAAAAACTGCTTACCATGCATCTGCATTCTGAGTTTTCTGCCTGCTTGGCCCCTGACCTCCATGTACATTCATGATAAATGGAGGCATTAACCACTGATTCTATGTAGTTTACTGAAGAAGACTTCAAAGCTAACAGGAGTGTATCTTCGTCGATTGCTTTCTGCGGAGTCTTGGCAATCGTCAATGTGGTAATTGGTGGAAAAGGATTTACCCACACCCATTATGTAGGAAACAGATTGTAACTTTGGCATGTATCATTTTCATTCTTTTTTTAATAACTATCAAAAGTGGAAATAGAGAAACTTGGCTTTTAAGTGTGTACGATTCTTGCTGCCAACTCGCCCCCTTGGTTTACCGCATTTTTTTTTGTATTCTTCTGGACTTCATCAACAGCGGGTGTAGCCTGAGGCGTGAACAAAGGCCCTACAGGTGTGAACAGAGGTCCTACCAGAGGTCCATAAGTCCCCAGAATGGCACTGGACTGACACTCTTCAGACCAAAAATGTTGCCCAATTGGTAAAACCCAATTCTTAGAGGCCCATTGGACCTTAGCCATCTAGAACAAATTGGTAATCGATAATGATGCAATTTCAGAAGTATACGAGGTCACTAGAAATTTTGTTGTCGAATTCGTTGACCCTTGAGCTCAGATCACAAAGAAACTCATGTTGAGATATTTTACTTCTCATTTTTTCGTGAACATGGATTTAATAAGTTGTCAAAAAGAGTAACAAGCAATACCCAATCAGAGCACTCATCTTTCAAGAATACAAGAACGCATCCATCTACATGGGATAATTAAAAAGAGCTAATTATCATTTGGAATACACCACAGCTGTAGAGACATTTACATTGTTATTAGGAATATTGTAATGACTTTTCTCTCCACAAAAATTATAACACTGACTTTCAATTAAATATAAGTCTCGGCTCAATTATTATTTTCAAATTAACTGGGGATAAATAGATTTTTTCCCATAGTAATTACGTAGTAAAACGACTAAAATATCTTTGAAAGCAAAAAATTTAAGCATGAAGTGATTGTATTTTCACAATGTTTTTTTTTTGTTAATTATAATTTAATTTGAAGGACATTTTTATATTTGATCACATATGAAACATCATGAGCAATTAAAATGCACAATAAAACTACAAAAAATATCCTTAAAACAAATATAAAAATTAAAGCCGAGGTCACGGGGTGTTCTGAGTTTTTCAATATAGTTTTGTTTTTAATTACTAAGTGAGCTAAAAGAAAATTTTATATCTGGCCAAGTGAAATAAATAAATAGGTATACGTGTACACCACTATAGGGCACATATTTGTCATCAATAAGTCCTTCTCTTCCTGTCTCTTATCTTGAAAACTTTAGTTCATATCTAATTTCTGGTTTTGGTCTTTTCACACAAGTTTTAGATGTTTTTAATTTTATTATTCAATTCTAATTTATCAGATATTATATTTTCTAATTTGATCCTTATTCTTTTTATCTTTAATTTCTCTCCTAATCCCTTTGTAAAAATTATTGATTTTCAATTTTATTATTTAATTCAAATTGATGGTATCATATTTTTCAAAAATCCATCATAAATATAATAGCCCAGCATCATATATTAGTAATCCAGCGACCTTTACCGTTTCTGAGAGAACTTTGTAAATCGATGGATTTGAAGGAGTGGGGAAGGGAGAAGAGTGTGGTTAGAGGGAAAGAAGGCAGGGACGACACGGGTCAGAACCTTGCTCTCTTTTTTCACATAATACAGCAACCATGGAATGTGAAGAAGTTACAAAGAAAGTGGTTATTAATGAAGTTTTTACACAAGGTTTGTAAAAGGATGTTTTGACTTGTTCAACAAAACATTATATTGAATAGGCTGACGGATTATGCCCTCTATAAGCTTCTGACCTTGAGAGTTAAAATTCCAGCAAACTAAATGAAATTTCAGATCACCACAAGAGTTGGAGTAATATCACTAGGAGCACATTGGCAACAGAGCTATGCAGCTTTGTCGACAAATCTATAACATATGAACGGCCTCCATAAGAATGCTAAGAAAATGAGTCAACAGCTCATTAAAACTATGAACGGCCTCCTAGCCAAAGTAAAATGCAAGTCATGAAGTTGACTTGCAAATATTCAAAGACTATTACAAATATTCAGTTAATCTTCCATTCAATCATAGCCATACCATTGATCCTTCATCTGATTAGAGCTACACAATAGCAACCGGCCGGCTTTTCATTCAATACTGTCTTGTATACTAGGAAAAGCAAAACATCAAATTTAATTAAATGCAATAAAAGAGTCAGAACAATGTGATTGTTTAAGGTCATGGATGTTCATATATGATGGCATATAACGAGGAAGCATAAATCAAATGTAATGTAGCAGTGCAGTTGCAAAAATTAAAGAAGAAATGGCTCATCGAAATAGGAAAGAAAGGAAATTGCAGATAATATGATTGTTAAATTGAAGGAAATGGGAATGATAATAAAAATGATGATGATTGTGAATTTACTAACAAGTAAAACTGCACTTGAATTGGATTGAAGAAGAAAATTTGTTTACACACATCATTCATGTTATAACAACTACAACAACACGCACACATATGTGATTATTTTGTTATGGAAATAATAGGAAGAACAGAGATAGAGAACGAGGAGTATTTTCCTGCTGGCATTGAATGGTGATGATGTATAGGAAAGAAAGCAAATAAGCAAGGAAATGATGGTAGGATAAGTGAGTGAGTCCATCAATCAATAAATTCCAACTCGTCCTCTCTGAGATGAGCAAAGAATTTCACTCCCCCTGAGTGGACAAACTGAGTCTTGTAAGGAAGATTAGCGGAAACTCGCCTCCCCTTCCACTGGCTCACGTACTGCTTCACCTCACCTTCCAATCCACACAGATCCACTTCCTCCGCCACGCGAGGTACATGGTAAACCTTCACCGGGGCCTTCACTCTAACCCTCGCTCCAATCTTCTTCTTCGCTTCTTCTTCTTCATCTGTCACCACGGCTGCCGAATTGTTGGATCCCAAAGCCACCGAGCACGAAACTACAGTTTTTCTTCTTCGTCTACTACTACTACTTGCTGCTGCAGCTGTGGACGATGACGAAAACGAAGATGTGGATGTCGCAGTTATTGTAGTTGTAGGAATCATAGTTGAGTAGCGGCAGTTAAGCCTTGGATTTGGTGAAATTAAGACATCGAATTTGAATTTGTAGGTATCTGTGGCAGGGAACGCCGAACACACTGCAGCGGTGGCTGCCGACGATATCGCAAGGCTCGTACTCATCGCGCTATCTCACTCTTTTTTTTTGGTTCCAAACGACTAATGTAGTTTCTTGTTTCGACCACATCCACACATATCCAGTCAGTCAGATATTTTTTGTTTCTCGTTCTCGATCCCTGTCGCCATCTCTCTCTCTCTCTCTCTCTCTCTCTCTCTCATTTTTAATAATGTAGTTTATATGAATTTAAAATTTATATGACTTTTAATAACAACAAAAATAATCAATTATATCTCTCTTCCTATCTACTCTCCTCGTTACCTAAGATTTTTAATAACAGCAAGAGCAAAAATAAAATAATTGTTTAATTATTATTTTTATTCAAATTCTTCACTTTATATGGATAGAATCCACACAAAACCAACCATAAAAACTGGGTTATTTTATCTGATTGTAGATTATTAAATTAATTACTTTTGTGTGTGTTTTGTATTAATTTTTTAATTGTTGATAAGTTAACTTTGACTTTAATTTAATTAATATCTTGTTAAATTCAATTAATTATATTTTATATTTTTCTTGGTTAACCTAACAACTATCATCTTCACCCATATTATAAAAATATAATAAAACAACCCTTTATTTTCAAAATTTCACTCTTTGAATTCCCTCGATAAAAATAATTTTTCATTCTAAAATTAATGAATAGAAAGAGTTTGATACTTTTAATTTTATTAATAAACACGGTGAGTATAATAAATATGAGTATCTAAACTCATTTTCTTTCCTTTTTTTTTTCTTATGAATCATTATGTTAACTCATTTTCTAAAGGAAAAGAACCTAAAAAAAAAAAAATACATGGTTGATAGGATAGATTGGAAAGATGGAAAACGAACTATCCACGTAAACATGGCATGGTATCATTGGTGAAGGGGAATCAAGAATCGGAGGTGGACGATGAAGCTCAACGTCCGTCCAATATTTTTTAGGATGAAGAGTAGAGTGTATGTTTGTTGTTTCATTTCACAACAGCCTACTGTTCATTCATGCAAAGTAAAACCAGTTTTTGTTTTTAATTGTTAATAAACCTAACCCTGATGTATTGTTTTAGCCCTTACATTATACTATGAATTCACTCATGCAATATTTAGATTAAAGGACAAAATTGAGAGTTGAGGGATCAAAATGAAAAACAAGGAATTATAGATTACAAATTTAAAATTAACAAGAAATTCCTCTAGTACTATATCTTTTTCAAATGATAACTTTTTGACCAACTAGTTTGAGCTCATTTAGTTATGGCACAATATTTTATTATTCATGTTTTTCGATCCATTGTTTGGAAGAGAAGAGAAATTGGGTTGCTAGATTTTGATATCGTTAATGAAAATCACCACTCTTAATTATGAAAATGATTGATCTTGGTGTCATCAGATTTCATTGAGATATTTTTTCTCCATGAAATTGATGGAAAAAAGAGATCAAGCTTGGAAGATAAACTCCTTTCTGAAGCTTGGATTTATGTTCGCATGCATATTTTAGAGGGTTTTGTCGTTGCCACAAACCTTATAAACCAACACCAAAACACCAAACTCCTTTACATCGGGGTAAACCTATCTTTTTATAGGGCTTCTGGGTTGCTAAAATTATCAACATTGACACTTGGTGTTCTCTCAACCCTATCCCGTGCCAGTCGTTTGGATTTCGCCTCTTTTTCCCTGTTTTTTCTTCTTCTTAGGCCTTGCTTAAAAGTAGCCCCTCTTTGAACAATTCCCTCTTTTAATCCATATTTTTGAGTTCAAAAAAAAGCATTAAGGGTTTACAGTTTGAGTTTACGGGATGAGGGTTGATAAATTTAGGGTTTTTGGGGTTGAGGGTTTTAGGTTTCAGAATTAAGGTTTGGGGTTTAGGATTTGGGTTTTAGGGTTTAGGGATGAGAATTTAGGATTGAGGGTTTAGGTTTAGAGTTGGTATGGTTTAGGACTGAGGGTTTAAAGTTCAGGGATTTTGGGTTGAGGGTTTATGGTTTACGATTTAGGGTTTATGATTTGGAGTTTTGAGTTTATGGTTCAGGGTTCAGGGTTGAGGGTTCAGGGTTCAGGGTTTAGGGTTCTGGATTTAGGGGTTAGGGTTTAGGGTTTAGGGTTTTGGGGTTTGGGGTTTAGGGTTTTGGGGTTGAGGGTTGAGGGTTGAGGGTTGAGGGATGAGGGTTGAGGGTTTAGGGTTGAGTGTTGAGGGTTGAGGGTTTAGGGTTTCGGGTTTAGGGTTTGGGGTTTAGGGGTTTAGGGGTTTGGGGTTTGGGGTTTAGGGTTTGGGGTTTGGGGTTTAGGGTTTTAGGGTTTAGGGTTTTAGGGGTTAGGGTTTAGGGTTTAGGGTTTTTTAGGGGTTTGAGAGGGTTTAGTTTGAGTTTGAGTTTAAAGTTTAAGAAGTTTGGAGTTTAAATTTGGGTTTAAATTTAAAATTTTAAAATTTAAAATTTAAATTTAAAATTTAAAATTTAAAATTTAAAATTTAATTTAAAATTTAAAATTTAAAATTTAAAATTTAAAATTTAAAATTTAAAATTTAAAATTTAAAATTTAAAATTTAAAATTTAAAATTTAAAAGTTTAAGTTTAAGGTTTGAGTTTAGGTTTGAAATTTAAGTTTAATTTGAAAATTTGAGTTTGAGGTTTGAGTTTAAATTTAAATTTAGTTTAATTTAGGTTTAGTTTAAATTTAAATTTAAAATTTAAAATTTAAAATTTAAATTTAAATTTAAAATTTAAAATTTAAAATTTAAAATTTAAAATTTAAAATTTAAAATTTAAAATTTAAAATTTAAAATTTAAAATTTAAAATTTAAAATTTAAGGTTTAGTTTAGGTTTAGGGTTTAGGGTTTGGGGTTTGAGGTTTAGGTTTAGGGTTTTTTGAGGTTTAGGGTTTAGGTTTGAGTTTGAGTTTGAGTTTAGGGTTTGAAAGTTGGTTAAAATTTAGTTTGAATTTGAGTTTGAAATTTAAGTTTAAATTTAAAATTTAAAATTTAAATTTAAAATTTGGGTTTAAAATTTAAAATTTAAAATTTAAAATTTAAATTTAAAATTTAAAATTTAAAATTTAAAATTTAAAATTTAAAATTTAAAATTTAAAATTTAAATTTAAAATTTAAATTTTAAAATTTAAAATTTAAAATTTAAATTTAAATTTAAATTTAAGGTTTGAGTTTGAGGTTTGAGTTTGAGTTTGAGTTTTTAGATTTGATGGTTTGAGTTGGATTTTTTGAAGTTTGAGGGTTTTGGGTTTAAATTTGTTATTTAAAATTTGAGTTTAAAATTTAAAATTTAAAATTTAAAATTTAAAATTTAAAATTTAAATTTAAAATTTAAAATTTAAAATTTAAAATTTAAGTTTAAAATTTAAAATTTAAAATTTAAAATTTAAAGTTTAAATTTAAAATTTAAAATTTAAAATTTAAAATTTAAAATTTGGAGTTTAGGGTTTAGGGTTTGAGGGTTTAGGGTTTAGGAGTTTGAGGTTTGAGTTTAAAGTTTGAGTTTAAAATTTGAGTTTGAGTTTGGTTTGAAATTTAAAATTTAAAATTTGAAATTTAAATTTAAAATTTGGGTTTAAAATTTGAAATTTAAATTTAAAATTTAAATTTAAAATTTAAAATTTAAAATTTAAAATTTAATTTAAAATTTAAATTTAAAATTTAAAATTTAAAATTTAAAATTTAAATTTAAAATTTAAAATTTAAAATTTAAAATTTAAAATTTAAAATTTAAAATTTAAAATTTGGGTTTGGGTTTGGGGTTTAGGGTTTGAGTTTAGGGTTTGGGGTTTGAGTTTGGGTTTTTTTGTTTAGGGTTTAAGGGTTTGGGGTTTAGGGTTTGGGGTTTGGGGTTTAAATTTAAAATTTAGGGTTTGGGTTTAAAATTTAAAATGGGTTTGGGGTTTAGGGTTTGAGGGTTTGAGGGTTTAGGGTTTAGGGTTGGGTTTAGTTTAAAATTAGGGTTTAAAATTTAGGGTTTAGGGTTTTTAAATTTTAAATTTAAAATTTAAAATTTAATTTAAAATTTAAAATTTAAAATTTAAATTTAAAATTTAAAATTTAAAATTTAAAATTTAAAATTTAAAATTTAAAATTTAAAATTTAAAATTAAAATTTAAAATTTAAAATTTTGGGTTTAAGTTTAGGGTTTAAAATTTAAGGGTTTGAGGGTTTAAAATTTAATTTAAAATTTAAAATTTAAAATTTGGGTTAAATTTAAAATTTTAAGTTTAGTTTAGGGTTTAGGGTTTGGGTTTGAGTTTGGGGTTTAGGGTTTGGGGTTTGAGGTTTAATTTGAGTTTAGGGTTTGATTTTGGGTTTAAATTTGTTTGAGGGTTTAGGGTTTGAGGGTTTAGAGTTTAGGGTTTAGGGTTTGAAATTTAGGGTTTGAGTTTGATTTAAAATTTAAAATTTGAATTTTTAAAATTTAAATTTAAAATTTAAAATTTAAATTTAAAATTTAAAATTTAAAATTTAAGGTTTAAAATTTAAGGTTTAAAATTTAAAATTTAAAATTTAAAATTTAGGGTTTAGGGTTTAAAATTTAAAATTTAAAATTTAAAATTTAAAATTTAAAATTTAAAATTTAAATTTGGGTTTGAGTTTAGGGTTTGAGGTTTGGGTTTGAGGGTTTAGGGTTTGAGGTTTAGGGTTTGAGTTTGAGGTTTGAATTTAAAGGTTGAGGTTTGAGTTTGAGTTTGAGTTTAAAATTTTTGATTTAAAATTTGAGTTTAAAATTTAAATTTAAAATTTAAAATTTAAAATTTAAAATTTAAATTTAAAATTTAAAATTTAAATTTAAAATTTAAAATTTAAAATTTAAATTTAAAATTTAAAATTTAAATTTAAAATTTAAAATTTAAAATTTAAAATTTAAAATTTAAAATTTAAATTTAAAATTTAAAATTTGAGTTTGAGTTTAGGTTTTAAGGTTTGGGTTTAGGGTTTGGGTTTAAAATTTGAGGTTTAAGGTTTGAGGTTTGAGTTTAAAATTTAGGGTTTGGTTTGAATTTAAGGTTTAGGGTTTAATTTAAAATTTAGGTTTAAATTTAGGGTTTAAAATTTAAAATTTGTTTAAAATTTAAAATTTAAAATTTAAAATTTAAAATTTAAAATTTAAAATTTAAAATTTAAATTTATTTAAAATTTAAAATTTAAATTTAAAATTTAAATTTAAAATTTAAAATTTAAATTTAAATTTAAAATTTAAAATTTAAAATTTAAAATTTAAAATTTAAAATTTAATTTAGTTTAAAATTTAAAATTTAAAATTTAAAATTTAGGGTTTTTTTAAAATTTAGGTTTGTTTGAGTTTGAGATTTAAAATTTAAGTTTGAGTTTAAAATTTGAAATTTAGAGTTTAAAATTTAAGGTTTAAGTTTAAAATTTAAAATTTAAAATTTAAAATTTAAAATTTAGGTTTAGTTTAGGGTTTAGGTTTGAGTTTAGGTTTAAGTTTGAGTTTGGTTTAGGGTTTAAGGTTTAATTTAAAATTTAAGGGTTAAAATTTAAGGTTTGGTTTAAAATTTAAAATTTAAAATTTAAAATTTAGGGTTAAAATTTAATTTAGGGTTTAGGGTTTAAAATTTAAAATTTAAAGGTTTAATTTAAAATTTAATTTAAATTTTTTAAAATTTAAAATTTAAAATTTAAAGGTTTAAAATTTAAAATTTGAGTTTAAAATTTAAGTTTGGGGTTTAGGGTTTGAGGGTTTAGGGTTTGGTTTGAGGTTTGAAGGGTTTGAGGGTTTGGTTTGAATTTAAATTTGAAATTTAGGGTTTGAGTTTAAAATTTAAATTTGGTTTAAAATTTGTTTAAAATTTGGTTTGGAGTTTAAAATTTAAAATTTAAAATTTAGGGTTTTGGGTTTAAAATTTAAATTTTAAAATTTAAAATTTAAAATTTAAATTTAAAATTTAAAATTTAAAATTTAATTTAAATTTAAAATTTAAAATTTAAAATTTAAAATTTAAATTTAAAATTTAAAATTTAAAATTTAAAATTTTAAATTTAAAATTTAAAATTTAAGGTTTGAGGTTTGAGTTTAAGGTTTGAGGGTTTAAATTTAGGGTTTGATTTGGGGTTTGGGTTTGAGGTTTAGGGTTTGAGTTTAGGGTTTGAGTTTGAGGTTTGTTTTGAGTTTGAAATTTGAAATTTAAAATTTGGGTTTAAAATTTTAAAATTTAAAATTTAAAGTTTAAAATTTAAAATTTTTAAAATTTAAATTTAAAATTTAAAATTTAAAATTTAAAATTTAAAATTTAAATTTAAATTTAAAATTTAAAATTTAAAATTTAAAATTTAAAATTTAAATTTAAAATTTAAAAAAAAAATTTTAAAATTTAAAATTTAAAATTTAAAATTTAAGGTTTAAATTTAATTAGGGTTTAGGTTTGAGGTTTGAGGGTTTGAGGGTTTAAGGTTTGAGGTTTGGGTTTGAGTTTAGGTTTGGGATTTAGGGTTTGAGGTTTGATTTAAAATTTAGGGTTTGAGTTTGAAGGTTTGAAATTTAAAATTTAAGGGTTTAATTTTTTTAGGGTTTTAGGTTTAAAATTTAAAATTTGAAATTTAGGTTTAAAATTTAAAATTTAAAATTTAGGGTTTAAATTTAAAATTTAAAATTTAAAATTTAAAATTTAAAATTTAAAATTTAAATTTAAAATTTAAATTTAAAATTTAAAATTTAAAATTTAAAATTTAAAATTTAAAATTTAGAGTTTAAAAATTTGAGTTTGAAATTTAGGGTTTGAGGTTTGAAATTTGAGGTTTAAGTTTGGGGTTTGAGTTTGAGGGTTTAAGTTTGAGTTTGAGATTTAGGGTTTAAATTTAAAATTTGGTTTAAAATTTAAAATTTAAAATTTAAAATTTAAAATTTGAGGTTTAAAATTTAAATTTAAAATTTAAAATTTAAATTTAAAATTTAAATTTAAAATTTAAAATTTAAAATTTAAAATTTAAAATTTAAAATTTAAAATTTAAAATTTAAAATTTAAAATTTAAAATTTAAGGTTTAAATTTAAAATTTAAAATTTAAAATTTAAGGTTTAAAATTTAAGGTAATTTAGAGTTTGAGGTTTGAAGTTTTTTAGGTTTGGAATTTGAGTTTAAAATTTAGGGTTGAATTTGGGTTTAAATTTAAAATTTAAAATTTAAAATTTAAAATTTAAAATTTAAAATTTAAAATTTAAAATTTAAAATTTAAAATTTAAATTTAAAATTTAAATTTAAGGTTTAAAATTTAAATTTAAGTTTAAATTTAAATTTAAAATTTAAAATTTAAATTTAAAATTTAAAATTTAAAATTTAAAATTTAAATTTAAAATTTAAAATTTAAAATTTAAAGGGTTTAGAGTTTTGAGGTTTGAGGGTTTGAGTTTAAGTTTGGGGTTTAAGGTTTGAGATTTGAGGTTTGAGTTTGAGGTTTAAAAGTTTAAGGTTTGAAATTTAAGTTTAAAATTTGAGTTTAAATTTAAAAATTTAGGAAATTTAAGTTAATTTAAATTTAAAATTTAAAATTTAAATTTAAAATTTAAAATTTAAAATTTAAAATTTAAAATTTAAAATTTAAAATTTAAAATTTAAAATTTAAAATTTAAGGTTTTTTGAGTTTAGGGTTTGAGTTTGAGGTTTAGGGTTTAAGAGTTTGAGGAATTTAGGGTTTGAGTTTGAAATTTAGGGTTTGAAATTTGAGATTTGAGTTTGGGGTTTAAATTTAAGGTTTGAGTTTGAGTTTGGGGTTTAATTTAAGGTTTGGGGTTTAGGATTTGAGTTTGAGATTTTTTTGAAATTTGATTTGAAATTTAAAATTTAAAATTTAAAATTTAAAATTTAAAATTTAAATTTAAAATTTAAAATTTAAAATTTAAAATTTAAAATTTAAAATTTAAAATTTAATTTAAAATTTAAAATTTAAATTTAAAATTTAAAATTTAAAATTTAAAATTTAAAATTTAAAATTTAAAATTTAAGGTTTTTAGGGTTTAGGGTTTGAGGGTTTGAGGGTTTGGGGTTTAAGGGTTTGAGGTTTGAAAGGGTTTGAAAGTTTAGGTTTGAGTTTGAGATTTGAAATTTGGGTTTAAGTTTGAGGGTTTGGGGTTTGAGTTTGAAATTTAAAATTTTTAAAATTTAAAATTTAAAATTTGAGTTTAAAATTTAAATTTAAATTTAAAATTTAAAATTTAAATTTAAAATTTAAAATTTAAAATTTAAAATTTAAAATTTAAAATTTAAAATTTAAAATTTAAGGGTTAAAATTTAAAATTTTAGGGTTTAGGGTTTGAGTTTAGGGTTTAGGGTTTGAATTTGAGTTTAGGAGTTTAAGGTTTAGGGATTGAGGTTTGGTTTAGGATTTAGGTTTAAAATTTGGAATTTAAAATTTAAAATTTAGGGTTTAAAATTTTGGGTTTAAATTTAATTTAATTTGAAATTTAAATTTAATTTAAAATTTAAAATTTAAAATTTAAAATTTAAATTTGAGTTTAAAATTTGAAATTTAAAATTTGAAATTTGGGGTTTGAAATTTAAATTTGAGAAATTTAAAATTTAAATTTAAAATTTAATTTAAGGTTTAAAATTTAAAATTTAAAATTTAAATTTAAAATTTAAAATTTAAAATTTTTTAATTTAAATTTAAAGTTTAAAATTTAAAATTTAAATTTGGTTTAAAATTTAAAAATTTAAAATTTAAAATTTAAAATTTAAAATTTAAAATTTAAAATTTAAAATTTAAAATTTGAGTTTAAAATTTAAGGTTTAAAATTTGAAAATTGTTTGGGTTGTTTAAATTTAAAATTTGAAAATTTGAAATTTAAAATTTAAAATTTAAAATTTAAAATTTGAATTTAAAATTTAAAATTTAAATTTAAAATTTAAATTTAAATTTAAAATTTAAAATTTAAAATTTAAATTTAAATTTAAAATTTAAAATTTAAAATTTAAAATTTAAAATTTAAAATTTAAAATTTAAAATTTAAAGTTTGAGTTTGAGGTTTGAGGGTTTGAGGGTTTAGGGTTTGAGTTTGAGTTTAGGGTTTGAGTTTGATTTTAGTTTAAAATTTAGATTTTAGGGTTTTGATTTTAGGGTTTATTAGGTTTGAGTTTGTTTGAAATTTAAAGGAAAATTTGGGTTTAATGGTTTGAAATTTAAATTTGATTTAAAATTTAGGGTTTAAATTTTAAATTTAAAATTTAAGTTTAGAATTTAATTTGTTTAATTTAAATTTAAAATTTAATTTTAAATTTTTTTTTAAAATTTAAAAATTTAAAATTTAAGGTTTAAAATTTAATTTTAGTTTAGGGTTTGAGGATTTGGGTTTGAGGTTTAAAATTTAGGGTTTGGTTTGAGGGTTTGAAATTTAGGGTTTAGGGTTTGAGTTGAAATTTGAAAGTTTAAAATTTGGGTTTGGGTTTAAATGAATTTGGGATTTGAAATTTAAATTTGGTAAAATTTAAAATTTAAAATTTAAAGTTTAAAGTTTGAAATTTAGGTTTAAAATTTTAAATTTAAATTTAAATTTAAATTTGAAATTTTGAGGTTTGGGTTTAAATTTAAAATTTAAAATTTAAAATTTAAAATTTAAGTTTGAGTTTTTTAGAGTTTGAGGTTTGAGTTTTAAGGATTTAGGTTAGTTTGGGGTTTGAGGGTTTGAGTTTGGGTTTAAATTTAAATTTATTAGGGATAATAATTTTAGGTTGGGGTTTAAAATTTAAAATTTAAAATTTGAAATTTAAAATTTAAAATTTAAAATTTAAATTTAAAATTTAAAATTTAAATTTAAAATTTAAAATTTAAAATTTAAAATTTAAATTTAAAATTTAAAATTTAAAATTTAAAATTTAAAATTTAAAATTTAAGAGTTTTTTTATTTTGAGTTTGAGTTTGAGTTTGAGTTTGAGTTTGAGGGTTTTGAGTTAAAATTAAGTTTTTTAAAAGTTTAGTTTGAAATTTGAAATTTGGGTTTAAAATTTAAATTTGAAATTTAAATTTAATTTAAAATTTAAAATTTAGGTTTAAAATTTAAAATTTAAAATTTAAAATTTAAAATTTAAATTTAAATTTAAAATTTAAAATTTAAAATTTAAAATTTAAATTTAAAATTTAAAATTTAAATTTAAAATTTAAAATTTAAAATTTAAAATTTAAAATTTAAAATTTAAAATTTAAAATTTAAAATTTAAAATTTAAAATTTAAAATTTAAAATTTAAGGTTTAAATTTAAAGGTTTGGGGTTTGAGGGTTTGAGGGTTTGAGGGTTTAGTTTGAGGGTTTGAGGTTTGAGGGTTTGGGTTTTGGGTTTGAGTTTGAGGTTTGGGGTTTGGTTTGAGTTTGGGGTTTAGGGTTTAATTTGAATTTGGGTTTAAGGTTTTTAGGGTTTTGAATTTGATTTAAATTTAGGGTTTAGGGATTTGGGGTTTAAATTTAAGATTTGAGTTTAGGGTTTGGGGTTTAGGGTTTAGGTTTAGGGTTTAGGGTTTAAAATTTGGTTTGGGGTTTAGTTTAGGGTTTAGGTTTAGGGTTTAGGGTTTAGGGTTTAGGGTTTAGGGTTTGAGGTTTGAGTTTGAAATTTAGGGTTTTGGGGTTTGAGTTTGAGGTTTGAGGGTTTGAGTTTAGTTTGAGGTTTAGAGTTTGGGTTTGAGGTTTAGGGTTTAAATTTGAGGGTTTGAGTTTTAAGGTTTGAAATTTGAGGGTTTAGAGTTTAGTTGAGTTTAAGTTTAAGGTTTGAGTTTAATTTAAAATTTAAAATTTAAATTTGAGTTTAATTTAAATTTAAAATTTAAAATTTAAAATTTAAAATTTAAAATTTAAATTTAAAATTTAAAATTTAAAATTTAAAATTTAAAATTTAAAATTTAAATTTAAAATTTAAAATTTAAAATTTAAAATTTAAAATTTAAGGGTTTTAGGTTTAGGTTTGAATTTAGGGTTTAGGAATTTACAGTTTGAGTTTGAGTTTGAGTTTAATTTGAAAGGTTTGAAAATTTTTTGAGTTTAAGGGTTTGAGTTTGAAATTTGAATTTGAAATTTAAAATTTAAGGTTTTGGGAAATTTAAAGGTTTGGTTTAAATTTTAATTTTGAAAGTTTAAAATTTAAAATTTAAAGTTTAAAATTTAAAATTTAAGGTTTAAAATTTAAAATTTAAAGTTTAAAATTTAAAATTTAAAATTTAAAATTTAAAATTTAAAATTTAAAATTTAAAATTTAAAATTTAAAATTTAAATTTAAAATTTAAAATTTAAAATTTAAGTTTAAAATTTAAAATTTAAATTTAAAATTTAAAATTTAAAATTTGAAATTTAAAATTTAAGGTTTGAGGGTTTTGGGTTTGGGTTTAGGGTTTGAGTTTTGAGTTTGAAATTTGAAATTTGAGTTTAAAATTTGAGTTTAAAATTTAAA